>OU893337.1:14083649-16483649 GCA_918026875.4 Diatraea saccharalis
TCCTAGCGGCGATAGTGACTGAGCTAGAGTCCAAAACGTGAACAGTGGGCATTAAATCTTTAACCCGCCGTAGCTGCCAGGGTTGCCAGATGTAGGCGATGAAAACAGTCAAATGTGATTTCGGGATGCGCCCTCCATCGTCGGATACCAATTTTCATGTTCTAAAATTGTTCCTTTGACATTTATAGTTTTTGGGGTAAATCTCAAAAACTACCCTAAAATCGGGTATTTTTTTTCCACCACATTAAAGAGTCTATAGAGATACACAATAGCTCCATATACGCCAAATACCTGCGGGATTGCCAAGTCGGTCAAAATCGAGGTTGAATTTCAAACGTCGTTTGCTCTCAGTGTTACCAGTCGATTGTTCTATTTTTTCCATCGGGTATCTTGAAAAGTTAAAATTAAAATATTTGCATCAAAAAAGTTCAAAAATTCGACAAAAAGTGTTTCCTCAAAAATCTCATAAAGTATAAAAAATTTTCAAGTTTTTTTTTAGCCTGGCAACACTTTAGCTACTTGCCTAAAAAATGTTTCCCCGGAAGTCCTCTGACAAATGTCGGCGAGTGCGTCAAAATCGGCTCGTTATGGTGACGATACCCAATTTTCCGGATAAAACGGCCGCTGATTCGGCCGCCATCTTGAATTTTGAAAATCCGGCTCCGTACCGGTGTGGCCAACTCGATAGCGCATCCGATGCAGTTTATACCATTTTCCTAGTGGCAATACTGACTGCGCTAAAGTCGACAAAGTAAAAAATGGGCAAAATTTTTCAAATCGTCGCAACCACCAGGGTTGCCAGGTGATGACGATGAAAATGGTCAAATGTCATTTCGGGGAGTACCCTCTGTCGAGGAAATGCATTTTTGAAATCCCGAAACGGCTCCTTCTACTTTTCACCTTTTTGGGGTAAATCTCCGAAATTACCCTGAAATCGGGGAAAATTTTCACCTCATAGGAAAGAGCCGGCAGATACTAATGACCGGTCCATAAAAGGTGAAGAGCTCCGATGTTGCCATGTGAGCTAAAAGTGCGTTTGAATTTTTCGAAAAAGTGAAAAAATCACAAAATGGTCGCTGCCGCCGCCGCCATATTGATTTTTCCGAGTTTCATAATTTTCCCATAGTCACGACTATATTTGGCGTGACACCTTATTCACAGATTTTCTCCGCTGGCCACCCAGGTTCCCAAACAATTCGGGTTATGAGGGCATGTCGAAAAAAATGTTTTCTACCGTGGAGCCCAGGGTTGTCAGCTCGTGGAAACGAAAACTACCAAAAGTCAAAGGGCTCCCCCGGCGCCATACCGCATCGAGTCTGTTTTCCGCGAAAAGTGCGTATTTCAAAATTTCACTTTTCTCCCAAAATCTCCTAAACTACCACGAAAATGGTAGAAATTATTACCAACTTAAAAAGTTAGCAGCGAGCCCCACGACCGCCCCATACGACGCGAACCCGTCCGACGCCGCCATCTTGCAGAAAATCTCACTGGAAAATGGCGATTTTTCATTGCCGAAACAAAATGGCCGCCACCGCCGCCGCCATGTTGAAGCGCAAATGAAAACTCCCCATACGTGAAAATCGACTATACTTCCGAGTCGCCAGCGTAAAAATCCCCCCTCCGAACCCACCACAAAAGAAACGACATCCGCCCGAACAGAGGTCGAAAAATGACAATTTTCTAGGTAAAATATCTCGGCCGCCATTTTGTTTTTTTAATCAAACCTTTTTTCAGTGTCATTTTTTTAGCCAAATCTACGACCATTTTGAATATCGTAATCGTAGAGTGTATACTTTAGAAATTAAAAAAATTATCTCGCCGCCATTTTGTTTTTTGGCTGCATAGGAATACCATTTCAACTCATTAAAAAAATATATTGTCAGTCTCCATACATGAAAATGTCATTTTCCCCCTCCTTCTACCCGAAAAATGCATGGAGTGAGTCAGTGAGTCAGTGAGTGGTAATTAAGCTTTTTCTTTTTTTTAACATGTTGGGTTTACAGTTTGAAATTGCTTACAAAACGTTAGTAAGTTATATCTTCAAATGAAAGGTGCTTAAGCACTATACATCAAATAAAAAGGTTGCCAGTTTACGCTTAATAGAAAAAGAAATATTCAGTCGAAAAACGCAAGAAAACCTTAAAATAAATATTGTATAGATCGGCTTGTAGTCTTTTATTCTCTTATTCTTATTCAATAGTAAGTTAATATTTAGTTAATACAGACATTGGGGTTTTAAGTCCGCCTCTTGTTATGTTGGGTTTACAGTCTAAAATTGCCTAGTATAAATTAGTAAGTTCTATCTTCAAATGAAAGTTGTTTAAGTATACAAAGCACCATACACTCAATAGAAAAACAGTTGCCCATATACACTCAATAGAAAATGAAATATTCAGTCGAAAAACGCTAGATAGGCTTGTAGTATTTTACCCTCTTATTCTTATTTAATACTAAATTAATATTTAGTATTAACAACAACAGTCGAACATATATTTCCGCAAGTGTTACTATTATTGATCATTATTTATTGTTTTTGCATATACATATATTTAAAAACTTGGAAATAATACTAAACTTTGAGAAAAGGTGGTTACGATTATAGAAACTTTTACACAGAAATTAAGTTACAATATTAAATAAGTTTGAATAAAAAAGGACATAATTTCTCATTAGTCTAAAAGTATAGAAAAGTGTACTTTAAAAAAGTAATTATCGTGTCAAAAATTGGAAAAATTGGGAAATGAAATGATCCATATACACGCTATAAAGCTCCCGAATTGTCAAGTGAATCAAAATAAAATCTGAAATTAAAATGGCCATAGCGTGGGCTGGATTATTCATAGTCAGCATTACACGATCATCTTTTAAACATTATAAATCAAATGTTCACCATCCACCATACCATCAACGAAAGCGATTCGTTTCTGGCACTTCGGCGGCCGCTGCCGCGGCACGCTCGCTACGCTCGCTCGGCTCGTGCGTTGTTTTTCATACACTAACCTAACCTAACCCATATGACATAATAAACCTATACAAGTTTAGGTCCGCCTCTTGTTATGTTTACAGTTTGAAATTGCCTAGAAAAAGTTAGTAAGTTCTATCTTCAAATGAATTATGTTTAAGTACACAAAGTATATACACAAAGTACCATACGTCAAAGAAAAAGGGTCTCCATACATTATGGCTCGTTTCGCTCGCATTTTATTTAAGTCACAGTTCTTAACTTACCAATTAAACAAATCTCTCTTAATAGTCACTCTTTATGGCTCGCTTCGCTCGCTTTTTTTTTCATTCACAGTTCTAATTTAACTGATTGATCAGGTCTCTTTTAATAGTCTCGCATTATGGCTCGCTTCGCTCGCTCTTTATTTTGGTCACAGTTCCTTAACCAATTGACCAGGTCTCTATTTATTATGGCTCGCTTCGCTCGCTTTTTGTTTTATTGACAGTTCTAATCTAACTGATTGATCAGGCCTCTATTGATGGTGTTCTTTATGGCTCGCTTCGCTCGCATTTTATTTTAGTCACAGTTTAACCAAATCTATCTTAATGGTAACTCTTTATGGCTCGCTTCGCTCGCATTTTATTTATGTAACCTTACCAATTAATAAAATCTCTCTAAATGGTCACTCTTTATGGCTCGCTTCGCTCGCTTTTTGTTTTATTCACAGTGCTAATCTAACTGATTGATCAGGTCTCTGTTAATGGTCTCGCATTATGGCTCGCTTCGCTCGCTCTTCATTTTGGTCACAGTTCCTTAACCAATTGACCAGGTCTCTATTTATTATGGCTCGCTTCGCTCGCTTTTTGTTTTATTGACAGTTCTAATCTTACCGATTGACCAGGTCTCTATTGATGGTGTCCTTTATGGCTCGCTTCGCTCGCATTTTATTTTAGTCATAGTTCTAACCCTACCAATTAACCAAATCTTTCTTAACAGTTGCTCCTTATGGCTCGCTTCGCTCGCTTTTTGTTTTAGACTCGTTGCTAACATAATCGATTGATCACGTCTCTCTTAATGGTCTAGCATGGGCTCGCTTCGCTCGCTCTTTATTTTGGCCACAGTACTTTAAGCAATTGACCAGGTCTCCGTTAATTATTGCTCGCTTTTTGTTTTATTCACAGTTCTAATGTAACTGATTGATTAGATTTCTATTTTATTTTAGTTTTTTTTTAGTCACAGTTCTTACCTTACCAATTAATCAAATTTCTCTAAATGGTCACTCTTTATGGCTCGCTCCGCTCGCTTTTTGTTTTAGTCACCGTTCTAATCTAACCGAATTACAATGTCTCGCTCGCTTTATTTTTCTGGCGAAAATATTGGAATTTTTTCTCACCACGTAAAGATTGGGTAACGATACACAAACGGTTTATATATGCTTTAAAGCTCTCGAGTCGCCAGCTCGATCAGAATCATTCTGAAATTTATATGGTGACTACTATCAGCGCTGCTAGTCGATCACTCAAATTATTCCATCAATTATTTTATAAATGCAATAGTGAAATTTTAGCATGAAAACTTTCATTAAGGATGACATACATAAAAATTTCCTAAAAATCTCGGTATCAAAAAATTTACAGATTTTTTTTCATCTGGCAACACTTCAGCTGAATACATATTTTTTTGTCAAAAGTGCTCTTAAAAATGTTACCAAAAACGCCAAAATCAGCTCTATTAAGTGAAAGTCGTGAAAAATTATCAATTTTCTAGATAAAATGGTCGCTGTTAAAGCCGCCATCTTGAATTTTGTAAATTGAACCCCATACCGGTGTAGCACACCTATTGGCGCATCCAACGCAGTTTTTGTTATTTTCCTAGCGGCTATAATGACTGCGCTAGAGTCCAAAACGTGAATAGTGGACATTAAATATTCAACCCGCCGTAGCTGCCGGTGTTGCCAGGTGTAGGCAATGAAAATAGTCAAATGTGATTTCGGGACGCGCCTTCCATCGACGGATACTAATTTTCAAGTTCTAAAAGTGTTCCTTTGACAGTTACAGTTTTTGGGGTAAATCTCGAAAACTACCCTAAAGTCGGGTAATTTTTTTCCACCATATGAAAGAGTCTATAGAGACACACAATCGCTCCATACATGCCAAATACTTGTAGGGTTGCCAAGTCGGTCAAAATCGAGGTTGAATTTCAAACGTTGTTTGCTCTCAGTGTTGCCAGTTGATCGTTCTATTTTTTCCATCGGGTATCTTGAAAAGTTAAAATTAAAATATTTGCACAAAAAAAAATAAAAAATTCGACAAAAAATGTTTCCTCCAAAATCTCAAAAAGTATCAAAAATTTTCAAGATTTTTTTTCATCTGGCAACACCTCAGCTACTTGCTTAAAAATTGTTTCCCCGGAAGTACTCTGACAAATGTCGGCGAGTGAGTCAAAATCGGCTCGATATGGTGACGATACCCAATTTTCCGGATAAATAGGCCGCTGGTTTGGCCGCCATCTTGGAATTTAAAATTCTAGCTCCGTACCGGTGTGGCCAACTCGATAGCGCATCCGATGCATTTTTTACCATTTTCCTAGTGGCAATACCGACTGCGCTAGAGTCGGCAAAGTAAAAAATGGGCAAAATATTTTAAATCGCCGCTCCTACCAGGGTTGCCAGGTGACGACGATGAAAATGGTCAAATGTCATTTCGGGGAGTGCCCTCCGTCGAGGAAAGGCATTTTTGAAATTCCCAAACGGCTCCTTCTACTTTTCACCTTTTTGGGGTAAATCTCCGAAATTGCCCTAAAATCGGGGAAAATTTTCACCTCATAGGAAAGAGCCGGCAGATACTAATGACCGGTCCATAAAAGGTGAAGAGCTCCGATGTTGCCATGTGAGCTAAAAGTGCGTTTGAATTTTTCGAAAAAGTGAAAAAATCACAAAATGGTCGCTGCCGCCGCCGCCATATTGATTTTTCCGAGTTTCATAATTTTCCCATAGTCACGACTATATTTGGCGTGACACCTTATTCACAGATTTTCTCCGCTGGCCACCCAGGTTCCCAAACAATTCGGGTTATGAGGGCATGTCGAAAAAAATGTTTTCTACCGTGGAGCCCAGGGTTGTCAGCTCGTGGAAACGAAAACTACCAAAAGTCAAAGGGCTCCCCCGGCGCCATACCGCATCGAGTCTGTTTTCCGCGAAAAGTGCGTATTTCAAAATTTCACTTTTCTCCCAAAATCTCCTAAACTACCACGAAAATGGTAGAAATTATTACCAACTTAAAAAGTTAGCAGCGAGCCCCACGACCGCCCCATACGACGCGAACCCGTCCGACGCCGCCATCTTGCAGAAAATCTCACTGGAAAATGGCGATTTTTCATTGCCGAAACAAAATGGCCGCCACCGCCGCCGCCATGTTGAAGCGCAAATGAAAACTCCCCATACGTGAAAATCGACTATACTTCCGAGTCGCCAGCGTAAAAATCCCCCCTCCGAACCCACCACAAAAGAAACGACATCCGCCCGAACAGAGGTCGAAAAATGACAATTTTCTAGGTAAAATATCTCGGCCGCCATTTTGTTTTTTTAATCAAACCTTTTTTCAGTGTCATTTTTTTAGCCAAATCTACGACCATTTTGAATATCGTAATCGTAGAGTGTATACTTTAGAAATTAAAAAAATTATCTCGCCGCCATTTTGTTTTTTGGCTGCATAGGAATACCATTTCAACTCATTAAAAAAATATATTGTCAGTCTCCATACATGAAAATGTCATTTTCCCCCTCCTTCTACCCGAAAAATGCATGGAGTGAGTCAGTGAGTCAGTGAGTGGTAATTAAGCTTTTTCTTTTTTTTAACATGTTGGGTTTACAGTTTGAAATTGCTTACAAAACGTTAGTAAGTTATATCTTCAAATGAAAGGTGCTTAAGCACTATACATCAAATAAAAAGGTTGCCAGTTTACGCTTAATAGAAAAAGAAATATTCAGTCGAAAAACGCAAGAAAACCTTAAAATAAATATTGTATAGATCGGCTTGTAGTCTTTTATTCTCTTATTCTTATTCAATAGTAAGTTAATATTTAGTTAATACAGACATTGGGGTTTTAAGTCCGCCTCTTGTTATGTTGGGTTTACAGTCTAAAATTGCCTAGTATAAATTAGTAAGTTCTATCTTCAAATGAAAGTTGTTTAAGTATACAAAGCACCATACACTCAATAGAAAAACAGTTGCCCATATACACTCAATAGAAAATGAAATATTCAGTCGAAAAACGCTAGATAGGCTTGTAGTATTTTACCCTCTTATTCTTATTTAATACTAAATTAATATTTAGTATTAACAACAACAGTCGAACATATATTTCCGCAAGTGTTACTATTATTGATCATTATTTATTGTTTTTGCATATACATATATTTAAAAACTTGGAAATAATACTAAACTTTGAGAAAAGGTGGTTACGATTATAGAAACTTTTACACAGAAATTAAGTTACAATATTAAATAAGTTTGAATAAAAAAGGACATAATTTCTCATTAGTCTAAAAGTATAGAAAAGTGTACTTTAAAAAAGTAATTATCGTGTCAAAAATTGGAAAAATTGGGAAATGAAATGATCCATATACACGCTATAAAGCTCCCGAATTGTCAAGTGAATCAAAATAAAATCTGAAATTAAAATGGCCATAGCGTGGGCTGGATTATTCATAGTCAGCATTACACGATCATCTTTTAAACATTATAAATCAAATGTTCACCATCCACCATACCATCAACGAAAGCGATTCGTTTCTGGCACTTCGGCGGCCGCTGCCGCGGCACGCTCGCTACGCTCGCTCGGCTCGTGCGTTGTTTTTCATACACTAACCTAACCTAACCCATATGACATAATAAACCTATACAAGTTTAGGTCCGCCTCTTGTTATGTTTACAGTTTGAAATTGCCTAGAAAAAGTTAGTAAGTTCTATCTTCAAATGAATTATGTTTAAGTACACAAAGTATATACACAAAGTACCATACGTCAAAGAAAAAGGGTCTCCATACATTATGGCTCGTTTCGCTCGCATTTTATTTAAGTCACAGTTCTTAACTTACCAATTAAACAAATCTCTCTTAATAGTCACTCTTTATGGCTCGCTTCGCTCGCTTTTTTTTTCATTCACAGTTCTAATTTAACTGATTGATCAGGTCTCTTTTAATAGTCTCGCATTATGGCTCGCTTCGCTCGCTCTTTATTTTGGTCACAGTTCCTTAACCAATTGACCAGGTCTCTATTTATTATGGCTCGCTTCGCTCGCTTTTTGTTTTATTGACAGTTCTAATCTAACTGATTGATCAGGCCTCTATTGATGGTGTTCTTTATGGCTCGCTTCGCTCGCATTTTATTTTAGTCACAGTTTAACCAAATCTATCTTAATGGTAACTCTTTATGGCTCGCTTCGCTCGCATTTTATTTATGTAACCTTACCAATTAATAAAATCTCTCTAAATGGTCACTCTTTATGGCTCGCTTCGCTCGCTTTTTGTTTTATTCACAGTGCTAATCTAACTGATTGATCAGGTCTCTGTTAATGGTCTCGCATTATGGCTCGCTTCGCTCGCTCTTCATTTTGGTCACAGTTCCTTAACCAATTGACCAGGTCTCTATTTATTATGGCTCGCTTCGCTCGCTTTTTGTTTTATTGACAGTTCTAATCTTACCGATTGACCAGGTCTCTATTGATGGTGTCCTTTATGGCTCGCTTCGCTCGCATTTTATTTTAGTCATAGTTCTAACCCTACCAATTAACCAAATCTTTCTTAACAGTTGCTCCTTATGGCTCGCTTCGCTCGCTTTTTGTTTTAGACTCGTTGCTAACATAATCGATTGATCACGTCTCTCTTAATGGTCTAGCATGGGCTCGCTTCGCTCGCTCTTTATTTTGGCCACAGTACTTTAAGCAATTGACCAGGTCTCCGTTAATTATTGCTCGCTTTTTGTTTTATTCACAGTTCTAATGTAACTGATTGATTAGATTTCTATTTTATTTTAGTTTTTTTTTAGTCACAGTTCTTACCTTACCAATTAATCAAATTTCTCTAAATGGTCACTCTTTATGGCTCGCTCCGCTCGCTTTTTGTTTTAGTCACCGTTCTAATCTAACCGAATTACAATGTCTCGCTCGCTTTATTTTTCTGGCGAAAATATTGGAATTTTTTCTCACCACGTAAAGATTGGGTAACGATACACAAACGGTTTATATATGCTTTAAAGCTCTCGAGTCGCCAGCTCGATCAGAATCATTCTGAAATTTATATGGTGACTACTATCAGCGCTGCTAGTCGATCACTCAAATTATTCCATCAATTATTTTATAAATGCAATAGTGAAATTTTAGCATGAAAACTTTCATTAAGGATGACATACATAAAAATTTCCTAAAAATCTCGGTATCAAAAAATTTACAGATTTTTTTTCATCTGGCAACACTTCAGCTGAATACATATTTTTTTGTCAAAAGTGCTCTTAAAAATGTTACCAAAAACGCCAAAATCAGCTCTATTAAGTGAAAGTCGTGAAAAATTATCAATTTTCTAGATAAAATGGTCGCTGTTAAAGCCGCCATCTTGAATTTTGTAAATTGAACCCCATACCGGTGTAGCACACCTATTGGCGCATCCAACGCAGTTTTTGTTATTTTCCTAGCGGCTATAATGACTGCGCTAGAGTCCAAAACGTGAATAGTGGACATTAAATATTCAACCCGCCGTAGCTGCCGGTGTTGCCAGGTGTAGGCAATGAAAATAGTCAAATGTGATTTCGGGACGCGCCTTCCATCGACGGATACTAATTTTCAAGTTCTAAAAGTGTTCCTTTGACAGTTACAGTTTTTGGGGTAAATCTCGAAAACTACCCTAAAGTCGGGTAATTTTTTTCCACCATATGAAAGAGTCTATAGAGACACACAATCGCTCCATACATGCCAAATACTTGTAGGGTTGCCAAGTCGGTCAAAATCGAGGTTGAATTTCAAACGTTGTTTGCTCTCAGTGTTGCCAGTTGATCGTTCTATTTTTTCCATCGGGTATCTTGAAAAGTTAAAATTAAAATATTTGCACAAAAAAAAATAAAAAATTCGACAAAAAATGTTTCCTCCAAAATCTCAAAAAGTATCAAAAATTTTCAAGATTTTTTTTCATCTGGCAACACCTCAGCTACTTGCTTAAAAATTGTTTCCCCGGAAGTACTCTGACAAATGTCGGCGAGTGAGTCAAAATCGGCTCGATATGGTGACGATACCCAATTTTCCGGATAAATAGGCCGCTGGTTTGGCCGCCATCTTGGAATTTAAAATTCTAGCTCCGTACCGGTGTGGCCAACTCGATAGCGCATCCGATGCATTTTTTACCATTTTCCTAGTGGCAATACCGACTGCGCTAGAGTCGGCAAAGTAAAAAATGGGCAAAATATTTTAAATCGCCGCTCCTACCAGGGTTGCCAGGTGACGACGATGAAAATGGTCAAATGTCATTTCGGGGAGTGCCCTCCGTCGAGGAAAGGCATTTTTGAAATTCCCAAACGGCTCCTTCTACTTTTCACCTTTTTGGGGTAAATCTCCGAAATTGCCCTAAAATCGGGGAAAATTTTCACCTCATAGGAAAGAGCCGGCAGATACTAATGACCGGTCCATAAAAGGTGAAGAGCTCCGATGTTGCCATGTGAGCTAAAAGTGCGTTTGAATTTTTCGAAAAAGTGAAAAAATCACAAAATGGTCGCTGCCGCCGCCGCCATATTGATTTTTCCGAGTTTCATAATTTTCCCATAGTCACGACTATATTTGGCGTGACACCTTATTCACAGATTTTCTCCGCTGGCCACCCAGGTTCCCAAACAATTCGGGTTATGAGGGCATGTCGAAAAAAATGTTTTCTACCGTGGAGCCCAGGGTTGTCAGCTCGTGGAAACGAAAACTACCAAAAGTCAAAGGGCTCCCCCGGCGCCATACCGCATCGAGTCTGTTTTCCGCGAAAAGTGCGTATTTCAAAATTTCACTTTTCTCCCAAAATCTCCTAAACTACCACGAAAATGGTAGAAATTATTACCAACTTAAAAAGTTAGCAGCGAGCCCCACGACCGCCCCATACGACGCGAACCCGTCCGACGCCGCCATCTTGCAGAAAATCTCACTGGAAAATGGCGATTTTTCATTGCCGAAACAAAATGGCCGCCACCGCCGCCGCCATGTTGAAGCGCAAATGAAAACTCCCCATACGTGAAAATCGACTATACTTCCGAGTCGCCAGCGTAAAAATCCCCCCTCCGAACCCACCACAAAAGAAACGACATCCGCCCGAACAGAGGTCGAAAAATGACAATTTTCTAGGTAAAATATCTCGGCCGCCATTTTGTTTTTTTAATCAAACCTTTTTTCAGTGTCATTTTTTTAGCCAAATCTACGACCATTTTGAATATCGTAATCGTAGAGTGTATACTTTAGAAATTAAAAAAATTATCTCGCCGCCATTTTGTTTTTTGGCTGCATAGGAATACCATTTCAACTCATTAAAAAAATATATTGTCAGTCTCCATACATGAAAATGTCATTTTCCCCCTCCTTCTACCCGAAAAATGCATGGAGTGAGTCAGTGAGTCAGTGAGTGGTAATTAAGCTTTATATATTATAGATATTTCACATGGCAATTGTGCGACAGAGACACACCAAGAAAAAAGATGTCTCACTTGAGCTCATTTCTCTATGTAGATAATGGTTATTTAAAAAACACTTTATTCACATATCATTAAGGTTCATTTTGATATGTAAAAAAGATCGCAGTTAGCATTCCAGTTGTACGTAGTACTTATTAATTCTATGATTAAACCTTAGTTTAGTTGCTAGTCAAAATATGGTATTGTTTTCAATACCTAATAATAATTTGGGTAATCGCGATTCCAATACTAGCAATACTATATGCAAATGGCCGTCGGTGACTATTTGGCGGGCTTTTGAAAAAGAAGGGCGCGATTTTTAAAGCTATATTTTAATTTGTTTTAAATACTGTATATATTAAATAATTTCATAATATCTAAATTCTAAAGATATAGGCAAAGATTTTTATAAACCGTATAGTAAATCAGGTTATACGAGAGTATTTGGAGAAAATCGGTGTGCTTCGGTTTGTATCCACCAATATCTCAAACGAGGAACTTTTTAAGAAACTGTCTTCATCATATTAGCATCTTGGAAATTTGAAAACGAAATTGAGGCTTTATTCCTACCAATTTTTTTCAGACTACCGTTGATTTTGGAAAGAATATTTTTTCGAAAAGCGTCCTAATGAAACTGGGTGTATTGTATTATTTTCAATACTAGATGTAGGTTCTCGTTGAATTATACATACTATAAAAGGGGCTCCATCTGAATCTTGATATTGAATTCTACCAATAGGTGCACGAGGAGTGTTATCTAAAACTTGAGATGAGTGTGGCAGAGACACCTGTTCCGGTACCGAGTGGGAAGCTTCAACATCTTTTATACCAATAAATTTATTACTAGGTTGAGAGACATCACAGTGACAGTCAATATTTGTAAGCGAAATGTGATCAGAACCCTTGTTTTGACTTCTCTTGAAGCGTTTTTGTTGTAGATGGGGGATGAGAAGCACCCCCCAGGCTTCAGGTATAAGGAATAAAACTAGAAATAAAGTTTAACAATCTTTAGTTTTATTCTCAGGGGGTAGGTAAGATATTCGCTCGTTATGGTTCTTGTTTCTATAATTACGAGGGGAGGACTTAGCTTTAAGTTTTGCTAGGGGATTTAGTGATGAGTTCGTGGAGTCCTTGTCACTGGCCGGGCAGAGGCTGAGAAGGGTGTAGACCCGTCGTCAGCTCCGGTCAGCAGCACCGAAGGTCCACGAAGCTCAGGAGGACTGGGGTAGATGAAGAAGTAGGAGTAGAAGTAGAACTAGAACTAAAACCCCGATTTCGGGGTTATTTAACACTATAAACAATTTGGAATAATCAAATCACAATGAATCCATTGGATTCGCAAGAAGTCATTTAAATACTATGGCACCACTATGAGTCGCGCTGCGCTCCTATGTCTGCCTACCTCCATAGTACAATTGTTAACATTGTACCTACAATTATTTTTAATTATATTTTTCTTTAAATTTATTTGTATTAAACAGGAAATTAAGACATCAGATAAACATTCAAAACAAGGACAGTTTATTAAGTAAACTGTTACACTCTTCTTCCTTTTATTGCAGTGTTTGCATATTTTTCGTGATGACGATCTTTTGCGCTTGGAATTATGATTAGAATAAGAACAATCCATATCAAATAGAGATCCTGCAGTGTCCATTTCAGAGGCATGGGAGATCGTAACAAAATTAGACGCCTGGGGGGCTGACCCCCCAAGGTCATCAGGATCGTTTATGGAAAACAATATGATAGACTTACCTGAACTCGCAGTATTAATATAAAAATAATAGAATATACACAAATATCCTAAAATAAAATAAATTTACACTAATGATAAGTTACACTATCCAAATTATTAATTAAAAACTAATATATATTATATAATTAAAAACAATATTCTGAATTCGTGAAAAGACAAAAAAGATTACTGAAAATAAATAGTAATTTTATTTTTAACAATGTTTTATTGTTTCTACCTACCCGCTCTAAACTTAAAATACTTGTATCGCAGAATTAAACTTGTAACTCGAGTTCAATTCTGCGATACAGTTGCATATTTAAAAACAATAAATAGTACCATACCGAGTCAAATTTTCTCGCCACGTTCAGGCTATTTTTTAAATTTCCCGTTTTTGTTAGATGCCTAGGAGCACGCAATAGATGGCAGCACTGTCTAGATGTGAGTTGATATTCTTCTCCCTAGTAATTGTGCTCTGTGGTAAACATTTCAAAACGAAAGTGCACAAGAGGTGAACAGCGGATACGTTTCTAAACGAATATATATTTGTCATTTTCATTATAATGGCGGAAGACGAAGATAGTGTTTCAAACAAGAAAACTTCACAAAATTCGAATGATGCAGGCCCCTCTCAAGACAATGAACAAAATACCTCGATACGAGATCTAGAGATCGAGAAGGAGAAGTTTAATAGCAACGAAAATGGCGAGGCATCGCCTTCCGAAGCTAAAAGTTCTTCATCCAGTAAGTGTTTACTGAGTTGTTTTTTGGCTGCTAAATTTATAGACATACTTCAACATGTGTTAATTTTTTATTACAGAATTCACTGGCGCCACTCGTAAGGAAGAGAATCCGTTTTCGTTTCGGCATTTTCTGAAGCGTGATCTATCTTTACCGGGCAATTCTACATATGAAAACACAGGCGCCCGACCCAAAGTTTACTCTAACACAGTGCAACATTCGCCAACCAAAATCGATGTCCACGCTGATTCTAGACGCGAGAAAACACTTTCGTCCGATACACAAACCAAAGAAAAGAATAATGGTGGTAGCAGCCATCATTTAAGTGATAATATGTCTTCGAGTAGTTCTGTAGAGATACCTTTTAGTGTAGTGGACAATTCTGAATCTAAGCATAACTTTTACACAGACAATTCCGATGTGCCGTTTTATCATAGGCCAAATTTGGCTTCAGAGCCCCTAGGCATGCCATCTCTTCCAGATTTTGTTCAAGATCACATTTTGGTGGAGCAGGCTTATCTGAACTCTAATGGTCCAATATCTGTTGATATGGATAACCTGCCAGATTTGTACTTTAATTTCAATTCTAATTTCAATGCGGGCTCTTCATCTTCGCTGGGAAGAAGAAATAATAGTAATCACAGTGGTAACAGAAGTTATGACTATGAAACATATACGGGTGCAGCATCTACTTCAAATGATAATGTCGGCAGTGGTGCCGGGCGCAGTATTCCACTAGATTTGCCTGCAGGTGCAGAGGCGGCAGGACCGATACCTCATGACCTGCCAGCACATATCAGTCTCGATCTTACTGAATCTGTGAATCCTGCAGATAGGAGGAACACATCTCCAAGAAATACATTTCCTTTAGACTTACCACCAAATGCAGGTTTGTGTTATTCTTTTTGATATACTTGAAAATTGCACAAAATATTATCATTATTGTAATGACTACAATAGTGGGTATTTAATTACTCTCAATACTAAGTAATGTGGGTTAATGAACTTGACAAACAGCAAGTCATACATATTTTAAATGCATTACTAATGCAACAAGTGAGCAACTCTATACACAAATTGAACTACTAATTAGCACAATGTTATTGGTAAGTAATTTTCAACCTTAAAATCTCACCCATATTTAGTAAATTTTACATTTGTAATAAAATTTATTTACT
This sequence comes from Diatraea saccharalis, assembly GCA_918026875.4. Classification (NCBI taxonomy): domain Eukaryota; kingdom Metazoa; phylum Arthropoda; class Insecta; order Lepidoptera; family Crambidae; genus Diatraea; species Diatraea saccharalis. Next base: position 14,098,937 of record OU893337.1, read on the forward strand.
TGAGATTTATTTTAAACAAATGCAAATTAAATCATTACAGAATTAAGAAAATATTCTGATTGTGTTAAAGAGAAGTTTTAAGCATAATTTTATTCATGATAGACTTTTCATAAAAAGCTTAGTAAAATTTGAAGATTATTTTATTTATCAATAACAGCTAAGTCAATGATATAGTAAAAAGTTTAGATTGGTTATCTGCGCACAACAACAAGAAAGGAAGACAATTGCCTGAATTTCACTTTAGTAATGTTTCAGCAAGTGGTGTTATTGCTTTATGTTATTTCCACTCATAATTTTCGGTGAAAAATTGTAGAAAAAATGCCTACCTGCATGTTTAAACAATGAAAAATTACACATTGACAATGAGAAAAGTAAAATAGAAATATTTCAGGCCTATGTACTGTACTTACACTTTTTTATATTAATAAATATAAAAGTCATTGAACTTTTCCTGCATCTGTTCTTTGAGTAGGGGAGATTGGAGTTGCCAGTAAAGCTAAGTAACTATGTTTATCTCATTCTAACAAGAGGTAAGCTGTATGATTTGAATAGGGAGATAACTATTTTTGAGATTCATTTGATTTTCAATTAACATTTAAAAATTAATTTATTTTAATTTAACTGAATTAAATACTTGACATTGGCAGAAATGTACAAGTAAAATTTCTTCATGCCCTTTGTGGTTGTATTATAATGTAATGCTACCACAATAAAGACTTTGCCATTTTAAATTGCATTAATGTAGCAGTAACTAAATAATAAAAGTCATTAAGCTAAGTAATAAAAAGAAGTCATAAATAAAGCTAAGAATTTTCAATAAGTATTATTGTAATTATTATTTGACACTACCACCCGGTTTCTGAATTGAGAATTTGAAGTTGAGCACTTCTCAAACTGTGCTTAAGCCACTTTAAACCTCATTTAAACATGTTTTCATTGCTGATTTATAATTTTTTAAATATCAGTTGATAGCAATTTGTCAAATCTAGTACTTTTTGCCTTATGAAACGTAATAAACTTTATTTATTAAGAATAATCAGTAGAGATTTTGTACTTTCTCAATTCAGAAACTGGCTGTACATAATATAAAACTCATTTTGAAATTGTTGCATGCTGAACAATAAAAATATATTAAATCAATACTATTATTTCCATGATATATTTTACACACCATATTTTATGCAATAAACAAGTAATCAATTGAATTAACTATTTCATAAGCTCAATGGAATTTGGCAATAACTTTCCAAAAAAGTTCAGAGCATAATAGATTCAACTAAGAAAATTGTTGTGCATGGGTGAGATATTGTATGAGCACACTTGAAAAAAGTTATATTTAGATATGCTTTTTCTTATAGACTTAATTTTCTAGGGTGGACAACAAAAACAAAAAAAAATTAAATTAAATGCCTCCTTATTTTTAAAAATATTGTATTTGTGTATGTATATTTCACACAAAAGTTTATCCTATTATGAATGCTTTTCGGTATTTAAAAAATTGTTGCCTGTAACTATGAATAATTGTCAAAAACAAAAAGTATCTTGATAATTACGAAACCTGTTATGCACACTCTTCAATAATTCAGGTTAAAATGGAAATATTCGGACTTGACATATTGGAATCTTATAAGTATTTTTTGTATGAGCCAAATATCATTATAACATTACGATGCAAAGTATAACAAAATAATAATAAAAGTGTACTTTATTTATGTAAAATTATCGAAAGCACTTTTATACCTACCACAAACTATGCTTGCATAGTATATTCATCCATAATACTTATAGTCAGAGATATTTATGTAATATCATTACTAATGAATAGGTGCAGAGTCTATGCGGCTTCCTGACTTCCTGCCGGTGCATCCTGGTCGTACATCACCAGAGCCAGAGCATCAAGATGAACAATTGCAACAGATAATCTCAGAACTGGAAAGGACACGGTAAATACTAGCTAAATTATAGAAAATGTGTAAATCAGAAAAAAAAAAACAGATTTCCATTATATTAATCACAAACTGTAGAATATTATTCATTTTTTTGCAAACATTACATTATATTAGTAAACAATATTTATCTAGACCAGTGGGGTCCTAATGTTTTAATCATTACTATCAATAAAGATGATGATTGGGAAAGAAGGAATTTCTATTTAATTGTCAGTCAGATAATAGAAAAATATTAGATACTCACTTTTTCTTAATTGAATTCATCATCATTTATAAAATTATTTTTATGTAGGAAAAATTTTGTGAGGCCATGAGATGCCACCGGAGATTACCAGTAAAGATATTTAGATATTGATATAAACCGACAAGCAATTATGAAAAGAGTAATGAAAGTGGTGAAGAGTAAAGATGTATATAAAGACCATGCCTGGTGGCAGTCTGTTCACTCTGTCTATTCTGCAAGTGATCAAATGTGAAAATATAGGTAGATATATATAGACGTGTTTTTTATAGTGTATAGGGCGATGGATAAATAGATGTAAAAAGTATAGGTGTGTTCGTTATTATGTATAGGGCCAAAGACAGGTGTAAAGAGTCTAGAAAGTATAGGTGTGTTTGTAATTGTGTATAGGGCGGAATTATTTTCGGAGCGTAGTCGTCGTCACCGCGCGGAAGCTGAGGCGGCGGGGGCGCGTGCTCTCCTGCGCGCCTCCTCGCCACCGATACAACACGCGGACGGACCATCGGTAACAAATAACGTCTCATATCCTTAGAAATATGTATATGGGGCTATCCATAAATTACGTCACACAAAATTCAGGATTTTAACCCTCCCCCCCCTCCTGTCACCTTTTTCTCTATATAAATTCCATGTCACAGTTCGTCGACTCCCCCCCCCTCTCCTAAAGTGTGAGGTAAGTTATGGATATTCCTATGTAGAAAATTTACTTTTCTATATTGTCTCTGGTCTGGGTGCTGTGGTACCTTCGTTGTCTCAGATACGTCATAATATGGCGGCTTAAACTACTATCTTGGAATTTACGCAATGAATATGATGTTGTCTATTATTTATTAAGATTTACAAAACGCAACAATCAGGTGAAAATTATATTTTCCAGTTATCAAGGTTGCAACCTTTCACATGTACATTGACATCAAATTAAACAAAAACATGCGTTTAAATACTTAATCAACTCAATATACAGTATGTATAATGAAAAATTTTGAATAACATCGCTATATTAACGAATAGAAAAAAGTTATATAATAGCATAAACAAGCTTTCTGTTAAAAGTCGTATTACGTTAGTTGATTTAAGAGTTAGAGAGCGTCAACAGTGTTTTTTCTCTTACGAGAAGGGAAGGAGTTTCTATAACTATTACAGTCACTAATAGTTATAGTTATATATACGTACAATATAGAAAAATGAACTATTATATTTTGTCGGTCTGGGTGCTGTGTTTCTTCGTTGTTTCTAATTTATACAATGCAAGTACTTTAGCTTCTTAATTAGGCATGTAAGCAATGTGTGTGATGTTTTCTTATATTATTATTTATTCTATTTATTAAAAAGTTATAAGCTTTTTAGAATAAAGAATTTTCCATGTTTAATTTGTCTATCGTCAACATTTGTTTAGGTTTATATAACATAATTATGTCTATTACAGAATCGTGCAGCAGATTCAGATTCAACTGTATCTAGACTAAGGAAGGAAATAAAAAGGCTAAAGGTAGGTATAGTCAACAGCATGTTTGACAAAACTGTCAAATTTCTCCACTTGCTTTTAATCCTTATTATATTGAATGTAGAGTACTTTTGGAAGGTCATAAAACTGAAACTAACCAGAACGGTGATTATTTTAAATTTTGGGTTCAATTACTTTAAATCCTACTAATATTATAATTGTGAAAGTTTGTGAGGATGTTTGTTACTCTTTCACGAAAAAACTACTGGACGGATTTGGATAAAACTTTACAGCAATATAGGTTATACATCAGAATAACATATAGGGAACTTTTTACTGGGAAAACTTCTCATTCCCACGGGAAACCGACTTCCACGCGGACGAAGTCCCGGGCGGCCACTAGTATCATATAAGGTTACGAAAAATAATTATTTTGATTGATACTTAAACAAGTATTACAAAAAAATAAATGATCTATGTTGCCACCAGGAGGAATTATCCGCGTCTCAGGAGGAAGTAAGATTATTACGCGGACGGCAAGTACTAGCCGCTAGCGATCTTAGAAACGCAAGTGCTGTAGCAGAAACATCACTCAGGTACGTACACTTAAGGTTCACATTCCCATATACACAAGTGGCAGGTGTCCAAAAATAATTGACTTCGAGACAGTTGTTAATTTGTCACTAGCAGTCATTACCTCACACTTTAGAAGGGGGGGGGGTCGACTAACTGTGACATTAGAACAATATTTAGTGGAATTTGTATAGATAAATAGGTGACAGGAGGGGGGGGGGGAGGTTAAAAATCCTGAATTTTGTGTGACGTAACTTATGGGCGGCCCCCTATGGCCCGGTGTGTAGTTGAGTGCATCCACAGGAAATCACAGGATTCTGTAAAAAATCCAAACCCGAATTCGAATTCACTCAGGTGTCCGAATCCACTTCAAACAGTGGCATCCGCTTAACCTTGCATTGTTTATAACGTTTCGTGGCATAAATGAAGTAAATTTCGAAATGACATAGGAATAGAATATCCGAGACACATATATTCAATCAATTTTGTTTTGTACTTTTATATAAAAATTGAAACCAATAAAATTTCTACACTAAATGACGTGAATTCGAAATAGGGTCTGGATTTTTACAGTATCGCAGGGCAGATCCCAGTGTTGGTTGGATTTGATTACTTTGAATTAAATAAGTAATGTAATTGACCTTCAGATGATATGACATTAAATTAAATCGTTAATATTGAATCATTCTTGGTAATAGTAGTAAAAGAAATTATTATTTATCTTGAAATAATTTTCGGTGCAATTAAGAGAATGGAAAGTGAGAAGAGAGGAATGAACCATCTTAAAATTATATAAAATAATCATGGACTCATTTTTTTTATACAGAGAATTATTGGCGGGTCTCGAACAACTAAGAAACTTAAGTTCGACTCTCGACCCTACATGATAGCGAGTGCCAGGCACCTAAACTCTCATTACTGACGATCTCAACTCAGCAAGGCTATTATCGACGTTTTAGATGACAGTACTTATAAGTGATCTTGTAATTTCATTTCATAGACGAATAACATCTGTTGTTGTCCATTATTATTTGCCTAGGTCTGTTATATTATGTTATATTACAGATATAGTTTTTATTCACTTCTCATAAGTAATATAGTGTTATTGTGTTAAGAAAACTGTTTTTAAAAACACAACTAAAATGTTAAGTAAAATAAGGCCAGCGAAACGAGATAAAGTATAAATAAATATTTGTTCCTTTATTTGTACACTTACACCCTGAAGTTGAAAATGCAAAATAAGCAGGCCGTTTCACAGTTCTATGCTTATTTGTCTCCCACAGTAACCAATCTAACCGTTATGAAGTTTACAATAGCAAATCATTTTTACTCTGTGCTTATCTTTCGTAAGTAATAAAGTCGTTCTTGCTCTTTTTTTTATAATTCTTAGTGAATGAAATAATTGAGTAAACTAGCAATTAAGATCACGTCGTAATAGTAGAAAATTCATCTGTTACAAAATTTACAACATTATAATACGGCTGATTGGATCTTTTCTAATAAATCTATCATTTTTTATTCCGACAATGATGATTATAATGGTATGTTTTATCAAAATTAAATTCAATTTCTTGGAATAAAAATGATTTTTACCCTTGAAACTTTACTTGTTTTGCTGACCTTACTTTAGAAAATTTATATTTATCAACTTTGCTGTTTACAATAATTCGTTATTTTTATAATAAAAAGCAAAAAAAAAAATGTTGACACATGATATTAAAAAAAAAATTAAAGACAATTTTTAACTTTATCGATCACTTTCAGTTATTATATGAAGCACCTAGACAAATTCTATTGGACTAAAATCACAATCAGCTATAATGGTGTCAATTCTGTTGGCACTAACTAGACTTAATTTAGTTTTATTCCTGTCAAACTGATTGACAATTCTATAAATAACATAAGGAATCTTATTATATTATAGTTACAACCCAAATTAAAATTGTTTTTTTTTTATTTTTTATTTAGTACAACAGAATTGGCAAGAATATTTGTAATTTTGTGCACCAATACTTATAATAAATATATGTTATATTTGACTGGCTAGATAAAGATAAGATATATTTGTTTAAATGTGAAAAAAGAAAAAGCTGTTAATTGTTAAATTTAGTTCTTCCATTAAAAACAGCCAAAGTAAGACCTTTTTTCTGATTAAACATTTAAATATTATTTGAAAATGTTATTAAAGTATTTTTTTTCACACAGCACATTAGGATATTACAAAAAGCCATATTCCTAACATTGAATTAACATTGAATTTTGAACTTATTTATCTATTGGATAATGTTTGCCTTTTATAATAAATCTAATGTGCTGTCAAATGTGTATTTGCAGAATATTGGCGTATTTGTTTAGTTTGTTGCTCTATTTAGTTTTCGATTTAGATTGCAGGTAATTTGGAGTCTGGTTATTGAATAAATAATAAAATCACTACTAATGAAGCATGTTTTGTGAATATAAACATAATCTGTAAATCTGTACAATGTGTGTATAAAATATATTGCTGTTTTAATAATTAATGATAGATTACAAATTAATAAGTGGGTTGCTCCTCGAACATAGTAAATGCTTTTAGAGATGTGCCGAAATGGTTTCACCGAATACTATTCGGTTTCACCTTTACTTACCGGATATTCGAATTATTCGGTTTACCATTTCACTGTTTTGTCGCATAAACAGATTGAAAAACAAATGTTGATTTGAAGTTCATTTGCTTTTTTATTAATTTTATTAAATAATTATTCATAGGATTTCTTTGATTTATAATATAAGATAAATCTTACATAAGAAGTTTCGTCGTTAAGTTCTATACAGTGTCTGGTAGCCAAGAAAATAGAAAAATGGATCAGAATATATTCGGCACCAAAACCTATTCATTTGGCTAATATAAATAGTGATATATATGCCGAATACGCCGAATACCGAACACCAAACGAATATTCGGCGCATCTCTAATTAAACGCCATATTATGTAGTAGAGAGCAATATAAAGTGGAGTGGTTCCTAACCTAAAGGTATAAATCATCCCAGTCAATAATAATAATTGCACCGGAGTAAACCAATAAATATGTGGCGGTAATAAAGAACCTAATAATAGGACGTATTACTTTCTATCGCCAGATTACAACAAGCGCATGTACAGTCACACTATTTCCTGACCTACCTATGACTGGGAATGTGTAATCAGATTACACGGTAAAAAATAAAAAAAAGGTTATTTAAAAAATACATCAATTTTATTAAATTAGCTTCATTTGAAATAGTTGGCATAACTACTTTTTGAAAAAAAAAAAAAAAACATAGTTTAGTGGTAAATGGTATATGGGTGAAGAAAATTAATATGATTTGAGATGTGCTTTAAGTGGAAATAAAATGACAATATCATGGGCATATTGCATCTAGATGGCAAAAGTTAGGAACCAACTACTAACCAGCGGATTACAACTTTTAATGTCTTCAATTCAAGCAGCAATAGGTTTTTCAATACTGGGATCCCAATATGATTTTAAACCTTAAAGCATTGAGAGTGTCCGATATTGGTTGACATATTGTGGTAACCCGATGTCCTATTATGTGTAAATAACATTTATATATTTCTTATAAGAGTGCGAATTTTATGAATCTTTTGTGTATGTGGAGGATAATCTTTGGGACCGTAGCATCTATTTTTTTACCATTGGTAATGCACGTACGGTAGAGAGAGGTATATACTGCAAGAGGAGGGAAAACAAACAAATTCGCCATTCTGTCTAACGGTTTAGGCTGATCAGAGCCGAAGGAGGAGGATGAAGTGAACCTTCTTTATATCTTAAAAAACAATTATGGTTGACATAAGAATTCCGACGATTCAGTTCGTATATGGCGACGGTTAATTTATGTTTCATTCAAAGAATTCTAAAATTTCGTTCTTTCGGCGTGTCCCATTCTGATTGATTCGCGTTTTCTTTGAGTCTACCGACTTGTTTGTATAGTGTTATAATATTTGTTGTACATTTCAAATTAGGCCATAGGGGTGTTATAGATGACAGTTGGGCATACGGTTGCTTGTAAATTTACATTAATGGGAGATTAGTTGTAATCAATCGAGAGAGCAATGTTATTCGCCCGTGCAAAGCAATGACAGTCGAATAATGTAATTCGGCTTGTAGTGTTGGTGCGCAGTCTACATGAAAGCTTCTAATTTTTAAATTAAAAAAAAAATCTTTACAACGATTATAATTGCGCGGAATTCAGTTGTGGTGTTTTTGTTGTAACTAAAAGTTTAAAATAATTAACAAAAAATGAACAACTACTACGGCGATTGGTGCTTCAAATTTATAATGCGATGCGCGACGTCGCGGATTGGTTCTACATGTGTACATGTGAAGTTTTTACCGCTGTACCATAGATGGCGATTAGAAAGAGAAAATCGCGTAACCCTATCCTTTCTACTGACGCATGCCCTGTTTGTTTTCCTTACCTTCGATTTGTTTTGCCCCCTTGGCGCGCTGACATACATACCGCTAGTTAACCGCTGTTCTATAATATCTCTATGTAGTCGACGCATGTTGTATAAAAAATCCATGTCGTGACATTGTTTCGCATCTTTACAATCTGTTGTCTGATAAACTACTTATGTTACATGACAGTGAAAGTTTTACTTAAATAAAGATAATTAACATAAATTACTTAAATTTGTTTTTAATGTCAGAAAAAAAACCAACCTGTCTGAATTAAGTAACTTACTGTTGCTCTTAGAGATTTAATTTTACTTATTGTTTGCTTAAGAAAAATAATACTAAAGCCGACACGAGCAAAGTCGATTTTTGATTGATTTTTAATAGATAACCGTTTTTATAGGTGCGGTTTTAGAAGCTACATGCGTCACTTTATCTACATTATGAACTTTATCTATTTTGCACCTTGAAGTATTTTATTTCAAAACACAAATTGTATAAATAATTCAAAAACTATGCGTTTTGTACTCTTTAAGTTTACTTTAATTGAAAAAACAGGAGAAATTATTAAATTTGTTCAATCCAATATTATTATAAATAATAATTCCTCTTCTATCTTGTACGTAAAGAATAATATTATATTTATAATGCCGTTGGTTAATTTTTTTTTAAGATGGGACGTACGGTCTTATACTTTTTTTACCGTTAATAGAAGAAGTTACTTGTGATATAAAATTATATTCTAATTTGTAATAAATGTTATTAACAGAAGAAAACGACTTACAAATAAAAAAAAGTAAAAGTAACCCGAATCCTATACTTACTATTGCTAATGATGGGTCTAATATCCGTATCTGTCATGAATGAGACAGGAAGATCTGCATCTGTTACTTTTAAGGCTGATCTTGAACGCCTACGTATATACGTATACAGATATGTAACAATTCAACCGACGTTAAATTATTCTTCATCTTTTGACAGTAAAAACTATCTAGGCCGTGACGTCGAACCCATGTTTTTAAGTTGTATGTTCGAATTTTTGTTAACGAAATATATAAGGGATATGTATATGATGAATATGACAAATTGAGCAAGTTCGTTGTTTACACGTTAGCGATTTATATTAAATTACATTGGTTTATAATATTTTAGTTTAAAATTCAGGAACCCTTTATGTTTTCATACAACGATTATGGTTTAGTTTCGGTTATCATTATGATAACCGGTTAGATACCGGTTTTGTTTAATATCAACCGGGTAATTTTTGAACGCTACAATCGTCTATAGAAGATCCTTGTTAGGGGCCATCCATAAATTACGTCACACGTTAAGGGGGGAGGGAGGGGGTCGACGAAGTGTGACATTGTGTCACAAGGGGGTGGCAGGGTCTTACATTTCGTGACGTCACATTTCAAATTCTATTATAATCTAAGTGTTTAAACACGAACTTTAATTTTAACTACAAAAACCTTGCAAAATATGTGACATCACACTAGGAGGGGGGAGTCTTACAAATGTGACCAGCTGTGACTAGGAAGGGGGAGGGGCAAAAAAAAAATCATGAAAATCGTGTGACGTAATTAATGGATGACCCCTTATGAATAATATGTAATGTATAGGCGCTATAGTATATACGGTCTTCTATAGATGATCGTTGCCAACATAAAGTAAATTATTAGATTTAAATAAATAAATGTCATATTTATTATTGTAAACGATACAGCAAGAATAATAGATATGACAAAAATATAAATAAATTATGATGTGATATGGTTTAGATATTGAGAAAATGAAAGATTTAAAAGCGATTTGTTGACGGTGGGGTGTTTTCTATATTTGGCGAATGTTACAAATTGCTGCATTCAACACGTACGATCGATAATAATTTTACAATACATGTTACTGATAATTCTACTTCATTTTTGTAGAAACTCGTATAAATCAAGTATTTTTTTTTTTCACGAAGTAACGTAATTATATATTTGTCAGGTTTACTGCGATAGATCGTGTTAAATATAAATAACTTATCTTAGAAATTAAGATAAATCTATTTTTAAAAGGACAACATATAGAATCTCGCAAAATGGATAAGTTTATAATCTTGCGTCGTACAAAACTTAGAAAACAAATGAATGTCAGGTCATAATCATTGGTTCTTTTAAAATTTAAACAAATAATTGTTGAAAGTTATTTCTTATTAGGTGTTTTTGGATTTTTTTTATGATAAATTTTTAAATGTATGTAAATAAAACCTCAATAGTGTTGCTTAGTCTTTCTTTGAAATTATTTAAGTTTTACTTCAGCAAGGTAAAATATTATTGTTTTTAGAGTTAAAAACTATATTTTTTACAAATAAACAAGTAAAATATAGAATGAATAATCTCGTTCTAGTTGTTGTTAATCAAATTCTAAAGAAACTTGCATGCTCAGTTTTAAACAAGGTTCAAGATCAATTTTCATTTATTATAATCATGTAAAATGTAATATTTAAGACTACTTTATTACAACTGATGCGATTCAAATGTGGCAGAGGACTGTACAAAGAAATAGGTTAAAATGGCGTATTATAGTGAAGTGAAAGAGTAGATATATCTATTCCATATTTAAATTACGCAACATACCTACTTTGTAATGCTATAGTACCTTCTTATGCAGAACCTGTGAAACTAACTTTCATTATTGCGGTAATAAGTACTGCCTATTTGTATTTCAAACAGAATCATAGTTCGGACGGTAACAATATAAAATAATAATTTGATGACGCCTTTCTAAACAGCAAAATTTGTTTTTATTTTCGACGTAGAATTATCATATGAGCCTTTAAATGTTTTATACGTCTATGTAATTGGTATCTACCATTTTATTAGCTACAAATTATATATTTATCGTGAGGCAGCATTATTACCAATGTAGATTTTGGTTTTACATTCAGAGCCACATTAGTGATAGCTGTATAAAACAGAAAATATTAAAAATATAATTTGTATTCTAAGGCTGGAGTTCACCGACAGTCGGTTAAATATTGATTAAGAAATCGGCCGATGAAGTCGTAACCGTTGTTTAAACAGCAATTTAAAAATTTCATGCTCACGAGGTAAATTTTAATGACGATTACCAAATCGTCATTGATGAATGTACGAATGGTAATACACTAATCAGTTGCGTAGAAAGTTCTGCCGTATTCATACGACACGGTTTATATTGACACTTAAATGTAATAAAAATACTAACAAATTTAAGAGTACGGATGACTTAACAGGAACGATATAAATCAATGCATTTTAACTTTGGTCAACTTATAATTCAAAATAATAGACACATAGAACAAAGAAAAAAGTGAGTATCACTGTCAAACTGTGAATGTCAAAACAATTAACTCGTATTGGATGGAAATAATAATTAAAACATTAATAATAATATTATTCTTGGTAGTTATCGAGAACATTAAACATTGACGACATTTTATTTTGATGTATTTGATAATTTATTACAAACACAGCAAAAGACGTCCAATAATTACATAAGTCAATATAACCAATTTTTAAAAGGGGTTGTGGGGCTCGATTAAGTCAATCGGCCGTTTAAAGATTTAATCAATTGATTAGTGTGTGGTGAACACAAAAATGTCTTTAACTAACTGATTAAGTACTAATTAGTTGATTAGAAAGTCGGTGAACTCCAGCCTAAGACAGAGGATATAGAGGCGCTATTTTAATTGGACCAATAGAGGTCAACTTGTATATGGATTATGAAACTATTGTAACTTATGAGAACCTGATAAAAATAAATGATTGATTTTAAAATCAGTGTTTTATTCATGAACCAATAACCCTTATCGACTGCGGCGAAGGAGGCAGAAAATAATTTTAGAATTGTTTTATGAGCCTTCACACACCAGTATATGTAGTTAGACATAACTGACCCATCAATGTAGATACATCACCATTAGTGATAATTTATTTTTGCTTAAAATAGAATATTATCTTAGCATTTTTTCAACTGGGGGCCAGGGTGATTCGTAATTTGTAAATATTTTTTTGAGGTTATAACAACACTCAAAACTAGATACTTGTGAAGCTACTTTAAAAATTAATGCAATGAAATCAAAGCTTTCAAAGGAATAAATCTAAATGTAATTGTTAATGTGCACTTTTTACCATATGACGAAAGAATATTTTTTCGTATTAGATGAAACGAAACGTACCAAACCGTCATTAGGTCCGAATCGCATCGAGGTTGTTATCATAGTACTAATTAATATTTATAACAGCTTTGCAATTTTAGCTCGACTTTATTTAAGATTAATTGTCCTGATATGAAAAAAGTAAAAATAAGCTAAATTTTGAGATCTAATATCACATCACAGGAAGCGTTAGTAAATTTTTTGGTCAAAATTAGAGATGATTCGTTAATCAATCTGAATGATTCAAGACACTATAATATGGATGTCAAAAAGGAATCGATTAGTACTTCTATCAGTCTAAATTTTAAGAATGAAACGAATTTTATGTTGTGACGCTACAAAAGTGTATATCATTTTCGTTTATAAGTTTTCATGGTCATTTACATTAGAATAATAGTTTTCCATGGCGCTTGCATCAGCGCCGAAATATTGGGAACTCAATAAAAATAAAGTACACGGTAGCAATCCTGTAAAAAACTATCATTCTTACATTTGTGTATGTTATGTATGTAAGGACAGAAATATATACATTACATATTATACATTATACATGAAACAACACGTGACAGTAATAACAACGACGCGTTTTCGTGAAGGTGCGAAGTTGAAGCAAAGTTTATCATATATATGTATGTTAATAAAAGAACTTTTATTCGATAACAATATTTTATTTTTTACATATAAATAATACCTAATGGAATGTTTATACAAATAGATTCTCTGTACATGTATTTTTACAATATATTTTGTAGGAAATGAACAAAGCAGTACCTGAAGATGGATATTTCGGTTATTTTTAATTTAAATGACAATACATACAAAGAAGCAAAATTCTCGTTATTTAAATTATAACTCAAAACGTGAAATGATTAAATCTTTTCAGGTATTTTTTTATAAATAAGGTATTTAATTAAAATCACAGTTGAAATCTTTACAAACAAATAAATATTTAGCTAGTTAAAAATAAATATAATTCCTTCATAGACTATGAATACAAACAAGGAATTCGATATAAAAAAAATGTTATTTGATATTTTTTTGGATTCAAAATGGTATATTGATTGATATTTACTTGTGATGATTCTTAAAGATTAAATTCCATGATTAACTTTGGATACTGAGCAAAGTATGTGATCTTACAAAAAAGTAAATATGAATTGAAAGAATATAACTGGATCTAATACATAGTAATATGTTAAATAATCACTTAATGTAAACACTAATAGCTTTCTTTCAATTTTGAATTGATACGAAATAATATCACTACCAACATAAACAATAATCAGTTGAATACGGACACATGTCTTATCCGTGTTATTCTTTCTATGAGCATTTATGATGCAAGTACTAAAAAATCAATCTATCTTTATCAATAAGTGGTAATATATCATGTATTCGTGGTGGTGGTCTGGTATAGATGGTCCCAGTGCGCGGGGCACTGCAAAAAGTACTTGCGGGCGGCTACAAAGAATCGACGCTTGTACTCGTCCGGGGACACCACGGTAGGCTGTCCCGACCCAAGGTTCTTTTTCACCAGGTGCTCCAGTTTCTTATCCCACGTGAATGTCCGGATATAGTCTACCAACAAGACGTGGGTTTATCAATAAATATTTAAACCATTTTCCTGCTATTAATTGGAAGGTGATCTCAGAAAGAAGCCATACAAACCGACAAGCATATAGGAAATATAAATATCAAGGATGTAAAAGACTTTAAAAACTGTCTTTTGGTGCTGGGTTTTCAGGCATAAAGATTGAAATAAGTAGATATAGGCATAAATATACAAAATATAAAAATATAAAAGTTGAACTTCTGTATGACAATGTATCTTGTATATTTAAGATAGTAAATGTACCGTACCTATAAGTCCCAGCACAAGTGTCCTGTTGTCTATGCCCAGCAGCAAAGAGTAGTCCATGACGCAGTGAGAGGCCAGGAACATAGTGTCCCGCTCTATACACGCCCACAGGACACTACCCGTGTGGGACATCACGTACAGCGGAGACTCCCAACGAACTAAATACATAACCACGTCGTTTTTAATATTTTTTTTTATCTAGATGGCCCTCTCTCTTTATACAAAATGAAGTAATGTCAAGAGTAAAAATAAATACAAATAATAACAAAGTTTTAATCTTTTAAAGTGATAATGTCACATTATCACATTACTTTGTCGATTATAAATCACGTTACGCGACATGTTAACTAATGAATTGAATACAAGTAATATTTTTTAAAATGATTTTAAGACAGCGTAATCGTATTTTGTTATATAGTGTAGTCGTGTATTGTAATGTAGTATAATCTTGTATTGTATTGTAATATAGTATAGTAGTGTAAATTATTGTTGTATAGTATTGACATGTATTGTAATGTAGTGTAGTCCTGTATAACATACGTTGCAGTAGGTTCTCGTCCATGAGCACGGGCGTGTCGTGCGCCAGCCTGTGCCGGGAGGATCCCTTGAGATCGAAGCGCGTCGTGTTTGGTCCGCACGAGTACCACACGTTCTCCATCACTAGGATACCGTTCCCCGCGCCCCCCACGCTGTACACGCCTACTATGCGCGCTAAAATACACAATACTTCTTATTTTTCTACCTTTACATTTTTAATGCCCATATAAAAATTCTTTCAAAGCACAAATTTTTCTTTTATTTTGAAAATCCCAAAAATGGCAGCGAAAGTGCAGCGATATCTGATTTTGTTATTTTGATTGGAGGTTAAAAATCAAACATATTAAGGTCATTCAGAAAGAAAGTCACAATATAAATATTTATAATGAAAATAGCTTAAAAATACACACGCGCCAGGTACCCCGAAAGGGAAAATATTGTGAAAGGATGTGTGTTCGAGTCCCATATCGGGATAAATGGATTTTTCATTTTTCACAGAGTCTCCAACCATTTGAGTTAGAACACATAGAAGTTTATCGAATCTGTGCTCGAAAAATATCCTTTTGAGCTCTCTAGTGTGAATTATAGCTTACCTAGTAAACTGGGCAATTTGTTTTGATGACAGTTGATGATATAGTTGAAATAATGCGGAGCGAACTCAAGAAACTGTTGCCACTCCGGCTTCGTCATTTCCTTGAGTACATATCTGTCGTCTGAGAAACATTATGAATGATTTATTCAAGGTAAAAGAGACATATAAACTACAATTTTGGTATCTTTACATATTGTAATATATCAATAATAATGGCAATAAAAAGGTATAAAACAAACAATTATTCGAGACCACATCACATGTATTGCTCATAAACCAAGTAACCACACAAAACCCATCTCTGAGGTTCCAACTTCGATTCCCAGTAGAGTCAATGTGGAAAACGAACTTTCATAAATTGTCTTGTATTGAGTATTGTGGTGCTTTTTTCTTTCCCAATTTACAATACAAATAAAAGTATTTTATTTGTAAGCAAAGTTTGTATGAAATTTCGTTACTACAAGTGCTAGGAGTTTTAAATTTTGCATACGGGTTCTTTTTAGGACGTAGGTGCTCACTAAGATGGGATTCTACGAAATTCTATCTCTAAGGGGGTAAATTAGGAGATTAAAGTTTTTATGTAATTTCCTCTTTTCTGGACTTAAAACTAGATCACACGGGTGAAGCCGCTGGCGGAAGCCTAGTTTATAAAATAAAAGCATTTTTCTTTTACCTTTAGTTTTACAGAACGTGGAGCCTGACTTGCCCCCTCTCGCAGCCCACGGTACGCAGTGAGCGAGAGAGCGAATAAATCCTTCCTCGATCTCACACAAACTCTTATCTGTAGAAATGAAAACCCTCTGCTGTAATGACGGAATCAACCTTTTGAGGGAACCGAATTTATTGTCTAGCACCATAGAAAACGATAGCTACTAGACTATTTAATTTCAGAAAATTACCGTACAATCGTTAGAAAGAATTTCGTACAATTGTACGGTAATTACCCAGCATTACATATTTTTTTCACTCGTGCGCAAAGATATTGCTGTTGCGCTCGTACAGAAAATGTTTACGATATCTGACAGTCGACATAAAGGTTAAGGAACAAAATGCTGTTTGGCGACCGTAGAAATAGGAAGCATTTCTTGAAAAAACGAACGGTACAAAACTATTTTAAGTGGTTTTATTTAATTCAGTGTTTGTAAACACAAAAATAGGGATGATAACAGTGTTTTTTTATTCTTGCGTAATCATTAAATTACATTGAATTAAAATGTCACATGACGTCACGCTTTTGTACATTTCCTACAAAACTGTGACGTAGCGAGCCCCCACTCTTCACCTTTAACGCTTGTTTTCTAAGCTATACCTTGTTTAATTAGAGAAAAAAAGTACGTATCTAATATTTTTTTTTCTATTACCTGACTGATGGACTTAATAGAATATCTTTAATTTTACCCAGGCATTATATCTATTAATATGTAACTCACTGTCAGGTTTATCTTTATCATCGCAGCAACACTTTTGATCAGTAACGGTCTGTTCCTGGGAGGTGATGAAATCGTCGGTGATGTGTTGGTTAGTGGAGAGTGGCGCGAGTAACATATGCCGGAGTTTCTGGAACTGATGCGCGTAGTACACGCGGCACAGTAGACCATCCTATGTATTACGGGAGTTGAGAATATTTTAAAACTCAATTTAATTATTGGGTAAAACAAACCTAAAAAAATCGTACCTATTTAATTTTTAATCCAATTTCAAATGGAATTTAAACGCGATTTATTAATAAAATTTTTATTTGACGCAAAAATGTCAATTTTTTCTGTGATTAATTGTTCAAATTAACAATCATATGGCAGCGAACTAGTAATGTCGATTTATTTAAAAAAAAAAGATCTTACAATTGATTTAAATCGATCCGATTTTGGTATGCTATGAAGTAATATGGTATGCTATGAAGTAATATTTTTGTTATTATTTGTGTTTGCGTTAAATTTTGCTTTAATAATAATATCTTGTACAATTCTGAACTGAAAAACGATGATTTTATCGAGATTCAATCTTGGCATAATCAATTTGAAACGATAATTTCCAAATGAAGCCACGTGCCTATTGTCCAAATGTCATTTCGAAATTTTAAATAACCTATGCTACGATTTTGCACAATGATGTTTTACATGTGTCATTGGCAGTCACGTGACACACAGTTTAAAAATCTATTTTAAAATGATAAAATAATTTGGAATTCGTACTAAAGAAACTCAATGTTTTTTAAGATACTGTATCAATATAACTTACGATATATAAACTATAAGAATAGTCCACATAGATTGCGAGGCACCAATTGGCCAGTACATTCACCAGGCTTCGTGCTTTTACCAATCAAGCAAAGGCGGTCGAGCTCACGCGTACGAAATACGTGTCGAATAGCCGAGTAAAAAAAAAATACCTTGTAAAAATTAATCGCGCTACTATACTAAATGAAAAAAAAAACATGTACGAGGGTGGAGCGAAAAGTTCGCGGCCTCAGCAAGAAAACAATATAACATATAAGCAAAAGTAATTTTATTTTTCCACGTAATCTCCACTTAAGTCTATGCACTTCTTCCATCTGGTTTCCAACGCCTGTATGCCGGTCATAAAAAAAGTTTCTTCAAGGCCTTCAAAAAAGTCACCCACCGCAGCTTAGACCCCCTCATTTAATGAAAAATTTTAACCTCCAAGGTGTTTTTTTAGGTTTGGGAATAAATGAAAGTCTGAAGGTACCGAATCAGGGGAATAGGCGGGATGGGGCAGTAATTCAAAGCCACAAGCACGAATTTGAACCATAGAATCAAAAGACGTGTGAACGCGTGAATTATCATGATGGAACAACACTGTCTTGCTGAGTAATCCTGGCCTTTTCTCTTTGATTATATCGCGCAAGCGTAAGAGTAAGAAGGTGCAGTAATAAGCTGAGTTTATAGTTTCACCTTTGCAAGGTAGTCCACCATGATAACACCCTTAGCATTAAAAAAAATAAAAATAAAAAAGAATCTTTTTAAGTTAAACGGTTTTATTGTAAATAGAAAAATGTTGCTGATAAATGTATTAAAAGCTAAAAAATAAATGAATGGAATCGGGTAAAATAAATTTTTATTTTGAAGTTTTTAGTTTTTATTTCTTAATCTATTTTGTAAAGTGCACTATATTATACTTATCAAGCCCTTTAATTTGATACCCATATTGATGGGATTGAATAAAACTATATTATCCGCCATTTTGTAGCGGCGGCCATCTTTTGATTTTGTATAGTGCATTGTGTTCTACTTAACAAGCCTTTTCACTTGATATCTATATTGATGGGTTTAAGAAAAAATAAGTTGTCCGCTATCTTGTAGCGGCGGCCATCTTGGATTCACAATAATATTGAATGTACATAATTGTATTGTCACCAGAATCAAAGGCGTATATCAAATTTCAGATCAATCAGTTAACGGAAAGAGGGTGAAATTTCAATTACTATATTTGAACCACGAACGAAACAGACAGGGTAAGCTAAATAAAACCGTTTAAAAACTAACGCCATCACCTTGCCAGCTGTCAAAATTGTTTTGGCTTTTTTTGGAGTCGGTTCATCATGTTTTTTCTACTGCTTGGATTGTTGTTTTGACTCTGGGGTGTAGTGGTGTACCCAAGTTTCATTCATTGTTACAAATATGGATAAAAAATCTTGTGGATCAGCCTCAAATATTTCCAAAGAGTCGCGAGAAATCGTGAGGCATATTCGTTTTTGTTCAACTGAAAGCAATCTGCGTAAGCACCGCGCAGAAACCTTAAAAAAAATCCAAGTTCATTGACTATGATATTTTGTGTTCGTTCTTACGAGATGCCAATAGTGTCTGCAATCTCCCTGATGGTCAATCTCTGATCTGTCAATATCAGATCACAGATTTTCCCGATATTTTCTTCAGTCGTAGACATCATAGGCCGGCCAAAGCGAGGGTCATCTTCGTACTCTCTCGTCCGCGTTTAAATTCAGCAACCCACTTTTTCACAGTCAGATACGACGGAGCAGATTCCCCCAATGTTGTTGACATATCTTCGTGAATCTCTTTTAAAGTTAGTTTTTTTTTAACAGGTATTTGATGACCACATTTTGCTCAATTTTCTCCATTCTTTAAAAATGCTGCACAAAGGCTCACAAAATTCAGTCAATTTAAATACATTTTAATCCTATTGCGATAGAATTTTACAATTTGACAACCAGACAGTAAACTAATCGAATGAGGTCACTTACATTAAAATGGTTTAAGTATTTATATAAGCCGCGAACTTTTCAATCCACCCTCGTATTATGAATGTATAATTTTCAAATGGAATAGTTTTCTTGTAATTGCACTGGTGGTAGGAAACGGATTACCGCTTTATTTTAACAAAGATAATGCTATGACTATGACTGACTTTACCTTCAACAATACTTCGATGTGGTCGTTAGACCTGGCCGTCTTGGATTTGTCGCCGTCTGTTTTGTCTTTGGTGACGTTTTCGGAGTCATCGGGTTCCGATTGAGTGCTAAAAACGGAAGCCGTTGAAAAAGGAGATAAAAATACAATCTGTACAGGAACACAAGTCTTCTATATATCTATAAATCAAAGATACGATTATTTTCAGCATTAGATGCACTTACGGATGTCATTAATTAGGAATGGTTAACTTAGTTATCGCGATTGTAAAAATAAAACTGCCAGAATATAAACATTGGTCAGTAGCAAAATTTTTCCTAAAGACATTGATATAGACCTATATTTATATATAAGCATACTATGTAATATTTAACATTTAACGAAATAAAAAAAATCTATAAAATAGCTACATAGATAATGAGAGTTATTAAGCTTATATAATAGGAAGATAAAATATCTGCTCCTTCGAGCCGGATAAGACGTTCCCTCGTACCAAATTTCGAGATTCTGAGGTCACGAGAAGTACCTTGTAGTTTCGAAAATTTGCATGAATTTGCGAAATAAAGGGCTGTATCTTTTGTTTGCGTTGGCTTAGAAGTTCAGAAGAAGAAGAGAAGTAAATTTTTCTCCCAGGGACAGTAGACCCGAGTATTTGATATAAATTTCAGTTTGATACCTCCACGCATTCCTGAGAAAAAGCGTGACAGACGGACGGACAACAAATTGATCCTACAGGGATTCCGTTTTTTCCTTTCGAGGTAAGGAAACATATTTACACATTCATAATAGCGGTTTGATCAGTAAATAGACAATACTATAGTGATTGTAACCTGTGCCTCTGTTGACGCATGGTGCGCTGGTAGGTGACAGAGGCGAGTGTAGCCGCGATCACTGAGCCTATGTCACCCGCGTATACCACCACCGGCAGGACGCCCGACGATATTATTATACCCATCTAACAAAACAACGACACTTTCTATCAACTTACCCGTCGAACTGTACATACGTAACGGGGCACTGACGAAAAAATATCTTGTAATGCATAAATCACTTATTTTCTTAATTAATATGTATAGAACACGTTATACAAAGTTCGGCTTGGTTGGAACTGTAATAGGAAATTTACATAGCCCTCAGTGCTACGTTACGTTCACTCCAACTTATTTATCCTTACTGATGGAACAATATTTAACAGTTTTTAAACATGTAATTAATTACCTGGTTCGAAGGTTGATTATTGGACAACAACTGTGAGAGGATTTGTCTCACCGTCTTCTTGTCGCCTTTCTCTTCATCTTCTTCGGTGCCTAAAATTGTAAACACCGATATAAATTCTATTGGCAAAAACTAGGCTAAATCTAGTTTTAATCCTGTTAAGCTAAATTATTTTAGTTCTATAAATGACTAAAATACCACAAGTAATCTTATACCCGGTTTCGGAATTAAGAAAATCTCCACTGATTTTTCTCAATAATTTAAGTTTTTTACATAAGTCTTAGTTTTATCGATCTGCTATTAACTCATCATAAAAAAATTAAATCAGTAACCAATCCTTGTTTAAGCGATGTTTAAGTATAGTTTGAGACGTTCTCAACTATTAATTTTCAATTCCGTACTTAGGTTATAGTATTTCTTACATTCCATGACACAGAGAAACATTAAGATAAAACCAAATTTAATTAGTTGTTCTATAATAGTTACCTATGAAATTGCCGTTCTGCCGTACTGGCCATTTCAAATTAATTTTACTTTAAAAACATAGAATATATTTTGCGAACATCGTCATTTGTTTAATAGTTAGTGTTTTGTTTTGAACGCGTTCGAACATTTTTTCTCGTCATGGACAAGTTAAAAATTTGTTTCATTATGGAGTATGAGTACCGTCGTGGCATTAAAGCGGCACAAGCGGCACGCAACATCAACGACGTTTACGGAACTGCACTGCAAATGAATTCCCGTTATTGGTTTGCCCGCTTCCATTCTGGAAATTTTGACCTCAAAAATGAACCCCGTAGTAGTTCGACAATGACGAATTAAAGGCGATTGTGGAAACTGATGAAACTAAATCTACGGCTGAATTAGCAGCAGCTTTCGATGTTAACATCAAAACAATATTGGTCCATTTGCGCAAATTGGCAAGGTAAAAAAGCTTGACAAACGGGTATCCCACAAACTCAATGATCGCCAGCGCGAATTATGCGTCGAAACATGCCTTAAACTGCTCAACAAGCATACAAATGAAGGAATTCTGAACCGCTTCTTACTTGTGACGAGAAATGGATCCTGTTCGATAATCGTAAACGCTCAGCAAGTTGGTTGGACCTTGGTTTAACACCCAAACAATGCCTTAAACGAAAACTTACCCCTAGAAAAGTGATGGTCACTGTTTGATGGTTTAACACGGGTGTAATTCATCACAGCTTCTTACCAAACGGGACGAGCATTACTGCAGATGTGTACTGTGAACAACTGAACACAATAATGAAGAAACTCGCACGTCTCCAATCAGCTTTGGTCAATCGTTCGGCTCCACTGCTCCTGCACGACAACGCGCGACCTCATACAGTACAGCAGACGGTCTCCAAGCTACAAGAGTTGGTGTTGGAAATTTTTCGTCATCCGTATTCACCAGACGTATTTTCCACCGTATTGTCCAGAATTTGGGGAACTTCTTGGCGCGAAAAAAATCCAATACCCCAGAGACAGTACAAAATGCCTTTGATGAATTTGTTGCCTCCCGTCCAGCTGATTTCTTCAAGAAGGGCATCAATAAGCTACCAATGTGTTGGCAAAGATGTATTTATTGCATGGGTGATTACTTTGATTAACAGAAATAAAAAATATAGAAAAAAAATACGCTTCATTTATTTCATGAAAAACGGCAATTCCATAGGTAAAGACCTAATATTATTATATAAAATACACTATTAAAAAATTTGACAGGAAAACTGTAAAAAAAATATTTTTTATGATAAGTTTATTAATAACAATTAGTTTAAATTCAAAATTTAATACTTAATAATTCTCTAATCAAAATATTTATTAGTTTTAATTACACGATGAACGTCTACGATGATACCATAAATAATTTATTAGATGGCACCATCAAAAGCACATCAGATTAACAAAACTGTCAAAATTCACTTGATTTCAGACTTTAACATATGGAGAACTGAAAATCAACTGCATTTTGACATATTGTGGGATTATTATTCTGCGCAGGTACACCACTGAGCCACATCAATTGTATCTTACTGTATGCAGAAACGCTTGAGCTTTTTTCGTTTGATCAATGAATGTAAACTTTGTGTCGTTTAAATAGAGCTATGTTTTTAATGAAGCGTATGATATTCGTTAACTTAAAGTTGATCCTTTTATAGTCACTTGAGAGTGCGAAAGATCAAATTTCTAAAAATAATTTAATCGCAATTTGATATTGATCGCAGATATTAGGCCTTTTACATATCAAAATTAACATTCATTATATTATTTATATACAACATTGTGCGTTTATATGAAGAAAAACATCATAATTATTAATATTAAAAAAAAGGTTTCTTTTTTCATTAAAGACATACATAACATGTTAAAAAAATATAATAGATAAACAGTAACGTATAGAAATAGCGCAATCGTTTATTGCATGTTACATAATTTCTGTAGTGTATTAATAATAAAATATTTTCTTATTATGTAAACGAAGATGCTGAATTCAAAAGATTTTTTTTGTTATATGAATTTATTATATGCATAATGGTTAGTATGTTAATCTATCTACGTGTATACCATCATTATGTGTATATATATAACGAGTTAAGTTAGACATTTAATATGATTTTTTTAAACAGCCCTATAAACAGTCAAATGGATTAGAAGTGTCAAATCGGAAAAAAATGTTATTCGTTTTACTTTACAAGAAGGAGAGAGATAGATAGTGTTTGCCAGTGAACTGTGCTCATAAACATATAATGTTCTTACACACCTGTAATTTCCTTACTGGTATTATCTGAAGCAAAAACATACGCCGTTCCTAAATAACGAATAATATTTAAAATATAAATAAATACATATATTGTATTTTACTTATCATATATAAGGATAGTTTGTCCTTTGTAAAACTTCTGGCTTATAATAAAATTATATATAATGACTATAGAATTATATTATAGGAGTATTTACCTGAACTCTCATTGGCACTCTCAGCTGAATCTTCAAGATCAGATTTTTCTTCAGCTGAAAAAAAGAAAATTTCACATATAAATTAATATTTAACAACATCGATCTAAAGAATAGATAAAATTAAGATATAAATGAAATAAGGAAATAAATTATATATGATATAAAGATATACAAATATGTTGGCGTATACGCGCCCAGCAGAGCCATCTACATAGAATTGCGGCCTTCTTATAAAAATAGTCGTTATAAGACCGTAGCACGGTACGCACGCATTCACGTGCTCGGTGGACGATACAGTAATTATATTTTACAATTATTCATTGTCTCGTAATCTTTCAATTCACGCCAATAAAAAAAAATGAATACCAAGCTGATCTTGGCTAAGTACCAAAATAATAAAAATAATTAAGCATACCCGTAGTATCATTGTGTGGTTTATTATAGCGCTGTGGTGCTGCCCACTTGTCTTGTGCATCTCGTAACATCTTCTCACCGGCGATTATGCGATCGGACACATTCCAAAGACTACGCACCACACCTGCATCAACCAAACTCAAAAATAATCAGATGTTTTTGGTCTCACCATAATTATCTTAGCCATACGACACCCGCTACTTTTGCGGTCGAAGTCACTGTCGTAGGGGTCGATATAAATGAAGACTGGTCATGATGATAAAGATTTTGTATCAATAGGAAAAAATTTAAGGTAAAAGGATATTTTGCTTATAATATTTTGGTTACCTCTGTACTAAATGAAAGTCTGAGTATATATTCTTCAATAACTCATATTTTGTGATTAATTTTATTTTTTAAACCATTACGAGGCTATGTCGGATTGGTTTTTAACTTTAGCTCAGTAGGAATGATAAGTAGTTCTTGTTTATCTGTCCGTCGGATAGATCATCAAATAATATTAAACACGTATTTTGTTACAATAAATTACGAGTACACTAAGTTGAAATGTCGCCTGACCACAAATTTTCTAAATACTCCTCAACTCAACACTAATAAAGAACAAGGTACTCACGTATTTGAACTATTGAGAAGCACTTTTTAATGCGTTTATAACAATGCATTTTACGTACTTAGCGCTTCTTATAAAACTCTGACACGTTTTTTTCACGACTTCTTGTGCTATTATCACAAGTTTTTAATTTGACTTGACTGCTGTCTCGAATCTTGCAAGCTAAATTTTTAACCTACGTCCCGATTTTCAATAGAGCTGAAATGTTGCATAAACATATAACTTGGATGACAATACAATATTGATCTATAATGGAGTAATTTAACAAAGCTATCCCATCGACATTTCTCTCGTTTAATTTATCCTGATTTAATAGAACTAAAAGAAAGCCATAATTTTGTATTAAAATACCCTGTCGATTTTGTTCTTGTTATTCTCTCTCTGATGTTTGGTCCAATAAAAGCTTTTCTTAACCAACTTTAAATAAAAAGAGGTTCTCGGTTTGACCTGTATGTATGTATGATTGTACGTATTTATCTAGCTTTTAACAAAACCGATTTTGATGTGATGTGATTTGTCAAACTTAGAAAAAGGTTTTAGTTATATTAACCGACTAACAAAATTGAGGTTCTCACTTTGACACGGTTTTGACGCAATTTTCAGATAAGTTACTAAAACTATCACTAAAAAGCATGAAATAAAAACTTATTTTTTTAATTATAAATTTAAAACGTATACTTTACTGACCGGCGAGAGTCGTGTGTTCTTGTAGATTAGTGGATGTGAGGGCGCACAGTATCTGATCAGTGTGCTGTTTGAAGTTCTGCTGATCCTTTTCTGCGTCACTTTCAGTCAGACCGCTGAACGTCTCGTGCCCTAGTAGTAAATTTTACAGTTATAATATAACTTTGGAATCAAACGTGAGCGAAAACAAAAAAAGGGAAAAAATTACCATACAGTTCTGTGGTGTAGAGGATAAGCGCCAGGGCTCGCGATCGTTTTTGTTTGGCAACTTTCAACAACAACAACTACAAAAATCTGTCACGGGATGGGCGACCAAAAAATTATTATCTCGTGCTACTCCGTGCTTCGGAAAGCACGTTAGATTTTTGGTCTATTAACAGTATTGGCAGTATTAGCAGTCATTAATACCTTCCAATCCGCATTGGGTCAGCGTGGAGAGTCATGGCCCCACCCATCCCCACTAACCATCCATAAGGAAGCTCTGAGACTTGCAGTGGGGAAGTTAAAGGGCTGATGATGATATTTAAGAAACTTCTATTCAAGTCGATGGTTAATATTCGGATATACCCTAAGGCCACAGTAGGCTTGGGCCTAGGGCAGTCAGATATTAGGGACAGTCAATTTAATTCATAATACAATTCATTAGGGTCATAAAATATACTGATGTGAACAGTGCCTCAATTATGAGAGCTAAAACGGGGTGTATAGTGTATTATATGGCCTAAGGTGGCCAAGCTTGCAAATCTGCCTCCATTAATGACCTATATTATTTTGGTTCTACTTTCGTGTCAGGTAATGTACATTGTTTACAAAATAAATAACATTGGAGCTCACCTTTAAGCATGAGGTCATTTAGTTGTTGTATGAGGGCTTCGCGCATTTTCTTCGTGTCGTAATTGGTGTATATCACTCTTGGCGGTAGTTTTATGTCATATGTTGATATTTTACTGTATCTGTAGAAATTTTTTTTTGATAATATTCATTATAAGTATTTGGATAATTTCCTCATAATTTGGATTATTTCTCAATTTTGACAAAACGGCTTTTGGACATAAACTTTTCGACGAATATAAGGGTTGGTGCAAATATGAAATATGCGTTACTTCGCCTGACGGATTGACAGATTATCGGTTGAATGGACAAGGTTTAAAAAATATTGATGTTATGCGGCGGATTTTCTATTAGATATGCACCGACCCTACATATACCTAGATATATTTGCCACACTTTTTAAAATTTAGGTAGTGGGATCAGTGGTGGCAGTTGTCAAGCTCTTATCCCTGTTATTTCTTCTATTAGAATTTATGATACAGTACCAAAATCAATGTAGCCAATGCAATGAGCTCATCCATATCGTTCTTTATATCAGTGTAGCTAAAAGAATGAGTGGTGTTGGTTGTTAGACTATTTTCGAGCTCTTATCCATGTCAGTAATTCTATGATTAATAATTCTTTATTTGCTATAAATAAGGTAGATTACAATGAAATGGATAGTTGTTTTCAATGACGTACTTAGATCTATTTAGTCATACTATTTCACTAAACTGGCGGCACGCTATGATGGCCGTTTTGATGTTTGTCCGCTCATGAAGTTCCGTATTAATTGATAACGACTTTGAAGGAAATAATTGCATTACTTTATTGACGATAGTGATGTGCAGAGATTCATAAGTTTTATCGAATGTAGTTTTAGGAACCAAAAATTAATTTATTAAATTGATTTCTAAAATGTACCCATACAAGTGTAGAAAAATCAGTTTGCACCATTTAAGGGGTGAATGTACTTGTGAATATGAACAATTTTCACTATGTGGCTACCTCTGAAATCGCAAAAAATATCAGCTGTTTCATACAAAAGGTAAAATTTTTATTTTTATATGATATATGATTGGTGTACTTATTTATACCACAACTCGGCATTTGGTTTTCTAAATTGAAAATTTTTAAAAATGGAATCTAATACGATCGTCACATAGGATCGCTGGCTAGCACAACTATTACCTCCGGCAAACTTGCGTTAATGCTCAATGCAAAACAAAGCAGTTTCGAATTGACGTTGCTTCGAAAAGTATAAACTGTCAGTGCAATGCGATTGTGATATAGTTTTGACCTGGCTTTGGATTTCAAATATTGATATTGCATTGCTGTTGACCCTTGCTCGTTAATTTGGACTCTGTTCAAGCCCTTTGTTGTGGATTTCGTCTATATGACCGAACGTACGCAGAGAACTGTTTTAAATAGTCAGACACGTGAGTTCGTAATACGCCTTCGGAACTATTTTGATCGTGAATATCAAAATGGAGGGCCAATTTTACCTATAACGTCAGTGGTTGAACGCGTAGCTGATGCGCTTAATATTGGACAACGAACTGTTAGACGAATAACTAAAGAAAAATATGGCGAGACTGGCACAGAAGAAAATAAACTTCACACACCAAAAAAGAGAATACGAGCAAAACCAGTCGTAGGCATCGATAGCTTTGATGCCGATGCTATCCTAAGACATGTTTACGGCTACTATTTACGGAACAAGTATCCAACAAGAAAAAAGTTGGTGCATTCACTGAAGGAAGCTGGATTATTCTTCGGTGGGGAAAGTTCTTTAACGAAGATTTTGAAGACCATAGGATTTCGATATAAAAAATGTAACAAACGCAAAATATTGATGGAAAGATTTGATATAGCGATGGCAAGGTATACTTTTTTACGGCAAGTGAAAGAAATCAAAAATTGGCAAAATGTTGTGTTCTTGGATGAAACATGGCTTAATGCTAACCATACTGTAGGCCGTTTTTGGACCGATGACACAGCAGCATCTACGTCCAAAGTTCCTGTTGGAAAAGGATCGCGACTTATAATTTGTCACGCCGGAACCATCAACGGGTTTGTCGAAGGTTCTCTCATAGCTTTTGCGTCAAAAACCACTGGAGACTATCATGAAGACATGAATGGAGAAAAGTTTACTGAATGGTTTACCTCAATGTTGTGTAGTCTCCCTGAACCATCTATTATAATTATGGACAACGCCCCATACCACTCGATGCAAATTGACAAGCCACCTGCCCAATCCCAAAAGAAAGCTGACATCGTCGCATGGCTTGGTAAAAACGGCGTAGATGCAAACATGAATATGTTAAAAGCGGAATTAGTACGTCTTTTAAAAGAAAACAAACCAACCAAGATCCGATACGTCATTGACGAAATAGCATTAGAACATGGGCACAGAGTTATACGGTTACCGCCTTACCATTGTGAGTATAATGCGATTGAGTTGGTGTGGGCTCAAATTAAGGGATATGCTGCAAGACACAATACAGAACCCCCATTTACCACAAAAAAAAATGGTAGAAATTATTAGAAGAACCTTGTGAACATGTGACTAAAGGAGACTGGGAAAAGGTTGTGAATAGAACTGTTAAATTAATAAGGGAAGATTATGAAAGAGATGTGAAAATAGATAATATTATAGAAAACGAACTTATAATTAATGTAGTTGATGATAGCAGTGACGACAGTGAAAATAGTAGTATGGACGAATCTGATTAAATATGGCCTTTTGTGGCACTTTTTTTGGTATCTTTTGTATTCATATGTTTCTTGTGTGTATATAAAGTATGTATATTCATTTTCATTCAAATATTCAGTTCGTTCAAATATATTAAATAAACATTTACATTTTTGTTTTATTAAACCTATTTAATCAGGTACAAAAACAAAACTTATTTGTTTTTTTGTTCGAGAATAAATTGACATTCCACATCACTATTGTAATATGTCAAAACGGCCATCATAGCGTGCCGCCAGTGTAGCATGCAAATGTCAGTTCAACTAGATTTCAAAACAATGTCAATTTTAATTAATATTAAATATTAAATTAATTAAGATATTAAACATAAATAAATTAATTATATTTTATGAAATATTTTGTGTATTGTCCACTTGTACATTAATTATAAACTATTAAAACATTTAATTAAACTCTGCATCGACTAGAACTATGCTATTCCTTGTGATTTAAAAACTCTTTCACTGTATAGAAGGTATGGTTCAACAGCCATCGACATTTCCAATACCAGTCTATGGGGATGGCGCCTAGACCTTTCGGATATATCGCACACCTTTGTAAACTTTTGAATATTCTGATGAACAAATACTGCTATCACAAAAATGTAAAGACTTGGCAATGTTAAAATGTTCAAAGATTCGAAATAGGGTTTACATGATACGTCTGGTGCTATGTTACAAATCGACCTGATACATCTCTTTTGTGCAACGAATAATTACCATATATTACTAGGCCATATCTAATAATAGATTCAACATACGCAAAATAGGCCATAACAGCTGCACTTATTTAGTATGCAAGTGACAATAATCAATGGCTCACCGACCGTATGCATGCGGTGGTGTGCCGCTTGGCGAACGCGTGCGCGTGCACGTGGTGCGGGTGCGCGCAGTGTGTGGCGCGCGTGACGCGGCCGCCGCACGCACGCGCCTGCAGGTACCCGCCCAGCGACCACGCGAGCGCCGCGCGGGACAGCACGCGCGCACCGCCGCTGCAGCCGCACAACTCGCACCGGGACCAGAACATCACCTGCCAACGTTGGCGTCTTAAGCGGGGAATTCACTAGACAGGCATGCCCGCGGGCAAGTCTGCAGACATACTTGCCAGACCTCGTTACTATTGGTTTGTGTCATGTCTGCCTGGTGTAGGTCCGTCACAGACAGTCTGCCAGACTGCCCGTCGCCCGTTTTGTCTGCGCGGGTACAAACAAGTCTGTAGGTGAATGCTCACAGCGAGCCGACTACACAGACCCGAGCCGAACAGCAAGCGTTACGAACGTTCGTTTTTGACGAATTTTTAAGTAACGTGAAACGAAATGAGTTTTAATGAAAATAAACAATTTTGAGAAGATTTTATAAATTAATATATAAAATATCCCTATTTATGGAAGGTTAAAAACAAGGAGTTTATTAATATGTAATATGCACTGATTACACAACCAGTCACTTAGTGCGTCGAACACTGACGAGTCTGTGTAGTGTGTTGTGAACGACGGACATCCCCGGCAGACTTGCCCGCGGGCATGCCTGTCTAGTGAATTCCCCGCTTTACACATAGGCAGTCCTCGACTTACGTCGTTTCGATTTACGTCATTTCAAGTTGCGTCAAACGACGTTTTGACACTGTTCCTCAGGCATACGTCAATTGTTTCGATTTCCAGCATAGGAGAATTCACTTGTCGCGAGGTCAATGTCCATGGGGTTTAATGTTAATAACAAAATTTTTGCAGCCTATCAGTGTTACCAAGACTTGTATGATAGCACGAAGAAAGAAGCGAAGTAATCAAGAATTGATAGTTTCTTTAAGTCAAAAGTTTAATTAATTATTTCTCATTGCATATTTTGTTTATTAAAGTTTTATTATTATTATTGAAATACCGAAATAAAACTAGCAATTTCGTAAGTACATTTATAATTATTTTAAGTTTTATTTCTTACTTTTGATAATAAAATATGTATATCCTTTGTTATAAATGTAGTTTTTTGTTTATTTTGAGTCCGTGTGGAACCAAATCTTTGAGTTTTACATGTAAACATATGAAAAAATGTCTCGATGTACGTCGTTTCGCTTTACGTCGTGTATTTTGAGAACCTAACATGCCATAAGTACGAGGACTGCCTGTATATAAGTATATCGGACAACAATCGCACACATTTTTCCGATTCTGAGGTAAGTAGCTTAGGCACTTTTGTTACGGGTATCAGAAACAAAGGGGGAATACAAATATTTACATAATATAAATAGAAAACACCCAGACATAGAACAGACATATTTGTTAATCACAAAAATGTTTGTCTTGGGTGGGGATCGAAACCACGACTCCCGGAGTAATACTAGGAACACTAGCACCGCGCCATTGAGCCCGTCATCTTCAATGTTTTTGTTTTATTTAACACTTTAATGCACAAAAGAAGTAAAAATAAATACATTGTAAGGAACGAAATAGATTAAATTAATTACAGTTGTGCAATAAGCGGCCTTATCGCTGCACAGCGATTTCTTCCAGGCAACCTGTTGTTGATACTGGTGGCAGGTGATTGCGGGTCGTGCACAAAGTTAGGGAAAATATCAAATAAATATATAGAATGAAAATTAATATTCTTAATGCGAAATGCTTAAATAATCCACTATGTCCCTGGCACTCCGGGATGCGAATCGAACCCTTGAGCTTTCGCAATTCGCAGGAGCTACTAACAGGATTGACGAATTTCACTACTACAGAGCGTATTTTCATCAATGTTCGGGCAATCGCCCCGAACAGCCGAAAGAAATATATTTGTAAATATGTAAACTTTCGATAAAGATGAAAATTTATCAAATATAATAATTATTATCGTTAGCCCTTTTACGTCCCTACTGTAGTGCCTAATGAGACGACTATTGGAGATAGCGTGTTAATCAAAGAATTCTATTATTAAAAGACTAAGCAACTTTTGCAAGGTTCGGTTCGGTTATTTATAACTAGCTCATCGCCCGCGACTTCCCATACGTGGAATACATCATCATCACCACCCTATTAATTTCCCCAATACTGGGACACAAGCCTTCTTTATGGTTGCATTAATTCATGAATAAAAATATATAGACGACCTTCTGAAACAAAATAAAATGATGCTGATAAAACAAGTTACATATATATAAATACTTTTTTCTTCTAACCTGTTTACTCTGCTCTTCCTTGATTTTATCCACGTTGCTATGTCCAATAGTATTACACGTTACAGTGATACACACGTCGCCATGAACAAATCTGCCAACAAACAAGTTTGATAAATAAATGCCATCCGAGTGAATTCCGTTTTCTACGCTGCACACAAATGCTTTGGACATTTAATACTGAGATAAAAGAATTTAGAAACTTTAAAGATCGGGATCAACGTATTTATATAGGTGGACCCAATGTCCACATGCGGAGTCTGTAGAAAATCCAATTTGTCCCTGGTACTCTGAAATGGGATTCGAGCCCATGACCTTTCGCAATCCGGGCGAGTGTAACAAGTGCTCGAAAAATTCGTCAGTGCAAAAGGTCATGGGTTGAAGTCTCATCTCAGAGTGCCAGGGTAAAG
The DNA here is from genome assembly GCA_918026875.4 of Diatraea saccharalis. Lineage (NCBI taxonomy): Eukaryota > Metazoa > Arthropoda > Insecta > Lepidoptera > Crambidae > Diatraea > Diatraea saccharalis. The sequence continues at coordinate 14,132,153 of OU893337.1, forward strand.
TGAATTTTTTAAGCATTTTTCATTAAGAATATTTTCAGTATAGCATTGTGAAAGCAAAATTGATCAAATATAATCTAATTTTATAAATTCTATGTACAGATATTTAATTAGAATGAAGGAAATTTTACTGTCTTACTTTCTTACATGTTGATTCAACGGCACTTGACAGCTGCTAGACGGACATTTGTAGTCCGGGTTGAAGCAATATTTCTCCAAAAACGCACCTAAAGATATGTCGTGTTTCCCGTACAATTCCATGGTTACAATCCTAGAGCAAAAAAAAAAAAATTGAACACAAAGCAGCAATCACAATATGTCAAATTTCCGTAGTCAATTTTGAACTCTATCGTTAATTTATTAAGGCTTATAGTGAAGTGGTGACGTGCTGTTGACTGATTAGAAGAAAATTAATGCAAAACTCAAACTATTGGACTGGATGATGTGAAAATTATGCAAACAAATAGATATTATGACATATGATGTTTAAGCAAATGTCTTTAAAGAAACTCAATGATATCAATTCAAGACGGGATATCCCGATAGAGAGAGAGAGAGAGAGAGAGAGAGAGAGAGAGAGAGAGAGAGAGAGAGAGAGAGAGAGAGAGAGAAAGAGAGAAAGAGAGAAAGAGCCCAAGCAGCAAAATGTGGTCTAGTAATCATCCTGGAACCACAATTTTATCAGGACTATAATGGAATAGTAAGCAATTATAACCACGGAAAAGGGCCCAATTTACAGGCGTATTTGCTCTTATTCAATATCTATAATAGACTTGGTGAACACCACTTTGTTCAATAACGACCCTATAGTTAGTCTACGTAGAACTATTTGCTCCTGCGAAGCTAACAATCAGCGCTTAATGGAACTAAATACGACAGTAAAAAATCTCTTATAGGCTCATTGAAAGTGTTCTGAATTTTCAAATGTTGATGCACATATTTATATTGATAATGGTAATTTTCATCCATTTCTAACTATAAATACATAATATCTAAAATATTAATTAAAAGTAAAGTGTTACTTATGTAACAATAAGTAATGACTGCCGCATGTATATTTTCGGTGAAGTATAATAGGTTTTCTATTAAAATTTTTACTCGCCTCTTAGTAGTAGCGTTTTTAATAAGTTAGATTTAGAAATAATTTCGGTTTCAGTAAGATCATATAACGAAAAGTCGCCATCTTGTCAAATGGTTTTTCCAAATACATTAACAAACCATTTTAGGCGTACTTTGTCTAAAAAGGGCAGACATTAGAACCGTTGCTTGGCCATATTTTTTGGAATCAGGGTTCAACAAATATTAATATAACCGGAATATTTTTCATATTTTATTTTAAAATTTTTGTTTAGGTATTTAGCATGGTAGTGTTTTTGGACGTTGATCGCTTTTTGACTAAAAGCGATTTTCGAGCTTTGAAAACCTCAATGTGGCCTTGGGAATAAATTATTGTGTAAAAGTAAGGTAGGAAATCTAATGTAAGAGGGAAAATTTTTAATTTACCTTGAATAATAATTCATAAGCAGGTATCAATATTTTGTTTATTTTTTTTAACGAGTTTGGTAAGTATTTTAGCAGAAATTATAACTACTAACGGAATTAACCAATCAGTGAATTATTAAAAATTTCTTCAAATATTTATATAATTCTGGTAACTCACAATGTGTACAACAGCGGTATATTTGATATATTTGAACTGTACACAACAATCACAAGCTTACATTTTATGTTTGAAATTTTAAAGACGTTTTCATTTTGATTGTCGTTGATTTAATTAAAATTGCATTGATATATATTAAGAAACAACGATTTTATTGGTTGATCTAATGCAACTTGTGCTTGTTCAATAATATTACCACGTATTTCAATATAATGCTCTCGGGTCTACAGCCCATTTTCTAAGATCACACAGGAAGTTCAAAATTAGAATAGCCTTCAATATCGCTTTCATCTTCTGATACAGATTCCTCACTTGATAATTCAAGGTCTGAATTGAAATCGTTTTTTATCGATAAAGCGTCATTTTGTGCTGAGTTAGTGTTATAAACGTTCTGTCTCAAATTATCACAAGAATTGTTTTGTACGGAACTATTTCCTGTTTCTACGATACTTTCTTCGCCAGACATAAAGTTCAAACTGGACACCTGAATTATTTGCTCATAGGTTTTCGGAACTTTTCGTTTGTAAGAACCACTTCTTTTTAGCCGTTTCTATTTATACAGATCCATTTGATAACAGAAGTTAATAGCAGTTCGGCAAGGAATAAGATTTATCAGAATTAAAATAGTTTGTTTGAGACTATAACAACTTTTGCAGGATCATATTAAACCAATGTATTCTTGTATCAAAACCTTTATAGTAGTGTTGTGATTATAACAATATTAAGTTATTCCACTATAAAACTTATCCATTTTACTCATAATTGTTATCTAAAGTGGATTTATAAACCTATACAAAATCAAGTAATAAATGCAAATGGTTTCCAGTATGTTTAGCACTGTTATTGGCGTACTTTACTTGTAATAGTTCTATAATGAGTTATTTTAGCAGTTATAAGAATAGCTTACTAGTTTATCTACTCTCGAGTACATTTACACCCACAGCATCCTTTTATATTATAGGGCACCTAAGCTTATAATACATCTTTAATTTCGATCTATAAGAGGTTATAAGTTGATATAGAAGATCGGATATACTACAAGGCCCAAGTGACTCCATGCTTCCTATTATAAGCGTGACAGTAAATACTATGACCGTTAAGAGAATGTTATAAGTACTGAAGGCCTATAACATCTGCACTATAGGATAATTTTGCTGCTTGGGAGAGAGAGAGAGAGAGAGAGAGGTAAACAGAGAGAGATAAGTAGAGCTTCCAAAATAGGTAACTATGAAATTTATTCAATTTTCAATTAAATAGTTTGCTCCATTTTCATAACGCATATAATAAATAAGACAAGAAATTCCTATCTCACCATGGATTTACGCAGAAGTCTGGTACGTTGGCTGACTTGGAGCAGTAGCTGTATATGAGCATGCTCAGCCGCTGATGGTTCTCCGGCGACATCGGGTCCGGCGGCTCATCGTGCGTCTTCTCCGTATCTATCTCCAACTCCTTTTGACACTTCTTCAACACTGATGGCTTGTATAATGGACACTCGTCTGGAAACACCTACCTCATCGCATAATGCTAAAAGCATATAGGGCCTAATCGACCGCGCAGATGGAAATTAAAGAAACAAAATGCGAAAACTTAATAAACTCCGCACCTAGTGAGCGGAGTTTAATACGACACGAAGCATTAAAATTCTAATGTTCATACATTCGTTTTTAAATATTGAATATATTTATAAAATATTTAAATATATTTATGATATTTTGTAATTTTGAGAAGATTCTTTATTCCAATTTATATTAATAATTAAGCTTTATATATTTAGATTTCATAAAATCGTACACTGGAACAATTTCTCATGAAGCTATAAAGCATTTCCAGTCACAATAGCACTTTGGGTCAACGTAAGATTTATGTATTGTTCTTCCCTACATCTGGATTCTTATATATTTTAATTACTCTGCTATTCCGGGCGGAGACAAATCCAACAAATCAAATATCATGGAAATCGGTTAGGTCATTCTGGAGTTATAGAGGATGTAACTAACGCTATTTAAAGTACTGTTTATAGAGTATATATATATATATATATATATATATATTTTATATTAACATTTAAATTTTAATATTTAGTTAAAAAAATGTCGATATATGTAGATACTTTTAGATTTAATACCATTACAAACAACTTATTTAGAGATACATTTTTTCTTCTTTATCCTCGATGTTAGTAGGTTAAAAAACTGACTGTTATTTATAATAACGAACAATAATTAACCTAGTAAGTAGTGCGTATGAGATAAGGTTCATTGCTGTGAAACAACTTTCTCAAGAGTCAGTCATGGCATGGGTGACCGAATAATTATTATCTTGAGCTACTCCGTGTTTCGGAAGGCACGTTAAGCCGTTGGTCGCGGCTGCATTTGCAGTTAATACCTTCCAATCCGCATTTAGCAAGCGTGGTGGGTCATGGCCTATCCTCCTTGACTATCGTTAAGACCTGAGCCCCTGCAGTGGGGACGTAAAAGGCTTAATGATGGTGAGGTTTATAAACTTACGTTTGTGTTTGTCGGCAAGTAATCTGCCGCCCGTGGCGCGATAGTGAGCCAGCGCGGCGCGTACACTCGCGTCCTCCGCGGACGACGTCAACGGGTTACGAACGAACGGATGCACTTCCTGGTACAATTACGTCATACTCATATGAAGAGGGTGTGTTGATGTGTGCGCAACGATCGCGAGTCATTTCGATCTCTTTGGACAAAGGTACCCATGTGTCTTAATAATATATGCATCGTCATAATATATTTAATCCAAGCTAACAATCTTATTCGATTTGTAATATAGTTTCATTATTAAAGTTACGTTATACCGTTACTAGCTGGACCTGGATTATAGAGTAGAGTTACAATATATATATGTCGTGGGCTAATTATTAAATTGGGCCGATCAAGATCAGCCTGGGCATATCACGATATGCGCCATTTCTTGATTTACCCCCGGTTTCAATAATATACCGACAACCATTGGTAGCAGCTATCGACCGTTTTTTGAGCTACCGACAACCATTCGTTTTTGCGTTTCACAATCATCGGTAGGCACCTACCAACTACGAACGGTTGTCGGTAGCTCATTTTTTTAATTGTAATCATATAATTCGAGGAAAAGGGGTCTTTCCATACAGCCTTGTAATATTATGATTATACTGAAATGTTGGTCTTTAACAATTAATAATTTCTTGGACAAAATCGAAATCGTAAGAAGGAAGACAAAGACATCAATAGGAAAGAGGTGAACTGATTACGTACCGAAACTAAATATGAAATTTGTTTTGGAATTATTATGACTTATTTATTGTATGGTTTGGTTCTCAAAAGTGGTGTTATTGTGAAACAAGTTATTCTGATGTAAACAAAAGAGTTACCATTACAACAAATAGTTTAGATTTATCTCTTTAAAAGTTTTTAGTTTTTTTTTTTACTTGTATTAAAAATCAATTTTTTTAGATAAAAATGGGATAGAAACATTTTATGCTGCAGGCAAGAAACCGCGATTCGGAACATTTGGCCCATTGAATTAAACTTTTTTTTAGTATGATTTATCGTAAAAATATTTAGAAATAACACGTTTTCCCTTGTTAATTAAAATAAAAGTAACAGTTTTTTATTAAAAAAATAATATTGTAGAAGAGCTTAATGTGTTTTGTGGTTCCAATTAGAAGAATTTAACTTTGTAATCATGTCAATGTTTGTACCTTTAAGCGCTCATACTACCAATTAATTATTGGTCCAGATGCTTTTTACAATATGTTTCTGTTGAAAACTTAATAATTTACCTCTATATAATTATGGAAAACCTGATTCCAATAAAACTGAATTTGCCAACAGTATCAGATCAATCCGTTAGTAGCACACCGTCGGTAGCTTTACCTACCAATGGTATGTTATTGAGACACTTTTTTTGCTACCATCGGTAGGAAATGCTACGGATGGTAGCAAAAATAGATAGTTTTTTGGTTATTGAAACTGGGGGTAAGTCATCTATCATCCGCCATATTGTTTTTTTTTATGAGATAGGGGGCAGACGAGTATACGGATCACCTGATGGTAAGTGATTACCGTCGCCCATGGACACCTGCAACACCAGAGTGGCTACAAGTGCGCTGCCGGCCTTAGAGGGAAGGGTTGAGGGGTAGAGGGAAGGGAATAGGGAGGGGTTGGGCCTCCGATACTCTCACTCACACGACGAAACACAACGCAAGCGTTGCTTCACGTCGGTTTTCTGTGAGGCCGTGGTATCACTCCGGTCGAGCCGGCCCATTCATGCCGAACCGTGGCTTATAACTTGTTTATAACCGAATTAGCTTGTATGTAGTTTCGTATACTGACCTTCAATACGATATCATTTTGTTGCGGTTTAGTACTAATCTTCCTGTGTTGTGGTCTTGGTGTGTGAGGAGCTTTCGTCGGCACTCTCAATAGAGGCCGCGGAAAGTGTTCCCTCAGGGGGCATTTTCGGCCCGCTTCGGTTTCTAAATACGGCGCGGGGATAATAGTATTTGGCGACATTGATAGCACCACGTCGTCTGTAGACCACCTGACCATACAAGTTAAATTAAAATTAACAAGGCTTTTAATGAAGATTAATAAATTATTATCATACGATTTTGTTTTACATCGGCGTCCACAGGCGAAACCCCCAAGAAATTGATTGAGATAGAAAGTTTTATAAAAACAAGTAGTTGCCTAATTATGAAAACTTTACCCGTTTTCCCGGGACAATACGGGTGTAGATAGTAAACGAATTTTTTTTTTTCTGGTAGTGTATAATATGTTATTACCGATAATTTCACTTTTATACTTTTTATATTTATAAGCAAAATATTGCTTAAACTAATTATGAAAAAACAAATATTGAATGCTCGTTGTCACGTTACCGCAAACAGCGCTTGACGTCGCGCCCTTCTTACTCATATCAGAATTTTATAGAATTCAACAATATGAACACATAGAACAATATTCGTTTCAGAGTGCCATGATAGCGACGCCATGACAGAAGTGGCGTTATCGCGGGAATTTTTGAAAATGTTTATATTTAGATTTTAGATTTTAATTTTATGAATAATTTAAATATATTTTTTATATATATATTTCACACATATCTACTAAATAAAAATATTTTTGAAAAAATTGTCCACACTCCTATTATATATACGTCGATGACGCATGTATGTATAACGAAGCTTCCCGAAGGTGAAACAATTTTTAAAATCGTCCAGTAATTTCGGTACCATTGCAAAAAAAAAAATCTGTCCTTTTTATATTATATTATCAAAGACTACTTTTCTAAAATTGTTTGACATTCAATAAACAAGTGTCAAACTCATAGTAGAATATATGATATGTTTTTATTTATATTTTATAAATCAAATGTTAGCTTTTTGCTCTTCTTCTATGTACTAACTTTAACTGTGCGTAATCATACCTCTCGGTCCACGAAATTTTTGTAAATAAGAGTCTAAAATTTTTTACTCACGCATATAATGATGTCAGCATGTCTATACGAACCTTTCTGTATGATTATCAGCTCTTAACTTTTCCTCCTCCTTCGGCAAGAACACGTCATCATCTAGAGTGGCACGCAAAGGATCACTGAAGTCTCTTATAGGAACACCGCAACTAAAATTCTTATCACTATCAGTCTTCCTAAACACTTTAGTTCTCTGTAACGGGTCATCAGATTCCTGAGTTTTCTTGTTTGTTTTTTTGACATCCTTAGCATCTATAGAATTAGAAGCATCCGGTTTAGGATCTTTGTTACTGCAATTCGCTATAGTATTCTCCCAAGCGTCATTACTCAATGCTGTATCATTTCCACCGGAATCTTCTTTGTCGTTTGGAAAGTCTTCTGTAGCCACATCCTCTTTTTTCACATCAGAGAAGTCGTCGAACGTCATTCCGGATTCTGGTAGGACAGCTTCTATATCACCTAGGAATGCTTTCTCTAGTTTCCAGTTATAGCACGCTAAGAGCATGAATTTGACAACTTTCTTTACTCTCACGAGTTCCTGTAGGGTTGCCCCGCGTAGTAAGATGCAGCAACCTAGATTTGATTCAGCGCAACCTTCCAGTACCATTAGAGTTTTGTTTCCGTCTGTAAGAAAAGCGTACATTTCAAACGTTAGTCAAGAATTTATAAGAATCAAAAAAACTATCTCATTTTTAATATATTTCGGAAACTGCTTATAAAAGCTAAAATATCATTTGTATTTTTTATATTTTAAAAAGTTCGCCGGCGTAGGATCTGTCTTTTAAAAACTCTATCTAAATCGAAACATTAAGATACAAAAGGTGTTTTTCTATACGGTTCATACATTTAAAAAGATAACAAGCAAAGAAACATAAAGATATCGCAATGAAAATAGGTATTTTATATTATTTTATCAAAAAGTGATGAGAAAAGCTAGACCGCAGAACTGAAGGTCTATCTCTTAAAATGAGCCCTGACAGTAGACCGATGCGGATGGGTTTGGACAATTCTTTATAGATAATTACTCTACTGAATGTCGTCAGATCATTCGGAACATTTGACAGCTCGAATAAAGTTTAGAGGGGAATTTTGATCGAGTTGTCAAAGGTCCGCGGGAGAGCTACATTTTGGTGAGGTCAACAGGAGAACGGCGGAATACATAAACATTTGTTTGTAAAGTTGAAGAAATATGCGTGTTGTGATTGACTGCCCGTTGAAATGTTGTTTTTTTTTTATTTCATTTTATATATTTAGTTGATGTTTTCCCTAACTTTGTGCATGACCCGCAATCACCTGCCACCAGTATCGATCAAAAGGTTGCCTGGAAGAAATCGCTGTTCGGCGATAAGGCCGCCCATTGCACAACTGTAATTAATTTATTTTTTTGTTCCTTGCAATGTGTTTATTTTTACTTTTTTTGTGCAATAAAGTGTTAAATGAATAAATGTTGTCGCTCAACAAATGTTATATTTTTGGCACCCCTACACTTTGCCTGCCCCCCCCTCCCTCACACATAAATGTTAAGGCTTAAAGGTGGATGCTTACAGTTCTGAACGTAGAATTTTTCAGCGGTGCCGAGCGTGGGCGTGCCGATGCGTGCGTCGATAGAGGTGAGCAGATGCGCACGAGTACAGCGGGCGGCGCGCGCGAGGGCGGGCGGGCGCACGCGCGTCACCAGCGCCACACGCGCCGCCCGCAGCGCGTCCTGCACCGCGCGCGCCACCCCACCCCCCACCACCACCACGCGCGCGCCCAGCGCACACACGCGCGCCGCCATGCGCGCTAGATACTGCTCCTCCTGACACACCACCACCACACACTTGAACGTCCTCGTCATACTACTACACAAACTAACAGCGTCGTAATATGATTCGAGTATAGACAGTAAACAAAAATAAATAAATATTATTTTTTCTGGTAGTGTTCAATATAGTATTACCGATAATCACACTTTTATTGCCGATTATATTTATGATATTGCTTAAATTAATTATGAAAAAATAAATATTTTATACTCGTTTTCACGTGACCGCAAACAGCGCGTGACGTCACAACCCTCTTACACATGTCAGAACTAAAACAATTCAACCTTATGCATACATAGAACGATATAAGTTTCAGAGCACCGTGACGCCATGACAGAAGTGGCGATTCCGTGGGAAATTTTAAAAATTAAATTTAAGATTTTACGTTATTTTTAGTGATACTTTTTCAAATATTTTTTTATGTATATTTCATGTATATCTGTAAAATAAAAATATGAAAAGAGTTGTCTACACCCCTATTACGTGTCTGTTCATACAATATTAATTGTTTTAAAAATTGTCTTGTCAATAACAAATAAATATATTATCAAAAACAAACAAACACATATACTGCTAAAACTTTGTGTTTCAACACAAGGTTTTAGCAGCAGCAAATGTTATTTTATATTGACAAACTAGGGTCAAATAATTGGGTATTTTATTTGGTATTTGAGCAATGCTTGTGATAATGTCTTAAGTTTATTAACATTAATATAAATAAAATTATGTGTAAGTAAATGCTAACCTGCAGCAATACCGGTTCTAAAGACGTCAATTTTCCTTCTACTCGTTGGTATGCGATGGAACAATCCAGTAGTAAAATTGTAGGGTTGTCGATTTGTTGCGGCATTCCCCTGGAATTTTTTGTGTGTGAAGAAGATAAACTAAACAAACCTTATCTAATCATTACATACTAAGTATCGGTGAAAGTCTGACGGAAGATGCGCCAAGCGTCTCATGGAAGTTTACGTTAGTACGCGCCGGATCATCCGTCGAGTGTGCGTGATCAATGAATTATTTATTCTGGTACAAACATGAGACAAAAGATACAATTTCCGGTTACAAATTACTATAAAAAGAAATAAAATAACATGTATTGCGTCTCACGACTGCACCAAAAATAAGCTCAAGTCAGTTATATCAGACTTGTAGCCTGACGCTGGTTTTCAATGTGATATCATACATTTGTCAGTTCTGACGTTACGCGACTGACGAGGTGTGGCATTTATCTTCAGATATGCTCAGAACTTAACGCCATCGATTTTAGCGATTAATCCAACTGATTACATTTTGAGTCACTAATAAAACAAACATAAAATTCACCTGTGAGCGACGTTTTTGGTGAGGACAACGCCCTGTACCACGCAACTGTCGTTGATGTTGCCGCCGGGAACTTTCTTCACTTGGACATAGTTTCGTACGTCGATGTCACTGCTAAACATATCTGTGAAAAATATTTTTTATTGTGTTGAAAATAAAAGTTGTTAAGTACAAAGAGTAGCACTTCAAGTTACCAAAAAACATAAAATATCCGCAGTCGTTAACGTATTAAGGCTTAAAATCGATTAAATAAATTTGACAGTTTTACTAAGTTAACTTGCTATAAAGAAAAAAACTAAATAACATGACCCAAAATATGCAAAAAAAAAAACTATTTTTGCATATTTTGGGTCATGATGTCAAAGTATAGTAAACTATAAGTATCGCTGGAGTAAAAAATATAGAATGGAGTCCGGCTTTGCCACATTATTTTAACGGATTTAGTAAAAGCATTTATTAAGATTTGTAATAATTCCTCATTTCTTATTAATTAACTATAAGTTTTTATAATTTCTATAAGTGATAATTTTCTATAAGCGACTTCATTATTAAGAAACTTCTATTGAAGTCGGGCGGAAGATTTTTCTCACTTTTTAAGGTCTGAAGTCAGTCTCTTTTTGAAAAAAAAAAATCATGATTTTTACTGATATGTATTGGCTTTTTGTAAAACTGTAATTCTTCCATACGGATTATAAATTAATGCAAATAACGTTATCTTTTGTTTTTTATACTAAACATGTTGTTTCAATATTTTGATAATATTTGGTGAAAGGCATATTTTGTTTTGTTATACAAAAAAACTACCAATTCGATATTGATAAAATTTATATGGGACCAGATGGGGCCCATAAGCTATCCAATAAAAAAAAACTAAAAAAAATAGAACCAACTTCAAACTTAAAAAAATGAAAAATAATACTCATCTCAAAAGCTTGAAGTCGGTTCTATTTTTCTAAGTTATTTTTCATGCTTTTCAGTGATATCGATATTTTTATATAATAGGTAACACTAAAAATACTTTTCACAAAACCGCGTCAAAACTGTGTTACAGTGCGAACCTCCATTTTTTTAGTCAGTTAATATACCTAAAACCTTCTCCTAAGTCTGACAAATACTATGCTGAAAATTGAAGTAGGAACCGGAAGCACCAGCTTTCAAATAAAAAATAGAAAAGAATCAATAGGATCGATTCACTCTGTAAAAAGTTTTGAGGTAACAAATATCACGCATACTTAATGCAATTTTAAGACTTATATGGTTTTCTCATAGACACCATTGCCAGATCTGGACCAAATTGAATTAGGACCACACGGCACGCACTAGCTTTCAAATAATAAAGAATCATCAAAATCGGTTCACCCCGTAAAAAATAATGAGGTAACAAACAGAAAAAAAATACAGTCGAATTGAGAAACTCCTCCTTTTTTGAAAACGGTAAAAAATTAAAATCGGTTCATAAACGACGAAGTTATCCGCGAACAAACATATATACTGTCGTATAATAAAAAAGCGTATACACTGTCGAATTGAGAAACCTCCTATTTTGAATTTGGTTAATGAAACGTTTCCCTCACCGGGCATGATGATATCAGCGGCCTGCTGGCACAGTGAGTAGAGTACGGGCAGCCACGAGGCGGACAACGACTCCCGCGCGAGGCACTGACGCAGCAGGAGCCTCAGATGGTCCTCGCCGGCCTCCACTATCGCCTTGCACACGTTCTTCGGTCCCGGATAACCTTAAATCGATAGGTTTGCGTTATTATACCATCTAAAAATATGCAAGGTTTAATTTATTGGGTTAAATAAGAAAGTGGTAAAAATATGCGACGTGTATATTCATTTATGCGGATTCATTAATCAGCTATATGTCTGCGATAAATCCGTATAGCATTTGAATTCATTTTAGGCAAGGATTAATGGTTAACGCGTAACATGGGTGAACCGAGCTCCACGAGATACAGTCCTTACAAACGCTTCATATATAAAGAAAGGCTGAAAAAAGAATGAGAAACCGTGTAAAACATGTTTTGACAGAACAAACGAATAAGTTATTTGAATGAATGAATGAATGAATTATTTATTCCATTTACACATATCACATTGATACATATGTATAAGCACTCAATATGTTGACAATTAATGTGTACCCTTTAACTGACTAGATTTTATTAATTAGAAATTCAGGCAGTGAAAATTAACTGAGTTTATTCATTTTTCATGTAGCAGTATATTTAGTTTCGCCTTCTTTATTATTATTATTACCTACCTTCACTCTGTTCTAAAACTGGATTGGGATCACCATCACTCGTTGGAGACGATTTAGCCTCTGAAACTAAAAACATTGTTTTACTTCGACAACTCTTAAAAAAAAGAACAGTGCAAATATTGATCGGGTTATATACCTTTTTTGGGGGCTTTTATTAGTCTCGCTGAACTATTCCCGAGGTTTAAGTCGAGGCAATATGAGGAGACGCTCTCAAGTAACCTGCCTCCCTCTTCAGCTGGAAGCAAAGTAATTGTGTTAAAAATTTTGCATTCATCATGCTAGTTTGTTACTTTTTTACTTGCTAATAATTGCGGACTTAATGATAGTCTCTAACATTCAACCAGTAAGGATTGTAGAGACTTTTAAGGCTGTTAATGTAATTTATATATCACAAGACAGTTTTATATTTAGATCACTTATGTATCTTTTGCTATGTTTGCTATGTTCTTTATTCGAGACTTGCGAATTAATTGAGAATTTTTCTTTTTAGACAACTACATTTTTATGAAGCTTTATGAACAATTAAGAAGAAGTCCATTGTATTTAATTACAATTTTCATTCTATTATGGGACGCAAAAAATCAAAACACTGGCTAGTTACGTGATAAGAGTAATAAAAAAAGCTTCAAATTTTCCCCTCCCGAACTCACGTGTGTTAGGTTCATCTTGTGCGGGGGCAGGTAACGTAGTGGGGCGGTACAGTGCATAGTCTGCAAACTGTAACAACTCGCTCACACACTCCATGTACTCGGAGCTGAGCAGATTCTGGCATACTTGGCTCGCTTGGAATCTAACAATACATACATACATCAAATCAACCGGAAAATGTCCAATACTAGACCAAAGATTTCCACAACGATCGGTCTCACGCGGTCCTAATCAAACGTTTCCCGGAGATCTTGACTAGAATTATCTTCTCCAAATCTATCTTGAGGCCTGCTTACGATCCGTTTTCCGTTTTGTGGCCGCCGCTCGAGGACTTAAGGTCAGTAAGAAACCGCTAGTTCGCGCCGTGATATTCGAGATAGGTTTTTTGCAAATATTTTGCAAAAACATACTGTCTCAAGTATCCAACGCAAACTAACGATCTCTTAGTGACTGGTCGTGTGCTAGCAGAGACCTAACGTGAATGGTGAATTGCTTAAGCACTTGTTTATTTCTCTGCTATTGAGCACATTTCCATCAATGTTTAGGTTACAAACAATTTTTCAATTTATTGATTAACATTAAAATGAGTTATTACCTATTTTAAATGAATTTTGCACTCAGAATAACATCTTCAAAATACTCACTAAAAGTATCACAATCAACTTTGCAAGTTCTAGAATATCGATTAAAGATTTTAGTGATTTCTTATTATATTTGTGATGTCTAAATATCGGGTTGGACTCCCGTATTTTATGTGGGATTACCATAGCCCATATTGCACAATACTAATCAAATTAAGCAGAACGATTTACTAAAATGCAGATATATATATATATATATATATATATATATATAATTTTTACGAACCTAGTTTTATAGTTTGTGTTGTCCATAACCCACTGTAATATATCGCACCCACGCCAAACACCATTGTATCTCACCAGGCGATACCTACGAACAATTTATTTTTATCATGACACTCTTATACATTTCGCACATCAGGCTATCCGAAGCCAACAAAACTCTACATAATTCTATTGTTAAGTTTAATATCATTTGATGAAATGCACATGTACATGAGGTGTAATGAACCTGATTGACACATGCTATATCCATACTAATATTATAAATGCGAAATAACTGTGTGTGTCTGTTGAAACCTGTGTGTGTCTGAAAAAGACTGACCCAATTTTAATGGAAATTACACAGCTAAAGTGGACCGTGGGAAAGAATATAGGATAATACTATCGCGAATAGGAGGTTGAAGCGAAGGATGAAAATACGAAATAATATTATTTTTAGTATGCATAAAATTCATTCCATGTTTTGGTTTCTTTTTTTCTATATTGAACTTATATACTTGGTAAATGGACAATGTTACATTTGGTTAAATTTAGACATTATTTTTGAGCAAATAATGCGGTGAAAAAGAATAAACTCTATAGTGTCGTTAATATTTTGACGACTGAGTTTAAAATAGCCTGAGATGCAGCCATGTGTACATCAGTGAGCCAGTTGTTGTTATTCAGTTGTACTGTACCTATGCTGTTGTTGAGGCAACGCGGTTACTAGTTGCCGGTACAGATCGTGCAATGCCTCAGTGGGCGTGGGCCGGGCCTCAGTCCTCTCCTCGTGCTCGCTCGCGAACATAAAGTTGTCACGTGACTTTATGCTACCACTCCTGTTGTCGGGAAACTTCACCTATTGACAATAACAAACAAATACAGAATGGCGATACGCATGGCGAATATAGATCATTGTTCATCATGTTAAAATTTTATTAATTTTATTAACTTAAATTTGGACCTTATTTCTCTGCTGGCAATGCCATAGTGAAGACTAATTAACACTTTTGTTTTCATTTGATTCAACTGGGAATTATTTTAATGGAATATAAAGATTTAATGTAAATTTCTAAGTAAAATTATTTGCTAAGTAAAATTTTGTATGCAAAATGTCACAGATATAAAAAGCTTTAGTCGTCCACAAATGTAAATTTAAAAGTACCTGCAAATTTTCTTGTAGAGTTCTCAGATCAGGTGATATCTCACCGGTCAAGTCATTTTCTTTTAAGTAACTGAGAACTACATTACAACAATAATTGCATACTCTTAGTCCCCCGGCGCAACCAAATATTTGCCCTAAAACACAAAATAGAAACTTTACACACATGCAGTTCAATTAAAAATAGAAATCAATCATACGCGTATGCAATGAATCGTGACAATTCAAATGTCACCGTAAGGCCTCATATTGGATGTCCGCGGCACAGGCGTGGGCATAAAAATTGGCCCGTGATCAGCTAGCTCATTTCAATTTATATGTTTAATATAAATTCCCGGGTATGAAATAGTTATATTTAATTACTTGTTTATTAATCATACTGATTTGAATGCTAATGTTTTAAAATAAGTTAAAATCGTAATAGACAACATTATAATCACTCTGTCACGCATTCGAATCGTGAGCAATTTGTGTAAAGAAATTTTGTTTATCCCCTCCATAGGCTTTGTAAGATATGAGAGCACTTAAAAAGAATAAAACGGCATAGACATACTATTCTTTCCTTAAAAACATTTGGGCAAAATAGGCATGTGGAATGCAATTTGACAAAAAGTACTTCAAACTATGTTGCAGAGTCCTGGCAAAAGCACGTCAGGCACTGTTACCCACAATATTATTGTAAGATAGTATAGTAATGTGATATGATGTGTGGTAGTTTCACATTTTACTATTGTTTATTTTCTCATAGCTCTATCTGTTACATACATATTTACAAATATTTTAAAAACTTAATCCACCAATGATTTAGGCTTCCTGGTTTTTTATTGTGAAATAAACTAGACCCCTAAATTTCCAGTGACCAAAAGAGCATTACTTAGACCACTCTGTTGTCTATATTAATTTGATCCAGTACTTTAATAATTTATAAATATTTTTCACCCATGTTCACATACATCTCATAAGTTTTTAAGAGATACTTTTAACTGAAAAAAATAAAATAAAATGTTACTGGCTGTAATTTTTTTTGCCGATTTTGAATTTGTGAACTTTTAATTTATTTATATCGCAAACTCATTTGTTTATATTTTCTCGTGATGGAGGAGACGAAATTATTACATGGAACTATCATTGCGCTATTTAAGGCGGAAAAAAAACGATGCAGATTTTCCGCGAGCTGAAAAGTTTTTCTGTAAGCCGTAACTTCGTCTATTACACAATACAGCGGTACAAAGAGACAATTTCTCTGTAAGATCGCCAAAGGAGCGGTCGGCCACGCTCTGTGAGGACGTCTGCGAACATCAAAATCATCCGAGAGCGACTTCGCCGAAATCCATGTCGCACTCAGAAGAAACTCGCTCTGCAGACTAATATTTCGTGCGCTTCAGTGAACAGAATACTGAAATATGAACTTAAGGTCGCCGTAGAAAAGTTCACTTTTTAAACGATCGTATTCGTAAGTTACGACTCGAACGTTGTCTATTGCTGTCGAGACATGATGCCAGGAAGATACTCTTCACCGATGAGAAAATTTTTACTGTCGAATAAAGTTCAACTAACAAAACAATAAAGTGTACACACGCACACTTCTAGAGACACATATTTTCACAAATATGAAATAAATGCAAGTATTTTAATATACATTTACAGTTTTCTCTTTAAAAAATAAGGATAAAAAAGGCAATAATTTTTTATTATTACTACAATCTAACACTATCTAAAAATGATTTAACTTGCAATAGAGCTATTGCAATACTTATCCAGAATAAAATAATCTAGCCACTTACTGCATACATTAAATAAATGGATAAAGACTCTAAACTATAACGATACTGAATCATTCTTGCAATCACATAGATAATCAATCCTACTTTACACACACACACACACACACACACACACACACACACACACACTCACACAAATACACACACACTCAAAATCACACACACACAAAAACACACACACAAAAACACACACACAAAAACACACACACAAAAACACACACACAAAAACACACACACAAAAACACACACACAAAAACACACACACAAAAACACACACACAAAAACACACTCACACAAATACACACACACACACACAAACACGCCTTTGTAATGTTTAATTAGATGTAATTAAGACAAATTTAACAAGTAAATCAAATTATGGATTTAAAAAAAACCACAAACAATACATTTCTGAAAAAAATGTTATTGAAGAGCAGAGTCTCCTGGTACAGGCATTGTCATGCTTAAAAGGGGACTCCAGTAATTAGTAATTAGTTTATTTTAAAATGAAAAAATCTCTATTTACCTTATCTAATAATAAGGTAAATAGAGATTTTTTCATTTTTTTCACTATAAACAAATATATAATCAGAAGTCTTTCTAAATAGGTTTCTATTTTTAAAATAATTTCTTTTATTCTAAACACATATATATTAAAAATTATTACACACCAGGAACTCTTTGACTGCAACACCTTGAGCAAAATATCTGGCCGCACACACGACAGTGATGTCTGCGACGAAGAGTGCTGAATCTCAGCGCACATTCATAACACTCACGGGAAATGTCATCAGGCATCCAGTAACGAGCCAGTTCTGTGTCAGCATATCTGGTCCCTTGACCCTAAAATTGTAAATCAGCATTTCTTTCTAGTGACCATAAACTTTTACATAACATCTGTACCACATATACATTAAAATTGCTTTAGAATCTGTTCTCTATTTTAACTAAATGTAGGTTTTCAATTGATGCTTATTGTTACCCCAGATCCTAGCGCTATAAGACTGCTGATACGTGTCAGAACGTTTGACAAACTGCGGCCTTCTAACTCCACCGCATAAGATCCCGTTTCAGTTTTAGAATCATCAAATATTTGTTTTCCTTGTTCGTCACACATTTCAGCATTTTGTTTTGCAATTATTTGATTTTTGTCTTGAATATTTTCGGAGCCTTCACTGGGTGAAAATAAAGGTAACTTCCATAGTTTGTTGAAAAATGTTGAAACACCGCTTTGTGTGGATTCAGGCTCGTATCTTGGAAACTCTGTTAGTTGAGACGTATCATATTTATCCATTTTATATTAATAAAAGATTGTTGATAATCTACATCGAACAAATTTCGAAGAATATAAAGCAAAAATCTCTGTTTGTTATGATTTTACAATTTTATTGGAATCTGTCATAAGATATGTCAATGTCAAACGTAATCTTTTTTTTAAAGCACGAAGGATTCCAAAATCATACAGTCTACCTATAGTTTGGGCCAGTTCAGGCCTTCGAGAATCCATTGAGCGGCAAGTATAGATGGCAAGCCAATAAGGTCAGTTGATGTCATCATGGTATCATACAGTCAGTTGTTCAAACGTCCACTAAATTTTTCATTAGTTTAAAGCGACATTACCCATACAAATTTGACATTCATTAGAACCTTAATGGACGTTTGTGCAACTGACCGATAGTTTCATAAACCCATATTTATACATAAATTATATGGATTGGACATGTCCAATACCTATAGGTATGAAGTCATATTTGATCGATCCAAATTGGATGGTATAATTTTCTTGACCTCAATCAATCAATACTAAAACTATTAACTTTTTCACCGGCATGGTTCGATAATATTCTCCGGTAAATTTAGCCTAATAAATGTAAAAATTAAAACCTTGTCATTTATAAAATATAACCTTATGGTTTATCTTATTTGTTCAATGCCTAGTTATTTATCTCACAGCAAAATAAGAAACGGCTCTTAATTAGTGTTTACGATTGCGATACAAACATCATCTTATTCCACTAACATTTTGAATTATAGTATTACAAAAGACTTGTCCAATACTCCTCGAAGTTATTCGGTCCTATATGGTCTTTGATAAGTTTAAAATGTTAGACATAGTTGTATGGTTGATTGAAGGTCAGACCAAATAAAAGTTCGTTTGAGTATAAAATACTCAACGAATATATTGAACCTCTGACAGGATTACATGTAAGTAATCACCATAATTTCAAGGCTTTATGAGTCTATCGATTTGTTTGCCTTCTTTAAATATATATATATATATATATATATATATATATATATATATAGTCCGTAGACAGAAGTACTTACCACAAATGTCAAAATAAACTGGATTGCGTACTGATATATTTCTTAAAATCAAATTTACACTTAATCTATTATAAAATAAGGCTTATTTTTCTATGTCACATTTCAAATTAGAAAAACGGTCTACTAGAGATATTAGATTTGTAGCAGTATGTCCTTGTCTAATAAGTTGCCATTGGAAAATTAAATAATCATTATTGGCATTTAGGAGATTTTATTGATTTTTTAAAGACATGACTAGGTAATTTTAATTATTATCTAATAGTAAATATATTGAATAGACATAGTTGATATGGTTTTTAAGTAAAAGTGTGAATTAATTAAAATTATAATGTACATTCTTCGTTTTAATCTCTGTAAAATTTACTTGCTTAACATTACATTAAAAATGTTTATTAATAAGTTATGCACTGCGAAATTTATTTCATAAATTCTTACTATTTGAATATTTTATTTACTTGAATATTTTCACGGTAGGTACAAAGTTATTTGGAAAATGAAAAACGAGAACTAGCTTATTTATGTTTTGGAAAATATCTGAATGGCTGACACATTAGTTTGAATAAATATTTATAATTTTTTTTTTTATGCTAACCATGACAAAATTGCTCTTATGTTTCTAGGATCCCAAAGGATAAAAGTCTAGCTGAAAAATGGAGGACATTAATACGAGTCAAAGTGACAAAATGATCCGTTGTATTCTAATACAATTAATAGGAAAAAGAAACATTTCTATCCTTTTAATTGATTTATACATTAAAGATGATTATGATAACATTTATGTACTTGTTTTATTTCCTACAAAATAAATATCTTTACCGACAAATAAAAACTATATAATCGGTTTAATTTCTAATATCATCATTCATAATATCTGTAAAAATTTATAAAGTTCTATCTGTAAATGTTTAAATAAGGTTATGTAACATTATTAAATATTACCTATTTATGAAATTATTAAGAACGCGTGGACATCCTACAAAACTACTAAGACAGAGATGAAGAGTTACTAATTTACTCTCTCACTCTGCCCGTTTTTAATGAAACACTGCACAATCCAGTTTAATTTGACATTCGCGGTACTTTAAGATATAGTCAGCACGAATGTCAAAATAAACTGGATTGTGCAGTGTTTCATTAAAAACGGGCAGAGTGAGAGAGTAAATTAGTAACTCTTCATCTCTGTCTTAGTAGTTTAGTAGGATGTCCACGCGTTTTTAATAATTTCATAAATAAGTAATATTTAATAATTTATTTCATATGGACAACCAACAGCATACATATTTCAACTTACTTCAGTAAATTACAGTTAGGTTTAAATTTAATATATATACCAATTATAGGTTGACACAGCATTGTTAACATATAAGTGTAATTTTAGACGACACCTACAATTCACTCAACCACTGATAAAAACACCAATAAGAAGGCTAAGGCACTCTCCAGTAGTCAGTGAAAAGTCAGATCAAAATACCTGTAACACAGATCACAGGCTTTCAGAGAGCACGTCAAACCCAGTCCCTTACCCAACCCAATCTAGTCAATAGAACTAAAGAATTCCTGAATCTGAGCTTTAAAACTTAACTGCGAGTTGAAAAATATATCTAGATTAGGCAAATAAGAACCGACATCATTATATGCAGCAGAAATGCGAGGCAACGGTGAATGCCTAAAAACATTTGTCACATGATAATGTTACATGACCTAAATTAAACATTTACAGATAGAATTTTATAAATTTTTACAGATATTATGAATGATGATGTTAGAAATGTAACCGATAAATAAGTTTTTATTTATCGCTTTACCGATATTTATTTTGTAGGAAATAAAACAAGTACATAAATGTTATTATAATCATCTTTAATGTATAAATCAATTAAAAGGATAGAAACGTTTTTTTTTTCATTAATTGTATTAGAATACAACGCATCATTTTATAACTTTGGCTGGTATTATTGTCCTCCATTTTTCAGCTAGACTTTTATCCTTTGGGATCCTAGAAACACAAGAGCAATTTTGTCATGGTCAGCATAAGAAAATTATTACTTTATAAATATTTATACAAACTAATGCGTAGGCCATTCAGATATTTTCCAAAACATAAATAAGCTAGTTCTCGTTTTTCATTTTCCAAATAACTTTGTACCTACCGTGAAAATATTCAAGCTTCTTGAATTTATGATATTAATTTCGCAGTGCATGACTTATTAATAAACATTTTTACTGTAATGTTAAGCAAGTAAATTTTACAGAGATTAAAACGAAGAATGACGGGTAGCGTAAGTAAAACTTATAAATGTTTACAATATAAACATATGAATATTAATTTAAATCAAAGTTTTGTTTCTTGATCGTAGACACCCTATTTCATCACTGTTTAATAAATAAGGAAAACAGCTTACCTGTGGAATGTGAAGTCACATCCGTGATACCATTCATTTTCGCAATCAGCCAAGCAAAACAATATACCATTTTGATGTAAATAATCGAATTAGTAAGTCAAAACACAAATAAACATCAAACATTGTTTATGTTGTCACATCGAGCGGCCATATTAATTTATAATATTGCCACTTAAATGTAACGAAAAACTACTAACACGACATCGGTTAACATTATTATTTTAATTAATTCACATTTTTACTTAAAAAACATATCAACTATGTCTATTCAATATATTTACTATTAGATAATAATTAAAATTACCTAGTGATGTCTTTAAAAAAACCATAAAATCTCCTAATTGCCAATAATGATTATTTAATTTTCCAATGGCAACTTGTTAGACAAGGACCTACTACTACAAATCTAATATCTCTAGTAGACCGTTTTTCTACTCTGAAATGTGACATAGAAAAATAAGCCTTATGTTATAATTGATAAAGTGTAAGTTTGATTTTAAGAAATATGTCAGTACGCAATCCAGTTTAACTTGACATTCGTGCATAGACATAAAAGAAGAGGACCGGCCATACCTACGAAAAAAGCGTATATGCCTAAACTTCAAATGCAAATTCTTCGATGGCGGATTGTCATAGGGCGTGACCCAAGATATCGATATTTGTATCGACATGAAGTCATATTAAATAAAAGTTAGTATTTCGTGAAACTGCTACAATACTACTACTAATTAAATAATATAATATAATTTTCATTGTTAGGGGCATGGCTAAACTATTACCTATTACACTTCTATTCATTTCACACTTACGTACCAATCCTATTTATGATTATTATTAATTAAATTGAAAAATTCACGCCAGTATCAAGAAAATAATATTTTTTTAAAAGTGGCGTGAATTTATCAATTATTTATAAATCATTAAGCAATCTTTTGCTCGTATTTTGTTGGACATCTAAAATTTCTTGCGCTCTTTGTTCTTGCGACTCCGTTGCGTCACTATAGTAAATATAACATATATTACCAGCGTATGATGGCGCTTCCCACGGGTAAAAGATTATTCGTATTCCAAATTTCATCAAAATCCGTTCAGTAGTTTTTACATGAGAGTAACCAACATCCATCCTCACAAACTTTCACATTTATATTATTTAATACTATAATTTTATAATATGATTGTACCTCCATAAATATGTTTCTTTTTCCTCTAATATAGCCAATTTTACATAGTTTTAAGAACTATAGTACCAAAATATATATCTTAAAAGTTTTACAATAATATCAATCGTGTTTTATAATTATTTCCATATATATTGTCAAGTTGACATTTTGCAATTATAATTAAATAGTTTTTTTAACATAAGTTTAATTTTGCATTCACGGGAAGTGTGACCACTGTCCAAGATAACTGTCATGGTAACTATAATAAGCTTTAAATGAGTCGATTGACGAATGAATTATTATGTTTTTTTTTGTCTGTTATATATTTTTTATTGTTTTGGTGGAAAGTGACATTTTGGTCCAATGAAGTCATTTTTTATTTTTCAGTACGAAATTAAACAGGGTGCAAAAGCAGCCCTTGCAGTTTCTTACCGGTTCCTTTCTTACAGTTTCTTCTTTTCTCGGTACAAGGTTTCCCGTAATAGATTGCTGAACTATAAGCACAGAGTTTCGACTTTCCTATATGCTTGTAACTAGTAAGGCAACTTGTCTATAAATTTATTCAATAAATTGTTTTGACTGAATAAATTTCGCTTCCTCCTCATTAAGTGAGATACCGTGCGTACTGTGTCACAATATTAGTTCAGAACATCTTGTTTAGTAGTAAACATAGAAAACTTGAAACACCTACATAATCTTTGTATTGTATTATTGGTAAAAGAACATAAAAATACTGTAAACTTTGATGAATAAACAAGAGAAAATAAAGGTTGGTGATGAATAAGTAACAATTGGCATAACAGTAACATTATTAAAGAAGTCACAATTGGCATTTTATTTAAAAATTTGGTTAGCAAGAAGAAAACAGCCGATTAATCAATAGGCAAGCATACAAATATTTTCTCAGCACTAAAACAGTCTGCAATTCATGTTCTGTGAACAATCATGATAACGGTCAGCAATTTAAATTCAAAAAGGTAGCGTATTTTATGATGCATCAGCAAAATAAACATCCACGCCGCAAAATAATTATTTGGGTATTAAGATTATACTATTGAACAGCAAAGAAAACCTTTAACTATGCCTTTAATTTGATAAGTGTGCATATTTTAATTTTTATTAAAATTATTTAACTCATTTTATTGTATATTTTACTGGGAGTATATTATGATCAGAATTTTATATTTTAATATTATTATATATTGCATTCTGATTTTTTTCAATTAAAATAGTCGTCATATGACCGCAAGACTAAAAATAAGGTACATTTATAGAATAACAAAATGACTATATAAAAAACTAAATAAATAAATCAGTAAAATCAAATGAAAATTAACTAAGTGTAATAGACATTTTTTTTTAAATAAGTTAAAAGCAATTGTCAAAAATTCTTATCAGAGTATTTGATTGGCAATGCATCATCTCGTAATTTTATTATATTTAAAGTTCGATTCAAACAACTTTCCCTAAAATGAAGTGAGCAGATAAAAGTAACTTTTTCATTACATTTAATATTTTCTGCTTCTATGTAACTCGGCCATTTTCCTCTTTTGTTTCATCTTTTGGTAATCTAAAATAATTAATATATTTTTAAATATTAAAATTATCGATATAAACCAATGTTAAAGTAACGACACTAGCCATGTAAACAATATTATTTACGGACCGAAATATTATAAAAATATAAACGAAAAGAGCAATATAGCATAAATAGAACACGCCAAAATACGATATGTATCGATTTATACACGCAATCATTTTCAGAATAACTTACTTACGTTTTAAATACTGTTATTCCAAGAAAGTGTTTAACTTACCGGTGAAACGTAATATTGCTCGGTTTGCGGGATATTGATGACGCACAACCACTTATACAGCACCTAGGCATTGTTTTGCATAAATAATTTACAATTTTCTGCCATGAAAGTTATATAAATTAAAGTTATAAATGAAAATAACCACAAAACTTATAACACTGACAGCTGAACTACTTCCGAGAATACGCAAAGCAAATTTGCAAATGGCTGGCAGGTGGTACGATAGCTATATCTCATGACGTCACGTAAAAAATTTTGAACTGTCACACTAGTGTTATCTTTGTTCACTAAAGAAACTTCTTATTAGTTAAAAAAAGACAACATGATGTTTTTGATGTCAACTTCAGATTGCATGATATTTATATAACCATAGAAAATATTTCCACTCTACCTTACTCTATGCATTCGTGATAGTCAGTAGAAAAATATTGTCAAGTGTCAATGTCATTCACCTGACAGATCGATCATGATGTTAATCTGTGACCAAAGAGTATAATAAGTGCCTGTCTGTGACATTAGTTGAGGAAGCACATGAACGAACGAAAATCATCGTAAGAAACCGAATTGAAAATTCGTGTAAACATTTAAAGTTCATTTGATTCAGTTCACATTCACAAATTTAAGATTTATATAAGTAACTTTTTAGCTATCCAGCCCGTGACATCACGGGCATTTCGAATTTTATGATACTTTATCATGGGTGAAGTTACGATGCAAACTGTAGCTTACGCTAAAATCATTCTCCATGCTGCGAAATATCCTCATTGCGCTGTTAACGGTATCCTTTTAGCCGATGGTACCAAAATAAAAGAAGGTGCTAAAAATCAGGACCTAGATATCGTCGATTCCATTCCATTATTCCACCACAGCCACTATGTTTCACCTATGGCTGAGGTAGCTCTTACTCAGGTATGTAGATGTATTTATTGTTTTAAATCAGTATCAACCAATCCAATTTTTATTAATTTCGTTTTTCATACCCCCTTGAACAGATCGAAACTATGGCGCAAGCAGATAATCGCATCATTGCTGGTTTCTATGCAGCATGCGAAAACTATAGAGATAATACTGTAGATAAATGCCCTGGGCAAAAAATTGCTGAGAAGATTGCAGAATACTTTCCATCTGCTGTGTTTATTGTGGTTAGTTTTAGTTCCAGTAAGATGGGTCAAAATTATAATAAATAGCTGAATCAGTCATTTATCTTAGATGAAATCAGAAAAGTTACACATGTAAAAATATTGACATTTATTTGTTAACTGTATTTTTTAATTGATAGGTTGATAACAAAAGAATTGTTCAACACCTGGACACGCCAGCTTTAAAATTGCATAAACATGCCGAGGGGAAATGGAAACCAAAAGAAATCAATAAGCACATCTTCCTACGTAAGTCTTTAGTGGCCAAGTTTTTTACCTTTCATATTGATATGTTTTTTTTTGGTAGGTTCAATAATGAATATCTATACATAAAAAGTTTTTGTGGTACTGTTGGCATAATAAAGTTTAAGTGTGTAATTTTTTTTTCCAGCGGATCCATATGCCTTAGAAACTACATCAATGTTCCTTCAGAAATATCATTTTGTAGATCTTATTGACTTTGACAATTATCTGGATGATGTTTCCCAAGATTGGACCAATCTTGAGATCAAAAATTTAATAGACACCACAAAAAAATCAGGTATGCAAGAAGTGCAGCAGTAAAAACTGTCAGTAATTAGTACTATAATATTTAGTGAGTAATGAACCCTTTTAACTATATGTTATTAAAAAAGGATCATGTTCAATTGTAACCTAAAAATTTATTAAAGCATCTAGTGATATGATATATCTCAGAATAAAGCTTATTTTTTACTTATTTTATATCAGAAAATAAAATATTAAAACAGGGTCAAGATAAAAATTGCAAGGCTTATAATAATTATTTAATATTACTATGATAACTACCCTAATGCAATTTGAACTCTAAAAGACAGTTTGCTACACTACCTCAATATGATTTAGACCCAATTGCCATGCTTGCTTACTTTGTTCAATTTCATGTAATATGCGAATCACCTTGGCCTCCAGATGAAAAGATGCTAAAATAGGTTTCTATTATATGCCAAAAATAATTTCAATTATGTGTGGAGGAGGGTAGATGCGACCTTTATAAAAGCATGCAGCAGGGCAATTAATGTAAGGAAAGTGGACATGATTCTTTATGCATAATTATTAGGTACACATTTCCTACAACCAATAAAAACGTAGAGAATCTATAATGGTTAAGTGAGAAATATTAAAGGCATCTTTTTCCATATATATGTAACCACATGATTATTTACATAATTTTTATTGTTAAAATACTGAGAGTAGTAAAATTTGATTATTAGCACACATTTAATAAATTATGAATGGTTGTTTTGCAAATTATTATTAGTGTAATGAAATCATTGCTAATGATTTTTACATTCAGGATACCTTAGGGATAAATATTATTTATGTCATTCCCTGTTATTTATTTAATAGCATTTATCATTGTTTATTACATTTATTATTTATAAATAATGTAAGATTAATGGGTATTTAAATAAAATCGATTTCCAAGTATAAACTTGATATTTATTAACTATGAAATATCATTAAAGTAATTCTCAATTATTTTTTTGCATTTGGCAATACCAGTTAAATCACCTGCTTTTCCTTGGTATTTGCCATTTTTAAATGCACCTTTACATTTTAGTATATCAGTTATTCTGAAATAAGAAAAACATTACTATTAATATATGTACATTATATTCTATTGTAGAATCTAAGATATGAATAATCAATTAATAATTCCAAAATCCAGTTAAATGAATAATTTCACAAATAAAAATAGCAATGTTTAAAAGTTGAACTCACTTTTGCCCTAAAACTATACAGTGTTCTTCAGGTCCTTGTATAATTATTTGCCCCTCTTTGGGTTTGTCTGCTTCTTGAGAAGCAAAGAACATAAACAGATTATCTTCTTCTAATCCTTTACAAACGGCTCTATTGAACTCTGGAGTTGCATCCTTTTTAAACATAAAAATGAATTTTGGCTTTTCTTGGGCATTCTTTATCTTCTCTATTTCGTATTGAGCCACTTCTGACAATAAGTTTGAAACATTTTTATTTGCAATCTTAAGGTTCTTTTGAAGTTTTTGTATTAGTTCCTCATGCTTGCTGGGTTCATTTCTATAGTGGTAAGAATTAGGAATTATATAGAGTTTCAAGTATTCTGTATGTTTATTAGTTGGAATAAATTCTTGTATTACTTACTTGAGTAATCCTGTTAATGCTTTTTCTCTGTCCAGCATCAGTTGTAATGTCTTTGTAACTCTATTGCCTACTAAGAATTTCAAGTTAGTTTTGCCTTTTTTGCCTGGCTCAATGCCAAGTAATTTTATTACTTGCAGTTGACTAAAATAGCAAAGCATAAAAATATAATTTAGTAGAGTTAAAAAACGGGTTTTTTTATTATTTGTTTATGTGTCAAGTGTGCGGCGAGGGTTGACTAGGAATGCATTTAAATATTTATGTTTCTTAAATAAGTAAGCATATTTAATGCCCGTTTTCACTAAACTTAGGAGTCACCCAAATCTGACACCTAAATATTTTGGTATAGTCAAAGGTGAAAATGCGCTTCACCTAACGATTTTAAGCAACGCATAGAGTAAGGACATTGTGCGGCGCCTAGCGACTACTAACCTAGTGAAGATCACGAATGATGTACGGTTAGGAAACGTTTCAGACATATGAGCTTCACTAGAATCTCTAATAAGTTAATCGGATTATTCAGTCGCTTTTCGTGATATAAGGCACCATGAGCCGTATGTCAAAGCAATAATACTTATTTTTAGTAATTTGGTTTGCTAATAACCAATCTATCCATAAATTCTGTTACTGGTTGTTTACATACATTTAAAAAAAACATTAATTTGAATTTCGAAGATTAGCTTCAAACGATAAAAAATAGACTTCTTTCCCGCCATTATTGTTTTTTTTTTTGTTTAGAAATTATTTGTTTTGGAAATGGAGTGGGGCACTGAAGAGAGGATTGCAGTAATTGCACTGTACAAAGTAGGTAAGGAACCAGCCGACATTTTTGATACATTGAAAAAGCTAGGGATCCGACCGACCGCGGTCTTTTCGAACAAACCAGGCGGTAAGGCAGTCAAGGCCAGAATTCGTATAAGGAATCTCACAAGGAAGCAGAAAATCCTTTGCAGAGAAATGAGAATCCCACCTAGAACACTTTCTCGTATTATTAAACAAGACTTAGGTCTAGGGGGCTTACCAGATACACAGGACATACCTTAAATCAGGCACTTAAACGAAAGAGACTAAATAGATTGAAACAGCTGTTACTTCAATACGCGGACGAAAAACACAGAAAAATTCTCTTTACCGATGAATTTTTTTTTTATAAACGAGGAGCACTACAACAAAAAAAAAAATGATCGAGTGTATGCACACAGCTCTAAAGAAGCTTCCGAGGTAGTGGCCAAAGTTCAGCGAGGCCATCATCTAGCATACGTCATGGTTTGGTGGGGTGTCTCCTACCTAATATTCTCAATAATCTACCCGACGGACAAACAAAAAAATAGTCATCATCCCTATAAAATCCAACACTCAACCTCGACTCGTCTGTTTAAATCCTTTCTAACGGGTTTTAATTCTATTCTGCCTATAGTTACAGGCAGATTAGAACTTTTCTATATTGTCTCATATCTGGATCTGGACCTTCGTTGTCTCGGATAATCTAGCTACTCATATTGGAATCTGAGCAATGTATGTGATGTTGTTTAATATATATTTCAGACCTATTAGAACTAACAGAACTGTTAGACCGAAAAAGTTAACTGAACGAAATGTTGACACACTGAAATGCACAAGACTAGCGCCTAGCGCTGGGCTTTGGCCATTAAGGGCGCTTGTGCACTACACTGAATTTTCATGTCCGGCGGTCCGATTTTTTCAGGTCCGATATGTCAGGCCATATAAAGGTAATGCTAGCTTGTGCACTGTCAGGAAATTTACCGTCCGGGATTTTACTTTTCTCTATTCCGGACCGGTTTTTTCAGGTCCGTGATGGCGGCAATGAAAAACGTGAAATAGGCTTGGGAAAAAATAATCGATTTGTGTATAATCGAAATATATTTCAGCTATATTGTTAATTTCCAATAAACTTATAATCGATATTTATTGTAGATTATAAAATGCTACATTTTATATGATGATTTAATTAGTTGGTAAATATCACTGCATATGGTTTGGCAAACTCGGTATAGTTCTAATTTGATCAGCGTATGGTTCTAGTATCGATACTTAGCTAGATTTTAGAATCGTTTTAGAGTATCGATAACTTAAGATAAGTTAAATGAGTGTTGTTACGCTTAGACGCCTTAACAACTGAAGCTATCTTAATGGAAATTAATATAGTAAATAGACTTAACTTTGAGAAAGGACATAGGCTACATTTTATCGCGAAAAATAGGGGATGAAAGTTTGCCTGGAAATTTGTTTGCATTATCAAAATTTTTTTAGACAATTGATAAGTATAGATAAATATTTAATAACAGAAGTAATAATAAAGAATAAACAGAAGAATAACAGAAGTAATTAAGTGACACTCAATGTCTTTTTCGTATTTAATGAAATTTGAAATGACTGTTTGTGTCATAAATAAATTAAAAAAAAAGAAGTATTCTAAGGGAAAAATATTTCTGCTCAAAGAAACTACACCACGCGTATAAAATTATGCTTATATATAATACAGTCAATTGATCTCGTAAAGTTCATTTAACATATTAATTCTCCGCTTACACGGCACTAAATTTGTTTACGAAATGGCGCCACCGATTAGTCTATCTCTGTAATCGCTTAAAGTTGTTTTCACAAAACTTCGAAAAAATAAATAGCATGTTTATAAATTTAAACATCAAGTACCATTATCAGTAATTTTATTCTAATGTAACAGATATTTTTAGCTATTGTATGTGAATAATGTTGTCCCTAAATTAGTAAGGGTATAAGTTTTTACATTTGATAGTAGTCATCCGATTGTAGTAAAAAAAATGCTTTCGTTTTGTCTCAATTTATTATGGTTTATGTAAAATGATCAGGTCGTTATTTAGGCAACTTTCTACGTCTACGAACGCAATTAACGACGTTTCAAAAATCTCATCGTACCTAGCGTGAGTGACGTGTAGCTTCAAAGAGAGCTGCCCTACACTGCGCCGCTCCGATCAGGAAAAAAACGGACAAGTGCACAAGCTACTCATCCGGGTTTTTCATGTCATTCCGGATCGGAAAAAATAGGACCGCCGGATCTGAAAATTCAGTGTAGTGCACAAGCGCCCTAACGGATGTTTCAAGGGATAAAAACAATGTAGTAAGTTGGATTTAAGGAGTTCATATATTAGAATTAAGATATAAACAAGATTAGATTTTTATAAATGGACAATAATGACTTTAATGCTCGTGTAAATAAATACAAGCAGGGCTTGGAAACAGGTTTATTTTTAGAACCGGTTTGACGTAAGTACATGCGGAACTTTACATAAAAGGTTAAGCTCCTTTGAACAGGTTTTTAAACCGGTTCACTAAAAATACGGTTTAAATACGATTTAAATATGAATCCAGACAATGATCTAACAAACTTCAGCGCGGTTTTTAAGTGCCCATACTCATATCTATAACATCCGTACATAGGTATGATGTCGTCGCTTAAAAATGATATAATTTGCATTAAAAGCGTAAGAACATTACTTTTTATGATTTAACCGGTTTTTTTCCATCCGAATTTAACTCCGCATTTAGTTCCAATCCGGAACGGAACATTACAAGAGAACAGGTTTTACCTAAATTAAAACAGTTTATTCTGAACCGGTTTCAAGCTTATTCTTAATACAAGACCAAATATATTTTTCTCAAAACATTTATTTTTGTAATTGTCTCTATATGTGTAAAGGCTACTAACATGACATTGCCCAAATTGTGTAAACGCAAACATGTCATGCATTTAAAAAAGAGGAACTGAAGTATGCAATGTCATAGTGTTTTACGGTTAAGATATGCCTTGTTCTAGGTTAATGAAAAAAGCACTAGGTGTTACCGCGATCTATAAAGTAAAGTAGATGTTTAGAATCAACACAAATACTAGCACTAGGTGTTACCGCGATCTATAAAGTAAAGTAGATGTTTAGAATCAACACAAATACTTACTATTTCAGTTATGAAATGTAAAATTTGGTTTTTTATTATTAGTGTACGTTATCAGAAAACTGTTTGGTTTCAAAAATGATAAAAATTACCTTAAATTTGATACATGTGTGCCACAACACATATTTTCATCAATGTTACCAATACAAATCACCCTTATTGTGTCAATACAATCCTTCGGAAGTCCTCTAGTATGTGCCTTGAAAAAATATGACATTTCTGCTATCAGTACCAATTTTTAACATACAATTTAAAAAAAAAAGTGTTTACCTCATCTAAATTAGGATCATTGATTTTACAGAATTTTACATTCACTGGAATAGCTTCCCTGATAAGAGTATTGCATTTATCTTCAGTTGCTTGTATTACTTCATTAGTGACTTTGGTATTATTAAGCTCTACATAACATTCTTCTGCACCTAACCACCAACTGGTTGTAGGTAGATTGTGTTCTTTCTCAAGGATTGCTGATAGAAGGTGCTGACCTGAATATGATGTATGTAGCAGGTTATTATTATCTCACATTTGTAATGTCTAATATTTAAATTGTGGTGCTTACTTAAATCATAGAGTTAAATTTCGAACTTTGTATGTAGGTGGCAATCTTCAGAAATACCAATCCATTCATAAAAATTCTTTGACCTATTAGGAACATAAATACTTGATGGTTCACAAATAAGCTCTAATTATGCAATGTTGCGGGAAATATGTTCTTCTGGCAAATACATTGATTAAGCAACAAAAATATACTACATCAATATCCTCCATACTTTAAAAGGAATGTTTGCCATTGGTCCTGGCTGCATCTGTAGTTGTTAATGTTGACCAAGCAGAGCAAGTAGCATAGGGTCAATGTAGTGGTTTATAGTCAATTTTTTTAACATGTTTGCCAACACAGTGATGGCATTGTAAATTAGCAAAGGTCAATCATCAATTAACTTTATGAGAGAATTATTTAATAACCTGAATGTTGTTGCATATGATCAAATCTTCTCTCCCAATTAATTTTCTGTGAGACTTTGGTTCCAACTTCTAGCGGTTCCTTTGTGAAATGTATAGCTTCATCTCCTTTGCGTAACACTTGCACAACTTCTTTTTCATTCAACCAGCCAATATCATGGGGCTTTATAAAAATGTTGGAAGGTTTTAATTATCACATTTTCAAAATATAGGTACTTAATAAAAAAAAGATATGTAAATATACTGCTCAAACTACTGGTCAAGTTGTCCTGAAATTTGGCATGATAATCATTATCACAATGTAAAGGTTCATTAAAAAGGATTTTTAAGTCCCTAAGGGATGAAGGTAATGACATTGGTTAACTTTAACAGTCATAATCACTTGAGCAGTCATGGGCAGTGAGCAAGTTTGAACAATAGGTACTTGTCTTATATTTGTATTTAACAAAAATTATGAGTGAGAAGTTTCTATAGGAAATGTTAACTATCAGTTTGTATTTAACTGTTCATCTTATTACTATTTACCTGTCCTCCTCCAGCAGGAAAGAGAATTGTATTCTCCAAGATTATTTGGTAACCTTCAAACTGTGACACCTTACCATACTCCACTATTGGTTCTGTAGTTTCTTCGCATTTCACTACTTTGGTTGTAAACTGAAATATTTAACGAAGCTTTTATTGTTAATATTTAACGAGGTTTTTATTGCTTTTTAATAAATAAAGTTTAATATGTGCACAGTATTTGCAATTATTCCTGTTACAATATAAATATCAAAAAACAATATATAAATAATATTAATTATTTGGAAGTTTTGTGTTTATAATTTCTAACTCACTTCTTTCAAAAAACTGTCCTCCTGGCATTTGAAAACCATTATTTTAAAATATTACAATGGTTGTGCAATTTTTAGGTTTGATAAATTGTGCGTATGAGTGCCTAAGGGAATTAAAACATTACTTATGTGCCTTGATTGTGTATTATAGCATTTTATGTTTATGATTCAATTTTTATAAAAATACGTGAACGAACGAACCACAGACTTAGTAGGTATCAGACGACCAACTTCCTAACAAAAAATTTCTTCGTAGAACGTGATTGGGAGCCAGTGATACATGACAGCTTCATTGGTTTTAAATATATAGATCTACTATCGGCAAAGGCATTTAGCTATACAGCCCTGTTTTGGGTAGGTACTTAGCCATCTTCCTAGTTTCCACATTATTTTTACTTTGAATTCCTTTTTTGTTTTAATACAACAATAATAATAAAGCAGACTGATAAGTCTAGCTTATTATTGTTGTATTAAAACAAAAAAGGAAAAATGAACACGTAAATAAAACACACATTTTTCCAATATTATTTATTGAATAATTTATTTTTTAACTTATTATATTTTTCACAGCTCTCTTCTGCATTCTCGGCAATTCCTAGCTACGTTTTTTAGTGGCACAACCTTATGAAACTTTTCAAGGTAATCACAATTTTTTTGAAAGAGGGCACTGATTTTTGCATACCTTTTTATACACATATTTAAGTTTTTCTAAAATTGAAATTGCCTTTGGCCAGAAAGAATGATGGTGTGTCTTATCTGTCACAGCTCTTTTCCTTTATGCTTTTTTTGTTTGTCGATGCTCCATTGACACTATCAAATAATTGGTCAAAGAATGAAACATCAGCTGCATTTCTTAATGTTGTGCACATCCTCATAAGTTGCTGCAAATTAAAATATTCATATAATAATTGTATGAAACTTGATTCAAAACTATTAACTGTTAGTAAATATCATCTAATACTCACAGAAATTTGCAGTGTAAGACAAAGCTGCAGACATATTTTTACACAATTTTTTACCTGCAAAAAGAGATATCATATTTAAAATTATCTTCATTAGAGAATCATTATTGTAATTTAAGTGTAATCTATATTAACTACTTGTTACATAATTAAAAACACAGGTCATTGAATCAACACTTGCTCCGATAGAGAATATAGAAGCTGAATACAAATTATTTATTTTATTTATACTAATTTAAGTTATACTAATATAATAACCAATGCATTACCTTCATCTTTTTAATTTTATCAGGTATAACTCATTGGTCACTTAATTTATGACATAGCCCAGCTTTAGTGTGTTGACAGTCTGTCTCATAGACATAAAAAATATCATGCCATTTTGCAAGTTTACCACCAAAATTATTCCTAATACATTTTATCAAGTGTGTAGAATCATAATGTTGAATTTGAAAAAATGAATTTGAATTTGAATAATGTTCAAATCCACCCCACATATTTTAAGAATGCCAACTGAAACAAAAATTTAAGAACTTCTTAAAACATTGATAACAATATAATAATAAGAACCTTCACTGCTTTCATTAAATCTATTAGTTTTCTTTTATATAAATATAATTCTCTATACCAACCTGTAATTTCATTTTAAAATTTGATCACACTTAGTGTCTTCTTTTAGATTTTTGAGTGCTGATTGGAAAGCTGAGCCTTGGTCATATATTATTGCGATGGGATTAAGGTCCAATTCAACAACTTTTTCTACTACTGACTTTAAAATATTCTTGATGTTTACAGTAGATGTAGCTCCTTGACAGAAATAGTAACATAAAGGCTGTTGCCACTTGTAAACAGCACCAACATAAATATAAGAGTATGATCTGCAAAATTCACTTTCTTTTCTTGGTGTTCTACAAATCCATTAATGTTATCTTTAATCCTTATTACTTTTATTATACGAAAGTGCTGTTTCTAATGACATCTCATCAAATATAATGGAGCATATTTTTTTGGAGTTCCATTTGTCCACCTGAAAAAGTAAATTCAAATAGGTAGGTATATATTATTATTTAGTAGTAATACAAAAAGTCATAAAAGTAGTATGAAAAACCTTATATGGAATATATTTACCTCTTACATGAAGCCTGGTTCTATGATTAATTTTCCAATCATAGTATTCAGTGTGGTTTTGGATGATAAAATAAAAAAATTTGCTTAAAAATCAATAACATTTTGGACTCTGCTTTGATATTGATAAAGCAATTATCTTTTTTTCGGTAGTGAATCACCTCTCATGTTTATTTTTAATGCTCACTTGCATTTCAAAAACATTTTTTGCAACTGTGTTCATTTTTTTTGTGAACTTTTCAAATGATAACTTTTTACAAAACTTAAAGGTATTTAAGTATTCTTAACTTTTTTATGAAAGTTCAACTACATCTTTGGCTTGTTATATTCTTCATAAATTCTCTGGTATAACGGTGACAATTGGCTTTATTTGGTAATAAGCCTTTTCCTTTTTGTTTTGGTACATTTCACAGGGTCTGTAACATCAAAAGTATTCAGTGAATTTCTCTATTAGAACTACTATTTGATTGAAATAAAGATACACTAAAGAAAGAGACAGGTCTTACCAGATAATTTAGTTTGTGTCAAATTTTAATCTCCGAAAGTAAACTCAGTGGCTGTAGACACAGGAGTCTCAATTTGTTCTTTGAATATTACACCACCTATGAAATCAATATTGATTATGTGTGTAAGATTAAAAAACAGGATATAATCTTAGATGATATTAGAAATATGTTACTTATATTATAAATTTTTTCTCTGATCAAAATCACTTCTAGCATGCCCACTAGAGTTAAATAACTTAATGTAAATTTTCTTTATTTGTGTAAGAAAGACAGATCTACTAGACTTTTTTAAAGCAAAAATCTATGTTAAAATACACCAAAACTGCAGCATGAACTTTGTTATCTAAATAAAATAAATTAAAAACAAACCTCTGTTCAGTTCCACTTTCTAATATGTGTGGTCAACATGACTTTTTCTTACATAGCTGTGTTCTCAAGTGAATATAATTTCTGTAATAACAAAAAAATCTAATGAAGAATAGCGGTATTCCAAAACAAATTTTAATTACATTATCTAAAGGTAATAGCAGATTAAACCAGCCTTACCAGTATTGTTTGAAGAGGGTAGGCTGATTGAGAGCCCGTCATCATTAAACAATGATGGATGTGCGTCACCCAAGAGTCGTGATTTTGGAGTAATGAATCGTGGTACAACGTGTTTGCTACAAATG
Source organism: Diatraea saccharalis (assembly GCA_918026875.4). Lineage (NCBI taxonomy): Eukaryota > Metazoa > Arthropoda > Insecta > Lepidoptera > Crambidae > Diatraea > Diatraea saccharalis. The sequence continues at coordinate 14,169,105 of OU893337.1, forward strand.
ACACTTTTGCCTGGATTCAAATTTTCAGTATCACACACAGCACTAAGACATTGTAACCACTTGGAGAATCTTTTCTCGTTCACTAGAATTTTACAAAGAATAGCATCCTGTTCGTACTTTAACAATGCGTGTAACACAACACACCAATTTCCTAGGCATCTTCTACAAAGAAAAATACTTCGAAAAAGGAGAGTTTATATTACAAATAAAGCGAAGAGGGTAAGCACAAACGAAACTTTACTCAATCACTTGTAATTCCCTGATATGTAGGTACATACTTTAGTCTTCTTCTTCTTTTATTAATGGCATATCTGCGCATTCACACAATTTTGCCAATGTGAAGTGATTCCAACATGTAAAATAAAAATGAAATGAATTAAAGATTAATTAAAACATTAGTATCTTTACTCTTTGTTGTAATGACAGTTTCTGTCAGGTGTCATGTCTCCATCTACCATAGACATTTTTTTTTTTTTTTTTTTTTGGCTTCGCACGGCTTGTGCATTTAGCCAATGACATTATTTTTTGAGTAAAGTTAGGGAAACGTCAGGAAAGGGATAAAGTTTAAGGTTAACGGGAATTTGGAATAATAAGGATTAGAAGGGTATAAGGATAAGATGAAGGATATTATTATAACATAAGGTAGGTAAAGGAATGATAGAAATAAATTATATTACAGTTTAATATTGTTGAAAATAATAAATTTTGCTAGGGATTTATATACAGATGGGTTATTCGTAGCGAGCAAGGAGGATACGGAAGTTGGGAAAGGAATTTTAATTGATATTAGGTCATTTAAAAAGAAGGAGCGATCATACTTTAAACAAGCAAAAATGATGTGATTTAGTTCGCCAATAATACCCTTACCGCAGTCACAAATGTTATTGTTAATAATACCAAGTCTAAAGAGATGATCAGGAGTGCAAACATGTCCAAGTCGCATGCGAATTATTATTGAAATAGCCTTTCTTCCGTAATCAGCAGTACGGTACCATGGTTTAACAGAGATGTGTGGTTGAATAGAAGCATAAAATTTACCTTTTTTACTTGAGCTATTTTCCCAAATATTACACCAGGCACTATTAAGATCAGTCTTGGCTATAGACAAGAGGTCATGGCTAAAATTTTTATATGGATGCATGTCACCACAGTTCACGGCCTCATTTGCTAATCTATCAGCTATCTCATTGCCACCTATACCGCAATGACTTGGGATCCACATAAATTGTACGTAGTAGTTGTTAACGTAACACTTATAAAGTAATTTTCTTATTTCAGAAATAACAGGATAATATGTTTTCATTCGAAAGGGAAATTTACCAACAGCCTGAAGAGCGCTCATTGAGTCACAGAATACAATTGTTTTCTTAAGCTTCATAATAATAACATATTCCAGGGCCTTTAAAAGTCCATAACATTCACCTGTGAAAACTGAGGATTCGGGTGGAAGTTTAATTTTTTGAACAACATTGTATTGTGAATGATAAACACCTATGCCTACATTGCCAGACTTATTGTTTTTTGAAGCATCAGTAAAAATATGATGATGGTCTTTAAATTCACAGTCTATGGTATATTTAAAATTAAAATTGGCTGTAGGATCTTTATTAATAGACTTTAAGATAATATTCGGACATAATATTAAAGATTGATAGTTAACATCAAAAAGTGGCAGCAAGTTAGAACGATGAGTGGGATTGTGCAGGTTTTTATATTTTTTATAACTTTTTATTAAACAAGGAAGATTTTTGTGAGACCAATATCTGGAAGAGTTAATTTCTTCTTCGAGTGATTGAAGCAAGGGGAAGAGCGAATGATTAGATAATTGAATAGAGCGAAAAACAAATCTGTCAGATAAATACTGACGACGTAAATGTAAAGGCGCCTCACAGCATTCTACTTGTAATGCATTGATGGGACTCGACTTCATAGCTCCTGCTATTAATCTGAGTGCTTTGGATTGGATTCTGTCAAGTTTTCTTAAGGCAATACTATTACCGGGTTCTAACAAAAAGGTACCGTAATCTAGTATACTACGAATCAGGGAATTATATAGTATCTTAAGGCTAAACGGATGAGCACCCCACCACACACCTGATAAACATCTAAGGATATTCAAAAGGCGTTCACATTTGTTAGCTATATGCTCACAATGTTGAGCGCCTGATAACTTCGAATCTAAAATAACTCCTAAATACTTATAGCTTTTTAAGATTGGAATTGAATCATTATCGTACATTATCTGAACGGAGGGAATGATACGTTTCCGTGAAAATATTACCACAGCGCTTTTAGAGGCAGAGAGGCTTAAACCATTCTGATCTAACCATTGTTTGAGATCATTTAAAGCTAATGATAAAATTGATGTTGCTCTTTCTATATCGCGATTGGTAGAATAAATTAGAATATCATCAGCATACTGAAGAATTTTAATACGGTTTTCAAATATTGACTCTAAATCATGCGTGTATATATTGTATAGCAAAGGGCTTAACACAGAACCTTGTGGCAAGCCTTTCCAAACTGTTCTAGTCATATCATTATTATAATTGTATATAAGTTTCACTGTACGTTCGTTTAGTAAATTAATAATGAAGTTAGAAAGAAGAGAGGGAACATTAATGGTATCCAATTTCGTTTTTAAGATCGATAGTAAAACATTATCGTATGCAGATTGTATATCAAGGAAAGCCGCGACTACAGATTCATTAAATGTAAATGCTAATCTTACATCTGTATTAAAAATACTAATATTATCAATGGTGCCTTTACTTTTCCGAAAACCATATTGCGATTTAGAAAGAACTTGTATGTTTTCAACAAACCACTCCAGGCGGTTTTTAATTAAATGTTCAGCCAATTTAACCAAAACATTAGATAGGGCGATGGGGCGATAATTGCTAGCAACATTTCGTGATTTATGAGGTTTTAGCACTGGCAATATCACCTGGGATTTCCAAGATATTGGAACGTTTCCTGTTATCAAAAAACTGTTAATGACATCTAAATAATAAGAAAGTGTGTTATCAGTAAGTTTTGAAAAAAAGCAATAAGGAATTCCATCTTCTCCTGGGCAGGAGTCTTTGACATTATTGATTATACCTTTTAATTCATATAGAGTAAATGGTCTTTCTAAGTAATGCGTACTTTGTGTCGATAAAGTCTTATTATTCTCTGGGACCCATGGGGGGGCTAATCTATCAAGGAAGCTATATGCTAAGGATTGGGGAAGAACTGAAAAAGAAGTTTTGTTGAAAGCACATCTAAAACGCTTTATATTGTTCCATACTATTGTTGGATTGACGTTAGGTGAAATAGATGAACAGAAATTTTTCCAACCTTCAAATTTCTTTTTCTTGAATAATTTTTTAGTTTCTAATTTAAGTTTACAAAAATGTTCAAAGTTAGTATCTGACATGTTTTTATTATATTCTTTTTCCGCTTGTTTCCTTTTCCTTACAGCAAGAGTGCATTCACTGTCCCACCAAGGAGGAGATGGAATTTTTTCTGAAGTATTTTTCACAGGAAATGTTTCATTAGCAATCTCTGTTATTAAGTGGGTCAAAGATTGAGCACATATTAGATTATTGTCACTGTTAACAGAGGGTAGAAGACATAGCTTAGCCTCAATCTTTTCTTTAAAGGAATCCCAAACCTTATTATTTTTAGTGTATTTATATTTTCTAAGGGATATCTTTTGTGGAATTATTTGTTGCTTACAAGGAAATTCAATAATTATTGGATAATGGTCACTACCATAAGTATAAGGAAGAGTTTCCCAAAATAGAGAAGAGGCCAGGCTTGGAGAACAAATAGATAAATCAACAGCGCTGGGATTTTGATTTGGTCCAGTTTGACGTGTGGGACTGCCTGTGTTAAGTAAACATAAATTATGCGAGTCAATAATATCTACCAATTCTCGACCCAGAGCATTACACTGAAAGCTTCCCCAGACTGTATGGTGACAATTAAAATCACCAAGAACTATAAATGGCTTGGGCAGATTAGAAAACAAAAAATCAAGTTCACTTAAAATGTAAGGTGAAGGGTGAGCTATGTACAATGATACCAAACAAAAATTATTAAAACTTATAGCTACAATTGATATATCATCAGAGTGAGGTGGAAGAGTTACACTTAAAAAGGGAATTGTATTTCTAATAAGTATAGCTGTTCCACCACCATCTGTACCTAGTCTATCATCTCGAACTATGTTGTAACCAGCAAAATAAAAGTTTTTTTGTGGTTTAAGCCAAGTCTCTGACAAAGCAAAAACAAATGGCTTGTATGTGTTGGTCAAATATATAAGTTCACTTCTTTTATTTATAATACTCTGAGTGTTCCACTGTATTATATTGCGTAGATCCATTATTAATTGTTAACATTAAATTTTCAAACAAAGAGGCAACGTTGGACGGTGAAATAAAGTTATATTTAGCTAATACATTAAATAAAGCTGTTATTAACTCAATATGAGATTGATTGTCTTGATCTTGAGAAGGCTTTTGTATAGCACATCCATTAGCAGGTGTAGGGATTCTAAAGTCATTTATGATAGCATTATGTGCTTCTTTATTGTAACCCATATTGGTATGAGAATTATTTATATTACGAGGGTTTAAGAACACTGTTTTCTTATAGGATGTAGTGGAAGATCTACTATTTTGAGATGTGTGAATATTATTATACAAAGGCGATTGAGGAATAGGCTTAGAAGCTACTATGTCTGCATATGATTTAGCTGCTGGAGGGTGAGCTTTGGAAGCCTCGGCATAAGACACACAGTTTTGAGCCATGAAAGTTTTAATTTGTTTTTGTCTCATAAATTCTGGACATACTTTACTAGTGGCATAATGAAAGCCAGAACACAAACAGCAACAGGCATCCTCTTCAACTGTACCACAAGATTCCCCAGTGTGTTCCTTGCCACATTTGTAACAACGGGGCTTAGATCTACATTGTACCTTTGTGTGACCAAACCGACAGCAATGATAACACTGTATCGTAGGGTATATATATAGGTCAACATTTAAAGCGTTATAGCACAAGTACACTCTCTTAGGAAGTATCTGTCCATCAAAAGTAATAATTACAGTTTGTGAAGGTTTCCATGTTGGGCTCCCATCAATAAAAGTTTTGAAGTTCATGCGTCTGACTTTCATTATAGCCCCACATCCTACAGGTACTGAAATATTAGCCATGACCTCTTCAGGTGACCATTCAGCTGGAACACCTCTTACTAACCCCATTCGGGTGACATTAAAAGTTGGTATATATGCTCGGTAATTATTTACTTGAAGAGCTTTATCATTAAGAAAAGAGTTTGCATCTTTAAAATTAGTAAAACTAATTGAAATTTTATTCCTGCCAATTTTCTTAACACTGCCGTTGATAATGTTTGGGAATTTATTATTTTTTAAAAAATTGCCGAACTTAACTGGATGTATTGATGTCTTGTCATCTGCTGATAATACTATTTTTTGTACATGTAATATAAAAGGTGAAACATCTGACTCGCAATAAGCTTTCCTACCGATAGGAGTTGATGAATTAGCTACTGAAGGAGGGATGATTGAATCCTGCATTACAGATGTGGGTGGTGGAGGAAGGTCTAGAAAAGTATTATTGTTACCAGATGAAATTTCAGTGCAAGAACAATCTGTTGGTTTCGGTTCAGAACCGTGATGCCGCCTTCTTTTTTTGTTACAGGTTTTGCATACATTGGAGCGACGGCTCCTTTTTAAAGTAGATCTATTCGATGTAGATGCATCCGTATCCATCCCTGACTCGGAACAAACCGTAACATAGCTACCTGCCGGGGGGACGAATCCCCCCGGGTCGTCGGGGGGCTCGCTCATAAAAATAATTAAAAAAACTTACCTAATATCTGCAGCTAAGCACTAATTCTAATATATACACAAATATATATATGTAAATACACAAAAATACCCTTCTAATGGACTAACTTAATAATTAATTTTAATTATTTTACGCCACTAAAAAAAAACACGCCTAACAATTTCAACGTTTCCCGCGCTTTCCACTGCATAGACATAAAAGAAGAGGACCGGCTATGCCTACGTAAAAAGCGTATTTCGTAAAACTGCTACAATACTACTACTTATTAAATAATATAATATAATTTTCATTGTTAAGGGCATGGCTAAACTATTACCTATTACACTTCTATTCATTTCACACTTACGTACCAAACCTATTTATGATTATTATTAATTAAATTGAAAAATTCACGCCAGTATCAAGAAAATAATATTTTTTTTTTAAGTGGCGTGAATTTATCAATTATTTATAAATCATTAAGCAATCTCGTATCTTGTTGGACATCTAAAATTTCTTGCGTTCTTTGTTCTTGCGACTCCGTTGCGTCAGTATAGTAAATATAACCTAGGTTACCAGCGTATGATGGGTAAAAGATTATTCGTATTCCAAATTTCATCAAAATCCGTTCAGTAGTTTTTACATGACAGTATCCAACATCCATCCTCACAAACTTTCACATTTATATTATTTAATAATATAATTTTATAATATGATTGTACCTCGATAAATATATTTCTTTTTCCTCTAAAATAGCCAATTTTACATAGTTTTAAGAACTATAGTACCAAAATATATATCTTAAAAGTTTTACAATAATATCAATCGTGTTTTATATTTATTTCCATATATATATTGTCAAGTTGACATTTTGCAATTATAATTAAATAGTTTTTTTAATATAAGTTTAATTTTGCATCCACGGGAAGTGTGACTACTGTCCAAGATAACTACCACGGTAACTATAATAAGCTTTTAATGAGTCGATTGACGAATGAATTATTATGTTTTTTTTGTCTGTTATATATTTTTTATTGTTTAGGTGGAAAGTGATATTTTGGTCCAATGAAGTCATTTTTTATTTTTCAGTACGAAATTAAACAGGGTGCAAAAGCAGCCCTTGCAGTTTCTTACCGGTTCCTTTCTTACAGTTTCTTCTTTTCTCGGTACAAGGTTTCCCGTAATAGATTGCTGAACTATAAGCACAGAGTTTCGACTTTCTTATATGCTTGTTACTAGTAAGCCAACTTGTCTATAAATTTATTCAATAAATTGTTTTGACTGAATAAATTTCGCTTACTCCTCATTAAGTGAGATACCGTGCGTACTGTGTCACAATTTTAAGTTCAGAACATCTTGTTTAGTAGTAAACATAGAAAACTTGAGACACCTACATAATCTTTGTATTATATTATTGGTAAAAGAACATAAAAATACTTTAAACTTTGAAGAATAAACAAGAGAAAATAAAGAAAACAAAGTTGATTAAAGAAGTAACAATTGGCATTTTATTTAAAAATTTGGTTAGCCGAAGCCGAAGAAGAAAACAGCCGATTAATCAATGGGCAAGCATACAAATATTTTCTCAGCACTAAAACAGTCTGCAATTCATGTTCTGTGAACAATCATGATAACGGCCAGCAATTTAAATACAAAAAGGTAGCGTATTTTATGATGCATCAGCAAAATAAACATCCACGTTGCAAAATAATTATTTGGGTATTAAGATTATACTATTGAACAGCAAAGAAAACCTTTAACTATGCCTTTAATTTGATAAGTGTGCATATTTTAATTTTTATTAAAATTATTTAACTCATTTTATTGTATATTTTACTGGGAGTATATTATGATCAGAATTTATTGTTTTAATATTATTATATATTGCATTCTGATTTTTTTCAATTAAAATAGTCGTCAAGACTAAAAATAAGGTACATTTATAGAATAACAAAATGACTATATAAAAAACTAAATAAATAAATCAGTAAAATCAAATGAAAATTAACTAAGTGTAATAGACATTTTTTTTAAAGAAGTTAAAAGCAATTGTCAAAAATTCTTACCAGAGTATTTGATTGGCAATGCATCATCTCGTAATTTTATTATATTTAAAGTTCGATTCAAACAACTTTCCCTAAAATGAAGTGAGCAGATAAAAGTAACTTTTTCATTACATTTAATTTTTTCTGCTTTTATGTAACTCGGCCATTTTCCTCTTTTGTTTCATCTTTTGGTAAACTAAAATAATTAATATATTTTTAAATATTAAAATTATCGATATAAACCATATGTTAAAGTAACGACACTAGCTATGTAAACAATATTATTTACGGACCGAAATATATAATAAAAATATAAACGAAAAGAGCAATATAGCATAAATAGAACACGCCAAAATACGATATGTATCGATTTATACACGCAATCATTTTCAGAATAACTTACTTACATTTTAAATACTGTTATTCCAAGAAAGTGTTTAACTTACCGGTGCAACGTAATATTGCTCGGTTTGCGGGATATTGATGACGCACAACCAATTATACAGCACCTAGGCATTGTTTTGCATAAATAATTTACAATTTTCTGCCATAAAAGTTATATAAATTAAAGTTATAACTGAAAATAACCACAAAACTTATAACACTGACAGCTGAACTACTTCCGAGAATACGCAAAGCAAATTTGCAAATGGCTGACAGGTGGTACGATAGCTATATCTCATGACGTCACGTCAAAAATTTTGAACTGTCACACTAGTGTTATCTTTGTTTACTAAAGAAACTTCTTATTAGTTAAAAAAAGACAACATGATGTTTTTGATGTCAACTTCAGATTGCATGATATTTATATAACCATAGAAAATATTTCCACTCTACCTTACTCTATGATTTACTGACAGGGGTGAGGGGCGTGTGGAAATGTCATACATCACTGGACCCTTACGCGATTGGTTTCTTGTACGGAGTTGACGGGCCGTGGAACGAACAACACTCAACATCTCTTCTTCTTCTTTTTTTTTTTAATTCATGGCGTTTACACAATTCCGCCAATTCACGTTTATGGTTTTTACACGTATAGAGCTTAACCTCTCTTTAAAAAAATCTAAATAAGTTTCACATACACACACACAAACCATATACACTGTTGTCTTTGGCACAAACACTGATTGCCATAGAGAAAATTCCAGTATTGAGGAAGTATTTAGAAAAACAATAGTTCCCGAAATCAAACTAGATATCGCTGCGGTACGTTCTTGATTTTTAAATGACAACCTTTTCGGTTTTCTTATAAATTTAAGAGTAATTTAGTTTTCAAATCGCAATAAACAACTCATATTCTATTTGTACTAAAAAGTGTTTGTATTGATAACTAAGTTTCGAACTTTTCAAATTTCAATCTTTTTATTATGTTAGTTAAAAGGAACGGAAATGACTCTTTGATCCATTTGATTCCTGCATAAATCAACTATTGCTAGAGTAGCCATCTAGTAGAGGTGTTTTTTGAGTGATTTCGTTTATTTTTTTTAATACTTCCTCATTATAAAGGTGTTTCCTAATTTCAATCGCATCACGCACTACTCTTGAATAAAAGTGGCGATCCGTGGAAAAGACTTGCGTATAGAAAAACTTGATCAAGTGATTTGTGCCCCTTTCCAGTAGGTATTCCGCAATGGCAGACTTACTCGACTGACGGTTTTATGTGATCTTTAACCCTTTCCTCGATGGAGCTCTTGGATTGACCTATATAGGAAGCACTACAACTGCAGTCGATTTTGTAAACCCCTGGCGTTGACAAAGGCAGAACATCCTGGGGAGTGCCTACGATGTCTTTCACTCATATACCTGTAGTATAAACTGTCGGGATGGAGTACTCACGTAATACGTGATCGATCTTCCGACAATCCTTTGTCATAAAGCATATAGGCTGGCTGTCTACTCACCAGAGGATGCATGTACCTCTTCACTGAATGCTTTTGTGTCCTATCACCTGGGTATCCGTTTCTATGTAGAACCTCCTGAACATGCTGGAACTTCTGCTCTAAATGCTCAGGGTCAGATAGGTCGTATGGTTTGTTCTTCAACGAATTTGCTACAGATTGCAGGTGACGGGGGTGATGAAATGTAAATTGCGTCTAATACCCGGTATTATAAGTATTTAAATATACAGCGCGATAGTATAAAAGTGAACACTGTAAATATATTTCACGGAAATCTGTTCTATTTTCGATGAAAATAATTGTTAAAGTTCAAATAGCCAAAATCGCGCAAAAAACGTATATGTCACACGTCGGTAAATATGTCAAGGCGACATAACCTATTTATCAACTATTTATTTACGAAGTAAACAAATTAATTTAGCTCAATGTACCGCCTTAATTTAATGATTATGAAAAAACACACGTGTTTAATATTTTTCAAAAATCTACCAGACGGACAAACAAACAAAGATTAGTCGTCATCCCTATTGGTCGGCTGATTATACCACTTATTTTTTTATAACTTAGATATGTGATTTTTATTTAAACCAAGGTTATTCTAGATCTGTCTAAACCTTCTATTATATACGACACATTATCAAATATCGAAACATTGGTGTTCTACAAAAGGTTTAGTTTACGATGTGTAAATCATCTTTGGTTACAAATAGAAACAAAGGGAAAGAATGAAGTACTTAATGTTTATTCCTTATTTTTATTAAAGTTTTTGATTACTTTATCCAAAATTGAAACTGAAAAATCAACGTCGTCTTTATTGATACACATTGGAGGTTTTATCCTCAAAACCTGAAACAAAAATAGATTATAAATATATGTATTACTATTTAAATGGTTTTTGGAGATAGTAGCTCGAAGGCATATACGCATTCGGTCTGTGATGAGGAAGTTAAGTAATTTTCGCAAGAGCTGGACATTGGATAGGTGGACAAAAATTTATTATCTCGAGTTCCTCCGTGCTTCAGAGGCACATTGACAGTGCTATGCGGTTGGCCCCAGCTGAATCTGAAGTTATTAACCTACCTATCTACTAATCAGCATTAGGCCTGCATTGTTGCTAATAGCCCTGTTTCCCCTATTCGATTCCGTTCCTTCTGTACAGGTCACTGGTACAGGTGACCTATTGTGTCCCACCAGTGGACATTAATAGACCGATTATATTGATGAATCTAAGTTAGAACGAGTTAGACCACATTGTTGATTCGAGACAGTAACTAATTTACGGACCGTCACACAAGCGTCCATTAATGTTAAATGACGCCTTTAAGATCTAATGAATGTCAAATTTGTATGATCTAATGAATGTCAATATGAAAATTAATGGACGTTTGTGCAACTGGCTGTTAGTGTAATCAAAATAAGTAATATTTTATTAATAACTTAAATATTACAAGTATAGGTGCAAAAATCGGCTTATCAAATTAACATTGTCTTAATATAAAAAAAACAAATCTTCTAATAATTTAGGACATATTTTTGTAATACTAATAAATTGGTTCTTAATTTTTTTATATGGGGTCCCTTGATCTTTTGGACGACCTAAGGATTCGTGGACCAAAAAAGCTTGGGATAAGCTCTAGGGTACTGTCGCGTCGGTGGATAAAGTTGTTTTCATTTAAAATTATTCTATTATACAATGATATGAACTTACATTATTATAACGTCCACCAATGCCGATGAGAATGCCGTGATCTTTGATACTTTCGAATATCGTTGCGATATCATTCAACGGGAGTGGTTGTTTAGTAAACGGTATCACTAATTCGAGGCCTAACATAAGCCCCTTGCCCCTCACATCTCCTATAATTGGATGTTCTTTTTGCAGTTGCATCAATTGCTCTATAAAATATGCACCAAGGGTTTTGCAGTTCTCTTGGAGTTTCTCCTCTTCTATGACCTAAATTGAAGAAAAAGTTTTAGATAGTTAACGCTGTATCGTTAATATGAAATGGAATATATTATTGAGTTTATTTTATTCATCTTTTAATTTTACCTAGCTTTGAGCGTGCTGTTAATGCGATCATAATATTTTAGTGCTTGATTATTAAATTTCTTTGCAATTATAAATATGTGACTTGGATATCCTTTAAAGATTTTCAGTCTTTGAGACTTTTTGAATTTACTAATTTAAAAAGCGGTAAATATTTTGTTAAATAATAGGATTAACCAATTCACATTACTTTTACGTTTATTTACGTTTAATGATTACGTTAGCTTCTGATATTATTATCTAAAACCTCGACCTATAATCTGGGATATAGGACGTTATGTATAACATGAATTAACTAATTACGTGCACTTACATCTAAAACAGATTCGCCTACAGCAGCAGATAATGCGTTTCCTCCAAAAGTATTGAAATACATTGCCTGGGTATGTGCAGCAGCTATTTTTTTTGTAGTAACTACTGCTGCCATCGGGAAGCCATTACCGATACCTTTAGCCATTGTTACTATGTCCGGGGTGACACCATGGGTTTCGAAACCCCAAAATGCGTCGCCTGTCCGACCAAAACCAGATTGAACCTAAAAGTTATTAAATCTTGCTAATATATGGGATTTACTACCTTTATTTCATATTCACTGTTATTTTATATTGATTAACCTCTTAGAGTATTCCAAGATTCAAAGGAAAAACGGGAATTACTCTTATATTTTATCATGTCATGTATTACCTCATCGGCTATGTAAACTCCGCCATATTTTTTTACCAATTCGTGGGCTTTTTTAAGATAACCTTTTGGAAATTGTACAGCTCCATTCACTCCTTGTATCGACTCCGCAAACAAACCGGCAATTCTACCAGCTGGTACTGAGTTCTCTAAAAGCTGCAGAAAATAGTGAGAGTTATAATATTAAAAGTCATGGACAGTCTTTTTGTTTTTATGGAATATTTTTTTATATGAGAACATAGCTTCTGTCTGGTTATAATCGCTGCAGACTGATATCGTAAAGTTATCATATGTTATAGTTACCTTGCCTCAAATCTCAAATAATAATAAATTTTGAAGTGTTTACCTCTTTTAGTTGGTTAATATATTTTTCAGTCGAAACACACTCGTCTGGACAATTGCATGATCCAGGTACTTGCGAAAGAGAGTCTCTGCATCCTCCCCATATTCCTCTAAATGGATCAGGAAGCATAGCCTAAAACATAATTATAATATGAACCTGGGGTCTACTCTGTTATTATAATGTATGCACAAGTTGTGGTTTACTTACATGATAAAAACCAGGTGGCACTGGCAATGGCATGCGGTAACTTTGGGTCGCGGTGAGACCCATTAGAGCACTAGAATACCCGTGATAACCGTTTTGCAATGATATTATGTCATGATTTCCGGTATACGCTTTGGCTAATATTGTCGCCAGGTCATTTGCTTCACTACCACTGTTCACTAGATAGACCACCTAAAACCATATGTTGTATCTATATACTCATCTATACATAAAATACAAATCGAGTCAACTCATTTAACAAATAAGACCTGATTAAAAGTTAGTATAGGTCTAATATTTCACCTTCAATTCCCCGGGTAACTTCGCTACTAATTTTTGGATATATTCATATATTTTCGGGTGTCGATAAATATTCGTAGTGTGCCATAGTGTGTGAATTTGTTTCTGGAGAGCAGAAACAACTTTCCTGAAATCATAAAATTCAAAATTGAAATTTTCTTTTTATAAACAAGCTTTTATACAAATCAAACGATGCAAAATTCGTCAGGGTTGCGTTATTTAAATACTAGGTTCTCATGGCTACCCTGTTCCAATCATCAGATAGTGTTATTGCAAAGTCACCTTAGTTATATATTCAAAATTTCAGCTCAGTCGAAAACTTGGACGTGGTTTAAATTTAGCTTGCAAGATTTTAACCTACACTAACAATAATAATACCTACACGTTACGCTCTAATCATCTGATGAACTGTAATCAAGATTACCTTATGAAATTGTTGCTGTACTTGACTTTTATACCTAACTAATTTACTCAAAATAAATAGTTTACTCAAATATATATGTATATTATTTTCTAATTTATTTAACATAGGGACCTTTTCGACACATTTAGCGTGATTAATTTTGAATTATTTATATACAGTATGTATGATTTATTTAAATACTTACGGATGACAGTGTCCCACGGAAACTGTAACAATACCCCCGAATAAATCCAAATACTTCCTGCCTTCATAATCATATAAATACTGCATATGTCCTTGGTGTAATAGCAGGGGAGTTTTATAAATATTGTAGACTGATGGAGGGAAAAAGTTAGACTTTATCTCATTAGTTTGCTCCATGCTGGGACCCTGAAAATGAAGGCTCACGCTAAATATAAATACATACGTTGGTGGGGCTTTCTTCCTTTTCACTGTCTAATTACAATGGAAACACTTGAATAAAATATAATTTATGTTGTTTTATTAGTTCACACCACCACCATACAATATCGAACAATCAATGTTATTTTGGTCTCAATATTTACCACATTTAGGGTTAAAATCGATTGGAGGAAATTTACAGTAAGGGTTCGCATTCCGTTATGATTAACTTTTTACTAATTTTTTTACTTATTGATTTAAGTTTTTATTTAAAGTATAAACGATATACAAACAAAAAAAAAACAGTGAAAAAGCATGAAGTTCAAATATTTTTGGTAAAAGAAAATAACTTTTATTCATTATTAATAAATCTCTCACCGTATATTTTTTGGGTAGAAACTCGTATTTCGGTTGAATTGAAATATTACGCATTTCATTGTATCTCAAAAATACTTTGAGTTTGTTTCCAATTACTGAAAAATAATCATACACAATTAAATTGCATCGAATGATAGTTTATATAATATTTATAATCATCAGCTGACTAATTCCCGTATGGGACCCAGTCGGGATACAAGGTCTCTTAAGGATAGGAATAAATAAAGAGTATAAGCCCCTACACCTGCCATCATACTGGGTATGATGGAATGTAGCTGGAATCTATGAATCAACGTGCCTTACTAAGTAGAGAAGAGCACGATATTCTTCATTTTGGGGCATCAATCGGCAGACTAGACTATGAATGTTATAAGCAAGCACAACACGGAATTTTATACTGACCTCTATTACTCATTATAAACACGAACAAATAGTGCTCCGCTTAAAATTTAGAATTACACTAACATTGGTATTATTGAATTTTAAATATAAAGTGACTGTTGACACTGTATATATTTATACTGTTTAATATTTACAAGAGTACGGCCACATTGAATAACTGTATGTAATTATACTAATGAATGTTTTAATGAACTGTATGAGAATGTACCGTGTATATAATTATGAGTTATTAAAAGAAAATAATATTTTTTTAAATACAAAAAATAAACGTGCTCCAAAATTGACTAAATTATATCAAACTAAACTATTCAGTACATTTTGTATTTTTTACCCGACTGCGCGACGCAAAGAAGGGTTATGTGTTTATCAGTCTATGTATGTATGTTTGTTTCTATGTGGCGTTCTAAAGACCAAACGCGTAGGCCAATTTTGATGATTTTTACGTCAATCGATTCGTCTTAACCTTGCGAGTGTCACTAAAGACATGACAGTAATCAATATTCACCACAGCGACAACCAGACGCCATATTGTCAAAATGAAAAAAAAGGTCGATGAACTATGTCAAGTGGGGTGTCGTTGAATAGGTATTTTAAAATCATCTTTAGGTTCCTTTTATCATTTTTCATTTTAAATAATAGTTCATGATATATAACGATTTAAAGTTGTTTAACAAAACAATCATTCTCGCTAATTTTCTTACTTATTGATTTAAGTTTTTATTTAAAGTATAAACGATATAAAAACAAAAAAAAAAAACAGTGAAAAAGCATGAAGAACAAATATATTTGGTAAAAAAAAAACTTTTATTCATCGCCAAGTCCCCGCCAAATTCTTTCTTTCTTTCTTTTTAGTTTTTATTTAAGTAAATTTTTCATGTATTTTTTAAAATTCGTTTTTACGCAGTCGGGTTTTTTGTTTTTCTTTAAATTATTTTTTTATGCAGATACATTTATGTAAGTGGTCCTAATTTTAAAAATCAAATTGTTAATATTGATTTCTTATATTTTCACTTGCACTATACATAAATGAAACAACTTTTAAACGGTTTCATCGCGTTTGTATTTGGTTTTGGAACGTCAATCGTTTCGGATACCTTATCATAATATTAATTTCGTTTATCAAAATGTAATTTATGATTTTTAGTATTTTTAAAATACATGCTTACGATTGTCAAAATGAATATTTTACTATCAGTACATACTATGAGATTTCATACGTATAGTTAATAATATTTTTATATAAATATAAAAATTATATTAATACATAAAACTTTATTTAAAAATAAATCCCATTGATTCTTATATCAACTTTCATTTTGAATTTAGTCGTATCCAACTGTGGAGACATTTTCGCGGCGATATTTATGCGTCCCGCATGCATACATTTTTTTTTTATGATTTACAATATCTGGTTTCATAATACTCTTTTATATTTTTTCGTTTATTTCTCCCTAATTTTACTTATGTGAATCAGGCCTACTTATTTGTTTAGATAGCGAGAGATTATAAAATAAGTAGCGATAACCTATTATCATGTAGGTTAAGTTAACATTCATGACGGAGATCTGCCAATTATGACGATGGTCCTTGAATATGATTCGTTTGTTCGGGGTAGAACTAAAATGATAAAACTGATAAGATTTCAAAACTTTTATAAGACGTATCACCTGATGATGAGTGATTACCGCCGCCTATGGACACCTGCAACACCAGAGGAGCTACAAGCGCGCTGCCGGCCTAAAATGTATGTTTATTTCTATGTGGCATTCTAGAGAATCGATGAAATATGTCAAGGGGGGTGTCGTTGAATAAGTATTTTAAAATCATCTATAGTTTCCTTTCATTATTTTTCATTTTAAATAATAGTTAAGAATATATAACGATTTAAAGTTGTTTAACAAAACAATCATTCTCGCTAACTTTTTCTTATTGATTTAAGTTTTTATATAAAGTATAAACGATATACAAACAAAAACAGTGAAAAAGCATGAGGAACATATATTTTAAATGTTACCCATGGTCTTATTAACGGAGCAATGGTTGTTATAAGGGCAATTGAGTGGCCAGCTCTTCGGAGGGACCAATTGGAACCCGGAGAATTGCCACAGGCTGTTTATATGCTCAATGAAATGACTAGATTGCAAAATTTACCATCTTATAACGAGGTCAACGAATCATAACTAAAAAGTATAAAATAAAAATAATAATTTAAAGAAAAAAACCCGACTGCGTAAAAACGAATTTTAAAAAATACATGAAAAAATAAATAAACAGAACGACTCGTAGTCGGGGCCCATTCAAATTTTACCAATTAAATCTTCCCAAAGGGCCCCGACTATGTATCGTTCTGTTCTGCATTAGAATTTATGATTTGTTTTATGTGTGTATCGATTACAAAACTATTTCAATTGTGTAGTTATTAAGTATTACTTAACAGAATTCTAAACTACTGGGCTGGTTTCTTTCTTTTTAGTTTTTATTTAAGTTAGAGACCATCCCTCATTTAACGTAGAATTTATGGGAGACAATTTGTATTGTTGATCGAAGGAGAGAGCCAATATGTATTATTTATAGATGTTTATTTGTTATTTTATTTATATTATGTTAATAAATACGAACATTGTCTATGAGGAAGTATTTAAAAAAAGAAAGCACCAAAAAAGCATCTCCACTAGTTGTCATGGAGAAATCAAGAAAGTACCGTAGCGACATCTAGTTTGATTTCGGGAACTAATGTTTTTTTTTAAATACTTTCTCATTCAGTTTGGAGCATAGATTTAACTATTCAGTCATTAATATATTTGTTAATTTACATAATTTACTTGTTCATATTATAAAGAAAAAACACACATTGATCAAATTTATATAAATCAACATAAATTTATAATTTTAAGTTAACATTCAGTTTCGATAATCTAAATTTTCCTGCACAGAGTGAAATGCTCGGCAAGCCGTTTATTAATTTTTACTTGACTATAGTTTCTAATTTTTTTAAGATGCCGCATATTTAATGTTAAAAAAAATGAGGCAATTATTGTTATTACTTTATTTATTATAACAGATATATAGGTATATGTATAATTTCAAAGAAATAAGAGATAGTGCCTGCGCACATTATCGACAAAACTGTCTAACGAAATACAAAATGTATGAAGGTGCGCGAATATATAGGACAAAACGTCGAATCGTCAAAAAAGTTTTATATCTACATAACACTGTCGATTAGAGATGTGAAAAATTGCGATACGCCGCGGAATTGATCTAGTTCACTTCACTGCTCTGGATGTAACTACTCACTTTTTTAATAACGGAAAAAATTGTTAGAGGTCTAAAATGAAAGTAATTCACAAATTTTTCTTGGCATATCTAATAATGCTTAAACCATATCTTAAACAATCCCTCTCTTTTCGCTCCTCTTCATCACAAAGTACGTTGTGTTCCTCTTCAAACCTCACTCTCGAGATTTCTCGTCATTCAACAAAGGACATTGTTCCTCGTCCATACATTGTTCGCCCGAAGGCCGTTACTTACGAAAAAATATTTTTAATGTTCTAAATAACGTATACATTCGACTCAAACTCAGTATAATTAACAGACACTTCAGAGAATCGTAAATAATACAAAAATCTTTTCAATTTTGAGGTTATATTTTTGACAGATATCTCTAGAACATTAATCAACATACAAGGGGGAGCTTTATAATCTATCTGTTGGTTCATAACTAATTAAATGCATCGGATTTATATAATTATATTTAATCTATATTATATGTGCAGCAACAGTAAAGACCGGTGGACTGCCACGCATGTAGTCTCGAGTTATATATCACCAGACTATCTGTTCTCGAAGAGGTACGAAATGTCGTGCCTGAACTTTTGTCTTTAATACCCATTCAGGGAGTCAGAAACTTCAATTAAACTGCCAATTGGTCTAGCCCTCGAACATTAGTCATTTTAAAAACAGATGTTCATCCGTGTCTGATTATACTAAAAATTCGATCCCAATGTATAAAAGTTGGAAATAAGGCTAAGATGATGCTGATGATGATTGAGTCTATACTATAATTGTCAATTTATTAACAGAACGCTCGAGGAGCTTGATCAACAGGCATGGGGATAAATAACTAGCATAGATAGCTGGTTAGACAGCTTATGTTTAAAATAAGTGATTCTCCTGTGGATATCAAATAAAACAATAAATACTTTAGAAAAAGAACTTTATTTCTAAAAATCATTATATAAAACAATTTAATACAGTTTCTTTTATAATTTAATTATGGTCGGAAGCATCATCTACATCATCAATTAAAATCACAGAACATAGAGAGAGAATAGAAGTAGTAAGTGGGCGGGGCACGCGTCGCTGGCATATGCGCTTTTACTCATATGACGCCCTTTCCTCGGTTTTATATTTGTCAGTCGTTCGTCAATCGTCGAGTGGTGATTTTACTGATTTTTTCTATAAATAATACCGTTTTGTGCTATTATCACTTGCAAAAAGCAAAACAAAGTATACAATCTAACTAATGCAAACATTTCCTTTCACTGGTAAGTACAATTTTAGTGCTAAAATATAAAAAACGTAATAATTTGACACAATTTCAAATAAAATATACATTGTTTGCTCAAACCAACATTAATGTTTCTAACCCCGTTTCTAGACAGCAATGTAAATCATATTGTGCACTTTTGCAAAAAATAGTGCTGTGCCTCCTGAAAATAAAAGATGAATTGATACTGAACAGATGAAATAATGAACTATTCAGGCACTTTTTTACGAAGATTCGGTTAATTATTTACACGCAGATAAATATTAAAAAATATTGATGTGCTATAAATATCTAAGTTACGAAGTATATCAACGTTTTATGAACAATATATAAATCAAACGAAACTTCGTGAAAAGCTACGTGTGTTGGCCTAATAGGTCTTATTAGAAACTGGTGAAACTGGATTTCACTTATTTTGCATTACTTATATTTCAGTTTCCCTAATAACTTTACAACGGATTGCCCTGTTTACATAATTTATTTTGTCCTATCCGTTTTAGACCTAAACCTATCAAATGAATTTCAAAACAACATATTATCTATACAAACAAAAAATCATGCTTTCAACTAACGTAATATTGTTGGTGGTGTGAATTTAATTTACAAAATTAATTTATAGGCGTCAATTTAATTTACTTTATTATCCTGATTCATAATCGGAAACCATTATTATAGAAATCGAGTTAAGATAGCCACTTTAAAGAACCGCCCACAGAACAGCTTTTATCAATTTTTTTGTTGCTTCATATTTGCACATAAGTTTATAAACGCATGTCTCAAACGGATGTGACTTTATATGTAGATTGACGTTTGTACGTACTTATCGCTTTTGTGTCTGTCTTCAAACTTTTTTGTCACGGCTTTCAAACTCATACTTGACCAGCGATTCCTTATTGTCCAGTCGTTGCAATTAAAAATGTAGGTACTATTATTATTACAGTTATAAAACTTAGAATAATAAAGTAAAACAAACATGGCTATGATCAACTTATTATTGTAATGATCATATTAGTCATTATGAATCGCTTTTGAATCGTCCAAAAAAATTTTTTCCCCTACCACTTGTTCAGGACGTCTTTTAGCTGACAAGAAGAACAAGCGAAAGAAACTTACCAGCCCTTTGATATTTACATAAATCATGTCATTTCATATCTTATCACAATAATAAATACAACTTTCAAAGTCTGAAGGACATAGGTTGAACATATAATTAGTCTTTATAGAACAAAGCGATGGCTATTTATTCCATGCATTGCGATTCTTAAAATAATCATCAACTTTATAATAGCCTTTACTCATAAGTATGTTCATTACATGAATTTTAAATTTATTTATGGGTAGGTCAACTACATTTTGTGGAACTTTATTGAACATAGCAATGTAAATGCATTGATCCTCTGGTTTTCTGAAGTCTGAAGCTTGGAACGGCAAGTTTATTTTTATTTATGGGTAGGTCAACTACATTTTGTGGAACTTTATTGAACATAGCAATGTAAATGCATTAATCCTCTGGTTTTCTGAAGTCTGAAGCTTGGAACGGCAAGTTTATTTTTATTTCTTGTGTTATGATTATGAACACTACTTTTTTTTTTGTGAAGGAATCGTAATGTTTTCTTGCGTAGATAATATTTTCATTTATGTATTGAGAGGCAACAGTCAAAATATTTATTTCTTTAAATATTTCTCTGAGAGATTCTCTAGACCGTAAATTATATATAGCATGGACAGCTCTCTTTTGTAGATTAAAAATATCTTGAATGCTAGCCGCAGAACCCCACAACAATAGATTATACGTCATTACACTATGAAAATAACTAAAATATACCAATCCTGCCGTTTCAACATTTGTCAAGAGTCTAATTTGCTTAACAGCAAATGCTGCAGAACTCAGTCTACTTGACAAATTATCAATATGAGGATCCCATTGCAGTCGGGAATCTAGTGTAATACCAAGGAACTTTGTCGATTTCACCAACTCAACTTTTTCACTATTTACATTTGTAAGTGTATTAATATGCCTCACATTAGGTAATGCAAACTTTATGTATTTCATTTTATTTGAATTAAGCTTTAAATAATTACTATCAAACCACTGTAGAACATTGTCGAACTGAATTACATTTTACTGTTTCATAACAAAATTTAAACCTCTTATTTCATCAACTACTATTATGTCACATCACTAATATGCACAATCGGAATGATACCAGTAAGAAAAAATTACAAATTAGGCTTAATGTAATTAATACAAAAATTCTGTTGGTTTCTTAATTTTTGTTTTTTTTTTTTACACTTTCCCTCGCTTAATTATATTACTCCACAGACATATGATAGAGTTTATCATTAAGTTTTCTTAGTTTTTGTACTGCGTTTTTTAAAAGAAGTTATATAGGGAAAAGCGTTATTTTTTAATATTCACTTAGTTACAGCAAAATCTAATCTTAATAGTTTGCACATAAAATGATGTCCCCAATTTATTAAAATGTGCATAATCTTAAAATATTTTTTCCCTTCTGGTATCCCCGTATACAGCCACGTGACAGTTCAACATTCATGTTAAAGTAAATTATTTATTATCACGTTGAATAAGAGTTTGTTTTTAATCGTGTGATTTCTTAGCTTAGTATATTTTTGGGATTCTGTTTATGTTATCACGAACGTATCGCGTGGCAGTTTTTCATGTAGTGAACAATAATCTGTATTTGTGTGCGGAGAGGCGACACTCGGTTCCCATACTAAATCAATATCATTATACTTCTATTCTCTCTCTATGTTCTGTGATTAAAATATCATCCAAAAACTGTGCAGGAGGGTTGATGATGGAAGTCTGGTGCCTTGCCCAACTTAAGTACCATATTAGAGTCATTATATGGGCGCAGCAACCAATGGTTCTGCGCCCAACAATACAATTGCAACAATATTTTTTTATAGCATATCTGCCATTCAGAGTAGCATCAATTAAAATATAAATATAATATTTTTTAGTACTTATATGGCGGCTAGTTATTTTGCCTCGTAGGAGCCACGTATTTTCATTGTTGATGATATTCAAATTACTCAATAACTCACCGTCAACCTCCCTGCACACTTCAATAATATAGGATCCATCTTCTCTGATATGTTCACCATAGTATGAGCGGGCCTGTTTTATCTGATAAATTCCTAGGGAAATTAAAATTAAGTCTTAATACTCCATTCGTGGAAAATCTACATTATTTCTTTCTACAGTTATGCTGCGAAACTGTGCCCTTTTCCTGTTCAAGTTATGAACTTCCACAAAATCAACTAAATAATTTTCTTCAAATATTCGTTCTTGTATTACAAATACAATTTCTCTAGCATCTTCTCTATCAACTAAAACAGGGTGAAATCTGTTTATTAAAGCTGCCACGACCTCAAAATCATGCATTAAGTTCTTTGAATATTTATTACAATACTGTTGTCGCAGCAACTTAAAATCTCGCTTAAAGCGCCCATTTACCACTTCTACCACCCAACGACATAAAGTAACTTTACGTGACTCATTGGCATTTACTGTACTCATTTGAGTTTCACCCTGTTCAACTGATAGAGGATAATGCACCGAGTAATTTAAGTTTTGTAATAAAGGAATACTATCCCGAAAACCTCTGTCCTATAGGAATATATCACCTTCTCTAAAATATTCTCGCAAAGGAAATGTCTCATCACTGAATTCGTGTTTAATAATGTCAGCATCTGATTTTGTGGCAGGATAGGGGCCCAGTACGTCTAATATATGGCCATCACAACATACAATTAAGAATGGTTTGACAAGATTTCTATATTTATGAAGAGAATAAGTTTTCTTCTGATATTTATAATTACTACTCTTTTGAATATAAATGTATGTTCCATCCATTATAACAAACGCGACAAACAACAACACGAATGAATGAGATCGACGAATGATTGACAATTGACATGAACATGAATGTCAAAAAAGCAAGTCAATGTAGCGCTGTAAATTACTACTCTTTTGAACATAAATGTATGTTCCATCCATTATAGCGATAGCTTTCCTTTCATTCATACTGCTTCCAGGATTGCCAAACAAAGAGTTGGGAATATACAAATTCTTCTCCGCCACTTCCATTCTGTTCATGTGTTGTAATCCTAAATGTAGTGGCACAAAGTATTCCACCATGGAATTTCTTGCTTTTTTAATTAATTTTGATAATGTGCTTCTACTTATATTCATTAAAGTAGAAATTCTATCATCAGAATCTCCAGTTCTAAGTTTTAGCAAATATGCTGCAAGAGCAGTGGCACGCCTTGGAAATTCAGGTAAAATAGCTTCTACCTCTCTGAATTGGACTTTTGTGCGTCCTAGCCAGTACCAAACTACATTATCTTCCATATCATCAATTTTTTCAAAATCCAACCTTGTCTTATCATTTTTTAATAATTCACAAAATTCTTCTATGTGTCTTGCTGTAAAACAGTGTTGCACATTTTCTGCTTCAAATAAAATTGACCACCTTTGACTTCCAAGATGTGACTCACATATACGACTATTTGGTGGTATATAATATTTATGATCCCTAAACAACCTCACCCTTAAAGCATATGGGACTATATGCTGTAAGGAACTATTGCAACTTGGAAATATGCAGCGAGAGTGTGTGTCGGGTGCTCGTAAATAATTAGGTAAATGAATTGTTGCAATTTGTTGTGGTACTGGGTTCACCATTGAAGCTGCATGTACTCCTTCAGCTCTTCTGTAGCATGTGTAGCAAATGAGATCTGATGGTTGTATCTAAAAGGAAACAATAATGGTTAAATTGTGATTATATACAGGCAAAAAAGTGAATATACATGTGTATGCCATATAACAAGCTTACCTCCCGAGGTTGAATCCAATCTTGTACTATGTTTCTGATGTGCTCATTTTGCTCAGCTTGTACAATAAAATATCTAGACTGTGCTACAGAGTGACCACATTGAATGCAAACTTTTTGATGCCCTACAGTTCTTGTTTGACTAGTTAATGCCTCATTATTATTAAATAATATGTGACATGCATCACATATGTAGTCAGCTGCAGTCACCTGGAATAGATTCATTTCTTTAATGTATGCACATAACAGGATAATCTAATTTAATTAAAATAATGTAAGTAATGGCACATCAGTTTTAAATAAAAATGAACACTCACCAATTGTGGTGCAACTTGTTGTTGTATCAATGTTAAAAGAGAATCATCATTTAAAATGTGTCTTCTCATCCTAGTAATATCAATATTACAATTCACACATTTTAAAATATGAACACTACCAGCTCTAGAAGTTGAAGCTGGTGAATAATGCTTAGCAGCACGATCAGCTCGTTGCCAACATGGATGGCAAATATAATGTGATGCACGAACCTAGAAATGAAAATGATTTTTAGACATTGTTTATTAAAAAAAAATTATAACAATGATTAGTATTAAATACCTCTACGGGAAGAAGTCTCTCCAAAATGATGTTTTTAATATTTACATGATGTAATGTGTCTGTTCTCAGTGCAATTACTTGATGTGCTCGACGAGGCAATATTACTTTGCATAGTGCACATTTCTGGCCAATTCTATCAGAGCTTGGAAGAGATGTAGAAGTTTTAGCTTCTGAGAAGCATACTGTACATATAAAATCATCAGCGTTATTATGTCCATTAAAACACGAAATTAAGTAATTCCATTTATTAAGCTATGTAGCCTGCACAATAACAAGACAGAAAAGTGCCAAGTGAACTAACTACCCACATATATTAATCTTATTCTTTAACAAGATAACCTGTTGGTATTTTAATTAAAATATATTTGACATTCATACATAACATACCTTTTCCCCAAGTATGTTAAAAAATGTAATCAAACATAATAAATCAACCTAACTAAAAACAGTATAACTACATAACAATGAATGGAAACATCTTTATCTATAACATTTACATATATTTTAATATTTCTCTTGGGACACCTTATTTCGTAAGTCTAAACTAAACAACTGCCTTAATTAATGAATTGTATAACATTACCGTCGTTATGCGGTCTAGTATAAGGTGTCTTATCATAAACAAACTTTTTATTTTTAACTTTTCCACCAGAAAAGCCTGGTTTAGATTCTATAGGAATCCCTAACATTTCAGCCCATTTATCGGCACTCGGTATTTCTATTATCTCTTCTATAGGAGAATCCTCCTCTATTGTCTGACTATTATCGACTTCACTCTCTTCTTCCCTTCTCTCTTCTTCCTTTCCCTTTTCTTTGTCAGTCTCTTCTACTTGTTTTTGTGTAATTAATTGGTCTATATGTCTGCTCACAACCAAACCATTTTCTGTAGCTATCTGGTAACTTGATGGTCCTTCTCTACTAACTACTGTGCCTGGTAACCAACGAGGTCCCTTCGAGAAATTCCTATACATTACATTCTGTCCCAAATCGGACTGTCGACACTTTACTTGTGTATTTCGTATTATTTGCTGTTCACTCATAATGCGTTTGTGTTGTTCCGGGTGAATTGTATCTAATAATGTTCTTAAACGCCTATTCATTAACAACTCTGCTGGACTTTTTTTGTAGCTGAACAAGGTGTTACTCGAAGGCCTAACAGCATGTTAGGAATTTTGATTTCCCATACTATGTCGTCCATCTTGCGTAGCTTGTCTTTGACTGTTTGAACCATTCTTTCCGCAAGACCATTAGTAGATGGATGGTATGGCGCAGTCGTAATGTGGCGAATTTTGTTCGCATCCAGAAATTGTTTCATCTCTGTATATGTAAATGGTGTCCCGTTATCGGATACTAACGTTTCGCAAAGTCCATGAGTTGCAAAAAGCATTCTAAGATGTTTAATTACTGTCAAAGACGTCATATTATTAACTACAAACACTTCAGGCCATCGAGAATAAGCATCAACAACAATCAAGAAAATATTATTTTGGAAAGGCCCAGCGAAATCAATATTAATTCGAGACCATGGTTTCGATGGTATTATCCACTCAAACTTTGTTTTAGGAGGCATATGACGATATTCTAGGCATTTATTACAAGACTGTACCATAGTTTCAATGTCGTTGTTTAGATCTGGCCACCAAATGTAACTTCTTGCAAGTGCTTTTGTGTGTACAATTCCATTGTGAGTTTTGTGTAATCCTCGCAAAACGACTTTACGTAAAGACGGTGGCACAACCACGCGACACCCAAAAAGTATGCAATCTTCATGCAGTGATAGTTCAGTACGTCTTAACCAGTAAGGTTGTAAGTGCTTATCTGTTACCTTGACTGGCCACCCACTTAATATGTAATGACTTACCCGAGCAAGATTCATGTCAAGTTTAGTAGCCATAGCTATACTATCTACGTCTATAGGAAAATCTTGTGGAGTCTCTGCCATCAATAGGATATCACAAAGTTGTTGTTCGGGTTGCTCTGGAACAGGTTGAGGCCATCGACTCAAAGCATCTGCATTACCTATTTGTTTTCCTGGCTTGTATGTGATTGTATAGTCAAGAGAAGTAAGAACTAATGCTGTACGTGTAAGACGAGGCGACAATATGTTAGGGATAGGCCGCTTTGAGTCGAAAATTCCAAGCAGTGGTTTATGATCTGTAATAATGTTGAACGATCTGCCCATTAAATAGTTATGAAATTTATTTATTCCGAACATTATAGCGGTTGCCTCTTTATCGACTTGAGAGTAACGTCTCTCATGCGAATGTAGTGTTCTAGACCCCATTGCAATTGGTCGCTCTTGTCCATTCTCCATGACGTGTGACAACACTGCACCAACACCATACTCTGAGCTGTCACAAGTTAGTACTAAAGGCTTATGTAAGTCATAGTGGACCAGTGTCATATCAGAAGACAGCAGTCTTTTTGCAGATTCGAAACTATTCTGTTCTACTTCTGTCCATTGCCATCTCCGCGACTTATCGAGCAACCTATGTAGAGGCTCAAGTATCGTAGCCTTATTCTGTATGAACCTTTCATAAAAATTGTAAAGTCCCAAAAATGCCTGTAACTGTTGAACATTTTTAGGTTCCGGTGTATTTCTAATTGACTCTACCTTACTAGATGCCGGGTGAATGCCGTCTGGATCAATAACGAACCCCAAGAATTCAACACGCTCATTACCAAATTTGCACTTACTTTCATTCAGACGCAAACCAGCTTTTTCAATACGTTCCAGTACCACGTCAAGGCGTTGAGTCATTTCTGGCAGAGTGCGACCGCTGATAATGACGTCATCAATCAGCACAGCTACGCCCGCTATGCCTGCTAGCAATGCTGTCATCAATCGTTGGAAAATACCTGGGCATGCCTTGACACCAAAAGCTAATCTGTGGACAGATTGGGTAGTGTAATAGGCGCCTAAGCTGGTTTGTTGTTGTAATATTGTTTTCTTCCTGTAGCAAATTATATTCGTTGGATGAACATGAAATGTATTAAAATTTTACAGAAAGTGACAAAGTTGGGACTTACCAATTTTTATTACTATCGTCTGCTTTGTGCACTTAGTTATTTAACAACTAACTCGTGATTTTCGGTGGCCTCATTATGTGGGGTTTCGAATGACGTGCGCACGTCCGACATCGCGTGCCGCTCGTTGCGGGCTGCACCGCTGCTCGCCGCAACAGATCCATTCGTCGCGGCGAGACAGTGATGCTCGGTGCGACATTATGGCGCCATCTCACGTGTATATTAGTTTATGTAGTGACTTGCTTAAAATATTTGTCTCCTTATCTTATTTATGAAAATTATAGTTATGTGTGTATTTATGTGTATATACAGGAATAATTAAAAACCACTGCGAAGATTTTGTGAAAATAAACTTTAAGTAATTTAAATAAACACGTATTTTTTATTTTGATATGTTCTAATACTAAAAAATAAAGTTATCGCTTATCAAAGATCGAGATTTTAAAACTTCATTTATGGACACCGCGCGCCGTGCGTCAGCTGAGCGCTCGCTCGACGCCGCCGTAGGCATGTACTCGTAGGTACCTATCTACACGGGTCACTGAACGCTCATTTTGTTAGATTCGAACTAGATTTTATGCCATGATCTGAGGTGTTTTCTAAGAGTAATTCCAATTTTCCCTTCATACTTTTATGGTTAAGGCCATCAAAATGCAAAAAAATAAAAGAGAAACAAATTCGTTACCTACAAAAAATATTAACGTTATGCAGAAGTTACATAGGTACTTCTGCGTTAAGGCGTATTTAAAAAAATTTGAATCAACTACGTATTTACAATAATGTTGAATCAAAACAAATACCTAACTAATTACTTACCATGTATTTTAATATTTGTTCAAAATGAAGTCCACGTCTGTCCAGACATAAACGTGCACATTTCATTAAATTGTCATTTAATTTGTTTAAAACACTAGTGTCACTTTTCACTTCACTGAAAGCGTTATTATTTTTTATTGTTGTCTTCTAGACTTTGTGCCTCCTCTACATCTCGGCGTTTGACTTCTTCCCATAAGAAACAGTCCCTCACTTGTGAACAATGCCTCATCCGTCTACAAGATGTTTACATCGCGGTGATGTAGAAGCCACTCACATAAGGCTCGACGTGGTATTGGGTCTAGGTCATGGAACTGCTGAACCGGCTGAAAGTGGTACGGATGGAGTCCGGCTGTTTTTAGCAGCTTCAATACCGCAGGCTGGCTCACACCAAAGAGATATGCCGCATCGTAGGTACTGACTCTGGGACTTCGTCTGTTAAAATGGTTCGAAGCATTAGGGACCGCGGGGTTATGGATCCCAAAGGCCCGCATACGAGGTATGCTCTTCGTCGCATACTTTCTCCGAATTGCGCTTATGTAGGTTCTCACCACTCAAAAGATAAACTCGTACATCTCGTAAACTCACGACGGCGGGCGCGTCGCGTGCGCGGGAACGCGAGGACACGTCACATCGGCGCGTGCGTATGAGTCTCACTGTCGCGCGCGTCGCTCGGTCCCGGCGGGGCGGTGGGGGCTGTGGCGGGGGGCTACCGGGCGCGGCGGGGTTGCACGGTGGCATACGCAAGAGAAGACGTTTTCATTGAAGTTTTATTTTAAAAAATGTGTCCATATTCTACCGTTTCGATAGGGATAAAAATATAAAAAAAATTTTTTTTAACTAATTATGGAAAAGTGTTCTATTACTGATGCTGAACCACCAAAAAAAATTTTTGCACTGGAAAAAAAATATTCCTGTATATCAATATAGATTGTACATGACCGTCCTTGCATCCGTGTGACAGATTCAAACGGGGTCTAGCTGAAAATCAGCGTCGGTCTCTTTTTACTTTTAAGAAGTAAAAGAGATCGGCATATGCTGAGCTAGACTCCTTTTTGGTACAACTGTGGGACACGCTTCGCTTGATAAATATATAAGATTTTATATTGTGCCAAATAAAATGGATTTGATTTGATTTGACACTGAATAACCCTTTACATGTATTTAACGTTAATAGCCGCGCTGTGGCATCACAAACGATTACCTGTGTATACGCTCTGACTAGATCTAATGTAGTGTAAAATTTGCCCCCAGCTACACTAGCAAATACTTCACTAGCAGTAGGCATAGGATAGGTATCAGACTCAGTAGCCTGATTCACCGTACTACGATAATCACCACATAAACGAATTTCCCCATTCCTTTTTACTATAGGCACGACCGCAGTCGCCCAATCTGAATAACCTGTAGGGCGGAGTACCCCTTCAGAAACTAACCTATCTATTTCGCTCTCTACTCTTTCTTTAATGGCAAATGGGACCGGTCGAGCCTTCATAAATTTCGGTACAGCATTGGATTTCAGATGAATAGTGACAGGGTCGCCTCTGTAGGTACCGAGACCATCGCGAAATACCTCTTTATGTTTATATAATATAGCGTTAATAGTAGACATATCAATATCAGAAATTACGTTAATAGATAATGAGATATCGAGTGCCTCAAACCAATTACGTCCTATCAAATTAGGCCCCGATCCCTTTGCTACAATAATGTTCAGCTTACACTTAATGTCTTTAAATTCAACTGAAACACTGACTTGTCCCATCACTAACACTGGTGAGTTATTCCATGCCGATAGCCGGTTAGGTACATGCGTGAGCGAAGCGCGTATCTGTAATTGACTCCATGTGTGCTCGTTAATGATTGAAAACGCGGCACCCGAGTCGACTTCCATTACTACTGGGATGCCCTCCAATAAAACATTTACTCTATATGCTGGTACCCGAGTGCACTTGCTGTCCAAATTGTATATACCGTTCAGTTGTACATCCGCGTTGCTGTCTGCGTAATTAACTTTTGAATAATTATTCCTCTTCTTTGTAGTACAAATTTTTTCAATGTGACCTTTCTTTTTACAGTAGTGACAAATTGCGTTAACAAAACGACATTCTCCTGAATGACGGTCTCCACATCGATAACACAGTCGTAAATTATTCTTCGATTTCATTGCATTAACTTCCATAGGTTCAGGAACGGGCGGTGACGAAACTGCCGTGAATTGAGTGCAGGTGACGGCCGCTGCGGTGCCCTGTATCATGCGAGCGTCTTTTCCCGCCGTCTCCGAAGCCAACATTACATTTACAACATCATCATATTGTATATTGTCTCTCTTCAGCAGCTCATATTGCAACTTATGGTCTAGCATACCACACACCAATCTATCGCGAAGCATACGTTCTAAATTTGTAAAGTTACACCCAGAACTCATTTTTCGTAATTCTGCTATATATTCCGACGCTGATTCACCTTGATGTTGGTCACGTTTATAAAATTTATATGACATGGTGATTTCATTGCACTTTGGGCTGTAATGTTTGGTTAAGATAAATTCAATTTCACTAAAGGTTACTTCATTTGATTTTCTAGGTGTTATTAACGCAAGAAGAGTGTCAAAAACTTGTTCACCACAAACTGTGAAAAAATTTGCCCTTTTCACTGAATCTGCGTAGATTCCATTGGATTCAAAACAATATTTTAACCGGTCAATATAATTGTTCCACAAATCACTTTTTGGATTAAATTCACGAAAATTCACTGATTTGCGATCCACTGTTTGTAATTTATCCTGAGTCGCCATTATTATGTCCATTAAAACACGAAATTAAGTAATTCTATTTATTAAGCTATGTAGCCTGCACAATAACAAGACAGAAAAGTGCCAAGTGAACTAACTACCCACATATATTAATCTTATTCTTTAACAAGATAACCTGTTGGTATTTTAATTAAAATATATTTGACATTCATACATAACAAGCGTGTACCTGAAAAAATATACCTATGTATTTCTCTTTTTATGGCCAAATCAAGGCTGAAGGTTGTGACCTCCTTCATGTATTTTTTTTGTGTATTTCTAAATGTCAACAAAATACTTAAAATAATTATAGAATGAGTCATGGGTATTTTTAATCACCTTATAAGACATCGATGACACACAAGGCTTAGATATTAATATATTAAGACAGAACTGTTTTGACTAAGGCTTGATATGATCACATAGTTATATTACATTCAAATTATGTTCTCATTGCCATTAAAACCATTGATCTAATTATCAGTATCTGGTTTCGTTCTTTTTTTGAAAAGATATCTCCCGCACTAGGAATAAATCCTGTGTCGCGGAAACCTTTACAAACTTCAACAGACACAAAGTATACCCAGACTCTGAACGACAATTTACGGATGAAAGTGTTGTCCTGTGTGGGGACCGAACCCACAGCACTCGGCGCGGTAGTATAGCGGCAAGGCGACCGCTTAAATCACTGCGCCACCCGTGCAGATAAAACAATAAAAAGAGTTGCAAAATCAGAGATCTTACTTACCAAACGTGGAGCAGTCCATTCTTGTATGCAGTGGAGAATTTGTTCATCTTGTAACATTATACAACCAGAGGCTGAGCCACAGTTGATGCAAAATAAACAATCAAAATCCGAATCCATTTTAGCTTATCAATTCCGTGTACGAATGCCAAGTTATCTTTCGTAGGTCCGTAAATCACTGCCAGAGGTCAATATTTCAAGAGGAAATCAGTCCGTTGTTATAGCAAAGTCGTTATTTATATAAACACCAAAAGAAACTCGGAAAATCGAAAACACTCAGACGCCGCGACAAACAACAACACGAATGAATGAGATCGACGAATGATTGACAATTGACATGAACATGAATGTCAAAAAAGCAAGTCAATGTAGCGCTGTGAAGCGCTTAAAATGCTAAGTGATTATTTTGTTTTTATTTAAAATGGCCGGCGGGTTTAGTAGGATACGATAACATCAACGGTTATACTATTTAAAGTATTTATGAGAATCTGAAGTGTCTGTTTTATACTGACATTTGATTATTATAGCATAAAATGAGTTAATATTTATGTTTATAAATTGCATGCCAACGGTGCTCGGGCAAAAATTATACATTGTCCTTTCTATCCGTATTCTTTTACTGTGCACGCTGTGCGTCTGTGGAATTATTCGGGTAATTTAGCGATGAAGTTACGAAATTATTTCCTGTCCACATCTTGATCTAATTTTTAATTAAAACCGTTTAATCAATTTCATTTGTAAATATGCATTTTTATGAAATTATCTGGGTGTTACAAAAATACCCGTTATAGCTGAAGGGTGTTGAAGTATATCATATAAACAGTACAAATTTTCAAAACCTTTGCATTAACTTTTAATTTTCAGTAAAAAGGCTAATTTTTAATAATTAATAAATACATCGAGTGTGCTATGTCACATCACTATTTTAGGTTAATGACCTTACCAGGAGTAATGGCACACTCCCTACCTCCTATGTTTTCTAATTTTTTTTTTCTATTCTCCTAGTACACACCCAAACAATATACTTAAAAACATGTCTGCGTTTGCCAGTTTACACAGTAAATACTTAACCTATTTCGATCGAAATTAAAATGAAAAGAAAATAAATAGGAATCAAATCATTGGCAAAATGGTATTGTAACCGACGCTGTTCAGCCGGTAGTCTAATTTCAGTAAAATTTTCATAATACATATCATTATCAACACGCACATCATTTCATAGCATCGTTTCCGACTCAGCTGTTTCTGAATTACAGATCAAACACCATTTTAAGTAGTACCTATTTATGATAGATAGGTAAAATTTATTTAAACACTGATATACGAGTATAACTTTTAGTTCATACTTTAATGGTCCGACAAATCTGATTGATATTACGATAATAAAAAAAAATGATATGCGACATAATTCACAAACGATTTTGGCGTATTTAAAAATAAATATTTGCGAATTACTATTTGTACTTTACCTTTTCACTTCCTTATTCACTGTTTAAGCATTACTTGTGAGGTTCACTCACCTATACTTTATAAGGCACTTAATTTTATTCCACAAGAAAAAACTAAAGATCGCGGCAAACCTCTGATTCACTGACGTTTCAGTATAATTACATCTTTTCAAAATAGTCTCAATTTATATCAATACAACACTGCATCCGATGTAACACTGATAAAAGCACTTTTCATAATACTCGGAATTAGAGAACACGGATATTTTCGAAACGTGATCACATCGACGACGTATGAACAACTGAATAAAGAAAAAGTGATAAAAAGGGAAAGCCGCCAATTGAGTCCTTTATTATAAGCCGCTGCATAGTGTGCGGCATGTCAAAGGCGCACAGAAAGGTACCTATAGTTCCGCAATTAAATCTGAGATGTAGCGGGATAGGGTTGCCATCTTCTCTTATTAGATCGGAAATTTTGTCCTTAAAGCCGGACTAAGTCAAATCTCTCGCGAAGCCGTAAAACAATATTACCGTAGTAGACAGTAATATTAGTTCACGGCTTCGCGAGGCTTACTGCCTAGTTATTCAGAGGGTGCGTTAAGCAAAAATCACTAACTTTCAATTGATTTTGTAGTAAAACGTAACATACAAAAAAGCGGTAATTAAAGATAAGATAACTACATCATAATTTTAACGCTTTTATCACAGCCAAAACGTGAATTCATAAAATAAGGCTTGATCGTAACATCAAAACTGCACAACCTATTTTGAAAAAGGTTTTTTTTTATAAAGTAATTTCGGAGACTATACGAATTATACGATGCAAACAAACGATTTGTATTCAAATTTCGCAAATGCCCGTGCAACACTGCGTCTTTTTGGGTATTTGACGGTTTTCGAATTTGTGTGTATTCATAGTTTATTTGATATAGCTTCGGCACAGGTATACCAAAAACCTATGAAAACTATACCGCCGGACATGTGACATTAACATTTAGCTGCACACAACCTAAAAAGTCAAACATGTCCCGCTAAAGACGGATAGATGGCAACCCTAGACAGGCGGCAATGTTAAAGTTTGAGCCTAAACTTCTAGTTG
The DNA here is from genome assembly GCA_918026875.4 of Diatraea saccharalis. NCBI lineage: Eukaryota > Metazoa > Arthropoda > Insecta > Lepidoptera > Crambidae > Diatraea > Diatraea saccharalis. The sequence continues at coordinate 14,203,977 of OU893337.1, forward strand.
CCTAGTACCGAGGTGATCAACATTTTATTGTACAAATTAAAAAAATCGTCGCAGGACATTGTTGCAACAATTTTTTTTACATACGTACGTAAGTACATAGTATTATGAACGTTACGTATTAGGAATTGTTAATTGACAAAGATTTTGTAAATTTTTATTGTTGTTGATAAGATAGTACATGGTTGTATTTTTAGTGTTTACAAACTTAAACGTTGTTAATGTTTGGTAAAGACTAGTTTAAGTGAGAAATGTGATATACTTTCACGCTGCACCAGCAAAAGAGCATGCTTGGCTCAGTCTGTAGAGAGGAAGTAGCATCGACTATCATAAGACATCGTTAAATAAATAAATTAATGTACTTCGTGGGCCGTAGTAATCTGCATACAATCGACATACCTGTTTAAAATTTTAACTCATTTTATACACCTTTTCTATTTTGAACTATTTTTCAAATAAATGACCATTTGTTTGTTAGCTGTGTCGGTCGTTTTAGGGCTTTTTCTATTTGAGGAAATAGGTAAACAGTACATGATAAAACGTCGCATTCATTTTCATTTCTTACAGCATTAAAATAGTGAATCCTATACTCTGATTCTAAAATTCAGTAGAATAGCCCACAGTAATAAAATGGATAATAAATTAAAATCCGTACCAAATGTTTACTACTACCGTATCTAGCGTCAAGTCGTCACTCGCGCGCGACATCACACAAACACGAACGATAATGTTTCGTTTTTTTCTCTCTCTCTCTTTCCCTCCCTCTCTATCTCTATCTTACGTCATTGTACACTCGGGGGAATAAGTAAATTTGTTTTAGGCTCGATTTTACCGATTGTGTATTGATTTGTCTTACGTATTTAAATACCTAAACAATAAAAAATATTTTTAAGAGTTAAGCTAACGAAGTTATTTCTTAGCACCGGATAAAGCCCTTCCTGCGCGAGTCCAACTCTCACGTGGCCGGTTTTTTTTTTTATAATTAGTTGTTAGCAGTTTGATAAAACTAGGACTTTTGACTAGTGAAATATAAAAAAAACTTCAGTTATTGAGAATATTCAGTAGAGATTTTGTACTTTTCTCAATTCGTGTAGTGCATATCATTTACTCTAAGGTAGCAATCCACTTTACTTGACACAATTTACATGTAGTAAGAGTAAGTGGTTGAAACCATAATCGGGAATGATCATATTCCCGATTAAGGTTCATATTCCATTTTAAGTCTGATCTTTTTATTGTAAAAATATTAGAAAAGAAATAAATTGACCATAAACACAATTGAAATATGTACACGAATATTGATCAATGTTTCAATTTATTCCCCGACTGTATCTGCGCTGACGTCACATTAGGTTTCGTAACAAGATTGTAGGTGAGAGTACCAGGTTATCATGATTTAAAGACAAGATGTGTAAAAATTCTGTTTCAAAGATGAAGCAGCTACAGATAGACAAAGTTACCTGGAAGAGACTCAGTGATATACGTCGCCTACTTTCATAATATTGTAATTATTTTCATAAAAATGAAACTACCTAATTATGAAAAAAAAATTGTTCGTGCAATAACGAATATTCTACTTATCTAGAGGGCGCGATATTTCTTCTTCCTCTGCTTCTCTATTTGTTTAGATTAGATGAAATTGATTTTATGAGTACATTATTGAGTGACGTGTCGTAGCATTAATTATAAAGATTATTATTTTGGATGGGCCGTCTACAGTTCGTAAAGAGATATTGTACGAGCATTTCAGGCGAAAGTATTTAATCCAGTGCAGTGACCATAGTGTACTGTTTTTTTGTTTGTTTCCGTGCCTGATATGTGCGTAGCACGGGCATAGTAATATGGCAAGGTATATTGGAAAGGGAGCTCTAATCTGAAAAAGAACGAATTTTGGAAAAAGTTTTAAAATAATGTTTTCGTGTAATATTTTGCATGTTCCAATATTTGCGTATGTACACATAACTAGATAAATTATTTCGCTGTACTGTGACGTAGGCACTAAATACCAGTAAATATAACCAGTCTGGCAAAATAATAGTCTTTGATTTAGAAGTCAATGAACTGAAACAGCTGATCATAATGTCGGTGTGCTTCGATAAATGGTATCGAAAATTGTGCTAAACTTCGATATTGATTTTTTCAATAAATACAATGGCTACGATATAAAGGACAGCGTCCATTATCTCAGTTTTATGTGTGTTGTTTTATGTTCACAAAATCTTCGCAGTGGTTTTAAATTATTCCTGTACAGGAATATATATATATATATATATAGGAATAATTTAAAACCACTGCGATATATATATATACCGCGTGTTACAAAAATACCCGTTATAGCTGAAGGGTGTTGAAGTATATTATATAAACAGTATTCTGCCAAATTTTCAAAACCTTTGCATTAACTTTTAACTTTAAGTAAAAAGGCTAATTTTTAATAATTAATATTAACATCGAGTGTGCTATGTCACATCACTATTTTAGGTTAATGACCTTACCAGGAGTAATGGCACACTACCTACCTCCTATGTTTTCTAATTTTTTTTTCTATTCTCCTAGTACACACCCACACATACACACTAAGAATGAGAGAGAAAATATACTTAAAAACATGTCTGCGTTTGCCAGTTTACTCAGTAAATACTTAACCTATATCGATCGAAAATAAAAAGAAATAAAATGAAAAGAAAATAAATAGGAATCAAATCATTGGCAAAATGGTATGGTCACCGGCGCTGTTCAGCCGGTAGTCTAATTTCAGTCAAATTTTCACAATACATATCATTATCAACACGCACATCATTTCATAGCATCGTTTCCGACTCAGCTGTTTCTGAATTACAGATCAAACACCATTTTAGTACCTGTTTATGATGGATAGGTAAAATTTAATTAAACACTGATATACGAGTCTAACTTTTAGTTCATACTTTAATGGTCCGACAAATCTGATTGATATTACGATAATAAAAAAAAAATGATATGCGACTAATACACAAACGATTTTGGCGTATTTAAAAAGAAATATTTGCGAATTACTATTTGTACTTTACCTTTTCACTTCCTTATTCACTGTTTAAGCATTACTTGTGAGGTTCACTCACCTACACTTTATTAGGCTTAATTTTATTACACAAGAAAAAACTAAAGATCACGGCCAACCACTGACGTTTCAGTTTAATTACATCTTTTCAAAATAGTGTCAATTTATATCAATACAACACTGCATCCGATGTAACACTGATAAAAGCACTTTTCATAGTACTCGGAATTAGAGAACACGGATATTTTCGAAACGTGATTACATCGACGATGTATGAACAACTGAATAAAGAAAAAGTGATAAAAAGGGAAAGCCGCCAATTGAGTCCTTTATTATAAGCCGCTGCCTAGTGTGCGGCATGTCAAAGGCGCACAGAAAGGTACCTATAGTTCCGCAAATAAAACTGAGAAGTAGCGGGATAGGGTTGCCGTCTTCTCGTATTAGATCGGAATTTTTTTCCTAAAAGCCGGACTAAGTCAAATCTCTCGCGAAACCGTAAAACAATATTACCCTAGTAGACAGTAATATTAGTTCACGACTTCGCGAGGGTTACTGGCCTACGCACTCGTTACTGCCTAGTTATTCAGAGGGTGCGTTAAGCAAAAATCACTAACTTTCAATTGATTTTTTAGTAAGACGTAACATACAAATAAGCGGTAATTAAAAACTACATCATAATTTTAACGCTTTTATCACAGCCAAAACGTGAATTCATAAAATAAGACTTGATCGTATCATCAAAAATGCACAACCTATTTTGAAAAAGGTTTTTTTTATAAAGTAATTTCGGAGACTATACGATGCAAACAAACTAATGATTTGTATTCAAATTTCGTAAATGCCCGTGCAAATCTGCGTCTTTTTGGGTATTTGACGTTTTTCGAATTTGTGTGTAATAGTAACATAGTTTGGTTGATATAGCTTAGGCACTGGTATACCAAAAACCTATGAAAACTATACCGCCGGACATGTGACATTAACATTATGCTGCACACAATCTAAAAAGTCAAACATGTCCCGCTAAAGACGGATAGATGGCAACCCTAGACAGGCGGCAATGTTAAAGTTTGAGCCTAAACTTCTAGTTGCCTAGTACCGAGGTGATCAACATTTTATTGTACAAATTAAAAAAATTGTCGCAGGACATTATTGCAATTAATTTTTTTACATACGTACGTAAGAACATAATACGTAACGTACATAACGTGAAACAGTTTGAGCGACACTACCGGAGTTCAGAATGGAAAGTGTAAGTTTTACGCTAACGCGTTCACTAGAGAGCGCGTTAAGAATTTGTATGGAGATTTGTACTTCTTGGTAGTTACCGCTAGGGGCGCTCTTACGGATTCCATTCTAAAATATTAACGCGCTCACGATCGACAGTGAACGTAAACGTCAAAAAAACGTACACTAAGCGTTCTGAAGAGTCCTTTTTGTCAATTAAATATCGCTGTAGAAAATATTGTCTAGGTAAAATAGTTACGGAATTGTTAATTGACAAAGATTTTGTAAATTTTTATTGTTGTTGAGTACATGGTTGTATTTTTAGTGTTTACTAACTAAAACATTGTTAATGTTTGGTAAAGACTAGTTTAAGTGAGAAATGTGATATACTTTCACGCTGCACCGGCATGCAAAAGAGCATGCTTGGCTCGTCTGTAGAGAGGAAGTAGCATCGACTATCATAAGACATCGCTAAATAAATAAATTAATGTATTTCGTGGGCCGTAGTAATCTGCACACAATCGACATACCTGTTTAAAATTTTAACTCAAACACCTTTTCTATTTTTAACTATTTTTCAAATAAATAACCATTTGTTTGTTAGCTGTGTCGGTCGTTATAGGGCTTTTTCTATTTAAGGAAAAAGGTAAACAGTACATAATAAAACGTCTCATTCATTTTCATTTCTTACAGCATTAAAATAGTGAATCCTATACTCTGATTCTAAAATTCAGTTGAATAGCCCACAGTAATAAAATAGATAATAAATTAAAATCCGTACCAAATGTTTACTTCTACCGCGCGCGACACACAAACACGAACGATAATGTTTTGTTTCTTTCTCTTTCTCCCTTTCCCTCCCTCTCTATCTCTATCTTACGTCATTGTACACTCGGGGGATAAAGTGAATTTGTTTTAGGCTCGATTTTACCGATTATGTATTTATTTCTCTTACGTATTTAAATACCTAAACAATAAAAAATATTTTTAGGGGTTAAGCTAATGAAGTTATTTCTTAGCACCCGTTTTTTTTTATAATTATTAATTGTTAGCAGTTTGATAAAACTAGGGCTTTTGACTAGTGAAATATAAAAAAACTTCAGTTATTGAGAATATCCAGTTGAGATTTTGTACTTTTCTCAATTCAGAAAGCGGCTCTTTATCAACATTTTTTCTTGCTTTTAAGATACCTAAGTGTAGTGCATATCATTTACTCTAAGGTAGCAATCCACTTTACTTGACACAATTTACATGCAGTAAGAGTAAGTGGTTGAAACCATAATCGGGAATGATCATATTCCCGATTAAGGTTGATATTCCATTTTAAGTCTGATCTTTTTATTGTAAAAATATTAGAAAAGAAATAAATTGACATTAAACGTGTACACAATTGAAATGTGTACACGAATATTGATCAATGTTTAAATTTATTCCCCGACTGTATCTGCGCTGACGTCATATTAGGTTTACTTTCGTTACAGAAGATTGTAGGTACGAGTACCAGGTTATCATGATTTAAAGACACGAGGTGTAAAAATTCTGTTTCAAAGATGAAGTAGCTACAGATAGACAAAGTTACCTGGAAGAGACTTAGTGATATACGTCTCCTACTTTCATAATATTGTAATTATTTTCATAAAAATGAAGCTACCTATTATGAAAAAAAAATTGTTCGTGCAGTAACGAATATTCTACTCATCTAGAGGTCGCGATATTTCTTCTTCCTCTGCTTCTGTATTTGTTTAGATTAGATGAAATTGATTTTATGAGTACATTATTGAGTGACGTGTCGTACCATTAATTATAAAGATTGTTATTTTGGAGGGGCCGTTCTACAGTTCGTAAAGAAATATTGTACGAGCATTACAGGCGAAAGTATTTAATCCAGTGCAGTGAAAATAGTGTACTGTTTATCGTTTGTTTCCGTGTCTGATGTGTGCGTAGCACGGTCATAGTAATATGGCAAGGTATAATGGAAAGGGAGCTCTAATCTGAATAAAAACGAATTTTGGAAAAAGTTTTAAAATAATGTTTTCGTGTAATATTTTGCATGTTCGAATATTTGCGTATGTCCACATAACTAGAAAAAATATTTCGCTGTACTGTGACGTAGGCACTAAATACCAGTAGATATAACCAGTCTGGCAAAGTAATAGTCTTTGATTTAGAAGTCAATGAACTGAAACAGCTGATCATAATGTCGGTGTGCTTCGATAAATGGTATCGAAAATTTTGCTAAACATCGATATTGTTTTTTTCAATAAATACAATGGCTACGATATTAACGACAGCGTCCATTATCTCAGTTTTATGTATACTCAATGCCATTTTCGGGGTAACGGGTTTTTTTGTAACACGCGGTATACATACAGGAAAAAAAAGATATATATATATATACAGGAATATATATATATATACAGGAATAATTTAAAACCACTGCGAAGATTTTGTGAAAATAAACTTAAAGTAATTTAAACAAACACGTATTTTTTATTTTGATATGTTCTAATACTAAAAAATAAAGTTATCGCTTATCAAAGATCGAGATTTTAAAACTTAATTTATGGACACCGCGCGCCGTGCGTCAGCTGAGCGCTCGCTCGACGCCGTAAGTATGTACTCGTAGGTACCTATCTACACGGGTCACTGGCCGCTCATTTTGTTAGATTCGAACTAGATTTTATGCCATGATCTGAGGTGATTTCTAAGAGTAATTCCAATTTTCCCTTCATACTTTTATGGTTAAGGCCATCACAATGCAAAAAAATAAAAGAGAAACAAATTCGTTACCTAGAAAAAAATATTAACGTTATGCCGAAGTGACATAGGTACTTCTGCGTTAAGGCGTATTTAACAAAAAATAGAATCAACTACGTATTTACAATAATGTTGAATCAAAACAAATACCTAACTAATTACTTACCATGTATTTTAATATTTGTTCAAAATGAAGTCCACGTCTGTCCAGACATAAAAGTGCACATTTCATTAAATTGTCATTTAATTTGTTTAAAACACTAGTGTCACTTTTCACTTCACTGAAAGCGTTATTATTTTTTATTGTTAGGTCTTCTAGACTTTGTGCCTCCTCAATATCTCGGCGTTTGACTTCTTCCCATAAGAAACAGTCCCTCACGTGTGAAAAATGCCTCATCCGTCCACAAGATGTTTGCATCGCGGTGATGTAGAAGCCACTCACATAAGGCTCGACGTGGTACTGGGTCTAGGTCATGGAACTGTTGAACCGGCTGAAAGTGGTACGGATGGAGTCCGGCTGTTTTTAGCAGCTTCAATACCGCAGGCTGGCTCACACCAAAGAGTCTTCGTCTGTTAAAATGGTTCGAAGCATTAGGGACCGCGGGGTTACGGATCCCAAAGGCCCGCATACGAGGTATGCTCTTCGTCGCATACTTTCTCCGAATTGCGCTTATGTAGGTTCTCACCACTCAGAAGATAAACTCGTACCATCTCGTAAACCTCACGACGGCGGGCGCGTCGCGTGCGCGGGAACGCGAGGGCACGTCACATCGGCGCGTGCGTATGAGTCTCACTGCCGCGCGCGTCTCTCGGTCGCGGCGGGGCGGTGGGGGCTGTTACGGGGGGCTACCGGGCGCGGCGGGGATGCACGGTGGTATACGCAAGAGAAGACGTTTTCATTGAAGTTTTATTTAAAAAAATGTGTCCATATTCTACCGTTTCGATAGGGACAAAAATATTTAAAAAAATTTTTTTAACTAATTATGGAAAAGTGTTCTATTACTGATACTGAACCACCAAAAAAAATTTTTGCACTGGAAAAAATATACAGCAAGCAATTAAAACCACTCTCCAAATTTGAGTATGTTAATCTTTACGACAAATAATGAAATACGTGTTTTTTCTTTTTATGTCGTTTAGAACAAAAATGTTGAGTTATATCGTCACCAAGTTATTTTCAAAAAACCTACATTTGTGGACGCTCTCGCTGCCCAGTACATGCGCTTTACGCGCTACGTTACACTTACCCCTCCCTCCCTTGCCGCAATTCATTGATAGTAATAATAGCAGCTACCTAAAATGTTTTCGTTTTGTCATGCTTGGGGAAATGATAAATAAAGTTAAAACCTCTTCATACTTTTACGGGCTTAGGACCGTCAAATTGCATAAATCCTATTAGATACCTACTATTACAATAGCTATACTGCTTTAAATTTATAAAGTAAGTAGGTAAATAAATATCGAGTTACCTAAAATTCAGTTTAGTTAAACCAATTCAAAGTAGGTACTTAACTCGCTATTCTTTTGCAATCGGGCGTATTTAAAAAACCATCAACTTTATGTACATGATCAACTAATCAATTTACCTACCTACTTTAACTATTTACCTACGTATACTTTAATAATTGTTCAAAGTACATACCGTTCCTCTCCAAACAGAGTCTTGCACCTTTTCTGCACATTGTCTTTTAATTTTGCGAGCACTACCGTGTCATTTTTCACTTGGTAAAATGCCGCTCTGATTTGCACTTTTAAGTCCTCGAGGCTTTGTGCTTCCTCAACATACACACGTCTTTTAATTTCGCCCCACAAATAAAAGTCACACTGTGGTAGGTCTGGCGATCGCGCAGGCCCCACGATGGGGCCTCCGCGTCACGTTGATCACCATGTATGTAACACTGCACCATTTCATAATATTCGCGATTGGAATACATTACGACGCGCGAAATGTGGCGCTGCGACGGGCGGTACGACGGGCGGTACGCAACTCGGAAGCAAAGGTGGAAGCGCATGCGTTCAAAGGGGTTGTGCGCGGGCGACTGACTGATGTGCGCCGACAAAATAAAAAACCGAGCAGACATTGTTGTTGGCGCATGCGCGTACATCCCCTGCGCCCGCGCCCTTGCTACCCCTGCTGCCTTGTTTTATTCATAACTAATGTGACAATGCGAATGTTATAATTATCTTGTAATTGCAACAAGTTTACATTTCATTTTGAAAATTTTACATACCGTTTTTTTTTTCATATATGTGATCTATTAACGATACCTAATGCCTAGAAAAAATTTGGAGAGTCATTTTAAATGCAGCCGGTATATATATTTATTTATTTATTTATCTTTCTCAATATTGCACTCACGCGCGCGCGTGTCAGTGTTAGAGAAAAGAGGTTTTGAAGACAATATTTTTTTTTTGACAATAATTTTTTTTTTCTACTACTGTCAACTACTGTTTTTGCTTATCCTGTTCTTTTGTCTTTTTCACTGTTGTTCACTAGTCATTCATTAATATAAATTTTACAACCAAAATATATTTAATTTTTGTTACAACCAATGTATTCTTCAACACTCCGAGCGCAACTATCGATGCAATTAGATGAAGACTACCATCTAATAGTCAGCTGCCCGTCCGGTCCGCTGGCAGGCTATAAAAAATATATTACGCTTTTAAAATAAGCTTATAAAGTTCGCCAGTCCGACAACTTCTAAGAGTCTGTTGCCTATCAGCACGTCTCACCTTCGCAATGGAAACGACGTACATTAAAGGGCTAGTAGCCAGAAGAGTTGTATGGGGATCAATGACCACACACTAAGATAAATTTTTATAATATCAAAATAACTTTTATTGCGTAATGAACTCTAATTTAAATACTATTTGATGAGTCGCGAGTTGAATGTGGACTGACTTGAATGAAATAAAAATGATCACCTCATACAAAAAAAATGTAGTGTGGACGTAGGACGGTCGGTCTGCAAGACTGGTAGCACGGGTGTATGCAGTAGTGGCTGTTGGCACCTCTTGATGAAAAAAGCGAATGAAAATAGTTTTTCTTCTATGTCCAGAAATATGACAGATCTTTATCTTCAAGATCACCAGTATTCTGGAATAAGTAGATTATTTTCTATACCTGGACCAACGTCAAGTTTTCAAAAAAAATTTCAAACTGAATAATGATTTTGATTCGATTTGATATATATATATGTAATTTCACAGCATTAATTCTTTTGATTTCCATATTTTTTAAAAAAACCTTCTCTATGCTCACTTCCATTATGTTGGTTTCCACTTTCCTTTATACAAATAAAAATAAATTTATTTAAGAGCCATATTACATCTCAACTGTGATTTCTGCGTGATTTTTCTCGGAAACAAAAACAAATTAACAATTTTGACTTGCTGAATAGTGAAGAATAACTCTTGGTATAGAAAAAAGTGGCTTAAATTTTTCTCATCTTTTTAATTAAACTCAAAATACCAGAGAAAGATTTTCATAAAATGCGCAAAGACACTTTTTTGAAGTCCTGGATTGAGCTACTGTTCTTAACAAACGAAATAAAAGAAATAGAATGATATCTCTTATATAGTCGTAAAGTAAACAGTAGCTCGAAATTTTGAAATAGCAATGATTAAATATAGAAAAACAATCATATTACAAACCAAAAAACATCAAAAATTGCTTGAAGTTAACTTTGAATTTCTCTTAGCCACAACAATATTATTTAACAAAATTGATGCCAGATTAATGACTATTTCATAAGGAACAAAGTTATTATAAATTTGAAGCAGAAATTTATTATATTATTTCAATAAATACGATAAATGTAAACGCAAAATCACTACAAAATAAGATGCAACGGCCGTCTGAGCTCAGTACCGCGCGAGCGCTCCTCAACGTTAGACTTGTGTCGCATTACTTCGCGCCATTTTTCGATCTAGATACGTTCGAGCGAGCATAAATAGAGCAGTATAGTGGGACTTCCAACTTTGGTCACGAAGTTCGATTTATATGGAATTTGTATAGCTTGTTGAATTATTTCTAATACACATTTGTTATTTTCAGCATAGGTCGAAAGACCCCTAGGTATATTTGTATAAGAAAGTTAAAATATATATTTATATTAAGAAATGCAAATAAAGCAAGGTACTTCCTCTCACAATAGACTTATACTAGTACATAAAAATTGGATTGCATATTTGTAATATTAAAATAACCGCTTTTCACTAAATACATTTGTGTGTATACATGGTACATATACAAAAATAATATATTTTATCTGTCTGTCTGTTAGTTCTGGCTAATCTCTGAAACGGCTTGGCCGATTTTGAAGAGACTTTCACTAGAAGTTGACTTACGTAATGAGGATTAACTTACTCTTATGGCTCGATGCAATTCGATCGATATCAAATTTATCGGAGATCCGCATATCAAACAACTATTTCTAAATTCAATATATTTTTAATCCCCGACGCAAAAACGACGCGGTGTTATAAGTTTGACATGTCTCTGTGTGTGTGTGTGTGTGTGGTGTGTTTGTGTCTTTTTGTGGCATCATAGTTCCCGAACGGATGAACCGATTTTGATTTTGTTTGAAAGGTGTATTAGTCGGGAGTGTTCTTCACTTTGATGAAAATCGATCCAAGATGGCCGCCGCCACAAAATGTCGGATTACATATTTTATCACCATTCCATCAATATGGGTATCAAATAAGAGGGCTTGAGTAGTAGAATACTGAACACTATGACAAATTTCTAATCCAAGATGGCCGCCACCAAAAATGTTGGATTACCTACATATTTCTCACGTCTCCCTCAATACGGACATTAAATAAAAGGGCTTGAGTGTTGAGTAGTATATACAAGACAAGCCAATAATGGGATGGGCGATCAATCTTTTTTATTTAGCTGAACTGAAGGGGTGGTGGTGGGGCGGAGCGGGGCATGACGAGTATTTACTCTCTTTTTAACGCATACTTGCTTAGTAACGTGTAAAAAAATTTCGTCACCCATCCGATTACTGACCTTTGCAAACGTCGCTTATCCTCTACAATCGCAGATCAAACTTGTTAACTACTTCAGCATCAAGTCAATCCACCCAGCATTTCTGACTGGACCCACGTGTGGTGGTGCTAAAGAACAGATATTCTCAATAGATGAAATTATTCCAACCAGCATTTCTCGTAGCATTCAGCACACCAATTAGGATTAGTAGCGTAAAACACATATTATTAATCGTTGATATAAATGCATCCAGAATTCCGCACTGGTCCCACATAAAGGTGCCAGTGCGGATTGGTGGTGCTAAAGCATATATATTTTCAATTAATGATTAATCTACCAAGTAATCCGTACTGGGCATGCGCCCAGTACGGATTACTTACGCTCCACTAAAAAAATTGACCACCCATCCGATTGTCGGCCTTTGCAATCGTCGCTTAACCTCCTCAATCGCAGATCAAACGAGCTGTCCGGCACCATCGGGCTTTTCATTTGTTTATATACGGATATTGCCGTATTTTTTTGTAAAATTCAATATATTTTGATGATATTTACCATATCATCAAAATATATTGATATATTGAATTTTACAAAAAAATACGGCAATATCCGTATATAAACAAATGAAAAGCCCGATGGTGCCGGACAGCTCGTTTGATCTGCGATTGAGGAGGTTAAGCGTTTGAGCAAATGAATCGTTCCTCTATATTATTGAACAGAAAATCAAAAGCAGATCGAGCGTTCTACCGCCTTCATACATTTGAAGTGATACCGCAGACCATGAGATTTGTGACCGATATTGACAGATAGTACAATCTCATGAGCAAACACTTGAGTTTTTCCATAAATTTTATAAGTGCATGCGATTCGTGTGATATCGTTCATTGATATCGAATAACATCGCATCTAGCCATGAGAAAAGAACCTTAGGTTACTTTCCATTCGCATAAAGTCGCGGGCACAACTCGTTTAATATAATTCTAATTTACTACTTTTCCAAACAGGAAACACTCCATGTTTCCTATGGATGACGAAAATATTTCGAAATCGTCAACGAAAAATATGGCACGAATATTTTTTAATTAATATTTATAACTTTATTGATATATTGTCATCGCTATTTATATTTATAGCCTATGATTTGGCTAAACTTGTTTCTTTTAATTTTTGTCCGATCTTAGCAGTCGTGTTTTTAATTTTTAAATAATTATTTATATTTTATTCCTTTTAGTGAGCAGCTAATTTTGTATAGAGATTATATATTTTTAATGGACCTTTAATTTGATACCCATAAAGTTATGATTATAAAAAACATACTTTTTTAAATGGCGTCACACGTCCCCATACCTATTTAATATTAATAAATAAAGCTAGTTTCACTGATACTCTATGTATTTTGTGGTAACTTAGGATGATGTTTCTAATGATACCCTATAAATTCATATCCGTAATATCTTTCAAAAGTTATGGTGCAATAAAAAACATACACATACATACATTAATTATAAAAACAATAGAGTCCTTTCGAGAGCAGTCGTGTTAAAATATTCGGGAATCGATAATGAATCTCACCATAGAAATACTAAATACAATAATTGGGAAAAGTATCAAAATAGCTTGAACGTGATTTCAACACAGTATTGTGGACTCGTGACCTTGAACAAGTTGTCGAGAACTCGGAACGCTTCCTAATCTCACAGAGTGAAAATTTGTCATATGGCTCTTAAGGATTAGTTCGTATTAATCGAGTTGCGTTTGCGTAATTCGAACTAATTGAATTTCAACTCGATATTAATCCGAGTGATTAGATCTAGAATAACAATGACAATTCCATTCTCTTTGGTTTGACCATAGAGATAAGGTAGAGTGGAAATATTGTCTATGGTTATATCATGTTGTCTTTTTTTTAACTAATAAAAAGTTTCTTTAGTAAACAAAGATCGCACTAGTGTGACAGTTCAACATTTTTTACGTGACGTCATGATATATAGGTATCGTACCACCTGTCCGCCATTTGCAAAGTTGCAGTGCGTATTCTCGGAAGTAGTTCAGCTGTCAGTGTTATAAGTTTTGTGGTTATTTTCATTTATAACTTTAATTTATATTACTTTCATGGCAGAAACTTGTAAATTATTTATGCAAAACAATGCTTAGGTGCAGTGTAATTGGTTGTGCGTCATCGATATCCCGCAAACCGAGCAATATTACGTTTCACCGGTAAGTTAAACACTTTCTTAGAAAAACAGTATTTAAAACGTAAGTAAGTTATTCTGAAAATGATTGGCGTCTTCTATTTAAGTTATATTGCTCTTTTCGTTTATATTTCTATAATGTTTCGGTCCGTAAATAATGTTGTTTATATGGCTAGTGTTGTTACTTTAACATTTGGTTTATATCGATAATTTTATTATTTAAAAATATATTCATTATTTTAGATTACCAAAACATGAAACAAAAAGAGGAATATGGCCGAGTTCCATTGGAGCAGAAAATATTAAATATAATGAAAAAGTTACTTTTATCTGCTCACTTCATTTTAGGGAAAGCTGTTTGAATCGAACTTTAAATATAATAAAATTACGAGATGATGCATTGCCAATCAAATACGCTGGTAAGAATTTTGGACAATTGCTTTTAACTTAATTTTACAATTTTTTTGTCTATTACACTTAGTTAATTTTCATTTGATTTTACTGATTTATTTATTTAGTTTTTTACATAGTCATTTTGTTATTATATAAATGTACCTTATTTTTAGTCTTGCGGTCTAAGACAACTATTTTAATTGAAAAAAATCAGAATGCAATATATAATAGAGTCTGGCAAGCGAAACGTGTCACAAGAAAAGGGCGGCAATTTCAAAAATTCTTAAGCAGTAAACACTGAATGTAGTACTGCAAAATAATTTTGATACTTTTATTAATTATATTTAATCTTAACATTTAGATATCAATTAAAATTATTTGTTTTGGAACATTTGACTAAAGCGTGACTGTTCTTAATTGTACAGTTAACAGCATATCAGTAGGCCTATTCACTAACTCAACTGACAACCAAGAATCGTCATCACCGTAAAAAATAGACACTTTGATTGTGTCAAAATCACTATTTCGTATTCTCTATCAATGATGAGCAATTTCGAAATGTCAATATCGGCATTCTCCACTGGACTCCATTTTGACACTTGATTTCGTATCGATAAACTGTATTAAAGTAACATTGTTGCAAAGCATATTTGAAGTCGTCGCATAGTACCTCTTAAGCCATTTGTTGTTAAATTAAAGCGAAAAAAAATACGTATCCAATATTTTTCTATTATCTGACTGACGGACTAAATCGAATCTTTTTTTTAACCCATTCGTTATACCTATTGGCTAACAGCACTTATAATATTAAAAATTCATATTTGTCATTAATTAAAAGGGTGTTTTTTGCAACGACTTCTTTGTTTTTTTGTAATGAATATGGGCGACTCTGGCCACATTTTTTTAATAAATGTGATGTTAGCCAATTTTGATTTCTGGCCCTTATATTTATAATGTGTTCATAACACATACATGTCTCCTAAGGGATTTTCATCACAACCTTTTGCTCTGATCCAGAACCACTATCTATCAAATTAAATTAGTCAATATAAACACCAGATTACAATAAAAAAAACATTTATTTTTGTTACAATTAAGTGCCATGGATAAATTACATAATACAGGTGTCACAAAATCATCATGTTAATCACAATAGAAAATTTAAGATAAGATTTTGACTATGAATCAGACTAAAAATACTTTAGTCTGATTCATAGTCAAAATCTGTTTCTAAATATTCTACACCTGATAACAATGACAAGGAATCATCAGAGTCACTCTCTTCACTACTGTCTGCACCAACAGATATAATAAATTTTTCAAGTTCGTTTTCAACAATGCCATCTTTTAATTTGTAATCATTTTCGACATTTAAAACATGATCAGTGTATTTCTTCCAGTCACTAGGGGTAATTAAGTTAAAACACTCTATTATTAAGTTTTCCATTTCCTTTCCTGGTATTCCAATGTTTCTGCTTGCAATTTTTCTTTTTGCTTGACTCCAAACCATCTCTATTGGGTTTAAGTCACAATGATACGGTGGCAGCAATAAAAGTTCATGATTATGTTCTTTTAAAATCTCTTCAGCTTCATATACAGGCAATGTTTTCTTATCATTAACCAAACACATTAACTCTGCCTTTGTCTGATATTCCTCAAAATGTATTCCATTATTTACAAGCCATTTACGGATATCTGCTTTGGTATTAGACATTATAGGCGGTTTATTGATTTGTTTTATATGGTAGCTGGCATTATCCATAACAATTACACTGGGCTTACTTAAATTTGGTATTAATTTTTCTCTGACCCATTTCATAAAGTTCGATGAGTTCATATCATCATGATAATCAGCAGATTTGGATTTACTACTGAACACTAATAATGCACCAGGCACAAAACCTTCCTCAGATCCAGCATGCACAACAATATGCCGTTTTCCAGAGGATATCTTTGTAGTGACACCAGTTGTTGAAGGTCCTTGCCAAGACTTTTTAACTTTATAATTCTGATGTACATAAGTTTCATCAAGGTACACAATTTGCTTTCCTTCGTTTCGTTTTATATTTATTTCTCTCAAATACTTGTGCCTCCATGCAGAAATCTGGTATTTTTCTATAAGCATAGAACGTTCATTTTCATTGCTTTTAAAAGAAAATCCATTCTTAAGCATAATTTTTCGTAAAGTCTCACGGCTACCACTGAATCCTATTGCATCTTTTAGTTCATTGTGAAGGCTTCTTAATGTTGGAACAATTTTTTTCACACAGTAAAATTCATTTACTTTATTCCGAATTGCACTTAAATCAAAATTATCTAAAGCAGACACTGTTGGTTGATGAGGTCGTTTTTTCCCAGGAGTGTCCCATTTTCCTTTATTAATTAATGCTTCATTTTTTATCCTTCTTAGTGTCCTTATACTTACATCTATAAAAGATTAAACACTTTGAAACAAAGATATGTTAAATGTATTTAAAAGCAAATAATGATAGACACATACATCAAAATAATTTAAATACCTATTCAACTATGAATGCAATTTATGTTTAATTTAGTTAAGTTTATGTGCATATTTAGCATGTATAACAATTACATGGTTTGATTAGTTTCATGAATTCTGTGAATTTCCTTGTTAAACAAAACATTCTTATGACATCATTGGATGTCAACAATAAAAACCAATACATCATAAAAAACCTATGTAAATATTATAGGAATACTATCAATCTATCTTAAATCAAAACAAGAAAAGAGACCTGTCATTGAAGAAATTTTTTGTAAGTACTGCGTTTCCGAATTCAGCATTTCTTGTTTTTCTAAAGTTTTTATTGCATTTATCTCCTCCATTATTGGTTGAATATCACCATCACAGTTATCTGAAATAGAGCAATATTTTATAAAAAATATCTGTTTAGTTAATTACAGAAAATTAAAACGAAAGTATCAAAATTATAATACAAAACTAACCTAAAAAAGATACAACTTTATCTAATCGTTGTAATTTCTCCATGAAATTTTTATTTAATTCAGTTTTCACTTCAGTAAACTTGTCAATCATGATGGAAAGAAGTTTCCTCGATGAACTTTTTATCGGCTTCGACATAATTTTTAACCAAAAACACAAGTTCAAATTCGCAAAAACAACAAAATTCAATATTCTTGAATTGTCTAACGTAGTGTCAAACTGACAGTTCTATGTTGTTGCCATATGAAAACGGAAAAATAGGTGGTGTCACGTTTCGCTTGCCAAACTCTAATATTAAAATATAAAATTCTGATCATAATATACTTCCAGTAAAATTACAAAAGAATGAGTTAAATAATTTTAATAAAAATTTAAAAGTTTTCATTGCTGTTCAATAGTATAATCTTAATACCCAAATAATTATTTTGCAGCGTGGCTGTTTATTTTGCTGGTGTATCATAAAATACGCTACCTTTTTGTATTTAAATTGCTGACCGTTATCATGATTGTTCACAGAACATGAATTGCAGTCAGTTTTAGTGCTGAGAAATTATTTGTATGCTTGCCCATTGATTTATCGGCTGTTTTCTTTTTGCTAACCAAATTTTTTAATAAAATGCCAATTGTTACTTTTTTAATAAATTATATCACTTTTACATCTACCAACTTTGTTTTCTTTATTTTCTCTTGTTTATTCATCAAAGATTACAGTATTTTTATGTTCTTTTACAAATAATATATGTAATACAAAGATTGTGTAGGTGTTTCAAGTTTTCTATGTTTACTACTAAACAAGATGCTCTGAACTAAAATTGTGACACAGTACGCACGGTATCTCACTTAATGATAAGTAAGCTAAATTAATTCAGTCAATACAATTTATTGAATAAATTTATAGACAAGTTGGCTTACTAGTTACAAGCATATAAGAAAGTCGAAACTCTGTGCTTATAGTTCGTAAATCTATTACGGGAAACCTTGTACCGAGAAAAGAAGAAGGGGAACCGGTAAGAAACTGCAAGTACTGCTTTTGCACCCTGTTTAATTTCGTACTGAAAAATAAAAAATGACTTCATTGGACCAAAATGTCACTTTTCACTATAACAATAAAAAATATATAACAGACAAAAAAAAACATCATAATTCATTCGTCAATCGACTCATTTAAAGCTTATTATAGTTACCATGGCAGTTATCTTGGACAGTGGTAACACTTCCTGTGGATGCAAAATTAAACTTATGTTAAAAAAAACTATTTAATTATAATTGCAAAATATCAACTTTACAATATATATGGAAATAATTATAAAACACGATTGATATTATTGTTTCACTTTTAGGATATATATTTTGGTACTATAGTTCTTAAAACTACGTAAAATTGTCTATATTAGAGGATAAAGAAACATATTTATTGAGGTACAATCTAATTATAAAATAATATTTATATAGTATAAATGTGAAAGTTTGTGAGGATGGATGTTGGTTACTCTCATGCAAAAACTACTGAACGGATTTTGATGAAATTTGAAATACGAATAATCTTTTACCGGTGGGAAGCGCCATCATACGCAGGTAACATAGGTTATAATTACTATACTGACGCAACGGAGTCGCAAGAACAATGAGACTTTTAGATGTCCAACAAAACACGAGCAAAAGATTGCTTAAAGACTTATAATAATTGATAAATTCACGCCACTTTAAACAAAATATTATTTCCTTAAAACTGGCGTGAATTTATCTATTTAATTAATAATAATCATAAATAGGATTGGTACGTAAGTGTGAAACGAATAGAAGTATAATAGGTAATAGTTTAGCCATGCCCCTAACAATGGAAATTATATTACTTTATTTAATAAGTAGTAGTTTTGTAGCAGTTTCACGAAATACTAACTTTTATTTAATATGGCTTCAATGTCGATACAAATATCGATATCATGGGTCGCGCCCTATGACAGTCCGCCATCGAAGAATTTGCATTTCAAGTTTAGGCATATACGCTTTTTTCGTAGGTATGGCCGTTCCTTTTCTTTTATGTCTATGGGTTTGACGTCATGAATAAGGAAGTATTTAAAAAAAACATTAGTTCCCAGAATCAAACTAGATGACGCTATGGTACGTTCTTGATTTTTCCATGACAACCCTTCAGGTTTTCTATCTTGTTTAAAAGTAAATTAGTTTTCCAAACTCAGTAAACAATTCATATTCTATTTGTACTTTTTCGTATTGGTATTGATATCTAAGTTTCGAAATTTTCAAATTTCAGTTTCTTTATATGTTAGTTAAAAGGAACGGAAATAGCTGTCTTTGGTCCATTCGTTTCCTGCAAAATCAACTTTTGCTAGAGTCGCCATCTAGTGGAGGTGCTTTTTTGTGCTTTTTTTTTATTCATTGATATTTAGATCTAACAACGTTTGTGCAAAGTGTAACGTGCAAATAACTTGTGCTTTTGAAATTGCGATTTTAAAAAACTATGATCCTTTATTAAATCTTATATTCATAATTAAATCATATTAATAAACATTCAGTAATCAACAAGAAACATCAGTTCTAAACGAACAGCAAGGTTATAATTTAAATTTCAAAATCACAAAGACACGCACAGTTATTATATTATTGTTACTGATCTTGCATGTCGACTGCGGACGTCGAGCCATGTGTTAATTCGTACGGTGGGTATGTGCTTTTTGGTTCTATCAATAATATTGTTAATAATAGATAGTCTTCCTACACAACTTTCTCTAGAAATCAGTTTTATTGAAATATATTATTTACTACGTACCTAGAGTATTCATGCTCTCTTAAAGTCTCTGCGGTGGTGTCGTGTGCGTTAAGTCGTTACGTTCCTTCAAATATAGTATAGTTGAGTTGTATAGTTGAAATTAAAAATGCAGCCCTTGCTGAGTTTCTTGCCGATTCTTGTCAGTACGAGATCTCCCGCCTTAGTTTTGCGAATCATTGGCAAAGTTTTCGACTTTATCAAGTAATATGAAACAGCCTAGACTGAATTGATTTTGACATTTATATTAATATCATTCGTTTTGTGGAATGCATAATGACACATACAAATACAAGCTGAATTTTGCGCTCCGCTTTTTGATCTTAATTCCATCTGAAATCGAATGAAAGTTACGTGCAACCAATAAGTTGGCTCATCACTAATGTTGACGTATAAACCAAACATCGTTCCTTTACACGTAACATAATAAACAAATTAAACTTACGATTAAAACAAATTAAAATTAATTTGAAAGTTAGATATTATAAGAAACACAAAACGATGTCATACTTATTAATTTTCGATACTCAATTTACTTTTATTACGTCAGAAACAAAATTTGAATGAATATCATAAACAAAATCCATACTTCGCTAGTGACATCTAGTAAAATTTCAAGAACTAATTCTTATTTTTTAAATACTTTCTCATTGACCAATAGGCGGTTTTTGAAGATCATCACATCACTACTTATGACAAAACATTCCACGTCAATCGAGTTGGAGAAAATTGACATTTTGCCTCTAGATTTTTGTAGCGTTGGGCCGTTTGTTCAACGAAAGTGAATGGCTTGTATTCCACTTTGATAGTCACCTTCATTTGTAAAGTATTAATAGTGGCATTAAATATTATTATAAAATGAAATTGTTATATTTAACTTTACTAGTTCTGCCAGCGGTGTTACTCTGCTTCCAAAATGGTAAGTGTCCCGGTTACATTTATATAATTTGGGAAGAAGAAAGTATTCTGCTTTGGTACGTGGCATTAGTCTTCCAGTTTCATGAGAGAAAATGTCTTTTAATTTTCTATTTGTGTTAACAATTATATTGAGTAAGTTTAAAAGTATTTAATATTTTAAGAACACAAACCTATTTAAAATATGTTCCTCGTTATTCCTCTAATTAAATATATATAGAAATGTTATAATGAAACTTCTGAATTTAAATTATGAATCTTACATATGCTTGGAATTGAAAAAACTATAACTATATTTTTATATTGAGCATTTATTATTGTATTGACAACTTGTTTAATTATTTTATTTCAGCAAATAAAATATTTGCTAGAGCAGATGAAGATGAGCTAGATGATGTTGTGGATATTGAAGGTGAAGACAATCAAGTAGTTGGTGAAGATGCATTAGGTGATGATGATGATTTAGTTGTAAAGTCATCACAGGATGTTGATACTACAATCTTATTTACAAAGCCTATACCAAATTATGGAGATGTTGCTTTTGGTAAGTGCATATTGGATTTATTCTGTCTTTATTTATTTGAAATCAATCAAAATAAAAGCATGATTTCCCTATATTTAAAGACATGATGAATAACTCAAATATGATACTGATTTATGTCTGTTAATCAGTAATTGAGTTTTTAGTACAGACTACATTTGCACTGTAGATCAGTGTCCAGGTCTATGCTTGGTACACTTTTGCAGCAGTGCTAGAACAATGCATTGTACCAGCTAGTCAGGGTATAAACTGCCTCAGACTTTCCTAGAAACAGTGCAACATTTGTTTATATATTTTTTTTATTAGAGAAGTAAATTGATATTATTGTTTATGTATAAATGTTTCTTTCAATGCAAGTTTTTCTTAGAATAAAAAAATTTAGAGTTAAATTAAAAGTAAAGTAACCCAAATAAGACAGAGATACATTTTTAAGAGGAAGCCCAAAAGAACAGGTCTGAGTACATGCGTTGGACAGACATTCTAACACAAGTTATTGATATTATTCCACAGACTTGCAAGCTGGATATCCAGTCGAGTTCTTAGTGGGTTTCATCAACAAAGGTGCTGAGGATTATGTAGTAGAATCTATGGAAGCGTCCTTCAGATATCCCATGGATTACACATATTACATCCAGAACTTTACCGCTCTGCCTTATAACCGTGAAGTGAAACCTAAACAAGAGGCTACTTTTGCATACTCTTTTATCCCAAATGAAGCATTTGCTGGCCGACCATTCGGCCTTAATGTTCAGCTTAACTACAGAGATGCTAGTGGCAATTTCTACCAGGTATTTATTGAGTTGGCGTATAATATCACCTTAAATTTGATTTATAGATCGGACTATACTATAGTTTCTATTATTTTATTTTGACATCAGTAGTTATTGGGCCCAATCCAGCTATGTGGCTGCTCTGGGCAATAATAATAATATGAGCCCTTTACTCTAAACCACTAATTAAGTCATAGGCATACTATGTTGTTTCTTATTGAATCAGTTAAAAAATTGGTATTTTTCAGACAAAACCTTCAATAAGGGGTTTGTTTTCAACTATGCATGGTAATTTTTATAATATTGAACAACGGGGTCACTATCTGTAATATCTACCACTCTGAGCAATTGTTTGGCTTGCCACTGTTTACATTGGGTTGTGGTTTTATTCTTCACATTAACTTTCTATAAGATTAGTATGGAATATTTGTCAACGAAACATTTTTTTTCTACTACAATTTTTACTAATACAAACTGGAAAGGAAAATATACAAGTCACAATATGATTATTTTCATTTCAATCTAAGGTAGTATATTTTTTGTTTACCAGGAAGCTGTTTACAATCAGACAGTGAATATTGTTGAAGTGTCAGAAGGCTTAGATGGTGAAACATTCTTCTTGTACGTGTTTTTGGGAGCAGCATGTGTTTTAGCGTTAGTGCTGGGTCAGCAAGCGTTGTCGTCGCTAGCTCGCCGTCGTTCGCCGCGCGCTGCACCTAAACCCCTAGAGACTGGCACTGCCAACAATGTTGACTATGACTGGCTACCGAAGGAGGTTGTCAATCAGCTCAGTAAGTACTGCCACATATTTAAGAATAGGTGTTGAAAATTTTGCTCAAATAAGCTCAAATTTGCTCAATTAATTATTGACATTTATTATGTATTCATGACATAATTTTATCTATTTGACGAATTTTATGAAATATTTGTATGCCAAACTAGGCAGATTTTCATTGTAATTTGACTTTGCTATGACACCCTTGTTTGTGTATTTAAAAATTTGACAAATAATTTAATTTGAATTTGATCTTGCAGTCATAATATAGAGTATGTATGTTTTGTTGCAGAAAAATCTCCCAAATCGCCTAAACAATCACCACGCATGAGGAAGGCAAAGAGGTCCGCGGGAGATGATTAATCAATGTCAAAGTGACAGCACAAGTCGGGTGCTAGGAGTTAGTGTGTTTGAGTTCCAACTGAAATAAGAATTGATACTTAATTGGTTTCTCTATTGATTAACATTGTTTATTTAAAAAGGTATAAAGATCTCATTCTCATTACTGGATCTACAAATAGAAAAGAATGTTATTTAAATTCTGATTGGAAATATTAGTTAGTGATGGTGTTTCTGTCAATTCTTATTTCAGTTGCTGTGTGTATAAACTGTGTGGTTCGTATTTGCTAAGTGAGTAATGAGAGTATAATTATGGAACAAACAGTGTGCAGAGATTTTTAACAACATAGAAGAGGAGACATTATTTAATAAAATGTTACTTTTTAACGTTTGTTTCATTTGAAAGAAAATAATATATTCTCTTTGTTAACGCATTGCCCGCGTTGATAACTGCGTGTCAGGCTAACAGGACCCTCAGCTACCTCTTCAAGCATTTCAGACAGTATGGCGAAGAAACGTTATTAGTAATTGCAATGAAAACTTCAAGTTCATTCAATGAGAGTGACCAACTGATATCTTCAAGCTGGCGACGGGCTTCGATTTCAGTACATTTTACAGAACACAAAATGGAGTCATCAACAATAAGTTTCCATGCGGATAATGTGCTTACTTTAAAACACCTTTTTGTAAAAGATACCGTGACATTAGTATTGTGGTGTTTATACCCTTGAACCTCGAACACGACCTCTTCCCCTTCTTAGATTTTCGTTTGTACTACGTAAAGCCGAGAGAGGTATTGAATCTAAAACAATAAAATAAATATAAAGATTTCCGTTTGTCTGAATATCTTCAATATCATTAAACCAATAATTAACTAGAATTCTGTATACCTACCATCAGAAACACTAACAGTGTCATCATCCAATGATTTTTCACTCTCTGAATCTTGATGCAGAATGTGAATTCTTCAGTTGGTTCACAATCTGATTGGTCCTCCGATATATTTTGCAGTACTTCTAATATTGCACTTTCGCGAAGAGAACGGTTTCTAGATATTTCAAAACAACAGCAATATGAAACAAAAACAAAAGAGAACAGCAATACACGACGTATTCATTGATAGAACAAAACAAATATAACAAAAATATGTTTGGTTCAACTACCCACAAGTACATTCCACGAAATGTAAACATGGTCAAGTGACCGCCGCGGTCCATCAAGTAGGTAATGATTTTTCATAAACATCTACCCAGCCATTTATTAGTATAAACATATCAAAATAATGTAAACAAAGTACAATTATTAAAAATCATGGAATGAGAATTGTTTCACTTTGTTCGGGTTTAGCACTGACAATTTGCACTGTAAAAATAACTTTACACTATTTTCGTAATGTTATTGCATTTTAAACTTTGATCATAATATATGATTCCAAAACAAAAGACAAGTAAATAATATAAATAAATATGTATTTTATTTACTTGTCTTTTGTTACATAAGAACCGACTCACCGAGTCGATTCAGTAAAAATTTACACACGCTACTACTTAAACAATTTTTACTTTAAACGCTCATTCATAAATCATAAAAGACGTAGTCATTTTTGCATGAACTTATAAAACCGTCGTAAGTGAGTCTATTATATGAGTCAAAATATATTGAAACTTGATATCCTAAGTCTTCGCTCTTGTAAAGCGCCGATTTCACTACCCAATCTATCGGGCACGATCCATCGGGTACACTAAATTGGGAAGTCTAATCGCTGTTAGAGAGTTAGGGTCCCGATATCGGGTGAAAGTGAGCGCCCGACCGCCCGACCGCCCGATCTCACTAGTTAAGCGCCGATTTCACTTCCTAATTTATCGGGCACGATCTATCGGGTACACTGTAAATTGGGTAGTCTAATCGCTGTTAGAGAGTTATTGTGAGTGTCCGACCGCCCGATTTCACTAGTTAGTGCGTTAGGGCCGATTTATCGGGCAATGTGATCGCTGTTAGGGTGTTAGAGAACTTTGAACTTAAAATTTGCGAACAGAGAAAAATGTCTTCTCAAAAGAAAAACAAATAATGTAATTTAATATTATTTATTTTTCTTAGCCTTATATAATGTTTTAAACATTTATAGATAGCCCTGCATGTGTCTGGTACAATTTGTGATAGCAGGGGTTCTGATATCAATGATTTATACTTTAAGTCATAATATGCATTTCCCGTTGCTAAAAATCTTAAGGTTTTTTTTTTATATAAGGTATGACTAAGTTTAATATATGATCAAATTGTGCAAAACTCATTCTGAAGTAGTTCAAACTGCATAGTTTGTCTCTAAGAAGCAAATATTTTTTAACCCAACA
Organism: Diatraea saccharalis; assembly: GCA_918026875.4. Lineage (NCBI taxonomy): Eukaryota > Metazoa > Arthropoda > Insecta > Lepidoptera > Crambidae > Diatraea > Diatraea saccharalis. The sequence continues at coordinate 14,230,017 of OU893337.1, forward strand.
TTTTCTTTTTCTTTTTATTTACGCCTGCAGTTAAAATAATGGATACGCCAATTTTTTTGTACTTTGTGAGCGTAGAAGCCGTCCTTTTAACGCCACGTTTGCATGCCAACTGAGTTAGGGCGGCGATCTAGTGCAGTGTAATCACAACGACACCAACCACCCTAAATTGAGGCCGATAAATCGTGCCCGATTTATCGGCCTCAATTTAGGGCGGTTGGTGTCAAATCGTGCCCGTGGGTAGTGAAATCAGCGCTTAAGGTGGAATAAATGAGGAAGTATTTAAAAAATAAGCATTAGTTCCCGAAACTAAACTTGATGACGCTACGGTACTTTCTTGATTTCTCCAAGACAACCCTCCCGGGTATCTTTCATGTAAATGAGTTAATTAGTTTTCAAAACTCAATTAACAACTCATATTCCATTTGTACTTTTTCATATTTGTATTGATATCTAAGTTTCGTACTTTGCAAATTTCAGTTTTTTAATACGAGTATGTTAGTTAAAAGGAACAGAAATGAATATTTGGTCCATTCGTTTCCTGCAAAAATCAGCTTTTGTTAGGGTCGCCACATTAAGTGTATAATCTATTGGTCGCCATCTAGTGAAAGTGCTTTTGTGCTTTTTTTAATAGTTAATCACTAGGCAAAAAATGCCATTGTGGAGTCTTAAATGGCATTAATTCAATATTATATACACCAGAAAATAATATATGTTCCAGGGGCACGCCAAAAGAGACAGTACATCATTACGCGCCGGCTCAATAAAACCTGACGCCCTAAATAAATTATAGAAACACACACCGATTGAAAATTGTAATTTTGTCATTAGTAAAAGTCCCTTAGAATTTGGTCTCCTTAGAATCTCTTTGCCATGCCATGTTGCCCCCCAAATACGAGCGCCCTAGGCAGTTTCCTAGTTTGTCTATATGGAAGGACCGGTTCTGGTTAAAAAGTTGTGAAGGTATACTACGAAGTCCAATGTTTTCAAAAGAATAATAAGTGAAGTCAGCTACATCAAATAAATTATAAGTTATATGTATAATAAATAAGATAAAACCTTTTAAATTTAAATAACCTAATTTTTATTTTATAAACAGTTGTGTTATTTTATGTTTATTTTATTGATGGAAATAAAAAATATTTCCAGCATACTTTCGATAGTTACCGGTTATTTAAATGTTGAATTAAATCAATTCCATCGAAACAATACGAGTTCGTCAAGGTGGCACAACATTATTCGCCATAGAGAAATTGTCACTACATGTCAATTTCTTTTCAGCACACGCCAGCTTTTAGTGCACGTGTATTTTACGGGTTTAGCTCGATTACCTAGCCAAAATGGATAAGCCAAACGTTCTCGCCCGCGTGGTCAAGGTTTTGGGTCGTACCGGCTCCCAGGGTCAGTGTACCCAAGTCAAAGTTGAGTTCATTGGAGAAACCAGCCGTCAAATCATCAGGAACGTGAAGGGGCCAGTTCGTGACGGAGATATTCTCACGCTCCTCGAGTCTGAGCGTGAAGCTAGGAGACTACGATAAGAAGTAAGAGTTAACCATGTCTAGTAAAACAAATATTTAGCGTTCTTGCATCGTGTTTTGTTTTTAGGTTAAGTGTGGTGTGTTAATTGGACGTTCTTCAGTTTCCTAGATGCAATTAATGAATTTCTAATGAAGTATTATTGACAAAAGAAGAGACTAGAAAACTACCCAAAACCAAATAGGTTAGAATGGAGGATTATGCGATTTTAACCATTAATGTATGAATGATAAAAAAGGCATCATGTTTAGTTTGTTTGCTCACTTTTGTGAATGCTGTTATAATTTATTTTTATTGGAATAGAATATTGGCATGGTCGATCAGTGTCCAAGTCCATACTTGGAACACTTTTGCAGCTATGCTATATTAATGCATAGTACCAGCTAGTCAAGGTACATATTACTTTGGACTTTCCTAGAAACTGTGCTACATTTTTTTGATAATTTTAAAGAGTATGTATGAATTTAAAGTTAGGTTTTTGAATGATACATTAAAACATAAACTATATTAATATATCATATTATTGTTATTATTTTGTTATTTTTTAAGTCTACGCTCTGTTCAATTTTATTGGCTTTTATATTGTTATTAATAAGTAAGTTTTTGTTTCAGATGTAACACCGCTAGCTGTACTTTAGGTTAAGTTGCACTATATTTACAACTATATATCCAAATTATAAGATAAACATCTCTTAAGAAACCGTCAAAGATGACCATCACTGTGTAACCAGCTTCTGAATATATAATTTAACACATAAAATTTGATGTTTTAATTGGACAAAAAACTTATCATATACTCTGATGCTTATTATGCTTTTTCCTTTATCAAAAACTTGAAGTTCTGTCAGTGAAAATGATATAGTTAGCACTTTAATTACTTCTAAATTGTCATTAATAATTTTTCCTATAATATAAACAAAACAATTCAAATAAATTTAGGAATCAACAAATACTAATCTACAAAATAACTACTACCAAAGATGGTGGGGTTCATCTCTTGTAGTTGAAGTTGAACCAGTGTTGTTGCTGATGCAGGTTTTTCCAATATCAGAGGATGCTGGTTTTTACAGACCAATAGTAGATGCTGATGCTGATATTAATAAATTACTTAAATAAAATATATACTACAAAATTATTAGCAAATGTGGTATTTTAAATAAAGCACAGGTTTTAAATACTAACATATTCTAATACTATTTGTTTGTTTGCATTGCATAGGTTCTGAAACTACTGTACTGATTTTAAAAAGTTTCACCTACGGGAAGCAAAATCATATGCTGGTGGCATAAGCTATTATTTACATGGCTACTTGACAGTTATAAATATTTTAAAAATGGTATGTAACTAATAATTATAGGTAAGCAATAATTATGTGGTATTTTTTGTTTTTAAATAAATTGTAAGTGTATTTTATTTTTCCAAGAACTTATCATTCAAATCAATTGATTACAAGAACTGAGATCCTGGAGGCCATGACAGAATTGTATGACGTCACATTTCAATAAACTACACGTAAACATTGTCAAATTTCATGTGACTGATTGGTTTACGTGGGACAATTTAAATTTATGAATAAAAATAGGTTTTTCCTTCATTGAATAACACTCTGAGAAAAATAAAAGATTGACAATTTAAATACTTTTCCCATAACAGACAACTAACCAATAAATCAAGAGAAAAAACAAGAATATCACAGACATTGGACCGATTTAAGAGGGATTTAAAATAATTCTATTTTAATTCTGCTACACAAGCTTAAGTCAGGCTTTTGTTAAGTATATATGTATGTATTTATTAGTATTAATTGAGTAAAATATTTTTTACGTGTATTTGAATTATTTATTTTTATATTAACTAGGTAATTAGGCAGTATTAAAAAAAATAATTCCCGAAATCAAACTAGATGTCGCTACGGTGCGTTCTTGATTTCTCCATGATAACTTTTCCGGTTTTCTGTTTAAAAGTAAATTAGTTTTCAAAACTCAATAAACATCTTATATTCTATTTGTACTTTTTTGTATTTGTATTGATACCTAAGTTTTGAACTTTTTAAATTTCAGTTTTTTAATATGTTAGTTAAAAGGTACGGAAATGACTGTCTTTGGTCCATTCGTTTCCTGCAAAAATCAACTTTTGTAAGAGCCGCCATCTAGTGGAGGTGCTTTTTGAGGGCCTTTGTTTTTTTTAAATACTTCCTCATCAATTTGATTTTATTTGGATACTTTATTGTGCAACCCCTGCTGAATTCAATGAGCAGATAACAACCCTTCATAGTGCTAAAAAATTAATAGCAAACACGCTGATCGAATTTTAAATTGAATTACAGATGGTTTATAATTTTTTTACGACTTGCGAGTGTTTCCGTATGCAATATTTGAAGAGTGTCATCAGTCAATTAACTTCGATTTTTCGTTAATGTATTGCCCTATTATGAGACTTCTCGAATACGGGTTTCTTCGCTCCAAACTTGCATGTAGTAATTATCGACCAGTGTAAAGGTATAGAATTTACGACGTTGTCTGCCGGTTACAGACAGTGAGTAGCAGTGGCGTAACAAAAGAGTGGCAAGTCATCAAAATTCCACGGGCCCCCAGCTGGAAGGGGCCCCCAGTAGTATAAGCCTTAATAGATGGTCTTATCGCCATGCATCCATGCATTTTAGTGAAAGGATCTAGGTATAAAAGGTTGTAAACTATTGCACAAAAAATATTGGAAACTAACTTTCGCCCGCGTGATTCCTTGAGAAATCTTTTTATTGGTGTAAAAAGTATCTTATTATTTAAGTCAGCTATCAAACGCTATCTGTATAACAAAATTCATCAAAAACTGTTCAGTAGTTTCGGCGTGATTGACGGATAGACATCCAAACAAAGAAACTTCACATTTATAATATTAATAGGATAATTAAAATAATATTACTAGAGCTAGTCATTAAGCTATAATAGCTTAATGACTAGCTCTAGTAATATTTATTTAGAATTTGATTGTAGAATCAAATCAATGATATAATTATTCTTAAATATATGTATGTACAATTACCTACCCGTACTAATTATAACATGCAATATAATAATTATTATCAGTATAGTAATTGAAATAGCCTTTTAGATAACAATTTTCGTGATCCATGAATCCTAACCTATTTAATTAAGACAGAAGTATAAAACGAATTTACAAATAACTAATTACATCAATATAAAATATACTACTTATTATAAAGATGAAAACTTTGTTTGTTTGTAATGAATAGGCTCAAAAACTACTGAACCGATTTTAAAAATTCTTTCACCATTCGAAAGCTACATTATCCACGAGTTACATAAGCTATATTTTATTTTGGAAAAAATAGGGTTCCGTAAGATATTTAGGTTTTTCGGACACAAGGTATAAAAATCAACCAGAAAAGTTACTTATTTTGTGTATGCTGCCTAATCTATAAAATATAGAACCATAAAATGTTCTAATTATTTGAAGAGCTTATAAATATCTTCAAAAAAGTCCGTGACACACTATACTTATCTATGTCGAGTGAGGCACAACAACCGTTTTTTTATTTAATAATATAGAATTTTTTTCGACTACGTTTAAATGCGTTTATTTTACTCATGCTATTAATCCTTATCAAAATTTCATAACTAAGTATAGTTTATGTAGATAATGTTTGGTCTTTGAATGATTAAAATAGGACGATTGGTTTTGAAGTTATGGCGAAATTAAATATTACGATTTCTGCTGCACGGCCCGTTGCGAAGTGGACGTCACCAAGGCTGAGATGGGATGGATGAGTTAAGATCTATGAGTAAGGTACCAGCGGACCACGCGGGCGATGCCGCTGGCGGAAAGCTAGTAAAAAATATAAGTGAATAAATTACATAATAAAATTGATGATTGAATCTAGGGGCAAGTAGACTCCAAAAAAGGTTGTGGTGACAGACATTCCAAAATTGGCTTAGTGTTAGTTGGGCTATAAATTTCTGCTTAAAATAGTAGACTTGTTAAACAAGATTTTGTAGTGTCTTTACTCTACTATGGCCTATTTATTATTTCTACATGGACAATAAAGCTTAGGAGACCATGAAAATGTGATGGCAATATTATAATTGAATCAAAGTTAAGAGATTTACAAATCACACCCATTTAAATGCATTTTCATTGAAAAATGGGCAAGAAAACAACCCGTCTCTGAGTAAAAACCATTAAAAACTGGATAGATCAAAAAGGAAACAAAAAAAAATATTGATACCAAATTTTACTTTACATTAAATTAGTCAAATTTTACTTTACATTAAATTGGTCATTAAAAATAACTGTACAATTGTATCAACACATTTTTAATATCCAACATAACAAATTATAAATAAGTACAGATCGGCACATAACTTCCATTTGGGCATTGCCATACTTTACACAACAATTATAAAAGACAAAATATAAGAATTCCAATATCTTGACATTACCAATATTATACAAAATAATATATGTACAAAAACCATTCAGATATTCGGTGGAAAGGCTTATGGCCTTTCCACATGTGACATCTTCCACTTTTTGAGTGGAGACAGGAACACTTGGTTGCATTTTGAGCACTGTAGGTAACTCTGGAAGTCTTTAAAGTCTATATGGTGTCATATTTTTCTCCGTCACAATGAGTGGCCCAAAATAAACAGTTACCAATACCGCTATAACAGATTAGGATAACTGCTGCTAGGAAAACAACACTGCACACTGTACATGGCTTCCTCTCCAAGAAAAATCCAATTAGGTACAAAACCATGAACATGACGTGAGTATTTACCAACGTTGGGTTTACAGGCTTCGGAATCAACAGTACGGGGATCAACCATTGCAAACAATACATTTCGCCGACACGTATGTGCTCTTGTCAATTGATCTAATATTTAGTACTAATGATGATGTCGTAATAGACATGATTTGCGTGTTAACTTCATTATTCTGTAGATAGAAGCAAGAAACAGATAAAGTTATTGTAATTAGCGACTGACTCACGCACGCTCACGTTTAGCTTGTCATTTTAGGTTGTAGTGTGTACTACTCTTTAGTGTGTATGTGTGTGTGTAGGGATGTACGTTATGATTAAATACAAGTACGTACTCGATACTTTTCTTTCGAGACCAAGTATTTTGGTATCAATACTTTAGAAGCGAAACAAGAAGTATCGTGAAGAAAGTATTTGTATCGGTACTTGGTCAGTCATTCACTGAAAACGCGCGTGCTCGACTGTCTACTCTGTAGTAAGGAGTCACAAGTCTGTCTCATGAAAAATTCCCACTGGCGCGGCGTCCCTGTCGTATTACAATAAGTATTGCTAACAACTACTAACTTTATGTAGTCAAAGATCTGTCTGGAGAAAGCCCTGCTAGCAAAATTTTGAAGTGAAACCTAACTATGCATCGTTTTTTATGCCTGAACCTGCTTCTCTTTCTTTCGTAAACAGAGTATTGCTATTGACCTCCAATAGTATCAAATCTGTTCAAAAAATCTATAAAAAGGACGATTATGTTGAGGTATTTTAAAACTATTTGATACAAGTAAGTATCAATACTTTTCAATAGATACCGCGTAGGTATCGATGCTGCATATCCGATATGGTATCGATGGTATGATATGACCTAGGTGGTAAAACACCAATAAAACAACAGGCAGTGTTGTCAACTTAGGTAATTTATAACTTTTTGTAGTAACTTTTGGTTAAAATGGATTTTTTTCTTCATATCTTATTTCTTTATTCAACTTTTGGTCATCAGTAGATTCAGCTGGCTGTTCTTAAAGTATGTTTCTTTTTGGTTCAACTAAGTAAAGGAAAATATTCGATTGATAATGGATTTACCGTTAAAAAAAAGACTTCGCTCAGGATCGGAATGGGAAAATATGGATGAGTTCAAAGGTTGGTTAAAACCAGCAAGTAGAGACAGTCAGGAAAAGCAGTGATACTGTCATAACGACGTTCTTCCTAAGTCCTTACTTGACAAAATGGGTACTGTAGAAAAATATTCAAAAGCAATTAGAGCTAATAGGGTATTTGACACTTTTCTAAAAACTATTTTAAATAGTTGTTTGCTACATTATAAACACACTGTCATAATATTTCATTGGAATCTTTTCTATTTTTGGTGAAAATAATTGTTAAAATTTAAATAGCCAAAAGAGCGCGAAAAACGCTGCTCTATGTAATGGCGCTGATCGTGACGTCACAGGCCAGTAAATATGTCAAATCGATAAGTAACAACTGCTTTTAGAGTAAATTGAAATAATAATTTAGAAGAGAAATTGAAGTCGTAGTGCGTATTTTTACGTTTTTTATTTTCCTCTGCTCTGGTTTTCTTTAAAAAATGAGCCACAAGTGGTGCGTGGTGCCACAATGTACTAATAATTCTATAAATAACAAACAAATTTCGAGTCTAGAAGAAAATAGATTCACAATCACAATAGTATAGTAGCTATATAGAGTAGAGATGGGTGATAAAATTAGGTAAGGATTCGCTAAAAGTATTGAAACTTTTTTATTTTATATCGATACATTTGAAGGTTTTCTTTTTGGTTTTTTTCTTTGTCATAAACATTTTACGACTCATTTATATTTGTTGGCAGGGCTCGCACTTTACAGCCTGTCGACCTACAGATGGATGAGACATTAGTACGACAAAGAATATTCTATTTTTTAATACATGCATGTCGTATGTCTGTCCACTAAATGCATGGCATTTGATAATTATATATTAGATACCGATGATTTTTTTAAATTAGTTTTTAACTTGGAGAACAGTATATATCAAAATCGATTTTGTAATTTTGTATTATTATATTAAAGTTCAAGAAATGAGAAAAAAATGTAAGTTGCTCTTTTTAAATTGCTGGCGTTTACCCTATTTCTTGGATTTTTTAAAAAGCTTAGTAATGATTTTTTCTTTCTGTATTTCTTTTTGGCAGTTCTTATCAGTAGTAGTGGCAAAGTATTATGTTATCAGTAAATTACTATAAAGTACTCGATACCTACAGGCATCGATATTTTATGTATCTTTCTCACATTACTTTGACATGACAGCTGATGACGTCACAGGCCAGTAAAGAGAATCGTGATTGGTTGTGACGACGACCAATTATAGGACGTTTTCGTCGTTGAATAAATTCCTAAAAATATTGCATTTTCTTTACGTTATTTTACTAAATCTAAACATGTTTTTTCTGCAGATGTTAAGAAATAAGCTTAATTAGATTATTATCTATCAGGATGACCACAAAATGCAACTTATTTTCGATAGTGTTGTGTTTAATTTTGTTATTTGTATTTTAAATGCAATAAATATTAAAGTCTAATAAAATATCGCCGTGTGATTTCTAGTAACTGTGTAAAATGGTATTAAATTACACGGAAAAATTTAGCTATTTCTGGCTACTTTTCAAGTCGAACAAATTACTTAATCTAGCAACTTATGTAAAATTCCTAGCAACAGGCCTTCGGTAGCAGTTGGCAATACTGACAACAGGAGAAAACAGTAGATTTATTAAAAATGCATATTTCATACCATACTGTTATTAGATATCAAGACTTACATATTAGACCCTTTTCCCCCGAAGGGCAGAAAACGGATATTGAGGTTTCAGCTGTAGCTAGTAGATTTCAACATTCGAAGGAAGCCTGTAAGGATTCTGAAGTCGTTTTCTGTCCTTCGGGGGGAAAACGGTTCTATTTAGAAGCTCGACCCTGCGCTTCAACCACTTGAAATGTGTTTATATTCTGCCGGCGCTACATTGCGTACTGTGACTAGAAAGTATATTTAAACAGGAAATAGTTACTAGGTTAAAGGATGAGAGAAATACTTTTTAACAGTTTTTAACAGTTAATTTTTATTACAATCAACAAATAATAAATCAACATAAGATCATCAATACTTTTAACAATATAATATTATTATATGCAACCATAGTTTTAAGTAACTTCTTTAAAATAATTTAATTATATTATTAATCATAAGGTTGAAAACCATCACTTGGAACTTTAGAGGTGCGACAATGAAGAAGTATTTAAAATAAACGAAAGCACTTTAAAGCACCACCACTATACTCCATTCACTATAACATTAGAAAAAAGAGAGTCATAGAAGCAGCAGTGCAGAACATTTTATTTTCAAGATAAATTTAAAAAATATATATTAGTTTTGTTAAAACTTTGAACGTTAGGTAGTCTGAAAGAGCTGGGCAATTTTCCATTTTTTATGATACCTCGGGGTTGAGATGAGACCAGCATTTTATAAATTCATCTTTTAGTCCCAAGCCAACATGGAACTAAAACTGAAACTATCTGTGTGTTTTGATACGTTGCTCCAAGCCGAATATGGTTCCCAAGCGTTCTGTTTAGAGCTGAGCAACAGATTCGCCGCATTGGAAACCACGGCAAATTGACGAGGACCTTGAAGGTGTAGTAGGGATTATACGCGAAGTGGGAAATAGGCATTTTAAGGGAAAGCGAGCAAGTCGAAAGTCGAAACTTTCTAGCGAGACATTGGAACTGATAAAACTTCGTCGAGATACAACGAGGACGAGTTTGTCAGATACGCGGTCGCTCCATAAAAACATCCGGAGATTGGTATGGCGTGACCTCCGTAGTTTCAAAACCTTGCTCATACAAGAGGCTATTGAGCAAAATCGGGGGTCAAAAGTCTTTGCCAAAAGACTTGGGAGAACTCATCTGACAAAACTCAAAACCTCAGACGGCAGGATCGTTACATCGGTTCCAGGGTTTCTCGTTGAAATTGAAGAATTCTATGGGCGACTCTATGCTTCGCATGCCCCAAGGCCTTCTTCCAGTGCAAATGATCCGAGAGCTACACTCATACGCCATTTCACTGACGATCTCCCAGACATTGACGAAGACGAAATTGAGGCGGCTCTGAAACAACTTGGAAATGGAAAGGCCCCCGGTGAAGACGGCATCACTTCTGAGTTTCTTAAAATAGCAGGGGTATCTGTGCTTAGAGAACTAAACAAGCTATTTAACACCATCATAACCAATAGGACTACCCCGGAGGTGTGGAGCAGAGGTGTGGTGGCTCTATTTTTCAAGAAAGGAGATAAATGTCTCTTGAAGAACTACAGACCGATCACACTTCGGAGCCACATTTATAAGTTGTTCTCGAGAGTCGTCACAAATCGTCTTGCTGCAAGATTGGACGCCTTCCAGCCATTGGAACAGGCTGGGTTTCGGAAAGGCTACAGTACCGTACATCACATACACACAGTAAGGCGAGTTATGCAGTAGTCTGAGGAGTATAACCGACCGCTGTGCTTAGCTTTTGTGGACTACGAGAAGGCTTTCAACTCCATCGAGATCTGGGCTGTTCTGGAATCCCTGCAGTGATGCCAAGTCGACTGGCAATACGTAAAGGTACTCAAAAGTCTATACAATAGAGCATCAATGTCAGTACAAGTATAAAACCGCCAAACAAGACCCATTCAGTTGCTTAGAGGTGTGAGACAGGGGGATGTTATTTTCCCGAAACTGTTTACTAACGCACTGGAGGATGTCTTCAAGACCCTGGAGTGGAAAAGACTTGGCATTAATGTAAACGGTGAAAATCTCACGCATCTACTATTTGCTGATAACATTATAATTATGGCAGAATCGCTGCAAGATCTGCAAAAAATGCTGCACAGTCTGTCTCGAGACGTGTGGGTCTCGGGCTGAATTTGGACAAAACTAAAATCATGTTCAACACACAAGTCATCTCAGAACCCGTTGTCCTCGATGGTGTATCGCTTGAAGTTGTCCAGGAATACATCTACCTTGGGCAAATACTGCGGTTGGGTAGAGACAATTTCGACCGAGAAATCAGCGGGAGAGTGCAGCTGGGCTGGGCAGCATTTGGGAAGCTGCTTAATATCTTTTCGTCCACAATGCTACAGTGCCTGAAGACCGGGGTATTCAATCAATGCCTCCTACCAGTCATGACGTATGGGGCCGAAACGTGGAACATGACAGTGAAGTTGGCCCACTTACTACATTTCGCTCAGCGAGCTATGGAAAGGTCTATGCTCGGAGTTTATCTGAGAGATAAAATCCGGAATGAGGTCATCCAGCAGAGGACTAAAGTGATGGATGTCATCCAGAAATGTAGCAAGCTGAAGTGGCAGTGGGCTGGCCACATCTGTCGCAGAACCGACGAAAGGTGGAGCAGACGTGTTCTCGAATGGAGATCACGCCTCGGCAAACGTAGTGTTGGACGCCCTCCGGCAAGATGGACTGACGACCTCAAAAAAGTGGCTGGCAGTGGCTAGATGAAGAAAGCGGGAGATCGTGTTTTGTGGCGCACTCTGGGGGAAGTCTACGTCCAGAAGTGGACTGCAACAGGCTGAAATGATGATTATGATGATGATGATGATGATGATATATAATATGTATAATAACACGGGGGCTTCTATCGAAATTCTAATCGGAGTATTTTTTTTTGCTCCGGAGTTAGGTTTCGATGCTCTAAATTCAAACACCGGAGTTTTGGAGTTTCAGTCTCATATAGATTTTCAAATAAATGTAAGGTAGAGCGTAGGCACTAAAATCGAATGAGCAAGTGTTTAAAAAAAACGAAAGCACTAAAAACGCACCTCCACTAGATGGCGACTCTAGCAAAAGTTGATTTTTGTAGGAAATTAATGGTGCTTTTTTTAGTGCTTTCGTTTTTTTTTTAAATACTTCCTCATTCAGGTTTGGAATGAAGAACAAAAAGTGGAGCTTGTATACTTATGTATGTGTCATTAGGCATCCACACGTCGAATGATATTAATATAAATATCAAAATAAATTCAGTCTAGGCTGTTACATAATACTGGTGAAAGTTGAAAACTATGCTAATGGTTCGCAAAACTACCGGGGGTGACCTTGTACTGAGAAGAACCAGCAAGTAACTCAGCAAGGGCTGTTTTTTCTCTCTGTTTTATTTTACAGAGAAGTCTTATTGGAATGTCACTTAATTTGATTATGAAGTATATTTCCATTACAATACCAGAAATAACAAGACATATATTTTTTATTTATATGCCGGTTGCCAAGTCATACATACTGATTGACAAATCAATATACAATATTTATAATAAAAGAAAATGGACGAACTAGTCCAGTGCAGACTCACCCCCACTGGCAGCACCCGTTGAAGAGCTTGATGCATGAGCCAGCCATCGCTTCGCTCAACTATATTTGAGGGCACGTGATGACCCGACACGGCACCACCGCTGGGATTTTTAAGATAGCTCTAGGTAGTTAAGCAATAATATATTTCCATTAAACTGATTTCTAGGGTAGGCTTAGTAGGAAGTCAATCTATTATTTACAATATTATTCTAAGAACCAAAAAAGCACATACCCACCATACGAATTAATTTAACACTTGGTTCAACTTCCGCCGTCGACATGCAAGTTCAGTAGCGATAGTATAGCCTGATACAAATACGAGAAAAACGGAAATAATTCGATATAAACCTGGAATATTTTTAATCGAGTTTATGAGCCAATTACAATAGACTATATTTAAGAATCCATCTCATTTTAGGTACGGAAGGTATTAAAAAAAACATCAGGTCAAAAACCTTCATTTTCTTCACGCAAAATTACTAACACGACTTTTTTCACAAATTTTGGTTTTATTTATCATAGCGACAATGAAAATTACTGAAATCCAACTAAAAAACTTACAGGAAATAGTGATTTTTATTAATCTTTATTTTTTCCTTTTTTTTTGTTGTAGTTTAATATAATAAAACTTTTATGAGTGGATTTTAATGATATTTAGTAGAGTATGTGTTTAATTCAAAAGTCTGCTGCATATATTGCGTGTTATATACCAATATTCCACGGGAATATTGGTATGCAATATTCCCATGGAAATTTTCATTGGATTCAAAACAAAATATACTTAACGCAAAATAGTAATATCGATTGAAGTCGTATTTCATTGTTAATATTATTGATTTTTTTACAAATATGTTTTAAATATTTATTGTCCGTGTTATATAAAAATATGAGTTTCCAAATATAATATAAGGAAGATTTATGTATTTCATGGAAGTAACATAAGTAACAGTGTGAAAATACGTAGAAGTCACTTTATATGTATTTTGCTTATCATGTCATTGACAAATTAAAGGAATTTTATTTTTTTTACTAATAATCCGAAAAAAAATGTCGTTGGATTAATTCATATATTAAAAAGGAAATATATGATACCCCTATAATAATAAAAAAACAGCTGTTATGTTTTAATGTTTGATCTCCATACTGAAAGTTGGTATTTGTATCAGGCTAGTATATTAACTGCACGTGTCTTGTGATTTTGAAATTTAAAGGTATAAACCTTTTAACGCAATACGTTTCGAACGGACGTATCTTGTTGAATTTTTATTAAGATAATTTAATTATGACTATAAGATTTCATAACTGATTTTAGTTAAAAAAATAAACTTAATTTCGAAAGGTACTTTGTACAAACGTCATTCTACCAGAAGTCATGTTACTTTGTACGAGAACCTAGAATATTTGATACATATCAAGTAGTATATAGATAACAAACTTGATAGTAGTATATAGATTTGTTGTTGATTAATAAACCCATTCATTCATTCGCCACATATAATATAAAAACATTATTGAAATTTGATGTAGTTTTGTTGCCGTAAATTCTACTAATAGCAATAAAACTAACTTACCTATTTGTTATTGTTTTCAGAACTTTTGTTAAATTATTATATTTTGATTAATTTTGCATTCACAATGCCATACTGAAAATTATTCTGAATACAAAATGCTTAAAAAATCCACTTTGTCCCTGGCACCCTGAGATGGGAATCGAATTTTTAAGCACTTGTTACTTTTCGTTACCTACAGAGCGTATTCTCATCAAAGTTCAGGCAATCCACCCAAACAGCCGAAAGAAATATTGTTACAAATATTGAAACTCTCGATAAAGATGAGAATTTTGTTCTTAATTATTACATTTTGATGATATTTTTATATACCTATTACATTTTGATTAATTTTGCATTCACAATGTCATACTAAAAATTATTCTTAATACAAAATGCTTTAAAAATCCACTTGGTCCCTGGCACCCTGAGATGGGAATCGAACCCACGACCTTTCGCAATCCGGGTGACTGCTCTAACCGCTGAGCTACCCAGGACCTAACAGGACTGACGAATCTTCCAAGCACTTGTTACTTTTCGCTACTACAGAGCGTATTCTTATAATGAAAAATGCCTAGACCTGCTATGGCATAAGTATGTTATCTATAGAAACAATTTCACGGTAATATTACTGTATACCGTAGCTAAACGCTAATTTTAATTATTTCACAGCATTAATTCTATCAATTTTCTTGAATAAGTCGCTTTTGAGATAAGTATTATTTTTCACTTTTTTAAGTTTGAAATCAGTTCTATTTTTTTCTTTGTTTGTCCGTCAAGTAGATTATTAAAGATCAATAAATTACGACGACATCATATGGACTAGATATTATTTTTTCTACTCAGTCATCCATCATAACATTCAGGACGGTGGAGTCCTCACAGCCAGCGTTTCGAATGTTCACTCTTTTATCTTAATAAAAACATGCTGCAAAAATTCGTAATGGTTTAAGATGGTTACTTAAAAAAAATATATAATTTTTTAAACTCCACTAATGCCACAATAGGCTTATATATGATAGCAAACTAATTACTTAATAGTTATTGGTCTTTACTAGTGTAAACGGCAACGAATAGTATGGCCGGAGCATCTAATTATTTCTAGAATCTAGTACCTAAATACACATATATAACCTATTTTTCACTTTTTCCGCTAAATGACGTTTTGAAAAAAGAAGGTTTTCGAAATCCTATCAAAAAATAAACTCTCTAAGGAACACGCTTAAAAAATGTATCAGTGCTCTCCAAAAGCCAAAATAAAATGACATGGTTAATATTACCTAACAGGTATATTATTTGTTATATAACATTCCTGACCCCAATTTTCTTCCTTCATAATAAATCAATGTCTATTGAAGGCCGTACCTACCATACTTGGATCGCCAGTATTAAAGGTTCTACTAAACGTTATATAACATATTGTCGGGAAACGTCACGATACCGTGTAGGTTCAAGTTTTCATTTCAAATATGGACTTTGTTACAAAGGCACATAATCTATATTTGACGTCTAGTTGTTCATCTATTTATGTATGTACGATCGTCCAGTAATATAGTAATGTTTGCTAGAGGTCGACAGATTTGATAATAGTAATGCTGTTGGTTGGATGCATCCGATATCAACGAAGTTTATCCTAAATCTGAAGTGATTCTGCATTTAATCTAATAGAAGTTATAATTCGTCTATAATATTCTCATTCGTCTATTATATATCATTAGTTATTTTATTCGGTTTTTTTTACAGAATCTGATGCAATCTCAAATTGAAAATGATTACGTGACATTTGTAGCTGCAAATAAACGTTACGTCTGTCACAGATTTACAAAGAGCGGTGCAATTGCATCTAAAATAATCCTTTCTTAATAATATAGATGTAGTTTCACGTATGTACAACGGCACAGCATCAGCCATCCCCTCAGCGCATGCGTGCCTCCTTCCTCCTGCTTCCCAACTTTCCCGCCAGTGGTAGTGACGTTCTGCACGCAGGACGGCCGCCACCCGGTCAAAAAACCTTATTAAATAATTTAAATGTCGCTATCCAACACCCTCTAACATAAAACACATTTGAAAACCATGTGATGTGAATAAATCGCGAGTGCAGTGAACAGAGAAAAAAATGCTGTGTAACAAATCGATACATATGCTATTAACACAGAGGTCTGACATAATAGAAAGCACCATAACACTGATGGGCTTTTTAATGGTTCTCATCATGTGCCACGATGTAGAGAATGAGTCGCTTTAAAAAAGGTACGGCTTAAAATTGAGACGTGACAAAATAAAATGACAATAATATTACGACAATAATTAAAGTAGGATTAAATTAAGTAGATAATATTTTGATTAAGACAATAAAAATGGCGAACACAGCACATTTGATGAGGCGACAGAGCTCCCGAGATCTGTATGCTCAGCGTTCTATAGATCGAATGGAGATGAAGGAGCTGCGAGGGCGCTTGGTGACAATGGAGAACGGCCATCCTTCCCATCGCACACACGTCATGTATGGAGCAACGAATGAGGCATTCGAGGATACGAGTCCTAATAGACGTTCTTCAGAGACACCGACTAGTAAAGCGAGCTCGGTGGAAGATAGGGGTATCGCGAAGCCCGAAGGAGGTGAATTAGAGAGGGAGTCGTGGGACAGCAAGCTGACTTTTTTGTTGGCGACAGTTGGGTACGCAGTAGGTTTGGGCAATGTATGGAGATTCCCTTATTTGGCACAGAAGAATGGCGGAGGAGCATTTCTCATACCGTATTTCGTGATGTTGGCTATAGAGGGTATACCGATTTTTTATTTGGAATTGGCTATTGGGCAGCGTTTAAGGAAGGGTGCTATCGGCGTGTGGCATCAAGTGTCGCCTTACCTTGGAGGCATCGGCATCAGCTCGGCTGTGGTGTCATTTAACGTTGCTTTGTACTACAACTCGATCATCGCTTGGTGTCTCTTCTACTTCGCGCAGAGCTTCCAAGCCGAGCTTCCGTGGTCTGAGTGCCCGAAGAAATATTTCGCCAATGGTTCTTACATCACCGAGCCGGAATGTGAGGTAAATTTTATTTTGTTATATGCTTGCTATTGTAAATGATTAGAAAATTTAGGTTCCACTTACATTTTTAATTGATGGCCTGCTTGCGTCTATATTCCTGAAGTATATAAGTTAATTTACATTAGGTATAGGGGCTCCAATTTTTCGCACTTAGACACCTTTGTCGGTTCAGTGTAGGTAATAGGAGAAATAAAATATACATATATTATGATTCCATTGTTTCTGAGAATAGTTTGCCTGTTTTAAAACAATCATATAGTTTTCAATACTTCGACCATTTGTTGATGCATTAAACAACTATAACATATACATGACTTTCAAAAATCTCAGTTTCTATGTGAATACCCATACAAACTTCCATCCCTTAATTTAATCATTTGTCCTACATCAATTTCTCAAACCTTTAGCATTTTAATTTGCGGAAGTCTCATATAAAGTTCCACCCCCTAGTGTAGGGGGATGGGGTGTGAAAGTTTCAAGTTTTGATTTTTTTTTGTTGTCTGTGAACTAATACTATCTTATATACCAAACTTCAGCTTTCTACGACTTCAGGAAGTACCCTATAGGTTTTGATGATCATCATTTTACAAGTATCGAAATCGGGGGTTTTCAGACCGAAATTGGGGTTTTAGATATCCATAAAATCAAAAGTGTAAGAGCTAAGAAATTAAAATTTTGTATGTTTAATAAGTTTATTATTGGGATTAAATTTCAGACCTCTAGTATCAATTTTGTAGAAGTTTCATACAAAGTTCCATCCCCTAATTTAAGGGGATAGAGGGTAAAAGTTCCAAGTTTTTGAATTTTTGTGTTTTCTGTATACTGATACTACTACCCGTATACAAAATTTCAGCTTTCTGCAGGAAGTATCCTATAAGTTTTGATGATCATCATTGATTGATAGCTATCCAATTGAAATTTTGTAAGTTTAATTATGTATCTAGTGTAATCCAAACATAAGTTGTCGGATCGCTTTGTCAGATTTTTGAGGGTCCAAAAATCCGACAAAGCGTTTCGAGAAAAAGTAAATAGTGCCCTTACGCTTTTTTTGGTTGGTTCGTCTTGGCAGCTCACTACCGTGGCCCTAGAGGTTAATTAATTGAACCTTTATGTTGCGAAAGTGCTGCGTTGGACGCTGCATTAAACGTTGTATTTTTAAAGAATACCAAATACTACCCGATATGACTTTATTTCCCTTTTTCTCTGTTTAATTTCTCGAAAACGGATTTCCAACATCTAAATTAACCTGAAGTTCATATCAATGAAGCAACGCGGTAGATTTGACAAAACTCTTTGATCTATTATTTTATTACAATTATATCTTGATTAAATTCTTAAAAAAAAAAACATTGAATATAATCGGTAAAATAGTTTGTATTTATTTGTTGTATAAATCTAAAGTCAAAACTTTATTTGGAGTTACAAAAATATTTAAATACAGTTGTTACAATAGTTACCATTAGGTGTAGCAATTTTAGATGTTACAGGACAGGATATATATGTACTAGCTGTCGCGACTTCGCCCGCATAAATTATAGATGTCACTCGCATATGATGAAGCTACCCGTAGGTTAAAGAATATTCATGATCGGATGTGCATTTACGGAGACACAAAGTTAGAACCTCTAACTTGTTATAATACTAGAATACTATATGAATTACATAAAAGGTTTACGTGACTTTGAACATTGTTAAAGAATCACAAAAGTCTTTCATATCGAGTCTAAAGAGAAAAATATATTAAAGCATATATTGACGACATATTATTTGCTAAATTTAATATAATATGATCGTGAGCGGTCCATTTGATTGAAAGAATAATATTAAGTTGATTTCCAATAACGAAAATGCTACATCATAAGAACAGAAAGGATGTACGATAAGTGCTCTATGAATGAATCCGTAAGGCATATTCGATCATTGAAAATTGCGACCACATATTTTTGGATCTATTTGAATTACTTCAGAACGAATATACCAAACATTGATAGGTAAATTAATAAAGAGATAACGTAATATTTATTACTTTAGATCCCTAACAGCTTCTTAATGTGTCCGCTGCTGGGGAACAGGCCTTTCCTGTGGATAGAATCGAATCAAAACGAATAGGAAGAATGGGACATAACCTACCAGAAGAGCACAATGTGTGGCATGGAGGAACTCGAGATTTTTGGTCACCTTTCCCATGACCGGCCTCTGCAAAGGTTTCTTAAAAACTAACCACTGCGACATAAAGCTCATCATCAACTTAAGATGGAAAAGTTTTAATTATAGCATAATAAAAGTCTACCTAATTAAGTCGTACGAGTTCTTTTCCATTTCTCTTTAGAGATTTATTATGATGAGTCACACCAGTGAATATTAATCATTACGGAAATAAACTTTTGTTTGGACATAATCACAATGTAACAATGACTTTGCTTGATTACTCTGGATAATGAAAGTTTTGTAGTCATTGTTTCTGGTTACTATATGACTTACTTAATGAACACGATTCTTAAATATGGTGGGAATTTAATTTTTCCACTTCGAAAATCAAAGTGACCGATGTTATTAATCAAACTCGAAATATTTTAATTGATAAAAAATTACTATAAAAATTGTAAATTTTCTCTAAAAGACATAACACACAGCTCATAGTCTTCGATGTGGACGACATTAATTTAAGTAATGGCAACCTTTGTTTGCAATACTTATTTACCAGGCAACCGTGTTTTAATATAAAAGAAAAAAAAAATATTTTATTCGAAAAACACGGAAGTGTAAATAATTAACAATAAGATATTACATGTTTACACTGGCAGCCCATGGGTTGCGGCTAACTGAGAGCTGGTGACAATGGTTATTTCGATTCTTTAGATCATTATCAAACAAAACATATGACTGCAATTTAACAACAAAAAGTAGTCCCAAATTTTTTTTTTAAATAATTCGACTATATTTTTCCATTCAACCCTGTTGCAATCTATTCTATATATTATATCTTAGATCTATCATAAAAAATAAGTTTAATAAAAAAAGCAGATAACTGCAGATTTAAGCAGCCGGATCTTGTACAATTAGTTCCACGATTGATTAAACAAGTTCAATGGCGTTGACTGTTACTATCGATCGATAGTTATCTGAACTAATAT
Organism: Diatraea saccharalis; assembly: GCA_918026875.4. NCBI lineage: Eukaryota > Metazoa > Arthropoda > Insecta > Lepidoptera > Crambidae > Diatraea > Diatraea saccharalis. The sequence goes on from OU893337.1 coordinate 14,250,418, forward strand.
AGAACTAGAATTGTATCGTTCGCCATTTTGTAAAATACAAAAAAAAACTACAATTTTTGTTTCAATTTCAACTCGATTATCGACTCGAGCTCGATGACGCGTTCTTTTGTTTCGGTGATAGGAAAGGTGGCCAAAAATTTACACCTACCAATTCTCACTGTGCTCTCATGGCTCATATGTAATTCATTCACCCTATTCGATTGCGTTCGTAAGCCTGAAGAAAGGTATGTACCCATGCAGTGGAGATATTAACAGGCTGATAATGATTATGAAATATACGGTCAGTTGCACTAACGTCCATTAAAGGTTTAACGGACGTTAAGCACTATCTAATGAATGTCAAATTTGTATAGGTAATGTCGCTTTAAACTAATGTCAATATTAATGGACGTTTGTGCAACTGGCTGATAGTGTATTTAGTAGACTAGGTATTGGCGGTACTGTTTATAAATAGCTGGATTTAATCTATAATACAGTACAGGAGTTAAAAATAGATGACAAAAAATTTTTGTTTCGTGGGAACTTAATGTAGGTACCTAATATTTGATGTACCGCATGATTTCCCAGTAAAACCAGAAAGCAATGAATTCATGTAAAATTATTAATTGATTTACCACACAACACATATAATGTTATTATCCGTGCATTAATCATTAGGTTCTTCATCATACGTGACACAGCTTCATTTTATTTATATAGATTGATGGCAGACAGCTGACTGATTGATGGTGGCCAACGATAATCCCTACTATTTTCCGTATGACGAACAAATAGATGAACGTCCTAGGATATCTCATAATTTTAATTACTTTAGAAAAAAATAAATTAAACTCTGTTGCCTAATGATATCATACAGTTAAAAAAGAAAAATTAAAGATGACCGGCCAAGCGTGAGTGGGCCTCCCGCCTTAAAGCAATAAGAATTTATGCATCATGAAAAATATATAAAATACGTTTTGAAATATGCATATATAGTCCTTTCATGTGATATAGGTATCGCTTGTACAAGATATGTGGGAGAGCCGCGCTTCGGCATTAATGGGCCGGCTCGACCGGAGTGATACCACGGCCTCACAGAAAACCGACGTGAAGCAACGCTTGCATTGTGTTTCGTCGTGTGAGTGAGGGTACCGGAGGCCCAACCCCTCCCTCTTCCCCTCAACCCTTCCCTTCCTATGATCATATTCGTCCTTCAAAGGCCCTGCTGGCCTTTGAAGGACGCGCTTGTGTTGCAGGTGTCCATGGGCGACGGTAATCACTTACCATCAGGTGATCCGTCTGCTCGTCTGCCCCCTATCCCATAAAAAAAGTAGTACATTCAGTTTTAAATTTTATCATTCAACTAGCTTTCCGTCAGTGGTCCCTAGGGAACTGTTTATTTGGATATCGATTCATATCATGACACGGATATAATCACAATGACAAATTGAATAGTAAGCAATGGTTACTATGGCAACGTTTTAATTCCCCATACAAATTTCAAGTCCCATTTCCATCCCATTATTTGCTGTTTTTCAGGATAAAATATAGTTCACCGCGATATAGCTTCCCGTAGGTGAAATAATTTAGTCTCGGTCCAGTAGTTTTGGAGCCTATTTGCTGCAAACAAACAATCATATCTTTCGTCTTTATATATTTTGTAATCTGTACTTCTATTACAATTTTTCCTTGAACTTATACTTACTATAAAACGACACTACTAGCCAAATATCAAAGTTGTAGGTCAGCGAGAAAAAAAAACATGAGTGTCTAAATATCCTTTTTTTGTGGCAAAAAAAAAACAGCTGTATTTTTGTTCATATTAATTCTGAAGTTTTAATTTTGTAGAGCTTGAAGGAACTGACTTGAGTATACTTTATCTAACCATAAATATTGTTAGGATTAAAAATAAACAAAATATTACTTTTGAATTTCGAATCTGTTATTTTTATATGATTGTTCATCAAAATATTTTGTGATATTAAAATGGAGTGGAGTAATAAAGGGAACCGCATCACTGTGCATTGCATTACATAAAGTCCTTATGGAGTCAAACACAATTTTCAAAGCACTCCATACACTGGGTTTTAGTCAAATTTTTGCGTACCGGGCTATTGATAGGTACAATAAAACCCCCTGACGAAGTAACTTTGCTATATATATATAAATATCATTCCAAATTATAACTCTCTTTTTTGAAATCGGTTAAAAAGAATTATCATTGAACCATAACCATAGTGTTATCAATGGAATTATCATCTAGCGTTTCGAGCACCTGCCTGTTACTAACGTTAGATTGAAAATGAATTAAGTCTTCCCCGAAAATTTCGAGGTTTCATTTTATATAACGAAAAAAGTTTTTTTTTATTTCATACGAAAATGTTATTTTTGTGAAACATTAATTATGTAACGTCTTGATGAGATGTAATATATTAATTTAACAAATTTAATCACAATGAGTTTGAGATTGTTTCTTATTATTACTGTTCTCTTTGATCTATAGAAATATACCTTTAATATATTTTAGAGAAAGCAAAGGAAAAATACTCCTACAGCCAAATACGAATGTAAATACATAATCTCAACTAAGTCAAGATTAAAAGGGTTCTATTTTGTTAATTTAGCTTTGATATGGATCGCGATTATAAGGATTACATTGAATTAAAGGAAGCGTTTTTAATTATCTTTCCGGCATCTTGTCGGTATCATTAGTTTATTTATAAAGATTCGTAGAAAGAGCGTAATTGTTGTAATAAAATCGTAATAAAAAGTTCAGTATGTTAATTTTTCAGTTTGTTTTTAATCGACATTAAAAGAGAAGACTCTATTTGATCCATATTTATGTAATATTGTTGGATTGCACATATATTTTTATTATGTGGTTGTTCGCGACTTCGCCCGTAAGTTGTATCCCATGTCACCCGTGTATAATGAATTGATGATGTAGCTTCCATGATCGAATCAGTATTTCCTTAGATCACACTACAACAAAAAACATAGTTAAAAACCTACTTTTTTATAATGTTAAAGTATTAAAAAGAGGTATATTTTGTTTTTACACGTCATTACCAGCATTACCAGCCCTTTTACGTTCCCACTGCAGGGGCTCAGGCCTTCCTTACGGATGGTTAAGGAGGATGGGCCATGACCCTCCACGCTGGTCCAATGCGGATTGGAAGATATTAACGACTGCAAATGCAGCCGGAACCAACGGCTTAACATGCCTTCCGAAGCACGGAGTAGCTCGAGATAATAATTTTTGGTCATCCATCCCGTGACCGACCCTTGCGAAAGTTGCTTAACGACAACGCTCGCGGGCTCTAAATTTTACACGTATTTCTCGTAAATTAGAGATTTTATAGTAAGCGTTGTGCTGCGCTCAATGGCGAGTTCGACGCTGTTTTTATGACAGAATAACATTGTGTGTGAATTCACATAAAGTTCCATATCAAATGACACAAGAGAACTCTAATTGTATCTTAAACACAACTCTTAACAATTTAACATAAAGTAGATTATTACAAATCAAAAACTTCGCCATCTGGTATCCTGACGTTTTTGTGAGTGGCGCCGCGGGGACAAATCTCCAACTTAGTTGGCTTTACCCTTGATAAATTCCGGGTGAAAGTTCTATCCTGTTGCCCTAAAGTAAATTGTTAGAGAGGAGTTTTTGGAAGATCGAGTATTTTTGTTGGAACGTTAGATTTATTCCTTATTACTGATGTATATCTGAAGGGAGAGGGGAAAACTGTTATAATTTTTGAGATAAAAATAAAAAGTCGATGGCTCATTTATTTGTTTCCGTTCAAAATCAGCTTATCTAAAGGTACACGGTATATTTTTGAGAAAGGTAGGTAAATTAACCATTGCAGTTACATTAAAGTCCTCAGGAGACCTCGTACTGAGAAGAAATGGTAAGAAACTCAGTAAGAGCTGCTTTTTTCAAGAAATGAAATGAATGAAAGAAATTCAAGAAATGAAAAATCTAGTAAGCAATAAAATAATAAGAGGATCCGAATTAGTAGAAATATTATTAGTGGAGGCAGAGCTATCATAATATGGCTGTAACTTACAGTCGAGTTTTTGTTAATTCTCATTGGATTACCAAGCGCAGCTGTGGGTCGTTTATCACAAGAAATTATAATGGCGAAGCGGCTAACTTTTATTATTTATATATATATATTCTCTTCAAAAGACAAGCAACAAAACAAAGTATCATTTTATGTAACTGGATACTGTTGAATTGAATTAATTTCAGGTTTTAAATAGATGACGTTTCTTTTCTATACTATTATATAAGAGTTTATTATTTCTTTGTTTGAAATGAATAGGCTTTTTTAACTACTGGGCCAATTAAAAAATTCTGCAAGGGCAAAGTTGAGGGAAAATAACTAGTGTTAAATATTTTTGTCAGCTTAGATTTAGAATATTGGGCTTTCCTTTTTAAATTCAGTTCATCAAAAATGCTTATTGCAATCAATGAAACAGAATTATTATCAGGCGACATTCTAAATCATTCATGCTGTTGACATTATTGATATAAAAATTTTATTGATCCAGCCGAGATTGAACGTGACGCTACAGAAATAAATTGAAACAATGATTTGTTTCTTTGATATCAATTCAAATTATATTTTTATGGGTCACAATTTTGAAGATAAATAAAAAAATAAAAATAAACATTGAATTTATTTTTAATATAAAAAAAACCCTGCAATTGCAGTTAAAATATTTTTTATTTGAGTTCATATGATTTACCGACATAAGTACACCATAGATATATAAAGCCTTATTATACGTTATTTCTTCCTATATGATGTTTAGAATGTTTGACGATATTGTAGCACGCCTACGTACATACAGCGTAGTTCGACGCCTACGTCGTAGCCGATAAAGTTCGTAGTTCTATTATTATAGTGTATATAAGGGCGGTGTTCCTCAACGGTCATGAATTTGAGAGAAAATATTTTCTATTCAAATGATGTTGTGTCGAAGGGAAATTTATGCGCTTTTATAAACACAGAATTTTTGAATGTTAATGTATGGGAAGGTATAGATTATGTACATTTTATTGACAACGTTCAATTCGCTAGAAATATATTCGCAAATGGAGAAGACTATCACAGTTTTAAAAATATATAATCTGTAGCTGACCACGCGAACTTTTAAGCCTGATTATTTATAAATACTGTCTGATCTTTTTTCTTTCTTTGTAATGTGTCCTATATTTGTGCAATAAAGAATATTATTATTATTAATGGTGAAGGTCGCGGGAAGCCGCTGGATGCGGGAGGCGCAGGACCGATCGCTTTAGAGATCTTTGGGGGAGGCCTATGCCCAGCAGTGGGCGTCTCTCGGCTGAAGTGATGATGATGATGACATGATTAATACAATATAGGCTATGTTACGCTTTTCTTTCAATCAAAATAATAATGAAAGAGAAGAATGTATCTAACTTATTCATTTATTTATTAGTGTGTCGTGTCAAACATAATCATTGGTCCTATCATCCTATCATTTAGGATAAATAATGTAGTTTACATAAAAGTACGAAATATACAGTGTATAAAGTATAAATTTAGTGGGTATCCTATCCATGTCTTTATACCGAAAAACTAATTTTTGTTATATCAATATATACAATGTTCAACAAACACAGACCTTATTCCCATGAAACATAATCGAATACAGTTTCAAATAAACACTGAATCGATATATTTCACGCTTTGGGGCTCGACCGCTCTCAACTCAAATCTGGAGTCAAATTGATAGCTAAAAAAATTTATTGTTCATAATCATATCTATAAATACATATTTTTTATTTTAATAATAACACAATGATTTTGGTTTGTTTCAATGTTCGGAATTCCTTTTTTACATTTTTATTATTACTAATTAAAAGTTAGTCAAATTCAAAAAACTTAAACTTGCTACTATTAAACTGTGGCTACACCACCAGTAAGACAGTAATAAGACTACATCAGTTATAGGAAAATTTATTTGTATATCCGCCAATGAAATAAGGAGCTCTTAAAAGAACTATTTCAACGTCACTGTCCGTATGAAACAAAGGAGAAAGCAACGCAACAAGTGCGTGTCAACAGCTGCGCGCCACATGTCAACCTTCCGCAGCGCAGTCACCCGCACGCTCACCCGACGCCTGGCAAAAGGGATCTCGTTTTTTTTTTTTTTTTTTTTTTTTGGGTTCTCAACCTTATGGGCTCGGAACCACCTTCCCATAAACGTAGGAAGGAGGCGGTGAATCCTTCATTGGATACCAACACAGCCGGCTGTGAGGGTTATGTCAGACTCTTACTGACTAAACACCGCCTTGGACTACTGGTTACATACCCGGAGGCAACGAACCTTCATCGGAGCGACCGCCCCCCCTCAAGGGGGGGGGCGGCGCAGACGTCCCTAAACACTTACATGAATAGTGACGTCGAGATGTTAGCCGTTAACCCCGTGGGGGGCTCGGCACATCGGATTTAGGTTCGTACAGCTGACTCCCTGAAGGGGAACGATCAGCCGGATCGGACGGGGGTGTGACCTGAAGGGTCGGCGTGTGGAGGGCAGGGAGGGGAGCATCGCATACCACCAGAGGGGTGCTAATTGATACCCGTAACAATTTGTGTGGCCTGCATCCTGAAGGGATGTCAGGTCGAGAGGGCAGAGAGGGTTGACCTGAAGGGTCAGTATGATGGGGTGTGGAAGGTTTGGGGGACCTAACATGTTAGTGCTTATGATAAAGCACTTAGTAGCGCTTCGTGTTCACACAGCGCCAGAAGGCGTTCCTGTGTGGACGAAGCGCGACGGAGCTTAGCCGCTAGGGTGGTGATTTCATTTAGGTCGATTCCACGAATCAAGTTGAGAACTAGATTTATGTCATCGGCCATAGATGAAAGAACAGGAGCGGTTTTGTGAGGTGTGACGGAAGCCTTGGGTGAAGGTTTCGTCTGGGGGCCCCAAACCGGTTTAGAAGCCGATTTGGGGGCGGAATGGTTCGCCTTTGGTAGGGCGGGAAAATTCGCCGCAGTGGGCGGAGGGGGGGCTTTAGGTGCTTTGTTGACCACCGGGCCCTTACCCTTCTTCTTTGAAGAGGGTTTGGGCTTCGGTGCTCGTGGGCAACCTTTGTAGTTGGCCGTGTGGCCGCTTTGGCCACACAGTACACAAGCCGGAGGGGTGAGAGTGTCTCGAGTACGAGAGCACTCCTTTGTAGGGTGTGACTCGAGGCACTTTACGCACCTCGGAGTTGCGGAACAGTTAGCCGCCGCATGCCCATAAAGCTGGCATCGGTGGCACTGTCCCGGAGTACCGCGTCGGTGAGGGGGTTCTACTTTAACCCCGGTAAGGCCGCAGACCCTAAGGTCTTTAGTCTTAAAAATGTCCCGAGCGTTGGGGACATTCGGAATGATGAGTAGAGCCAGTGGGAAGGGCCTGCCGGCTCTACTATGCATTTTGTGAACGGATTCTACAGGGAATCCCTGTTCGTTTAGATCCTTTTGGATCAGATCGGTGGCGAGCTCGTACGGAACATTTCTTAGGACCGCACGAACTTTGCGCTCCTCTGGGAGAGCGTAGGTATGATAACCCACCTTGTGGTGGGTTAGGAGTCTAGTGAGGGCTCTATAGTCCTCACTGGTGGGTGTTTCCACCCGGATAGCTACACCCATGTTTTTGGCATGGGTGTAGTTGATCTTATTTTGTGTGCAGAGATTCGAGACCTCTGCCCACCTTGATTTGTCCCGTATGAATACGGGAGGCGGAGGTTTGGGTTTACCCGGCTGCGGAGTGCATTTATTATGCGGCCGCAGCGGGGTGTGGGAGGGAGTAATACTAGGAGTATTCTCCCGGGTGGCTTTTTTTGCCGGTGTTGCCTCTGGTAAGGTTTGGGCCGAGGGAGGTTTTCTCGGCGGTATTGCTTACCAAGGACACCCCGTCCGATGTGCGGGGCTTTGTTGAGACGTTTTCCGTGGAAGCGTCCGCACTTGCTCTAGGAGAGCGTGGCTTACGACGCTTCTTGCGGCTTCTCACCGTATGAAATGTGCCCGAGGATTCGTCGGAATCAGACGTCCTGAGAAGGTCGTCGTCCGACGGAGCGGAGGGGCAGGAGGGGGACCGCTGAGAAGCGGTCCTCTTTATGGATGTGCTTTCGCACTCCATGTCGGAAGTTGGGGGGACAGGCAATACCTGAGCGGCAGCCGACTCCAAAGTCAATTCAATGATTCTTTGGTAGTCGCTATCGGACACTGTTCGCCGTATTTCGTCGAATAAGTGTTTATTTTTCTTTATTATGTCTGACATATCGGCAATGCAAACCGTTAGATGCAAAAGAGAGAGAGGAGTAGTTGTATTTCACTCGCACTTCTCTCCGTCACACCTACCTTGGTAGGTTAGAGGGAGATAGGGCGAGTGTGCAAAAGACCTACCCCGCGCCGGAGCGAGGGGGGAAAACGCGACGCGGAAAAATGCGGCTATCCCTATTGGATATAGCGGCAAACCTTCACCCTTGGGACAAGGCCCAAGTGCACTGGGATCGGGTCTTCGGTGTTGCTAAAGCCTGAAGAGCCTTAGCGAGCGCACCGGGATCGCTCAGTTGGCTTAGTTGCCACCGTTAGGTATCCACCAACTCAAGAACTTGAGAGTGAGTCAAGTCCTACTGGTTTAATGTTTTGAGAAAAACAAAATCAGCAGGGCTTGCGCTCGGGGTGTGCAGACGGCACGAGAGTACTCACAGTTTGGGTAGGAGAGAGTCGTGTACGCGCACGGGGGCGCGCAACGAAAGCTGAGAGCGGAATGGATCTCGTTAACTCTATGCCAGCCTTTATACGGCACGTCACACGATCCCTCGCCCCGCGTCTCAGTCCCTTTCCCTTTCCTCTCGTCACTTTCCCCTTCCATTGTAAATATTGTAGCTTTCTTGTAATTGGTTTAAAATGTACATTTTTCATTGGTTAAGTTTGTATTTATAATTTTAATTGGTTAATATTATATTACGTTTTAGTATAAGTAGCTGTAAGATTTGTAAATAAAACATTCCATCCTTCCACCTTCTACGGAGTTTTACTACCCGACGACAAGCAAGCCTACGACCCGATCAGAGTTGCCAAAAAACCAAATATCTCTTATGAGCTACGTAAATATTAAAATACTTATTGATAATAAAACGTTATAGCAATCGTTTTGCCTGAAGCTTTTGAGTTCGGTGATCGACCTCTTGGGCATGTACGATTTATTTTCTGGATTAAGTTTGAATTGCGTGGGTGTGAGTGGCGTGGATTTCAAGGATTCTTGTTTACTGGTATGTTACGTAATGGTATTTACAAATTATAGCAATACATTCAGTAAAAATAAAACTTGATGACCATATGCAATGCATTATCGGTTAAGATAAAAAAAGTGATATGATTTAGTCGCTAGAGTTTTAAATTGGTTAGCTGTTTTTATGACTGTGTATTTCATTATAATTATTTAACCTCGAACATCTTATTTGTTGTCGAGCGATACTTCTTTTTTCTCTATTTTGCTTCCACTGTATATTCTACGACTTCATCTTCCATCCGTCCTTCGGTCAAGATGTTCCGCCCGACGACATTTCTTCCTTGCAATGACATGTCATATGACGGTCAATTTAGTACACCTGCGGATTTTCGTATTCGTTAATTTATCACGCAATGGAATACCAAGCATAACCAGTTCCAATTTCTCTATTCTACTTGGAGTCCGATGAATCTGCACTTTTGGTCTCTCTGCTCCGCTCTGATGGTATCGAATATCCACCTCTATTTGTCTGACGCTCTACCAAGTCATAGAGAATCAAGTTACATTCTTCGAGTTAGAAACAAAATAGAATTCTTTTGTTTCTAATGAGATATTGACACTTACTAGCGTTATGATCATGGTGTAATTGAAGTATTGTGGGATGTTATTGGCAGGTCTAATTTCGATAATCGATCTACCCTTATTTCAATCATCTTACGTTCGATACCCGTGCCACTTACCTTAGTGGCAATTCCGTGAATAATGAAACATTATTCAATGTACATGTTTGTTTAAATCTTCTATTAAAAAAAATATCTAAACCCATTTGGTAAACTAATCCTAAAGTAGTAATATTAGGACCAATGTAAGACTTAAAATACAATGTTGAACGCAAAGTACGATTTTTAGTCGATGTATCGGGAGACATTATATAGAGAAATTGGTTTGATAATAAAACTGAAGCACCGAATTCGTATGGAAGTACATACACTTTATGTAAACATAAACTTTTAGGTTAACACGGGGAATATTTCGTTAAATCAACTCATTGCTTGTTGAAAGCTTATTCAAAGCTATAAATAGACATAGATGGACAGAATTTTCATGATTGAAACTTAAAACTCTTTCTAATATTAATACATAAGATGCAGTTTTACGACTCTTCACTTCACTTATTCTCATATTAAGAAAGTTCCTTTCTTCACTTTTTATTAAGAAAGTCAGTACCTTCGTAAGTACCAAACCTAGAAATATGAAACGTTTCATATAAGACGGAGATAAAGATGCCATGTACATAAATATAACTGTCACCGTAGCTTTGGCTTGTTGCGACAGATGATATAGTGCAGCCTCAGATTTCGTGTCCCGACCCCGAAACTCACAAAGCGGTGTTGTCGCGACAACTTAATCTATCGATGTTATCGTTAACTTTTGCCTATTTGCTCTTAAACATAATATGATTCGGTATATTTGATAATGTTTCTTGTGTTGTGATTTCCTTTTTTAGCAATAAGGTAGCGCATCTCTAACTTTTTTGGCGATAGAATTTGAAGGAGTCTTAAAATAAAATATAATCTCTTTTATAATGGATGATATTTATCTTTTACTTATATTACGATTATTTGCTTAAATATGATTGATATTTTAGTAAGACCCCAACGGAGATTTTATTCTGAAATGAAATGTTAAATCCTTTATTCAAATAAGCATATCATTACTAAAACAGTACGCATTTTAATAAATAAATAAATAATTTGCCTTATTCACTCCAAACCTTAATATAGAATCGCTGATATTGAAGAATTTTCTGTGTTCATCGATATTGTAACTATTATTCAATGTATCTATCGTTGTAACTATCGTTATTTCCACAACACTGCTGTAAAATCCTATGTATGTATGTATATACACGACGTTACCGTATGGAGATACTGTGTGAGTACATTTTTGGAATTATAACTTTAATTAAAAAAAAAAATTCATCGATGTCCAACATATAACTTCATCTGCTTTGATTTTGAAGTCGGTTAAAAAGAGAGAAAAATGTGATTTAATGACGATTGACATACGAAATAAAATATTAATGGCGTTACTGATAAGAAACTCATGACCGTTGTTTAGTTGCGCAAAGCTCTCTTCACGTCATTTCAATGAGTCGTTCAGTTCGACTAAAAAGGACAACGCATTGTATAACTATATTTGCACTATGCTCAATAGTAAGTCTTGTTTTTGTGACTGTAGTTTTTGCCGATTACAGTTTTATCCTGTATACATAAGATATTTGTTTTTGTGGCATAGACATTGTCCCATATGTTGTAAATTCTTTGTCACCTCAGTCTTGGGTTGGAAGTGAACCATAGTTCGTATTGCCTGCGGGTTTTAGACGTATCATTTTACAAGACTGTCTGTCGTAGAAGAAAAACATATGAAATGAGTTTTGCTTTTGCTTTTGGAATTATAATATAGGTATATATTAATTTCATTCATGTATCATGCTGGCGTGTCTACAAAAATGTGAATTTTAGACTATATACCAAAAATATCTTCATTATTTTTTTATATGGAGTTTTTTTTATAATTTCCCATTTATATCTAGAAAACCATTAGGAATCTATTTATTAGTAAATAAAAATGAATCGCTAAATGTGTTGATAAGCTCAAAACTCCAGAACGGCTTAGCCGATTTGGCTGATTTCTTTTTGTTATGTGTGAAGAGGTCTGAGGAAGGTTCATATGAAGAGAAAAAACGTAAAAATTACGCGAAATAGTAAAAATCACAAAAGGGTAGTTTTGGTTATGAAAAATAAGTCACTAAATTGCACAAAAAATAAAATTTACATTGTAATAAACATAGAGATTCTGATTTGAAGTCTTAAAATTGTACGATTATCTTAATATCTTAAAATTAAGAGTCGTGATTTTTTGTCCGTGTGTCACGTGACTTGAAACACCACCCGCCGTTATGTGACGTCATTGTGGCAATAGTCAGATTAGACATAAATATATGCTTAATAATTATAAATCAAATTCTTCAATGGCGCAGATCGTAGCTTATTTATATCTCTTTGTTTCGAAATCAAGCGTGAGATGGCACCGTTTTTGTTTTATTGAAATCGTTTAATCTTCTACTTTGTGCGTCTGGCATATCACATATTTATGACGTCATTGTGACATATCACAATGACGTCATAAATATGACGGTCAGCGTTTTTGCGGGTATTATTTTTTTTCCGAAATATTTATTATAAGGCTTTTTTAAATTAAAATGAAAAGTTACAAGTATTATTACAAACAGAGTAGAATACCCCATTTTCCTATACCACGCAATCCATCCATTTCATTACCAAAATATAACGAGCTAGAGAAATAGAACAGAACAAGGTTTGCCGAGACAGCTAGTATTAAATAGTTTTCATATTTTCAATAACTGTTTGTTTGGAAGCTATTTCCTTGTACAAATTAATTGAAAGCTAGTGGATTTTGATGTATACGTCTTCTTAATAGAAATAAATTGCGGCGTAGGTGACAGTAGCACTGGACAAATATCCGGCAATCGTAGCTGTATCCGGGCCTTTGCTTGATTGCTTAACTGTAAGATACTATACCGACTTCATTAGAAGGATTATATGAAGTACTAAATGTGTCTCATTCGTGTTTTGAATATGAGACTTGAGACAACTATGATTTTTTACTTATTTGTTTATTCTAAAACCTGGATTTATTACCAATGTATTAACCACACTCTTAATGAATGTTGAAAATTAGATTAAATTTGATGAAGATTATAAAAATGTGAAAGTAAATCTGTCTGTTAAATCACTTATTAAATTTGAATGTAATTTGTTACAAAGATAACCTAAGGAAAGAACAAAGCAAACCTCTTTTACTTGAAAATAGGGGTTGAAATAAAATATTAAAGATATTGTGGATGTTCGTCATTGAAAATAAAGTTAGTATTAAGAATTTTTATTGAAACTCGTCAGAAAGTCTTGAGTTATTAAGAAAAAAATGTTGTAAAGTCCGTTAATATCAAGTAAAATTAACATAATTGTAATAACTTCAGACTTGAAAGAATTATAGAATTATAAGCGTCTTAGAAATGAAATTTATTATAATATCATAATAGGTACTTGGTCGATAAAAAAAATCGAAAGTGAGTTAAAAATTATTTACAATAACTATGTACCTACTATGTTTAATAAATTATTATTTATGACTAGGTGAATTTCTTACCGCTTCAGAATTTCACAGATGATATATTTCTGTTGTAACTATAATAATAAATACAAAAAATATTTAAAGGGGACCTCCTATGCAATAATCATTTTTCGTAGGTAATGGTACAAGGCCGGTTATTTAACAGAATAACATAACTGTTAACTCGACTTTAAGTGAGACTAACAAAATTTATTTTATTCATATCCGTTATAAGAAGCTTGAAGGTAGACAGACGGTTTGACAACTTGGCTTCGTAAATTTTATTCATTTAGTTGAACGACGACGAGCTGTTAACAATCACACAGTCTGTTCCAATTGATGCGTATTTAACGGCTGCCATTCGGTAGGGAGCAATTTCTTTTCATGTCGTCAGAGGCACGAACGAGTCGATATAATTATTTTTTTGTCAACCATTCGACTGGCTTTTAAGGAGTTTGCTTATTATTGTGACTGTTTAATGAAAGCGTTTGCCATTACGTTATTCCTTTATCTTTTTTATGATAAATTATGATGATGATGGTTTAAGAATATAATCTAGAACAAGTAAATAGCATAGAGTTTAAACAATTTACATAATACCTACATATCTGTCTGGGAAATACAATAGCTACATAAAAAGTAAAATGACCTACGCTCTGTATATTGATCCGTCTCAATCAAATTAACATTTTATTTGACGTTAAGAATCTTTTTTAATTTTCATTATTCGTAGTTTTAATCCCCACTGACTATTAATTACTTATGAAGTGTTTTTCATGTTCAAACTTTTGCAATTTTGGGTGATATTCTTTGTTATTGGATTGGTATTAGAAAATATCCACATGTCGTTTTGTTATTTAGATTTGAACAGTAAAAAGTAAATGATTTAACAGGAGAGCATAAAGGTGAAAAAAAAATGAAACTGTGATTCTATTCAACGAGACAAATATAATATTTATTTTTTTATTTGTTTTTATTATTATTGAGAAACATACAGTTTTATACATTTTGTGGGCATAAATATATTAACAAAAAGTAAATCTACAGTTCCTTATATTACATTTTTTTCTCTTCTTCTTCTTCTCTTTATTAGGAATAGCTAACAACTACACATTTTTCATTAATAATGATACATTGAATATCACCTAAATAATTAAACATGTAGTCAAATATGCTACCCACGATTTACTAATTAGTTTACAGTAATTTAAAAACATCGTGTGATGGTGAGCAACAACCAATGATCACTCTCCGGCGCTTAATGAGGAAGCGTTAGACAAAATAATAAAAAAAAAATTAGGAAAAGTAACTCGAATTACTAGTCAATAGATGGCAGTACTATAAGGTATACTTCCGTTAATCGGTTAGTAAGTTAAACACTAAAATGAACAGAGTACATATTTTTTGAAGTATCCGTCAATATCTATTTCAATCTCGAAATTTGCTTCCCAATACCTCCCCACCGCACGTCAAAGACCGACCCATCTTTACTATTTATAATACATTCCAACTATTGAAGATAACTCTCTATAAAATAGATTTAATTACTACACACTTTACATTCAATATAAAGCAATGATCAATATCAAATTAGTGGTTTTACCTTTTTAACAATTACAATTATACATCCAATTTATGCAAGTGTTTAGCAACGTGGCGTTTAAATTTAATTAAGGTTTCAAAAATATTAAAGTCAAGTTCTTTTGATATATCTTCCGTAACAAGTTCTTTGCTTTACAGTGAATAATGTTGTTATTCCACTTGCCCTTCCCTGTTTACTGGGAACTCGGAAATCTATTTTTTCAAAAGCAACGGGACATCGACTATGTCATTTAAAATTTTAAACAAATAATTTATATGTATAATATTTCAGTGTCTTAAGGATGTTATATTAAGAAAAACTATAGAGGTCTCATAATCTAAGTGTGGATTACCAGTTCTGTAATCCAATGATTAAATGAACTTGCGCTGTACTCTTTTGTATTGATCTATACGATACTGAGGATTCTAAACGGGGCTTGCATATTCAAGTCTACTACGTACATAGCTGTTAAATAGGTTATCTTAATCTTATCGCACACATAAAACCGTCAAAAATGGGTACTGATTTGCTGTCACCTTCCTTATAAAAAGAATTACACATTAAAGAGTAATAACTCACCACGCGAACCCATTGTGTGGACGGGTGTTTAACGACTGTAGTAAGGACCACCGCTTTAGTACTTTAGAAGCACGAGATAGTGATTTTTGTGGAGACTGATTCCATGGAAAATGAAAAGCTAATAAAGAATTGATGTCAGTAGAATGATTAATTATTCTTTTTGGATGTTCATTCCCCTATTCGTACATTTACATCCCATTTATATACGATTCAGTAAAAGGGAGATCAGAGTTATTACCTTTAAAAATAACCTAGCTAGGGTTACCAGTATATGTTAGGATATGTCCTGAGATTTTGGGATTTAAAAGTTCAAGTGTGGGGCCTAATATTGATTATCTGAAGATTTATTGAGTTTAATAGAATTTTTTCTTTTTTTTGGAACTCACAAAAATATGAAAAAATACCTTCTACTGAATCAAAGTTAATACACGAATGATAACATTTGTCTTATATTTAATTCTAAATTTGTGTATTTGTAGGGGTAATCTTTGGAAATAGTAATTCGAACATGAAGATTTTTTCACCTACTGGAAGCAACAATATACGGGAGATTTTCGATCACTAGCACAAACCTCCATTTAGGTTAAATGACGATGCCGAATTTGTATGAGTAATGTAGCTTAGACTAATGACAATTTAAATGGACGTTTGTGCAACTGGCGTGTTGCGGATCTTCCTGGATCTTGAACAGATTTACACGTAGCTAGCCGATGCTTGGACTGTATAATTGAAACTTCCTTCGATGGTTTTCACATCTTCTTTATTCTTAAATCTTGAGGGCCGGAGAGCTTACAAATTTCGCTCAAATCGACCCGTCTTACATTTGTTGGGGTGGCTCGCACTTAGCTCCGTATATTATCAGTTGGTTAGCCTATTACACATCTAACCCCTACTTTGCGAAGCCATCCCCCACCCTTAACATCTATGTATCACATTATTGTTAATTACTACGTTTTACTGTTTCTACATTTACATCATAAATCACGTTAAAACATCATCATATTATTGTTACATAACTCGTATCGTGTCGGGCAAGACCGCGCCGTCGAAGCTCATAATCATTCTAAGGCGCGCCGCGCTCTTGCCCGATGTATTTATGTGGTCAGAGCGAGACGGAAGATCCCGCGTAAACCAGCGCCGTCTCGCTCCGATACATTTTTATCGTTAACATGAAGGTAGTCGAACATTTTACATTTTAAACACCCCTGTATCGAGGCAATACCGTATAGAAACCCACATAAGCTCCCTTGACTCGGGCAATACCATATAGAAAACCCACATAAGCCTCCTTGAGTGAAGCAATACCATACAGAGAGCTACCTAAGCCTCCTTAGCGAGGCAATACCTTATAGAAAACCATAGCAAATAAAATCCAACCCCTCACAATCATTTAATTTGCTATAACTTAAATTATCTTAATACTAGGGGAATAAATACACCCATAGGTTGTATCATTTAATTCTAAGCTTTAACCACATTCATTTAACTAAACTTACTTATTATATATAATTTACTTAAGATCATCTAATATATACAACTCGACGAGACGTGCGTCCGTAACAGAGCTCCCCCCGGCGCAGCATCCGCGTAGCCCCATCACTCCATCGTCAGGACCGCCAGTCTCGTCGCCGGTCGCCGGAACGTGCCGCCCTTCGTCTTCACCTCCACATTGCGTATCTCGTTGTCTGGTCCAGGATATACTTTGGTGACGACGCCCCTTGGCCATATGTTGCGGGGTAGTGTGTGATCCACAACTATAACCAAGTCACCCTCTTGTATCGCACGACGCCCAGCGTCGCGGGCACCTCCACGTGGTATGAGCATGGGAAGGTACTCTCGTAGCCATCGACGCCAATATTCATCGGCCAGCGCTTGTGCTGCCCTCCAGGTTCGCTTGTCGGCGCGCTCGCACGGCCCGGTAAAGGGCAGGCCGTTCGAACTACCCAATAAAAAGTGATTGGGCGTGAGTGCTTCTGGATCTTCAATATTGACTGGTACGTGTGTCAGAGGTCGAGCGTTTAAAGTGTATTCGACCTCGGTCAGTAGTGTGACTAAGACTTCCTCTCGCGGCGATTTTTCATGTAGCGTCACTCGTAATGCATTCTTGACACTTCTAACGAGACGTTCCCATGCGCCTCCTTGGTGTGGCGCGCCTGGTGATATGTAACGCCAGTCGACTCGTTGTGTAAGCGCATAGTCTCGTAGTGCCGGCTCCCATTCATTGTATGCGTCCCGTAGCTCACGGTCGGCACCTCTAAAATTCGTCGCATTGTCACTATACATTGTCTTAGGCCACCCCCTCCTCGCCGCCATTCGTCGTAGTGCCATAATCGCGGAGTCGGTAGACAGGCTCCCCACCACTTCGATGTGCACGGCGCGGGTTGAAAGGCATGTGAATAGCGCCCCCCACCTTTTCTCATGTCGTCTTCCTATTGTCACCGTCATAGGGCCAAAATAATCGACGCCACAATTACTGAATGGTCTGATAAAGGCTTCCAATCTTACTTGAGGTAGATCACCGTGTACTGGTTTCGTAGGTATCGCTTTTCTCACGCGACAGAAAGCACATTTATAAGCCACTGCACGCACCGCTGGTCTTAATCGTAATATCCAATATCGTTGTCTAACATCATTCACGACGCGTTCATTGTTCGCGTGATGGGCGCGACGGTGTTCGCGTTGAAGCAACAGCCGCGCATACGGGTGGCTGCCGTCCATTATTACTGGCGTAGTAGCGGGGGCAGACACACCCGCTGCCCTTATTCTCCCGCTCGCTCGTAATACGCCGTTCTCGTCTATGAATGGATCCAGTTTTCGTAATCGACTGCTGTTAGACAACTTTTGGCCAGCTATAAGACGGTTAATATCATTTGTGAAGCTTTCTTTCTGTGCGTTTTTCAAGAGTAACTCCTCTGCTTTGTTTATGTGTTCCGCGGTTAAATCAGTACCACGGTGGCGACATCTATCGACGAACATTAAAACTCTTGCCATCGTTCTCACGTAGCGTTCGTAAGAGGAAAAGCGATTCACATCGGGAATGCTATAGTTTTCCTGCGGCAGTTGTGCTATCGCGTAACATTCATTTTCATCCGTATTGTTCGTGACGTCACAGGTAGGCCACTCTAATTCGCTAGCGTATAAAAAGGTCGGTCCAGTGAACCACCTATCCGTATTCGATTTTACGTAAGCTTCGCCTCGCGTTGCGTCATCTGCGACGTTATGTGCAGTAGGCACCCATCTCCACTGTGACGCCGTCGTGGTTTCAGTTATTTCGGTTACACGATGAGCCACATACGGTGTAAAACGCGCTGTATCATTGTTTATCCACTGCAGGACGGTTTTTGAATCGGTCCAATACACGACGCGCTCTGCATGCCATCTTTGTTCTCTCGCTACGGTATTCGCCAACCGCGTAGCGATTAACGCTGCCTGCAATTCCATTCTAGGAATACTTTGTCTTTTTATCGGTGCCACTCTGGCCTTTGCGGCGGCCAGCGTCACTTGCACCGCCCCGTCATTCTCGATTCTCCAATAGACTGCGACGCTATAAGCGACCTCGCTCGCGTCACAAAACACATGTAGCTGCTTTCCCGTCACTCCCCCCGTATAGAGACGCCGGGGTAGACGCAGCCTACTAATGGTACTCATTCCATTAAGCCATTCGTGAAATTCGCCGGCTTCCTCATCAGGTAAGGCCTCGTCCCAGTCTATTTTCAATCGCCATATGTTTTGTAATATAATCTTCGCCCGTATCGTGTAATAACTTAATAATCCGAGCGGATCAAATATAGACATTACTGCGCTTAATGCCTCCCTTTTTGTAGGGGCTCGTTTCATTTCTTTTATGTCCGTATTCACGCGCACCATATCCGTGTTAAATGCCAGTTCGTCCGTAGACGCATCCCACAGCAATCCTAGTGTCCTACCCCATCGGTCCTCGCTTATGGCGAGTTGCGTAGGCGATGTGGCACGGCTCTCTACTGGCAGCTCTCGCAACACTTCCGGTCCGTTTGAGTTATAACCGGTTAGCGTGAATCCCGCCTGCGCGTGCACAGTGGCTACTTCCTTTAGCGCATCCATCGCCTCTTGTTCTGTGTCGTAGCAGTCGACATAGTCATCCATGTAGTGACTCTTAGTGATTGCTTCATATGCGCGTGGATACTCTGTAGCATGCGCGTAGGCATTCGCGTTCCGTACACTGTGAGCCAGGAAAGGAGAACTCTTAGCTCCGAATATCATAGACGTCATCTTGTATCTTTTCGGCGGCGTGGTTCGCTCGTCGCCTCTCCACAGGAACAACTGCGCCGGCTGATCCTCCTTGTGAATCTTTATCTGAAGAAACATCTCCTTGATATCGGCCGTGACGGCGAACGCTCGTTCTCTAAACCGTAAAAGGAGGCCCGCTAGATCTATAAGCAAGTCGGGACCCTCCAATAGTTCGTCATTGAGACATACTCCATTCGTTACGGCAGCCGCATCAAACACTACTCGTAACTTTCCTGGCTTATTCGGGTTCGACACCGCGAAGTGGGGCAGATACCATAATCGTTGGCTCTGTAGTTCCTCCCCATTGCATTCCTCCGCGTACTTTTTATCAATCAGATTCTTTATCTGCGCTTTATATGTGTCTCTGAAAGAGCTTGACTTATCCATCTTCTTTTCAATGGTTTTCAATCTCTTCACGGCGGACTCGTAACTCGGTGGCATCTTCACATCATTGCGTTTCCACGGCAGTCGCACCTCATATCGTCCGTTAATTTGTTTTGTCGTTGTATTAAACAATTCCATTGCGCGAGCGTCGTTCGGACTGACTCGCTCCTTTCTATTTATTCCTATGGAATCGATTTCGAAGTGCTCCTTTACTTTTTCGTGAAGCGCATCATCCCGGTCGAGAGGGCGCGAGACCGTCGCGCATCGCGGTGTGTCTACGTATAACACCGAGTCGCTCTCTTTCAGCATCCCCGATCGCGGCGCTGACCCATGGATGACCCATCCAAGCATCGTGAGGGAAGCGATCGGTTCGTCACGCTTACCCTCGAGCAGTCTTCGAGTTACTATAAGATGCCAGTTGTCCGCTCCGATCAGTATGCGCGGTTCGGCATACCCATAACATAGATCTTTGCTACGTAAGTGGCGCATATGCTTATAGTTTAACGTTTCTTTATTTATCTTTTGTCGGTTCAACGTAAGATTTTTCATAGTTTTAGCTTTAATATTGAATCGCTTCTTATTCCCCGCGATCAATTGAAGATTTACTTGTTTCGTTTCGTATACATTCTGCGTGTTAATGCTTCGTATGCTTAAGTTATTTGTCGGCCCGTCGGCACCCACGTAATTGGCGAGATCTTCATCTATCACTGTTATAGTTGACCCTTCGTCGAGTAAGGCGTAAGTGTTGACCGAGCCTTTCGGTCCTTTTATGGTGACGGGACACACTTTCAACAATACTTTGGATCTTTCTGTTGAGTGAGTAGCTGATGCAACCATCTCGGCTTCCTTTGTGGGTCTCGCTTCGCTCGTTTGGGCACGGTTCTCGTGTAACATCGCATGATGTGGGTGGCGGCAGCCATCTACACCACATAACGGGCTGTCACAGTGTATCCGACGATGTTTTCTGTTTACACATCGAAAACAAATTTGGGATTTCTTAACCCATTTCCATCTTTCAGGTATCTTCATAGCTTTAAACCGTTCACATTGTGGTACTTCATGACGTCCCCCGCAACATAGACATACTTTGGAGGTGACGTCATCGTTGGTCGCGTACACCGCAGTGCTTCTCTTTCTATCGTATCGCGGTTTCATTTGTCCCTTTGTCTCGGCGATATTCTTTTTCATAGCAGCGGTGTTGTTGTTAGTCACATATGCGAATTGCAGTGATCTATTTGCTTCGCGCATCAAAAAACGAGACAATGTTACGATCTCTGGCTCCGCGTAGCTTCCGGATTCATATGCATAGTCGCACCAACGCGATCGGAGGTGGGGGCTAAGCTTTTCCACCACTTCTCTCACTAGTAATGGATTTCTCAAATACCCTCGGTCGTCGACATTATCCAATATGCATACTATATTTTGAAGCTTAATTGCGAACGTGTTGAGTTCGCTTGCCGTCGTACCCGGTCGCGGTAAATTCTTTATGTCTTCTAGCGCTCGATAAATAATCACTTCGGGTCGACCGAAACATTGTTCCAAAGACTTCATGATTATCTCCGGATCGGCGACGGTATACAAAAGCGCTGATACCGCTTCTTTCGCTTCGCCTTTCAAACAACTCCTTAATCTGGCTATATTTTCAGATTTAGTGAAGTGCCACTGTTCTGTGGTGTCGCGCATTGCTGCTTTAAACGGCAGCCATTCGGCCGGTGCGCCGCTAAAAATTGGTAATTCTTGAGCCTGACGCGGCACCGGACGCCTATTCATCATTCTTTCTAACGTATGAGCGAGCTTATCCATCCCCGAGTCTTCCTTAATCGTTTGCTGATCTCGGTTTGCTGTCTCATCGATTAGTTTATCATCACTCTGTTCCTTGAAGGGAGAGTCCGTAATGTGGCGGTGTTTATCTACCTCTACGGCTCGCGCATCCTTCCTTTTCTGTTGCGCGGCCGTATCGCCGTCCCTTTCCGACATGGGCTCTAACACGTTCTGACGCCGTAGATTCTGGAACCAGTCGTCCACTCGTTGGACATTATCGACGGCGGGTAAGCTCTCCGGATCGGTTTCCTCTTGTATAGTAGCTATTTCGTATGCTAATCTCTTTTTTACTAGCTCCGATTCAATATGCAACTCGCGGCGTCGTATTTCCGCGAGTCGCTCTTCCGCTGCGAGTTGCGCCTGCTTAACGCGCGCAGCAACGCTCGAATTCGAACATACCGTTGGTGGCCTCGATCTAGGCATATCGTCGCGATGTTCAATTCTCTGTGCGGCGGTACCTTCTACGGTTTCTTGTGGCGCTTCCGACGGCATCACGGATGAGGCAAGGCACGAGGGTGACGCAGGTGGCCTGTCGAACACTTTTCCTTTAGCGCTGTCCATTTTGCTTTGTTCGGCTTGGCTTTGACGTCTCGTCGTTGGCATGTCCTCTTCTTACTTGCAGCCCCTACTCCTATCAATCTCAAACGGGTACGCTAACTGGGGAGCCCGCTTGAGGATGGATATCGTGCAGGATAGGAAGGTAGGAACTACCCAGCAGAGAGTCGGTCGCGGACAACGGGGCGCTCGCGTATCGGCTGGAATGTCCGATAGCATTGGCAGTGCCTACAGAAAGGACCCCCGCTCCACGCCAAACCTTACTGGCGTAGTAAGACGTAGTTCGGAAACGAACTAACAATCTAATCCGTATGTTTACAGCCCCGCGAAATACGACGTGTAGTTCGGAAACGAACTGACCACCTCGTCCGTATGGTTACAATGCCTTGCGTAGTACGACGTGTAGTTCGGAAACGAACTGACCACCTCGTCCGCCTTGAACGGCGTTAACTCACTACGCACACCGTTTGGCACCGTTAGGTGGTGTACGCAATGAGCCCGCGGTCCACCCGCGTATACTCGTGACAGAACACGAATGTTTTCTTCGGCTATGTCCGTAGGTCTGGAAGGTTTTCAGTCTTCTGACTTCATATATCCGGCGAGCGATGGACCAAACTTGTGTTGCGGATCTTCCTGGATCTTGAACAGATTTACACGTAGCTAGCCGATGCTTGGACTGTATAATTGAAACTTCCTTCGATGGTTTTCACATCTTCTTTATTCTTAAATCTTGAGGGCCGGAGAGCTTACAAATTTCGCTCAAATCGACCCGTCTTACATTTGTTGGGGTGGCTCGCACTTAGCTCCGTATATTATCAGTTGGTTAGCCTATTACATATCTAACCCCTACTTTGCGAAGCCATCCCCCACCCTTAACGTCTATGTATCACATTATTGTTAATTACTACGTTTTACTGTTTCTACATTTACATCATAAATCACGTTAAAACATCATCATATTATTGTTACATAACTCGTATCGTGTCGGGCAAGAGCGCGCCGTCGAAGCTCATAATCATTCTAAGGCGCGCCGCGCTCTTGCTCGATGTATTTATGTGGTCAGAGCGAGACGGAAGATCCCGCGTAAACCAGCGCCGTCTCGCTCCGATACATTTTTATCGTTAACATGAAGGTAGTCGAACATTTTACATTTTAAACACCCCTGTATCGAGGCAATACCGTATAGAAACCCACATAAACTCCCTTGACTCGGGCAATACCATATAGAAAACCCACATAAGCCTCCTTGAGTGAAGCAATACCATACAGAGAGCTACCTAAGCCTCCTTAGCGAGGCAATACCTTATAGAAAACCATATCAAATAAAATCCAACCCCTCACAATAATTTAATTTGCTATAACTTAAATTATCTTAATACTAGGGGAATAAATACACCCATAGGTTGTATCATTTAATTCTAAGCTTTAACCACATTCATTTAACTAAACTTACTTATTATATATAATTTACTTAAGATCATCTAATATATACAACTCGACGAGACGTGCGTCCGTAACATGGCGAATAGGCTATAACTTTCGCGAGTGAAGTCGCGGGAAAAGAGCTAGTTTATTATATAACTACATAATAATTGTCATCACGTTTCCTTAGTAAAGTAAAATAATTTCCTTTATTTTCAGGCTTAGACAGAATCTCAGGACTATTTAAATAGGTTGTTTTTCCTTAAATATCTAACCTGCTAACCCTACTCACCCAGCTTGAACCTTTTTCACGCCAGTAGCCGCTCGGTTATTGAAAATAACAGGTTGGTTTTATGGAGTCGTTATTTATACATTTCCATGGGAAATTCTTGTGATTGTTTTTTTAATTATTCTCTTTTCGTTAAAGATCAATATTGGTGTAGCAAACTGTGTATTGTTTAGTCTCGTATTATACTATCTTTGATTATACGTATAATATGTAACTAGTACTCATCATCATCATCATCAGCCCTGTTATGTCCCCACTGCAGGGACTCAGGCCTTCCTTATGGATGGTTAAGGAGGATGGGCCATGACCCTCCACGTTGGCCCAATGCAGATCTGAGGGTATTAACGACTGCAAATGCAGCCAGGACCAGTAGCAGCAGTATTGTAATATACTTATGTCAATCATCCAACATAAAAATAACATTGCCAATAATTTGCAGAAGTTTCCACTTAAAAAATAGTAGACTGCTATACAAGGGGCTAAAATTGCACTTTATTAGGAAGTATTTAGCTTTATCTACCCTAGTTTTACTCCTTAACTTTTAGCGTGGTAGTTAGTAAGTATGACAAATAAAAATAAAAGCCAAACCTATATAATAAAAATATTTCTTTATTTTCTCCACAATACCAAAAAAAAAATGTACAAATGTATAGAATATATCAGACTGGTGCCTGCACTTGAGCGTAAAATCCGTTTTACAGGTCACCACGCCTCCAACATCCGGATTATATGTGTACATTTTATACACAATTGTTTAAAGATAGTTGTTGAAAATTTCACGATACATCAGCGATTCTCTTATCGATCCTGCCAATTAGTGTAATGTGCTTTATTTGAGTACCATTTATATTGTATATGAATCACTACAGACACAGACACGCGCACACAAATACCCGCACAGACAAACATACATATAGGTAGTCATACAAGTACAATTTCTGTTGCATCTTCACGCAAAAACAAACGAAAAGTTTTGATGAAATTTGGTATGTGGATAATTTTAAGCCTGAATCAGGTATAAGCCACTATTTGTTCTTACCAAAATTAGACCACTTGGGTGCATAAAACTGGAGGAAAGTAAGTAACAAATAATACAACACGCCGATACTGGAGCTAGCCCTACGATATATCTCAATCTTAGGATCACTGACAGGGAATTAATAACATAACATAAACTGTATAGTGTCTAGCTCCAGTATTTCTCTTAGGTTCTTAAAAATATATATCATTATACGTATTCTGGCTGTGATTGGATTAATTTGCATTTGAAAGTTGAGATTTCTGTCTATTATAACTCCGAGATATTTGATGTTACTCATCTTTTCTAATTTATGACAAGTATAGAAGTGGCCAGTTGGAGAGCAATAGTTAGAGTGAGACACTATACAGATATTATCTTGAGATTTTTTATAGAAAATATTTTTTTTATAGATGTGTGATCGGCAAAGGTAATTATTTTGCCTTTTAGTTAATTTCAGCCTACATAGATCGTTAATATATGCTAAAAATAAGGTTGTTCCTAGTGAACTTCCCTGTAGAATTCCAATTTTAATAGGAAGGTCAGAATTACATAAATCACCGATCTGAACTCTTTGAAATCGATTTGCAAGATAATTTTCGAAAAGATGGAGTTGGGAACCTCTTATTCCGGGTCTTGCAAGTTTGTTCAGTAGTATAGGTACAGAAACCGTACAGAATATGTTGTTAGGTTACGATGTCACATCAGTGAGTTTTTGACGCGTTCAGGTCGCAGGTTTCTATGATATAATAGAGAAATTATAACGCTTACAAAAGCATTCGCTTTTCGGTCACTCTTCTGAAAGATTGAAAGTGTAATCATCAGATCTATTTTGCTGTTACAACGAATAAGGGTCTGATCATCAGATTAAACGATCAGTAATCATTTCCAACCTATTAGATGTCTTTATTGCAAAGGCAAAGGCTGTCCCTAGTAAATCTTACAGCGAGAACGGACCATAAACCACCACGCGGGTACAGTGTGGATTGGTTGACAACTATAGACGCAGTCGGGACCAATGGCTTAATGTGTCTTCTGATACTTTTATCAGAGGAAAAACTTATATAATAAATTTGCAATTGATAGACCTATTATAACGGCCTTAAAGGTCAAACAATACTTTATGAACTTTTGTTGCCAAAACTCTGCTATATTTATTTCATATTTTATAAATAAACGTTCCAATATTATCATTGTCTGAATTGCGTTGTTCTTGAAACCCGCATTATTTCAAACCCTTTTCTGCCATCTGCGCTATCTTATTTGACGATGATTCAGGGTATATTTTAGCCACGTATTACAGACGCCTCAGTATGGTCAAGATTAAATTTCATACCTAACAATTTTGCCCTAAACATAAATCAAACAAATCGAGTGTCGTCTTATTATATCCATTGTAATATAAGAACTTATTTACCATCCAGGACTTGTCTTCTCCATTATGTTTCATAGGAAATAAAGTAGATTTTTTACTATTTACTCTTTTTTTTTGTTGCAGATAAGCAGTCCAACACAATATTTCTGGTATAGAACAACACTTCAAATTTCCGAAGACATTAATCACCCGGATAGTTTCAACTACAAGATTGCTTTAGCTCTGGTGATAGCTTGGATCCTAGTTTATATGTGTATGATAAAGGGCATCGCTTCCTCCGGGAAGGTTGTCTACGTCACCGCTACATTCCCCTACATTGTTCTAGTAATCTTTTTCTTCAGAGGCATCACTCTAAAGGGAATGAGCGACGGTCTTGTACACCTCTTCACTCCCAAATGGCACACGATTTTGGACCCTGTTGTGTGGCTGGAAGCCGGAACGCAAATATTCTTTTCCCTTGGCCTCGCGTTCGGAGGATTAATTGCTTTTTCATCGTACAACCCTGTAGACAATAACTGCTATAGAGACGCGATAATGGTATCGATGACAAATTGCTTAACTTCTATGTTCGCTGGAATCGTGGTGTTCTCGATAATAGGTTTTAAAGCTACGATGGTATACGAAAAATGCTTGGACGTGAGAAATGAGACGCTTTTGGAGCTGTTCGGGCCAGCTTACAAGTCCATGGAGTTTCCTGACGCGGGGCAGATGGTGAATATTTATTTAAATGGGAATTTGACAAAGATAATCATGCCACAGTTGCCTGAATGCGATCTGCAAAAAGAATTGGATAATGTAAGTATTTAGGACGTTAAAGAGTTGTCCACGATGAAAAGTTATTAATTAGTAAACTTACATACATATTTATCTTTAAAAAAAACTTACTGAATTTACCTGTCCAATATAGCATTGCGAATCAAATGTGAAATTCGTATTTATCAAACCAATTTATAAGTGTCGTAAATTGCTAATGCGCTGAAAAATTGTCTAAATAACCCCCGTAAGACGTCGTTTAAAAAAAGAAAGTATAGATAGCACAAATTACGAGTGATCAAATATTTATATTATTTAGTATTGTTAAAATACTTTAGTAACTTTTAGTTTGGTAATATATTGCATAAATTTTTTGAAAAGGTGAAATTATATATTAATATTGAGCTATATGGAAAGTAAAAAAAAATATGAAAAAAAGTAATTCACTTTGCAATAACGCAAAAACAAACGGAAACGACATTTTTTTAAAACAAAGCAAAAAGTAATAATGAAATGAGAGACATTAGATATATCTATTTTTAGTGAAATTAGGTTTACTCGTTGTGTAAATCATAATAGCAATTGTTATTTTAGTCAACCATAACAAGTGACAACAAAATAATAATAATCGAAAACAACAAATACATAACAAATATTGTGTGTGATCTCAACACAACCCAACTCAATAAATGTACTCGCCAACCAGTGTCTATTTGTTAACGGTACTGATTTTTGGACGTAATTTCGTCATTAAAATGGCGCCCAGGCGTATCAGCATTTTGCGAGGATTACCTGGAGTGATGTTCGATCTTGATTATCCTGTCTTTGTCGGAGAGATTTACTCTAAATAGACTAATCTATACATATATAAAAGGAGATGTCCTGACTTATATGACTGACAGACAATGCACAACCTAAACCCCTGCTCGTAGAGATTTGAAATTTGGCGGATACATTCCTCTTATTACGTAGAGGTGTAAAAACAACGAATTCTATTACGTTTCTATGAAACTTCTTTGTTTTTGGATCTACATCGATGAAAATTGGTATTTGAGTAGCTTAAGACCCTGTGAAAGTAATAGGTTATATTTTAACCCAAAAATCATCACTTAAGGGATGAAAATTGGAGTGGAAGTTTTATGGATAATCAAAATGTTATCATAGCAACCATTGCTTATTATTTGATTTCTCATTGTAATAAAGGAGAATGCCAAAATACGACTTGTCGCCGACAATCAATTCGTTATCATTGCAATTTATGTTTTATTATACTTTAAATTATCAACTATTAATAGGTTTTAAAAAAGCACACATCTAATATTAATTAAGATATAGATTTCCTTATATTATTTTTTATATGATTTACTTATTATTTATTAAAACATTTAAGTGCAAATCATTAAATGTACGGAAGAAACCGCATTTTATTTTGCGTAGGTTTCAGTTTTAGATTAAATGTGTTTTTCTTTCCATTTGTATTTCAAATTATATAAAAAGCTTTTAAGTTTTCCGAGATAAAGTAATGAAACATATTGGACATTATTGGTTAGTCACATGTATAGCTGTTGCTGTACCTTAAAGAAATAAATATAGCTTGTTGTTGTAGTATCTTCGAAGTTGAACATCAAAGTGATTTTATTCTAATATTGCAGATATTTTATATTATATAGTAATATTTGGGTTTCGTATCATGATCCTTGACAGTTAACCAGTTCACTGGACGTTATACTGCTGCACTGTAGAAGGACATTGCGATAGTTACTTAGCTGATCGACGTTTAGCCCTGCAAATGAATGGCGCTATTTTAGACGGATGTTTTACCGCTATGTTTTTTAATCCTCCGCTCCTCAATTTAAAGTAAAAAAACAGCTATGGGTTTAAAGTTGACCAAGAAATTGTGATTTATATTGTTCTTAGGCTATTTGTTTCAGTAACTGTTCTTGAATGATGTAATAAGCGACAAGGATAACAGTTTAATTATTCTATACTAATATTATATATGCGAAAGTAGGTAGGTCGATTTTTTTCTTCACTATAATACATATATATATCTTTGTGCACCTTTGTCACTTTTTGTCGTAAATCATTGTAATACTTTTCCAATTTTGAAAGCCCATTACGGCATAAAACTAACATAATGAACTGAATAAGAAATTTTCTGTTGGTATATATTCTATAACTATTTTATTATTTTGTGACACGGAGAAGAAATGAAACCCATATTAAGTTCCTTTACGAATTAAGCGATGCGCGCGTCGAGCACTATGTAAATGGGGTGTAGAGACGAAACGTTGCTTCTATCTCTTTATTCTGAATACTTGTGCGAGTAGTTCGTGACATAGCAGGCTACTAGAAGTTAGAGGACGAAGACAGGGTAATTGACATCATTAATTAATCAAAGTAATAAATCGACCTATAGGAGGATAATATATACAAAAAAATATTACATTATGCATTAATTACTTTGCAATACAAAAACTGGTAACTGGAATATGATTTCTTAATCCTCGTATCGTACCTACAATTTATTTTCAAATTGCTTTGCTATCGTTACATCGTTCAATCCCAATAATATAATTCCAAAAACCGTCGAATCGACTCTTCCCATCACATTCAATTTGATATGCCTATTGTGCGTACGTATATCTGTGCGTAAATACTCGTCTAAACGAACGTGGAAAAAGTATTCAAATAGAAAACGATTTTATTTAAGATATTCAATTGCAAAATAATCAACTATGTTATATTGTCTATGAAAATACGCCTTAATATTAAATAACATTCGTGGACTTGTCGAGAATATCTAAAATGTTCGCGTCAGGAATTTTGTTTGAGACAATTAAATATTTGCAAACAAGACGGTAGAGTACGATCTATAAACCTCCGAAAATAGAATTTATTAAGAACACCTTCGTGTATTTATGTCTATATTTTAGGCAGAAGTTTCTTTTTTTTATTTATATTCTATTTAATATTTTTCAGACGGCGTCTGGAACGGGACTGGCATTCATAATATTCACAGAGGCAATAAATCAATTTCCAGGCGCTCAATTTTGGTCGGTCCTTTTCTTTCTGATGCTTTTCACACTGGGCATAGACTCGCAGTTCGGCACTTTAGAAGGCGTCGTAACATCCATAGTGGACATGAAACTATTTCCCAACTTAAGAAAGGAATATTTGACCGGTGGTCTATGCTTAATATGCTGTGTTTTGTCTATGGGATTTGCACATGGGGCCGGAAGTTATATTTTTTTGCTTTTCGACATGTATAGTGGAAACTTCCCATTGTTGATTATTGCCTTTTTTGAATGCATCGGTATCTCGTATGTCTACGGAGTGAAAAGGTAAATATATATTTTTATTATATTTATTACCTATGTTACATAAATACACTAAAATAGACAAAAAACAAATTGAAATTAATTTTGAAACCACTAAGGGCTAAGGCAGTAAATAAATCAAATATAATTCATTTGCTTCAAACAAATTGAAATTTAATTTAAAAACAAATTGAAATTAATTTTGAAACCACTAAGGACTAAGGCAGTAAATAAATCAAATAAAATTCATTTGAATTCGGCTGAGGAATTGGTGATCAGGCTTTCAATCGACTACAAATGAAATTTCAGAAAGTTATCGCCTTTGTAGTTTTAAAAGACTATTTTAATTATTTTTGTAGTCGGTGTTAATTTATTAATGTATTCCTATTATTT
Organism: Diatraea saccharalis; assembly: GCA_918026875.4. Taxonomy (NCBI): domain Eukaryota; kingdom Metazoa; phylum Arthropoda; class Insecta; order Lepidoptera; family Crambidae; genus Diatraea; species Diatraea saccharalis. Next base: position 14,281,612 of record OU893337.1, read on the forward strand.
TAAATCATCGCTAGAACTTAATAATTTATCAAATAACGTACCGATTTTATTATAGGTTTTATTCATCAGCTCATCATTCTAACTTAATCTAATCAGTAGAATTACTAATTGCGCAAAGAAATTCATCTCCGTATTGACTTGTCTATCAACAATTACCATGGCACTAAAGTAAGGTTTACCGAAGGCACGAGTGATGGTAAAACTTCGAAATGAATAACGATCATCCTTGCGATCATATTTCTCTTAAGTTTTACCGATATGCGTGCTTTAACAGTTCAGTAATTTCGGTTATATCATAAACCTATTTAGGTAAGATTTAGTGTAAACCATCTCGGACTTGCAAGGTCATTAACAATTTATATTAAAGCTCCATGAAAATGGATGTCTTCTCAATAACTTTCCACTTACTTCGACTGGCGTTGTAATGCAAAATCGATACCGGTTCGACGTCAAACTCTTAACTTTTACACTTCGAACGAAAGAAAAATACACAAGCAAGGCGTGAAAACTTAAAGCTGTTTCTACATTCGTACCGCTGAGTGTAAAATTTATTTACTCGTATAGAATAAATACAAATGGATGTCTTAACTGAAATATATTTTCATTAATACAGATCGTTAGAAACTAGATGTTTTCCTGCGAATTTTCCCCGTCGTAAATCGTTGCCTATGACAACCGCGTATGCTGCAGCTGTACGTAGGTCATAGAATTCTTAAAATTGGCCAGTAGGTTCAGAGCATATTCAATATAAACAAACAATTAAAACTTTCCGTTTTATGATATTAGTATAGAAGAAGGAATACAAATTACTGTCTCAACTGAAGTAAATCATTATTAGAAATGATGCACATGAAAAATTTGCTATCATTGCACAATTTTTTCCTCTGGTTAAGTATCGCTAATAGAAGATTTTAACGGTTTTAAAAAAATATATTATATTATAATAGATAATTTAATTTTCATTTTACAAAAGAATGTGCAGTGGTTGCATGTTTTCATAAAAGAAGTCCCTAATATGGTCAAGTCTCCGAAGGGGGAGGGATGCTTGAATACACACCTTTTCCTATAACCACGGAAGTTCCCCTTCCCTAGGGCTTCTTTCCGTTCATATGTTCCTTCGCAGGTCTCAGGATCTGTCCCAGCGTGCCTCCTGGAGGGCGGACCAATGAATAAGAGAGCTGACAAATGCATTAATATTTAAACATATTTCAGGTTTGCAGACGATATCGAACTGATGACAGGTACTCGTCCTGGTATATATTGGCTCATCTGTTGGAAGTATCTTTCGCCGTTAGCCATGTTGTCAATTCTCGTCTCCTCATTTGCCGAGTTGGCAATGGAAGGTTCTGGATATCAAGCCTGGATACGTTCAGAAGGGGACACAGTTTCAAAACCATGGCCAATATGGGCTATTATTATGGTCATCTTCTTGGTTTTGGCTTCCGTGCTGTGGATACCTGTGGTGGCTATAAGCAGGTTAGTGAGAATTATTATTTGTATGGATTCCTTCCTATAGTGTTTATTTAGTGGATTACAATTTTGAACAAAACTGTTTGAGTTGGAAATATTGAGGAAGAGGGAATGTGGCTTAGACGTAATGAAATTTAAGAGTAGTCATTAGATTTATCAATAAGGATATTTTAAATATTATTTGTATCACAGTAAGTCATTATTTAAAATAAAAACTCTATAGCTCCTATAAAAAACCTATTTTTGGTAGGCGAAGCCTAAAACAACAATGATAATAATTACGTAACCCTTAACCCTTACTTCTTGCTTAAGTGATCCAAAGTGATCTTATCGTTTTATTTTCAACCAGGTACTTTGGTGTACCGATAATTGATGACGAGGAGCGTGCCTGGTTCCCAGCCGAAGAGCTCCGTGATTTCCATGGCATCGAACCCCGCCCTGTGTCTGCTACGGAGACGTTACTCTTCTGCACCAGACCGGATGGCAGTGAGGGTTGCTGCTGGCCCGGTTGTTGCGACACTGATGACGATGAGTAGATTATAGTTTTGGGAGCTAAACCAAAGCAGCAGTTCCTAGAGTTGTGAGGCAATGAATCACCCAGCTCATTTTGTTTTATGAAACTTTATTTATGATGATAAATAAATATATTTTGATGCAGACGAAATTTAATAATCACCGGTTGGAGTGTATGTAATGTTGTACTAAAAAAATTATACAAATAAGAAAAATTTCCTAAACTAACCAAACGCTGTTTACTGTGTTGTACACAATAAATACGAAAAACAAATTATTTACGAGAAAAAAATTCGGGTCAAAAGTTTTTGTTTTCAAAAATATTTTTTTTACTTTATTTATAGTATAGAACACAAAGAATTACAAAGAACGTTTTAACGAAAAAGAAAATAACGGAACGAAAAGAAATGTACGATAGTATTTTGTTTATTTTTTTTCCATTTCCTCAGTGCCCCGTTGCGTACACCTCTACGTGATCGATTAATGCTTTGTTGAGCTGAATTTCTGATAACCACCAAAGCTCCTATTATAGTATTTTACTTTTTCAATTTTGCATTTGCTTTAAAAAACTGATGATAAGTAGATGTCTATTGGAATAAAGTAATAAGAAATTTCATCCGTAATATGATAATGATTTATCAATACATATATATCTTCGTTTTTTCTTGGTAATTTCGTATTTATACATGTTATACGTAAAGATAATAATCATTAAGTCTTTTTAGTTTTATAATATTGGTCGCCATTTTACGTGAAATATACATTTTTTACTCTCTTTTTGAGTAATAATAAAGGAAAAACGCGTTGATTTTACAATTTATACATATCATCTGTATAATATTAATGAATTTGTTGTGACGTATCATGTTCAAACATATCTCACATCTAAATATATAACGATTTATTGAATATTCAGATGATTATTTTGGTTATTTATTTGTTAAAAATTGTTTATTATAACTTTTAATATAACATTTATAGCAGTAGGTTTGTATTATAGAAAAACTATTGTAATATTTACTCTTGTTGAATTCTACTTTCGGAACTATTTAGAAAAGTAATTAACGGTTGGCTGTTAACTTTAAATAACTGTAAACAGGCGCTTAGGTATTTATTTGTTTTTAAAATCCTTGATATATTTATGTATTATTATTTTAACTTTAATAAAGTTGCAATTGACAATATTGACAAGCTGGCAGCTAAAACGACTGTTCATATATACATGGAATATAATCGACAATATTATTATATTTAGACCTTGAACTGTTTATCGAGTAAACAATGAGCTAGTTCCCAGTATTCATACGACAATAAATTTTATATTAGGAAATGTAAAATATATGGATATCCAACATTACATGTCACTATTTGGAATAAAGTAGGCGCGAACAATTAATTTGAATAATTATTAAAATATTTTTCAGAGAAAAATTGTCGGACAAGATTTTAAGTTTACAAAGGAAATATAGAATATTAGATAACATGAATATTGACAAAAAGAAATAAAACATTTTTCGATTAAAACATCAGTTTGAAATAGCGATAGTACTTAGAATCAATTGGAAATTATGAAAATTCTGTTAAAGCCCAAATGAAAAAAATATTCAAATCAATTGTTGGCGTGTTTGTTTTAATAACATCGTTGTTATACTATTAGATAATAGTTTTTAAATGGTGTAGAGTAATAATATAGCTAAATTGTGGACAATAAATATTTATTAATAAAATTAATTTATTTTTTATCATAATACAAATATGTATAAGAAGAAGCCAAAAATGACAATAACACATTAAAGCTCCTCGTGTTACACATTATGTATAAAAATATTGTAACTTATTCTAGTCCTTACTTATTGTTACATACATACTTGTTTTAGTAGCATTAAAAATGACAATAAAGGATGGCAACGTCAAGTTATTTTATAAAAATTAACGTGTATTTATAAAATCGATGTGATAATATTTAAAAACCTGTTATCTTTTTTGAATAATATTACTAGGGTAGGTCTTGAATATCTAAACAACTGTGTATAAGTAATATAGTTATTTTATAGCTCATTTTATAATATTAGCTTAGATGTATCGTTTCTTATAAGAGTTAAGTCCTTTTTTAATTATGTTAAAATTTAAAGTGTTTGCAGGTATGTACAGAAAATGATCCAAAGTATTATGTGAGCGTTAAAGGTAAACAATACGTATCGTTATCTATAGAAATCTTTATCGTTAACCTTTTTGATCGCGTATTCGGTCAAAATAATTTCAAAAAAATCATATTCATTTCGAAAGTCACTCGAAATAAAGTACTTAGACTGAATTTGCATTCGATTATATTTAATATGCATTTATTAAGAAATTAAGAACATTTATGGTCAATAATCAGAAAAACTTGGTTTTTGAACCTATCACCTATAGCGTCCCGTGCCTTACAACAAAACGCAGTACCTCGCGGAAACAAAACAGCATTTTGTGGACAGCGATATGTAAGGTTTACTTTAAATACTCCCATAATACTTTGGGTCATTATCCTTTTTTCGTCTGCCATAGAAATATACTATGCATTATATCAACAGTGAATCTAATCCACTAATACATATTTTGTAACGATCAAAATATTTGACTACTGTATCTTTAGTATTCATGTCGCAATCAAATGAGTTACACTGTTACTCGATGGAAAAATATGAAAAATTTCCAACCAGTTACAGTGTTACTTGTTCCGTTTTGCTTTGAATCGATTCATGTCAATTAACTATTATATTATTGATCATTCTTTATTTAGAGCTGATGCTCTAATATTTTTCAATAAGAGCGTAAGTTACTATTATTATAATATATTTGTATACAAATCTAATTTAATCATTAGAATATACAAATCATCTTATGCGCATCGCACAATCCTGATTAAGAGTAAAATAAAAAGGAAATAATAATAAGTGTATATTTACTTGTAATAATCTACACGGATATTTAGTTTGTATATTTGGTGATTATTTTTTGTTTTGAAAGAAAACATACTGTAGTAAAAAGTTCAGTAATTATTTTCACAGCGTTAAAGGTGTAAATTGACAAAAGCCAACTGTCAAATCTTGTAAAGAGAACGGAGGCTTATCTTTGATGTTGCCTTTTCAACTTTCATAGTTTTTGACACGCACAAATAATTGGCACCGATACCGATACTTTGTAAAATATAATATTTCCTTGTGTCATTGGATATTATTTGAGATAGGTTACAGACGCAGCAAGCTAGGTTTACCTATTGCTTAGATTTCGAGCTTCGCCAACGATCTCGTGCAATGTGCTGTAAGCTCGTCACTACCTCGCTACATTTGCACAAAATTATTATAATGTTTGTTTCTGAGATTTTTCTGCCTAATCTTTGAACATTAGTTTTCACTTGATATTAGATTCGATAGGTCAAAATACTCATAATTATCGGTGTTGTATGAGTCGTTATTTTCCTTTTTTACTCATTGTCGTAGAGACAAATGAATCAAATCTATTCTATTTCTTTGGAGTAATACCACTGAATGATTTGTAATACACATAAGTATTCTGAAAGAATTAATAATTACTAGCATTCGCCAGCAAATGTTTAGTGGGATAAAAAGTCATCCTATTATCTAAGTCAGCTAATACCCTATCTGTATACCAAATTTCATCAAATCCGTTTAGTAGTTTTGGCGTGATTGACGGACAAACATCCAAACAAAGAAACTTCCACATTTGTAATATTAATAGGATGATTATTAACATACGTCCATATTTTTTTAAGGATTTCGTAGACGTGTTTGTAAAAACACACGGTAATATTAGGTGGAAATCACTAAAATATCCGTGAGCTTGCATTGAAGACACATTTGCATACAAAGAAAAGAGTTTACAGTGTTTATACGTTTTGAAGAAAAAAGTTATATTTTTAACAAAGTTGTCTAACCAATCTGCTTGAACAAGTTAAACTCAAAAATTAACGGTCGTATTTCACACTATATTCAGTAATGGACGGGATTAATTAATGGCGTAGGGTCATTATGGTTTTTGTGAATAATTTAAAGATAAAAATAAATATTGATGATTGTTGAAGGTGTTACGTACCCACTGGGATCTTTAGCCATCTGTATTAATTAAATCTGCTTAATGGGTAATTATTTTATTTTATTGAAAACGGAAAAGTTTTCAAAACGTGTACGTTTCATTAGTAGAAACTCGAAATAAATCGAAATGTTTTTTTGTTATTTTTTCTACAAGATTTTATTATTTTGCTCTTCCTACGTTAATTAGTGTGTAATGAATCGTTAGGCATAGCTTGTTTTATGTAAAGTAAAAAACTTAAAACTGTTGTACACATTGATGTGTTTTTGAGACATTATTATTATTTAATTTAGGTATTGTCCATCACTGTCAAATTTTGAGTTTATGCCTATTCAAATTCTCGAGTTTTTTAATAAACATATTTATTACGAATAGAAGATAAGTATATCTATCACCAATATCTAATATAGTCTACTAGTAAATATTATGATTGTAATGTATAGCTTAATACATATTTAGAATCTATAATCGTTTGTAAACTATATACTTTAATTTTGCAAAAAAAAATAAGATTGTGCCTCTTTTTTCGTTTAAATGAATGCAAAAATTAACGTGTACATTAACGGATAATGTAAAAATACTAAAAACGTAGATACTTTTCTTATATAGAGTGAAGTCAAAAGAGCACTCATGGACTTTGTAACTCATCAAATATCATAAAAAAGGGTTCAATTCCACTTGGTGTTATACAATCAACGAAACATCGCTAAGAATGTTGTCTTGTGGCTAGAGAATTAGGCGGTCGCCTAGTCGCCTAGTTTGACATAGTGACCCATTAATTAAAGTAAAATGTAACGAAAAAGTAACTAAAGTAAAATGAATTGAAACTTCGCTTAGATGTCGTATCTTATGAATAGTGCTAAAGAATCTAGACTAGAGAGTTAGGCGGTGGCACCTACACCCTAAAACAGACATTTCGAGACAAAGGGTATATGGGTTTTTATTGGCTAACGATTATGTGCGCAAATAATACTGCTTTATCACGTAAATTAATCCATCGCATGATGTCCAATAAGGGTATTTAAGAAACGTTTAGCTTTGAATTTCAGGATCAAACTCCTCAATCAATAGCTCAGCTGCAATACGACGTCTTACATTTTGTCCTTTGGAATTCGCGCGAACTACTAAGGCTGGTTTTAGTATGACGCTGACCGTCAGCGCTGACAGACCAATATGTAAGGGCTCTATAGAAGTGTTCTACAGTTACGCCGACCGCTCAGTGATGACGGCGCCGATGAGCAGTTACTGCTGATTATCGCATGCATATTTCTTTTATTTACACCTATGCACAACCCGATGTGGTTGCAATTCTGTCGATACAAACTAGGTACGCTTTAATAGCGCAAAAATGTGTTTTCAATTCTGTAAATAGCTAATCTAAGGTGATGGAGATTAAACACAAAATATTATAGTTAAATTTATATAATTATATATTACAATACATGTGACAGATAACAAAATAACGTTAGAACAAAACCATATGAAACCAGTGAGTGCCAGGGCAGATGACCCGGTTTTGACCATTGCATCCTTTTTGGCTATTTGTAACTTCAAAGCGTTTTAAAAATGTTGCATTATATCAAAATTAACACCGTTAACAGCTATGAAGTTAACTCATAAAATGGCAAATACTGAGTCATAAATTTAAAATGGTTAAAACCGGGTCCCTGCCCTTCGACAGAACCGCTTCCACTGTTTTACAAATGTAGTCGAATGGTAAGTTTATTCCGTTCCACTGAAAGTAGCTCGATTTTATTGTGCCTTTCAGTAATAAAATTTTATCTAACAAGGTTTATCTTGTGTAATAACAATTGATTTTTTTTTACGAAACCTCACTGTTCTTTCATTTAAATAGTGTTCAGTGTACAGTCGTAAAAGTAAAATCAACAGTACGCCAGGTTAAACAGAACTGTCAATTTCCCCACTCGATTTAAACCATACCAAACATTGATGGTGATGTCAATTTCTATTGCGAAAAGGGTTTAGCCGGATACGTATGACGAGTCGGCCCCCAAATGGGAATCGATATTGAAACTTATGTTTTAATATAGACTTGATGTTCAAACACGATTTATGTACTTTTCGCGATCGACTTCCGCTTTGACCTTGAGATAGAGAGCAAAATATCCGTATGCTTGACTATTACTGAATATGATATATCTCTGAAGCTAATTAAGATAAAGAAGTGAAACTAACGCGAGGTGTTAGGTTACATTACAGAGTATATCACATATATTTTTTTATAATTTTTAGAATAAAAAATGACATTAAAAAAATAAAAATAAAAAAAAAACATGTTTTTTTTCTGAGTTCTCTGTGACTTACAATCACGAAATTAATATATGTTATGCTCCTTTGTGTGCTCTATTACCCATAAAAATTGCGTGAAAAAAAAGTTGGTGCAACACAACGAAAAAAAATTATATGTGATTCGCGCCTTGTAGTGTGAGTGTATAAACAAACAAGTTCGAACTTGTTATCGAGCTGTTTACTGCATCGTTTGTTTAGCTAAAGTAGCAGTCATTTGTATTACACAAGAAGGCAGTTTGGGACTCAAATTCTGTCATAGGTATTTTGTATCAGCATTTTGAAATTATTAACTATCGAACCAAATTATTATTAAGTAATAATGTCGAGAAAGTGTAATAATTGTAACAAGTACCTGTGTAAGATTCCTGGTTATAGAAAAATTATAAAGAATGAAGAAGAACCTAAGTGTTTAGTGACTGTTTGAATAAAATCGTAATAGTTAATGATATTTTTTGTAAGAAGTGTCGACTTATCCCATATATTAACAAAAAAGCTTCTACTTCTAAATGTGCAGCATTTAACTTGGCCGAAATAATGGACGATCAAAATAATCTCTCAGTACAATATGTGAAATCAGCACCTAATATCATCAAAGCAGAAGTAAAATCAAGACATATAAATAGAAAAGTCTATCGAATTTACATTCACTATATTTCCGAAGGTAATGACTACAATAGTATTCTTTGTTATTGCTGTGATTGCCCCAATGGCGAACGTACAGTGGGATGCTGTTCTCATGTAGTAGCTATTATTTATTATCTATCATATGGACGATATTTGTCCAAAATCGTACGTCCTAATGAGGTCCTAACTAAGTTATTTGCGACTCAAAGTGTTCCGATTGTAATTAATTACAACAGTGACGATGATTAATATTTTGTTTCTTGTATTTTGATAGACACGAAAAAGTAATAATAATAAGTATTGAACACTGGCTGTTTTTTTTTTTCATTTCTTTTTTAACAATTATCCCATCTCTCAAGACTAGTTACTTATGTTTTAAAACAAGCTGATGTGAAATTTCGAAAAAAAAAACAATGATGTAATGTGAAAACCTTATAATACAGGGGTATACCATAAGACAGAAATCACATATAATTTTTTTTCGTTGTGTTGCACCAACTTTTTTTTCACGCAATTTTTATGGGTAATAGAGCACACAAAGGAGCATAACATATATTAATTTCGTGATTGTAAGTCACAGAGAACTCAGAAAAAAAACATGTTTTTTTTTTATTTTTATTTTTTTAATGTCATTTTTTATTCTAAAAATTATAAAAAAATATATGTGATATACTCTGTAATGTAACCTAATACCTCGCGTTAGTTTCACTTCTTTATCTTAATTAGCTTCAGAGATATATCACATTCAGTAATAGTCAAGCATAGGGATATGTTGCTCTCTATCTCAAGGTCAAAGCGGAAGTCGGTCGCGAAAAGTACATAAATCGTGTTTGAACATCAAGTCTATATTAAAACATAAGTTTCAATATCGATTCCCATTTGGGGGCCGACTCGTCATACGTATCCGGCTAAACCCTTTGGCTTAATGTCAACTTGTAAGAGGTATCAATTACCTACCCTGAACAAAAATGTTAAATAATTGATATTTTTCATATTAATAACGTCACTTTGCAGTTGCAACCAAAAGTAATAATGGTAAAGATTGATTTTGTTTGATTATATCACCAGCCCTTTTACGTCCCCACTGCAGGGGCTGATGGTTAAGGAGGATGGGCCACGATCCTCCACGCTGGCCCAATGCGGATTGGAGGGCGTTTGTTTGATTAGTTCGCACAAAATTTTAGGCTCGCCGCTAAAAGTCTCGTAAATTGCTTATAATACCCGCGTGACATCATTTGAAAATAGAAAGTATAGATAGCACAATATGCAAGAGATAAATTATTAATGAATTATTGTAATATTTATGAATAATCTTTAAAATATGTTATAATAATTTAATAACTTTAAGTTATTTATTTCTTTTTGCTTGAATTTTGGAAGAGGTCAATTTATATGTTAATATTTAGGAATATGTAAAATAAAAAAATGAAATTCTAACATTTACTTTGTAATAACGCGATAACAAACGGAAAGGACATTTTTTAAAACACTGCCAAAAGTAATAATGAAATGAGAGACAAATTTTTTTTTGTGAAAATTGGTTTAATTATTTTAAGAATCATAATAGCAGTTGTTATTTTAGTCAAACTTAACAAAGGCAAAAAACTTAATAATATCAATCGAAAACAACAAAAACGCAACAAAAATTGTGTATGATTTCAACACAACTCGACTCAATAAGTGTACTCGTCAACCAGTGTTAATTTGTTAGCGGTACTGAGTGGTAAGTAAGTTTTACGGTAACGCGTTCACTAGTGAGCGCGTTAAGAATTTGTATGGAGATTTGTAGTTCTTAGTAGTTACCGCTAAGGGCGCTGTACCGGATTCCATACTAATATCTTAACGCGCTCACGATCGACAGTGAACGTAAACTCTGATTCTGACGTCAGCTCTGATTTTTGAACACAATTACGTTACCAAAATGGCGGCTAGGAGCATTAGCAATTAGCGAAGTTTAAATTAAAAAAAAGAATTGGATTCGTTATATATCTAAACTTATATACCTATAGATAATCTATGCAGCCAAAATATTCGAAGCCTTTTAATAATCTCTGTTCCTTTTATAAATAATATCTAATGTAGGTACTGCTAAGATCGGCCATAAATTAATTAAAGGTATTCCCATATCAAACGACATCATAGTTTTAAGAAATATCATGTAGATAGCTTCTTTTGTGATGCGGCGACGCAACGTTACTTGTTGTTTCTGTGTTAATTAAATTGTATATGCCTAAAGTGTTAACGGTAAAATAAAGGTTCTAAAATGAAATTTCTCTTTTATTTCTTTCTGTTTGCTTCTAAGTAGTATTCTAGAAAAATCTATGGAAAACAAACAAGATCGATATCCACACCATAAATACACCGCCTTATTTTGGCAGACTAAAGTTAGTAGTGAATAGAACGTCAGACTATACTTTGTCTAGAATTAAAAATAAACAGAAAATTACTTTTGAATTTCGCATCTGTCATTTTTATATTGTTTTTTTCTTATTATCGTGCCAATAAATCATAAAATATTTTGTGATATTAAAATGGAGTGGATTACAGAGCCAAACACAATTTTCAAAATCCTCCATACGCTTGGTATTATTTGTCAAACGTTTGTGTAGCAGGCTTCTGATGAAATCTCCCCTGTTTCTGATATAAAAAGATCTGGCCGTCCACGTGGTGTTAGCACGAAAAAGACGATCAATGTCTTCGTTTAATAGTAAGACAGTAAGACGGACAATGTTGTTCAACTCCTAGATACTTCGCTTTCGTCTAGGCATTAATCATTCATCACCATCATTCGCAAATCCATTTTCGAATAAGAAAGTTCCATTTTGACCGGTTTCAATAAAAAAAACTATTACAGGCCCTAGTTTCTACCGTCTATTTGTTCGTCGTAACTGTCAGTAGTTCATTTATTTGTGCAAATACATTTATTAGGGCTTTTAAATTTTCGCCTTTGTATCACAAACATGTCAAATTTATGGGAGTAAATTAACAGTGACCATGCTGTGATTTACGGGTAACAGAGGCTAAAAGTATATGGGTACATTTTACTTCATAACACACGGAACCCTAAAAAGGAATAGGAATATTAAAATTCTATTTATTTCATGATAATGATTTCTTTATTCAACTATCTAATTGCTTTAACGAAAAAAAGCCAGTCTTACGGTATAAAAATAAATTCTGTTCTGCTTATTAATTGTTGTATGATAGGACTCAATATTGTACTAAATTCACTTTATTGTTTAAATCGTTCTGATTAGGATAGCCAACTACACACAGTGCCACACGCACTTATAATAATGTGAGTAGGCCCCCACCATTTACCTACCCGACGAGCAAAAAGAAATGGTGTGAACCTTTTTTATTATCATAGAAATATGAATATGCATAAACAAAAAATATAAAAGTTATCAGATATAATAATTGGAAATCTATGGTAGAACCTAAAACTTTGATACTATACTTAAAAAATAATTAGCATAATCATTAGTCTCAGATGTTGGATTCCTACAAGATAATATCAATCTAATAATAATAATTACTGAATATAATAATAATTTACAACTGTACAGTATTACCATTTTTATAGCATCGTCGAAAGTTAGGGCACGCAAAAGAGAGCAAGATATTACGAATACGAGTACAAAACTTTCAAAATAGACTTTAATACCTTACGTTAAGGTCCCATTCCTAGTACAACTTGCGTCATGTTGCAATAGCACGAACACGGTTCACGTTCATATGCGGATCGTTACAATAGGATTGCTTATCGTGCTTTTAAAAAATGAAAATTCCGAGTTCGTACATACAGCAGCACGACACGCTATCACAATTTGTGAAATTACCGCGCAATTTGAGCGCACCAGATACTAAAAGTGTGCAGTATTGTAAAACGAGGACTTTAATACCAGGTTTAAGCTATTATGCAACCAAAATAAGTCGACATATCTTGTTTTGAGGTTTACTCTTCTATCTTTGTCATCTTACTTTAGTCGCTAATTGACTTAAACAGAGTACTAGTAAATGTTCGTTTTATAATAAGCCGGGTTTTGAATGAATTCAATTGAAGTAGAGTCAATCTATTATAGTAGTTATTTATCGCAATTAGTTCACTAATTCCTTTATCAATTGAAGGAATATAAAGCTAACAGCATGCTTATACTCGAACGCAATAACGGTCGATCGCCGTTGCAATTGTGCCGTTTCGTGCTCTTGATTGGATACACTAGCGCCAGAGTATGCTGTGTAGTGTAGCCAATCAAAAGTGCGGAGCGGCATAATTGCAATGTCGATCGGTCGCATTTGCGTTCGAGACTAAGCATGCAGATTGATGTATTAATAGTACTTGCGGTGAGACAGTCGTTCAAGTGAACGAGAAAAAGTGATAAAATAAGCCTTAAGTCACTTTTAAAGTAGTTTTAAAAAATAATTAGTGAGAACTACCGTACGGATCCCATTGAACTAAATACGCGTTATTAAGTAAAATGGAGAATGTGAACTGTTTTGTATAATTTGTTATTTCTAAATTGGTATCTTATCTCACAAACATGGTATTTAACTTTTTTTCTGTTCAAAAATCTTTCAGGTGAATAAGTTGGCTATCCTAATCGTCATTCAACACCTTATATTTTCAATTGAATTCAGAATTCACTCACTAAAATTGTAAGCAAGTGCATAGTACTTACAATACCATATCAAGTTATTATTAAAGGCTAAAGTTCTACAACCAACTGTGAATTTATCTGTGAACAAATTAAGGATTAACATAATTTGGAAAAAATATAACCTTACGTAATAATCTGACATGGCGTCGACTGTACAAAAGCATCTAGTATAATTTATAATGCGTAACTTTTTCTAATAAAATAGAGAATACAACACACGCTCATTAAGATTACATTTAACTGACATAATCTTATTGCTGTTTCTTTTCTATATATAAGGAAGGACAGAGACAGTTACAGTAGTGTTTTAAGAAATAATTGTCATTTGCTAGATTAATACCTATAACATGCATACACAAAATCATCATACTATATTAGTATTATAGTCGCTGTTAATTTGTTACAAGTTAAACTAATATGACATGGTTTTATTTGCATATGTTTATTTAATTTAGTGTTTTCAATTAAATAAATGTTTAATTTTCTTATAACTGTTGTCATTACCTATGAATAATATTATTGATCCCTCCTTCCTTCTAAATATTAATTGATTGATTAAATAATTTGAACACAGAACATAACAAGTAACCTAATGAAAACTGCAACTTATATGAATTTATAATTAACTTAAAAGTATTTGAATACTTAGATTTTATTTAAAGCCTAAATTACACATAAAGTAAATTTGATGTCTAAAGTAACATACACAGAAGAAGAAAACTAACTTAAATATTTTTTGAGTAAACTGATTAATTTCAATACTCAATAAACTGATTTTGAAATCAGTAATTATTGCTTTAGTATCAATAGCAGTCAGATGACAAACTAATATTACCCAAAATAAAAGTGAAAGCTAGAAGCAAACACTACATTTGAATGTTTTCCGAGCCACCTTGATCAGTTTCAGCTTTCTTCATTTTTTTAGCTCGTATATCTGCCATTGTTTGTTCAATTGAGCGCTGATCCTTTTTGTTCTCGCTAGGAACTTCACCATAACTCTTATTCATATTAGTTTTCTGAGCTGCATTGATAGCTGCATCATGGCCTATGAGATGGGCATACTTTTCCTTATAAAATGTACCACTGATTTCCTCTTTGCCCCTTTTACGCTTCTTGTTATTATCAGCTTCAGTTTCAAGTGCTGCTTGTTTCTGCATTTCCAGATGTCTTTGTGCCATTTCAACAGCTTTCTCCTCATCCCAAATACGCCCTTCTCTACGTACTGTAAGCTCATCTTGAGAAGGACCCTTTTCTTTAGTATACACTACAGCATATCGATCGATACCTTCTTGACCAAATGAGAAGACTTGGAGTCCTGCAGTTTCAGCTATCTCTCTTATAATAGCACGGTACATTTCATCCATTGGATCAAATTGTAAGTGTGGTTTTGTAGCATCTTTAATAAAATTTGCAATTTTTTCTTCAACGCGCTTTCTGAACTTATTTAACATAAGCTTCTCTTCTTTTTTTCTATGCTCCATTGCTTCTTTCTGTTTTCTCATGGCATTTTTCTGAGCTTCACTTGCTGCTGGTGGTTTTTGCATGGAACTAAGGATGGAATCTAAGAGATCCATTTCTTTAGATGGACAATAAAGTAGAGTTATCAGAGCAAAATGATGTATATGAAATTATTTCTGGAATACGTAGCTGCCAATGGCTTTGTATTTTAAAGTTATCAACAAGGGATTCTGTTTTCAACCCTTTGTATGTTAATACATTTAATGATGTATCAATTTGAGCACAAACTTCACTTCCAAAAGAAAGGCTATCTTCTGCAAATTCTAAGAGCTTTTTCAGTGGAGGCTGCAGGGGTGTGCCCTTGACTATAGGTGTGGTTTCTTCTAAATCCAAATTTCTGCAAGATTCTAACAATGTTTGGTGTTTGTGAGAGAGTTTTTCAAACAAATCTTCCACTTTAGATCTAAAATAAAATAGAAAAATGATTTATTAATATGATATATAGTTATTCTTTTCAATAGTTCAATTATCCTTCATCTGCAGGTTTCTTTATCTTTTTTTAAAATATAGTATTCAAATAATATTCTTACAGCTCACTCCGTATTTCTAGAATCTCTTGTGATATCTTATTGTGTAATAGGCCAGATAATTTATATTGCAAATTTTCAAAGTTTTCCAATGGAGTGCCAATAATCTCAGCTCTGAAACAAATCAAAATATTTAAAATAAAAATACCATGCAATGTTAAAATAACTCTACTTATAGGTGTGAAAATTAAGGCATAATATATTTCAATAATGAATAAAAATTGTTGGATATATAATTATTATTCTTAAGTAAGTAATTTTTTATTTATTTTTATTGTTATTCCATTGTCATTGGATGAGGTTAGAAAACTGATGTTTTTTTTTAATTATCTCACATAATGGTTACTTGAACACGTGAACTAAAAACTATGTAAAATAAACCAATTCTACTTACTCTTGTATGTTATTACACCGTTTTATCAGTTTATTTATAGATATTGCGCAGTCCTGGCAATTCTTCAAACACGCTTTTGATGTGTTATGGAATTCTTCAAAAAAAGAAAAATAATCTACAATTTCCTTTTGTACTTTATTCTCCATTATAGAAAATCACGTCCATTTTCGTTGTGAATGATGAAGTAGATTCAGTTTACGTAATTTTATAGTTTGATATTAAACAATAACAATAGGTACACATTCTTCAAAACAACATGAGACGGGTATTTGTAGTGATGTACGATGTCCATAAATATGATAGATTATACTATCGTCACCTAACGTGATTTTATCGATTGTGCTCTTTATTGAGACTAATAATAAGGTAAAGCTATCGAAAGTTCTAGGAACAATTCTATGATATTAATTGCAATATTTATGAAAACAAATTGAAGGCGTCATAACTATTAAAATTGCATTTATGTATGTAACCATCATCGTCATCGATTAATGGTGTTACATATTTTAACACTAATTCTGGATACATACTTATCCCAAATGCGATAGTTTCGATGATCTCAGCGACAGAGAAACGGTTTTCCAATGTAAAATATCTATTGTGAAATTATCATTTTTTAACATCACTGAGCATTTGTTTAAAATTGTCTTGAAGTGTCAAAAACGCATAGTCGACAAGTCGTTGCGTCGATTGAGTTCGCCAAAACGAGTTGATTTGAATCGCAATATTTATTCTCCTATATATATACCTATACTATGAAACAGAGCGTCCGGCGTCTCTTTTTTAAATTAATAATTATGTTTTTTTATTTTTGAATGGACCATGAACCGTTTCGATGATTTTACCGGTTTATGAAATTACCGATTTGTAATGTATATTTTTTATTATGTATGTGTATATTGATGAACAAATCATTACGTCACAATATAATTTGCTTTACTAGAATTTATTAATATTTAAGACCTCATATTTTCTATATTATTATTATTCTCGGCATATTTCTTTTATAACTTGACTTCGTTTGTTTGAGAGGGCTGTATAAAACGATACTCTATGGGACTGGTCGATTATCAACGGATAACTGTCAAAACACAAACCAATGGTTGCTTGGTCGGTCAGTATCGTAAAGCGCCCCCACTTGAAAATATGTGAATCATTAGTCGACAACAACAGCGAATGGAAGATGTACGTGCTGTTTCGTCGCGATTTATTCCGATACAGAAACCTATTTGGTTGATATAATACAAGTGTTCAAATAAATATATTTATGTGAATAATATAATGAAAAGAAAGTGTAAATTGTGTTGTTTACTCTGATGTTAAAGCAAAATTGGTGTTTCTTTTTTTAAAATGAATGGTAAAATGTATAGTGAAACCGGTGCTTTCTCATCTGACGACATGCGCGCCGAAATATTAAATCCCTTCGTTCATAAATTGGAACTAGACAACGCATACGATAAAATAAAGGTACATGTTCTAAGAAACAGTGCATGCATTATAAGACATGTTTATGGTTTTCTAATTTTACCACGGTCTCCGAAACCTTTTTGCGCAGACTCGAGATTAGCAATGGAACTAAATAGAAAAAAGGAGAACAATATGACGTGAACAACAAAAATTATAATTCTTTTAATAAATGAGTTTTAACTTAAATTAATTGTAAAAGGAGTAATATTATTTAACCACAAGTTTTTAGATTCCTCAATATCAATATAATATACTAACATATTTCATACGATGACTTGGTAACTTCATTGATCCATTGAATTCTTTATCGAATATCAGGTACATTTCATTTCATTCTGATTATTTAATGATCCACAATTTAAGGTAATTATTATCATTATAAATGATAATTAATTATCATTTCGAACAAAAAAAAATATATTTGAACTCTACAGGAAAATAAACAGCACACTTGTTACACTTGCTTAGTGTAAGATATTAATTTTAAGATAATATGGGTAATTAATTGAAATTTGTATCATCATCATTATAATCATCAGCCCTTTTACGTCCCCACTGCAGGGGCTCGGGCCTTCCTTATGGATGGTCAAGGAGGATGGGCCATGACCCTCCACGCTGACCCAATGTGGATTGGAGGGTATTAACGACTGCAAATGCAACCGGGACCAACGGCTTAACGTGCCTTCCGAAGCACGGAGTAGCTCAAGATAATAATTTTTTGGTCACCCATCCCGTGACTGACCCTTGCGAAAGTTTCTTAACCACTACGATTGCGGGCCGCGGCGCTATACAAAATTTATAACCCACTAATTTTGTATAGATTTAGAAAAAAACTCAAATAAATACATATCTAATTAATAACTCCATAGACTACTATTAAATATACTATTGAATAGTATGACACGCGTGAAAGTTAATAAGTTATGAAGAAAACTAATTGTTATGAATGCTTCTTCTTCTATTTCTACGTGTCAAATATTTTTATTTTAGTAAAAGTTAATATGGCAGAACAAACTAGAAGTCAAGGTAGTCATGTTGAGACGAACGCACATGAAAGTTGCTAACATCAATTTCGTTTCTGAGGGAAAGTCAAGAATATCAAATCGCTATGGCAAGCATCACGTTTACGGCAGTGCTTTGATGGTTATGTTGAATTAATTTGTGCTGTGAAAATAGAAAATTAAATCAACATTCTGTGTTGTACGTGATTCTATAAACTAATATCAGCTATAGACTAATATAAACAATTCTATTTCAGATTCTATAAACTAATATAAACAATAATAAGATTGTTTAACGTGTTACTGCCAACTTATATAAGTAGGTACTATTTGAAGTCTTGTAAATGACAAAGCTTGCCGAAATTATCTTAAAAATATAAATTGTTACAAACATTTTATAACGCCATAGACATTTTTGAAATTCTAACCGAATCTTATTTACTTACATATTAGTTCTATAAGATTGGATTAGTCTATCTTTTAGTTCCTACATTATATCTGATAGCTACTTAAACATTGATTTCTTATATTTTCATGCGCACAAACCATAAATGAAACAACTTTAAACAATAAAAAAAAACCTTTAACATTTAGGTAGCTGAACAACTTTTAAACGGTATCATCGCATTTGTATTTAGTTTTATTAACGCTTCGGACCCTTTACAGTTACGTGTAAAAGTTAAAAAGTTGTTCACTTCAGCTGTAATAAATATACGAAAAGTAGCAGTAATTGTAACAATAATGGCATATTTCATAAGTATTTTTAGAAAAAGAGAAGTATTTTTAGAAAAAGAAATTGTAATGGCTTCAGGGGCGTAGCTACCACTGTATAAGCCGTATCAATGATACGGGCCCTCTAGGCTACCGCAGTCCCTAATGTGTATAAGCAAAAAATTTCTCGCTCCAATTGGGCCTCCCAACTAATTTTGATACAAAGCCTTTCCAAGGAACACTATGCCATTGCATGGCATCATATAGTTTACTTGTAAACGAGTCTAATTTAGATATTATCCATTCAAAACACGGCCAGAATAATAATTATTTTAATGAACTGAACATTCGGTTTTCTTAGTATTTGTAAACTGCTCAATTTCTCGAGAAAAGACAATGCTAATACGTTCATTATACCTACCATGCTGTATGTTTCGGCAACATTTTGTGTTTTTTGTATGTAGTGAAGAAAGATTTGTTACAAGTGCATATTCATTATTATAATCTCTTATGATGAAATCACTTGAGACTTTCAAGGGCGTCAACTTTTAAAAACAAAACAATTTTTTTGCTTAGCTCCTGAAGATGGCAATCTTATTTTATTCGCGAATTGATTTTTGCTTTAGAAACTTCTAAAATCGGATATAAAAGTAAAAGTACGAGTAATAAATGAATTCATTTCTATTAATAAGATTTAGGCATATCCACATATGCCTAAATCATTTGAAAATTGACGAGGTAGGTAGACCTACTTGAAATCAAATTTTTTTATAGTTTTATTTTTTAGACTACACCTATAGCTGGTCAAGGAGACGTCGTTCATAATTTTTTAAACTTGTTATTTAAGATTCCGGTAACGAAATTAGTGGTTAAAAATTAAATTTAAAATGATAGGTCAGATTTATCTAGCTTAATTGTGGAATTAACTTGAACAACTAAATCGCATAAATAAAGAACATCAGCTAGTAATTGTTATAGAATACGGAATATGAAAGAGGAGTTTCGCAAAGTGAAAGTATTTCATTCATAGAATGTTGGTAGGCTTAACAAGTACAACCGACAAACTGTTTTCTGACTCGCAATAGTTGGATAACGCGAAACGTTGTCTCCCTTTCCATATGATGATGGATGTTATGCAATGAAAATAAATTGAGACCAGAAGTTCCGAAATGTTTCGAAGGTTTTTATAGTTCACATAATTTGAGTTATGTTAATAAAAATAATAGTTGGAAATACAAATTTAAAATAAACTGCCACTTACTATTCAACGCCACTTTATAGATGCTATCAGCTTCTCCGTCTAGTTCATTTTGAAGGCATAGTGTTAATTTTGAAATCGAATACCCTTCTTTCCTGTTGAATTGTAATATAATGGGACAATTATTAAAATTTACTTAGTAATAAAATTCCTCATAGAAACTCCTCCTGTTGTTACCTTTGCCGATTCATTTAATATTATCAATTTATGAGGATATTACAAGAATAAAATCTTGGAGATTACTTTGATGTTGTAACAGTTATTACAACTTTGGCAATAGATTTACATATTCAATGTTCTTTTTGGCTCTAATGGGACTAATTTTGGCTAGTAGTAGTAGTAGTGTATTATACATAAGAACCTTACTTTTGAATCACCCTATCTATGAAAAAAAAAGCGACTTTGTTTATACTATGTAGTGATAAACAGCACAGCTCCATGGAATAACCGAGAGAAAAAAAAAACACTAATCCTTCAATGGAACTGAATAATGGAACTATTGGGATTATGCGTTCATACTGGGCTACCGATATTGCATGTATTCAATTTTATTTTAGTTTGGAAAAAGTTTTGAAATATCATCTGCAATCAATCTTTAAGATTTTTTTTTTGTTTCAGACGGCGATATTCACAGTGATACTACTGCCTTTCCGCGTGATAGTTATATGTTACCTAATAGTAACTGCTTGGTTTCTTGCTTGCATCGGCCTCTATGGTTTGAATGAAGAAGATTTAAGAAAAAAGCCTATGACAGGATGGCGAAGGTTTGTTTAATTTTAAATTACTTAGTACTCAGATGAAAAATAAATCTATAACATGTTACAATACTATTGTTTGTACTCATATCAGTTTTAACTGCACACATACATCCATAAGATTGTTGAACGTAGTCACTTTAGACATATTTTCGAATGTTCTTTTTGAATATGGGCTAAAGTAGAAGTTAAACAATATTTTATCTTTGATGAACTTGTAGCACCAATTATATTATATGAGTCACACTAAGATTTCATGAAAGGTTGTTAGGAAACAATCAGAGGTGCATTTCATACAATAGTAACCAGCCATGAAGGTTTTCTGTTTTTGTTGCAAATAAATTTTTAACGATTTCCATTTTTTTGTTTAGCGTCAATGTCAAAACTTCTTTTGTTTAAATATAAAACTTATTCAAAGGTAAGTTCGCAGTACTTTTCAGTAATAAATACTTCGTAAGTTATTACTTTTTGAAATATCTAGTGCAGCTAAAGCTCGATCTACTTTAAATTACAATAAAGTTTTGACATATCGATGTAATGCGGAATTTTTATTAAAATTATTATATATACATTAATAATAATATGGCCTAAGGCCTTTGAATGTTTTTGAATCTACATAAAATATTCATTAAAGTCGATTAATATATAGTGTATAAACTATAGTTTACATCATAGGGACGATTTCACAGGGCAAAAAATGAGGATTCTATTAGATATTGATCATTTTACAAGTTAAAAATCAGATAAAACTCATATTGATAATTTCACTTTTCTCACTTGCTTTAATATTTTCATAATTAGTTGAATTAAGATATCGTCATAATATTTGATTGGACACTGACAAAAAATAGCGCCAAAAAGCACAAATATGTAATTTATTAATATCACCTTGTTATTACCCCGAAAAGTCGCATTAGAAGTATTTTTTTAGATAATTCGGTATTTTGTAGGCTGCTTTCGTGATTCTATTGCAGAGATAGTTATACTATGGCAATCAAAAATTATAATAAATTGCTAACTTTAAATAATAAACTTTAAAACTGAACAGTAATTATTATGTAGTTGGAAAGAATTGATAGTTCGTTATGCATACAGTCAAAAAATGCGTGTGACATAAATTATAATTTATGCGAATGAAAAGAGGGAAATCAGCTAGTTATTTTTATGTGTATTATATTGTAAACATAAGTATATGACTGACTGATAGTAGTCATATATGTATGTATGACTGATGAAAATATCTAAAACTGATTTGAAATTAATACGTTGGTGCAAAATATTTTTTATCTATTGCGGCATACACCAAGCGTGTATATCAATTAAAAACCATTAGAAGTGTTTGTGAAGCATTAAATAACTGATAAATTAAATTTTAATTATCTTTATATTCAAATATTTTTGATTCCGATCGTGTATAGATAAAAATTTCATGAAAGTGTACATTAACTTAACTTACACTTGTTTTAATTACTAAATTAAATATCCCTTTTTTTTTCACTGTTATGTCATACATTGGAAAGGAAACATTATGTTCATTATAATTATACAATATAATAAAAACCGGTTTCTGTATCGTATGAATGTCGAGCATACTTGAGCTTTCACAATTTTTATTATACAAATCTTAGCTATTTTCTATAGACGAACTCAATAAAATATAATCGAAAGTAAAACTAGCTACTTTATAATTAATTTAATTATTTTTATATAGTTGTAAAATTGGAGAACTATTCATTAGATATTGGTATGTGTAAATTTTATAACCTTCATTAAAGATAAAACCAATAAATAAATTCAGTCAAATATTCATTTTTTTATTAAAAATTGATAAAACTTTATTCCATTAGCCAGTGTTTAACGATAATATATAAAATAATGTGCACTGTCACTATATATTAATTTAATAAAACTGTCTCACGTGTTGGGTCTAAAATTATCAAGATAAAAATCAAAATAACTGTAAGCGTAACCTGCATTTTAAAAATTATCTATCTAGGTATTTTGTCAATTAGACATGTAATCATAAATAACTAACTCTCTAAACGGCATACAAAAAATGTCTATATATAATAAAATATTGCTGAGTAGCATTTTATGTGACATCTAAGTAGTTACTTTAGTATTTGCAAGATTCTCAATCCACCGAACTTACCTCAATCTGAATTACATTTGAATGTGTGTCAAACGTTCCTCACCGAAGATGTGGAACGATAGCTGCGCGATTTATTCAAAGTGGCCTTGATGACATGACAATGACTAACGAGGTCAACTTAATTGAATTTTACGGAGTTTTCGATAATAAGTTTTATATTTTGACATATTCGTAAATTCTTTACTCATAAAATAAATATTTATATTTAATCAATAAGTCCTCATTATAATATTGACGCTATACTTTACAATAATAAATAATCTCGAAGATTTTATTAGAAAACGGTTTTTGTTAAAAATAACCGGTTAGTCCCAACCTTAATAATACAGTGGTTAATCGACTAATAATTTCAAATTAATTACAATACTTTTGTAAACAATTTATGGAGCTAAGTCTTTAAATATTGGAATTTTTTATCTATTTTTTTTGGTTTCGTATTTTAAAAATCGGAAGGTTAGGCAAGCAAGCGTTACGCACAAATACCTATTACAAATACATATTAAAAACAACGAATTGTAATAAGAGGTTTTCCGTGGTAGGTTTAGGATAAGTAAAGAACTATTTTCTGCATTAATTTTTCAAACTTTTAGACCCAGTTGTTTTAAAGATCAAGAGGGGATGGCTGGATATCGCTTATTGTTCAATAACTTTAAAATTTATCATTCATTAGATTAACTAGCAATCTTTTCTGTCTTTATTCAATAAAGACTTCATCATAATCTACCGAACATGTAGATCAACAAAACGTCAGTTCAGTTAGTTTTACAAATCAAAACACAATTATTAGCCAAGCCATATACAGTAACCAACTCCAATTAATTTGCCGACTTCTAAGTTCAAAATTGAACGTGTGTAACCTACGTCCTTATATTATGTACGTTACCAACGAATACTTAGGGTTCTTTTTACGAAAAGATGCTCAAAATTTTGGACACATAGCAACGAGAACTAAAGAAAACAGGTACTAACATTGATTTGTTTATTCTATTGGTACAATATTTTGATAACGGTTTTTTTTTATATTTCGTAACTAAAGGTGCTTCAATCATGTATAATTTAAAGTAGGTAGGTAACTTTAATTAACACCACATTTCTCGAAAGTTTCTAATGAATTATTGTTATCTGTTTAAGTATATAATCGATTATGAATATTGATATGTATTTGGAATTAATGAGTAAGTATTGGAAAAGTAAGTACACACCTGAAAAAATGAGGTTTTCAATACAAAAATAGATGTCGCTGCGTAATATGAAATAGTACATCTAATCTAGTGTCGATCAATTGGTCTATGAAATGCGTTTGTGAATTAATAAGGTGCTGTCTATCAAGATTAATTTTTTTTTGAAACACGAATATCAGTTATTCGTGATTCAAAATTTAAATAGAAGTTAGTTATATCTATGCCCAGGAAAGGAAGGCACACAAAATGATTTTTTTACGAGTATTATTACTTTTATAACATTTATTCAGACATTAGACTATTCATGACGACATTGAAAAATTTTCCTGAAATGTCAAAGGTTGAGGGTAGATATGAGGGCCACTTGGGCCTGCACCGGCATCGTCCATATTTAACAAAACTTAACAACAAAAATAAAAATAAAACAATAACAACTTAATCACGGAAAACGGCAAAACAACAAGAAAGGCAGTAGCATTCACAATCGATGACAATCCCAGATTACGTATTTTCACAATTATGAATACATTACAGTCTGACAAAATTAAAAAGTTGTACTGTTAAAACGATTGAAGGGATTAGGCAACGTTTTAAATTTGGTAGAGTTATAGTGACATGAAAATCGTGCCTAAACTATTCAACCCTGTTTCTTTAGGTTCTTTAAGATGAACACTTTTTATTGTAATAGTTATTAAATCATTTAAGTAAGTCAAATACTCATTAATTTGTTTAATATATAGCTTAAACGACAACGGTTAAGTATAGCAGCTGGTGCTTAAGTGGATATGTAGCAAATTAGCCGTCAGACTTAAGAATAACATGATTATTTATATTTTGTCACAAAGTATACCATAAAAAGAACCTTATTTAACTTCTGTCTAATGCTATAATGAATGGAGTATAAATTCTTCCTTAACTTGTTTGCATAACTTCCTTTTACTTCAAACAATGCTAGAAAACCAATTAGCCGAATTATCAGGGCTATTTTCGAATTCTAAGCTACACATTTATTGAAGTGTTTAATTTTTATATAGATATACATAAGCAAGTTGTATGCTAATCACGTTTATATAAGCAAAGAATTTCTCGAGGCGTTGTTGACTTACATTTCCACGTTTTGGATACGTCAAAGTGAAAAGACCCTACACTTAAATAAGATGTTCCGACGATAATTGAGATAAGATATTTATGGCTTGGGATATGGTTATATGAAAGCGTCATATTATATGCCCGCTAATATTTAAATCAACGTTTTGATTGTGTAAACTTTCGCTCATAATTTTTATTAATATAGAATGTTACTTTATTGATATAAGATTAGTAAACAAAAATTCCGTAAAACGACCTTCTCACTCTAAATCTCAAATCTATTGAATATGCCAAAAGCTTAGTATCCGTATGAGTTAATCAGTAAATAATTGATAAATATAATTAACATATCGCTTTGGATGCTACATCGAAATCAATGTATTATTTACTCAATTAATTAATATATTTACATTGGGAAAATAATTAAAATTAACTCCGATTGAGTCGAACCAGTGATTTGGTAAGTACACTGGCGAATGTCTATACTTACTTTTATTTAGCTAGCAGTTTATGTATGTATGTTCGCCGGATTTCGCAACTGATATTTAAATCAGTTATGCTTAATGTTTAAAAAGGAAATTTGTGAAAGGTTTAGTTTGATGACAATGCAAGTTTTAATAACTTACATAATTTTAAATCTAATAACTAGGCCAACGTTTTGATGCGTCGTTATTTAGCCAATATGGCTGATGATTTTCTTCAAATTTTTTTATTAAAAATAAAGAGTAGATTCACTATAAATAGACTAGAATATAAATAGTCCTTGATTATAGATTACAACGACTGAACACTAAGGTCCTGTAATAAAAAAATAATAAATATGTTAAATATATATATTTGTAAAATTACATTCGTATTTTGTTTGTTTATGTGATTTCAATTATTTTAGGTAAAAAGCGTAAAATACATTTTTCACAACCCCATACTTTTAATAATTTATTTCTGTGAGATAAAACCATGTTTTCTACAAGCATTCATAGTAAAGCATAGATTTTGAAAATATTGTTGTTTTGTAGTGCAATTCTATTATAAAAATAGTTTCGAACTCGTTGACGAACGTACCGCACGTTCCGCTTAAAAGCATAGAATTTCAATCACATAAAACCAATTTACAAATGGAATAAAAGTTTTATTTCATTGGAGTTTTGTGACGACATAGCGCTGCGTTCGACGATGAGTTCGACGCTGTTTTTTTAACAGAGGCGCATAGCTGGCTGTGTCTCCAATTTGAGTTCTAAATGGCTTGTCTAAGAATGTCTATGAAGTCGTTGTTCAGTACTATATTTTTGTGGTCCACAGCAAGCTTCGATTCTCGATCCTGTCGCTAATGAAGCTGGTGGTGGTAGCTGCGGGGTTCCACAGGGTAAGGGTGAAGGGTCGCGTCCACGTGCCGTCGGACTCACGCGAGGCACCGGTCATCGTGATCGCGCCACATTCCACTTTCTTCGATGCCATAGCGATTGTGGTGCTCGGAGCGCCGAGTGTGGTCGCTAAAGCTGATACTGCAAGGCTGCCTTTTATAGGACGTAGGTGTTTGTAGGAGGGCAAGGTTACTTCGATTTCACGTTTACAATATTGCTAAGTTTGGTTTCCTTTATTTTTAACTGGTAATAATAATAGATATTTAGGTACAGTCGACAGCTAGTCAGGGTCTCCAAATTTGTCCCCTTGTTTTAAACCTTAATGTTTTTTGGATAGATTTTAAAATCGACTGACCTGACGTACAACAATATGCACACGATTCTTTCACGTCTAAAATTATATATTGTTTATTACGAAGAAATAAATATCACTGTAATGGTAAATGAATATTGAAAACCAACAGTTTATTTAAAGGGATTTTATTTGTTACATTGACAAAAGATGGCTATATTTTTCAATGTAACAATATACGAAATTTTTTTTTATTCAAGTTACAATTTTTTTATAACTAAACCGTAGACAAGAAATGGAAGTAATATAAGCCCTATTTCATATTTTAAGAAAGTAGAATTCACTTGTGTGCTAATATTTGTATTTTGTTAGTTATTGCTGCAACCCTTTTCCAATTGGAAATCTTTAGCTTGCTAGTTGTTTGTTGTTTCGCCGTCTCTATTGTTTTGTTTGCATATCGGCCATTGTTTACAGCTTGTTTGGACTCATCCAGCGTAGTAGGCAAGGCTGAAGTTTATTCAAACACTGCACGTTTTTGGTTGCTCAATGTTTTGTCTTTTATTGCACGTATTTTGATTTGGCTTTTCCTTTTTTATTTGAACGCTAAGTTTGCAAATGTTGATGTGTGGACTTTTTGTTGAATTTCTTTAACATTTACGAACATTTTTTTAATGACTTTTCAATGTAATACGATTTGCAGCGGTGTGGATTGAGGTAGGTTTATTAAGTGGAAATTATATTTAATATAACGTTAGTTACCTTTTCTGCTGATGTGAATTAATTACATAAACACGTACATACTATTACCTACTGTCATTACACAATTTTAGAAAGAAACGAATAAAAAAGTCGTTAGATTTAATTATTTAGGGGAGACCTAGGAGAGTTGTGACAATTTTTACATAAGGGGCTCTATCTCGCTTAAGAAACATTCCACAGTTATGACTCATGTGAATTAGTTTAACGCCATTCCTTCTGTTTTCAAAACCATCACTAAAATTAATTAAAGTATAATAGTTTCTGAAAAAAATAACAAAATTCAAGTCCACTCCCCTTGTCACAACTCTCCTACCACCGAGGTAAGTTGTGACATCATTGTATTTAAGCTATAAGATATAAAAATACCATTACATACGACATAAATAAATTAAGCACGTTTTTTTTATCAAATCAGTACTTTAATCAGTACTATAATAATAAATTTGACTTGGAAAACACACACTGAACATGTTTGCAAAAAGTTGTCCCAGTATTCATGTGCACTGTACAAACTTAGTAGGATTGCGAATCAGTGCACGGTCCTTACAGCTTATCACGCGTACGTAGTTTCTACTGTTCGATACGGTTATATGTTATGATTATATTTTGGGGATATTCGACTGATTCTGTAACTGCCTTTAAAGGCCAGAAAAAATGTGTTAGGAGCATATTTTATTAAACTAAATATTATGACCCTGCCATCAATCTATATATTCGAAGTTGGTATTTTTGTCAAACAGGATCAACAACTATTTGAAAATAAGACGAGATTGCGTCATCGAGACAAATTGTGTACGATACCCTCTAAGACAGCTTAGTTGAACAAAAGTATCTTTTGTATGGCTCCAAAAATTTTTGATAAAATTCCAAAAACAATACGTAATCTGGATAATTGTAATGTTTTTAAAAGAAAACTTTATAAATTATTAGTAGCTAAAACATATTATAGTGTAAACGAGTATCTAGCTGACAGTACTTTGTAAATGTATAAATACTTAATGAATTAGTTGAATTTTTGACATAACATGTTATTGATTAGATTAGTTGACAATTACTAACCTACAAATATTGTATGCTTTTTAGGCAGATCACGGTGTAACTATTCAGTCCTTGCATCCAATATCTTTATATAACCTGCGATCAACAATAAAGATTGATTTGATTTGATTAATCATCTTTTAATACCTACCAACTAAAACAACATAGTATTAATATTAATACTACAATAATATGATTGATCTCAAAGCGATACAATATTTAGTTAATGAAAATATTATAATTACTTGTTATGAGAATATTCTCATGAGTATAAAATCTTAATCTAATCAGATTCACATTTATGCCAAACGTAATGAAGTTCGTCCCCAGTACAATCTAACTGTGCCTAGCCTTTGCATTACAGGCTTTGGACCCACTGATCATTCGACCTGCTGTCTGCATAGGCTTCAAGGCAAACCAAATAAAAGCAATTATTTTCTACATCTTCTTCATCACTTGTTCTATTCTTCTTATTAGTCTTCTTTGCTTTTTAGGTTTCTTTTTTTTTTCTTCGCTTAAGACACGCTTCTTAACATTCTTAGATTTTCAGCCTCTCGTGTATAGTTATTTGGTATTCTCAAAAAAATAAGTATGCGGTATGCCATTATACACCTTAAGTAGCTACTAACACACCAACAAACATCTAAAGTTAATAAAAAAAAATGTAAAAATAGCCCAGCAGAAATTTGGAGTAAGTTAGGAGAGTTGTGACAGGCTGTCACAACTCTCCTAGGTGTTCAAAATGACGTCTTGGTCCGAATAATAATTCATATTTTCTAAACACGATGCGCATACAAAAAATCAGTGCCACGTATTGAGACTTAAATTACTACATAACTTAAGAAAAAATAACACATCAATGCACATATACTAAAGTATGATATATATTCAAATAATATTTTGAAGAAAAACTTACTTTTCGTAATTTTTTGTACACTGACGATATATTTACGCAACTGTGCCACATGCACCGTCGACAGGTACTGAGTCGTGTAGAGCGTGTCGAGAACGACAAACAAGCGTTAATGCCATCTCGCTTACTATAATACGTAGAAAGAAATCCTCCTTGTCACAACTCACCTCTGTCACAACTCACCTAGGTCTCCCCTACTTACATTAAAGGTAATGGTACATTAAAGGTCCTATAACATCCTGATAAACTGGTAACAGTACTTCAGATTATCTTCTATTGTTTAAATTTTTCATACCGTTGGTTTATTACATTCATCATAGTAAATAATTAAAATAACAGAAAAACCCGCCTCTCTGAAAAACAATTAACTAAAAAGGCCGAAACACAAAGCGCAAAGAAAGAATATGTCTCCGACTGCATGTTATGTATGACGTTGCATAATATCTTTTATTTTATTCCGGCCTTTTAAAAATACCTTTTAAAGGAAAGTTTTACCTTTAAAAAAATACGGTTTTGTTAAAAATACAGCACTGTCACAATATTAGATTTTCAATAAAATAAAACTTTGAAAACGTAACTTAAACCCAAAAAGGTTTTATTTCATTAAACCTGGTTAAAAATCTAGGTGACAAGTTGTGTTCGGCGCAGTTTTTAAGAGGCTCCTAAACGGGCAATATTTTTAGCAATTAGTAACTGCAACACAGTTGCCGGCAACATTGCTCATTGCAAGAAATGCCAGCCAGTAGTGCGAACGCCTAACTTTCTAGCCTCGATTCTATTCATAGGATACATCTAAGCGATGTTATGCCGATATTTCGTTTCATGTTACTACTTTGACATGTCTTTTGGTGGATAAATTTTGGATAAATGACTAAGTTAGTAACTGTAATCAAATCCATAATCATCATTCTTTAGCGTTCGTTCGTCATTACCAATGATGATCGTCCTCATAAGGAAGGCCTGAGCCCCGAAGGCCTGAGTGGGGACGTAAAAGGGCTGATAATGATGAAAGAAGAAGGCAAAGTAGTAAAATAAACGAAATATCGGCATAAAATAATGATCCATTATACGGGGCTTTAGCTACTCGTCTCACAATTTAAGCAACGTAATGTTGTCTAATATTAATTTCAATTAAAATTAATAATTCTTGGTATAGCCTATATTATTTAAAACTTTTCTGGGATGGCCGGGCAATAAGTTGCTGATAGTGCAGCTACTTATTGCCGAAAAATACTGGCCATTTACAAGAAGCCTTTTAAAAATGTTGAAGATTGATTATGTGAGCATGGCAATTTCACGAACATAATATATTTCTTTGAATACGATTACTTTCTTAATAAGTAGAAACCGCACGAAGAATGTTGAAAACACTTTCCGAACGATTCCAAAATAAATATTTACAGTCCAAACACATGTGCGTGATTCGTCAAAACTGTTTGTTTGTTAAGAGTCTTGAGAATATGGAATACGATGTTTCTAGGTTGAACTGTATCGTTAATATGGGTTAAGTTAACACAGTCTATTTAATTCCGGATGCGTTCAGAGATTATATTGACGTATAACATAAATATAAGTATAAATATAATATAAATAAAGTGAATATTAGTTACAATTTATTTTTAATTTATTTTAATTTATTTTATACGATTATTTTTAATTTTGAATAAATAAATAATAGACACACACATACATGTCCAGATTTATGAGACACGTAGATAAAGTAATCATATGATGAAGTATATAATACAACGAAGGTACCATACATCTCCATACAACTCCAAACTGAGAATACATAGAAAAGTGAATCATTTAATCCAACCGTGAATCGTACCCGGGACCTCCACGATGAAGATGGAGCCATTGAAACAGGCGGGCAAGCTAATCGGCACCGAAGTCGATGAATTAAAAAAAAATCTTCAGTTTTCGACAACCCTTTTTCATAGAGCTTAAATTTTCAAAGCGCTGTGAACTTTGTGAAATCAAATGATGGTAGATAAGATGGTAAAAGGTACTAAAATTAAAAATTATATATTAATGTGGCCATCAATGAGCTTTAGAGAAATTGTTCTAGATTTTATTATTGGAGTGGGTATGTATTTGTGTATGAATTAAGTAACGTCATAGTTTTTAATAATAATACGTTTGTAATAATAATACCTTTAATTATACAGAATTTACTGTTATATTTTATTTGATATTGATAAACTGTTATCAACACCGTAAAACCGTAGCCGAGTGGTTCGCACGCCGGTTTCAAGGTGTCGCCATCTCTGAGGTCCCGGAGTCGATTCCCGGTCGGGTCAATATAGAAAATGAACTTTTCTATATTGACTCGGGTCTGGCTGTTGTGGTACCTTCATTGTCTCAGATACTCCACAATACGGGGGCTTTAGCTACTCATCTTGGAATCTGAGCAATGTATGTGATGTTGTTCAATATTTATTTATTTATTTTTATTGATTAATTGACATTAAATGTTATGCTATTTTATAATAATGAGTACCTACCTACGCTCGACGAAAGTTAATCGTGAACTGAAAATATTGCTTATGTACATATAAATAATTATAAATTGAATAACTTACATTTTACACAAAGACGCTGAATAAGCGGAACGTATGGTCATTCACCGTACAGGTTTTTATATGATTAGCTTTGAGGGCGATTGTTGCTAAGCTAAGCATTCGAAAAGGCTTGTACCAGGACACCATGTTCGCTACGTCTTAGAAGTTCAGTTTTAATTTAACTTTAATAATTCTTTAAGCATTTTGTTACAATTTATTTGAAATATAACGTAATTATAGTTTATAAATAAATACCATATACAATCATCAATAATATTATGTGCACATTCTACTTATTAAAACAAGAAAATACTTCGTTTGAGTAGACTGTAATTAATCACAATTTTTTTTGATAATATCACGTCACAATGATTTAATCTGATGCCAACGTAAATGTATAACTCACTTTAGTTAATTATAGAATTCGAAAGTTGTTGAAGATTCAGATGCACTTTCTTAGAAGTGTTTATTAGCAAGAGAACTTCTTTTATAGACAAGTTAATATTTAAAAATTTCGTTTATCTATTGATCACTAAGAATCTACGAGTGGAATCGAACAAATGAAGATAAAAATTTACTTATTAAAGATTACTTGTCAAAACCGATAATTTTTAAAGCTGAAAATCCTAACAATACTTGATTTTCTGGTTGTATTAATTATCTATGCAGTAATTTTAACATATTGTATGACTTGTAACAAAATGTCATTCAATATGTTAAAATTACTGATTTGCTTATTATGTGAACTTATTACGAAACCAATGAGAGAAAGCTTTTTGAGATTGCAAAGAAAAAAATCTTGCGTTACTGAGTGACTGACTGACTAACTGACTGACAGACAGACAACGTACAGCCGAAACTACTGAGCGTAGAAAGTTGAAATTTGTAATGAAGATTCCTTAGGGAGTACAGAGGAGCATTTTTGAAAATTCTACTCCGAAGGGCTAAATAAGGGCATGAAAGTTTGTATGAAACTTCATTACTACAAGTGCTAGGAGTTTCAAATTTTGCATGCGGATTCTTTTTAGGACGTAGACGGGATTTTATGAAATGCGACCCCTAAGGGGATTAGGAGATTTAGATTAGGAGATCAAAGTTTTTATGGATTTTTTTAATTTCTGGACTTAAAACTAAATCACGCGGGCGAAGTGGCGGGCAAAAGCTAGTTTTAAATGTAGTTTACTAGTTAATTAATGCATCGAAAATAACACAACAGAATGCATTAATTAAATGCTTCCTCGTATTGGACATATACAACAATAGTGAAATGCCTACTATGTGCCAAAAATATGACAAGGTGTTAATGTAAGATGCGGTGTACCTTTCTAGGGTTACCAACTTATATTAGAAGAAATAGAGTATATCTCATTTCAAATGACAAATAAAGAGTACGGGCTTATAAGAGTATCATTTATTTAACATTTTAAAATATTTGTTGTTTCTTTTTCGGATATGATAAAAAGTATATATCACATATGCGTAACAGTGAACTAGTATAATAAACATCGTGTAAAAAAAGAGTAATAGAGCGTCGTTTATTAGTTTCATAGATTATAGAGTATATATACACGAAATAGAGTACAATACTCTATTTTAAAGTACGATTGACAACCCTAGACAAGGTGTTAATATAAGATACGGTACATCCATCTGAGTTATATGACAATACACGAGTGAGTACGACCGATATGCCACATGACCTGCGTGCGATCCAAAAATAACACCCGCACCTTGTGCAGCGCAGATATAATATTGGATTATATCACATATAAGAGTACCTTGAGGTAAAGACTAGTTTGAGAATATTAGCGCCCATAAATAAATTTTAACAAGAAATTAACGATTAGCTCAATAAAGAATCCATATGATATTACATAGGTGTAAATCGAGTTTATGATTAATCGGACATCGTGCTCGAATTACAAATAATGGTTAAATAGGATATGCCTACTAGCTTTTGCCCGCGACTTCGCCCACTGTTTTATGTAGTTACTTTCAATGACAAACTTTTATCTCTTATTTTCACCTTCCTTTTCACTGTTATAGATAAGTATGTCCTTTCCCAAGCTCAATTCTATCTTTGTACAAAATTTTATTAAAATAGGTTTAGTGGTTAAGGCGTGAAAACCTAACAGACATAGCTACTTTCGTTTTCATTAAAAGGATTACTTTATCACAAAAGCCTCACTCGACTGGTGTGAAAACACCAAAAAATTTTCAATATGAAAACGTGCAACACCAGCTTTAAACAGCCACAGATACGTTTTAATAGTTCTTTATTTCAACAGAAGATTTTGTTATAAAAAAAAACAAATAATAAAAATATTAAACCAGTACCCCTATATCCATGAACATATTGTTCCATTTAATCTGTAAGTTTTGTTGCCATTTACTTTTAAGTTTTCTTGTAACATTTTATACTACGAAAGAAATCCAAATAAATAGTATTCAATAAAACCTCTTTTAAATCACCTGTTTGATTCGATGTTAGGATGGTTTTATTTTTCTAAGATGGCTTAATGGGAAATATGTTAGAAGACTTTCACTTTTTAATACGATATATACCGTTATGCAAAGGCCAACGTACATATATCTTCTTGTATTTGATATCTTGTATGCTGTTTAGGAAGTACCTAGAAGATTATTGTTATGTGAGTATTGCGTGCACATTTAATCTTTTAAATTATGTAACCCTATTAATGATAATATTTAAATATTCTACTAAAACCACCGTATTACCAATAAAGGTTATTTTAAATTTAACAGACATGTCCGTTTTCACTAAGCTTAGAAGTCGTCCAAATATGTCGCGTAAATATTTAGGAATCGTATAAGGCAAAAATACATTTCACCATTGACTAAGAACCACCTAACAAATTAAACAATATCTAAAGTTATGATATTAGTTATGCGGCGCCTTGCGCTAGGCGTATATCATAAATATGTCAATGGATAAATTAAAAATAAATCATTTTGAAATTAAATTAATCTGCCTTAGGCGATTCGTAATATAAGGCGTTTCCTAGATAAGCTATGCATTGTTCTGGGTTAGTGAAAATGGGAGTTAAAAACGTGTCGCGTATGGTGTAGTCATACATGGAGTCTCAATGTTCTCATAGAATGAAGAATTTTCGTGATGGGATTGGTATTTCCGCAAATTACCCCCTACAAACGAAGTTAGAGATTTAACTCTTTATAATATTAGTAGATATAAATAATCCTTCCAGCTTTACTATTCCATAAAACAATAAGCGTCAAATACAGCGCTATCCCAGCTAAGACATGTAATCAAATAAAACCTCTATTGCCCTTAGAAGTAGGTTCTATTTGATTGTAACTCTAAATGCTGAGTGATACAAAGCTGTTATTTTCACGTTACAACGATTTCACTTATTCTATTTCGATAAAAACTTTATAATCACTTTAGGAATAAAGGCTATTAAATTAATAATTTTAAACCAATGTAAACATTCAGTTGAATACAGATCCCTTTTTAATGCGGTTAAAATAAATTAAATCATACTAATTAAAATTAGGTACCAAATAAAAATTAGGTACAAAATATTGGTTTTGACGCGGTTCGTTATACATATTTTATTATCATTATACATGGTGGAGGTCACAGAACACAAAAATAAGGTCTTTGTGTTGGAGCTGCTGGTTTGTGAAAGAAAAGCAGCAACTTCATGTACTTATTATCATCAAGACTTGTTAAAACGAGTTAATTTGTCAAATTTCAAATCATTTGGGTATTGTTAAAAGGTATTGTATTGGTAAAAGAATAAATAGTTGAAGAATATTCGTTAATTTTAAATTAATACAAACCGATGCATGCCGTCCATATTTCGTAATCCCATATCCATATCGTTAAGAGATCTTTTACTGAATCAAAAAGATTTTTCAAATCTTAGCGATAGTTACTATATGTCAAAGAAGTTTCTTTACAATTCTAATTTTAATATTGTCCATCTTTCTTCAGATTGTATCTATTTACAATGTATATTTTACATATTTATTATTATTTTATTCTGTTGACATACATTTAAGTTGTCAGAATAAACGGCCGTCGTAATTTAGTTTCTATTCAAGGGCGTCACGGTATTGTTTGTGATGTCACGGTGGGTGAGTTGAGACTTGAAAGTCTTCTTTCTTTACGTAAATGGACGTCAATACGTTCATTTGAATAAGAATTCTCGTACAATAAGTTATAAGCGAAAAGCACAACATATGAAGTATGGAAATAAATTAATAAATATTAGACATCTCATACATTGCTCAAGTAGCTAAAGCTCTTGTATTATGGAAATAAAACAATATCCATAATTTAGACAGTATAGAAATTTCTACATACCTACGTATAGTTTATGATGACTACCCTCAAAGATGATGTCACCTTGAAACCGGCGTACGAGTCGTAATTTTAGCAAACCTTATTAAATTACATAAATAATTATTTTTATGGCAAAAAATTACTTGTGACGTAACGAAGGCGGATGTGGTCATCCGCTAACTAGCACTTGAACAAGAACTAAAAGCAAATCATGCCCTTCTGGTCTAGATCTCGTCAGCTAACTAGGTAACGGACCTAGACAGAAGTTTGTTATCGAAGCTGTCAGCTATGTTAATATTTTAAAAATAGTCTTTAACTCGTCGTCGAAAGCAGCGCTGTCACTTCCTGACATGAGAAATATCACTTCTTCAAATAAAACCTACGTCAAAATGTTTAATGAAATATATTTTTCAAATCATTTGGGTGTAAATTTTCATTTTCATCTTAATTGGAACTTCAAAAATATATTAAAAAGTAATTATTTCGGCTGTTTGGATGGATTGCCTGAACGTTGATGAAAATAACCTCAGTATCAGTTCAGCTCAATAAACTTAGCACGAGTAGCGAAAAGTAACAAGTGGTTCGAGTCCCATCTCAGAGTAACTGGGACTGGTGGATTTTTCAAGCATTTCATTTAGAAAAACTGTAGTTTCTAATTCCGTTGTTTATTTGTTTGTAGAGGGTAATGTTTGGAAATACTGAACCGATCATGAAATTCTTTTATCCACAGGAAACTAAATCATACACGGATGATGTATGCTATAATTTCCGCGAGCGAAGTCGCGGGAAAGCAGCATTTTTTTTAATAAGAACCTTCAAAACATTATCCATACTCTATCATACGTGCTATAGTGTCATCTTGTAAATAATACGATTAACTTTGAACGAAATTAAATAACATTTACTGATCCACTACATTTGCGCAATAGAAAACAATAAATAAATTTTAAAAACACAAAGGGATTTGAGTTAGGAGAGCTAATCGGCTATGCTATTCTGTTAAAACACCCGTGAAACACCTCTTACTCGTGGTCGGAGCTTCATTTAAATAAAACATTTATTACTAGCTTTCCACCAGGGGCTTTGCCCGCGTGGTACCTAGGGAACCGTTTAGTTTGATAAATAGTAGCCTATATTTTAATCCAGGCTTAGAATTATCCGTAAACCGAATTTCATCAAAAACCTTTAAGTAGATTTTGCGTGAAAAGTACCAAACATCAAACTTACAAACTTTCACCTTTATATTATGATTAAGATAAGATAAGATTTTTATATTTACATATATTTATGTCTTTGCTTTTCTCCGTCTTTATCTGTTTAAATGAAGTCAATAAGCTGATTCAATTGAATAATGTAATGATATTAGAAATCCGTCATCCTTCATATTTGTATTTTTTTTACAATTTGTCTGACAAGGAGGCGCTATTGTGAAGTTTTTGCCCAAATTAGAAAAAAGTTTTAGATCTGAGACTGGTTTTTATAGCTACCAGCTAATGTCACCTATAGTAGAAAAAATAAAGCGACGGAATATGCCAAGTAACGCGCTCGATGTCGTTCATCTCTTAATTTCATTTTGTAGCACGGCTGATTTGATTCAATGCAACCTGCATTGAATCAAATGCTTTATTTCTGTCAATTCTAAATAAATATCTTGATAATTATATGCACGTGTGTATAAAGCAGAACGTTAGTCAATACGATATTAATTTAAAAAGTTCCTATAAATGTATCCTATAAACATTGCATTAATTATATATCAACCACAGATATAACCATGCACATGGACAATTGCACAGCTTATACTATCTAGACATGGTCTACCTTCTTTCACCAGAATTACTCGTAGGTTGACATCTAGACTCTCTTGTTTGACTAGAACACGAATATAATATTTTTTAATGTTCTGTTATTTTGATGTGCTTTTATATTTAGTTCCATTGTACTAAAAATTCTAGCCTATCTATATTTACTGATCTGAAATGAATCTGGCGATCATTGAGAGAACATACTCGGGACGGTTGGCTCCCATAAAAGCCTCATGTTCCTTGGTAGAAGGTCGCATCATGAATTATCATTATCATCATTATTACGATTTAACGGTTATCATAAAAAATTCATAATGTAGTCAATTGTTTCCTTGAACTAGTTGCGATTTGCAAAAGAACGTAAAAAACTAATGCAATATTAGGAATTTCAGAAACTGTTATTTGTATCACAGAAATAATCATTTATTTTGATTCAACTGTTTTATCTTTCTTTTTTTATATATATTTTAAAGAGTTTTATTATTAAATCTTCATGGCTGTTTTTGTTCCATATTTTAATTAGGGGTTGATCTAATGTTACTTTAGTATTAAAGGGCAGGAGGCAGGAGTATTTGCTTTGTTTATTGTTATCCAACTACAGTGAAGTGAATAATTTTGACCATTATGTATGCGTGTATCATTATATGTATATATTTTCTCGTAACTTCTGAACTACTTTATAGGGTATCACTTTTAATTGATACAAAGTCACAAACAAAATGATTTTATATAGATAAAGGTTTAATTGGCTCATTTTAAAAATGTATTCCGAAGTCACTGTAAAATTTTAAGCTTCGCTAGTTTATAAGTTTATTATAATTTAATCAAACACATACCTTTATTTTTATTAGTTCAGAAAGGTTTAGAATCAAATGGGCAAGATTGTAAACTGAGTTTACAATGTTATGGTAAAAAAGTTAAGTATTTATTTATTAAATTACATGTGATATGGAAACCAACAATACGAGGGTCAAACTGAAAGTTCTTAGAAAATCAAAAACTGATTACATTAGCCAGTTATTAGTTTTATTATATCTTTTCAAAATATTGTCCATTCACGTCAATACACCGCTGCATGCGATGGAACCACTGGGAAAAGCACTTTGCCCACTCGTCCTTAGGGGTCTCTTCAATGGCATCGCGATACGCAGCCACCGCTTCTTCAGCATTCATAAACCGCTTTCCTTTAAGTTTTTCTTTAATTTTTGGAAATAAATAAAAATCACAAGGCGCGAGGTCGGGGCTATACGGCGGGTGACCCAGTAATTCAACGTTTGATGTCGCCAAATAGTCGATCGTTCGCTTGGCGGTGTGCGACGAGGCGTTGTCGTGGTGAAGGAGGATCCTACTGCGAGGTCGTTTCTCTCGAACTTTTTCCAAGACAAATGGCAAACAATTGGTAGTGTACCATTCTACAGAAACTGTTTTTTGATCCTCTAACACAATTGTTGCAAAATGACCTATCCTTCCAAAGAACGAGGCCACCATTTTTTTTCCCGCACTTCGATCTCTCTTCACTTTAGTTGGCAACTCCTCGAAAGGAAACACCCACTGAGCAGATTGTCTTTTGGTTTTAGGATCATAACAGTAAATCCAGCTTTCGTCACCTGTTAGTATGTCGAACACAGCATTTGAGTCACCTCCGTTAAATCTTTCAATCATTTTACGACACCAATCCACACGATGGAGTTTTTGAGCCTCAGTCAAATTATGAGGTATCCACCGGGCGCAAAGCTTCCTGACCGCTAAATGTTCGTGGAGGATTTTGTGCACTTGACTCATACCGATGCCTAAGCTTGTCCGAATCTGTTGATAGGTCACTCTTTTGTCAGTCTCTATCATACGCCGCACAACACAGATGTTATCTTCAGTCGTCGCCGTAGAAGGCCGTCCCTCACGTAAATCATCAGTGAGATTAGTGCGACCACGTTTAAACTCATTAAACCAGTTGTAAACAGTCGCACGAGATGGGGCTTCATCGTGAAAGGCCAATCGTAGTCTATCATAACTTTCTTGTTGACTTAGATGACATCGAAAGTCATAAAAAATCATTGCACGAAAATTTTCTCGTGTTAAATTCATGATGACGTGACACAGACAATTTTCAATTTGCCGCCAAATCGTAAAACAAATGACAAATGAATGAAATATATACTCAGTAATATTGGCAAAAAGTTATATTTTCAAATTTTAGAATTATTTTTTTATTATATTGTTTATAAGTGGCCAGTTCTAAGAACTTTCAGTTTGACCCTCGTAACACAAATTTTAGTAACCAATATTCCTTGATGAAACTGACAATGTGGTATGAGGAGGATAGTTTAGCATACTTTCACTGATTAGGAAGAAGAAGGTTTTAAATTTTTGAAACTCCTTAATGACCCCTAATTTATCTTGAAAAAAATTAAAATTATGCTACGTGGTTTTTTTGGCACTGGTTTAAAGACATTTTTAACATTACATATTTACCATAATCGACTAAGTAACCGATATTTTCCTCCGTTTAGTTTATTTAATACGAGTTTCGAAACGGTTTTCTACATTTTCATTACGGAAACAAAGCCACTATTATAAATGTAATATGAAAAGTTCCAAAACTAAACAATTGGCCATTTCTCTTTATAGGGCCCTGAAACCACTTATATGTTTCATCGGAAAAATGTCATATTTGGCTGGTGGGATGGCGATAACAATCCGAGGTCGGCAGGCTAGCAGACAGGAGGCACCAATATTGGTGGTAGCTCCGCACTCTTCATTCCTCGACAGCTGCATCGTGTATGCCACCAAGATGTCTTCTGTGATCGTCAGAAAGGAGAGCATGGATAATTATGTTGGAAGTATGTTGGGTATTAGATTGGTGGTGGGAATTAGGATTAAGGTGGTGGTGCTCTTTTTAAGCTTAATTTTGAACGTGATAATGTCGGGTTATATAAGACCCTGGGATTGGATGGTTTTTATAAGTATGTTGGCGTTGAAGATTTTCGAGCTTTTTGTGTATACTTGGAGTATGTCAGGTTATACAAAAGTCTTTTTATCGATTTGAAACCTATTGAAGATTGATTTGCGAATACATTACACAAATGTTCATATTTTTTTATTGTAACCTGATGTGCTCGTGTGTGTGTATATTCTATTGATTTGTGTTTTTGGGAGTAACGGGTTTTTGATTAATAATAGCAAAGCAAATTAATTGTTAGTTAATTTCCGCATCATCCAATGATTGAATTTAGATGAATTTAATGGTTGGGTGAGGTATGATCGCTCAGAGCTTGGAATATTTTTATTTTTATATTACATACTTTTTTTTAATATGCGCGTGATCTACTTTGAAGATCTTTCTTTCTTTGGTGATCTGTCAAACTTTTTTAGTGTTATTAGAGAAACACTCCTCATTTTGGTCAACACTAATCTGTCTCTGCCAACACATGGAACTCACGATAATTTTTAAAAATTTTAAATAAAGCTCTTACATTCTGCCTCACAATAGATTTTCTAAATGCGTATGAGTCGTGACGTGACATGAACTCGTCAATAGAATAGAAATGGGATTGCTCCTCTTTTGTGTACCATTGGTTGAATGTTGATAATTGCTTCGATACGTTTGAGTAGGGTTGTCAATAGACGTGTGCGCCGCGCCGCGCCGATGACCGACGCCGCCGATCATGACACGCCGCCGCTGACCGGTTAGAAAGATCGGCGTAAACGGCGCGGGATGGCACAAACTGCGAGTAACATTCGTACGCTCGGTTGCTATGTAACGTAGTGCATTCTCTGCGGCACATGTTAATTCCGTTCCGAATTCCATATCTAGTAAAATTTTAATGAATACAAAAGTAAAGTCAATGATGCAAACAAATAAACAATCGAATCTTTCTTCTTTAATTACAGCTGTCAACAAAATTGTACAATTAATGTAACACTCGTCTACAAGATGGAGTTGGCAGAAATCATAAATTCAATACTTACTCTTATACTCTAGCTAACCCTTCTCTGTAACTGGCTAAAACGGCTAAACGATTGCGTCTAACTGGGAATAATATCAATAAAATAATTTCTATGCATGATAACTGTTAGGTTGGGGAAAGTCTTTTCGCATATAGTATACATAAAGTTGTAATTAAATCTTTCTGGTTATACCATTTCTATATGGCTGGTTTCAGTATCATTAAAAAGTTTAAATTTTAAAGAAGACTTCGAATTCAAATAAGCAAAATGTGTAATTTTCATTTGTTATTCTTACTGTCAAAATGAGTTAATCTAATTAAGCACTTAGAAACATTTTAAAATTTTATTATAATAATATAAAAATGCAACATAAGCCGCGAAAAAGATTTTTGACATTTATGAACCTAGTGCAGTTTCTATGAGAGTAGCACAAATTTGGTTTAAGCGTTTTCAGCCCGGAAATTTTGATGTTAAAATTGTACTTCGCTCCAGTCGCTCTTTTACGAATAAAATGGATGCCAATTTTGAGAAACTTAAGCAATATCGGCATATCAGTAGTTACGACGAAGTTGAGCTCACTGAAAAAACCAAATGAACCGTGAAATCTTTTGTGATTCTTTGTGGCGGTGTAATGAAACCGAATCATTTTTGAAGAAGCTGATAACTGGTAATGAAAACTGGATCACGTAAGACAAGAACATGCAAAAAAAATCGTAGTCAAAGGTCGGTCAGACTTTACAGACTGTGGCGAAACCCAGGTTAACTGGCAAAAAGGTGATGCTGTTTATATGGTGGGAATAGAAGGGCATTATTCATTATGAGCTGTTACCGCCAGGCAAGACCATCGATTCTGAACTCTACTGTGAACGATTGATGAGATTAAAGCAAGAAGTTGAGAGAAAGCGGCCAGAATTTATCAATAGTAAGGCGGTGGTATTTCAATAAATTACGAGAGTTTGGCTGGGAGGTGTTAATGCATCCGCCGTATAGTCCTGACCTTGTATCTTGAGATTTCTACCTGTTTAGGTCTCTTCAGAATTCTTTAGGCATTGCCAGGTTAACATTACGCAAGGATTGTCAAAACAACTTGATGCGGTTTCTTGATTAGGAGCCCCAAAATTTCTAAAGATTTTATCATGTCCCTACCTACAAGTTGGCAAAAAGTTAGCGAACAAAATAGTACCTACATATTTTAGTTAAAAATAAGTAAACTTTATTAAAAATGTTTAGAATTATATTCTTAATGAAAAATGCTTAATAAATCCACTTTGTCCGCGGTAATTCTCAGATGGGACTTAAACCCATGAACTTGGCCATGGATTGCTAAAAATTATTATTTAATATCATTATGACTACGTTATATAATGTAGAAAAGTATAGTTGTGCCATATTTGAATGTTACTTAAAAGGTGTTATTAGTTGTAGTAGTTCTTATATTTGTTATGTCAATAAAGG
Organism: Diatraea saccharalis; assembly: GCA_918026875.4. Classification (NCBI taxonomy): domain Eukaryota; kingdom Metazoa; phylum Arthropoda; class Insecta; order Lepidoptera; family Crambidae; genus Diatraea; species Diatraea saccharalis. The sequence continues at coordinate 14,325,794 of OU893337.1, forward strand.
CATTCTGAATTGTTTAACTTTTTATTTTCCATCATTTATCATAACGACGCCGTTTACGCCGCCGCCACTGAATTTTTAGCTCCACGCCGCCGCCGAATATTTCGGCATCGGCGCACATGCCTAGTTGTCAACTTAATAAAAATAATAATATATATTAAACATCTATGATAAAATTGAAAATAAAGTAATAGACAGAAAATAAAGTAATAGACAGAAGTACTCCTACTATGACTATTGCGTAAAAATAGTGATGCCAACAGTGAATTATCACATCCATCACATATTATCATTCTATGATTCAACTTTTGTCGTTGTATTTTGGTTGTATTATATACTATTCTATTCTTTGAATCCAGTTCTAATATTACTGAACATTGTTGTTGAACAAAGTTTGAATACTCTGCTAACGAAACAATTACGTCGACATGGCAATGTGGAGTAATACCTTAAATTTGATTAAAAAAGACGACAACGGTTTCTATTTTGCGTGTTTCGTAAAAATAAAATGTTCAAAGATTTGATTTATTTAAATGAAGAGAGAGAGGACAGTCAGTGACGCAATAGCTCTATTTAACTGGTGGCATGTCTTGATATGGATGAACCATATTTTTATGTAAGAAATTGAGCGGCGACATTCAGCACTGGCAATTGCATGGACCAAGGTGAGTTCTGTCGTGTTCATGGTCACGGGGATGTCGCTAGGGGAGCGGGAACGCGTGTCTTTTTAAGGAGGCATGGGGCGCACCTCTCGGGGGTGGGATCCCGTGATTACAACAGTGGTGATGATGACGGTTGGCGCGATGTTGCGCGTCGTGGCAAGTTACCACGGCCCCAGTATGTCCGCGTGTTGCGGATGCAACGGTGGCGGGGCCGTGCCCCGTACCCCGAATGCGCTTCTGGATGTGTACGATTTAGAAAGGCGTTCGGGGCACGTACGAGTGTGAGAAGTGTACGAGTGCGAGTACATGGAGATATGTATGGTTGCGTGTGGTGTGTGAGTGTATATGTATGTATGTGTGTAGAGTGTGTGTGAATAAGGTGAGCGGATGTATGGGATGGGGTGTGTTTGTATGAGGTAGAATAGTGTGAGGAATGTAAGGATGTGTGTGTGTGGCGGCGGTTGTGCTACCGGCTATCGGGTGGTTAGCCTCATCCTTCTGATGGGCTGGGCGTCTGGTAGGCCGTGGTGCGGCTGCAGATACGGCATGGGAGCCGAGTACTCTTTTGCCGCCCAGCGCTGCTAGACTCAGGCGTGATAGCACGGCAGTGCCTTGGCGGCGCTGGGGGGTCGACAGAGCCTATTGGCCGCGGGAATGAGAGTGTCGCGAGGGAGCCCTGAGGAGATAGCCTAATGACAAGCCCTCAGGAATTCCAGATGGGAGGCCCAGGCGACACTCTTAATATAAAGGCGGCAAGGGGGATAGGATCACGTATTAACGCATCCCTTCCTTCTGTGGACCCAAGGGTACATCACACCCGTGCCCCGGCGAGGCTAACTCGCAGGGGTGGTCCACCGTCTAGAAAAAGGCTGTTATTCACCCAAGTCCTTTTCTTCCCGCAGAGAGCGACTCCTCTCACGTTACCCTTATGAGTGGATTCCCAGCGCGGATTATAACCTGGCTCTCCTTGCAGGATATCGGACTGTGAGGTAAACCGCAGCCGGTGTTATCAGGTAGGCCAGCCACGTTGTACCTTAAGGTTGCATTTTCCCTGCATTAAAAAAAATGTCTGCAATACAATCTACCCAAATGATTTTGCAATGTATGTGATGATTTCCGTGATCGTTTGTCTACCTATATTAATGTTAGTTTTATCAACCTGTATAAGAGAAGTTATTGTTATAATTTAAGTGAAGCACTATCGCTTCACTATCTATTGTTATTTCCGTTAAGTTGATTTAAGAGAATGTTTGAGAGTAACGGGGTCTCTGAGACAATCAAGTAGACTTGTCAAGTCTACGTGATTGAAACGAATATTGATGGTTTATCGCGTTCGCTTGATTCTACTCATCAAGTCGTTTTACGGCTAGATCACAATTGACGGAAATTTTGATTGACAGCGATTACGATGTTGACTTCTTCTTCATTTATTTTGAATTTACCATCAAGCGGTCTATGGCTTGATCACAATTGACAGAAATTTTTATTGACCGTCATTTTTTTTATTTGACAGCCTAAAATATTTTACTCTTTGTTGACGACACTTGATACGCTTGAAACTATATGACGTATTGGCTTAACGCGACTTGACGGTACTGAAGGAGCTTTTTCATTTAATACCGAAATTGCGGATGATAAACGGAAAATAAGCGCAGATATAGAAGAACGTTGAAATATAATAAATATTTAAAAAATATAGAAGCCCTATTTTTGAAATATTGTGTATTGTGAATGCAAAATTGATCAAATATAATCAGCCCTATCTAAATATAATTATGATACTTGTTGATACTTGAAGTTAAAGTCTTGCTCGTCAAGAAGAATCTATGGAAATACGTTGAAAAGTTTGATACAAGTTCATTAGAAAGTTTGATACAAGAACAGACAGAATAAGATAAGATTGTCGAATCGTCATAATTCATAGTGATTTTGAAATAAACATTTTATTATTTCTATCTAAATATTTATTTATTTTTTTATTTTCTTAATGGAAAAAGAATGTAGTCATCCTAATTTATATGTTGTATAAATATATAACGACATAACCTACAACGCGTTTACACAGTAACGCCATCCAACAGCTTACCTAGTAAACCTATATTAGTCAATGTCCTCAGACAGTGTGACAATAAAAAGCTGGTTGTAACATTATGTACCTAAAAACAAATCTTTGCATTTCCCATATGGACTGTATAGGAAATACAAAGATAATCTAATTTAGTTAAAAGGAAATCTGCATTTATACATAAAAAAAAAATCTAGTTCTCAAAACGGGAATCAATCCGGGATATTAAAATAGCAATTACTTTTATTATTGTTATTTTTTGGTATTATTGGAATTGCATTATTTCTACATAGACACCGATTGTGTAGGTCTTAACTAGTCAATGTTACTATGAAACATGTTGTCTAAAATGAATAAATTGCATTGTTCTTTATCATATCTTTTAATTTCTTTTAGTACCTTTGTTTGAAACGACAACCATTCTTTTTCAATAATTGTATTGAAAAAAAAATCGCATTTTCACTCAATTCTTTTAGGTGCGTAAAATTGTCTCTATCGTTGCTAGTTTCATTTTGAACATCATGTTGCATAGTAACATTAACTGCTTTAAGACCTACACAATCGGTATCTAAGTAGAAATAATGTACTTACTTTTTTTTTTCAAAAAGTCCATGTTCGATTCTCAACTAGAGAAGTAGTTTAATTACACCCGGTATACTCGCCGACTTGACCCGCGCACATGACGGCACCTTCAATGGAGCGTCAAACGTGAGACTTGTCAAGTCGACTTGATCGTCTCCGGGCTCCATAATATTTGTTAATGAATAAGTTAATAATAATGTTAAATTGTGAATTAAGAGATAGCTAAAACATATGGCAACCCTATTTGGTTTTTTCTACGAGATCTTACTGTTAATGATCTAGGAGTGACTTTTAAAAACCTTAATTGCGTCTCTAAATCAGGATTTAGTTATGATATGATGATAATTAGAATTTGTTTCGTTATTAACATTGATTACAATTTTGATTGATTAAGATTTATTGCAGAGAAAGTGTTAATTTATAAATTCAGAGCTCATTTTAAATTCGATTCGTTTTATTTTGGACATGGTTTAAAATCAAAGATTGCGTAGGTTATAAAGAGATAAATAAGAAAACAATATTTATCACCAGCCTATTAATGTATTCACTGCTCGGGTACAGGCCTTTTTCTATGGATGGAATTGAATAGAGAAAATGGGGCCATGACCACGTGGGTCCAGTACGGATTGGGCATAAACTAGAAGCAACCGGAACCAATGACTTAACGTGCCTTCTGAGGCACGAAGGAATTTGAGATAATAATTTTTGATCACCCATCTTATGACCGGCCTATGCAAAAGTTATTTAACTTTTGCATTGCAGGCCGAAAGCGCAAACCACCGCGCCTTCGAAATCGTAAAAAGAAAAGAGAGAAAAGAAGAAAAAATATCGTCAAATTACTGACGAAAAATTGCGACGAAACAACGCAAAATTGGAAGCCAGGGAAACCAAGATTCACCTTTCACGATCATCAGTGATTCTGTTACAAAAGCAGCGTCGAACTCTACGTCATTTATTACGATTTGAAGAAGGTTTTACTTCATTGCAGCTCTATGTTGTTACAGGACATCGACGTCGAGTATCTATTAACTTCAACTCTTAAAATGTCCGATAGTGTTGTGTTGAAATAAAACGTGTTCTATGGTTATGATCACAATTCGAATATCCGTTCCCATCAAGGGTTAGCATGATCATAAGTCGGGCGAGGTCGCATTTAAGCTAGTTGAAATGAATTTATTAACGTTAGTGTTTTGGTATAATTTTCTTAAACTAGAAATAGAAAGATTAGCATCAACAATTAGACTGTAATGGTTACATTTATTTTTTTAGTAGTTGTCACAATATATATATCTTGGACATAGTATAATACTATTATTTTTTCACAGGACGCATTAACACTAAAACATTATAGCAAAAATGAAAGACGATTACGTATATTGTTTGTCGATAAGAAATAAAATACGGAAATAATGCTATCTATTGATAAACAGACAAAAATAATAAATCAGAGCTATTCCATATTAATGCCACCATTTAAATTTGAACTATGTATGATGATGAGTTCTAAATTTAAATTTGAAATTATAGTTTTTATTCTTCATTATTAATGGTCCGAATAGAGGTCAGACTATTTTTATATTATGAAGTTGCAATTAGGTGCTTATTCATATATCAATCATTTCATTTTCAACTAAATTATGATTAATGCAGAATCGTATGCGAGTTTGAGGTAATAAACGTATACCGTTATCTAAGAGCTTTTTGCTAAGAGATGGTGTTCAACCATGACACGACATCTAATATGTTCCTTTCAATGGACAGTTTTTGGTATAATTATATTTAAGTTAAGCCGTGAAAGTAAATATTTATAGAATGGTTACTTTTGACAGTTTATCTATTCGTGGTGTGCAAGTTCAAGGGTAAACAAAAAAGTAAAACGGACTGTTTTTATTGTTTATAAGTAATAAGTTTTTGGACTTAGCATAAATTATAAAAAATCTGCCAAAAGCGGTTCAGCACAAACATTGAATTTTAAAAACTATAGATTTAGTAACTAGTTTTGGAGATAATAAACAGGCTTTTTATCAGATATCACCAAATGTTTAGATGATATGTTTATTTCGCCTGCGTAAATTGTAGCCTATTTCCCCCGTTTATTAAGAAGTTTTCCGTAGATGAAAGACTTTTATATATGGGTCCAATTGTTTCAAATGCAAAAAAAAAACAAGCAATCAAGTTTTTCCTCTTTCTAATATGAGTATAGATTATTGGAAAAAATATTTCGAGCAAAAAAAAAACAAAATCTCCTTTCTAAGACTCACTAAGATGAATATTTTTATTTATAAAGATATTTAATATTTTTAGTTTTACATATTAATAAAAAAAAAAATGTCAGCGTCACTAAAAAGGATGCAATAAAAACTTTTCAATAATAGAACCGAATTCAAACTTAAAAAAGTGATAAATAATATGTCTATCAAAAGTAACTTATTCAACAAATATGCTATTGAAGTTGGGCGCCTATCTTTTAATTAATAACCCACAGAAAATCTCTGCCTGACTCCAATGACTCCAATGAGACTCTTCAATGAGTCGCTTTTAAGTATTACTTATAAATTTTCTAGTGTTTGAAGTCGTTTCTATTGAAAAAAAAGTTTTTATTTGAGTAAATGCTACATAATCGTTTTGGTTTAAAACCGGCTTGAAACGGAATGTTAATATACTTATTGTATTGACGTCATCATTACGATGTATCGCGGCACTAGAACATTTGTTTTTGTTTTCGTGAGTGTTATAATTTGAAGTTGATTTGGAGTGATGCTATCTGACTCTCTGCTTTCACTGTTGCTATTTAAGAAGGAATGTCATTTCGTTTTGTATTCTGAGTGAAATAAAATAACCAGTTTTTTATTAGTAACAGTGGAAGCATAGCGTTTAATTCGACAACATAGAGAAAGAAAATAGGAATTGGCATATAATAATCTTGAGACCTAATTCATATTGTTTAGAATATATGGTCTATGAAATCAACGTCTTGATTATTTTAGTAACGTTTCTTCCGATTTATTATAATTGAAGTTCCGTTATTTTTTTATATTTTAAATCTGATTTATATATCGGGAGAACCCAAAACTCACTATAAACAATAAGTATCTGCCGTTACGACTTGATAGCTATAGAAGTAAAAGGTGTTTTGAATTATAATAAATAGTGGCACTACATTTCTATCTTTTTCAAGGCATACAAACATGTTCATAGTTTTACAGCAATGTTCATAGTTTTATTTAATATAAACTATGTAAAAATATTTATAGTATTTTAAATACAAATAAACATACTTATATGTATTTGAATTAGTCCTGGTTCCAGCTCATGTCGAGGAAATAGTATGCCATTAAGATATTCTATATTTGATAATTTAGATAGACGATGTAAAGCATAAATTTACCCATTTGGCATTTTATTAAAGAATTTAAATGTGGGATTTTTATCAAAAATTTATCAAACCCCGAAATTCAGTTTCTGAGACTGACTCGATAATCTCATTATTACGTTTGAGATATGTTAATATTAGAGGTTAAGGTATGAAATTGCCTTTTCATTGTAATAGTTTCAATTTCATACTTTATATTATTATTTAAGTCTTCTTCATAAGTCATTATTACATTTAATCAAAGCTGTGTTATCTGCAAATAATATCATTGGATAAATCAATTCATTTTGGGAGATCATTTATATAAGTAATAAAAAGAGGCCCCAGGATCTTCCCCTGAGGAACGCTTGACTATGTCTCTACGTAAAGAAGGGTTTTTACACAACTTAGTTAACACAGTGTACTTTTTTTTGCTTTAAAGATAATTTATGTACGGAACCTTTTATAACTTTTGCATAGACATGAGATAAAAGGAGTTTGTGATAAACATTATCAATTGCACTCGATATATCCATATATAAGACAAATTTATATTGTTTTTTATCTATACAAGCCATAACATATTCCAGGTTTAAGAATTCTATGTACTGCTGTGCGAGCGATCGATATTTAGGAGGCTATGATATCAGAAATTGGCAAACATATATCTATCCTTGTCTGATATTCAGTATGTTCGCCTCAGCAAATTATTTAATATCTTATTTGTTCTTATAAATTACTAGCTTTCGCCAGCGGCTTCACCCGCGTAGTCCCTAGGAAAATGTTTAGTGGGATAAAAGTATCCTAATATCCAAGTCAGTTAATACCCTATCTGTATATCAAATTTCATCAAAATCCATTTAGTAGTTCCGGCGTGATTGACGGACAAACATCCGAACAAAGAAACTTGCACATTTATAATATTAGTAGGATTCATAGAATTTTTTTAAACTCGTTAGCATTTATCTAAAAAAAATCAGTGCCTATTCCAATGGCACTTTAAAGAGCCGCGTGTTCTCTATGGCTTCGTTGTTGCGTTGGTTTTATTTCAGTATAGACCAACGTTGCCTTGAAGGTATTGGTCGGCCTTTTACCTCACTTGACCTTGTTAATTTTCAGTCAACTGGATTATTTTATAAATTCTACCGGCTTATGTATCGCCTGGTAACCGAATAAAAACTTAAACACATCCGGAATAACGTAACTTTTAAGCCGATATAGGAAAACGACATGATTTTCCTTTTCACGTCGCATTAAATAGGCGACAGTACAATTCTGATGATTCTGTTGGCACTGCTATGCTCTTTTGTAATAAAAGTAGCCTCGAGCATGATGTCGATCACAGAGCTATCATACAGCATAGAAGTTAAATGTAAGGATACCTACTTCAAAAGGCAATTAGATTTTATTGCTTTGACTCCCTATGTTGTCCTAGAGCTGCTGTGCTCGGTTAGAGTTAGTGGGTAATATATCTTACAGAATAGCAATGCAGGCGTGTAAAATCCTCCTTCTAAGACCATATAATATATAATATCAACCATTTCTAAATTTCTTTCTTTGGATTGATTTGCAATTTTTCGTGTTTTGGCCTTGTTTGAGTGAATCTCATGCTAAAAGATTTTACATGAGAGTCGAGCTGTTGATTATGATTTTTAAAGGATTTTGTAAATCATTGTACCGTATAACTAGCCGTAGCTTATATTTCAAGTGAAATAAATTCAAGGATATCGTTTCAATAGCACTACTCAATCTTAACTAATAGATTGGTTAAATTAAAATTTAGAGATGGTTTTGTAATGGAAAGAAATGATTTTTTCGACGTTGGGTAAATTAAAAACTAAAAAGAAGTTTTGACAACCAATCAAATGAAATGGTGTGTTGTTATTTCTTTTTTATTATTTCAATACTTTTAGTTTTGAAGTAAATAACGAAAAAGGCTACAATTGATAATTTACCTTTTCTTAACTATTGGGAATAAAATTTTGAAAACAACATAGAGAATTGTTGTTTGCTTATATGTAACAGGAAACCTGTAGGAAATTTAAAAAAGATTATAATTATAGGAAAATCTTAGGTGCTTGTACTTTGCTTAATTTTATTTATCGAGTCAATTATTTAAATTCAGGTTTCTGTTTTCCCAAACGATTTTATAACACTAAAATAAAATCGCAGTTACATTCTATTTTATTTCTTACAGCAAATATAGAATAACTACGTATAGTATAGAATAGAGTATATATAGTTAGTTGTACTTATGTTGTAAGTTGTGTTTAATACGATGAAAAGTATCTTACTTTCTCTACACCGTCAGTAGGTACGCCGCAAATGGCTGACCGTTATTATGTTAGACGGTGATTACAGATGCTTCATGCTAATCATCAGCTTGAAAATATCTATACATTAGCTTATATTAAAAGAGCTAGATTTAAAAGAACATTAAGTTGATCCAGTGTCGCCAACCTATATTTTCAAAAAGTAGTAGACGAATTGTTAATGAACAGTAGATATGAATAGAAAATGGTAGATTTGACTCATCAAATCAAAAACCTAAACAAGTAAAATTTTAGGGTATCTATTTAATTTTTAAAGAATTATTTTTATTGTTACAAAAGTGCAATATTTGTAGGTCAAATTGGCAGACAAGTAGACTAACGTACAGATCGGTAGATCTACCAGAAAAGTGGTAGATATGACATTTTTTGACCCTGGGAAAATGCTATTGTTATCGACAGAGGAGCGTGGCCTGGTAGTTTTTATTTAAAAATAAAGATAAAAAGGCAAGAGAAAATAATGTAATGATTAAGATACTTTGATGCACAAAAACTACATGACAGCAAAGGAAAAAGTGACCAAAGTCAAATTCAAATAAATAAAAAAAAAAACACTTATCAAAAAAGCTGGCGAAGCTGCCAGCAACTACCGTATGCACTATCCCTGCTATCTGACGGTAGGGAGCGTGGGAGTTTCCCTCGCTAATGGGCCAATACCAACTTTACTTTATCAGCAGTTATTTTTATGAATAGCACAGCAAAATGCATCATCAATGTTTTTTATATTTTTTTATTTATTTAAATCATGCTGTGCAATTAGAAATTAGAAATAGAAATTAGACATTTCGTATTCGAAACAATACTTCCCATTTCTCTCAAATGTCATTGTTATGACACCGTGTACACCAAAACGAGACAACTCAATTGGTTTTATGCAAAAATAACGCCTAAATTAGGTGTACGTAAAAATGAGAAAAATATACACAACGGGAATCCGAGATTTCTCACGACGAAGAAGTCAAAATGTAAATATACAAATAAAAAAAATCTATAGAAAAAGTCGCAAAGTTCACTTCGAAAATATTAAAAATATTCTTGACTTTTGTTTTTCTTTTCTTTTCGCGGTCAAAAGTAGTAATAGCATCCTATAAGTGCAAATTTCTCCAATTGGTATTGAACTCATTATTACCACCTTAAGTTCAAAAGCTAAATTGTTTTATGTAAATTAAAAGAAAGTATTTTATGGTGATGTTTTATTTGCATAGTTCCGAAAACAGTTGCGGAAAAGGGTGCGTTATTAATTAAAGACGTAACTAAACAAAATCATGCCAAAAAGTTTCCATTTAGTTATGTATGATTATGGTGACTCACAGTTAGGACCGTCACATACTGTCGGAATTTCCTACTTCTTAGCAAGATACAGCAAAATTATCGTCTATACTTGACGATAAAATATTTGAATTCACTAGCTAGCGTCTTTCAAATGAACATTATTCCGAATTTAAATAAACGTATGTGTGTATAACAGAATCCCCAATGGATATTTCGAATCGGAGTTACGTATGAGGCGACCTTTATACGCACCTGAGAAACCGCAACTATGTATATATAAAATATGCGTAGACCATTTGTTGTTTTATTTTTATTATTCTATGTGCATGCCAATAAAATTTGATTGCCATATATGCTTTTGTATATAATAAATAATGTATGTAAAGAATTTGTATGGAGAAAGTTTTTTATGCACCTTACTTAGATAGGTACAGCTGTCACTTTATTGTGCAACAGCAAGTTACGTACTTATGCGGTTACGTAGTTACCACTGTGATAGTGTTATTTTGCTGCTTATAAACTAAAGGGCCATAAATTAAAAATTATACTTAAAACTTTTTTAAATATGTCTTAAGTTAACCTTATTTTCTTATTTTACAAAAACACCGATCAAAATAAACCTCATAATTACAAATAAATTTATTTTATGTAATTAGAAATATGGGTATCTTTAGGCGTATTTTTTAATAATAGTGATTTTCGCTCATTTTAGTTTGTGACCCTTAATTAAATTTATTTTTAGTTTTTACCGTATTATATGAATAAATAATTAATGTATATATTTTTTCATGTATGTCTAAAAACAATAAAACTTCTATACCCCTATCTTATTGTGTAATGTTTTCAGAGCTCATCAACTATACACAGCCTGTTTATGTATGGCGGGATGATCCGAACTCCAGGCAGAACACTATCAAGGAGATTATCGAGAGAGCCACCTCCAAAGAAGACTGGCCACAAGTTAGTTTAATATTTATTTTTTCATCTACTTTATATTGGTAGGTTTGTGTCGGAATCTCATAACGGCATTAAAGTCAATCACAAAATTTTAAATGTTTTTATACAGAGAAATAAAGAAAAAAATAAGCTATAATTAAAATGTGAATTTTGGAAAAACAAAATCCCGATACAAAAAAGCACTAAATGACCCCTTTATACAACAAAGTCGTGATTTTTTGCGTCACTTGAAGTCTGACTCGCACTTGGCTGGTGTTCTATTATAATTGTGCTCTTTAATAACCATATCTATAGTCGAGTAAAAGTAATTATTTAGCAATATCTTTAACAAATAAACAAGAATATGAATGAAGTAAGAAGTGTTTATAGTAAGAATACTATTATTATTAGCTGTTACCAGATCTTACTCCATTCAAATACTTGCTTAAGTTGTGACATTTTCTCATGTAATTGCTTTATTTATTTATTGAACTTTATTGACCAATATAAAGATGGTACAAAAGGCGGACTTTATACTAATAGCATTCTCTCCCAGTCAACCTTTGGGAAAATAGACAAACGCGATGGCGGTACAGAAAAAAATATAAATAAACTTACACATAATTACATAATACAGCGAATATATACAACCATATATAATATATAATTATATTTATATATATATATAATTACTTCCTTTGACTATAGATATTAGTGTTACCTCCATGTCTATCTGTGATGTCTATAGTCGAGAGAAGTAATTACTAAAGAATATGTTATATTTAATAAATAAACAACAATTTGTATGAAGGAAGAACTATTAATAGTTAAAACACTATTTTTACTAACTACAATTAACAATTCGTACTTCATTGAAGTTCGCGTTTTTTGGTAAAAAATATTCTTCTCTTGATTATAGATAGGAGGGAAATTGATAAATACAAGTGTTTCATATTTTAGCCGAATATTGGTGGTTCAAATTTTTTAAAATAATTTTACATAATATGTTGCGAGTTTAAATAAAATAGTTTTTCACGCTCTATTTCGTTGTATACGGTATCTTCTGTCCTTATCATACTCATTGACGTTTTGTTTTTATTTGCAGCCTTAAGGAAAATTATATCTAAACAATCTTTTTCGGGATAAATATAATTAAATAAAACTATTTTTTCAGGCGCATTACGCATTAAATAAAACTATTTTGATTCGGTGTAGTGCGTTTATATTTGATATCATGACGTCTATTTCGGAACCTGTAAGGATTCGAAACGTCACTACACCCCATCGAAATTGTATTATTTAATGAGTGAAAATATAAAAAGTCAATAGATAAATATTATTCTATATTATTTTGAGTGTTTTACGTTATTAGTTACGGACTTACTCAAAAGTAGGTTACAATTTATGACTAGCTGGTGCTTGCGACTTCTTTCTAATATAGAAAGAAGTCGCAAGCATAAAGCGGATAGACAATTTCAATTAACTTCTATGTCAATATTATGTTTTCGCCTTTGGTATTAAAAAATTTCTCGACGTGTTCTTTTCCTATTTCGTGCATTAGTTTTTATATGGTATTTGTGTCTGAAATACTCGGGATGTTTGATTTGATTAAAAGGAACCTTACAGCTATTTAAAAAAGAATGCACAATATCAAACCCTTTTATAATAAAACCATAACACTAATAAATGTACAGTGTTCTTTTTTATCTAAATGACTATCAATAACATCTCTTTTAAATTTAATTATTCTACATACATACGTCTTTATGTATATGTACGAAATTACAATAATTTCTCTCATTAAAATTGTAATTATGACATATTAAATTAAGTGCGTAGCCAAAAAAAAAATGGTTGCCCATAATGGAATGGTTCACGGAATTCAAAACGTATGGTATTTGGAATTCGCACTTTATACCGGAACATAATTTTTCTTGTATTCAACTAATTTTTGATATGCTCTGTGCTTTGCTTACAGTTATTTTACCGTTTTGATGTATTAAAAAAGTGTTTCTCGGTGATATATGACGAAGCGGACATAAATGATAGTATGATATATATACCTACTACCTACCCACCAAATTACTTGGAAGATATGTTTATATTACCTAGCGAAAAACTTAAATGTATTTTCTATTGATTCAAAATCGGAAAGGTAGAATTTGAAATGGAATGATTATAACAAAAATATTAGGTGTTGATTAGTGGTAAATTTTAGGTGTAGATTATTGATAGTTCTGATGAGAATATTTTATAAATCTATGTATTGACGGTAAAGGTAAATGACATGCACGGATTCTATTAAAAATTCCTATTTCACATCATAATTTCTGTACCAAATTGACAGTCGCATTTTTCATAGATGCTTCTATAACAAATGCAATTGCAGTGGACGTACTATGACATAGACAAATCCGTGCAATGCCTTGCGTATCGTGCCGTCGATGTGTGTGTGCTGAGGCAGTGGACAAACACCTTAATAGACCCCTTACAAATATGTTGAAGCTTTTACATTTTTAATTATAGCTTTTTTGGGCGTTTATTTCTTTGTAGAAAAATCATGGCTTTCTTGTCACTTGGATTACGAACTGTTATGGGTTCAAAATCCCCTGAAACTGTTGATTCACTAAGGTTGGTTTACACCATTATAGGATAATATCCTCTTTCTTAGCATAGTAAATACGTAAAACTTACTCTAATATATAAGCGTTTGTAGTATAGTTAAAGTTTTAACTTCATTTAACTTTTGCCAATGCCATTCATATTTGCTTAGCCGGTATTTTAAAATGTTATTGTTAAAGAAAGTTGGTGTAGCCAACTCGTATTTTTCATATAGTAAGTTATATATCAATAAAGCATTTCTAGTGCAAACACTGCATATCAAATAATCTCTTTAAATAGAAAAACAATCAAAATATTTGTTTTATTTTTAAATTTAATTAACAATGGTTACAAAAAAATAACATAATGCAACTTCCTTATTGTTTTATGAAATATTTCGTGGTCTTAATTCTCTTGACACGGCATCCTTATAAAGAAAACAATGCTAAAGCGCAATCATGATTTGAATAGATTAAAAGTTGATAAGGTTAATATATTAATTTATTGTATATTATTATTACTATATCTTAATGGGTGGATCCTGTGCGTGGTATCAAGTTCCTCTAATTACAAATGTATTAAAAACATAAAAGGGGGTTCTTGTCGCAGCACAGAGGTTCAATCAGAAAGGTAATAAAGATTTTATTTCATAGAATGTTCTGTTTCGTTTACTTTCAGAATATTTCCTTCACATGTACCTCATGTTCCATCTTTACATAAATATCCCGTGTAAATATTGCTTCTGATTTTTTTATAAACTTTTTTAAGCTCTACGTCGTATACAGTGAAAATGTCTCTCCGTTAGAAAGAAAAGATAGCGGTTCCTTACCCATCTCATAGAGTATGCTATGTTAAGAGAAAGAAAGAAAGAGGCTACTGCTATCTCGTTTTTCTTTTCAACCGAGAGTCAGATTAAGATTTCGTTATTCTAACTATAATAGCTCTATGATGGCAACCCATCTCGTTATTTCTGGTATGCAGCTATTGACGCTTCATATTTTGAAGCTTATTATGTTTATTAAAATTGATTAAGTTTATTATGGTCAGATATTGAAATATAGAAATACATATACTCGTATATTTAGATAAATAAACTTATATATAGTCAAACTAAGAAATGCGAAACAGTCCGAGGTAGTATTCTAGTGCCGTAATCTTGAATAATAAAAAAACTATTTTAGAGAACACTTAAAAAAAAAAACAATATACTCAGGTGCCTTTCGTGATCCTGTTCTAACTAATTGAAGCACCCTAGATTTAAACGAGACGTGTGAATGCAAAATTTGTCAAACGTAATTATAATCATATCTTACAGGTTCTGATATTCCCTGAAGGCACTTGCACGAACCGCTCTTGCCTGATCACATTCAAGCCTGGTGGATTCTACCCGGGGGTGCCCGTACAGCCAGTTACCATACGGTACCCAAACGCTCGGGACACGGTCACTTGGACCTGGGAGGGTCCTGGCGCGTGAGTATTCAATTCTTCATTAATCTATCAAGTCTTATAGTTGTAGCAGATTTTGGCAAAGGAAAATCTCCATGAGCGGCAGATTAACGAACTGAAACGTCAAAATTTTGGATACTGTTAATAAACCAATTTTTCCAATTGAAGTTTAAAGTGAATCTCTAAAGTTTATTCGCTGTAGAAATTTGTACCTGCATAATATTGCTTAACTTTATTTTACTCCAGAGGCAACAAACCATGGGCGACTTTCATGTGTAAGAAAAAATGTATTATGCGTTGTAGGTGTGTCAAACATGAGAATATTGTTCAACAATGCGGGCTGATTCCCATATAAAATAATATATAATATCGAAAGTGTTCGCACCTGCAAAATTTACATGTATAGTTAGTCACATTTTGCTTAAGCAATAATGCCGAAATCAGTATTTTTGCGAGAGCATATAAATGTAATTTTTTGTTATTCAATAGATTTGTATTTGCAAACTTCATATTTCAGATTGAAGCTCCTTTGGTTGACCCTAACACAGGTTCATAGTTCATGCGAGATCGAATTCTTGCCCGTATACTATCCTAGCGAAGAAGAAAAACGCGATCCTAAGTTGTACGCGAGAAATGTCCGAGATGTTATGGCCAAGTAAGAATCTGATGTTTATGTAAAATAAGGGTTATTGTTGATTGTACATATAAACTTAAACTAGGAATAATACACAAACATAAGGAGAATTGGGCAAGTAACGCTTGCAGATTACATCCGTGATGAAGAGGTTAGAAAGAAAGTTGACTTGAAAGATAGTTGACGATGTAAAAATTAACAGCTGAAAATGCTGCTAGTGCACGTGGACAGAATGCTGAACGTAATATTGACTAAACTGATATTAACGCAATAATGGAAGAATGTAGAAGCCGCGAAAGGTCAAGATACACTTTTTAAAGTAACGTAAATTGATTGTATATTATTGGAAGATGAGTCTGAAGCCATAAAGCCGGCGAGGATTTATTAAAAGAGTTATGAACAAAAAAAAATTAAGATGTTTGTTAAGACTATGCTTAAAGGCGCTTAGTATTGTTTGCCATCTCTGCTTGATCCCTTGGAATTCCATGGGATCTAAAAATGTTAAAGGAAATGGTAAAGACTATACTAACATAAGATCATCTTCGTATTTTCAGAGCACTTGGTGTGCCGGTATTGGATTATACGTACGATGATTGTCGTTTAATTGCGAGGGCCAAGCAACTGGGTATACCTAATGCTGCCGCCGTCAGGGAAATCAGCGAGTTGAGGGCACAGCTCGGGTATGTTATTGGAAATTTATTTAAAAGTATCAAACTGTAATTTGACTTAAAATTAATAAACTGTTTATGTATCTAAAAACAAGATGTACGATGTTATGCACTCTTATACTGATTCATAACATTTATGGGGTATGCGACGCTCGATTCCTGTTAAGTTTTAATAATAGAAAAAATCTTCAGACAATTTAAAAAGTTAAAATACATGTCTTTAAATTATTCAGACGATATTAGTTGAAAAATCTTTTAAAAAGTATTTAGAGGCATTAAGTTTATGCTTACTTAAATGGTCACCAGTGTTCTACAGTTTGATAAATGTATTACTTAACGGTACTTTTCAACATTATTAGTAAAAAAAAATACTTAAAAAAGTACAACTAGCTTCAAACTTTACAGAAGTGATTATTTATAATACTTATCTTAAAAGCGACTTATGCAAGGAAAAGCTATTGAAGACGGGGGGAAGTTTACTGTAGGTTGTTACTTAAACGAAGTCGTCTCTATTTTTTGAAAAGTTTTTATTACATGCTTTTGTGATATTGATATTTTTTACATAGCAGGTAACACTAAAAATATTAAATATCCATGTTAATAATAATAGATTGGGGGAAAAAGTTATTCATGTTTTATATGAAAATTCAAACCATTTTTTAATAATGTTTATTTACAATTTTGTTTCCTAATCAATGTTACGAAACATTGATTAGGAAACTGCATTTTTATGGATTTAGAGATAACTCATTGGATTTTATTGTCTCATACTTGACTGAC
This sequence comes from Diatraea saccharalis, assembly GCA_918026875.4. NCBI lineage: Eukaryota > Metazoa > Arthropoda > Insecta > Lepidoptera > Crambidae > Diatraea > Diatraea saccharalis. The sequence continues at coordinate 14,343,119 of OU893337.1, forward strand.
AGAGTACAGAGGGTTGATATCAATGGCAAAAGATCCCCTGGATCGAAAATTAAGATGGGCGTTCCGCAGGGCTCAATACTTGGTCATTTCTTGTTTTTGATTTACATAAATGACTTGCCTTATTTCGTAAGGGATGATCACGAAATAGTTTTGTTTGCGGATGACACTTCACTCTTGTTTAAAATTAAAAGAGGGTTACCTCTAAATGACGATGTGAACAATTCTATCGCTAAAGTAGTACATTAGTTTAATGTAAATAATCTTCTCCTTAATGAAGGAAAAACAAAATGCTTAAAATTTGTACTACCTAATGTTAAAAAAGTAGATATAAATGTTAATGTAAAAGATAAGAACATGGGCCTTGTGGATACCACAGTATTTTTAGGAATAACATTAGATTCTAAACTACAGTGGGGCCTACATATTGATAGATTGTCGAGTAGACTTAGCTCTGCAGCATATGCCGTAATGAAGATACGTAGGTTAACTGACATAGATACTGCCAGATTAGTATACTTCAGTTACTTTCATAGTGTTATGTCGTACGGTATCCTATTGTGGGGAAATGCTGCCGACATACAAACAATTTTTGTGCTTCAGAAAAGAGCAATTCGATCAATTTATAATCTTAGGATTAGGGACTCTTTAAGGGAGAAATTTAAGGAAATAGACATTATGACTGTTGCTTCTCAATACATATACGAGAACTTAATGTACGTTCGTAAAAATATTAGTTTGTTTTCTATAAAAAGTGATGTACACAATTTTAATACAAGAAATAAAAATAAATTAACGGTGCCTGTTACTAGACTGCAAAAAGTTAATAACTCTTTCAAGGGTCTTTGTGTGCGCTTCTACAATAAGGTCCCAAGCAAAATACAACAATTAGATATCATGCAGTTTAAATCTACTATTAAAAAAATACTTATTAAAAAAGCTTATTATAAGGTATCCGATTATATAACAGATAAGAACGCTTGGACTTGAGATGATCCAGCAACTGGATAGGTGATTACTTCTAAACTCATTATCTTGTTTCTATTATTATTAAATGATTATGTTATTATTATAAGACCATAGTTTTTTTTTATCTCTGTTTATAATGTATTGATCTGGTAATGACATGGTTTTTGTAAATGTCATTACTCATATTAGAGCTGGTGAGTTTCTTGCTCGTTCTTCTTATCAGCTAAAAGACGTCCTGAACGAGTGGTAGGGAAAAAATGTTGGACGATTCAAAAGTACTTTTAAGAAGTCTATTTGAATAAAGATTATTTTGACTTTGACTTTGACTTTACATTTAACTAAAGTAGGTACCGTTTTGTTCGATAACTTTTTGCCATCTTGTAGGCATCTTATTGCTATAGTTATTTTGGGGCTTCTGATTAAAAAACTTCGACTAGTGGGTTTGGCAGTCCTCGCGTGATGTTAATCTGACACTGCCTAAAGAATTCTGAAGAGACCGAAACAGGTGGAAATTTGAAGGTGCAAGGTCAGGACTATACGGCGAATGAAATTAACACCGCCCGAGCTAAACTCTCCTAATATTTGCTGAGTGCCCAAAGATGTGTGAGGTCTAGCATTATCATGATGAAAAAACCACACCCCTTCTTATGATTAATTGGCCGCTTTCTCTTCACTTCTTGCTTTACTTTCATCAGTAATTCGCAGTAGAGTTCAGAATGCGGTAACAGCTCATAATAAATAATGCCCTTACAATCCTACCATACACACAGCATCACCTTGCTGCGAGTTTACCCGAGTTTTGCCACAGTCTGTGAAGCCTGACCGACCTTTGATCTTTTTCAGTTAAACCATATTTGTGCTACTCTCACAGAAACTGCACAAGGTCTATCAACGTCACAATTTTTTTCACGGCTTGAGTTGCATTTTTACCTTTTCTTTAATGTAATTTTAAAATGTATCGAACTTCTTCATTAGATTCGCTCATTTTGACAGTAAGAAAAACAAATGAAAATCACACATTTTCCTTATTTCATCATAGTTAAAGTCTGAATATATTGCAACCATTAAACTTACTAAACATCGCGGCTCTAAAACAGGGCGTAAAACAAGTCGCTAAATATTGTAGAGTTACAGTTATATTAATGATGACAACATTCAGATTGGAGCGGTCGCAGTTGGAGCTGCAGCTGTTGTCGGGTAGTATGGGCGGGGTGCGCGGGGCGAGGTGGCTCACCTGCGACCAGTTCACGCAACGACTCGGCCTCGCGCATGACACGCGCGCGCCCAGGCTCGCCGACCTCTACACGCAGGTAAGTGTTATAACTCGGCGGTTCATTAATATGTGCATGGAGTGGCACAGTCTCTGCTAGATCCCTCCAAAAGTGAAGGTGCATCGGAGAGGGGTTTCGTGGGTTTGCCACCTGCGATTTGACTAGCCTGTGGTCTATGTGGATGGAGACCCACTCAAGCAGAACTCTCGATCCTTTACACGACTCAGCGACTTTTAAGACATGTGCCTCTTTGTATCCGTTAGCTTAAATAATAGCAACAAACAGTATAGCAGAGGACAAAAAGAAATGATTGAAAGTATAGAAGTTTATTTTAGTTAAGAACCAGTACTTATTAAATTCCGATTAAGCTGTAATTAAAATTAAGTGATTGAAAAGTCAATGATTCATTAGACTATTATTACTGTAGTTAATGGTGGTAAATATATATATATATATATATATATATATAATGTGTTGGCAGAGATCCAGTGGTCTGATATACTTCCCGGATTACTTGTTGACGGCCGCTTTCCTGTCGTTACAACATGCGCCGTATACGCAGCTGGTTACACTGGCTTTTAAGGTATGCCACTATTACAAGCTTTTGGAGACAAATCTGATGGAAGATCAGACAAACGTTTTACGGAAGTATGCGTTGGTACGCGTCGGATCATCCGTCGGAGTGTGCAAGGTTGAATGTCATTTTATATATTTATCAGTTCTCACCACAGTTCTGAAGTTCTGCAATCCCGTAATGAATCTTCCATCAGATCATCGAGCCCCACTTAACTTGGCGTTTTAGTTTGTGATGGTTAAACCTTGCAAGCGAATTTTAACCCACTTCCCAGTTGTCGATTGAACTGAAATTCTTTATGCTTATAAAACTTGCTACTAACTACATCGATATGGAATGGACCTGATCTGATTTTTGAATGGAAAGGTAGCACATGTCGTATGCGTATTAGTTTTTTTCTTTGTTTAGTATTACCATATTTGTTCTTTCTAGGCCCTATCTATTCGATTCATTCGGTTTATTCCAGTTGTTCGATAGTAGCGGCTCAGGTCGAGTAAGTGCGGTCAACTTTGAAGAGATTGCTACTAAATGTTTGTCGCTCAACAACGAACAAGCGAGACATACATTCCGACAGGTAGACATAGACGAAGATGGATATATAACATACGGTGAGATAATTATACATATCAAGATAATCTACATGAAAAGATTAAATACATGTGTTAAGTAATTTTCAAATAAGATTTATAAAAATAATATTATTAATTTATATCAACTTATCCGGTCATGCAAAATAGAATTGGTCACACCAATAGAAACCTGCTATGTCACCTGAAGATAATTACTTAAAGTTTTTGTCGGGATAATTAATTAATGGACGAATTATTCTTTAATCATTGTACCTACATAAACACCAATATAATTAGAAAAAAAAGAACACAAAAATCAAATAGGACAGACGGCCTTATTGCTAAGAAGCAATTTTATGTTAGTTCTGGAATGGCATCAGACTATTCAAGCGCCTTCCCTTCCTATACCCATGGACCTTATTAGAAACGCGTTGCAAGTTCCAATAAAGTGATTGATTATCTATAATTACTATAGGTATTCACTAAATAATAATAGTGACGAGGTTAGCTTTAATTTAACATTACACATACATACAATATTTAACATACTTAATTTTTCACATTATCCGAATAATCAAAGTTTAACCGGCCCCTTTATAATCAAACAATATAAGTATATAAAAAAAAACAATCTTACTTTATCGTACCAAAGCTGTACAAATATCCAAATTGCCCCACATTTTTATATATTTGGTTAAATAAAATCTAAAACAATATCCTACTTTTTATTATAATCACATTATTTAATAACAAAAACTATTTTTCAGATGAATTTATCTCATATGCTCAGAAGAAGGCGGAATGGTCGTTCATATTCGCGTGTGAAGCTCCGCAACATAAACCGAAGTCACAATGAGGGTCACCCGTTCGGATCCCGACCGTCTGCAGCCAAGTACCTTGAAGTACTTTACTGTTATGACTTCATTTGATCCATGCGACTTCAAGTAGGTATTTAACGATGATACGATTTCATTTGACCAAGTGATTTGAAATTTGATTGTACTAAGTAAATTATCGATTATTAATCACCTTTTTTATGTCAAATTTGATAATACATCATTTATAATTGCCGCTTTTCTTATTAATTCACTTTATAGTAGATATTCTTATAATAGACTTATTAGAGATTGATGTTTACTAAAATTATATTTTAATCTATAACGGAAATATGACGGGAAATTGTATAATTTTCTACCATTTAATCTATTTAAAGTTCATAAAAAAATATTAAAAACTAATTAACTAATTACACGGTAAACAATAAAGTATTTGACTGAAATTTTGTTATTTTGAAATTAATTGTCAATTAGATGTAAAGAAGGATTCTGACTATAATTATTTTTGTGTGGTAAATATTTAAAAGTACCTATTCAAGTAAAGTCTTCAATTTAGGAGTGCTTTAGCTAACTTATGTTTACTCACCAAAGTAAGATATTTATGTATTTTACTTAATTCTCAATATATACATTCAATTTTAATAATATACTGATTAAACGAAAAAAAGTTTTTTTTTCATAATAGGATGAATGTAATTGTGAAGAAAGGAGTAGAATGGTGGACAAAGTGTTACTAAAAGATAATTTATTAAAACTCTTTGCTCATAAGATGAGTTTTTGATATTTAAGATGTTTGAAATTGCTCCGAAATATCAAGTCTTCTATATCCGTTAGTTAATTGAAATATTTTAGGTGTTTTATTATTAGTTAGCTTATATTTTAAGATGCTTATAATAAGCAACTTAGTTATATATCGTTGAAATTAGTCATTCTTTTGAATTAGGCGATTACGTCCGATAATGTTGTAAATAGCTCTACTAAAAAATGTAGTAAGTTAAAAGATCACAGGGGAAACTTTTAACTAATTGATATTTTGTAGAATTTGCTGATTATATAATATGTAATAGGCCTCTTAAATATATAATTGCAAATGATAAAACTATGGCTATAGTTATAATATTGTGTACTTATAGATAAAGAGATTTTAAAAGGCAAAATTAAGTAGCACGTAAGCTCCTATATTAGTTCTATAAAAATCCCCTGGTATATAGATGTGGCTTCAACCGTCATCTAGTGGTCGTAGTAGGGACCTTTATATTTTAGAATTAGAAACGTTTAGATAATGTATTATTAAGATCGCTTTGTTATTTTGAATAAAATGTTGTTGTGTAATTACTAATAATTTATTTTAGTGTTTAGGTCGCCATTTTAAAATGTGATAATTTTAAGAATATAATAAATGAGTGATAAAACGAGATTCTCTTTGCGTAAACTCTCATTTTTTATTTTATCTAATATTTTCGGCAAAAAGAGGCTTTATTTATTTGTGTCAGGGTTCGCTGATTAATATTAACGGATATATATCTTTATATATATCGATATATTGACATATATCAATTCATATTGACAATATTTATTATTACTTTGAGTATTATTGAGTCTCAGCTAGAAAATTAAGCAACCCAATGTAACGCTGGCACCAGTGGTCCGAAGTAGGAATCTTATTTTCTATTCGTACGACTTAACATGATATCTGAGGCCCTATTTTATTTGTCCTCGAACGAAAATTCGGAAAATAACAAATCGTTCTTACAATTTTAGTTAACATCAGGCTCTATCTGTGTTCCATTATAAGTTATCGAATATCGCGTTTTTTAGAGTCGAATTAGATTTTCGATAATTGAATAAATATCGTTTTTCAGAGAAATATAATAGGTCGTCACGTGTCATATTAATTTGTACGAGTAGTACTAGAAGTAAGTAAGTTTTCCCCTTAATATGAACGCGGAGTGTTTGTGTCTTTATTATTTCTTAAAATTTATTGCTTATGTTCACATAAGGTTGATTATCGTAAGTAGGTAATAAGTCGAGTATTCCTGGGAATCCTTGTACATATATGTACTACTTTTTAATTATTTTATAATAAATAAACAAATATTTAAAAAAGCCACTATCAGCTTAACAATCGCAACTTTCCATTTGTACCTTTATTCAATACGTATCGGGTAAATGTAGAATATCGTGTATTTGATTATTTATTATAAATATCTGATTTTTGCGAACCCTGATTTGTATATAATCATTTTACATACATAATAAATAATTTTGATCGAGTACCTAATTAATTTATATATTTTTAGCTATGTGAATAAGACCAACTTTATGTAGGTACTATTGATATTTTAATAATAAATTATGATGTTGGTGTAAAATCAAGATAAACATAGATGTTTGTTGTTTAATTATTCTAGTAGTTTTGTCTTCCCATAAATGACTCCAGTTAAAATCGGGATACGGTTACGTTAATGTTTTTTCAAATAAAAACGATTATTTGAGCTTTTGGTTGAAATATTCACGATGATTGCGCTTTAATTTTGTAGTAAATAATATCAAGTCTTTCTTTAAGCATAACTTTAATAGATTTAGTATTAATTTGTATTAAACAATTCCCACTTCTTTGAAGTCAATTAATTAACCAATAATCGATTCACGTTTACATCGTTTAGATAAGTTGGGGGGGCTAATTGTCAGAATACAACTTGCCCCATTTTCACGATAATAATACGTATACGTATACATTTTACTCTTTATGTTACATGTCAATACGGAAGTGTGTATTCAAAATATTGGGACGAGTTTGATTATGAGAAGTTGCCCCTAAGCCTGTTATATTTATTTTTGTAATATTATAAAATTTAATTACAATAAAATCGAGTAAATTAAATACGCATTAAAATAAGAATTATTTTAATGATTATGGATTTGCATAACATAAATTATGTTTTTAGTCGTTATTTGTGGTTTTTGGACACATTCCTTTGTTATTATTTTCTTCAGGTATTGTTTATTTAAATGATTTAGTAAAGCATATAAATATATAATTACATTTTTTGTTTTATTGGCAAACTAATAGGTAATATGTATTTATTGAATTTTGCATCCATTTTAGCACAGTGAATGCAAAATTTATCAAATATATATTTTTTATATAATAGTAGAAATAAAGACCAGGAATCCGGCAAGGAACCCGCCGGGTTCAGCTCCACTTGCGCCAATACACCCGGTCTCGGTCTTGGCATTGCGTTTCCGGTCTTGGACTTTGTCTTGCAGCAAGAGTCGCAGTATCGCAATTACCTATTAATTATCCCACTGCTATTTTTAAACGTTACTTGAATTTATGAGATTTAATTATCATAGCCGTAGTAAATAACCAACCAACGTTATTAATTAATATCTACACATTTAATGAGTAATTGGAAAAATCAACCGACACTGAGTGGGGTTTGAACCCACGACCTAAGTCATCCTTGTCGATGCTGTAACTGAGCATCAACTACTGCACTGAGCTGGGAACAACTGAGCTATCTCCGTGTCAGTCTGTTTCATAATAAACGTTTACTTTTATTTTATTTATTTATATATATTCGTGAATACCACATGATCCTTATAAAGTGGTATAATTAGAAACAATCGTAGAACAAACCGCAATCGTTTTTATTTTGAAATTAAACAATATAGAATAACAATATGTTCAAAGATTTATTATTAATTAGAAAACTACTTTTAATTTAGTTACACAAACTAATCACGTGGGCAAAGCCACTAGCGCCAATCTAGTTAATTATGTTGTAGATCATTCAGAATATTGCAGGCTCATTTTGTGCTCATTGACAAGCGAAATGAGCCCACAGAAATGGTATAGTTCAGCTTTCATTACAATAAGCAAATGTTTTTAAATGAGTGTAATGATGTTTAAGTGGAAAAATTCAACTACAATACTCTGATAAAATAATTAATTTCTTTTACAAAATAAAGGACACAGTAACTAATAATAATAACACATTATTGTCAACACCTCAGATATCTTCATAAACTTATCAAACTAAACAATACATCAAAGTGTAACAAATGGTGATCTTATCGCTGTTCTAAAACAATAAAACATAAAAAAAAGCTTTAAAAGTGTAATAAAAATAAAAGAAACAAGTTGCACTATGGCTTGGAGAGTTTTAATTTGATACCCATATGCTATAAATAAATTTGAAGATACGTTTTCCTAGTTACATTTCTGTTGGTATAAACTTTAGTTTTATTCTACTAAGTCAAAAACTTGTGGTCACCCTATAAGATAATAGCGTAATAACCAGAGGTCGGAATTAGGTAGAGTTATTTATGTACTTGCATCGAAATGTTGATATTAATGTGGACCTTCCCGGGCTTTCTTTATTTCGTAAGTTTGGCAACGTCGTGCGTGCAGTAGTTTAAATTGTGTAAAAGTAAATAACTTTTTATTTAAAAAATCGCGGGATTTTTCTGCTCTTTAAAATTAATCTCGGGATTTGAGGCATATCCATTTTATTCTTTCGCTGTATGAAATCAGTGTAAGTACATGAATAACTCTACCTAATTCCGACCACTGGTAATAACACATATTTTCAACGAAATATGTGTTATTACCAATTTTTTTATATTTTATCTGAAACGAAACCGCCTTGTTGCAACTCCGATGACGTCACATGCTAGTAAATATGCTTCCTGATGACGATTTTAGTATGATAAGGTTTGTTTTATCCCCGAAATTTTAATATAATGTGCTTATTATGTAATAATTTAAAACATTTTCCATAATTAATCAAACAGTCCGTGCCACGATCGGGTAGTTGTACCTTTGCTCAATATACCAAACGGAGCTAATATAATCACACCAGTGTCAGGGTAAATATAGATGCAGCATTCATAATGTTACTTTTAAGAGTGATTCTTCCAAATAAATACCGTCATACGATTCTGTTTGTTATACAAATAAAAATACGTAGGCATTTTATATGCATAGGTCGCTACCTTAGTATAAAGAGGTGTTTGACACATAAACAATAAAACATACAGTCATAAAATTGACTAGGTTTCTAGTTCCACTTTCCCCCTTACTTGAAGGTTGGATCCAAATTTAGTCATTATCCTACTATCGGGCGAACAGTTTTCCTTGTAGTAGAAGTAGTCTCCGGCGGTTGCGTCGTCATGTATGTCAAGTTCAATTCTTGGAACCAATTAAACCTTGTAGCCCTATAAAGAGTACCACGCGATAATCTTCTGCGTGACCGAGTCCGTGGATTATATAAAGTTGGGAATAGCACGACACGTGTCGCACCACTTTCAATCTCCATTTGTTTTGAGTGCAAATAAAATATTCTGTCGACCAAATTGTGCACGTCCACATGAGCCGCTAGTAACTTCTCATATAGTATCACACTCCATATCATGTGAATTTGGGGCACGAATTTATGCAATATGCTATATATTGTTTCCATCTTCAGATTTACTTGCATCAATGCACCGAACAATACGGCTATCTGGAATCGTGCATCGTTAGCATATTTTTTTCTGAAACGTTTTGTATCTTGCATTCTGAACCTGGTGGCGTATATTGATTGCTTCATTAGATCAAGTACTTGTTCGGCAAGTTTTGGATTGCGTTTGAGACCTTCTTGTTTTGTTCTTCTGAAATACGGCTCGTACTGTTTTTTGGCTTTGGATATGATTTTAAAGACGTTGTTCGCGTTTAATACGCAAACGTCGAGGTTATCCGGGTCGCCGAAATCTTCGTTACCAGTCAGGTAGCTGAACAGGGATCCGGTGAAGTCAGACCTGTTCAAGAAATTAGATAGTATTTCGTCGAGCACCTCTGCTTTAGGTACCGGTTTCCTGTTGTATATGTATTCTTGTTTCGTGCTATCTGTAAGACAGATACCATACAGACTAGATTAGTATAAAGACGTTTAACTGAATTGTTTGCATTAGCTACTTTGTACTTTAGCAACATTAAGAGTAAGGAAAAATCATAAACTATATATATAAGATGTAGAATGTAGAGAAATATGCAATCTCTTTATAACACTTGTTTATATGTTAATAAACGATTTATAATAGTGCAGTACTATCTTTTGATATGGGTCATCTAGAACATTCATTTGTGCAGAATAGAGCAAACTAGCTTATGGAACTCCAGTACCCAACAACTTAAGTGCATAGAAGGTCTGCATTAAAATTAACAAAACTTAAATTTCATATATTTAACTCATTGTACATGTATACTAGAATACAAAAACTACCAAAATATATACGTCATATTGTAATACAAACAATAGTCATTATTAAAATCAGTACGCATTCAGGGGTATAAGAACATGAAAAATCTAACTAATTTTCAATATATTATCAAAGAAATATCGTGTAAATAAGAATCCCAATCCCAATTTTGGATCCAATCCCAACTTCGGGTATAAACCCAAAATTAAATAGTACTCACCTAATATTGATATAAGAAAAAGTAATAAAGGAACCATTTCAGGCATTCACTACGTTGGCCACAAGCGTGCATTTGGTGGACTCTTGTTTACAAATGATTATGATTCTATTAAAAGTTCTGAACGGCTGTAGTGTAATTGGAAACGAAATTATCAAGGTTATTAAATTATGTTCGAGCAATAACGGCTATATTTATAATATTATAAAGATGAAAAATTTGTTTGTTTGTTTGCATTAACCTATCACGAATGAGACAGGGATAAGAAATTTCCATTTTTTAATAAGTATAATATAGTTGTAACGCTTGAAGTCTCCAAAGGTCAAAAAGGGAACGGTGGCTTAACTCGGGTTCTTTGCCTTTTCATCATCACTAGCGTATTATCCCCACTGCTGGGGTACAAGCGTGCCTTCTGAAGCACGGAGAAGCTCGATTATTTTTTTTTTGTCATCTGTGAATTTGTGAACGTGCCTTCGCACGTAGTGTTGCCCAAATTCAGTCTTGGTCTTGCAGTCTTGGTCTTGGTCTTGCATTTTTGCAAGACCAAGACCAAGAACCATACCGCGTATTTTTAGCAAGACCAAGACCAAGACTGACCATGCAAGACTTGAGCAAGAACAAGACTACTCCCGCAAGACTCTTGCGTCTTGCAGCTAGGACTTAGCGCTATTTCACGGAGTAGTTAGGAATAACAGTTCGGTGTATAATAACACTTCAGGCTTAAGGAAACATCTAATATCTTTCCACAAAAAGGAATCACAAATATTTCTTCCTGTTAAACCAAAATTAAGCGGAGATATCGCAAGCTTTTTCGTAACTGCTGGAAGAAGTGGACAGGTAAGAATAAATTTACTTATCTCACAATTACATAACACATATTAAGTATGTAATTATCGTGGTTAAATATTTTTTATAAAGCACCCATATTTTCATTTGTTTTTATAATCGGCCTGTAACAACTAAGTACTTTATTTTGGTAAATTACAGTACAACTTTAGATTTAACAACAACAAACCTCCTCCTGCTAAACGCTCAAACCTAGTATGTTTTAAATAATAACACAAGATTTATTGTTTTATTTAAGTCGGAAAACAGTAGTGACAAGGTCCACACTTAGAAGGAAAGTCAAAGAGCGATTTGAAGAGCTCCAATTGAATCTCAAGGAACGACTTCAATAATTATCATCTAAAATGTCGTTTACCATTGATGGGTGGACGTCAATTGCTGGTAGGAGTTACTACGGGGTTACTATGCATTATATAGACAACGAATGGAAGTATCGATCTGTAGTTCTTGATTTTATACCATCACGCGGTCGACATACTGGGCAAGATATTGCAACGATTTTCCACGAATGTTTATTGGAATATGACATAATTGATAAAATACAAGGTATCACGGTCGACAACGCAACTGCAAATACTAAATTTATGTATGAACTAGGCAAACAGCTGCCACCACACTTTGATTCAGACAATCAACATTTCCGGTGCTTTGCTCACATTTTAAACCTTGGTGTACAAGATTTATTAAAGACCTTAACATTACACTGTGAGACTGACACTAACGCGCAAGATCAGCAGTATGAAGACTATGCAGACGAAACTGAGGAAGATGAAGAATATGCACCAAATATTGCTAACTCGCGTACATCTGTAACAAAGTTACGCAGTATTTCCAGCAAAATAAAAAGAAGTGAAATAGTGAAGAAGAAGTTTCAGTCTGCTTGTGAAGCAGCTGGCGTGCCATCAAATCTGAATCCCATTCTTGACTGTCCAACGAGATGGAATTCCACACATGATATGATTGGATTTGGTTTAAAAGTGAGAGCGGGCATTAACATATTGTGCAGTTCTGTCACCGAATTGAATGATTTTCAAATCACAGCTAGTGAATGGCAAATACTCGAAAAAATACATAAGTTTCTAATAAACTTTAAACTTTTAATATACAAAACTTGGTGGAGAAAAATATGTTACATTACCGCTAGTCATTGTATCATTCAATCTCTTGCTCGATAAAATTGAATCCATGGTAAAACAGTTAGATGAGAAACCTAATCGATCTGAAGTGGATGAAAGGCTCATTCTGGCTTTCCAAGCAGCTCGAGACAAAATGCTTAAACATTATAAGAAGAGCAACTGGATTTATTGTACTTCTTTAATTTTAGACCCAAGGCTAAGGCTCAGACTTTTGACCTGACAATATGGGGGAAGCAACTTAAAACAGAAAGCCTGCGCAAGTTCAATGAACTTTATGAAGAATACTACAGTCTACACTCACTGAACAAATCTCTGGAATTACCAAGAAAAGAAAATAAGGTATGTGATGAAGATGAAGACGTAATAGACTTTGATAAACTGTATGAATGTCCCTCGACGTCATCTGGATCTTGTCTTCAAGGCTTAGTGATAGACGAGTTGGAGGAGTACCTGAGAAAACCAAGAGCTGCCAGCTCGGAAGACATTTTAGATTGGTGGACGACGCATGGAGACAGAGTATCCGACTTTATCGAAGATGGCCCGTGATTTTCTCTTAATACCTGCAACTTCAGTACCTGCTGAGAGATTATTTTCTAAAGCATCATTAGTAATTAGAAAACATAGAAATAGGTTAAGTGATGAGTCAGCCAGATGGTTACTTTGTATTAATTCTTGGTCAAAAGAATTGATATAAAGTAACAGAACCTAATGACAAAGCTGTTGTGTACTATTGCGTTATTTTATTTGTGTTGTATTTTATTTTTTATTGAAATAAATGATAAATCGTAAAACTCTTTAATTAAATTCTTTCTAGAGAGATTCTTTAAAATACAGTCAATTTATTATAAATAATTTGTTTTTTACATGTTTTAGCACATGTAAGCGTAAATGTTTATTAAGAAACAGTTACTCCCATGGAAAACGGCGTATAGCTCAGTTGATAACCATGTGGCAGTAATCGAATTTTTTATCAAATCTTCAGACATTTATTAATCTGATTGTTCTTTACTACGGCTATGTTAATTCCTAAGATCTAAAGTAAACTTTAATAAATAGCAATAGTCTAATAGGTAATTGCAAGACTTGCAAGACTCTTGCTGCAAAACCAAGTCCAAGACCAAGACTGGGAGCGCAAGACCAAGACCAGGTGTATTGGCGCAAGACCAAGACCAAGACTGGCCAAGTCTCGTCTTGTTCTTGCATTTGGGCAACACTATTCGCACGGCCGACCAAAATTTATATATTAGATAAAATGCTGTTTCATGTGACTATTTATCTGCAGTATTTTGTTATATTGGGAATTTGACAAACTAATAACTTATTTCTAATTATCAATTTGCATTATATTCAACGGATTCATCTCCGTCTTCTCTAAAACTGCATAAAAAATTTTCAAATGTGGACAGTAGCTGAAAATTAAAAAATACCCCAGTAATCGAAATATAAACATTAAATAAAGAATAAAGTTTTACTGACAATCTAATAGTTTTCAAGTTATTCGCGATGAAAAATATCAGAAAAGCACATTTTGTGATTAATTTTCATCAATAACTCAAAAAAAAAAAAATATGTTTTATGGTAAAAACATTAGCATTAAAATATTAAACCTTTAAAATGAGCTACAATAAAAGTTTTCAGCATAATTTTCCGAATGAAAAAAGAAGTTTATTGATAAACACCTGCTAACGGTTTATTTTCGATGTGTATCGTCATAATTTAACACTTTAAATAAATATAGTTTCATTATTATTAGAAAAAAAAACTTTAAACTTTTTAAAATATCAAGTGTGGTTTTCAATTGATATTAAAAAGTAAATTTTTACACCCACATGCAAACTATGAAATTGAATCATCTTTATTTCTACTTGAGATGTTTATTTTTATTATTTGGCAGTTTTGCTTTAAATAAATGAAATAATATAATAAAAACAAAAATAGTTTTGTAATAACAAGCTTTTATTTATGCACAATAAAACGTAAATGAATAAATTGTAAAGATTTTAAGTCCTTTTAATCACAACTTTCTTTAACAGTAATTGAACTGAAAAGCTTGTAGCGCTAATAAAAACGGAGACGAGGAAATATACATATTTTTACGCGTTACAAGTTTTTCAAGTCAATTACTGTTACAAAAAAATTTGATTATAAGTACTTTAAATGTTTTATTACATTTAAATTTTTGTAGCTTGGAGACTGTCTACTGTGCAGTATGAGGTCGCACGTTGTCGTGCAGGAGCAGTGGAGCCGAACGATTGACCAAAGCTGATTGGAGACGTGCGAGCTTCTTCATTATTGTGTTCAGTTCTTCATAGTACACATCTGCAGTAATGCTCGTCCCGTTTTATAAGAAGCTGTGATGAATTACAACCGCGTTAGACCACCAAACAGTGACCATCACTTTTCTAAGTAAGTTTTCATTTATGGCATTGTTTAGGTACTGAACTAGGGCCCAACCAACTTGCTGAGCGCTTACACTTGTCGAGCAGGATCCGAAAAAAGTCAATGTTAAAAAAAAAACAAATTGAAAATAAAATTATCATCCAAAGACAAAATTGATTTGAAATGGCCAGTACGGCAGAAGACAAACTTGCGACTTAGTCGGGTTTGAAGTGAAGGGTAATACGAGTTTAATTCTCAAATTTTATATAAATTCATGCAGATTTACAGAAATCTGAGGTAAGGCACTATTTTTACGTTCAGTGACAACTATTAAGGTAAAGCAGGTACTTATTACCGAGGTAAAATCAAGGCTTTAAGGTTTAAACTTTCGAAATAGGAATTACCGATCGTAAACACAGCTACTAGTATATATTTTCTGATACGTAGAGGTTTGAATTTTGGGAATCTATAAATATGTAGATAGTTTTTGAGGAAATACGTAAAGTAAAAAAATATTAGACATAAAAATCCGTATGAAGCTATTTATTACCGAGGCTAATAATGCTAATAAAGTGTTTGCAGCTTATACCGCGATTCGTGATTCTATAACCGAGGGTAGAAAAATAATAGGTATGTTGGTTCCGTACAAAACCTTTAGTAAAACACTAATTACTCTAAGTTACTCTTTAATCAAGAATTTTTAACTCTGATAAAGTTTTTTATCAAAATCTTTATTAGAATTGATTATATTATTATTACAATTGAATTTATCTGTCACCTTTGATAGTCTTGATAATTTTAATAAATAAATGATAATAATAATAAACAAATAATACTGAATAATAAAATATATATTTAATAGAAACTTATTTTTTTCGTATGATTAACATGTTATATTGAACATATTTGTTTATAAAAGCAACGAAAAAATTGGGTAGCCGCCCGGATTTTGGAAGATGCGTGGTTCGATTCCCGCCTAGGAAAACTACTGTAAATTACGAGGCACTATTTTTGAAGACATCATTAGGAGATTTTTGGTTAAAACTCACACAGAACGGACTGTGTGGCAAACGTTGACCTGTTGCTGACTGTACATGTATGAATGAAGGTGTGTGCCATTGATGTAAACCTAAAAAAATAGTATATATATATAAACAACATTGGTACAAACCTTCGTGGTTTACAAATGCTGTAAAAAGCTTAAATAAAAAAATGTAGACATTGAGCAAACTGAACTTCAAATCTATTTATTTATTCCCAGAGCTGTAAAATAGGTACACGCTGTCCATGATTTTTTGCTAATCTATGGGAACAATAACTAAAACAAAAAAACGTATTTTTGTATTAAAATCAAATGGAAGCCTTAAATGTTTGGCTAAATGTGTGGCAATCGTACAATAGCACCATAGTAGATAAAATTTATTTACAATGATAGAACGATTCTTACGTAAAAATTAAACAATCCTGAGTTAGAAAAATAGGTAGGTATAGGTGAAAGTAGGGTTTTGAATTTCACATTAGGTACTTATTTCTTTCTAGAGAACCTTAAACTCAAGAATAATCAATCGGTAGTAGAATTCTATAGTGAAGTTAATACCGAGTAATAACACTCGGTGATAGCTTTGTGAACAAGGTATTACTTACTAATTTATAACTTGTTTTCACCATCGGTGATAGCTTCATCCGCGATAGTGTAAATAATGTAATTCCAAGGGATAAAATTTGATTAACTTTTAACAATACAAAAGTTTAAACGATGACTAATAAAGTTACCTAAACATAAACAATATTTTTGAATTAAGTTTAAAATACAGACTGGGTTATGGTTACATGTCGTATTAATTTAGTGCTCTCATACAAAGTTAATTCTTCATGGTTTAATTTAGGACAACAAAATAAGAGTTCTTACGTAATTTTTATACCGCGGAAATTGTTTTTCACGATAATTACCTAATTATCTGAACGAATTACCAAACCATCTGGGTTGCTTTTATATAGAAATTTCTTTAAAAAAAATAAAACTATTAGTATTCACTTATGCTATTACCGTGTATACCGCGGTCAATAAATTCAAGAAGATAATTGTGTAGCTATCACCACGGTATTTTATTTTTATTTATTGTAGAAAAATAATGCAATATAAAGGATAATTAAATAATTACAATAATGGCTGAAAATATAATCCACCTTGTAAACTAGTTTGAATCTGTGTAAAAGTAAAAGAATGGTTTCTTTTAGACCCTTCAATCATTAGCAAAATATTGAGTGCGCTTATGTATGGTGATTTGCGTTTATATGGACGTCATGCTCTAGCACCGGCTGGACGCAAACTAATCGTTTTTTTTGTTTTTCTGATTTGTTGTGCATAGTGTGCTACATCCATTCAAACGAATATAAATTGATCTTTTATAAAAGTTTAACTTTTTGAGTAAAAAATGCCTGCAATTGCCTAAAACTACAATTATATCACATACCTCGATGATACCTGCAGGTTTTCGTCTACCGCGGTAATACCTGCGTTTACCTAACTTGTATTTCGTTAAATGATAGTTTATATATGCTTTGCTTTACGTCAGCGGTTATGCCCGCATGGTCTTGTATTATAAATATAAATCTTCCTTTTGATTTACTCAGTATATTGAAGAAAACCGTTAAAATCCATTGTGTAATTTAAAAAATGCCAAATGTCAAAAGATAATTAGCGAACAGATATCGGGAAGCCACTTTGTTTTATTGTACATATCGTGGGCCAAGCGATGGCGTATCACGATATGCCGCCATTTCTTGATTTGCCATCTATTATCCACCATATCGTTCAATGCTTAACGTTTGTTGATTTTTCCGACTATACTTAAGCCAATCGATTTTGTAGTGACCAAAATACTATGTGAGCAGAGACGGGCAACAATCCGGGTTTTCTCGTATCGCCGATCTCTGTATGTATAAAATGAAGTTTAAATAATAATAAGCTTAGATTTCAACTGCGGGAATACTACAGATTTTATTAAAACGTTTCAGTAGTTTTAAGATATAAATATTTCAATTTATAGACTAATAAAAGGAGTATAAATTGATGATCATTTTATCCAACTTAAAAAAAAGAGACAATTTACTTGTGTATGTACGACATACAATCGACTTCGAAAAAAGAGGTTTTCAATTTGAACTGTATGTTTGTAAACAGTAAACAAGGAACCATGTCCGTTTGTTCGTCCGTCCTTCCGCGGCTTAGTTTAAAAATTATTGGTACTAGATGTTACGTAGGATGTGCTTTATGTGTTTATGATTAGGCTCTATGGTAAAATGTCAAATGTAAGAAGTACTTTTGGAACGATATAAAATAAAGAAGCTGCACGTATGACAAGTGTTTTATTAAAAGAAAAATTCAAACACTAGAAAGTTGTAAATTGACATGAGTAAGTAAAAAAATGGAAAAACAAATTAAAAAAAAAATTGTACCTCCCTACATGTAAAGTAGGGGCGACAATAATTTTTTCGTCTTGCTCATTTTGTGGGGCATCGTCTTTCAAAAACATTGGGAGTGTGGGAAGGCCGTTTTTTCATTTAGTAAATCGTTTGTGACGGGTTCGGTGCTTGGGTCAATTAATAAGGCTGATTAGCTTGAGTATAGATTTATTAATTATATAAGGGTAAATAAGAAACTGTAACAAACAAAAATTAAATAAGTTACTTAACTAATACATACAAATTATCAAATAAACGAATATATACCCATTGTCGGGCTTCTAGTTAAACTCTTGGATGGTCCAAAATACAGATTGCTATTTAGTACATATGTTATATAATTTGTATCACAATATCACATTCTTTATCACAATCAATAAATTATTTTAAAATATCATAATAAAATTAATACGATTAATAATGTATATTAATTTTCATTTTGTGCATAGAAGAATTTCTTACGAACTGACATCCATAAAGAGTATATTTGATAAGTCAAAATTTTAAATTACGAAAGACGAATAATAAAATGAAATGATGTTGAATTTCAAAAACAATAAGTTTGCATACTGAAACCTAGGAAAACAAACGATGGCATGGCACATCGTTACACGTTTACGACTTATTAAGCTTTATAGAGTTAATTTGCGTTAGTGTCAAGTGTCTCTCTACCAAATAAACGGTCGTTGGTAAAAGTTCAAACCTATATATTTAAAAGGAAAACTATCACACTTAAGTTTGGCTTAAAGAGTTTACGACTAATGGTTGACCAATTATAATTAAAAATTTCGAACAAGTTCATAGAAAAAAACGAACGTTTTTTTTTACTTTTTTAATGGATAATGGTACTGAAGCCTTCGTACATGAGTCCGACTCGCACTTGGCCGGTTTTTAGTCTCATATAAGAGAACCTTCCCACAAAGATCATTTAGTGTTTTTTTTTTTTATCAGAATAATGGGATTTATTAAATAATAAATGAATGAATGAATACACTTTATTGCACTAAAAACAAACCTAAAACAAATAGAAATATACCTGCATGCAAATGTTGGCCTTATTCCAACAGTAGCAATTCCTATCAGGCAACCATTAAGTAAGCGGCTGCATTAAATAAATAAATAAACTTAACTTCAGAAGAAGAACTTTAGCAGATTGCAGCTTAAACTATGATTTTAGTAATTGTTGTAAATACGATACGTTTTCTTTTCTATTTCTTATCATATTTGTGTACTCGACTTCCTTCCTCAGTTGGGGTTGTCAGCGGCGTTCTGGTTGTCCTTTGTGGTGTGGGTAGTCTCGGAGGGCCAGTAGGTCTGTCTGTGATCTGTGTTTCTAAACTTTTTGCTAGAGTTACCTCTGGTGCTCGAGTGGTCGTGGTTTTAGTCGTAGTGCTTGTGCCTCTCAACTGAGATGTGTACTTCCCGTCCACCTTTATCAGAACCCACCACAAATTCAAAAAGTCCGTATGCAACTTTATCACTCTCATGTGTGCTAGCATTAATGGTTCGGTTTTAAAATAATAGTAATATGTATTATACAATGTCACATGCATAATTTTCTTGTGTATATGAGTGTAGATATCCATCATTCTCCTCCAAAGTCTCCTAAGGCGAGTGTATGTGAATGCGATGCGGTACCCTGTGTCTTTTGTACTGAAGAATTTGGAACGTTCTATTGATTGTATGGAGTGTCGAGCCATGTATATCACTTGTAGCATCAGATCCATTACTTTTGCTTTGATTATAGTATAACGCGCCCTTCCCCATGACCCTTTAATATAAGGAATTTTCTGTCTCCGAGTGTCTGTTAAGGTGTTATTATTTATTAACGTCATGGCGAACTTCTCCATCTTTTTCTTGAACTTGTTCACGTCAATTCTTTCGATGTCAAAATCAAAGCTTTTATCTACGTCAGGGGATCGGCGTCCTTGTGGTACAGGTAATACAGGAAATAAATCTTGAATGTCCGGGTAGCCATCCTCATCTAGTTTGATATTATCTATTTTTGAAATTGCTGGAATCATTTATAAAAGTCATTCAAATCGGGCATGTGAAAAATAATATTACCTTAAAATTTTACGGGCTTGTTATTGTTATTCTTTTTTTCGACTTAGTCGGTTTTAATGCTTGTTACGGAGTTAAACTAAGTATAAAGAGTTTTAAGTAATATCTCAATATATATTGTTACCTATTTATGAAGGTAGATTTATTATTTATTAAGTTACTCACATATCAGGAGAACAATTGCTGTGTATTTCATTGTCCTAATTAATTTTATATTGTTTTAGACGCTGTAATGTACACGTGGATTCATTTTAACTTGGCCAATAGAATTGAAAACTTTATTGCTATGTTATAGCGATGTAATGAAAATTATGTTTTATTTATGTTTTGTTTTTATTGCTATTGCTTTAACTATGTGTTATTATAGACGGAATGCTAATATTCACCTTTGAGATATATGTAATCAATACATAAACAATTTGATCCTATCCATTGATCGGCAAACGCAGTGTGTGGAAGATGATCTCCACAATGTGGTTCGCAGAAACTGGATGAAAGAAGTCAAACCTTGAGTTCAAAGGCTTGCGCTTGTAGAAGGCAGGGAGTGATCATCATCAGCCTATGTCCGAAGCAGTAACCGAATATAGGCTGATGATTCTATTCTATTCTATCGAACGCCACATAACTTAAAGCACTGAGCCATTGTGATGGTATTTGTGAGTTTGAAACAGGAATACGCTTGAATGTTTAATTTGATATGGTTTGCAAACATAAAACTTACACTATTAGTTATAATAAACTTTCTTTGATTTCGCTTTATAACTGTCAAAGGTAATCCCACCAAAAATATTTTTATGTATTTGTAAAATATTGCCAAGATGACACCATATGAGTCGCATCGTCAAAAAGTTTTCTGACCTTATTACAAGCCAAGCCTCTTACTCTACATGCTCTAACTATAGAGGCCTTACATTTGGGTCATTATGATAGGCCACATTTGACATCTGTCAGCCTCAACTTCAAAATAACCTTGTAATGTAGTAAATTTAATATAATTTTATTTCAAAGTTACGGCCACCGTACAATTACAAATTTCTTTGTTATTATAATATATTTATTGTTCATAATATAAAACTAAAGCAATTTTACGTTTTACTTTGCCTAATAAATATTTCTAAACGTAATAAATCTATTTCATTCTAAACAAACTAAACGTCGCTATAATGTTATGTCTGTGACCCGTTGCTTTCTTAAATAGTAGGGACGTAACCAAAAAATTGGAAAAACTGTTTGGTCTTTTTTTTATGGGATAGGGGGCAGACGAGCAGACGGATCACCTGATGGTAAGTGATTACCGTCGCCCATGGACACCTGCAACACCAGAGGGGCTACAAGTGCGCTGCCGGCCTTGGAGGGAAGGGTTGAGGGGTATAGGGAAGGAAATAGGGAGGGGTTGGGCCTCCGGTACCCTCACTCACACGACGAAACACAACGCAAGCGTTGCTTCACGTTGGTTTTCTGTGAGGCCGTGGTATCACTCCGGTCGAGCCGGCCCATTCATGCCGGTAGCGTGGCTCTCCCACGGTAAAAACTGGTCTACTCGAAAGTTGATTTGATAATTATATATGAAAACATAAACAAATAACCACATTAGGATTCTACTCACTATAATATTGTTTAAATATGTAGTAACGTTAAAATTATTTAACGTTACATATTTAAACAATATTTTCTACAATTTCATTCTATAAAATTAAACTCAAAAAATCAAGAAAACGCAACTGGGTTGTATTTCTAACCACGCCGCGCTCCATCGAAATCTTTAATAAACTCATCTACAATTGACTGAATGTACAGTTATAGGTATTTAAGAGGGCACATAGGTACAACTAACTTTCGATTGGTTTCGTACCATTAAAAATTATAAAATATTATCTTCTTCTTCACTAATAATTCGTTTCATTGTAGTAGTCGACACGCCAACGAATATTTACTAATTAATTATTTTTATATAGAATTAGTTAACGGTAATAATATTTTCATAAATTTTTTTTAAAAAAATTACCCTATTTTGACAATTGTCAACACATGACAATTTATATAGCTATATGAAAATCGATATTTACTCTTTTTATTTTGTGCCATCAGTTTCTGGTACATCAATAGTAATTAGATAATTTACAATTATTCTGTAAAAGTACTCTATGTGTTCTTAATACATTGAGCGTACAGTTCAAATTCAATAGTAAAAATTAAAGATAACCTAACGTGCAATCGTACGAGTATATACCATGTAAAAACATACCAATTAAAGTAGGTCTAATATATTTAGTTCACTTAAAATGAATTTATATAAAAACAGAAAAAAAGACAAGCGTATTAACATGTCTACGGTAAGCCCTTGCCTAGAAGGAATGAATACATTTTGTAACGTAATTCCTATTAACTAGTAATGTATAATTGAACGCGCGTAGTTTTTGACAGTAATACGCGAATTTTATAAATACAGGAGTAGTGTACAAAATACCATCTGAATTACACCCAATTTTAACTACATATATATAATTTAGTTTTGTAAAATTGTACAAAAAGTAACAACGATGTCTTTTTATCGTACTCAAGGAGGATAATTGTTATTTTTACAAATCCTAAACATGAGTATAGGTTAGGTCACGATAGTTTGAGTTAGCGGTGGCGTCTTCTACGCAGTATTCTCTGCCAAATATTCGCACAGAGACCTTTAGCGCTTATAACTATTGCAGAAATAAAAAGGAATTCAGTAATTGTTACACAAAATACAAACAACATGGCTCACTCTGCACAGAAGTCGTTATTGTCGTTGAAAGATTAAAGACCTCGATGATGTCTCAGATTGTATTCAAAAGAAATACATTTACATTTGATTATGGATTTTAATAATTCGTTGGGTCATCTTTGGAAATAGGGCTGGAAGACACGTGTTATTATTTTTTTGGTTGATGCGGTCTTCACCATCTTTAACCTATTTAAAGCTAATCCGATTGTGACTGAAACACTATTTAAAAAAATACATATGAGTTTGAATGATTTTAATATTTTTTTAATAATAAATGATAAGATTAAAACCTAACCGCACCATTATATAAAAACATAAGGCGTATCTGACATTAAGGTTGGATGGTATATATCAAGCTGGTAGCAGAAACGGTCTTTGCTAGAGTCGCTCCTCTGCAGGCTCCGCCGGCACCGTGGTGGTAACAGTCGTCGGTTTACGGGTTTTAGGTTTGGGAGATCTAACGCCTCTAGGCGACCTTGTAGGAAACGTATGGTCTATTTCAGAATATCTTCCGTATTCACTTTTTATCATGAGTGTCGTATCTCTAATGTCGACGTCCAACCTTACCACTCTTTCGTAGAGGCTCACAGTCGAGTCTAAACTCTCTGTCTCATAAATGGCGTTCTGGGAACGAGCCAATGTGATCACCTTTCTCTGTTCTGTCATTAAACGGCGCATTCTATTGAAAAGGTAGCCCAAGCGATACCTGTAATTAAAAAGATAAGGTAGCACGTCACAGTTTAATTGTTCTAACTAATACCAGTCATCTGGCCATCACCATGTAAGGCTTAGATAAAGGACGAATGGAAAATGGAATCAAAAAGCAGCAGAAAAGACAAACCGAGCTGGAATAATTGGATACATAAAGGTCAATTCGATTGCCGCGTGTATGAAGCGGCTGATACCAAAATATGGGTAACGTAAGGTTTATGAATACTTATGGCGATATGTTCCTCGCTTATAACTTAAATTTTTTAATGTAAAGAACTTGACACTGGGCTTGAGACGATTCCTAAATGGGCTTGCGTGAAGGTCCCAATGAGGATTGGTGGTGCTAAAGCATATATATCTCTTATAGATATAACCAATCCACCTAGCATTCCTGCGGACCTACCGCATGAAGGTCCCAATGCTGATTGGTGGTGCTAAATTACAGATATACTTAATAGATAAAACCAATCCACCCTACATTTCGCACTGGGCCCGCGTGAAGATCCCACTGCGGAATGGTGGTGATAAAGCACACACTGGGATGCTTAATGGATGACCAATCTACTCGTGGCCCTTCTAAATCAGTCAGCCAAAAAATTTGACTGTCTATTCGATTACCGGCCTTTGCTAACGTCGCTTAACCTCCACAATCGCAGATCAAACGCGCTAACCACTACAACATCGAGTTTCACTTGTTTGTGTAGGAAGGATATTGTCATATTTTTTTGGCAAATTAAATATATTTTGAGGATACGGTAAGATTGCGCTACTGAATCGCTCTTTGATTTTACTGAAGTAGATCGAGCCTTCAATCGCCCTCATACATTTGAAACGATAGCGATACCGCAGACCATGAATTGTATGCAATTCGTTGTCGAGGAGATTTGTGACCGATATAGACAGATTGTGCAATTTCATGAGCTAACACTTTTGATACTCCGTACATTAATATATAAGGGCGTGCGAATCGCATCGAGCTATGAGTAAAGATATCTTGGATGCTGCCAGAGAAAATAAGATTTATAAATCTGAGATTGCGAATGGATAATGACGCCGATGTTGGGTATTGCAGAAAATCTGATCTATAAACTCTAAGTCAGTGATGAAAGATAATTGTATGATTTAAGGCCTAAACTATGTGCTAAGAGAGCAAAGATAATACCAGAAATAATATAAGGGTCACGGTTAACAGTGTGAAAGAACAGTGACCAATAATATTGTATCTGGAGTGTGGAAAATGTGGAAAAGACATTGAAAAAATTAACAGAAATATGGTATAATCGATTGATACATTAAGAAAGCAAGGTAGATAAAGTAAAAGCGAAGCTCTAATATAACGTAAATGTGATCACTTTATAGAAGCAAATTAATTGTGTACTATCGGAAGGTGATCTCAGAAGTCATAAAAACCAGCTAGCATGTGTGGAAAAAAAGAAGTAATAAATTGATATCATGGACTTAATTGTTTTACTGGAAGATCTAGATATATTGTTTACATCTATTTTCACCTAGTGTAAGGTTACTAATGTTTCTTGCTAGACACAGATTCATTGTCTGTATAAACTTATTAATAGAAGGAAGGAGCGGTGTATCAATATGACCATAGGAATCGGCTAGTTGACTACTTTTTAATTAAGGTTCAGTACCCAAAAGGTAAATCAGGACCCCTATTACTAAGAAAGACAAATGTTTAAGAGACTTCCCATATACAAACATTATTTTTTGCAGTTACCAAGTTGTATCTCATGAATGGTGATAGTAAGACGGTTGAAATCTTCACAGATGATGTAGTTCTGTTGCCATTATAACAATAAATACTAAAAAATAGAATGAAATAAATATTACATGCAATAAATGTGTTTTTTTTTTGCACGTTTGCGGTACGGAACCCTTCGTGCACGAGTCTGACTCGCACTTAATCGTTTTCATTTATGAAATAATAGTCGATTAATATCTGACAAACGATGTGGAAGTAAAAGCATGCCTGCGAATAATAGTTTCGGAGATATGGTGCTTTATTTAGGGAAATGCTTTAATCGACCGAAAATGCTCTCTACAAAGTCAAGCCACGAATCATTATCGAAAGTTTAAAATATTTCTTTCGGCTGCTTGGGATTGCCTGAACATTGATGTAAAATTGTAATAAAGAAAAAAAGTAACAAGTGCTTGAAAAATTCGTCAGTTCTGTTATTATACTCTAGATAGCTTTGTGGTTAGAGCAGTCGCCCGGATTGCGAGAGATCATGGGTTCGAACCCCATCTTAGAGTACCAGGGACAAAGTGGATTTATTAGGTATTTTTAATTAAGAATATTTTATAGTGTAGCATCGTGAATGCAAAATTAATCAAATATAATAAATATTTGTATGTTAAAATGGTTAATATTTTCCGAACATATAACAGAAACCTGTATTTTGCAAGTATAGGACAACTTTCGCATGCCGCCATAACGTGACATAGTATAGGACAACAACCTTATTGGTGGTACTTTCGCTCAGACAGAGCCATCTAAGACATTCATCCAATAACTATGAGACTAAAAATTAAAATTTTATCATTTTAAGTTAACTAATCATCACCAGCTTATAAATGTCTCTACTATTAGGTTCAGGCATTCTTTATGGATACAATCAAATCAAAACGAATAGGGAGAAGGGGCCATGACTAGTGTTGCCAGGTGTCCCGATTTACGCGGGACGTCCCGATTTTCAGGGGTCTGGGGACGCGTCCCGATTTGTACCTAATCGGGACGCTAAATGTCCCGAAAAATCAAGTATTTTTATTAAAAAAAATTTTTTTCATACTGTCAAATCCATTTTTGAAAGCCCCTAACTATATTTATCTATGTCTGAAAGCATAAAAGCTACCAAACTAGTACTAATACTTGTTTTTTTGTCTGTCCCGATTTACAACCCCAAATCCCGATTAATTACACGCGCTGTCCCGATTAATAATAAATTGGACCTGGCAACACTAGCCATGACCCACCATGCGCGTTCAGTGCCGATCGGTGGGTATTATTATGCTTAGGCTTAACATGCTTTCTGAAACACGGAGGAGGTCAAGATAGTAAATTTTTGGTTACCCATCGTGTAACCTGCCCTTGCAATAATTGGTTAAGAACCGTATCGCAGACCGAGCGCGCTAACCACTACGCCATCGAACTAATCCCTAGACCTAGTTAACTAATACTTAACATGAATAATTCATATTTGTTAATTTCTTAACAGGGATGACGACTGGGTAAAAAAATGCAATTCTATTTAGCCCGTAAGTCAGATAATAGAAAAATATTACATACTTTTTTTTTTACTTCAATTTAACAAGAAATAACTTAGATAACAGGCATTAAAATTGAGGCTCGCTACGTCACAGTTTAGTAGGAAACGCACCATAACGTGACGTCATGTGAAATTTCAACTCCATGTAAAGCCTTAATTTTATGATTACGAAAAAAATAAAAAATACGTGTTTAATATTTTTTAACACTCTACCTGACGGACAAACAAACAACAATGAGTCGTCATCCCTATTGTCTTACTATTATTGAGGTTTGTTTAGATTAATCTAGTTTATAAGTTTTTGTAAATGTAAATTAATTAATTAATAATGCTTGTGTGGTAGTAGTAGAACTGAAGTGATCAGTTCTTACTGACCTTTTATCATCGCGGTACTCCATCCTGTGTTTCAGGGCCCCAGCGATTTTATAACGAGAATGCATCAATATTTGTAGAGCATTGTTGACTAACATTGCCTTCTTTCTGTGTTCTGTTATCGTATTATCAGCAAAAAAATCGTAATCCTCCTGATAACGAGCTGATAAATAATAATCCGTCCACTGTCGTCTAGTAAGATTGAAAGAGCGGGTGATGACATTGAATTCTTTACCGTCGATACTCTGATCATCGACTCCAATATTTTCCATAAATTTATCTGAAATATTCCTGTAGAAGTCGTCGTCGCGTTTCGTGATAGATATAAGATCCTGCTCAGTTTTTATTTCGGATGAATTATCCATCGGTAAAATGAATAGTTTCTTTAAATTTCCGATGTCACCGTATAATAATTCGTGGGTCGACATATCCAAGTAAGCAATGGAGCCTGAGACATCTGAATGTCAATAAAAACTACCTTTAATAAATATCAATCTAATTATTAAATATGAGTAGATTATCTGTATATAAATAATCTACTCTTGTGCCACCTGTATCGATAGGTCCCAAGAACAAAGACGTGAAACTGTCAGAATGTCGAATTTATGTTGCCAATAATTTGAATTGTTAATTAATCTCTTCGAAAACAAAGTTCAAGAAACCATATATAAACGGTAGGTCTTTTAGGTTCTAATAAACAAATTTTTACTGTTTTTTTTTATAGTTTCGGATAAATAACTTCAGCTTTTGATGATGACGATAAGTTGGTATGCTATTTTAGTAGTTTTAGACCTTGGGAAGGTAATAGGTTACATTTTATTCCGAATACTAAGCGCATACTCCCATGAAAATGGGAGTGAAAGTTTTATGGGGGAATCAAAATGTCCACTCCATGTGCAATAAGGACTTTGAAATGTGAATGTGAGTTGAGCAGCTGAGTGAAATATTAAACCAATTTTGTAATAGTGGAAATATTTAGGTATTATGTTTGATTATCGAAAATTTTTTTAAGGTTATATAATGCAGTTTAGATTTAATATTTCTTATTCAAAATGATAATATACATACATGAACAAATAATAAGAGCCACAAACATTGTATACATATTAACGACGAATGAAGAAATATGTAAATAAAGATTACAAAAACATCATCCGTTACATTACACAGTTGAGTGAAGCAAAATAATTTCATTAGCTGATAAAGTAGTTAGTACTGTGTAATTTTAGTGAGAGTTGTAAAGCAGAAACGTGAGCAATGATATTTTACATGACAATACTCGACAATTAATCGAGATAACGGGAAATATTTGGTCAACAAAAATGGATGCAACATAGAAGGCGCTAAACGAGCTGCATCGATACGTCCCCCCACTTAAAATAAGCCATCCCCATCTATGAAGGGAGATACATAGTTTTTGGATTGATTTTATGCATTGCTCTTCATTTCGAACTTGTTGTATCTGTAACTCCATATATTGAGCTTGCATAATCTTAACAAGCACTTTTACAGATTTAATTAGTTCAGTGCTTGTGAGAAACGACAGGTTTCGATCTGCTTTACGCAAGCGAGCATTTGACAAGAAACGTAAACACCAGGCTAACGTTCTTTGTAACTTAGTAAAGTTAGAATGTCTAGAAATTAAATCTAGCAGTACGTTTGATAATTGAACAATATGAAAGAATAGTAGTACTATCTGAACAAGCTCGTACAGAAGTAATTTTAAGCTTTTCTTTAAGCAAATGGTACATCCTAGAAGCACAGTTGCGCTTAACTCGAAACTATTTATCGTGGTTGGTCTTAACCCTTAACAACCCACAAGTGTCTCTTGGACACATTTTTTTGTTCATTTACGCATAAAAAATAAGTTTTGATTTATATGAAAAACCATTACTATCTATTCTATCTGCAGGGTTTTAAGATTCTAAATATGTAATAAAAATATTTACAATATGCTTCATATAGCATTTATTTACAATAAACTAAAATAGTAACTTATCGACCCACAAGTGTCCGATAGACACTGTTGCGCTCGAGTATGAAGGTAGTCTTATTGTTTATATTGTCCTCAGAATTATATCACAGCAAGTGAGTTATTAAAGAAATCAAAAAGAATTTGTTTATAACAGAAATAGTTGTGGTATACGCACCTCATAGTTCTGTGTTTTTAGTTCTATAAAATGACTAAAAGAAATCTAGCAGACGGTGAAATTCAATTTGCTCTTGACAAAGTGATGAACAGTTATGTGTATCAGTTCCATAACAAAGATGAAGGAAAGAAGATGCTAAAACCTTGGCTGAAAATGGACTAACAATAGTTGGAATAATTAGAAAAATAACTTGTGTTCCTTCAAATTTTCTACCTCACAGAAACCGTGACGTAGAAACAAATGTCTTCGGTTTTTGGTTTGGTGTCTAAAATGTGACGTTGGTGCCTAAAAAAAACCGTGCTTTACGATGCATCATAATAATGATTTAAACGTGAGCAATAAGAAGTGAAATAAATTTGTATTACAACTCCACCAAGGGAGGTGTTGAGATGCTCGATCAGGTAGTCCATGAGTTCACAATTCGACGTAAAACAAACAGATGGCCTGTAGCATTTTTCTAAAATAAAGATGTGGTTGGCATCGCATCACTAATTGTATGGAAAAATTTATATCCTACTTGGAACCAACGGAAGAAGTGTGTACCAAGGAAAGTTTTTTTTGTGTGACATTGTAACTGAGTTAGTTACACCGCATATAAGGAGACATAACAAGAAGGACCTGACAAATTATTATTTAGCAGCTTTTGAAGATGTAGTTGGATGCAATCAAGAAGCAGGTCAATCTTCTGAACCTGCTACAAAAAAAAAGAAGCGCTGTCACATTTGTCCTGCAAAAATATTCAGAACATCGTAACAATGCTGCGATAAATGCAACCGAAATGTATGCTCTGAGCACTCTGTAAAAAAATATTTGTAATGTTTGTAAAATGAATATTAAATTAATTTAAACAATTTCAAATAGTTATATGTATGTAAATAAATAAATATAATTGCTTAAAACTACATTACAGTCTATAATTATTGTCTTTTTCCCTAGAAGTATACACGGTGTCCGTTGGACACTTCTGGTCAGTTACGTTTGAAAAGCTTACTGGGTTGTTAAGGGTTAAAGGCGCAACTCTAGATTTCCCATTAGTAAATGTGTAACAGTACTTTTGGCCTTGGTGACCATATAGAGGTACACACAACATTCATATCCCTTTAGCGAACCATCACAAAATCCTACCAGATGCATTTCAATGGGATTGGAAGGTACTACTAGGCGGGGTAGCGTTATTTTTTGTAAATCTGACAAATTTGCCGCGATAGAATACCATTGTTTGGCCAAATGCTTTGGAACAGCTTCATCCCATAATAGATTTAAACGCCACATCTCTTGAAGCAATGACTTAACTCAAAAAACTCCCGGTCAGATCCAGCCTAGAGAATCAAATCAGCCTAAAGATCCAGAAAGAATGGATCTTTTTGTAAATTTTACATCAAAAGAATATATAAATGTATAAGAGAAATTATCATCCGATGGATTAACAGCTTGACAATGATCCAAAGGGACATCAGACAACAGCTGCGTTGTATTTGTACTCCATTTCCGTAGCTCAAAGTGTCCTTTAGATAATAAAGACACAATATCTGCCTCTTATTGCTTGGCTTCATCAAAAGAAGAACAGCCAGTGATAATATCATCCATAAATATTTCTTCTGTTAAGATTTCAGAAGCGCGGCTTGAAAATTCATGACCATGATCTTCAGCTAGTTGATGAAGTGTTCGAATAGCCAGATAGGGTGAGCTACTTACACCATATGTAACGGTATTTAGCTCATATTCTTGGAGCATTTTATGAGGGTTATCACGCCAGATAATATATTGGTAACACCGATCTTCCGATATTATTAATATTTGACGGTACATTTTACAAATATCTGCAGTAAAAACAACTTTGTGAAGACGGAATTTAGTTATTAAATCAACTATATCAATTTGAAGTTTGGGTCCAACATGGACTATATCATTTAGAGAATTGTTATTTGTAGTCCAACTACTCGCATCGAAGACTACCCTGAGTCGGGTCGTAGTATTATCTGGACGTACGACGCAGTGATGTGGAATTATATAGCAATCAGTAGACGAGGACTTGACAGACTGCATGTGTCCTAAATCTTCGTACTGTCTTATTAATTTCTGATATTTCAGTTTCAACTCGGATTGACTAAGTAGTCGTTTTTCTAAGTTGAGAAAGTGTTCAAAGTTTGCTGGTAAGAATTTACCCAGGAGAGGAGCATTATGATTAATCATGATTGGTACAATATAACGACCGTCTTCAGTCCTACAGGTACCATCTTTATATATCTCTTAGCAGATTATATATTCTGGAGCAGAAATTTAACGTTTAGGTGGTTCCTCGGACTCCCAAAACCGTTGGACGATTTCATCGAGCGTACAAGAGGCGAAAAGTGACGTAACGAGTTCTAATGGGATTTGAGATGTGGTGTCTTGGAGGAACTGACCGCTTATAACCTAACCAAAAACACTTGATAGTGCGCAAGGTAAGCCGGGACCAGCAGTGTAGCGCGATTCAGTATATATCATTTAATACATAATACACTCCACACCTCTCATTATCATGGGAGTCCGAGTCGACTTGGGAGAAAAGGCAAGGTTTGAGCGGAGTTAGTGTTTTCTTGGGGAGTGGCGACATTAGAACTACTTCTAATGTCGTGTCTACAATCGTGTCTACACACGATCAGAAAAACATCGTCCGCGTACGCCTGAAGGCGGCAGCCTTTCGTTATTCGCAAGCCAAGAAGCTCGTCCAGGATTAAATTCCATAGCGCTGGGCCGCAAGCCGATCCCTGAACGCATCCCCTCGTCATATCTCTCATTGTCGTTGTGCCAGCAAAGTTTAATATGACAGACCGGTCCTCTAGGTAGTTGGCGACTAGTCAAAACAGATTTTTCGGACATTTACTGATTTGAGTCTATTGAGTATCGCTGGCCACCAAGCACGGCAAAAGGCCGACTTGATGTCCAGCGACACTGCAATGCATAGTTTGCTCTTTGACCTGCACTATTCGATATGTTCAACGGCATCATGCAGGGCATGCACAGTTGAAATGTGTCGTCGAAAACCATATTGGAGGGGGTACAGGTTATCGGTTATCGCTAAGTGGTGTAAGATCCGGTTGATGAATATTTTTTCCAACGCCTTTCCGAAGACTAAAATCAGCCCAATCGGTCGATTGGCGCGTGGGTCCGCATTGTCTGATCCGGGTTTTGGTATGACTTTGACCACGGCCATCTTCCAACATTGTGGGAAGTGACCGATGTTCAAACACCGGTTCGTCAGATCGGGAAATAGGTTGGGGAAACAATTGAATGCAGATGTCAGAAGTTAGCCCGTCTAAGCCGGTTGACTTGCCCGGTGGAGTAGATTTAATGGCGTCAAGTGTTTCCTCAACTATGAATGGAGGTTCATTCGTCGTTTCAGGTGTGGAGTGACAGGATGATCGAACATCAGCCTGTTTAGGAGTGTCAGTAGATACCGGATCGTCGGGGAAAAGAAATCAATCAGAGCATCGGAGGTCTCTGATACGTTCTTAGTGTAACTACCGTCGACCACAACAGCTGAGGGAGGCATTCTGGGAGCACCAGACCGGAGAATGTGGTTGGTCACAGACCACACATCCTCTCCGGTCTGCCGCTCGCAGAACTTGCGAAAATGAGCTGTTGATTGACTTCTAATTTCATCCCTGTACTTTTGTTTTAGGTCTGCTAACTGAGTGGTCAGTCGCAGTGTCTGCTCCGAGGGGGGAGAACCTCGGTCAACCCTCCGGGCTCGGACCAAAGACCATCGTGACTCCGACTACCATGGAGGGTCAAACGAGGGGACTCTGCCGCCCTTGGCAGATGGAAATGTAAAGTTGGCAACCTTGTTTATGAGTAAACACCTAAAACCCTGCGAGCCCAATTGTAAGAAAATGCACGAAGGAAACATTTAGGGATTGGGAATTTTAATGGAACGGTTTAATGTCTATACAATGATAAAAGGACATATCGGTAACATAAGCATTAAGAATTCTTATTCGAGTATTATACTTAACCAGCCATAGCTGAAAATTACTCTTTTACCTGTATAATAATGCTCTTACCTGTATAATAATGCTATTATGTATCACGGTAATAACATAGTAATGCTGTATAATTGGTAACAAATACTCTAATAAACAGCTCATAGAATGACCGTTACCCTTAATAATGTTTATATAATGCTGTTATAAAATATATTGACAGTTATTCATCTAAACTTACACTTACAGCGCTCCTAACTCTCTTATACAGCATGCTTGTACAGCTTATTATAACGATATGGATAATTATAATGCTACTATACAGCGTTTTTGTGCTACTTGGTTGTTATTGTTAAATATTGACAGGCAACAATATATTTAATCAACATAAATGCACAAATAGTTTAATATCTGTGTTATATAATTCTAATCATAAAATTCCCAAGCATTTTCCCTATTCGTGTTCGCTTCTTCAAGCATTTCTTTGCAGGTTTCATCATTCTTTACAATCAAATCTGTTAGCAATGTTATATCAAACCATTTGTTAAGCATCCTCTCTTCGGTGTGCAACATTTCTATTGGGTAGTAACGTGCCATTGAACCGTAATACGTTTTTGAACAAGTGATGAGCTCTATGAAAGCAAATTTATGAAACATTTTACAGGCAATATCATTTTTGCTCATCATGAAACCCATTTTGTAGAGTTTTGAATCCTTATATTTCTTCCTTATAACTTGCATATTTATCATTTTGTTACGCGTCCAGTACATAGAATGGAGTATCAAGTCGTAGAATCGTCTCCGCATGCTGAAAAGATCGGTTTCTTGGTGTAATTCTTTATCCAAGCGACCCGGCGGACTCCATTTTCTTCTACCACTACCGTAGTTTTCGTCTAGTTTCACACGTAGAAGCTCATCGGTTTCGTCAATGCCTGTTTGTTGAATCTATTAGTCATCATGTTCATTTTAAATACAGACAATACAAAAAAACCGATTAAGTGCAAGTCGGACTTGTACAAGAATGGTTCCGCACAAAACACTATTGTTGTATGGGAGCACGTCCGTCTGTTACCAGGCTGTATCTCATAAATTACACAGATTATGTATTAATATTGCCACCTTGGCAACAAATACTAAATAAACTTAATAAAATAAACATTTAAGGGAGGTAAGTTATTTATAATATTTAAGGGATTTGTTTTTACTATGGTGGCAATATTAATACATAATCTGGGAAATTTATGAGATACAGCCCGGTAACAGACGAACTGACGGTCGGACAGACAACGGAGTCTTAGAAAATCCTGTCAGTACTGCAAATGAAGTACCTATAGGACATATTAAAAACATATTTACAAATTATCTATAAAACACTGGCCATACTTTTTATATTTATTCATTGTGTCATTTCTTAAGGAAAATATTAAAATATCGAAAGTCGAAAAAAAAAAATATTTCAGTGATTCAAATTTATGAAAAGGATATACTCGTATTGTTCAAATTCTAAGATGTGTAGTTAAAGAAGAATTTAAATGAAAGTACCGCGAAAAGAAAAGTTAATTTTCAATATTGACCCAGCCAGAATGGCGACACCTTGAAAAATAATCATATTACCATCGAAAATTTCATCGGCGCAATCCTCAAAAGTGACATTGAGCCCCAGAGCTTTCTTTTTCTTGTACAATCTCTCCCAAACATTGATAGGTCGAAATTTCTTAAGATAATGTTTGAAAAGCCATTCTTTTGTCTCGTTCTTTTTCTCATTTAATGTGGATACGTTCGTTGCGTTGAAGACTTCGTTCCATCGCCTCAGTTTGCGTGAAAGTTTAGGTACCATTTTTTGCGGCATATCGACAATCTTGGAACTGGTTAGAACTAATACTAGGCACAGTGTAACTGCAAATATATAGATACTTTTACTTATCACCAGTCTATTTATGTCCCTGTTGCTAGGGTGAATCGAATTGAATAGAGAGAATGAACCATAATTCACCACGCGGGAACTAATGCGGATTGCTGGGCGTTAACACCTACATATGCAATAGTGATCAACGGTTTAACATACGTGGATACGTATGATTGAGTTTCCAGAAGGTGAAAATATTCTTAAAATCGGTCCAGTTCTTTCTTTGAAATGCATGTCAACCACGACTTCGTCCATTATAGGTTATAATTTACAAGGGCAGAGACGCGGCAAAATAGCTAGTAAGCGATAATTTGTAGACGTTGTTTAAGTACAATGCTGTCGGCAACGTTACGTCATTTGACAAAAGAAAAGAATCACAAATTTTATTTCATAAGAGTTAGATATTAATTTAGTTATTGGCTTGATAATTATTTAATACTCTGTTTAAATTAATTAAAAATCATTATAAATACTTACATATGTTTTTCATGAACATATTCAATAAGCCAGCCATACCATTACGAGTGAAGTTGTGTAATGATGAATTTAATTATACGTTAATTTCAATTACGCTATTTGATGGTATGTGATTTTATAATTGTAATTTTAATGTAGAGTTTGACGAGTACAGTCAACAACAAATCTGATTTAATGAAACTACTAGCTCCCGTCAGCGGCTTCGCCCGCCTGGTCCCTTGGGAAATGTTTAGTGGGATAAATATAATAGTATCCTATTATCTATGTCAGCTAATACCCTATCTGTATACCAAATTTTATTAAAATCCGTTCAGTAGTTTCGGCGTGATTGAAAGACAAACGTCCAAACAAAGAAACTTTCACAATTATAATATTAATAGCACATAACACTTCTAACCTATTTCAATTTAATGTGTAGGTACTAGATTTAGAATTATTAATATTTATTTTCGTTTTTTTATTACTAAATGTTAACTTATTTGGAATACACCTCAATTTATCAACAATTTAAAACTTCACACGTATACAGATATAGTAACCGAGAATAACACAACTCACGTAAGTCCACACTTTGGTTATCTAGTTATCACGTCACTAGTTATTACCAAGGAAGACTGCTCCGATTCAGTCGATTTTCTGCTTATACAACGTGTTACTAAAATAATGCATAATATTCTTATACACCCCAATTAGAAAATGCATTTATATTTATAAAACGAAAATTGTAATTTTACTTTTATGTACAAATACATTGTTTATGTACGGACGCAGTTATACAAATTGTTGAGCAACAGTGTGGACGTCTTACAAACCCACACAAAAACGTCAAAATTACGGCTAAGCCTGCAACTACGAATGTATGTACTGTACACCTACAGCGCAATACCACAATGATACCACCTACCTACAAATATTTTTTTTACATGAAATATTTTTCTGTTTCGAGATTCAAAGTGTTTTTTAAGTTTGACAATTATAATGATTCTTACTTATTGTGAGTATCGGCTAGCATAGTATTTCGGTTATATATCACAAGGGGAGCACAGTATCACCACATTGTACCTTAAGCATTTGTGCCTACATTTTATTATACTACTAAGCATACCTTTTATTATAATTTTTTTATCATATTACATTTTATTATAATACCAAGCATACATAGACCACATGAAATCGTGTGGTCTATTCAAAATTTCATAATTCTTATTTGAATTTTATCGACCCTCAGTTTCGATCGGTCCAAATTGGAATGAGAATTCTTATGTGTTTGACTTTCTTTGCTTATTTGGACTCTGGGTCTGTTCTTCATACTTTCATTTCTATGTTCTCATAGTTTTATAGGAAGTCCGGATATTGGGTTGTTCCAATTATTCGTTAATATCGTATGTGTTGTCTGCCGTTTGGGTGTATGGTTCGGTGAGATACCAGTAACAATGATACCTATTCCATACTGGGTCAGGACTGTGATTCTCCGCCAGTATCGAAAGTGTTAGAGATAGCTCTGTTGATTACTTGTGCCAGCAGCTTAGTAGAGAGCAAATAAGCCTGTTATATTGAAAAATAATTATACGGCTTCGCTTTATTGTGTCATTCCGATGGGTTAACTAATATCCCTGGATGTGTGAGTCTCATTTTGGTGAGGTCCTGTGCGATATGGTATATTTTTAGTACCTACCGCTTTTCGGTTCGGAGTAGTGATATTAATATTACTATCCCCCCCCCCCCCCACCTCCTTGTGATATTTCGTGATTTTTATACGAACCCGCTCCCCACGTTCAAGCCTCTCGTGATTAATGGACGGCCCCTTATCATAAATGATAATGTGTATTGTCTGTAAATGTGTTTTTACTCATTGTGTATTGTGCAGAACATATACCTATCGGGTAGGGTTATATTTTTAGGTATGATTATTTTACTATTTCAAAATTTACTACTACTATTCCTAGAGTTGAAAGATAGTTAATGTCATATGAACCTATATCTGCAACCTGATGTTATCTTAGAGTAGATTCGCGGAAAGAAATGACTTTTGCAAAAATTAAACTGGAAAGCTTAGGTCAGCCCTAAAGTTATGTCAATAACACTTAGTAACAAGCTAAAGTCTTTTTGACAATCCAGTTACCGTCTTATTGATAAATTTTAGTAAAAAAATGTGTAAGCTGTAATTTTGTTGTGTGCTTCAAATTCTGTGATAAGTTTGATGATGATTTGTTTTTTTTTTACAGAACCAATAAGAAAACGTCGCTAAAATTTAATCCATTATCGCAGGAAGTTTTTAAACTAACAAACAGATATAAAAGTCAACAGTCTAAAATGAAAATAAGATATAGGTAGACAAGATTGTTTAATTTTTTTTCAAAATATATAATTTTTATCTAATTTGTTTGTACTTAATGTCCTAAAAAGTATTACTAGTAATTTCATTATTCTTTAAACTACAAATTTTATCTATGTTTTATTCTCATGTTCAGTTGATTTTTGCAAGACAAGTTTAGATTGTTTATATATTTTATTATACTATCTGTGATTGATTTTTCTATTTTTCAAATAGGTAATTCATTCATCTGATAAAATGGATATGGAATCTCCAATCATTTTTATTATCATTTTTACTTCTTTTAGAGACCGAAATACTAAGTGAACGAAATATTGATAATCTTAATTTTTTTTTAAAGATTATTAATTATCTTTATCATTTTTATTATAAAAATTGAATTTAATATAAATGAAGGTTAAAAAATCATCCCCAGGTTTGATTACTATGGATACTTATAACTATTTAGTCATTCCGGTAGGTCGTGGGTTTGAATCTTATCTCAGAGTACCAGAGACAAAGTGGTTTATTTAAGCATTTTTCATTAAGATTGCATTCCTGATTCCTGATTTTTTTTTCCACTTTAGAATAGAAAGCAGTGAAACAATTTTATTATTTCAGTGTGAATACTTTATATAGTTATTTGTATAGATTATGTATATTTCATTCAGTTATTTTTATATAGTCCGTAATTACATGGATAAAATATGCTTTCTGAATTATGCTACTAGTTTGCTTAGAATATAGTATAAAAAAACTTAATTATTTGTCTTTTAATTTTAAAAATGTTACATGTGGGGAAATTATACTGCATAACATTTTTAAGTAAATTTTATCCGAACATTGACACTGGAAAGCAAAGACGTAGTAACCCGCACCATCAAAATTGTTCTTTAGAACAGAATAACTTTTTATTTTAAAATCAACAAAACTTGAAGTCGATTATTAGGGAAGAAGGGTTTTTTCGAATAAAATACAAAGTTTTTCTGTTCCGAAGAACAAGTTTGGTTTTGCGAGTTAGTAATAATCCCTAGTAAATCCAATTTTAAAAAATCATTATCATAGCCATCTATTAGAAATAATTCTTTTTACTATACGAAGTTAAAAGCATACTATAAAACTTCGTACAGAAACTAACGCCATCTCTTGGTGATGGCGTCTGCATAAAACAAAAATGAGGAAGTATTTAAATAAAACGAAAGCACTAAAAAGCACCTCCACTAGATGACGACCCTAGCAAAAGTTGATTTTTACAGGAAACGAATGGACCAAAGATAGTCATTTTCCGTTCCTTTTAACTAACACATTAAAAATCTGAAATTTGAAAAGTTCGAAACTTAGATATCAATACAAATACGAAATCTTACAAATAGAATATGAGTTGTTTATTGAATTTTGAAAAGTAATTTACTTATATTATTATCTAGTTTGATTTCGGGAACTTGTGTTTTTTTTAAATACTTCCTCATTGTTCTTAAGTGGCGTATTTACGTATCTATCCTTAAGCTCGTCATGTCATCAGCTGTGCATCATCTGTCAGAAAAGTTGGTTAAACTGCGTTTCCTTTTAAGTCTGAGATAAGCTGTTAAAATGTTTGTTGTATGTAGAATTCTGAATAAATCTACGTATAAAAAGATCGGTAACCCAAAACTGGAGGAATTTATTAACATCGTGTAATAGTCACCTTAGAGAAATTTGCAAATTTTGTGGTAGTCAGAAAATTACCATTTTATTAAAAAGTTGTAAATACATATGTTATCAAGTAAGTATTCTTAGTATTTTTGCCATAGTGACGAGTGATCATATTTGAATTCTTGGTTGGTTTTAAATGTACATTAAGTATGTATATCTTTACTAAAACTTTATAATATATCCAGAATCATAAAAAAACATACATAAAATGTCGGAAGGTATTTAAAAGTTAGTATTCAACTTTTTCATTTAAAATTACCCAATAGCTTTCAAAGGTATTTGTAACTATCAATTTGTTGAGACAATTCCGATTGAAAGTTATTGTTCATTCAATATCTTTAAAAAAATCGCCATCGTAATTGGTTCACATGTGAATAGTTTGGTAGCGTGAAGGACATTAATGGGTATAGGAAGTAAATATTGTTAAATAATTTATTTTTTGACAAACTTATGATAAAGGTAAACCAATATAGTGCCTACATATTTATTACTGAAATTTTGGTTTCAGATTACGATAACGCCCCATTAATAGTTTCTTACGAATTTAATACTTACTAGGTATTTCTTGGAATTATGAAACAAAAAACTTTGGTGAAGAATTATGTAGCCGTTTTTGTGGCTTCCCCTATTTAAAGGTCAAGGTTAAATGTGTATTTGATTACTGGGTTATTGTAGTGTATCTAGACGTTTGTCGACCCGGAGGTAGATTAAAAAAATTGGAGCAGTCGATAAAATTCAATAATTAGTTATGGTCTTGGAAGCTAGCATATTTTATTTGAAGTAAGTTGGTCAAACACCAGTACTCGTCAATATGTTTTATTCATTCGTGCTAAGCTTATTTCATAATCTTCTCTCTTACTCTAACCTGCCCTGAAATCGGTCACAGATTATGTAACCTATATTGCGATGTATTTTGCCTATACTTTCTATTTTCAAATGTGTTCTATTTTCAATATTTAAACGACTTTTGACTGTATGTCTCTCTAGTTTCGTAATAAGACGGTTAATCAATATTTATCACGATCAGAATACATATAATAACTGAAAGTTTAGTAGATTTATCGTGTAACCGATTTCGAACTTAATGTTCCCAAAATTAGTGTTTTTGTGCAAGATCGCGTGGTATTAACGTTTCTTGACGTATGATGTTCGACTATTTACCTACATTCATCGTATTTTGTTTTAATCTATGACATGAAAGAAGTTAGAGCAGGACAGACGACGAATCAGTCCATAATATATGAAAAAAATTATGGGTACAGGGCCTGCAAATTAAGAAAGAAATGCGGTTTCTGCGTAGTATCGCTATATTCTCTTTGACCCGTAGTATCTGAGCGTAGGGGTTTCCAACCCCGAGTCAGTACGGCTCGCGCGCTCTCATGATGCAACATGCCGCGTCACCGCCATTTTGAAAATAAACACGAGAAAAAATGTAGTCCCTAAAATTTACGACAGACAAATGCGCGATGAAAACTGATTCGCCCGGAATGATTCCAAATTTGAAAACGTGCGATTTATCTATATAACTGACAGTTTATTTTTTAACGAAGTTAAGTTTTAAGTGCAGACTAGCTAACTGTGAAGATTCGTAGTTAGTTTGAATGATATATTGTGTTTTGTGAAGCAGTTTCCGAAATATAAGTACAGGTGAGTGTTATTAATACGCTAGGGGTTCTCTCAATGCTCATAAAGAGCTTATTAATTTTTAAACGCTGTTCCGCTTATGCTAAGGTTAAAGGGCATCTCATCGCCAAAATGTTGTAAATATTAAAATGTTCCAACGGATGATTTTAAGGTTCTTTGTGTTGTTTTGGGCGGGAAACTTATTCATCATTAATATGTAGCTTCATGCTGCAAAAATAGTACAAGGGTTGTTTTATTTTAGTTAAATTAAAGACATGTGCAATAATAAAGTACTCATACAAAATAATTACTTCTTCTGTTATTGTTTATTTGATCGCATTTATACTGTACACGGAAAAATAAATTAAAAGGGAAACGTTAATCAAAGATTAAAAAGTTAGAAAGACTGTGATATTTATTATCGACACTTAATATTGTATCGACACGTAATAGAATAAAAAAACTTTGATAATGTCCAGCGAATTGAGGAATGGAAACGTAGTTAGGTACTCGAGCGAACTCCGAGTTTCGACGTACAAAAAACCTCAATAATTTATATCTACGTTTCCGAGTCTAAGTGAGTTTGAGTCTCCGTTCATTTTATTTGTGAATGGTTGTGACAAATTTTGATTTACGTCGGAATTCACTAGAAGGGTATACCCGCGAGCAAGTCTACAAACATCTTAGATCCCATTACTATAGGTCTGTGTAATGACTACGACCGTTCTACACTTCAGTCTTGCCTCGAATAGGTTATACGCTACACAAATTAATTAATGTAAAATGTATATGATGAAATCATGCATGTATTGCATAAGGGTGTTCCTTCCATAAATCTGTAGATAAACATAATTTACAGAATTATAGAGGTATTTCTAAAATCAGCGTGACTCCTAAGTTGTTTAAGAAATGTGTTTATGATGTAATTTATCCCATACTTCGTACTGTGATTATTGAGCATCAGCATGGTTGTATCAGTAGGAAATCCACGAAAACCAAACTTTGCGAATTTGTGCATAATATTGCTTCTTCAATGGACAAAGGCTTCCATGTGGACGCGGTGTATACGGATTACTCCAAGGCATTTTAGGTGGTATCGGTATACATGGTGATCTACTTCGGTGAGTCGAATCTTATTTACGAGATCGTAGTTAGGCCGTGGTAATCAAAGGCTACTGTTCTTCTTTTATTCCAGTGACATCTCATGTCCCTCAGGGCTCTCATCTTGGACCATTATTATTTAATTTATATATTAATGACATTAATTGCGTATTTCAACATTCAAAATAACTTTTTATTTATATTTACTTAATCGGACCATGAATCGCGTCATCGAGGTGAGGAGTTTAGGTGTTATCCTTGATACCAAATTGTTGTTTAAAAACCATATTAATACTATAATTTCAAGGGCATTTCGGTTGTTAGGATTTATTATCAGGATCGGCAGTAACTTCAAACGTTGTTCTACTTTAACTCTTTTTTTTAACTGCTTTGTTAGATCGAATTTGGAGTATGCCTAATTTATACATAAACAGAATCGAAAAAATATATTTAAAAATTTTAAAACATATATCATTTAGATGTTCGCATTACAAAGATAATAGTGATGAACTTATCAAAATGTCCTTATGCAAGCGTCGCTGCAAAAGGGATCAAATTTTTCTGTATAAGACTCAAACAATCTGATTGACTTGTCCTCACTTATTAGTAATATTTACATAAAATGTCCCCAGATAAGTCCTAAAAGTAAAGCTTAGTCAGTGTTGTTAAAGCATTAAAGCGAATTTTTATTGCCAAATTATAGCAAATGGCGGACTTAATGCCGGAGTCATTCTCTATCAGTCAACCGGTGAGGAAAAACAGAAAATTTGTTAGGCAGTGACAATGATAGTGAATTAGCATTCTGACATAATTAATATTCATACACATATATATATTAAGACAATACGAAACATACAGATACATATATACATAAATAAACATATACCTAAACAGTAAAATCAACACAGACATGTTGAACAAAGTCGAGGTCTAGCGATGGGCGTTGAATCAACGGACTAGTTAAATCAACCGTTAACGTAGAATCAACGCGTCGACCGTTGACAGTTCTTTGGTTAACTAGTTGAAAAATCGACGCCTTAACGAAGAACCCACCGTTCGTCTAACAACATGTTATGAAACTGCAACGCATCATTTTCCATTCATAAAGATTCGATGTAACTTTGATCGCTGAAATAATTTAAACTCTAAATTCAACGGCAGTAAGTAAATATTTCAATACGCGCGTCTAATACATAGGCCTTGTATATATATGAATGTCAAAAGTGATTGTTGTTTACATTTGTTTCTAATAGATGGTGTTATACAGTTCTTGTATTTATCTACACGGCGGTGTTAAGAATTTTACTAGTTAGTATAGATCAACTATTGTTGCAATAAGAAACTTTTCTTTAGTTTTGCATACACTCGTCTAATTGTGTGTTTAATTAGGGTTTCCTTGGGATTTTTTTTTGTCTGATAATCTATCTAACCTTTCTTTCTCTGAAAGAACGTTTATAGATTTTTTTTTATTTTAGAGAATTTAATTCACTCTGGGCATTAAATTCTCTAAAATAAAATCTCTATCAATAATATCTCTATCAATAATTTTTAATATTAAGATTAATAATTTTATTTTGAACCAAAACAAACAAAACCTAAAGTACAGTATATCTATAATATTATGTTAAAATAGTAAAACATATCACTATAAACGAAAAATAATATTTATTGATAAATATAATAAAATATTTATTGCTAAATATAATAAAATATTTATTAAAGATTTCTAGTTAGATTATTAAAAAACATG
This sequence comes from Diatraea saccharalis, assembly GCA_918026875.4. Lineage (NCBI taxonomy): Eukaryota > Metazoa > Arthropoda > Insecta > Lepidoptera > Crambidae > Diatraea > Diatraea saccharalis. The sequence goes on from OU893337.1 coordinate 14,387,785, forward strand.
AAACCGTAAATTTCTTCTATTATACCTACACCTAGGTAACTACGATCTTACACAAAATAAATACTATATTATTTTTTATATCCATTAACGTGAAGTAGTTCGGCCAACTGCGAAAGTCTATATAGTCCATCCAATACGGTTAATATTTGTACGTTGGTTGTAGTTCATAAATAAACGCACACTCCCATCCGTCCACGTCTATCCTGTCGACGTAGTTGCATACGTTAACTATAGATTTTCCGTCGACGAAACGAAGCCGTTCATGGACCTTGATCGACTAGTCGATCAACTAGTTGATTTTAACTATAGTTGACATATAGAACTACGTCAACTGGTACGAACTTTGGACGAAGTTTAACGGTTTTAATTGTTTTATTGAACCGTATATCAATATTTGAAAAGTAAACATTGTTGATCATCTGTACCTGGTTATGATTTTTTATTGTCGAAAGATAGCGCTAGTATTCTAATTAGATATTGTTTTTGGTTTTGTATTTTAAACGAAACCGTATTATTAAGTCTTCGCTATCCGTCCGTCTGTCTGTCACTAGGCTGTATCTCATGAACCTTGATAGATAGATAGTTAAAATTTTCACATAAGATTCATTTCTTTTGCCAATAATGAACAAATACTAAAAACAGAATAAATATTTGCTTTTATTTAATAAAATAATGTTTTTGCTCAATATCGATTCTTGCAGCGAGTAGACCCTTGAAAAATCACTTAAAAAATAAACAGTTAAATTAAAATAAAATAAATACTCAAGTTGGTTCTCGTACAAATACAACAGATTTAATTTTTTTGCCGTTTTATAATGGTAAGTACGGATCTCTTCGTGTGCGAGTCCAACTCGCACTTCACTTAGCCGTTTTAAACATACAGTTAAAATAAATATTATGAATTTTTTCTGTAATAGGATAATTAATTTAATTAATAATTAATTAAAATAATAAATTTATGAATCACTATATAATACGGATGCAAAAAAAAAAGACTAAAAACTATTTATTGTAGAAAAAGTTAACTTATACTAAGTAGTAAAATTCTTAACACCGCCATGTCCAAAAACGTATAACACCATCTATCGGGGATTAACGTAAACAAACAAAGTCTAACATGTATTTCAACAAGTCCTATGTATTAGATATGCGTGTTCAAATATTTACTTACTTCCTTTGACTTTAGAGTTTAAATTATTTCAGCTGTCAAAGTTACATGAAAATTGAATAATGGAAACAACCGAATTCCATTGTATTATACAGATAAAGTTATGCGTTGCAGTTTCGTAACATGTTTATAGATGAACGGTGCGTTCTTCGTTTAGCCGTCGACTTTTTAACTGGTTGTATTATTGTATTATACGACAAAACTAAAGCGTTGTAGACTAGGTGTACGTTGATCAACGAACGTAACGCTCTTTATCTGATCATTGAAAATTCAACTAGTTGAATTATCAACTATAGTTAACGTATGCAACTACGTCGACAGGATAGACGTGGACGGATGGGAGTGTGCGTTTATTTATGAACTACAACCAACGTACAAATATTAACCGTATTGGATGGACTATATAGACTTTCGCAGTTGGCCGAACTACTTCACGTTAATGGATATAAAAAATAATATAATATTTATTTTGTGTAAGATCGTAGTTACCTAGGTGTAGGTATAATAGATGAAATTTACGGTTTCATGTTTTTTAATAATCTAACTAGAAATCTTTAATAAATATTTTATTATATTTATCAATAAATATTATTTTTCGTTTATAGTGATATGTTTTACTATTTTAACATAATATTATAGATATACTGTACTTTAGGTTTTGTTTGTTTTGGTTCAAAATAAAATTATTAATCTTAATATTAAAAATTATTGATATAACAGTTGCCCAGAGTGAATTAAATTCTCTAAAATAAAAAAAAAATCTATAAACGTTCTTTCAGAGAAAGAAAGGTTAGATAGATTATTCAGACAAAAAAAAATCCCAAGGAAACCCTAATAAAACACACAATTAGACGAGTGTATGCAAAACTAAAAAAAAGTTTTCGATTGCAACAATAGTTGATCTATACTAACTAGTAAAATTCTTAACACCGCCGTGTAGATAAATACAAGAACTGTATAACACCATCTATTAGAAACAAATGTAAATAACAATCACTTTTGACATTCATATATACAAGGCCTATGTATTAGACGCGCGTATTGAAATATTTACTTACTGCCGTTGAATTTAGAGTTTAAATTATTTCAGCGATCAAAGTTACATCGAATCTTTATGAATGGAAAATGATGCGTTGCAGTTTCATAACATGTTAGACGAACGGTGGGTTCTTCGTTAAGGCGTCGATTTTTTAACTAGTTAACCAAAGAACTGTCAACCGTCGACGCGTTGATTCTACGTTAACGGTTGATTTAACTAGTCCGTTAATTCAACGCCCATCGCCTAGAGTGAGGGTTCAATAAGAGACTTAAGTTTAGCTATAGTATTTATTTACGTACACTGGCAAAAAAACCTTATATTTGGAATAACAATCGTATATATGAATTGTGTGAAAATAAAATCATACCGCGATTCACAAATGGTAAGCGCCATCTATTATTCCAAATTGTAACTAATGATAATATGTAATTATATAACATATACTTTTTACTTTAAATTATGTTTAATGTTTTAACTACTCGTATATTTATTGTTTTATTTTAAATACATTTATTTATCTTTTTTATTTAGAGCTTGAACACATGTTAGATTCAGATCAAGAAAGGTTACCTTTTAGATGGTGTTTTCGCACTTTTCTTTTGAATACTAACCTATTCGGAGCATTTCGTACGTCCAGAAGTAGTGCATTCCATAGTCGTATATATATAGAACTTGTAGTATTTATTATAACAAATTTAATACGATTTACATTTTTAATAACAATTTTTATGTTTATAGGAAAAAATTGTGAGAAATACTCAATGATTAATTTGTGAATCTGATATATTCCAATGCTTGTTTCATTTTTTATTGTTTTAATTATCTTTAGCTATTAACACGCTTCATGCTCTTGTGAATTAATTTATGATGAAAACTTAATTGATTTGTGACATTGTTTATATTGTTTTATTTGACTGTGTAATAATATTGTTTGTTTCCCAAATACTAATAAAATAAAAATAAAACAGGTACTTGTTATGAAATGAAACCTCATAGACCCACAGAATTTTATTAAAATTACAAGCAATCATCACATAAGCGAAGGTTCGCAAATTGATAATTCCTTATTATCATTATGGCGGTCCAATCAGTACTCTGCGGGGTGCTTTTAATCTTATCACCAGTTTTCATAATATTTTAACGGAATATACATCAATTGAAAAAATGTGCGTATTTAATAGAAAAAACCGTAGCCATAACTTATTTAAAAATAGCCGTATTTTAAAGACTTTGAAACATAATTTACTATAAAAATCGGCGAGCATATATGGAAAGGACATGGGGCTTGATCAGCTCGAATTTTTCTTACCAAAGTTATTATTTTTTACCCAAGGAAAATGCGTTACTTCATTAATATTCGCTAATGACCTTAATCAGTAGCGATTTAGCAAAAGTATGCGAGTTTATTCACTGAAAATCCTGTACATGCTTTTGTTCAGTTGGAAGTGGTACCTGGGAACCCTAACGTACTCGCCGGTTCAACCACTGAAAGATATGATCGGCAAAATACTGTAATTGTTATCAATAAGAGCTTATTACAAATACAAACTCGTGCAATACTGAGCTCAGACGGCTGTTGCATCGTATTTTGTAGTAATTCTGCAGTTATATTTATCGTTTTTATTGAAATGAGAAAATAAATTTGTGCTTAATTTTTTATTTTATTAAAGTCTTTCTCTATAATTTTGGGTTTAATGACAAATTAAAGCAGATTTGAAAAAAAATAGACCGCTACGAAATATGCTTATTTATGCATTCTTCTGTGATATTCAATGAGTAAAATTTTTAATATATTTTTGTTTCCGAGATCAAGAATGCTAATATTAATTATTTTACGTCAAAATCACAGTTATGATGTAAAATAGCTCCTGGCTTTCTTATACCTCCGATTATGTTCCCATTCCTATGGTTTAAAAACTGGTAATTTACATACAATCTCGTGTAATAAGAATATTTGATTTAAAAAAAATTATCGATGCTACATTATTTTGGAGAGATATACAACAAAGAGGTTCTGTCGTTTTTACTTGAACTTTGTCATGAAGAAACTTCGCAGAATGAAAAAGATTGTTTGTTCACGTAGAGTGAGTATACGAGCTACATTTCTCTGTCGGATAAACACAATGATTTGTATTAAGATACTAAGCCGACTTTCGTTTATTTATTTTTATTCTGAACGTTTCATGGGTTGTATTTCATTGTCACTTTCGATATATCTTCAACTGCTGGCCTAAATTGAGGTGAACCTACCGGCTCCATAGTGTTATTTTAACAAGTTTAGATTATAGTGTGCATTTCAGCATAAATTTCTAAAGAACGTTAGACTTTACAGAGTCTTATTTCTATTTTAATCTTCACACGTTTAACCAATGTCGAGATAAGGTAAAACTGTGGCAAAAGGGGATTCCCTGAAACCTGTCATGTTTTGAAAGTGATCATGTATAATAATGACTAGAGTAGCTCAGTGAGACAAGAGAACTGAGAAAACTGAGACAAGCGTTCAAGGGAACTGCCCATTTTTTCTGGAAACGCTTCGTTGCTTTTTGAACTCTCATAACTTATGTTTTGATAACACTAGATAGATCAAATTTAACTATTAACTAATCAAACATGACAAAATGCTTTTTCAATTGTCCATTGTTTCTGAATATTTCCCCAGCGGATATATATTGCTCGAGTAAAAAAAGACAATACAATATTTTTACATCATTTAACACTATAATACGGATGGCTGATGATAATAGATATGTCAACTGCTGTACAATGCTGAAAATTTAAGTTTTGCTCCCTGAGCAAAGGTTTCTTTGAAAAGAACCTTTTACTCTTTTGCATCGCTGCGTATGTGTATTGTTAGGTTATTTGTTATTATTGCGAATATAATGTGTGTATCAATGCTCGTTTTGTTTATTAATCAACTAATGTTAGTAGTAAATTAAAATTAAGAAATAATATTCAGTCAAATTTATAAAACATCCTTTTATTTAAATTCGGTAATTTAATAGTACAATTCTTATGAATAATTTATCTTTTCCAATTAGAAGAATAGACAATAATATATTTTTTATTTAATCTATATTCTGTATAAGTTGTTTGAAATTTGCAAATGACTGAATAAATATAGCGTTTGAAATCATTTTGTATTTATAGAAATGTTAACTGTTAGGTAATGAAATTGTGTTTTGGTTTTCTTTTAGACAAATGAACGTGTGACCTAATTTATATGAATGTAAACCAAAGATGTAATGTTTTTATGTTTGTAGGTTTATTACTGGGATAGTTTAGCTGGTGTTTGTACTGTAGACTAGTCGAATTCTTTGTTGGCAACACTCCAGGATAGGCTAAACTACTTTGATGTTTTATATGTAACCGTATAAGTCAGTACATTTGTAAATTATATTTGAGTGGACCCTATTAGACTCTATTTGATGCTATCCAATGAGAAGGTCCGAGCGTCAGTAGTAGGGTTTTAATAGGCTGGTGATAGCACAATGATTGTATATATCAGTTTGTTTTTGTATAGTTCTGATTATTTTTTTTTAGTAAGGGGTGCGATTATATTCCTTTTGCAAATCTCAAGTTTCAAAATATGATATTACTATGCACTGCTCATCATGCTAATAATATATTGGAGACACGACAAATGTTTGCCAAGTTTGGATGTGATGTACCGTGCCACTAGCTTCGTCAAGTCGAAAGTCGTCGAATATAAATTCAGCGGTCGACCGACAAAGTTTCCAACGAACTTACGTAATCATCGGCTTACGGATATTGGAATCGAGATTATTCCAATATCTGTGAGCAAGTTTCATAGAAACAATAGATAAGTCCTACTTTCGGTTAGTACATGCAGGTTTCGATCTAGGGCAATTACTCAGAGAGGTAAAATGAGGTGAAGCAAAAATTTCAAGGCGGTCTACATATTTTTTTTTACGGAGAAAATGTAACAAGAATAATCATAAATAAATAAACGTAAGACAACAAACGTAACTTAGGTAAATAAAGCAGCTATTAGTATTATGGAAATCTGAAACAACGAAGATACCATAACACAAATACCCAAGCTAATATAAAAAAATAATTTTCTAAATTGAGCAAAACAAAATTCAAACAGTATACCTTAGAACAGGAATCGAACTAAGGACTTCAGAGATGGCGATACTTTCAAACCGATGTATTAGCTACTCGGCTACCGGAGGTCGTCAATCTATATCTTAAACATTTATAAGCAGGTATAAAAACACTTTAAAAGATGCGTGTCTGCCGCAATGAAAGCATTACGAAAGTAATTTGGGTTCGGAAGCCAACAGTCTATTGTGCACATTTCTGGCTCAGCAGCACCTTATCGGAAATGACAATCAAAGGTATGTGGACAATGTTAGAGAAGGACAGCGTTTACTTCAGTAAAATCTCTCGTTCATTAAACCAGAGGACTTTTTCGTGATTTTTACTAAGCCGAAAAACTTTTTCGTATCTTTTACTAAGCTGGAGAACTTTTTGTGTCGTTTACTAAGCTGGAGAACCTTTTCCTATCCTTTATTCAGTTGGAGAACATTTTTGTGTCCATTCCTAAGCCGGAGAATTTTTTGTGTTCTTTACTAAACCAGAAAAGTATATCTTGTCTTTTACTTAGCTGAAGAACTTTTTTATAACGACTTGAAAATGTAAAACCAATAAATGGTTAAGTTTAATCCGCTCGTCCTTCTGTTCTTATAGCTATTAGACGTCCTGAACGGGTTTTCATTTAAAAAATTACTTTTAATATATTTATTTCAATAAAATATGTTTCTACTTTTGCAAAGGTTGGTCATAGGATGGCGTTCCCCAAGGCAGTATTCTTGGCCCAAGCCTCTTCCTGGAATATATCAATGATTTATGTCAAATGACATTACGTAATGGTAAGATTTTTACCTACGCTGATGACACCGCCCTGATATTCCAGGGGGAGACTTGGAACAACGTTAAATTGGTCGCTGAAATGGAGCTACATAAAATCTGTAACTGGCTTACTGATAATTATCTCACTCTCAATATAGCCAAATCTAAATACTTACAGTTCTCTATCGCAAAAATAGCTCTGGATGATATAGATATGAAAGTTCATTCATGTGACCTATCACAGGGTGTGAATTGTTCATGCCTGGCAATTTCTAAAATTACTAACATAAAATATCTAGGAGTTCAAATTGATGATAACTTAAAATTCAAATTACATCTCGATCTTATTGCTACTCGCACGAGGAAACTAATTTGGATTTTTAAAAGACTCAGGCTTGTGGCTGATTTCGAACTTTTACGATCTGTTTACTATGCTTTGGCTCAGTCTCTTCTTTCTTATTGTATTAGGGTATGGGGTGGCACATGCAAAACCTATTTGATACACTTAGAAAGAGCACAGAGATCACTCTTAAAAACTATGACCTTCAGCCCTTATAGGCATCCGACTAGTTTACTTTACAAAAACTGTCAAGTGTTAACTGTCAGACAATTGTACGTACAACAAATGATACACAGGCAACACAAAGTCACACCATATGATAAAGCACACAACCACACACATACTCACTCACTCACTCACGCACTCACACACACACACACACACACACACACACACACACACACACACACACACACACACACACACACACACACACACACACACACACACACACACACACACACCATTGTTTTTTGTTTCCATAATTTTACTTCTCTTTTTACTTTATTTTATTTTTCTTTGTTTTCTTGTAATAGTTCATAATTTATAACACGTGGATTGATATGTTCTCTAAGATGGTAGAGGAAACTGGTGTCTGAAACTCAGGTTTTATATACCTACCTCAGATGTCAGGGTGCTCATAAAATGTATCCTTATCTCTTTGTGAAAATAAAGAATTATTATTATTATATTATTATTATTTATAGGATACGTGGCCAAAAAAATATTTTGTCTCGAGTTTCTCCGTGCGTTATTAGGCACGTTAAGTCGTTGGACCGGATTGCATCTACAGTCGTTGATACCCACCATTCTTGCGTGGTAGGTTATGGCCCGTTCTATTTGATTCCATACATAGGAAAGGCCTGGACCCCAGTAGCAGGGACATTAATAGGCTGATGATGAAAACTCATGAAATATGAGGTTATTTTTACGTAAATAGTATAGGAGAAATGACCAAAATCCATGAATATACAGTAGGAAGATAATACATACATTTTAACAGAAAGTTCTTCATAAACCTGAAACGCTCGACGCTCTTCATTTATGCTTCAAACTCAAGCAAAAATCATTAAGCACGATTTGGAAGTAATGTTAACTAGACAATAGCAGACGGTTGTTTACTGTATCGAGGACGAGCCTCCATGATAACATCCAAAGGAATTTGTCTGTAATTCACTCTAATGGGAATTTCTTGTTAGAACATACTGGCTCGGCATTGAAACTTACGTGGTTATACCGAATTTTAAAAGTGTGAAATTATGAAGGCGCGTAGGTATACTAAAACTACTAACTTTCAATTGGATATAACATGAAAAGCTATATTTGAATATGAGAAAACTGTGAAATTTTTGTAACAGTTTTGTCGTAGTCAAAACATGAATTTAAACATTTTTCTATATAGCAAATAATGACAAAATTTACCCCTGAAACTCGCCATTTTTTGTCATGATTATACTCTTGTTTTATAAACATGCGAGTGAGGGTCACTAAAAAAAAACCTGACAATAATTTTTATAAATATAGTTTTTGACGCTCATTACGCAATGATCTGTTATTATCTGTTGCCTTGTAAAAAGCAATTTAATTTTGAATTGATGTCATTTAATTAGGGATCATTTGTTTCCCGATTAATGATTCCTAAAGATCCCCAATAAAGAAAAATATTTGACTGGTCTTGAGTATTCTAATACCATCATCATCAGCCTTTTAATATCCCCACAGCTGGGGCCAAGGCCTTTCCTATGGATGGAATTGAATAGGGGGAATGAGCCATGACTCACCACGCGCATCCTGTGCAGATTGGTGGGTATTAACGACTGAAGATGCAACCGGTACCAACGGTTTAACGTGCCTTCCGAAGCACGGACGAAATTTGAGAGTAAATTCGATCATGGTCTAATACAATATCTAAAACATAGCTTCTACTTTATCCTCTCCGCCCGCGAGCGCACCCAGCAGCATACCATTAGTTGTGATCCCGATAATTCGGCTGAGGCTGCCCGCGTCTTATCCCCTAAGGTAAGGCTACACTGGTTTTTCGTGAGCAGACCTCTGAGTGATCATCGAGCTAACACGTCCGCAGGATGCAACCACGGAGGAGAGACCCAAATAACCTCGCCTCGTGCTAGACAGCAACAAAAACCTTGTAATATAATAAAAAAGGACGTCGCTAGGATATGCCTATCCCAACTATATGATTAAAGGTCTATCCACGGCTTTTATAGCTACCGTTTCACGATTCTACCGATGGGCTGTGTAGATGTGATATCTAATATTTATTATTGCTCGAAGCGAAAACGATTGTAGTGAAATAAGTAACGTTGCGAGCTGCGATATGATTGCGATTCAATAATTCAGACGCGTTGGCGACCGTTGGCCTAGACGAAGTACTATTCGCTCAATAATGCCACCATTGTGTATGTGTTGCTACACTTGAGGGCAAAAAAAAAACTACGTTTCCCATAACTTGACATTACAAGAAATATATTTTTCTTATTTGTGAACCGTTACCGTTAATTCTATATAGTTAATATATACCGTAAGTCTATAAAATTGTTATTTGAGTAGTGTTATGTTTTTATTGTGGCACTGCAAAATGACTGCAATAAACCTGATGGGAAGTGACATTATAGTCCAACAGGAATCATAGTCCTGTCGGAAGTCGAGACTACTCCCGGCAGCCACATCTTGCCAGACAGCTAAAGAACTTGCACCTCTTTTGAAGGACACAAGACTGTATATAATTTGTTTGTGGAGACTGTTCCACGTTTTAATAGTACGGCAAATATATGATTTTCCGATTTTTTTTTCGAGATTGAGATGATTTGCGTACCAAAGCTTCTTATTTTGAAATTTTTTAATAGTTTTTTTTTTATGTGAATCAGCATAAATAAAATTTTATTAATTTCATATACAATATAGAGTTAGTAGGTATAGCTAATTGAACAAAAAATACTGAAATATAATATTACTTAAGTTCATAAGCTAGGTAGGTAAACAGAAAGAAATGCAATTAAAAGACAGACTTTATTGTTCTAAATTATTTGTATACATCACTGCTTGTGTCGAAATTCCGAGAGTAAAATAGAACATTTTAACTACAAAAACTTTTTTAAACAACAACAATGAAATTTTAATTTTTCTCGTTTTGTAACTCTAATCACAATCATTAAATAAAATTACTTTCAAACGGCTTAAAAATGTTCGAGATTGGAACCGGCCCTAGAGTGTGTAGACCCCGCCTAACATAAATTTCCAGTATTACTAAGGACCTTCACAATAATAGTTTAGAGCCAAAGAAGACAGAGGACGGACTGCTCTGGCGAAAGCACATTAAGTCGTTAATACCGTCCCCAAGTGAAATGGGAAAAGCCGATATTTCGCGACAGACACGATGCGACGCATTGATTTGAAACGATCCTTAATAGTAAAAGTTACCATATCACTGTCATCATACCCGCAATTAAATGCGCGCATAACACACCCCATTTGCCACCAATTATTTTCAACACGTGTTACACTCCGACACGAGCAAGTTACATAAGTTGTATTTTCTAGAGTTATCAGTTATAAGTCGACCTCAATTATATTTACATTATTGCACGGAAATACGATAGCAATATTTATATACTCACACGCAATTCCACAAGGTTTCCTGTTGAGATTGAAATCTATATATCTATCTCTTGAGGCGTATATAGAGAGATTCGTTCGGTACGGCCGGCGCGGTCTTTATTTTCATCTCTTTCTAGACATTCAAAACTATTTTTTTTTTATTTAAACTAGCTTTCCGTCCGCAGTTTCATGTTTTTATCTACGACGATGACAACGCTTCATACAAATTTTCACCCTTTATTTCAAACCATTACAAGTCTAGTTTTAGCAATAAAAACTATCCTATGTCCTTTCCCAGAGTTCACTCCTTCTGTATACCGAGCTTCATTAAAACTGATTCAGTAGTTTAAGCGTGAAACGTAACATACATACACACACGCACACAAATATAATGAGTTACTTTCGCATTTATAAAAATTATAATTTTAGTATGGATTCGAAACTTTCAAAACAAATTATTTTAAATATGTAAGTTCTGATACTTTATAGCCAATTATATTGCATAACTCATGAGCGAGTTATTTCTTGGAAAATTACTGTGAGCTCTGTACTTAAGTGTCATGGCACATGCAAACTTCTCATTTGAGTATCTTCGATAGAATAAAACTACTGCTACATTATTTTGTTCAATACAAAATTGATTAAAGAAGCCTCTGTTTTCTATTATTATTTACTTTTTTAATATATTTTTAAAATAAAACTAAACATATATTTGTTAAAAAGAGTGAAGGCCCTTTAGAGTAAGTTAAAAGGGTACCTATTTCTATAAACTAGGTACCTAGTATGTATTTACTTTTAATTGTTAGTACGTTGTATTTTCTTTGATCAAGTCTTCTTTTCAATTACATAATAAAATAAACACATTTTTTTATTATTTTCGAACCTTGATTCGCTTTGCAACTAACAAAGACATACGCAGCATTTTGCATGTGTAACCAATTTTCAACATCATTATTAGTTATAATTAATTTAAGGTAATTGATTATAAACAATCTTTGCAATAAATAAAATTCAAAATATTATAATTTTTTGTTTTCAAATGGTGGATTTAACGTGGCAACAATAACGTTGGATGATTTTGACTGATTTTAATCACGAAGTGTTTTAAATTAGAAAAGTTTGCTAGGTATTTAAGAAATTCTGAGTAAAACTGGCGCACTTTCTATCGCATATAACGGGGCAGCGTTTGTTGGTTGAACTAGTTAAAAATTAACTACGACAGTAGCTTCCTTATGCGATGACGTTATATTGCTCAAGGAAATGCAGTCGCGAAGATAAAAGTAAATAATATATGTAATAATAATATTAAGACCTGACCCTTGGCCATCTGGTCTCCACTGCCGAGGGTAGTCTCTCCTACTCGATTCTTCGAGGGACCGGGGAGAAAATTTTGTTAATTCTCATATAATAATAATTAGAGATGCGTCGAATATTCGTTTGGTTTTCGGTATTCGGCGTCTTTTTCACTATTCGCAGTCGGTCGAATTATTCGATTCGAGTATTCATATTTACTTGGCTACATAACACGGTATAGAACTGAAGTAGAAATCTTTTTTTGTAAGATTAAAAGTCAAATTAAGGCTGTGATTTTATAAACTTTAGTCAACACTACATACTTAGACTAATATTTATAATTCATCAATGTTAAATTATGGTGCAGAAATACCAAGCTGTTACCGAAGATAAAGATAAAGGTTATTAACACAGGGAAAATTCTTGCCTGTAGGGGCGAGATCAAAGAGGAAGGATCCGGGATTCAACAATAATTCCCACAAGGACAAGCGGGCATGAAAACTCAGATTCACGAAAACACATTTGAGGATCTTGTACCGTCTAGAAGCGTTTTTAGACGTCGTCTCCAAACCATAAAGAGGTCCCAAAAAGGGGTACCCTATAAGGAACCCATATTGCTTTCTCTGAGACGGCTGGTCGCCCCAGGGTTTGAGTAGATATACCATTCGCTTTGTGATAAGCCCTTTGAGGTAGTTCCATGCGGATGGTGAGCCCCACATCCTATGCCCCTAATGCCCTAGAAAAAACAGTTTATTTATGTATCTTTATCGCATGAAGTCTCTAGATGTAGGCAAATTAATAAGACTCCAAATCATATTCTAATTAAGACTTTTTGTTCTGTGTGAACCGTTTATAAATGAAGTTTTTAAATAAATGTTATGGTTTCAAGTAAAACGGCAGAAAGTTAGAGATTTAATGTCAATGAGCATTTGCTTAGAAACATTTGGTTAATCATCTGGCACATAATAAGCTTTCTTAGGGGTAAGGTGCGATGATTATTAAGATGCAGAGCTGCTTCGTTCGATGGTAAGTGTGCCATCAGACAGAGAGTATCGGCCTTAAAGTGAGTACACGAAGAGTCGTCCCTTTATACGGATGAATTTAGGCTCGCTTTCTTAATGACGTCACTGCGGGTTTCAATAGATCGTGATCCGAGCACACATGCATTAGGGCATTGCCCTGAGAAAAAAGTAGCAACTCACATATTTTTTGAATGTGAATATTTGAATGTGAATATTTATTTAAACAAAACCTACATTTAATTTAACTTGGATTATTAACTGAAATATGAGTAATATTTAAGAGGATAACCTAGGAGTAACCTAGGTAGTGCACTTTGACCATTTAAGCTGTGTATCATGCTGAACCGTAAATAGATTACAGAGCGTTCAGACTGAGCCGGAAGGACGGCCCGTGTCATTATCCGTTTTGTGCCAAGACCTGTTAGTCAAATGTCGGTAGGGTCGCTAATCAAATAATTTTATTTATTGATAAATTATCATATTTTCATGGTATCATGCCATCTTTTTACATATTATGTAGATTTGATGACGTGCAAAGGGATGTGTTAAAAATTATATTTGGTTTTAAATGAATTAAAAAAGGCTTTCAATAAATAATTTAAAGAAAAACAAAAACCCGACTGCGTAATAACAATAAAAAAAAAACCCAACTGTATTTTGTTAAACAACTTTTAATCGTTATATATCCTAAACTATTATTTAAAATGAAAAATGATAAAAGGAACCCAAAGATAATTTTAGAATACCTATTCAACGACACCCAACTTGACATAGTTCATCGATTTTTATTTTTTTCTTTTGACCATATTGTCATTAGCGTTTGGTTGTCGCTGTGGTGAATTTTGATTTCTGTCATCTCTTTAGTGACACTCGCAAGGTTAAGACGAATCGATTGACGTAAGAATCATCAAAATCGGCCTACGCATTTGGTCTCTAGAACGCCACATAGAAACAAACATACATACATAGACTGATAAACACATTACCCTACTTTGCGTCGCGCAGTCGGGTAAAAACATTGTTGATCTCTCAATTAATATTACAAACAAAGCAGGGTGTCTATTTTAAAAGTAACAATGTATGTTATATTTCCAATTTCATTTTAAACTATCATTTAAACTCCAAAATCTGTACATCTGTTTGTACCCCGAGAACTTAAACTTCACAACGGATTTAATGTGGTTTTCATTAATATCCTCCTCCTCGCGTCACTATCTTCATTACTGAGGGTTGTGATTCCGTACTTGTAGTGTAAGATAAAACGTATGATTTACCTCCCGACAATTGTTCGCCATCTGTTCCTCTCCTTGGCCGAATGTAAGGCAACGAGCAACAGATTAGTGTCCAAGTTGTTCGGATCTAGTCAGTTCACATCTTAGTCTTCTGCCGTCAACCTTTCCGGTAACAATGAGTTACTCGTAGTTACTCATTTCTCTTCTAGCGACGTGACTAAAGAATTTAAGCACTCTTCGCAAGTAAATAGGAGAGGGTCGGGTCTTTACATTTATTTCTTGCAAAATAGACAAACTTATTTGTGCGGAATGCTGTCCATGGGATCTAAAGCATTCTCCTCTAGCAATACATCTCTAAAGCATCGAGCCGGTTGCTGCGGTTTATCAATATACACTAAGATAATAAATCCAATAATCCAAGCCAATAACCCTAGAATCCAATGTGATTCTAGGGAAAGATTTTTATGTATAATACAGAATCTCGCGGGCGAAGCCGCCGCCAGAAAACTAGTACTTGGTAAAGTGATCTGACGGTTTTATTTTTGTAAATTATTTGACATGAATTTTGTAATTGAAGAAAACAAACCTTTTAATCCTTAGACCTCCTTATAAAATGGTTTTTAAATCGATTGTAGCAAAAATATTTTGAAAATAAAACTTAAGCTTTTTACTTTTACAAAATGATTTTACAAGTTCCCGACGAAGTTTATGGAGAAAATTTGGAACTTTTTGTTTTGGAAGGTAAACAATAACTTGTGTTTGAATTAGTTATTGAGAAAGTTTTAACTTAAAGCTAGATAAGTAAAGTATGTTATGGTTAGAACGACACGTTTCCAATTCGTTAACTGATTGATGACTGATTTTCAAAATTCCTTTTTATTCGACAACTTAATGGACCGAGGCGGTCCCATTTCAATTTTATCTAAATCGAATCAGTAGTTTTCCTTTTATAACAAAAATAAGATTTTTTAACAAATATCATTTAGTATTAGTTGATATGGTAAGACATGGCCCTTTCCAGATAAAAACAAAAGATTGCGCATTTGGAATTCATTCAAAATCCGACGGGTGAATTTTCTGTTCAAGGAGGATGATCAAGTATGTATAATTTTTATGAAAGTAGGAATGTTAATCTATCACTTCTTGAATTGTTATATCAAACTAGCTGTTTCCCTGCTACCTCGCCTGCGTAAATTATAGCCTATGTCCAAAGCGTATTATGTAGCTTCCCATAGAGGAAAGACTTTCATAAATTAGTCCAATAGTTTAGGAGCCTATCTAATGCAAACACACAAGCAAATAAATCGTTCCTCTTTATAATATGAGTATACAATTTTGGAAAAAATTATGCCGAGCAAATAAACAAAAGCTTTTTTTCTAAGACTCACTATGTTGAAAATTTTTATTTATATATATATATATATATGTTTAATATTTTTTTAATTTTACCTATTATTAAAAAAACAATATCACTAAAAAGCATGAATTGAAAACTCATTTCAATAATTAGTAATTTTGAGATAAGTTATACCGGTAGCCACAAAATGACCGACACAGCCAAAAGTTTCAAGTCAGGTTACATGCAAACATCATTTTATTTGACAAATATTTCAAAATAAAGAAGGTGTAAAAATGGAGTAAAAAAATTTTAATTTCTATGTGTTGAGAGCCCTATAACGCGCATGCGCAATATCAATTGTGCGCAGATAACAATGGACCGCGAAATACATTAATTTAATTTAATTATTTACCGATATCTTGATGATAGTCGATGCTGAAAATGACCATTTCCTCTCTGAAGACTAAGCTAAGCACGCTCTTTTGCATGCCGGTACATGCATGCGCAAAACACATCACATTTCAGACAAAACTAAACACAATCTTTACTAAACTACACTTAACACTCAAGACGAACACTGTAGTATCTTATTAACAAAAATTCAATTAAAAATGCACTAGAACAAAACAAAAATCGATAAAAAAGACGCTTCGCAGCGGTGCGTCGGCGACGATGCGCATCAACACTCCAGCGCAAAAGGTTCGCGGCGACTAATCGGCCGGAAAATACCGACAGAATAATGAAGCCGCCTGGCGGCCGGCGGGTGGGTAGGGCTTTGATATTGAATGACGAACTCGGTTCACATTTTTATACGTCTTTTGATATCACGCATTTTTTAATGTTCTTTTTAAATGCTATTTTAATAACAAATTCCTCAATGTTTTTAAAACAAAGTTGATTTGTGTTAATGATGAATCACTGGAAGATTTGTGAGTTTATCGAGTTTAATTAACGATCCCGTTTTAAAGGAGTATTACCCCATTCAAACATTTTTTTTGGGAACTGCTCTTTTAAAATAACATAGGTTAATGTTAGACTGATCTCTCTACAATAATTTAGAAAATTTTACACTCGGTTTCTGAATTGAGAATTTAAAGTTAAACGTCTCAAACTAACATCACTTAGTTTTCGTTTCCGATTTTAGTTTTTTGATGATCAGTTGATAGCAGTTTGATAAAACTAGGACTATTTGACTTGTGAATTTAAAATAAACTTAGGTTATTTAGAATAAGCAGTAGAGATTATCTACTTTTTTCAAATCAGAAGCCGGCTGTCAGTCTGAAAATCGATTTAAGCATTTTGACTGTCTTGTTTATTGATTGTCTGATATTATTTGCATGGAAGCAGTCTTATAAATCACAAAGTAGTTTATTTCGTTTTTAGAAATGAAGAAGTCAATGACCGATTAAAAACTTTTCCTTAGTGCGTCCCAAAAACAGCTGACTCAGGGTTGAAAACACTCATTTTTTCCAAAAACTTTGAAATTTAATATCTCCGAAACTATTTGACCTAGACATATAATTTTTTTTTTACATCATATTAAAGATAAATAGTACTCTCCAGGAACCTCGAGAGTGTCGGTCGTTCTGTTCCGCCGAGTATTTATATATTTTTTAAAGTTTGAAGTCGGTTCTATTATATTAATATAGCCTTTTCTTAAATTTTGTTCTATCTGGATATACTAGCCACCGTTCGTTACATTTCATATATACCAATAAATATTACCTTAGATATTTATTAATTTCCCGTATATCAATGGCGTATTTTAAGGGTTCATTTGTGAGTTTTTAACATCAAGAAAATTTTATCAATCCATGTTTTGACTGTGACAAATCTTTTGAAATATAATGTGAAATTTGATCTTATTTGGACGTTATTTGTTTGTACAAAATCAGTTGAAAGTTAGTTATTTTGGATGTACGCGACTTAAATTTGTGTCAGCCGAATTAACTCACGGTTCTGCGGAACGTTAATTAAAACCTATTTCAATTGATTTTTTTACCATGTGGGCTTAAAAGATTGAGTTTACACAAGCGGCACTTTTTGTAAGTAAACCATTCACATAATTTCTACAGTTATTATGCAAATTTATCTTATAGTTAATATTTACTAATTCCAATTAGTAAATATTAACTATAAGATACTGCAATCTCAGGTATACGAATTAAGACATGAACTAAAAAAAATTACATTATTCCACTTTAAATCCAAAATTCACTAATTGCTTCCTCCTTCGTTGCGTCGATATCCTCGATGCTGAGGGTCGTGATCTCCATGTAGCACTATTTTTCGGATTATATTCCACCATCTGGATATGTCCTCTGCGATGGTTATCGTTGATAGTGGAGTCGAGTTGTCAATTTGCTTATTTTACTATCTGTCATAATATGAATTTATTTTTTCAAGTGAAGACAATGATTGTTCAACAGGGTCGATTTTCTATTCTGACATTATAAAGAGGGTGTTTGTTCATAGTAATCTTTGGAAATAATAATCTTATCATGAAAATTCTACACCTACGGGAAGTTATATCTTTCGTAAATTATAGCTTATAATTTACGAAAGAAAAAAGTCTAATGAAAATACGCGTCAATATTTATATATAATATATATAAACGCGATCAACACGTCGCGCTTTCTGTTTCACTGAGGTTTAATGGGATATTAAAAGGATTCGCTAAGCTACACATCGGGTAAGCTGCTCATATCGTTCATTGTAGAGAAAGATGGGCTATTGTCGTAAAGTACATGTAATAATAACGTTTACGAGCTTCAGTACTTTCCAACATTGTGTTTTAGCATTCACATCATGTTTTATGCATTAGTGAATTTTATTTGTTGATGTTTTATATATTTATTGCCAAGGGGGTATAATTTTATGTCTTCTATGCATAAGCGACATGTCATAGTAATTAAATTAAATTTTAGAACCTACACATATTACATAAATTAATTCCCAATTAAAATATTTAAATATCCTAATCAAATTCTTAATAATAAATTAGAATCACATCATTATTATAAAATGGGTCCACTTTTTTATTACTATTAATTTGTCATAGCATGTACAATTTTATATATGTCGCAGCCAACTGGTTAAACAAGCCGTTCAATCGGTCAGCTAGTTATTTGATTGAATGGCGCCATTTAATTACAGGCCTAGTCTTCTAGTTGAATCATTATGACATTTAGACCGATCAATAAGACGTCTGTTTTAAACGTTTATTTGGTTTTGTTACATAAAGTATTCTCTAAGTTAATCTTTCATTTTTCAGTGGGAGTTCAACTTTAAAATATTAAAAAACCTTATCAATATTGATTCGAAAAGTTTTGACGTTTCTTAATCGTAATATCATCTAATGACTTTCTAATTTTAACGATATTAACGACTGAATAAGACTGAAACATAATCTTCGATTTTCAATAGATCAAATCAAATATTTACGCCAGTTATAGATTCTTAGGCAGTCTAAACTTTTTAAATTTCAGAGTTCAGAAAGGCAATCAACCATTGCCTCGATAAGTCAAAGCATTTGGTCGGACATTTATAGGTAGCAGGCATTTATTACACAAGACTATTTGATGGTAGATGGAGGTTGATAATGTCTGTATTCTGTAATAATAAAATACAATAGATGAATATGCTGTATTTAATTTTAAAAACTTAAATTCATATAATACGTCAAATAAATATTTTACATTATTTTTATACTATAACACATTGTCATTGACGTTTCTGTGTAGATGATTCCCTGATTTGGAGCGCATTTTCTATCTGATCTGTGGAGGTGGAGCGCACCATACCTGACTGCAAGTAGCGAATCTCGCAGCCTCTACCGGACAAGAGAATGTTATATTTTTCCTGTAATTCATTACGTTTAAATGAATATTGTAGTGAGATTATAACTTTTGCAGCCAACTTTAAACCACAATTGACTTTTGATAAAAGTATTATAGTGATGTTCGTGGTATTTTTGGTCGGACAAAAAATAAATATAAGTAAACATTTCGAGATAAATGGCTTCAAGTATAAGACTTTAATTTCGTGTTCAAGTTCAGTGAATTGATAATATAGAAACAAAACAGAGGAATTGTCTGATCACATTTTTTATTTGTTCTTTCAATTAAGTTTTCCTGTAATTTAAGGTAACGTAATTGACTTTGATATCTGCTGTACTGTTTATAGAAACTTCATAATACAAGTGCTTTAACTACTCATCTTTGAATCTAAGCTATGTATAACATGACTTATCTTTATTATTAATTCATTCTCTCTAATATCTGCTACTGTTACTCCTGTCATATATTTGACACGCCCACAAAACCCGCATAACTTCTGTGGTCTGTCTGTGGTCAGCCAGATCTGCACGATTCTAATTAAAATATCAAACGAGATAGGAAGAAAATCCAATTTCATTATTATTACTGATTTGTCACTTTGTTCAAATGTATAGATTTACTTTTAATTTATATGATTTTGGATTCGTTGTCATGTAAAGTTTAGACATGACCTTAGGTGTAACCACAGGGTGTAACATAGGTAACCCATTACGCCATGCACGAGTTACATAACCTTTGGAAATTGTATATTTTGATCTTTGTAACCAACTGAATATGGTCTTAAACTACTTCAAAATATATATACCTTTTGTTGAATTTTTTTTTGTTAAAATTAAATTTTGTTTAATTTTTATGCAAGTTCAAGCCGTGTTCCTATTCGCCCAAATGAAAGAAACATACTCAAAGATGGTAAACACGTAGAATCTGAACCATCCGCACTGAAACTATGGCATTTGAATTATCTAATTTCAAAATGTATCGCAAAACATATCGAACAGCGTGAAGTTCGTGATTATTTTTCTAATGTGAAATTTAAAAAGATTGCTGTAGATTTGAAATTGAACAATAGGGATGACGACTGAGTAAAAAAAGAAATTATATTTAGTACGTTAGTCAGATAATAGGAAAATATTAGATACGTATTTTTTTCTTTCAATTTAAACATGAGAAGGAGGGATCGCGCATTTCGTAAGTTTAAAAGAGATCGATCTGAAGAAAACTGGAAGATATTCAAAACAGCTAGAAATCGTTGTAATCAGATGATACGTAACGCTAAGCGTCGCCACATTCTCAACAATATTACCTCTTCATCTTCTGCTGATATCTGGAAGTTTCTCGGAACACTAGGTATTGGTAAATCGCGATGTTTAGACCTTCCTAATTCAATAAACTTAAACGAACTCAATCGTCACTTCAGTACTACTTCAAAGCTTGATCATCAATCGACAGCACGTACTATTAATTTCATAAATGGTTTAACGCGTCCCAAGATTGACCTTTTCCATTTCTCACCAGTCACATCGGCGGAGATCAAAAAGATTATACTCTCTATCAAATCGAATGCAGTGGGTTGTGACGATATCAGTCGTCGCATGATCACCATGGTACTCGACCATCTTCTCCCTGTTATCACGCATATTATTAACTCTTCTCTTGAATCCGGAACTTTCCCTATCCTGTGGCGCAAAGCCTATGTACGCCCCCTTCCCAAAGGTTCAAATCCAACTCAACCCAACCAATTTCGTCCTATTTCAATTCTTCCTTTCATGTCCAAAGTCCTCGAGGCATGTGTTCATAAACAATTTTCACAGTTCGTTCAGAAGAATTCCCTATTGAATCCACTGCAATCGGGATTCAGACCTGGGCATAGCACTGTCTCTGCACTCCTAAAAGTGACTGGCGATGTTAGGGCGGCGGTGGAGGACGGTAAAGTTACTTGTCACGTTCTTATTGATTTCTCCAATGCTTTTAATACTGTTAGTCACGACATCCTTCTTTCCATGCTCTCTCATCTTATGGTCTCTGACGATGTTTTAACATGGTTCTCATCTTATCTTCGGGAGCGACAGCAGATAGTCCAGTCTGGCGAGACTACTTCGTCTTGGTGCAATCTGGAAACTGGTGTTCCCCAAGGCGGCATTCTTTCACCTCTTCTTTTTTCAATTTTTATTGATTTCGTCACTCACAAACTTCAGTGTTCGTATCATCTGTACGCTGATGACTTACAGTTATACACCGAGGCAAGTATCAATGAATTAGATAATGCTATTGATAGACTTAACAGTGACTTAGCAGCTATAAAAATCTGGTCGAATAATTTTGGTGTCTCTGTTAATCCTTCAAAATGCCAAGCTATAATATTTGGGGGGCAACGAATCATGAAGAAGATTAATTTCAATAATCATGGCTCCATTATGTATGATGGTAGTTCGATCCCTTTTAGCCCTAGTGTAAAAGATCTTGGATTACATCTCGACTCAAGCTTCAACTGGCAAGCGCAAGTAAGCAGTGTTTGTCAAAAAGTGACTGGAATACTGCGAGCACTTTATCGTCTTAAAAACTTTTTGCCAGTCAATATTAAAGCTATGCTTGTGCAGTCCTTGATATTTCCTATAATCGACTATGGTGATGTGTGCTACCTCGACCTGAATGCAGATCTACTAAATAAACTCGACCGACTTCTAAATAACTGCATTCGATTCGTTTTTAATCTTAGAAAATATGATCATGTGTCCGCATACCGATCTCACTTAAAATGGATGACCATCCGACAGCGTAGAAGTATGCGAGCTCTTACTACTCTGTTTTCCTTACTGAACTCTTCGAATGCTCCGTCTTATCTCACGTCGCAATTTCGGTACATATGTACCACTCATACCAAAAACCTTCGCTCCTCCTCAAATCTGCGGCTCATGTGTCCATCGCATCACTCCGATACCATCCATTCTTCGTTTTTTGTGAAATCGATTCTGTTGTGGAATGAACTTCCGTTGGATATCAGAATGTCCACCAGCAAAGTTACATTTAAAAACAAGCTGCGTAGCTTTCTATTGGAACAGGCTAATTCGTTACACCGTTAGTCGTTTACATTATATATATATATATATATATATATATAGATTATATATTATATTAGTATATGTAGTTATGAAAGTATATATGTATTGTTTATGTAAGTTTATGTATTTTGTTATAGGTCTTATTTCCTCTGTTTATATCTCCTGTACAATGTGCACACTACCACCTTTTATCTCCACATCACCCATCTGGTTGACTGGTAGAAAATGCCTAAGGCATTAAGTCCGCCAATGTATTATGTATGAAATGTCTTAGATAATTAGATTAAAGAAGAGGAGAAGGGCTAGCTACGTCACAGTCTTGTAGAAAATGTACAAAAGCGTGACGTCATGCGACATTTCAACCTTAATGTATCGCCGTAATCAATAAATTAAGCAAAAAAATACGTATTTAACATTATCAATAATCTACCTGACGGACAAATAAATAAAAATTAGTCGTCATCCCTATAAGGACACGACAGAGATCGATTGTCTAAAATCTTGAGATGTCAAAAATATTTCGGTCTTTTCTATTTATATTATTCATATGTTTTTTTTTCTACGTTTTCGAGGAGGATGATTTTACGCTAAATCTTAACAAAATGGCAAGTAAGTGAAAACTTTTATCAATTTCCAGATCAATGCGGCGAAGTTAGAATTTGGAATGCACAAAATAGTAGATCCTCTTCTAAAGTTAGAGGCTCTGGAGTTTTAGATCGCTTTAACAGAACATAAAACTCGAATCTAGCACATCATAAAATTCTATGAAGTTCCCAAGCACCGTGTCACTACCAGCGTAAAACTGTGAAAGGGTGTCGAAGTGCTAATAAAAACGGCTTCAAGCACACCAATGGCAAATTTAGGAGACAATACTTTAGTAAAAATCTTTTCATTCGCAAGCCCGGCTTTTCTTATAGTACCTACAGTTTTCTACCTTAATATTTAATGAATGTGATTTGATGGTGATTTTTGTAATAAATATTGATTTGGTTTCAAACGATTTGTCGACGGACAGAAACAGGGTGGGGGGAGTGTACAATCATCAATGTCTAAAATTTTTCTTGCTAGTGGGTAGGAGAATCAAGTAAGTTATGTAAAGATGCGGGTGGTATGGACACGGTATTGCCCTTGTACATTCACTGACGTAAAATAAAATATCCAGGTACATTTTACAACATACTAAATGTTCCCGCGGTCCTAATCCTCCACGGTCCAGACTGCGTCCAGACGCGGATCGTGATCCGATTCAATATTACTGGTAAACGCTGGTAAGCTTATGGAATTTTCGAACTTTTTGTAATCTAATTACGAACAGTTTCCATTGGAAACTTGGTTACTGCTGCCTCCAAAGATTTCTTGAGCGACTCAATATTTGGGTGACGCTTAGAGCAGGCCTTAGACAGACCACAATTTATAATCCATTGTGGCCTTGACTACATAAACGGCTTGGTTTGTTTGAATAGACCGTGTCGGCCGGGTCTCTCACGGTCATCAACAGACATGGTTTTAGTGTATCTTTGAATGGTACCATACACAAACATTCGGCTAATCTCTAGCTTTTTCAATGTATTAAAAATGTCGGATGGCTCCTTACCTACTTTGTATAGTGCAATTACTGCAATCTTATTCTCTTTAGTGCCTCACTCCATTTCCAAAACAAACAAAAAAGGCGGGAAAATTGTCTATTTTTTATCGTAGAAGCTAAAGTTTGAAATTCAAATTAGTATTTTTTTTTAATGTATGTAAACAACCTGTAACAGAATTTATGGCTAGACTAGGTATATGTATATCTTATGTCGTAACAAAAAACACATAAAGGGATAAAAATGGGAGTGGAAGTTCATAAAGTGCATTAAATCGTTACTATAGAAACGATTGTTTACAATTCCATTTGTCATTGTAATTATATTCCATGTCATCCACTTCCAAATAACGTTTTAATTAATTCAAATCGGAACAGTCGTTGTAGAAAGATGTGTTGTTTATAAGTTGATTTTGTTTAACACGTAAAAGTGATTTTGTACGATATAAATTATTCTCATTTTGTCGATCGTACTCATTAAATTATCAAACAAAGGTGGTTTCAATTTCTATAGTCAACAAGTAACCCTTATAGCTTCATCATCTTTCTCTGACGATTTGTATTAGAAAGGTGTAATTAAGCATGGTTTACACTTTATTTACGCCGACAAAGTGGTACAATAAAATCATGAAAATTTTTTTTTGCTCTCCTCCCCTATAAGTAAAGTTGAGGATGATTTTTTTTATCTTCGCCTGGCGTGGTTGTTTTACGATTTCGTTTAACGTTCGTGATTTATCTAAACTTCAAAGCGCCATTTTTTCGTTAGAGTCCTATGCCCTCCTATGTCCAAGTAATTGTAGTAGTGTATATAACGAATTTAATAGAAGAACTATCATGATTAAGTTGGCTATTCAAATTTACGATTAATAGTCGACCAAATGTATTTAACTCGAAAATTTCGAACAACTCCTTTGAAAACAACAAACCTGCTTTTTTGCGTTTTTCATTGGATATTGGATTTATTGGATGATAATGATATATTTTAGTGGAGAATTACTCATCGAACGACAAAATAATATATGGGTGACTATTTACGAAATACTTTAATACTTAACTGAAGGGGCGTTAATTACGTTTGCGAAAAATGTAGTAAACTGTCAAAAGTAACTAAAATTCAAAGTATTAGAGTTAAATAATAAACTGGGTGAAAAAAATACTGAGAACACGAAATTATATATGTTGAATAGCTACAAATTGAAGAGATGGCAGAATACCCGTTGGCAAAATATGTCACGCAGTAAAATATCTAAAAATGCTGAGAGAAAGCAAAAACAAGGTGACCATCAAGTTACTATGAAGGTCGGGCGTAGAATAAACCATATAAAGGACTATTATTTTAAAGAAAACATTTGTTTATATTTTTGGCAAGGCGTGTCGATTCTACAGTGCCCTAAAATAGAAAAAAGAGCAACTGGACAATTATATAAAGACATGTTCGTTATACACAGAAACACCGGTAGATTTTCCATAATTAAGGACGTTGATAAGCTAATGATGATGATATAAAGGTTGATGTTTACTGGCAGATTTTTAATTAAAATTAGCTTAAGACTCCATAGAATAGCAGGCGAGTGTGCACACAGTACCCTCAGACCACGTGGACGAATCCGATCACGACTGCTAGTCTATTTATAAAAAGCAACAAATTATATTCATTACTATACCCATTTTGATTTATAACGAGAAGTTGTTTTGTCGGAATCCGATGTCTTTCGTACTCCTAGCGAAAACAAAGCACAACGGGTACGATGCCCATGGGCGTCATTGGATAAGTCGGGTAAAAATATTGTGGATCTGTGAGAAGTGTTTATTGGTTCTGTGATTTATTCGCGAAAACAATAATTTTTAGATTTGCTTAACTTTGTTAAACACTCTTTACTTATTTATTTATGTTAGACACATTTATTTATTTGATTATTTTGACCAATTTTTTGATAAGCAAATGTTTCGCGTTGTTAATATCAGAAATTGAAATAAATAAATTATGATTATATTTTGGTATACGTTCCAACCATTATCTTTGTATAATTTACCCTTTATTTAACAAAGTTGAAAGGAAATCTTATCACAGCTAAACAGAGTTTATAGATTGATGAATAATAGCTTAATAACTTGAAATGTTGAGAAGTAACATGGAAAATTTCCTTCAATTTCATTGAAAATTTCTCAGATTATGTTGTTTATCGTCTAAAGCAGCCAATAAATGTAAATCGAGTAACAACAGAACCTAAAACTTGGAAGGTATTGTTCTATCATGTATTTAGCTCTCAAGTAACAATAATATATGTCTCTGCAGGATTAATAGAATATTTCTTTCGTGTTACAATTTAACGTCTTTTGGTGTATAAATGACTAAGTTGGTAACTACTATCAAATCCATAATCCTCATTCTTTATCATTCGTTCGACATTACCAGAGTAGATGGCAAAGTAGTAACATATAACGAAATATCGATATAACATCAATAAGATGTTATTCTATGGCTAGAAGGTTAGGCGGTCACACCCCGTTTCCAAATAAAATAAAGCAATTCTACTATAGAAAATTGAAACAACGAAAGTAACATGGATTATTATTACATACCTTCTAAAAATACTAATTGGACACTTTTACAATACTAAAATTTTATCATATGCAGACATTTGTATTTTTTTACAAAATATTTAAATTGTTTAATATATTGTTTGTTTATTTGTTTCTGACTACTATTAATTATCACCATTTACAAGTTTGGGAATCTTGTCTGAGAGATTGTTTTAAATTTTAAAAGCCTCGCGTATCATTTGGAATAAATCGTTATTGAGTTGCAATAATTTGTGGAATGTAAAATTTTATAATCTACTGCCTTGGTAGGGTCCAACCATGGTGGTCTCTAATATTAAGATAGCGCTATTTTTAACGATGTACATGTACAGTACATATTTAAAGCTACTCTTTTTTATATATAAACTTATTTATATATAAAAAAGACGCTTAAGATTACTAAATTACACACATGTTATATTATATATATATATATATATATATATATATATGTTATATATTATTATATAGATCGATTTAATATGTGAAATTGGGCAAAGGATGTAATCGGGTTCGTCGTAATACTTTTTTTATAGTCACAGATGGACATGTGTTCAGACCGATGTAGACGATAGCAACCCCAGCTTCGCCATTGTCTTTTTTACTGCCATCAGTGGATTTTTGAGATGTATCTTCTGAGGATATACGGTCTATGCCATCCTTTGACATATTTTTTTTGTATTAACGTTTACTTTAAACTTCGCATTGGTTGAATAATTGGATTGTTCATAATATGTGCAGGGTCTGGACCGATCACTGCGGATCTGCCAATCTGCTGGCACCGCCGGCTTTGCATGAACAGCGAGAAGTCCTGTGCTTGAACTCTCTGGTAGTCTACGCGAATCCTTTCGACGTGTTAAATTGCCTTCCATACTTGCGGAGTGGGAAGGGAAGTGTGAGGGTTGTGTCGTACTAAGAACTAAAAGTGATTAAAGAAGATAGGAAAAAATATTAATCTTTTAATATTACTCTTTTGACAAGACTTTATTTTTAGATTATCTTCCTCAAATTCTAGGCTCATTCTTCGATAAATTTACATAAGATATATATATATATCTTTGCGTCATTTGGGTCATGTCCTACATGGAACTCGATAACGTGGCCGATAGGAACGCTCGATGTCCGGGACTTTTATGTTTAGTACGTGTCAATGGAATGCTTCGGTATCATTTTCTACTGCAATGTAATGACGTAAGTTGCGATTTGTTCTTTATAAAGTTACCTAGATATTAAAGTCTAATTCATTTCGACAACTCCTACGACTAGTTGTTTAAGAAACGACTAGTTGTTTTCTCGTGACTTCACCCACGTATGATTTAGCTTCCTGAAGGTGAAAGAATTTTTACGATCTGATTCGATCGTTATTTTCGAAAATCATCTTCAACAAACAACGTTAGAAACTTTGCCTCTTTATAATATTAGTATATATAATAAACAACTTGATGATTTTGTTTGTAATTTGCCTCTTTATAATATTAGTATATATAATAAACAACTTGATGATTATTTTTGTTACATTATTTATATAGTGGGTGCTTCGGAAGGCACGTTCACTCTTTGGTCCCGGCTTCATTGGCAGTCGTTAATACCCTCCATTTGCTCAGAATGAAGGTTCACAACCCATTCACCATCCGTAAGGAAGGCCTGAAGGGATACTATGTTTGTCTATGAACGAAAATTAGAAAAATTTCGAATCGTTATAAATTTTTTAAAATCATATGCGTCAATATTACATGTGCATCAGAAACTGTCAGGGTCTTACTTCCGTTTCATTATTAATTTTTCCAAATTTTCCAATGTTTCCAAAGGAACACATTTTTCGATAATTCGACATTCGTATAAGGGTTTCGAAAATAGATGAATTTTCGTTTCCGGAGAAACAGAGTAGGCCTTCTATGCCCTTGCAGTAAGGACGTAAAAAAGCTGATGATGATGATCAAAAAGTAACGACATTGTGCGTAAGAGATATCGATTTATGTATTATGTTGCGACCGTAACGAGATAGTAATGTATGAAATGTCGCTACCTAACAGAACACATCATATCGCTGCTTATAAACAAATGGGCCACAAGTTGAAATTAAGAAATTTCGAGGAGAGCAAGTTGAAAGTTTTCAGTTAAAATGTGCTTTTTATATGCACATTGCCATTTTTTTTATTGAAAAAATAATTAATTTTTCATGTCAAAAAATATGCTGGCATCATATAAAAATACAATACAAATCAATAAAAATTTAATATAAAAATTGTAAATCGATCTGATAACTCTCTTCTGAATCACAAACATTGTTTATATGTCTGCCGACATTTTTTTCCTCACAACAAATTTCCCCACAAAAAAATTTCGTACAACATTACACTATGAAAGTAGCTGTAGTATACTAATGGTAATATCTATGTTAGTTAACCTGAGTATCTTCATTTCGGTATGCCACAGAGTTAAATCTGTTCGACAATGTATCAATATGAGGCCACACTTAAGTTTGGAACCTAGTGTAATCCCTAAAAATACTATAGTATTCACAAGACCTACGTTCTTCTCTTCAATATTCACATTTTTATTTACTCGTTTATATTTGACAATACAAATTATATGACAATAATACTTTGAATTCCTTTTACGAAATATATGTTGAAAGTCGGTATAAATAGACCAATATTGTGCACTGGTCTTGATAGCTGAGAATCGACGCTGGCTGGCTGAGTATCAAAGTTAGTGTATATTATTGTTAATAAAGTATATTGTGGTTATATTTTACCAAATCTCAATATTAAATAGTATTTAAATTTATATTTAAAGAAAGTAAACCCTTTAATATATTCTTGAAAAAAATACTTGAACAAAACAGACGTTTCACAAAAAAACGTTTCAAAAGCTTTTAAATACAATAGCATATTAGGCATTTCTTTATTATTAAATAGACGCTTTCCAAAATATGACAGTTCAGTATTTAAAATAATTTAATATTTATTGATTTTCATTAACAAAACGGACGCATTTCCAAATGTGGCCAAAATTAGAACAAAACAAACGTGCACCAACGCTGAATTCCGAGTTGCAAGTAATAAAAGTATCTGTTTTGCTTATATTTAGCCTCTAATGTGTAGAAAGCGCTCTTTTGCGCATGTGTAATTTTGTAACTCAGAGGTAAATTTTGATCGACATTTTTGGGAAATAAGAAAATATAGGTTATTCTTGCCCATTTTTTTTTAATAAAAGTGATTTTGTGTACTTTTGTTAAGCAGCGTTATGCGTCACAATAGGGGATTAATTTGTAAATCTTTAAATTGAATAGATAAGATTAACAATAAAAGTTTAAAAGGTGTTTAAGAATTTTCATCATTTGCTTTTAAAGTAATTTGGTGGGAGGTAAGCGTTCTATGCTAGTCGCTCGCGCGTTGGTTCACTAGGTTATGATGTTAAAGTGGATATTTTTACTATACAACTGTGCTGTAACCAAATTTTTGTTAATACTTTTTAAACGTGAAAATAGTTTTTATTTTTCATTGTTTTTTGTAAATTACGTTACTTTTGAGAGGCAAAATCAGCCAAAAGACTTAATAAACGAGTGGTAAGCAAAAAATATACAGCCAATCCAAAAGTATTTATAATAAGTTTATTTTGATAAGAGATAACTCTGACTTGGTCTTTATGAGAATCTATAGTTCAATCTCCATTTAACAAACACATATTATGTGTTGTCATGGTAAAGTATCAGCATTTAAAGCTGTCAATATGTTATGTGCGTTCCCTCATATTCGACACCGAGCATAAATTGTGGATCACTATGACTTAACACTTACCGTGGTTAACCCTCGTCTTTGTTTAAGAGGCGGGTCTAATGTGCCCCACTCGTGTTGTGTACTTAAACAATATCATATTGTATTCTAATAAAAGTCATAAACCCTTCACCATCTACGTAGATCATCAATAAAATAATGGCTATTTTTAAAAGATTTCAAAAAGAAGGTTTATAATTCGACAATTTTTTTCTAATAAAAGAGTTTTTATCGTATTTTAGGGTAATGTAATATATGTATGTCAAATTCGTAATTCCATAATAAATTTAGAAATATTGAGAGGTTGTATATGTATAGGGTATTATTAGAAACGTTACATCATCCCGGAGATTGCATTAGATAGGCTCTGAAACTATTGAACCGATTTATAAAAGTCGATTGACATACTCCTTTCATAAAAAAATTACATACAAGGAGTATCCTACTTTCGGATTTAGAATAAATTCAAAATACGCAATCTTTTGTTTTTTAGCTGAGATACAATATAGATCCATATGATCTATACATAAAGATGATATATAGTATTTTGTTTTTTATAAAAAGAAAAGTACTGATTCGATTTCGATAAATTTTAAGTGGGACCACCTCGATCCATTAAGTTGTAGAATAAAAAAAGAATTTAGAAAGTCGGTCTACAATTGGCGGAAATATGGGTGAATATACACAAAAAATAAATGCATTGCCGTCGAACCTATAACCTCCTACATTTGGATTTTGAAGTCGGTTAAAAATAATAAAATATTATTTTTATTTCGCTATGAATTTAGCTTTGAATTAGGCGGAAGGGACTTTAGTTCGATACTGGACGTCACAGTATTCCACGGCCGCTAACAACTGCCTATAGAAGTTAGAACCGATTTTACAATCATAAAATACTAACTCCGCCTTCGAAGTTTTCAAATAAATTGGAGACCGGGCCTGATTCAATTAAATTGGAAATCTTTTGCGCTGTGCCTTATCTACCTACACTTCTAGACGGTACCACATCTTTTTTCGGCTGGCCGGTAAGTTTTTACCTGACTACGCGACGCAAAGGAGGGTAATGTGTTTATCAGACTATGTATGTATATATGTATGTTTGTTTCTATGTTGCGTTCTAGAGACCAAATGCGTAGGCAGATTTTGATGATTTTTACGTCAATCGATTCGTCTTAACCTTGCGAGTCACTAAAGTCACTAAAGACATGACAGCAATCAAAATTCACCACAGCGACAACCAAACGCCATATTGACAAAAGAAAAAAATAAAAATCGATGAACTATGTCAAGTGGGGTGTCGTTGAATAATTTTTAGGTTCCTTTTATCATTTTTTATTTTAAATAATAGTTTAGGATATATAACGATTTAAAGTTGTTTTACAAAACATTCCTGCAAATTTTCTTACTTATTGATTTAAGTTTTTATTTAAAGTATAAACGATATAAACAGAACGACTCACAATCGGGGCCCATTAAAATTTTACCAATCAAATCTTCTAAAGGGGCCCCGACTATGAGTCGTTCTGTTCTGTATTACTTAACAGAATTCTAAACTACTGGGCTTGTTTCTTTTTTTTTTGTATTTATTTAAGTAAATTTTTTCATGTATTTTTTAAAATTCGTTTTTTCGCAGTCGGGTTTTTTGTTTTTCTTCCAATTATTTATTTTTACAGTAGTATATAAGTTGGCATACTGATGTACCTGCATTGAACGTTAAAAATTTCGAAGCGCAGCAAAATTCTAAGCAATCGGAGTCCATCCGGAGATCAGGCCAATTGATGTAATCTTTAGATATAATCGCATTTCAGTAGAATCTTAACTACTTACATCTTGCCATTGTACTATATACCTGTGTCCAATATTATTATATATCTATCATCATTAATTTATGAGGAAGACATATCACTAATAAGATTGGACTTCAGATAGTACAATGAATTAATACGTACGTGCAAACAATAATTCACGAGTTATATTAGATGTGCATTATTTTCCACTAGTCAAGGTTAACTACAGGTTAGGATGGGCTAATAATAAAAGAATATAGAAATACCACGTCGAGTAAAAGTTTCATACCTATATAAAACAACGTACAATAAAATTTACTGAGTTGCTTCCAACTTAAGTAAGTAAAACCTTTGTTGTATGAAATAAAAGTATTACGATCATTTAAACCTACAGGAACGAAAAGAGAACATTCTTTGGAGAATCAAATACGGGATACTAAGAAGTTGCAATGTGCAGAATATGCAAGCATTTAAAACGATGGATTATAATAAAGTGTACTAGATTTTAATCATGGTTAAATTTTGTTGAACTGTACCTAATAATAACAACCACATACTATGCGAAGTAGCTCGGTGGCGTAGAAGATAAGCGCCGCGGCCCGCGATCGTTGTTGTTAAGCAACTTTCGCAAGGGTAAGTCATGTGACCAAAAAATTATTATCTCGAGGTACTTCATGCTTCGGAAGTCAAGTTAAGCCGTTGGTACCGGCTGCATTTGCAGTCGTTAATACCCTCCAATCCGCATTGGGTCAGCGTGGAAGGTCATGGCCTATCCTCCTTAACCATCCATAATGAAGGCCTGAGCCCCTGCAGTGGGGGCGTAAAAGGGCTGATGATGATGACTATGTGACATGCAATAAATGAATTAATATTGTGAGCCGCTGGTTGTGGCTGTATTTGCAGTCGTTAATAATAAACAACAACTCGCATTGGGCTCGCATGATGAATCATGGTCCGTTCTTCATATTCAATTAGATTCCATTCCAGCAGTGGCAAATCATGAAATACGCCGATGATAATAAAAAGGTATAATTATAAGAAACTAACGTTGTAATTTTTTTCTGGCTACAAATTCGATAAATTCACGTTTCGACTGTGACATAACCTTTAGAAATGTGATGCAATTTTCTCATTTTTTTAATTAGAGCCTATTTCAACTTTTTTCTTGGTACAAAATCAGTTAAAAGCTAGCTATTTTACGTTTCAATTTCTGTTGACAGACCGTTTGTCTATCACGCAACCGTAAGCCCGCTATGTGCGTATCTGTCGAGCCACTGTAGCAACTGTAGAAAACTGTTAAAAGTTAATTATTTTACAAAAACGAGTTAAATACACTATTCTATAGAAAATTTCAATCTGCTTCTTTTGTCAAAACTTATTTCGTTTTTGTAAAAATTGTCAGCACCATAGATGCGAAATGTATTTCTGTATGTACTCGAGACATAGATTAATATAAGTCTTCGCTAAATTTGTAGTTGGTCTACTGATATTGACTGCATATCTCTATTTAGTCTCTGACCCCGTCAACCCTTCGATTGGTACTTGCCAAGCTTTTGTCCGATTTTATTGGTGCTCCTTTTAGATCGACATTCCTTTATAAATAATGGTACTTTGAGAATGAAGTGGAAATATCTTGAATTTTCTTTCATTTGTCAATAAAGATTTATAAAGGACGCTTAATTTTTTAATTTTTTGGATGGCATTTTTATGATATACATATTTGATTTTCAATGTTTTTGATAAAGTGAAAATATCTAAAGTAAATGAATTCATTGACCCGTATCTTAAATGATTAGTTTTTACAACAGTAATTAGTATTAAGCCCCAAAATGGATAATAACACATTTTTATTACCCATACTAGCTTTCGTCCGCGTGGTAAAGTTACTTTGGGCAGCATTTCTAAAAACGCTACAATAAATACTATTCATACCTGAATATAAAGAAACGAAAGAAAATAATAAGAGATTACCAGACTGTTACCAAAATAAATAGACTTAGAACAAAATAAATCATATTCGCTTGGTCGACTTTTAAACTCACAGAACTAATAAAATAAAATGAAAACAACATTGAAGTTTATAAATAAAGTATATGTCGTAGTCAACGGCTCAATGTCGATCAGTTAAGAAAGCATAACAACGTCCTTCTACATTACAAAGCCCTGGGAACTGGTTAACTGTCAAGAATCACGACGAGACGAAACACAATTATTAATTTTATTAATAGCAAAATATTTGCAATATTCTAATATTAAGAGACTTCAACATAAAACTATATATATTGAATTGACGAATAGAAACAGCTACACATGTTATTAACCGATTAAGTTTATATAAAACTTCTAAAACTCTAAGAATTAACGCCAACGCCAAAGCTTTAAGTGTTTTCTTACTACATTTTATTTCAAATCAAATTATTTATTGGTCAACAAAACTTAGAAAGTTACACTCGGCAAGTCTTTTAGAATTCAAATTAAATCATCACCAGCCTTTATTGTCACTGCAGGAGCTCAGGCCTTCCTTATGGATGGTTAAGAGGAGGGTCATGGCCTATCCTAATGCCGAGTGGAGGGTATTAACGGCTGCAAATGCAGCCGGGACCAACGGCGGGGAATAATGTGCTTTCCGAAATGGAAGAAGGAGAACAAAAAATATATAGTTAGTGTTTTCTTTCGAATAAAATTATTTGAACTTAAATTTTTCAAAAATATTTATTCAAAATATTATTTTTGTTATCAATTACTTATTCAAATACCATTTTTTATCATAATACTTATAAGGAAATCTTAAAAAATAATATTAGATAGATTTATTACAATGACAAATCAAATTGCTGCTATGATAACATTTTGATTTCCTATAAAACCTTTCACTCCTTTTTCCATCTCTTTATGTGCTACTTTTTGGGATAAAATTTAATCTATTTCCTTTCTAGGGTCTTAAACTACCCAAATACTTATTTACATCGATATTACTCCAAAAACAAAGAAGTTTCATACAAACATTTCACCCTTGGAATTTCCAAAAATACGTGCACCTCTACGTAATAAGACGAATGTGCCCTTCAAATTTCAAGTTTCTACGACTAGCGGTTTAAGCTGTGCGTAAGAATCTCAGGATATCTTTTATAAATTATATAGATAACAAAAAAGGACTTGGCTCAATGATATTAGTATGTCTCAAAAATGAAGCTACTACAACTAAGAATCATTCTTCTTAGTTGAATCATTCTTTATTTCTATACTCATTCAACTCCTGCCGAGAAAGAACAAAAAATTGCTCTACAAAAACGAAGAATTACAGCGGAAAAATACTATTCTCGTTTACAAATACACATATTATGAAAGAATATTACTTTGCACACTTAAATCTTTAACAATTTACAAAATAAAAACATAATTAAAGTTAGTTTCAGAAAATAAAAATATTTAAATAACACAAATTAAATTTTGACATATTTTCGTCAGTGTTGGCACCACTGTTCACTTTCAAATATCCCAGCTATGTGGGAGCTTTTTCTTCTTATTTTACGAGGCTTAAATTTATTTAAATATCTTCTTTTAATTAATTATATTAAGTTTGTGACTACGCAGATTTTTTTCATACACAAATGCTAAAGAGGTTTAATTTTCCGAAGTGTCAAAGTTCAGAGTTCGTTAGTTTCCGAGTTTTTTTTTTTATTGCGCAAAATATAACTTTTGTTTGTTTTATGATCTTTAACAAATATTTTTGCCTTAAACACTGACTTTATCGAAAAGCAAAAGGATTTATATGTATATAGCCAACATATGAGAATGTTTATTTTTTAGGTCAGCTTGATTTTTCTAAATAGATATCAGGAAAGTTTTTTTTAGTTTAATATATTTTTTCACGAGAACACGAAACTTTATTGAAAATTTTATATTTTCTTCTTAACAATGCTTCTCCACGCTCTGGCGTTTAGTAGGTAAAGTGTGTTACCACTCGCCCCACCACCTCTTTGGCGCACGTGGGCATAGTCGCCGATTATAAAATGCTTTCAATATATAAATTAGTTTTGTTTTTGGTTCTAATATTGAACATTATAAATTTAAGTTAAATTTATATTGTTATCTCTTAGAAATGCTGGTAAGAATTTCATAATTTTAAGACTAAATTTAATGAAAGCTTAAACAACACATTGAATAACATTTTCTTTTAGAAGTGAATTAGCGTTTTTTTTTTAAAGAGAATATAAGAAACATATCCTGATATTTGAACATTATATTTACAATGCTATATTGATATTTAAGTTTAAAAACAATGCTCATAAAATTTCTTTAAGAGGAATATGTTCTGATGAAATTAGCATGCTTAAATTATATGATGCAATGATCTCATTATAAAATAGAGTTCATTAGGACTTTATATCTTTATTCACAAGGCGGCTTGTGTCCACCGATTCGGAATTGTAATGAAATCCGAATATGAGAATATTTAAAGATAACTAGTCCACCAATTTAGGTGGTCTGCCATTTTTGGATTTAGAATAAAGCAATTTTGTTATTTAATTTTTTTAGCCAATTATTTGATATACATATGTTATAAGTGAGCATAAAATTGTTTTTTTTTCTATACTCTCATGATTGATATAATTCATGTCGAGCGCATTTCGGACGTCCGCCATAAACGATTCAAAATAATTCACCTCAGATAACTATACATTGCCATCTAAACTAAATATATGTGCAAAGGTTGAGCTTAATCGATTGAGGATAACTACTTTAAAATTTAGTTGCAAGATTTGACGAGCGTATCATATAATACAATAAAAATAAAACATATAATGCGTTGTAATGAAATTAAAACACTTTCTGCTCTTCCAAATGGAATATTATATTCACGTAATCTTTTAACAAAATTGTAAATGTACTGAAGACTAATTTTATTTTAAAGTTCTATTTCTTTTATTATGTATATGGTGAAAAGGCAGCAAACGACTATTTTCTTTATTTCGAATATGTATAGAAATTTTCAAAGTCACAGTATTTAACTAATTGATTTTATAGTTAATATCAAAATTTTATCTTTGTTTAATTGACGAAGATATGAGGGAGACAAACATACAAAACCATAAGAAAAATGTTATTTGTAAAACTACGTCCTGATTTCAAAAGAGTTATGCTTTTTGGCCCGTCTGTTGGATAGGATTGCTTCTCTATTTATTAAACTCATTGACTAGACTTGTTGACATATTGAATCACGAAAGCATGAAACAATTCCTTAAAGGTAAATACGAACCAAAAACGAGTTAAAGTTCTTCTATGAAACTAACGAAAACTACAAAAGAAGACAGATTATTTAAATGTTAAATTATTGTTTCTTCACAATAAAATCGTTTAAATTCAAAAAGGGCTATAACTTTATTATTTTCAATGTTATATTCTAAGCTATTCAATCAACATTGTAAAGGAAATCAGAACGAGTTTATAATAACAGCAATGTTTCCAAAGTTATGACGTAGTCGTAGCAAGCGCTCATTAATTATTCTAGAGACGTTTGACGATGAAATTACAAAGGAAGTGTCAAATTTTAGATTATTTATGGTAACAAAGAATATCTACTGGTTAATTGCCACCCTCAGGTCATATTCTTAAAGGGAAAGGGTTTTAAACATTGAACAACTGATGATGGTGATTTTTAACTGAGTAGGAGTACCATGTTACATGTAAAGTCTTTAAGCGCATCTATAATTTCCCGTGAATGTTATGATAAAGATAGATTGTGATAGCGTCTACATGTTGCTTGGGCAACATTTTGCCAAATCCAATTGCTACAATGTTGACTTATGTGTAGAGCGGGTAGGTATTAGACTTTATTATCACCGTGACATTTTGTCTTCTGTCACCGTGGTTCTGAATCCTTAAAGTGGTGCGTGCATTTGAATACGTGACACGTGAGTGACTTCTAAAGAAAAGAAGAGAACGCGGTGACAGACACAACAAGAAATTATGGCACAATAATAACCAGTTAAGGGGATGCGCTTACTGGTATTAACATCAAAACAACAAAAGGATTTAGGTCTCGTATTTTCTTTAAGATAGAGATTTTTAGGAAGGTTTATTATTCATACAAAGTTGTCCCAGTTGCGTTGGTGTCACGTTACAAATATAATTTAGAAAAATCTTATAGAGGATTTTAATGCATTGCACGTGAATCTGATTTGTTTTTTGTAATAACGGTAATAATAAAGAAAATATGTCAATAAATCATATGTATCAATAAATTACATATAAATTACGTTTCAGAAAAACGTCTTTCGTGGGAGATTGGTGCCTGTAGATAGGATATTAAACTCGTATTATCTGCTCACCATGCCCCCCGAATAATAATAGGTAGACAGCATTTTAGTTAATAATTATTTTTTATGATATATATCAAAAGATAAATTATCATTAGGATATTTTCTCTTCGATATTATAAATTCAATAAGTAGCAAGGTAGTCCATTTGGTTCTGAAAAATATAGAATGCGAAAATTTCACACTTATTGCACAATATTGTTTTCAATATTTATAAATTCAATAAGCGGATACCTAGTTCAATTATTGGCTCAGCAAAATGGGTACATTTTAGAGACAAGCGTTAGAGACCATTTTGTTTTATAATTTAATTTAACTTTATCTTAAAATATGATACAATTTTAAGTATTTGCGTTATGATCGGTTTTGTAAATTAAATACGTACCAATTTGTTGCGTCATGCGAAGTTTTCTCAAACGCAAATGATATAAAAGAGCCTTTATAAAAGAGCTTATACATAAAGAAAATAAATGAACATGCTATTTTAAGCGAAAATGAAAATTTCATTACTTTTATACAGGTAACAAAAAGAAATACATTATCTATGACATTCTGTATCATTCAAATCGTCATTCGTTCCGAAAGCAATTGTGACTTTAAAAGTTACACAATTCCATAAATCACTATCACAACCACTATACGTTTGAAAATGATTGTGATAGTTTAAAAAATTAGACAATTAGGCTACTGGGTAGTGGTTA
The DNA here is from genome assembly GCA_918026875.4 of Diatraea saccharalis. NCBI lineage: Eukaryota > Metazoa > Arthropoda > Insecta > Lepidoptera > Crambidae > Diatraea > Diatraea saccharalis. Next base: position 14,427,359 of record OU893337.1, read on the forward strand.
CAGCAGTCGCCCGTTCTGCGAAAGATCATAAAGGCTCCTTAACGAAATAATTATTGTGAAACAAGTTTGTTAATTAATCTAAAACTATTATGAAAACACAAACTTCAAAATCAAATCTGATATAAAAGCAAAGTTATTTAATACTCAATGATGTTTTTGTAATTAACATCTGTTCAATCTAAACTCTCAGTTAAATGTAAATAATATTTTATAATAAACTATTCATTCATAAAACCAGATTTATTTTATAATATAAAATTTTAGGGGCAGCTGTATCTTGTTTAAAACTACGAAGGAATTTTACATTCAGTATTTTATCTGACTCGCAGCAATCCGGTTCATATTTTATTCATGTTTCAAACAAAATTATTTTTCTACTGCGGTGTTAGTAAGCCCGCTATTATTAAGTAAAAACACGATGTTTAAAAAGTCACTATATTAACAACTTTATTTCTATAAACAAAACAAAAAGGATTAAATATAATTAGTTTACAAGTTTGTTTTATTTTAATAACGCCAATTTATAAAACGCCTTTGTGCTTGTAGAGTAATAATGTTCTGTGGTAATAATTTAATAACCTACAGAAAAACGGTTCCAGTTGCAGTATCTCTAAGAATAAAATTGCTTTTAGGATGAGTTTTACTTCTCTCTCTTTAAGGTTCCCGTTTTACCCCTTGGGTACCACAGGGTAAAACGAGAACACTGCACGAGAAGGCGGCATCTCATGATCCGTGACAATTAGATAGATGACATTTTCATAGATGATGTATTTTTGCTATCGCTATAACAACAAGTATCAAAAATAGATTAAAATAAATATTTAAGGTAGCTCCCATACAACAAACGTGTTTTTCCGCTCTTTTTCAGTACGGAACCCTTCGTGCGCGAGTATGATTCGCATTTGACGGGTTTTTTTAAAGTGTCGTCGGTTCTCTTTTTTTTTTAAATAAACATCACGTTATCCGTATGATATAATTTGTAACAACAACAACAGAACGAGTTCGAATCGAGTATACTATACACGTGTATAGTGTTAATGGAATGTCCAATTAGAATGGCGGCCAAGTTAATTAATTAAGACCGGCCCAACGTCACATCTACTCCCGCGAGTGGCGTAAATATCTAAAAGGGCCTCGAGCGATTTTTGCCGGTGCGTACTTTAAGGCTAAGGACGCCAAACTCCTGAGGGACTGTACCTAAAGGTAGTACGGTTTTCAGTAATTTGTACGTTTAATAATTAGTTTCCAGTGACACAAAGAAAATTCATCGATAAATTGTATATACAAAATGCTTAAGAAATCCACTTGGTCCCTGGCACCCTGAGATGGGAATCGAACCCACGACCTTTCCCAATCCGGGTGACTGCTCTAACCGCTGAGCTACCCAGGACCTAATAGGACTGACGAATCTTTCCAGCACTTGTTACTTTTCGCTACTACAGAGCGCATTCTCATCAATGTTCAGGCATCCACCCAAACAGCCGAAAGGAATATTGTTACAAATATGGCATTGTGAATGCAAAATTAATCAAAATATAATAAATTGTATATATTCAGATAATTGCCTATTTTTGCCAATAACAAATGAAAAAGTTCAAATAACAATATATTTTTTATTTCCTATATATTCATCTCATTCTGTTAAGTCAATTTGAAAAATATTGAATGAACGATTACGTTTATTTGAATTGAATCGTCTAAGTAAAGTGATAGTTACAAATATCTTTGAAAAAATTGTTGCGGAATGCCAAACGGAAGCTAATGAATTTAATTGTGACATAATAACATTTAAAATGTTACTCAAGTAGTTGTAGCGTGAAGTTCGTGAAAATGTTTCAAATCTCAAATTCAAAGTGATTGTGTTAGGTTTTAAAAATAGGCCTTTGTATCAATATTTATAATAAAGAAAAATACTTTCTAAAGTCGAATGTATCAGTTGCTTTATACGGGATTTATAAGAGTTCGCTATAAGTGGTCAATATGGCTGGTCATAGGTTGAGTGACCAAAAATTTATTATCTTGAGTAATCTTGAGTATTTTTCAGTATTATTTTATAACCTTCTATAAAATATGTCTATATCATATTATAAAGAGGTAAAGTTTCAGACTTTGTTTGTTTGTCTGTTTGTAGGTGTAATCTTGGCAAATCTGATCCAATCATGACATATTTTTCAACTACGAAAAGCTACATCATACATGAATATTGGTAACGGTATTGTGTTGTATGTGTAATCACTCAATTTACATAAGTTTAAATTCAGCTAGCTCCCATCTGACTTAGCGGAGTAAAGTTATTTTCCCACTGCCGTTAATAACGTCGGGGGTTACTTGAAATCGGGCGGAAAACTGACTCGTTCCATCGGTAAATTTGATCCTTCGAGAATTTTCGTAGGCTTAAACGATTGACAGAATGACAGGTCGCGGTTCTTATAATCAGCTTTAATAAAATTATGTTTTAAAAGCGTTCATTCTCTAATTTCTACCTTCACACAGCAGTATTTACGAAATCTAAATGGCCGTGCGATTTTCTAAAATTATTGTTTTATCAAGAATAAAGATAAAATACATCTATAATGCGCTCTGAAAGTTTATAATTACATAATAATGGCAATAGTGCCCCGTTACTAGCCCCATTCTGGGGTGGTGGACCCCACAGGAGAAGTCCTCCATAATGCGCGGACCCCACACTAGGCGGGAGAGGGTATGCGTAACACATTTCACAGCGTCAAAAAATAGGTCCTTTGTACCTCAGTAGTTAGAGCAGTCGCCCGGTCTTGGATTCGAGTTCTATATCATCGTGCCGGGGGCTTATGCATTTTTAAGCATCTTTCATTAAGAATAAAAGCGATTATGTTTTGGTTGACGGGAGTATCTTCGACTTCTGTCAGCTATTACTATTATTGAACTGTAATATACCCTTTTCCATCAGGAGAATGGACAGCCCTTTCTATGTATCGAATCAAAAGGAAAATGGGCTATGACACACCACGCAGGCTCAGCGTATATTGGTGGACGTTAACGTCTGCGGTGCAGCTGGATCTAATGGCCTGATTTACCTATCGAAGTACCCTTCCTATGACTGGTCTCATGAACCGTGATAGTTTGACAGTTGTCATGATTTTTTGCTCGTTTAAGTACAGAATTCTTCGTGCGTGAGGCCGACTCGCGCCTGGCCGGTATTTTTTATATTTAATTTATTTGATAAAATAATAATACTGCCATAACGTGAATGCGAATATTATGTAATTTATATATTAGAAGTACTAAACCTTTAAAAGATATATGTTCGTTATACTTCGGCGTTTATTGATAAACAGTGTCATGTTTTATGTCACGTAAAGTGTATTATTATACTGATGATCTTAATGCACACCCTTGTATTATATTATCTTAAAGCGAACTACTAAATAAAAAATCTTTTGATGTAGGGATTACGTATAGGCGACATCGAAATAAATGTTTTTATATATTTAATTTATGTAGAAATTTTTAAATATCTTTTTTCTATTAAATACTCTTTTTTAAAGTTTCGTACCTTTAAAAGAAAATTATTTGAGAAAAGGAGTGATGCCGGTGAGGGGGTGGTTAAATAAAAGAAATTCTATTTAGTCCGTTTAGTTTGATAATAGAAAAATATTAGATACGTATATTTTATTCAATTTAACAAAAAATGGCTAAGGTAATAGGCATTAAAGTTGAGGAGTGGGGGCTCGCTACGTAACATATATGTAAAAAATATAGTATATTTTTTACATATATGTTACGTAGCGCATAACGCGTAAATGTCGCGCGACGTCACATTTTAGTATTACTAAAATGTGACGTCGCGCGACATTTCAACACCATAAATCGTCGTAATTTATTATTACGCAAATAGAAAAAAATACGTGTTTCATATTCTTCAATTATCTAGTCAACGTACAGTCAAACAAGAATTTGTCGTCATCTGTATTCCAAATGTTCTTTTTTTAAGTCATTTATAATAATATATAGAAATCGAGCATAAAAATCCGCTATAACATACGTTACGTTACGTATTAGATTATATGGAAACAATTTATACTGTTTTTATTTCAACGTCGAAGCAATGTTTATAACATGGTGTAGTTAAAAAAGATTTTGAATACTTGATCGAGCTTGTCATTTTTTAAACATAAAAAAGTTATAACCGAAGAATAATTTTATGCCTAATTTAATATTTATGCAACCCTAACTTCGTGTTGACTCAAGAAAGTGACAAGTTGAATAAAAACAGCTTTACTTGCGTTTTATTATAGTTTAAAATCGAATGAACATTGGCACGTGCGTTGAAGCCCGTATTGTTGGTTGGGAATAAAACATAGCAACTTTACTTAACTTTCCGCCTGCGGCTTCACCCGAATTTAATTCGGTTATTTCATCGCCCGTTAGCCTATTTTTTTCCCAAGATCAGCTCTTTGAAAAAGAAGAATTGGCTTAGTAATTTTTGGCGAGAAAACGTTACAAAAACATGTAAAAAAAACACGGTGTTAATTTCGCATTTATAATATGTATATGGATAGGTAATGTTTTGTAAAAAAAAACTTTTTATACTTTGAAGTCACAAATGGTGAACGTAAATAGTTTTAAAACCCTTTTTTTACAGAGAGAAATAAATTATGTTTTCATGTTTGTTGAATTTGCAGAAAAATAAAAAAGTCAATTAGGTGGGTCATTATCCTACGAGATATATATGAATATTAATTATGTATCTACATTTATGAAGAGGGTCATTATCAAGAGGACCCTTTATGTTATGAAGACCTTTTTAGGCGGAAAGAAAGAAATACATTTATTGGCAATACAGTTATCATAAATACATGTACAAAGAAATAATTAAAAAGAAAATGCGTGGCCACGATGGATCCTTTTCCAGCAAAGGCCCTTGTACTTTTCCTAGATGGCCATAATGATACGAAGGGTATTGTTATTCTGATAGGCACCTTTACATTTACGTGATTTTATATAAAGAATAAATAAAAAAAATATATACAGCAAAAAATATAAACTGGCCAAATAAAAACTGCGCTTAAAGACAAATATATGTCTATAAAATATAATATATGTCTATAAAATAATGTCTCTTGGCAAACATTTGCAAACTCATGATGTGATCAAATCAATACGTCTAAGATTACTTGAAATAACAAACATGTTAAATTAAACAGCTAATAATGAGTTGCATGCACCATCTGGTAATGGGAAGATCACGTCATAACTTTAATTGTTCACTTTAACCAATTAATCTTCGCTAGTTAAAATTATTGTTGTACTATGTCACGAAAGAGGATGGTGCAATGCATTTCAGAGTCAATGTTGAGGTCTGCTTGACAGTTATTATCAAACTTGATTAACTAACTTAAATTGCTATAATAGAAGGATGCAACCCAACCATTAAACATGAAACCTAGTTTTCAAAGGGAATAATATTTTTAAAAATTGATTAAATCTCTAATGCTGTGACAGCGTTGTTCGAAGCTGCAATAGACGTTGAGTCCGAAATAGATTATAAAGTCGATATTTATTCATACGTAAGTATTAGTTTCCTCTTTTTTGCACTTAGTTTACTTAATATTATCACTTTTAGTCATTTAACCGTTAATCGAACCCTAAATGTGTAAGGTCGATGTGATTATCGGAACGTAAGCGAGGGTTTATCTAATTTACTAAATACTAAACCAGCATGGACATGACCTTTGGCTTTTAATAATATAGGCAAGGCCGTCTGTAAAGTAGTAACTATAGGTGATGGGGTGAGTGAGGGTGATCGATGAGCAAAAAGCCTTGAAGTGCCGCTCCCATAATTACAAAACCCGTTACGAACTTGGGTTCGATAGAAAATTTGTGTAGTCATGTAGCTTTCTCTTGAAAATAGAAAACGACAAAATAAATTAAAGAAATGTGTGACAACTCATATGGCTAAATAAATTTTTTTCATAATGAAAAATGTTTGGCAAAAAAGTAACATATAACAAGGACCACGGGTTCGAGTTCCATCTCAAAGTGCAAGGGACAATTTTTTTAAGCATCATTATTTCATTAACAATATTTTTCACTATAGTATTTTGAATGCGAAATTGATCAAATATAATAAATAAAATATATATTAAAATTTCCTTAAATATTTTCCTTTAATTTTATGTAGATAATACACTGGTTAGGTTAGTCAGAAAACAAAAGATATGACTAGCTTTCATTAACACTTTACTTTGTTTACAAAAGGTCATATATTTTCACGTGTCATATATCATCTATGTACACAGAGGGAATTGAGCACCATAAGACACTTCTTTATATACTCTTTTGATATTCATATCATAGCTATTTTTATGGCTTCTTTTATATTCACGATCGATTTTATCATGAAAATGAATTTTGCCACTCCTCTGGTATTGTAAGGATGCGTGCCATGGACAACTTTCTCTTTATTTTCAAGATGTTACCATCTGTGAAGTCCCGGGTTTGATCCCCGGTCGGGATTAGGTGTTATGGTACCTTAGTTATTCCAGATTTCTATAATACAAGTGCTTTAACTACTTAATTTGGTATCTGATCAATGTACGTAATGTTCTGCAATATTTAATATTTACACTTAAATCTAGTTCCTGGGTTCTACACGTCAAAACTTTTTGTTGAACTTTTTAACTATATATTTATATTTGTAAGTAGTAACCCTTATTCTATATAATAAATCATTCGAACTTCATCATCATCATCATCAGCCCTTTTACGTTCCCACTGTAGCGGCTCAGGCCTTCCTTAAGGATGGGCTATGACTCCTTACGCTGATCCAATGCAGATTGGAGGGTATTAATTATTATTAGTATTAATTATCTAACTGCTTAACCTTCCAAAGCACGGAGTAGTTCTAGATAATATTTTTTAGTGACCCATCCCGTTTTCATATCCTGTTATTTTCTATCATAGTGGGTGAATATAGTTTAATTTGAAATTATAGTGTTTGCTCATTGTTTGTGATAGCCACACAAAAAAAATGCCATTTGATGTAGCTAGCAGTGTAGTTAGGCAGTGGCTTTAGCTGATGCGGGGTATAGCCAACGGGGTATATCACATCACTCGCACACTCTGTGTACCTATGGTAAGAGATCCCATTTTTGGGATTTCGGGAGACAGGCTTTTACATTTAATTTTATTTTTTTCTTTTAATTTTTAATTTCATTGAAGGTTTTCAAAAAATCGATTTAAGCATTCTTAAAAGACTTTTTTTCCAATATTTTTGTTGATTCTTTTTCTTTATATAGTATTTAACATTCCTTTCATAAAATATGGTCTAAGTTTGACGATTTCTGCGAATTGAAATAAATAGAAGGTGGACGGTTAATTGTGCCTGTGAGTGTATTTGTGAACCGACCATCTTTTCACTACCGCATTTTATATCAGTTTTTAGTTCTTTCGTTTGGCATTATTTTTACATATTTGAACTAACAGAGTATTTATTATCTCTTGCTTTATTACAAGTCATGGTGTACCTGAACAACTGAAGTGTATACGTACGTTCTACTTTGAACGTTTCTTTAAAGGCTTAACCAAATTGCGACATATTCATTTAGATAAAATTAACGTCACATTTTGATGTGCAAAGATGACAATATATTTTTACATCTAATATTTGAGTTTATTTAACAACAATATTGATATTAAAACAAAAGGAAAACAAGAGTTTTATTGTTCAAGTTTTTATGTACCAAGATGATATTTAGCTTTTAAGATTTTTAAATTGGACAATTATTGGACAGTTGACTGTTGTAGGATTTAGCTTCATTAATAACCTGGTTGTATAATAAAGAAAAACAACAGTACTATAGTGAGGGCGATAGTGAAATGAAAGAAAGTTCTATTTTATATAGTTTAAATATTATGTTTGTTAAACAGGTAGATTGTATATTGTGTTCTTGACAGCTCGTTCATTATAGTATCTCAAAGAGACAAAGAGAGCCCGCTATTAAACAGGCAAAGTATGAACTCCTTATGTATATTGACCAAGCGATCTAATAATATTTTAATAATAAGATAAATGATGCTTAATTTAAATTATTGATTTTTCTTATCATTTTACTTTTAAAAGCAAAGCATATAATTTCTCTCTTAAAAAAAAACAAGGATAAATGAATGATGTGAATCAGTACTTATTGCTAAGTTTGTGAATATCAGCATAGGCAATAAGCGAAGCGATTTTTAATGTAACGTATATGCAGAAATTCAATGAAGGTGGGACTTAACAAAACTTAGTGAAATTTTAACCAATCTGAAGAGTGTTTAGAAATCTTGTTGTTACCAAAGACGATATAAATGCTAGACAATATTACTGAAAAATTTCTCGCTTAGATGGTGGACATGCAGAACATGTTAGGAGATCAGATTTCACACCGAATGTAAGTAATTTACTTTATTAATGTTATTTCTTACAAAACAATGATACTAAAATAATTCAATAAAATTCTTATCAGGCACAGGTTATACTTCTTAAAATTATGTATCACTATTTTGGTTAATTAATTTTTAAATTATTCTATATACTATATACAAAACTATTACAAAACGCTGATAGCAAATCTTTTGTCTTATCGTTTTATGAGGAAAAAACAAGGGAGGTGGATATCCATTTTTAGTCATAATAATCTAAAACACAATCTCATGGAAGAAAAACCAATTCAATCAAACCACTACTACATCTGGATACACCTAGAAAAATTTAATGTCGTTATTGGTGCATATACCGACCGGGAGGTCCAAATGCTAAAGAGTTTTTTTGAAATTTTTCATTGCAAGTAAAAAAAAAGAAAAAGAGCTCTGGTATTCAGAGACTTCAATTTTGATTTGCTAGAGCCTGATCGATTGACTAGCGAATACTTAGATATTATACACAAGAATGGTTTCTATTCTCAATAAGATTCATCCAGATTATTGCACTCGTGAAACACAATCTACGAAGACTATTATTGATCATATTTGTTCTAATTTAAAAGGTAATGATTTCTTCTTCATCATCATCATCATCAGCCCTTTTACGTCCCCACTGCAGGGACTCAGGCCTTCCTTATGGATGGTTAATGAGGATGGGCCATGATCCTCCACGCTGGCCCAGTGCAGATTGGAGGGTATTAACGACTGCAAATGCAGCCGGGACCAACGGCTTAACGTGCCTTCCGAAGCACGGAGTAGCTCGAGATAAAACTTTTTTGGTCACCCATCCCGTGACCGGCCCTTGCGAAAGTTGCTTAATGACAACGATCGCGGGCCTCGGCGCTTATCCACTACGCCACCGAGCTACTCATAGACCTGATATAAATCTATATAAATAAAAATATTCAACTTAGTGGAAGTCTTAGAATAGAATATCTTTAGCTAATATTGATTCTTCAATGTCAGATCACAAACATTTTATTTAGAAATAAATAAATACCTACCCAAACACCCTTGGTAAAGAAATATTTAGGGATAGATTATAAAAAACTTCTATGAAATTATCATTGTGATTTTAATATACTTGATAATAAATCAAGAGAGAGTATAAATAAAAGTACAACACAAAAAATTTAAATTGGAACACACGCGTCTTTGGAATGCTTTGCCAGAAAACATCAGGCGTGCTCAAAGCATGCACATTTTTAAAGAACTAGTCAAAGAGCATGATCTGTCACTCACTCTGAATCCCGTTTGATTTTTATCTATCTATATCTAAAAGCTTATATATATATATATATATATATGTTTTATAGAACCTATAGTATTTATGTACTTATTTTTTTGTGTATGTATTTCATTTATTCATTAACATACATATATATGTAGAGATATGATATCGTAATGAAGTTTAAGTCATCCTAGATACCCTAATCTAATCTAATCTAGATATAATTTTTGTTGCCTGGAAGAAATTACTTTTTAGTAATAAGGCCACCAATTGCACATTTATATTTATTGTATCCATATGTTTGTTTTGTTTTTTGTTCAATGGTGTACAATTTTTTTTTTCATTAATTTCATTCATTCATTCATAAACTGTGTCTAAAATCTTTAGTTTGTTTTATGTAGAAGAATTGCTACCAATTTTTGAATCAATGACTAAATGATTACAATTTATTTCACTATAAAGAAACACACAACTCAAATAGAAATGTAAATATATACTACCGGTCAAAGATTTGAAACCACTAATAAAAAACCTTATTTTGTGTAGTGTTGTGTGACTTAAGCTGGGAGTACCACCCCGTGATGAAGGTGGAAACGGGCAAATTCACAAAGGTCTGGTGTTATTTTATATACGTAGTTAACTAATCAAGCGAAAAACAGCTTACTGCAAAAAGAAGTGAAATCCCATTTGTTACAAATCTCTCATTAAATTCAAGCCGCTTGTAAGGTTCTTTACTGCGATATCTTTATTATTATATGAGGTTTTTACATATGAAATAGCCGATTTTCATAAAATAAATGAAGCGTAAGTTTTTTCTATATATTTTATTTCTATTAATTTATCCTTCAAAAACTCAAGTCATGGTAGCTGGCAGCCCCGTAATCTATCTATCTCAAAATGTGTTGGTAAGCGCATAACTCAACAACGCCTCGACCAATTTGGCCAAATCTTTTTTTAAAATGTTCGTTGAAGTTCAAGGATGGTTTTTACGGCGAGAAAAATTAGAATTATTGCTGGAAAAACCCTAAAAATAGCCCTTTTCTTTTTCCCATACAAATGATTTGTAACTAAAACGTAGTCAATTTGAGCTTTATTGCTATGGTATAAAGTTCATATTAAATTACAAGCACTCACTGTTGTCTAAGCAATGTAGGTGTGTTCCTAACGTCAAAGATCATATCTATCAAAAAACAATGTGCGTGTGTGCGTTGGAGCACAGAATACATAGTTGGAGGAGTTTATAGTCGCGTTCCGATAATTATGATTCACATGATTAACAATAAAGCGATTACTTACTTTTAAATCCTTATATATGTTTTATTTAATTATTTTTTATTCACAACGCCCTATCACCAGGGTGACGGTTCTGTTCAGGAGAATTTTTTTAAATACGTAGGCAAAAAAACTGCCACATTACAAATCTTTTTGACAGGACGAAGTCTGTCGGGTCAGCTAGTGACTAATAAAATTGACTGGTCATGTTTACCTGCGATTTCATTTGGTGGAATTACTTTGACCCCCAGTGACTGTGTTAAAAATTTGGGCATAGCTATAGATAAAAACTTAACATGGCGGTCACAAATTGAGGAAGTTAGTCGTAAAACCTTTGATGCTGCTGGTTCTTTGAGGCGGTTGCGTAACTTTTTACCAATAGCAACTAAAACTGCGCTTGCACAATCTCTTCTTCTACCAATCCTGGACTATGCCGATGTCAGCTATCTAGATCTAACTGAGGAGCAACTAAATAAACTTGAGCGGCTTCAAAATTTTAGTATAAGATTCATATTTGGATTACGCAAATATGATCATGTATCTGATTTTCGCACTAAGCTCAAGTGGTTGCCGATTCGTCTTCGTCGGAATGCCCATATTGTTTCCTTGCTTTACAGTATACTGTTTAATCCTTTCTCTCCAACGTATCTCAGGGAACGTTTTAATTACCTTCACGATACGCACTCCCGTGTCTTGCGATCATCAGAGAACCTAAAACTGCAGACGCCAATCCATTCAACAAAGTTTCTCGACAAGTCTTTTGCAGTTCAGGCTGTCCGCCTTTGGAATAAATTACCAGATGATATAAAGCGTGCACCATCATTGAATGTCTTTAAAAATAAGGTAAAAGACCATTACCTATCTGTCACTTACTGAATATTAAATTAGGCTATTGTATATTTATTATTATACAATTATATATTTATATATGTATATATTTATATATGTATGTGTGTATATATTAGTATGGAAAATTGTTATTTCAACTGTGTAGGACACCATTTACTACCCATCTTTTTTATGTAACTGTCCAGTCTAACTTTTGGTTGCCTGGAAGATATTGCTTTTTAGCGATAAGGCCGCCAATTGTACTGTTTATTGTTATTAATTTGTTATGTTGATTTTATTTTCAAGTACAATAAAGTGTTCATTCATTCATTCATTCATTAATCAAAATTATCACCCATGCAATCAATGTATCCTTGCCAAAGCATTGGTAGCTTAATATTACCCTTCTTGAAGAAATTAGCTGGACGGGAGGCAACAAATTCTTCAAAAGCATTTTGTACTGCGTCTCGGGTATTGAATTTTTTTCCCGCCAAGAAGTTATTCAAATTCTGGAAAATAAGTCTGTAGGCACAAGGTCTGGTGAGAACTTCCAACCCCAGCTCTTGTAGCTTGGAGATCGTCTACAGTGCAGTATGAGGTCACGCGATGTCGTGCAGGAGCAGTGGAGCCGAACTATTGAACAAAGCTGGTTAGAAACGTGCGAGCTTCTCCTTCATTGTATTCAGTTCTTCACATTACACATCTGCAGTAATGCTCTTCCCGTTTGGTAAGAAACTGTGATGAATTACACCCGCGTTAGACCACCAAACAGTGACTATCATTTTTCTAGGGGTAAGTTTTCGTTTAGGGAATTGTTTGAGGGCTGAACCAGGGTCCAATTCGTCACAAGTAACAATGCGGTTCAGGGTTCCTTCATTTGTATGCCTATATAGCACTGCAAGGCAAGTCTCTACGCATACTTCGTGCTAGCGATCATTGAGCTTGAGTTTGTCAAGCTTTTTTACCTTGCCAATTTGGAGATATTGTTTTGATACTTACCTCGAAAACTGCTAGTTACTAATTAAGCCGTAGATTTAATTTCGTCAGCTTCCACAGTCGCCTTTAATTCGTCATTGTCGACTAAAGTTTTCGGACGATCACCGGGTTCATTTTTAAGGTCAAAATTTCCAGACCGGAAGCGAGCACACCAATAACAGGTGGTGTGTTCACTGGTAGTGTTCGCTCCGTAAACGTCGTTGATGTTGCTTGCCGTTTGTGCCGCTTTGCTATTACGATGGTACTCATACTTCATAATAGCTCGAATTTTTAACTTATCCATGCGATGAAAAATGTTCAAATGCGTTGAAAACAAATCACTAACTATTAAACAAATGACTATTAAATGACTAAAAATAAAATTAATTTGAAATTAATATTATCAACCAAAATAATATTTTATTTGATATCGCCAGTACGGCAGAACGGCAATTTCATAGGTTAGTTAGTATGTGACTTGGCTGTTGACTTAGATGTGTAAACAAGTAAATGTCTATAAAGAATGTTTAACGGCCTGTTGATTACTCGTTCAAATATTTTATGTGTTATTAAGTTCATTCAATATATAAAACCATTACTAGTTAACAAAAGTCTGATATCAAATCTTTTATCTTGTCGTGTTATGTTGAAAACATCATAGTTTCGTATTATTGTCAAGATAATTAAATAAAATGTAAAGTGACTTCGCATATTTCTGGCATTAAACTGACGTATGACCATTATTAAAAGATGACTCTCATAACGAAACATGCAAAGATATATATTTATAAGGCTTTGTGTACAATGGTCATAATTATTAATTTTAAGTTAAAACACTTTTTAAATTCCAACATCAACGTTGTTTGACAAATTAATGACATGACAACAAATGGATTTACTGCCCAATCAGCTGTTCTTTCACCCTGCTTTTTTTCACCTCTATTTTTAGCTCTATTTTCAGTAATTTATAATTGCTTTAATGAATATCAGGTACCCCAAAAAAGCGAAAAAATTGTTTTCACCGACAGCGTATGATATTTAACATTTTGAAGTTCTCACGCTATACCTTACTGTCGCCTCTAATGGCATATTCAAACACGTTAGCCCTCATTAAGTGCCATAGTATCGTATCAATTTTTAAGCTCTTAACTTGTAACTATTTTAGTGTACGACTGTATAAAAAAACTGGACCATATGTATTAAACCTTATAATTGTGCCTATATAAAATGGTTCCGAGATAGCATTTCTCATATTTTGTTGTGGTAAAGTGTTTGATTTGAAGTCATGTCTTGCTTTGAGAGTTGTAGAAGTGAACTTAATCTCCATGCAACACATATTGATGGTAATATATCACCGACCGTAGAAAAGAGCATAATTCGAATAGTGCAAAAAGAAGGCTTTCTGGATTATAAAGTTGATATCCGTGATATTTCGACCGATGGAGGAAATTACTTGGCTAATCTACAAGAGATAGAGGTAAAAGGAAAAACTAAAAGTGGAGAAAAAGAAATTGACCTGTTCATAAAGAACAAACTACAAACAGAATCGTGTCCTATACCAATAGATGAAGCTTATGAACGAGAAGCGTTCTTCTATAATGAACTAGCGGAAATTTATAATGAATTGCAAGAGAAAGCAAATGTTCCAGTTGAGGAAAGACTAGAAATAGCGAAAAGCTATAAGGAGTCCAATTCAGATGCTACAATACTCGAAAACCTGGCTAAGAAAGGTTACAAAACATGGAGTAGGTTTGAGCCGATATCTCAACAATTCGCAGAAATATCTATAAAAGAACTTGCCAAATTTCATGCTTTATCTTTTGCATTACAACGTAAGCGACCTGAATATTTTGAAAGCAAAATAAAAACAATAAAACATCTTATGGAATTAAGTTCAGAGTGGGAAAATTATTTGGGCGACGTATGTGCTGCAACAGCGAGCTTTTTGGAAAATGAAGGTTATGAAAAAGGATTGAAGGTCAAATTTTTCTCAAAAATTATTGAAAACTATAAGCTTTTAGTCAACCCACCGGATACTTTATCGACATGTTTATGTCATGGAGATTTTAGACCTAATAATATCATGATATTAGAAGAGGTATGCAAATACAGTTAATTTATTTCTACCGTTGAAAATGTGTTATATGAATTTTATACTCTTATTTAAGTCACAGTTTATTTTGATATGTAAGGTTAAATTAAATGGATTATATTTAATAGATCGACTATTTTTAATATCATTTGTAACCAGAAACTAACAATAAAATTATGACGATCTGAAGAGTAACAAGTTGATTAATAATATTTTTATTAATTGATTTACAGAATGGGGAAATAAAAAAAGTGATTCCTGTGGACTACCAAATCATAAACTACGGCTGCCCAGTTACAGACTTGATTTACTTCGTGTTTATGGGTTCAGATAAAAATCTAAGGAGAGACCACTTAGAGGACTTCAAAGACTTATATTACGAGACATTCGAGAATTTTCTTGCCCACTTCAATGTTAGAGCCAAGGACGTTTACTCGAGAGAACGATTCGAAAAAGAGTACCGTTATCGTATAGACAATGGTCTTTGCTCTTTCTTAATGGCCTCACCATTCCTCTTTGGCACTGATGATGATATTCCTGAGTTAAATAATGGTCTTTCAAAAGTCAAGATCAATTTCAAAAACCCCGCCTGTAAAGAACGAATACGTGGCGTCGTGGATGATTTCATACAGTGGGGATATTTATGAATTAGAGTATGGTAAATTTTTTTTTTATTGGAGATTATTGTCATAAAGTTATGTGAAAATAAAATTTTAATAGTACATACACTAATATGTTGTATATCTTATTTATTTATTCTTAATTTATTTATTACAACATAATATTTAGCGTTATAAAAGAAAAGATTGGAAGTAATCCATAACTATTGACGTGCTGAATTTGGATGATTCATAGGATAATGAAAATGTTATGAACAATATATATATATATTTTTTTTATTTCAGAACAAAAAAGTTTATAAATGCTTTTAAAAGTTAGATATCCATTCATAATTTTCAGTCATTTAGTCAAACCACGATACTCAACTATTATAACGTTTAAAGAACATTATTATGAAACCTATACTATTTAAGAAATTTTGTTTTTGTATTGCGTTTGCATTTTTCCTTTAGTTATCTGAACTTGTAAAAAGCAATAATAAATGTACTAAAACAAATACCCAAGAATAGCATATGGTACCAAATAATCAACATCCTACGACTTTCATTCAATGAGTAACACGTGTAACACGCAAGATGTGTATCTTTAAACTGTATTGCCATTATCTAGCTCAAGTGTCAGGTGTGTTTCCTTGTGCCGTATAGGATGGTTTACGACTTTACGCAGTATTTATCTATATTTATATTGCTTATTTATCCTGAAAAATATTTAAGAAATGTGTGTACAATTAAGTCTAATTTAAATATGTATGACTTTGTTTGTCTATAAACTGCTGATATACATTTTTTATCATGAAAAAAAAAATCCAAATGTTATTACCAAGAGTCAATATTCTGCAATTCGAACTTTAACGTCTACTCATTAAGGTTTAGAATCTATAATGACATTATAAACGGGCTTTCCTCTTTATAATAGATAATAAACCTTAATGTCAAAATGACCAATATTTATTTGATTTCTTTTTTGGTTGTTTACATCGAATAGCCTCCGAAACTACTGGACCGATTTAAAAAATTCCTTCACCTACAGGTAACTACGTCATATGCCATAATAGTGCGACAACATGTGCGAAGTCGCGGGACAACAGTTGGTAAAATATAAATATATATAGATTTTCTAATTTGAAATAACCTTTGGCATCGTGGTTTATTTTTATTTTGTCAAGCTTTAAATATGAAAGACTGGATTTTCTAGTGTACCCCGCATAGCATGACGAACTCGTAAAACGAGCGAGAGTCGGATATTTTACGAATAGATTATTTAACTTTTAATATAGGTGTTGTATTAATTCGATGCTCGTGACCCTCGAGTTCATCGTGCTTCACAAGTAGGATATATTATTATTTAATAGCACGTCGTCGATCAGTAAGAATTCCGTACGTTCACTTTTGTGACCACTGACAGAGATTAACATTTTAGATTCACTTTACAATCAAAAAATTTGTTATTATAGATGCATCTGTGCAAACGCAATAGCAATATATTTAGTAGGGAACGTTGACTCTCTTGCTTAAATATATATCTGGACTATAGGTATCAATGTGAGGAAGTTTACAGAGCGAGCGATGTAGCTGTGTTATAAATAATAAAAATAAAATAAATAATTTGTTGTTTTTTTTTTCTAAACTTTATAACGTAAATTAGCTCCGACCAATTTTAATCAGTATCAGTGTACCGACCTAATATAAGAGTGCTATCTATCCTGTGAGTTCATCAGAAACAAACAATAACACAGGATTAAAGTAAATTTAGTCTTGTTTGTTTGTGCAGTAGAATTGTTGCCAATGTTTGCTTATTATTCATAAGTTATATCGTTTCAAATCCAATTGGTACAGACGCGTCAAATCATACGTTGTTTTTATATGCACTGCAGTTAAGAGACCAAAGAACATCAGTGAGTTGTGAAGATAATGCTAACAAAGAAAGTTTCGAAAAAGGCTCATAAATTATTGAAAACTATTAAATTTTAACTAATGCTCCGGTTAGTCTAGTTAGTGGCATGCTTATGTAATGGACATTTTAGACTAACAAATTATGATTTTGATAAAGGTATAAAGATTCTAGATGCTATTTTTATGAGGTTCAAGAAGTCTTTGTGCCTAAAACGAAAAAACCCACACACATGGTTTATAAGCAATGCTTTATATGCGGATAGCACTGAAAATTTCCAGAATCAATAAAAAGAATATAATTATTGATCAAAAATTAATTTATTGTTTCTTGATATATCTTCCCTTTGCGTCAATTCACATTTTTATACATTTCAACCAGTTTTGATAACATTTGTGCCACTCTGACCTACGTTAGATACATGTTTTTCGTACTCTTCGACAACCATTATGGTGATGAAAGACGTTATTCGCGTAATCGGTTTTTTTGATTTTTGGAAATAGAACTAAGTCATAGATCGGTGCTGTGTGCTGGATGAATCATAAGTTGTACGTTTTTCACCTTCAAAGACTCCTTGGTCTGTCTGGCTGTGTGGGAATTTACGTTATCGTAGTACAAGATGATAAGTTACTTACTATTATTTTTACAGTGTTTGTCAGTAATTTTCGGTAAGTAAATGATCCCAACTTATCATGTTCTTAAGTAGAAAATTACGCATCAACAATTTTCCCGAGTTGACTTCATTTTATTGCAATCACGAAATTTTTAAAATGACGTTGAATGTGAAAACAATTGACAGTCAGGTGAAATAAATTTGTATTCTACGGCTAAAGAGCTCCATATTTGTTTGTAATAGAGTAAAACTTTTTAAATATTGTTTATGTAAGTGGCCTATTCCAGAAACTTTTAATGTGAGTCTATGTAGTCTAAGACAAGATTATGAAAAAACCGACCATATGTGAGTCCGAGTCGTGCACGAAGAGTTCCAAAGCATCTATAAAAATCACGTTTGTTTTATGGGAGCCCCCCTTAAGTTTCCATAACGGTGCCTCTTATTAGTAGTGGTTAATTTAAAAAAATGCTGGCCTCTCGATTTCATTTAATTTCTCTTTTTATCTTTACAGTCACAAGTTTTGTAAATATTTTTCATAATTAATTAATGAATCATTAGTAAAAATTGTTAATGATGTTTCGGACTCTTTACAGGTACGTGTTCACTTAAGACTACATCATCATCATAATCAGCCCTTTTACGTTCCCACTGCAGGGGCTCAGGCCTTCCTTATGAATAGTTAAGGAGGATGGGCCATGACCCTCCACGCTGGCCCAATGCGGATTGGAGGGTATGAACGACTGCAAATGCAGCCAGGATCAACAGCTTAACGTGCCTTCCGAAGCACGAAGTAGCTCGAGATAATATTTTTTTGGTCACCCATCCCGTGACAGACCGACGCTCTACGCCACCGAGCAACCTAAGACTACAGAATTTAGTAATAATTCTGTGGAAGCCATAGGATGAAGAATTAAGAATTTGCAAAAAATAGGATATTTTATAACCTTCCTATTGAATTTAATTCGAATTTAAAAAGAATATAAAATAAATATAAAAACAAAATCAAAATTTTCTTACATATTATTATTATTATTACTGCGACTATGCTAAATTGATGTTACCTCTGTCTTTGCTTATTCACATTGCCTAGTATTTTATATATTTTTAATTTTATTTGCTGAATATTTGACTTGGCTTGTTTTTACCAACAAACAATTTCAGAAAAGTTACAATGTAAATTAGATTTTAGACAAGAGTCTTTATTAAATATACCATATTTCGTGCACGCATGACGTAAACATATAGGTATGCATTTGATAAATATTCATAATGTTATATTGAAAAATTAAATTCTTTAATGGAAGATGAATAAAAAGAGAAGTTGCCTTATTGCGAACAGTTGGAGATTCGAGTCCTATCTCGGGGTGTTTGAGACGGGTGTTTTTTTTTTTTAATTTTTCAGTATCTATTTCAGTAATATATGTCCTTTATCTGTTTAGACGACTGCTCAAAAAGGAGTGTATTGTGTTTATCATAACTTTTGAAAGACTTAACGAATATGATTCGAAACTTCACATCATACTGAGTGCTTAGCCTAGATATTTAAAAAATATATATTCAATATGGCGGATGTATGACGTTATTAAAAAAAGTATAAAATTTTGCTTCTTTGATTATAGTAATATGGGTATCAAATTAAAGGTCTTGATGAAAATATTCTAAATAAATATATTTTGTACACACAATTAACCGCTGAATATTATTTAGCCAAGCCATAGTAGAACTTATTTATTTTATATTTAGTTCGATTTTCAAGTTATAAACTATATTATTTTTCTACCTACTCCAGATTTCATAAGTAAAGTTTTTTAGTGTACTATATTTATAAACAACCCCACTGCACGAAATCATCGACTAATGCACAAAGTCGTTCTTTACAGGTGGGGCTATTAAAGTTAAGATTTATAGTTGTTATTCCATTGTTCAAATCAGGAATTTCATCATCACAGCAAAAGAGAAATGGTGCGATTATTAAGAAAGAGCAAAGACCATGGTTCAAAAAATTCCAGTACTCTTTTTCAAATCGTTCTCTGGAGTAAACGTCTTGGGCTCTAACGTCGAAATGCACAAGGAAATTCTCAAATGTCTTGTAATATAAGTCTTTAAGGTCATCTAAGTGGTCTCTTCTTAATTTCTGATCCGAACCAGTGAAAACTAAGTAAAGGAAGTCTATTACTGGGCAGCCGTAATTTATAAGTTGGTAGTCCACAGGAATCAATTTGTCTATTGCACCTTCCTGCAAATATATTAATAAAACAGTTAGTATATAATGTAATAGATGGAAATTTCTTTTTTAATTTATAACATGTTAAAAAAACACTTTACCGTTTCCAAAATCATTATATTGTTAGATCTAAAATCTCCATGACATAAGCACGTCGCCAAACCATCTGGAGGGTTGATTAAAGTCTTATAGTGGTCAATCATTTTTGTGGAAAATTTCTCCAATCTTTTTTTGTGATCAATATTATTTAAAGAGCTCGCTGCTGTACTGCATATCTTGTCTATATAATCCTCCATTTCTGTGTCTATACGCATAAAGTTATTTAATGTTTTTATTTTGCTTTCAAAATATTCCGGTCTTCTAATTTTTAATGCAAAAGATAAGGCATGGAATTTAGCAAGTTGTTTTATGGATATCTCAGCGAATTCCTGGGATATTGGTTGGAGTCGACTGCAAGTCTTGAAACCCTTCTTGGTTAAGTTTTCGAGTATTGTAGTATCTGAATTAGACTCCTTATAGCTTTTCGCTATTTCAAGTCTTTCCTCAACTGGAACTTTGGCTTCCTCTTGTAATTTATCGTATATTTCCACTAATTCGTTGTAATAGAACGCTTCCCGTTCATAAGCTTCATCTAAAGGCAATGGAACTGAATCAGTTTGTAGTTTATTTTTTACAAACAGATCTATTTCTTTTTCTCCACATTCAGTTTTTCCTTTAACATCTATCTCTTGTAGATTAGCTAAATAATTCCCACCATTCGTAGAAATATTTCGAATATCAAGTGTATATTCCAGAAAGCCTTCTTTTTCCACTATTCGCATAATACTTTTTTCCACAGTCGGGGATATATTACCATCTATATGTATTGAATGGCGAATATGGTTACTTCTACAACTATCAGAGTCCGCCATGACTTCACAGGCAAATCTATTTACTATAATGAGAAGTGTTATCTCGGCATTTGGTTCTTATACAAGTACAATTATAAAGTGTAATACACATGGTTCTATTTCTTTACATTCTTACAAAAAAAAATCTTCTAAACTTAATAAAACTATCCCTCATTTCGGATTTTAAATGAATGCAAAATAGAATAGAATTGAATAACAAATTATTTTGACAACACACACCCCATACACTACACAGCATAAGGTAACCAACCATACTAGATAATAATACTAATAACAAAGAAATATTGCAATGCTGTGTGTTGTAAAAACTAGCCACAGCTCAGTATAAGTAATGGATGATGCCCGTTACACTGGTACGAGTATTATGCTGGAACCAGCAGTGACAACACGGACTATAAAAGAAAATCTGACAAACGCATATAATTAAAAGTAAATCTGTTCATAATTAAATTTCAACAAGAAAGTAACAAAAACCAAAACATAAATACAATAAACACAATATTTTTTTTTCACATATTACAAATACGCTATCTCTTGTTTTTTTCGCTAATATAAACATGTCTAAATATTTTGATAATATTTAGTGAAAAGCATATTTTGTATTATTATAAAATAAAAATAAAAAAACAATTATCGTGCCTATAACAAATGGCAGAGTTATCGCGTAACAAACACACAAAAAACATGGTACAGTCGAATTGAGAACCTTCTCCTTTTTTGAAGTCGGTATAAAATTATGACTATGGTGCATAAGGCCTTATAAATGTCTTTACATATATCATTATGCGATTCATCTAATAACAACGGTTCTCAGATGTCTTTAATGATCCAATTGTGCTAAGTCACTAATATTTTTAAACTTATCTCAACAATTAACATATGTTTATTATAGATAAGATAATTACGATAAATATATGAATTTTATCTTACTTCTTACCTATTAATTTATGAAAGCGAAGGTTTGTAGATTTGGATGTGGCCCATGTTTTTGTGAACATTGGCTTGGTGACTTGCGCTGATATGCTTGACTTGACGCAAATCTAACGGAAGATTTGCGTCAAGTCAAGCATCTCAGCGCCATATAACATTCAAGAATGAAAATAGATATATTTTATTAACTCACAATAGATACTGATTATAAAAAAAAAATTACAACGTTGAACGTTGTAATTTTTTTTTTAATATACTTTTAAAGGAGAAATAAACATCACCCCGCAATAAATAAATCCTGCGAACAAAAAACTCTGTCAGACAATATTAATTTCCGATCAGACACCCTTTCTACGAATATTATCATAATAAATTCATTCCCTTAGTTCGGCCCACTCTAATCTGCAATCTTTGAATAGGAATAATATCAATCAAAATTGTTTGTGCAAACATGTTTTTAAGGGTTTCGGCAAAATGAAGTCAAATATCATGGAAAAATAGCTCTTAAATCTACGACATTAGGTCGTTTTAACAAACAGCCTATAGAGTATATATAAGATTTTTGTTTTTCTCAGTGAAATATTTCGGGATTAGCAAAGCGTAGTATCAGAATGAATTGTGCTCAGTTTTGCTATTCTATAAAATAATCAGCGTCGAAAGCAGCAGCTAAGAGGTTCGATTAAATAAAATGAACTTCAAAAGGTAATGAAGATTTATTTAGTTGAAACTCTATGGTGCATATAGGAGATTAAAAGAATATTCTAATTGGTACGTATATTGTTATAGGATCTTCATATTCTAATTACAAATTTAATGTTATTCTTGCATATTGACAGAGAGAAGACTTATTTTGATATCACCCATTTTAAATGAATAACGGTTAAATAGATCCCACTAAGAACATTATCATGTAAAATGTTGTCAAGACGGAACCATATGGCTCACATTATCAAAAAGTTTTCAAATCTCATATAAAGCTATGCTTCTAACACTAACACGCCATATTGGAGAAAACCAATGCACATATAACAATAGTAAACTTATATAGGTATAAGTCACATAGGATGTGACGATAGTAAAACGGCCAAGCGACATATTTTGACTAAGGTGTAAAGTTCATAAGTTAGGGTTTGTAAACTTATGGCGTGTAGAGTTAGAAGCTTGGCTCTACATGAGATATGAAACTTTTTGATGCGTGCTTATTGAGCCATCTTAAAGGTTATATTTGAGGTCTTGTCGTGGCAACAATTTACATGATAATGTTTTTTGGTGAGATTAAATTTGTTTTTTGAAAATTGTTTATGACATATTTTTCTTGTTTTCATTTTTTTCCCTTTCTTGATGTTTCTTGCACATCATAGCTAGCTTTTCTCATAGCCTACTCTATGTCTTTGCCTTTTTCTCTGTCGGTTTAAGAGTTCAGAGGTACAGCCATAAGTATTGCTATTTAACATATCTCGTGAATAAGAATCCTAATCATAATGTCAGCTTGGTAAAGCCGACTTTCAGAACAAAAAATATCCGGATAAAAAATAGTGGATTTTATTTTAGAAGATGGCAACCCTATACCCAGTACAAAATTATGGCAAATAACCAAAACAAAAGAAATGAATAGTAAATTTGAAATTAGCGACGTTGAATGAATAGATCACATGCATAAACTTCGATCCAAAAATAAATTGTCCAGTTGTAATATTAAAAAAAAAACTGTCTAAGTGTTTTCATTTCATTTTATTTTTATGCCTAAGTTTTAAAGTTTATCATACATGAACAATGAGCCATTTGTAAATATTTTTCTATATCTATCTGTATTGTTATCGAAATGAGTGTACACAAATCTACTTCTATACTTATAATAAATCTTTAGAGGTCATTTCTGTACATGAAATATATTTCCAAAATAACTATCAGGGGGTGATTAGAGATCGATACTGATGCCAAAAATGCAATCAGTAAAATTTTATGTCTGTCTGTCTGTATAACCGTTATAGAAACAAAAACTACTCGACGGATTTTAACGAAACTTGGTACAATTATTTTTCATACTCCTGAGCTGGTTATAGTATACTTTTCATCACGCTACAATCAATAGGAGCAGAGCAGTGAAGGGAAATGTTGGGAAAACGGGAGAAGTTACTCCATTTCTTAAGCTTCCGTCGCGTGTGCAACCTTAATGGTTAAAGCTACCCAGAAATCATGTATGACGGAAATGTTCTCCTTAAAATTATATAAAAAATATCCCACGACAGCATATGTCTATCTTTTATGGTTGACTCACAATAACACGTGTAACTCCCGATAGCTTAGCAGTTCGAAGCTTTCTGATTGTATTTGTCTATTGTCTACTCTTACGTTTATAACACTCTCAGTCATCCCTAATTAAAAAGTTAACAGTATTAAGTATTCCAATAAAAAAGAATCATAGAAATCGGTATAGAAACACCAAAGTTATACATGAAATACGCTAATAATAAGCCATCGCGCGTGAATACTGAATCATGCTAGAAGGATTGTTCTGGCCAGTATTTCATCTATACTAATATTATAAAGCTGAAGAGTTTGTTTGTTTGAACGCGCTAATCTCAGGAACTACTGGTACGAATTGAAAAAATATTTTTGTGTTGAATAGACCATTTATTGAGGAAGGCTTTAGGCTATATAACATCACGCTGCAACTATTGGGAGCGAAGAAAAAATGGAAAACGCGGACGAAGTCGCTGGCGGCCACTAGTTATATATAAGATAATGATTTCATTTAAAAAGTAAAAATAAATTGAGAACAATAAAATTATTAATATAAAAAAATTCAAGCTCTTATATAAAACATATATAAAAATTAATAATTAATCAGTATATTCATTCGTTGTCTTTCAACCTAAATAAATATTGAACGACGTTTTGTTATTCTAGTACATGTTGTTTTACCTTTAATTGCTTGTGTCGAGATATCTTATCATATATATTGTAACGAGTTAATGCAATATTAACTGTGCATTGTAGATAAATATATAAATAAACACATTTTAAATACTAATATAAATAAATTCTACGTTAAGAGGGCGTTTTAAGCAAAAATAACTGAATTTTAGTTTAAAGAAACAATTTCCTAATAAGCTCTCTCCGTAGCCGAGTGGTTCACACGCTGGTTCCAAAGTGTCGTCATCTAATCCGATCGGGTTAATGTGAAAAAAAGATTTTTCTATATGGTGTTACATAAGAGGTTCTATTATATTAGCTTGAAAACGATATTTCGAAACTCATACGACTTCACAAAATTTCTCGATCATAGAGGACTTGGCATTGCTTCTGATATCTTCCGTGCCTCTTCGCTTTACTTGGAGTCGGCCTTCCTCGTATTTCGATGCCAAGTCTGATGAATGAAATGTCTTCAAAATCGTGATTGTAAGCCATATTTTATACTTATGTATACAATGATAATAAAGTAGGTACATAACGATAATATTAAACATCCTTATTATACTATTAACATAGTATACAGTGAATAATGTTTACAAATAAAGATAAATTCTACGTTAAGAGTTCGAATAGAGGTAAAAATAGAGATAGAACTAAAATAAATTGAAAAAATATATAATCTCGGATAATGGCGTATTACGTGAAATTTTTAATCGATTATTTGTTCATTGTCTCAGTCATAAGAGATCCACCTAATAATAATAAATTAAACTTTGTTACTCTGATGTGAAGTCATTTATAAAAAAATCTCTCGATCCAAGACAGGTTTTCTTTTGTGATAAAATCAACTTCAGCCGTTGCTTCTTTAAGTACTTACTACTACAGAGTGTATTGTCATAAATGTTCTGGCAATCCACCCAAACAGAGGAAAGAATTATTCCGATAATGATGACAATTTGTTCTTATTATTATATTTATTTATTATTATATTTGATATATTTTGTATTCACAATGCTATACTGGAAAATATTCTTAATGATAATGCTTAAAAACCCACTTTGTTCCTGACAGTCTGAGATGGGACTGGAATCCATGACCTTTCGCAATCCGGGCGGCTGTTCTAACCACTGAGCTAGCTACCCAGGACCTAACAGGGCTGACGAATTTTTCAAGCACTTGTTTTTTTTAAACAAGTGTAAAATTTTAATAACTTTAAAACTAACTTAAATTTTATTTATTTGTTATCTTATCAACTACCAAAATACGAATTTAGGATTCCATTGTCAATAAGGAACTCTTATATATTTGCCATGTCAATCTGTCTGTCCGTCCGTCTGTTCGTGGTTTAGTTCAAAAAACTATATTTTCAAGAAAGTTGTAATTAAACGTGAGTACACCGTCTTTAATCACGCCGACAAAGTGGTAAAATAAAATAGTGAAAAATATTTTTTTAGGATCTCTCCTATATATAAAGTGGCGACGATAAATGTTTTTTTTTTTGTCTTCCCCATTATGTGGAGACATCATTAATGTCGCATATATAATAGTAGAGGTTGTTATTCAATAAAGCTATTACTGATAGACTTGGACTGTATTAACATGGGTGTGCGATA
The DNA here is from genome assembly GCA_918026875.4 of Diatraea saccharalis. Lineage (NCBI taxonomy): Eukaryota > Metazoa > Arthropoda > Insecta > Lepidoptera > Crambidae > Diatraea > Diatraea saccharalis. The sequence continues at coordinate 14,453,917 of OU893337.1, forward strand.
TTAAGCAGGGGTTGACAAGTCACCACAAATGGTCCTTTACCGCCACGGGTTTCGAGGGTTACATTCTGAAAATGAATTATAAAAATTACGTGGACGCTGTTAGGAATTTGAACACATAGTAAAAAGCGTCACCCTAGGATTAAGGGGGGTTTTTGGAACGAAGAAAGCTTCGCATTACCCATAGACAATAAAAATTTATCCACAGTTGTGTTATTTTATGTAGTTAATAAATTATGTGTTTCAACAATTGATCAAATTTGGTTTAACTTGCATATAAATCGAGAGGTAATAGTGTCGATGTTTTAATGTGAATTTTAATAAGCTGTTGTTTATGTTTTAAATAAATAACAACGGCCTGACAGTAACGACCACAAATGTAATTCTTATTTCATCATCATCCATCAACTATGAATCTTACATTATACTGAGATTATACATAAGTATGACGGGTTGTGTGTTTATATTTCAACATCAAAACGAATTGATGGATGTTAGAAAGATTTTAAATTTAATTAATATATTACGTAATATAGTATATATTCTTAATCAGAATTCTATCTTACATGTCGTTTTTTGCAATAACCCTTTTTTCATATTACAGGTACACTCAAATATCATCATGAACAAGATCCCCGTGTCATTCTTTAAGAAACCAAAAAAATCCACAAACACTTAAACGTGACAAAAGAAACAGCAATGGGAACACAGACAAGGCGTTGGTACCCAATAATGATCGAAAGAAGAAAACTGAAGAAATCACCAACCAGAATGAAATTGAGTATATTAGTGTTAATACTAGTTACGCTGCCTTATAGTTCAACTTTAAGCCTTCCAAGTGGTGACCCGGCACCTGGAAGATCTCCCGGGCCACCTGATCTAAACGCAGACGATGTAACAGAACTTAAAGCAGAGGCTACTGTTAAAGTTGCTACTAACTTAGAACCTGATTATGACACCAGTACAATGCTGGAGGATATAGAATTAACGACAGTTAGTGATATCAGTGTTAGTGAGAGGACAGTGATGGGTGATGCATGTGCCTTCGCGAGGATCCCTGGCGATAGTGACGAAGTAGTTACGGTCGGAACCGGTGATAGTGATGTCAATTTGACAGTTAGCCATCCTGTTTTTGAAACGGCGGAAATCGTCCGAGGAGTTGTGTATGATGGTAAGTTTTAGCTATAATACTTCTTAATTTCTTTTATTTTAAACCGTTAATTGTGATAGACTTAGACTTTTTTTTTCTTTTGACATGTCATTAAAATTATAGAATAGAATCTGTTCCCCAAATTCGGCTGAGTAAATTAAAGCCTATGTCATCCGCGTCCCTTGGTGTGTGGCGCGTATCGCGCAAAACCCGCCGCACACCAAGAATATAAATTCCCATAGGTGAAAGAATTTTATGATCGAATCAGTATTTCCGAAGATAACCTCTAATTAACAAACAAACAAAGTTAGAAAATGTATCTCTTTTTATCGTTAGCAAGTATACCTCGTGTATTCATAAGTTTTGAGACGAAATAAAGTTTCGTAACTTTTTTAATAAGAATTAATTTTTATTTCAAAATTTGTCAGTAACTATCAATAGATAATAATCAACAATAAAATATATATTTTATTCAAAATAACCGCCCCTGTTTTTAATACAGGTCCTTACACGATTTGGCCAGTAATCAATGGCGGTATGAATCTTTTCTAGTGGAATTCGTTTTGCTTCTCGAACAAGAGTTCGTTTCAGTGAGACCAAGTTTGAGTGGGACTTTTGGCACGCCCTGAGCTCTAATTCAGACCATAAAGAATAAGGATTTTTTCCAGCCTTCAAAAGCGAAATGACAGTTGCACGTAATTGTTTCGTTCCATCCATCGCGAGAAAATACAAACAAAAGAATTTACGATACAAATAAACTAAAAGTTAATATTCCAAATTAAATATCGGTAAAAAAATAATCACCAGCCAGTAACAATTTATTTTATTTTTTCAGTAAAAAGTTTGTCTCAAAACTTATGAACACACGAGGTTGATTTCTCGAATTTGACATGTTTCATTCGTTATTTTTTTATATGTATAAAAGCCCTCACTAGGGAGGGAAGAATCCAGGATCGTAGAAGGAGAACTTCGGAGACATCGACACTATCTTACACTCGATCCGTAAAAGTTGTAAACAAAATCTTCTTGAGTTCGTTAAACTACGCGTGCAGAAAATACTACCTAATCTTAAATCCTTAGTTATCGTCATAAATTAACCTGAATCTGGTGACCGTATTCGTTTTCATGTGGTTTAGGTTATCTCAAATCTAAACGTTTATTTTTTCTAATAGCTGTCGACGGTAACAATACACGTCCTTCAACTGACATAAAAACCCATTTGTTATATGGTATATTTTGCCCCAAATACTCCAATGTAATATCTAGAGCAACATAATATAGTTATTTCCCGTATTGTTTTGTTTAAAAGAATATATTCCTTTTGGTATCAGTTTATATAGGTTTTTAAAATAATTAGATTTATTTTAAATGTTATAATGTTCACTCATACGTTTCAATTTCATTTTCACTGAGTCAAAAAATTTTAACTCATGTGATCAAATTTATTATGGCCCATTGTAAAGTTATTAACACCAAAATCAGTGTTTAATTAGAATTTACTCTTATACAAAGGTTCATCTCATCTATATTGTCATATGACAAAACGTTCTTGCCAGCGCGGTATCCAAATAAATTGTAAATGTCCATTCATAATAACGTAGTTTTTAAAGGTTACAAAAATATAGTCTTCAAATAAGCGCCAAGTTCATAGTTCAAACTAAATTTATTATATCAATGCTATGCATATTCAGAAACAAATAAATATACATTCACACGTGCCTAATAAAAAAAAGGTGTTTTGTATTAACTTTTCTACGTACTCTCAAGATTCCAATTCATTTGGAGCTGAATTTTCTCATATTTCACCTTCTTCTGAGAGAGTTGGTTAATTTAATTTAGTTAATTACCAATCTTCATCTCTTCCTGCACATTAATTTACTAGGTGGTTCATTCATTCTATGCATTGACCTGAGATTCGGGCCACACCAATGTAGACCAATTAGTTTAATTTTTTCCACTATTAGAGCCACTTTGAATGATCCCTCAGGCTTTATGTTTTGATGTGTAATTCTCTCAATTTGTGTGTCTCTTCTCAGTAAATGATTCAAGTTCTTGAGATCATCTAGTATTTCAGGATTCAGTTAATAGTCATCACCTATTGTATAACTCTTTATAAATTTCCATGTTACATGTTTATGAAGGTTTATTAACTGAAATACGAGCTGCGTGTCTCTGGAATGCTTATCTTTAAACGATTAACTGCCCAAAGGGATTCAAAGCATTTTCCGCGTGTTTGACGGTACACATCCAAGACAGGAAAGCGGCCTCGTTAGGTCTCTATACAGCATTGTTTGAATTGAAAATGAAAGTGTTTTAATGAAAAATGTTTTATTTCATTAACAAAAATTATTTGCTTACAATAGTGTGGTGAGATTGCCGGTAAGTTTATAATAAACCTGTATTGGGAAATCACCGCTCCTCCATTCAGTGTCTTAATTGTAAATGAAAATAAAATTTTAGCACAGATAAAGACAAATAATTCATAATATTTTGTATGTGTGTGTGTGTGTGTTAGTGTGTGTGAATGTATAACGTCAAGAAAATGATACATGCCTAGTATTTTAGTCGATTTAAATATTATTATTTAATGAGGTTTATTAAACTGCTTATTTTGTTATTTATGTAATACATTTTAATAGATTTTCAGTATCTACATATATAGCTTAGTGATTTAATCCAAGACATAACAGTTTTTTTGCAATCACAATAATTAAGGGGGTAGATATTCAGTTTTTTATTGACAATATTATATATATAGCCGGTTTGTGTTTCATATTGTTTAGTAGCAAATGCTGTTTTTACTTATATATTGGCAATAGCTTTATCTTTTCTCCTTCTATTCATGATACTCGAGTCATAAGCTACAGATTTATGCCGCTTAAGTTAAGAATAAAGAAAATAGAATTTTCTAAGAGACAGGAGATGGACATAAATGTATAGTTGTTCAGTAGGGAATCTGTATGGCAGAAAATACATAACCTTGAGAAATGCCCTTTATGATCTTTTAATTTCCAAAAATTTTGTTTTTGTAGCTCCATCCCAAACTGGAATACAATATATTAATATGGACTGTGCCAAAGCGACATATATTTTATTTAAAAGTTCTCTGTTTGCAATATGTCTGAGCTTTTTGAAAATCCACATAAGTTTTCTTATCTTCCTATTATCAATGAATGAATGAATGAATACACTTTATTGCGTACAAATACAGTTATAAAAATCATTTACAATCAAAACCAAACACAAAAGGCGGCCTTATTGCTAAGGTAGCAATTTCTTCCAGGCTACCCTTGACTAAAAGAAATTATACCAATTAAAGAAATGAGTGAGTAGTGGGTTGATCTATGATAAATGTAAATGTATTACTATAAAACAGAAATACACACATATATATATACATATACTCATACATATATTACATACCTCATATAAAAAAGAAGACAATATAATTTAGGAGGAAAAATCCAGCTTGAAGAAATGTTCTTTTATCTGTTTCATAAAAGAGTTACGTGATTGTGCACGTCTGATTTCTACCGGTAGAGAATTCCATAATTTAATTGCTTTAATAAAAAAGGACTTGGCTAAGAAATCAGTGGAGTGAGACGGAATGATTAAAGATAGGTTATGAGAAGAACGCAGATCACGGATAGGATTGATAGAGTTAAAGTTAAAGCGCTCTTTAAGATATGGAGGAGTATGTGGGAGGAACAAGATGGAGTAAAGGAGTGTTAGGATGTGACAGTCTCTTCTACGAGAAATAGGTAGCCATTGAAGTTGGGCACGATATTCAGAGATATGGTCATACTTACGTAGACCAAATATGAAACGTATACATAAATTCTGGAGACGCTCTAGTTTATTCAGAAGGACAACACTTAGGTCAGAGTAACATACATCAATATAATCAAGTAATGGGAGAAGAAGGGACTGCGCAAGAGAAATTTTAGTTTTAGTCGGCAGTAGATTCTTAAAACGTTTGAGCGAGCTGTACGCGCCAAACACCCTCCTACTGACCTCTCCTACATGTTGGCTCCAAGATAAGTTTTTATCAATTATGACACCAAGATTCCTAACAGTATCCTGAAATGGTATATGAACGCCATTTAATAAGATTGGAGGTAGTGCTTCATAATTTATTCTCGCCTGATACCAATGGCTTCCAATAATAATTGCCTGAGTTCTATGCGGGTTAACTATTAGACCGTGTCGACGACTCCAATCGCAAATCTGCTCAAGATCAATGTTGGTGATAGCAATTGCTGTACATAGATCATCTATTGATGTTTGAGTATAAAGTTGCAAATCATCAGCATACATGTGATAGAAAGAAATAAGAAGAAGGGTGATTGAATTTATGAAGATAGAGAATAGTTCCAGATGTAAGTGCCATGACAGATTCTGGTCTACTATGAGTTTTACACACGAGCATTCCGTATTTTGTGGGTTTCCACAGTTATATATTTTAATATGAAAATTTTCTCTAGGTTGAGTTCTTTTGTTTCTTGTAAAACATATATAATTGGTTTTATCAACATTAACTTTGAGAAGATTTATATTTAACCAGTGTGCGATTGTACATAATCCCATTTTTGATGTTTCTCTTACTTCATCCCATGATTCTCCAAAAAATACTATAGCTATGTCATCTGCAAAAGAAAAAATGTTTGCGTTATGAAGTTTCAGGTTACAGAGTTCACTTGTGTAAACCAAAAACAATGTTGGGCCTAAAACACTTCCATTTGGGACACCATAAGTAATGTTGACCAGTGCACTAGTGTAGTTTCCCAACTTAACCTGGTATTTCCTACCCAGCATATAACTTGTCATAAGTTCAAGAGGAGTACCTCTGATTCCATATGGCTTGGCCTGTGTACAAGAGTAGGAACCGAGACCGTTTCAAAGGCCTTTTAAGGTCTAAAAATACTGTAAGACATTTTTTACCGTCATCTACATGTTTAACTATCAAAGATGTTATAGCTGTAACTGCATCCTCAGTCGATAATCCCTGTCTAAACCCATATTGCGGAGCACTCAAGATATTCAATTTGTTGAGGCAGCAAACCATACGAGTATCGATTAGTTTTTCTATAATTTTAGAAAGGGTCGTCAAAACTGATATTGGACGGTAGTTACTGACATTATCTCTATCACCACCCTTGTAAACAGGTGTTATAGTTGCTTGTTTTAGACTTGTAGGGAAAATACCTGTTTCGAAGCACTGATTTGCTAAATGGCAAATGATTGGTACAAGTAACTTGTGCGCTAGTTTTAAAAATCTAGAGGGAATATTATCCCACCCTGAAGAGCTATCGGATCGGAGACTCATAAGTACATTATATACTTCATTGTGATTTGTTTCTATTAAAACGAGGGATGTTAGTTGTGATGAAGAAATGAGTCCACTTGTCGGTATAATTGCATTTAGTTTACCATTAGAAAGGGTTTCATCTCTAAACAAATTTGCATCTTCATTGTTGGTTGTCATATTTATTTCCGCCAAATCTTTTCCTATATTGCAAAAGTAATTATTGACTTTATTAATTGACATGTGAGCTGAATTAAACAAATGAAAAACAAAATTTAATTTATTTGTAACAAACATAATATAAAGATAGGTACACCAACAATAAGCAGTTGTAAGTCGCGCAGTTGTATCTCCCTACTCTTAGTGAAGTAACGGTCTTCTTATTAAGAAGTTGAAGCTGGTGTTTTTTATATTTATATAAAATAAGCTCAAAATATTCCTAAAATATTTTTTATGAAAACTGGAAATTAAATAGAAAATCTCATTTACAAAGAAAAACAGAAAGGTTGACGATATATACAACATTAGGTATACATGTAATATACCTCAATGAATTAACTAAGCACCGAAGCATGAATATGATAAAATCTTATAATAAAAAAAGACTTCTGCGATAATATTTAAAACGTTTTAGTTGCATGTTTAACGCTGTAAGATGTAACCATAATTTATGATATATTACCCAAAATGTTTACCTGAACTTGAGAAGAATAATAAAATATGTAGTAAGATATATGTAAAATTATACAACACGGGACAAGAAAAGCGAAGACGTAGCAGACGCGAAGGCTGACTTAATATATGTTTCTGTATTCGCCGTTAAACTGAGCTCTAACACCATTAATTAATAACGCAACATAATTTATCTTTTTATATTATTTTCTCTCTGAAAATAAATGTGTTCTCTCCATTCGAAGACATACATAATTTCGTTAAGGAAATGAAACGATTGACAAAGGATAATTTATTCGAAAAGATTCGCAATAAATAAGAAGAAATATTTCTGAATAGAAAATATATCATTTTCTTTCTATCCGGTGGTATCGGTGTATTGTATGGTATTTATTTAGTTAGCTATAATGTTGTACATATATCTGTTTGTATATCTATTTTTTATTGTTATACTAACTTTTTTACAATCTCTTCGGAATTGAAAAACTTTAAGAAACTATTGGATTTATAAAAAGTATTACAGTAACATTGTTTGTGTTTTAACAATCCGTTTTAATTTGTTCACTCAAGATTTAGGTTCTTTCATTTGTCGGTTTTCAACGATGTTGTGCTGTGGTTTGTATACATTAAATAAGTTTATGAAGACACGAGAATCGTTTCTATCCATAGTATCCTATTTTGATACAAAAAGTATTTTATATTGCTTTCTTACCATCATGAGCGGCACACTTTCAATATAAAACAATACCTACTTCGTTCTGACCTTATTGATGGAACCACCATTATTCTCGTTCCACGGGCATAAAGATCCATTATAAAGAACAATACCTGTTACCCGTTCTATTATAAGGCTAGCTAAATTGAATACAGTGGTGTGATTTGCATTGATTGTTACGAGAATAACCATTATGGCTTAGCTCAGTACTGTTGCGTGGAGTAATTTAAGCGTGGGTGAAGTTACAGCACCAGGATCATCGGTACTTGTGGGTCAGACGCGTCACTAATTGAATTTCATTCATTATCATCAATAGCCTATTATTGTGTTAACCGTAGGGTTCTTGCTTATAAATAGAAATAAATAGGAAGAGCGCCATAACACACAATATACGTTAAAGGTTTTGAATCGACTTCAAAAAAGAGGAGATTCTCAATACGAGTGAATGTTTTATTTTGTACGTTTCACGACATCTCCAGAAATAATAGATAATTAGTATGGATCGAAAGTTGAAAGATCGGTATTTTTATTTAATAGAACTAGATAGTCTTAATATAATAATGTTATCGATGTCGCTCTGAAATATGAGGTAAGATTTTATAGCTCCTTTATTTTAAATACAATAGTAGAATAGAGAAATGTATTTTAGATTAAATAAGAAATTTGATTATTAGTTGCTTTATTATAATTTTTAGGGGTTTATGTTGGTACTTTCCATACTTGTCGCTCGCATGCGACTATAGTCTAACCAATATTTTGAACGTTCATTTCTTAATAATTCTTAATTCTCAGATATTTTGTTAATATAAATTGAGAGCGTAAATTATTTTATTAATATAAAACAGTTCTATACAGTATTTTACTACATAATCCATTGAGTAACAATTACAACGACGTCGTTCTAACTTTGCTAATCCTGTTTCAAAAACTTTACCAACTTTACGGAATGGTCAGCGCTTATAGACCTTTCTAACTACATAGTAAAAGTACTAGTAATTTAACACTATCCAGTGGTCGCATATACGACTTACAGAAACAACCATGAAGCATCATTTGAAATTTTCGTTTACCGACTTTTTATAAAGAAGAGAGAAAACGTCAAATTAAGACGTGTTGACTTACTTTGGTCGGATAATGGTTTAAACCTGGTACTAAAGTGGACTTACCTTTACAATAAAACGGTTAATGTAAATAATAATAAAAAAAGTTTATTATAAGCTTCTACGTTGACTTGCCGCGGCTTATTAGAGAACGGTACTTACCGATTATTGATTAATTAAATTTGTTTGACTTGCACGATAATGCAATATTAATATGACATTTTAAAATTTCATACTCATTAAAATAAGCATAATTTTTATTGAAAAATGCTTAAAAAACCACTTTGTCCCTGGAACTCGAACCCATGACCTTTGGCAAACCGGACGACTGCTCTAACCACTGAGCTACCCAGGACCTAACAGGACAGACGAATTTTTCAAGAATTTATTACTTTTTCGCTGCTGCAGAGCGTATTTTCATGATTGTTCAGGAAATCCACCCAATCAGCCGAAATAAATATTTATAAACTTTCGATAAAGATTAAAATCCCGATATCTACCAATGACACCATCCGCAAAAAAATCTGTGTCTCCGTGATCATGGAGCATGCGTCAGGGTTGATATATCGAACACTCGAGAAATATAAGGTACATGTTAACCCCGTATTAAACAATAATTAATGCAATATTAACATAGAATAGACATGATTTCATAATGAATGATAGTAATTGTTTAAATGAAGCAACCCCATCGAGTTTCGGTTCGTTTGATTTTGGTTTCAATTTGTGAAAATTAATGATGGAGATCGGTAGAATACAAATTACAAAGTTACAAATAAAATTCACCATTATTTTTCTTTTTTTTGTCGTAGTTATTCTTTTTAAAATAATAGTTTACTTGTACAATATATCTCAAATCTTCTATATCTATTTATCTCAAAGGGGTCCGTTCGTCGAATAATATCACATATCTACATTGCTTAGGTCACAAATAAATATGTCGGCGAGAACGCGCATCGATTGTGCGAAACGCCATCTGTCACCTGCAGCTGTCATCTTTCAAGATCTATGGTGCTTTGCGAAACGTCAAGTTATGACATTGACGACTGTCATCGCTTGGGAGTGGTCTATGCTTGTTCGAAGATGGGACTTTACGTTGTGCGGCCATATTGAGCGGACGCAAGCGCAGAACTCTCCGCGTTTCGTATCGCAATCCGTTTGCATCGAGTTATTATTGATGTACTCCGATTAGATAATTAAGTAATTCAACTAAATAACTGATTTGTGATCTATATGCGATCTTATTTCGAAGGAATATCTCGACCACTAGTCAGATTGCGGATGTTGACTAACCTAACTTTCCGCCGGCCCCGCATGACTTCCCGACAAATAGATTATTAGCACTCACATTATGGAAATGAGAAACAACGAAGATTATCAGATGATACAACACCCAGACTCGAAAAATAGAGCCGGCGTGCGAGCCATTTACGAAAAAAAGACTTTTAAATACTTTTAATTTTATTAATATAACACATTTTTATTTACGCATGGCAAAGAAACCTGATTTTAAATCCAAACAAAGATTTAACACTATATTTTGTAGTAAATAATTATTTATTATTTTTTTATATTGACTTAACAACCGCCATCAACGTAGCCAAATGACTTTTTCTAATTAACTACTGATTAAAACATCTGTGGAGCCATTTACATAAACAATGGCAATATTATTGGACTCTCTGTATTGTCTTCCGAGGGCCATTATCATTTAAGGTAGAAATGGCATGCCTTCTCTGTGCCATTACACAATAATGAAAAGTTAGAGCCTTTTTTCCTAAAAAAATTAAAAGCATTGTTTTGATTAATTATATAATATTGTTGTTACTTTAAATCGATAAGATATATATTATTATAAAAATCGCGGTCAATAATAAAGATAACCAATTTTTGTGAGTCTATCCGTCGAGTCCGTATTTTTTGCGTAATCAATTGATTACAACAATTGAGGCGAGTTGAAATGTCACATGGCATCACACTTTTGTACTTGTTCTACACAGTTGTGAATAGCGAGTCCCCAGTATGTTTTATCCTAGCATCATCCCTATTACTTCTTTTTTTTTAATATTATTTATAACTAGTTGTTTTCCTGCCACTTCGCCCGCGTAAATTATAGCATAAGTCAAATTGTAGAAATTTTTAAAATTAGCTCATTGATTTAGGAGCTTATTCAATGCAAACAGAAAAATCTTTCCTCTTTATAATATTAGTAGACACATATATGATATCTTTTGATATTTGCCTCATAATTTAATTAACCATTAAAAGCTTATATCAAAAGATCGTTAAGTTACCTTAAAGTTAAAAGTCTGATGGGCGTAAACTGAAGTTGGTTAAGACAAGTAATCTTGCCGCCATCAAAGTAGATTATCGAGTTGAAAACTGAAATGCTGTTGAATAGATAAAGTTTTGATAGCAACCAACGGAGGCTGGAAGGGGTATCGTCAATAGTCAATGTTAAACTTCAGCTACAAAAGCGTGGCCTCGATCCTGGTAACTGACATTGAATCCTGGGGGAAAGTTGGTAATACCTCTGTACATGTCAAAATAGTAAAACTTAACAAAATATCGCCATAACACCGAAAAGACGTCGTGGCTAGAAAGCTTCATAAGTGGCCACGCTACTGTGCTTGAATTCTGTTAATAAATGTATTTTTTCTATCTTTTTGGTACAAGAGAGGTCTGGCACGAACTCTGATATATATATAATTTGCACAAATATGATTTTAACAAAATAGTTTCGAACTTTTCCAAAATTATGTTTCCAGACAAACAAAATAGAGCAGAATGAAAAGAAAATGATATAAAAAGAGTACCAAGTACTTGAAAGATTCGTCGGCCCTATTAGGTCCCGTGTAGCTCAGTGGTTAGAGTAGGCGCCTGGATTGTGAAAGATCGTGGGTTCAAGTCTCATATCAAAGTACCAAGGACAAAGTGTTTTTTTTTTTAATATTTTTCATTAAGACGAATTCTCACATTTGCCTGGCCTTAAATAGAACCTGGAATAAATGATGGCAATACTTCTTGTGTACTACTCGATAACAAAGGAGTTAAATATTGTATTTTATAGTAAAAAAAAACGTTATTCTTTATCCGCGTGAAATAGCTGGTATTAGGAGGTTTCGTGACAAGCATCATCGCGTGCCGAAGAATGGTGTATCGATCCGTTGGTACATTTTGTTTGTGTGAACTATTTTATCGGAACTATGTTTTATGACGACCATTTTGGAAATAAAATAAACATTGCAACTTTACTCATTTGAATAAAATCTTATGTAAATTTTCAAATCAGAATTTAAAGGTGAAATAACAATATGATCTCCTTCTTTTTAGAACAATGTCAACTGTGAATATATTTTAACTATTACATAAAATTCACACAGATAATTTATTTAATATTCTTTTAATATCAAATTTCAATATCGACTTTGAAAACACAAGTTATCTAATGGCACGGAAATATCCATTCAAACCCTGATGGCCGAGCAACCTGCAAGGCTGTTCGAACAAAAGCCTTAGGGAATGGCCTTTGCCCTTTGCGGAGGCGACGCTTAGAGTCGTATTAGTAGGTGACAACCGTTTAGATGGCATTAGGGAAGACAATTCGCTTTTGTCTACAAAGGTACGACTGTAAGTGGTTAGTAATTAACTACACACAAAGAGGTCTGTAGCATATACCTCAATGAATCTTTTTAAAATGTCATCTTCTTAAAATGTCGAATCTTTTTAAAATGTCGTCATTATTTAAGCAACGAGGATGCTATGGGTGCTGATCATGTTATACGGATTACTTACATAGAGTTACATACACTATATACTTCGCGGCGATATGTGAAAACTGAAAAATAGAGATAGGAAGGGACTTATAACATGGCCAAACCGTACAATCCGTTGCGTACCGTGAGTCAGTTGAGTACGTGCAGCGTACAATGGAGATTTAGCTTTAGGCTAACATTACTATGAATAGTATAAGACTACAAGTTATGCTATTATATTGAAAATATCCTCAAACTCGTACTAGAACGCAGCACTGATACGTCATAGAACTTTAATGAAACAAAACTTTAGTTGAAGTAATAGATGAAGTAGATTTTGTTGAAGTAGAAGTTAAATTTGACAACAAACTCGATACTGTTTTATAATATTATAATAATGCTTTATGGTAGTCATGTACGCACTTTCTATTGTTATCTCTAGAAAATAGAAAAAAGAAAACAAAAGGAATGACAGAAATGTGACTCAAATTGGTAAAGTATTTAGGACCCTCGGGCGTCACCTCATGTGTCCGAAGAAGTAGGGTTGACCGTCCTTTGTTTTCAAAATTTAAGTAATGACTCGCTATTCTGACATTTACCCTTTGCACACACTTTACTTACTTTATTGAAGAAATGCTTTCTAAGGTCCTATCGATGCATTTGTTATGTCCTATTCTCCTATATAACTCTCAAAATTTTATTGATTACGGTGAACACATACATTTGGTTATTTTCTAAAAGAAATTAAAACGCTCTGTAGTAAAGAAAAAGTAACAAGTGCTTGAAAGATTCGTTAGTCCTGTTAGGTCCTGGGTAGCTTAGTGGTTAGAGGATTGCGCCCGGATTGCGAAAGGTCATGTGTTCGAATCCCATATCAGAGTGCCAGGGACCAAGTGGATGTTTACCCGACTGCGCAATGTGAAGGAGTGTAATGTGTTTATGAGTTATGTATATATGTTTGATTCTATATGGCATTATAAAGACAAAACGGCTTGGCCAATTTTTATGAGTTATACGTCAATCGATCTGTAACCTGTTATGTGTTTAGTGACACTCGCTGTGTTTTACACAGTAATCAAAATACTTTTTTTGGGTACCTCCCCTACATGTAAAACGGGGATGATTTTCAACAATCGGGACCTATTCAAATTATACGGGGCTCCATATATTGGTCAAATAGGAATGGGTCCTGACTGATGATCCTTCTATTCTGCTTTTGAATATATGATATGTTTTATGTGTGTATATATTTTAAAACTTTTTCAATTGAGCAGTTATTCAGTAGTACTTAATAACATTCCAAACTACTGGGTTTGTTTTATTCTTTTTAGTTTTTAGTGAAACTAATTACATATTATTTTCCCATCTTTCTTTTGTTTTCACGCAGGCGGGTTTTTTGTTTTTTATAATTATATAAGCATTTTTCATTAAGAATTTGTGAAGATTATATCCAGATTAGACTCTGGCGAACCCGAGGGGTTAATCTAAGAATTGACTTTAACACCTAAGTTCCATGTAATATTCACTTTAATTACATTTTAACAAAATATCCCATTGTGAGGACAATAAACTTTGGCGTGTGAGGAGGTATAAAACATCTGTTTTTATTACCCGTAACTCAACATGATATTATCCAGCTATGTTCCAACAAACTTACCTCTAAATCACATTAAAAACTTTTTACTGTACACCACTTACACAATCTCGGTGCTTTGTAAGTTTTGATAAGACTAATCGCTTTTTAGAATTAAAAAGTTTAGTTGTAAAATCTTGTTAGTTCTATTAAACAGTAGTGCGAGTTCTATTGTAATTGAACTAAACTAAAAGCTAATTGTATATAAAAAAAATACATATATTATTCTATTGTGACGTAATTAAGAAAAAAATTGTACACTAAGAAATTCGTTAATTTTGCTAAGTAATCAGATAGCCGAAACGGCTAAAGCAGTCACTTAGGTAGGCGAAAATTATAGTGTGAACTGTTTTATATCTGTGAACTGTTTAAGTTTCATGATGTTTTACTTATTTTTAAATGGTTTTCTTAACCTGTTATTTTTTCATGAATTTCCTCGTTCTTCAACATTGGGACCATTCGTACACTGTTTAGTCAATGATTTTTAAAATATTGATAATAAAAGATAAATTACTCAATTTCTTATTAGAACATAAAACATACTTTCTGCTCCTTATTTAAAAAGTTCAAAGTCGATATCTTGTAAAATAAAGGAAAGGATTTAAATTTACTAAAAGCAAAATGAATGTCCAAATCTACCCCTATTACGGGGTACAATCGTACATGGGCAGGGGAACATTCAGACAATGTGGTAACTTCATATATATTAAGTAAAACAACAAATTAATTAAAATAATTATTTTCATTGATCTTAAATTTATCAACGATGTAATAAACTAAACGACATATAGGCTTAGAGTCTAACTATCTTTTTTACGAAAACCGTGCATCCATTCTATATCAGCGAAGCCAGTTTCATAACAATTTTGCAAACATTTATATTTCAAAACTTTGTCATAATCATTTGACAGTGTTCTGACTTCCAATATCGTGAGTCCGAAATATGTTTTTGAACTTTTTCAATTTATTAGTCTTTTCAGTAAAACTATTTGTTTTTGACTACTTAAAAACTCCTTTTAATTACGCAAAAAATATAATTTAATTAATATTGGGATCGTGTCTGCCTTTTCTTCTTAAAATTCCGATCATTTTTTTCTAAATTTTCTGAAATAATCATAAAAATCGTTAGCGGGGGTACACACATACGCGTACGAATGAACCCTTGCTGGAAATGTACGAATGTGCCCCAAAGATAAAGAATAAAATTATTTTTTATAACACAAAACCCACGTAGAAAAATACACAAAATTGATATATTATTATCTTAATCATATTCACTTACGATTAAGCAATAATCCAATAAAATTTGATGTATCATTAAAGCACAGAAGATCCAAAAACATTAACAAAATATTTACTATGAGCATGCCAAAACACTTTGAGTTCTCTAGTTTTGCTCGCAGTGGCTGCATGTGTGGCTAATTATGTGGACAACTGGCATTCACCGGCGCCTACTGACACGAAGCCGTAATAAATAGGCTTTTCTACAAGATGTAGTAGTGACTGTATGAAGGTTCCCCGTGTACGAATGGTGAATTAACCAGCATCAAAAAGACTTAAAAATTATCTAATATTACTGACTGATTCAATGTAAAATACTTGCCTGTCAGCAATGTGAGATGTTTTCAGTAAAAAATTTCAACTGTACAACAATTCAGAGATGTCCAGTTTAACAAGGGATAACCATTTTAAAACTGATGTGAGGGAGAGGGATAGCATTAAATGTGTTAATATCAGAATAGGATAGCTGGTATTCCATTTATGTCACGTCCAACTGTTCGATACCTGGACACACGCGGGATACTAATAAGGTTTCGAAGTAGCTACTCAATATAATTGTTGTCGTTGGAATAAAACGTCTCTGTCTGTATTGCTGTCCATAGAAAGGATATGTAATCAATTTTATTTTTAAAGAAATTTAAAACATTATATTTACGAGATAATGACATGAATAATCGTCTAAATAATTTGATTTGGTGGAATGCTTTCGATTATTTAAACTAATATTATAAAGAGGAAATAATATTAGTTTAAATAACCGAAAGAAAGAGTCTGCTCTAAACTACTTAATTTAATCCAATATCATTTTATGATCAATATTTGTCAATGAGTATGTATGTCTCGGCAACCGGCATATTAATCAGTAATCGAAAAATATATGTTTTGTTATTTCTGATAATGTATTGGAAAGTGACTTCATAGTCTAATAAAGAATTCACTTCCCAATAAGATTTCATTTATGTGAAATAAAACAGAGAAAAATAAGCATCCGTTGCTTAGTTTCTTGCTGGTTCTTCAAGGTCTCCGTAGATATGCGAACCGAGGGCATAGTTTTCGGCTTTCACATGTATTTGTAAAAGTCTAGACTGAATAAATTATATTGAATTTGCATCAAACAGGATTCTGGACTGATTTTAAAAATATTTCACCTACTAGAAGCTATAACATATGTGCGCAGGCAAAATCGTTAAAAAAAGAATGGCCCTAAATAGATCTTTAATTTGCGAAGAAATCAATATACATACATCAAAACATACATACCCAACGAAACCTAGAAGAACCTTTTCCTTTTCGATTTTAAGTCGATTAAAAATTTGTTGAAAAGAACATCAACTGCTGCAGAAATATGTACTTTATACGATCGATGATAGTTTTCCTAGGTTTTTTATGACTAAACTTTTTTTATTGAAATACCCAACATTTTATAAGGGTCTCTTTTTGCGCTATAATAGGACCTCGCAAAATGTTTCTTGCAAGATTTAGGTTTTGCGCTACCTAGTGGTAAGTACGAGTTAGTACTCGATCTGATATAAACGGGAACGAAGGTCTATACGAGTCTTATAAAAGTTTCCCGTAATTTATTTATTTATGTTATATGAGCACAGAACATTTTATTTGGTTACTTAGAGTACATTATTTGCATTCAATGCATGTCATAGATTAATAGAAATGTCCCATAGAAATCCCTAAAAAGTGTGTAAATAAATTAACAGTATGATATGAAAATTTTCATATTCAATTTCTCTCTTGAAATATCTGATAAAACGTGTTCCGAGAAAACAAGAAAAAGAAAACAAGCGATTTAAGAGGTCACGACGTGACGCAACTGGGCAAAACGACGAGGCTTATTTATGTGAAAAAGATACGGGCAAGCGTGAAGTCGACTTAAGGAATTATATTTATATTATTATAAATAAAAAGGCAATATACATAGTTCCCAGGTTTCTTTACTTTTCAAAAGATACTGTATCATAGGCATTTGTTAATTTGGGCAGTACAATGTTCTAAGACTGTTCACTTTCCTACAACAGGACACGGTCAGACGTTGATGTATGGTAACCTAAACCTAAATATGTTTCCGTAAATGCTAGTTTCTTCAGTCCTCTCATGCTTCACTTCATCCTCCACTCTTTGAGTATACTTCGTTTTTTTCTGCTGTAATTTAACCTCAGACAATTCAAATTTCCATCCTGAACCTCCCTCAAGTTGCATATGGTTTTTTGATAGTATAATCACCACTAGCTTTCTTTCCGCGCTTTGCCTGGTAAGTCACTGCAGAAAAACACAAGCGATTAACACATTTCTCAACTTGCAATCTGAACTAGACAAAACACCTGGCACCACAATTCACATATTATCTTTTTATGTCTCTGTTATTTAAAGGAAGATTAAGTGCAGGGTATCCCTTATCTTCTGCAATGCAGCCATGATGAACATATGTCAGTGTGTCCTGCTGTCAACGTCTGATATTTGTATTACTCCGGTCTGCTTGTCTACCTATACCTCCAATAGGATTGGATACCATAATATCAAAAATAGTTTCTTGATATAACAGGGTTTACCACAAGCAGGTGGATGTGGTATTTGTGAGGAGAAACTAGGTGACCGCTTTTTGATGAAGAAATAAATTGAACATCACTCACCGTCGAACCGTCAATCCTACAATTGTGGACCCCTAATAAAAATGGATTAATTTAAGCTTCGTACAAAAAAAGTTATAGAATAAAAGATTTTTTCGCTTTTTTCTTATTCGTTGACCGAATTATTGTCGAAGTATTGTTTAGTAAAGGTCAAAATTTAACTCTCAGAAGCTTGTTGAGATTGAAACTGATTTGATTTGTTTTAATTACATGAATAAATTGACAATAATATCCCTTTTGTAATTTCATTATGTTAATAAAGAGTGAAACGAATAAATAAAGACAAGATTTAATCGTAGTCAAAGTCAAAATATTCTTAAATGCGGATAATTTATTAAAAGATCTTTTGAATAGCCAAGAGTCTTTATGAGTTAATTATATTTTATTTACAACAAATAATGCAATATATAGGCTGAATTCTCAATCTGAATAACTGATTAAATAATACACATTAAAATTCAAAAAACTGCATAGGTTTATCTAAATTATTAAGCTATGCTCTTCCATATAGACACACGATTCTGTAACTATGTAATCTAAAATATAATAATAATAAATAATAAAAATTGAATTTATTTTCCTCACAAATACAGGAACATGGTTACATGTTTATTGACTAAACACAATTTACAAAAAGAAGATTGCCTGTCGACTTTGTGAGGAACTGGTGTCTGTAAGGGGCGATAGCCTGAAATACAGATCACCAGGACCCACCCCTCGGGAATTATGACTATTTTCGCATTAAATGACTAAGTAACTATTGTGCTAATTTTACTACAAGAAAAATATATATTATGACTCGCCACTAAAATTGCCACAGCTTAGTAACTTTCAAAGGCTTTCAAAGATATTATTTCTTTCAGTCTGACTACGTGTTATCATTAATATATACTTAGTATCTATCATCTTTACTACTCCATTGTTTAAAACCGAGGTGATATTTTTGTTGATCCAAAGCCTTCAATCAACTACCTCAAAGCTAATCGCAGAGATACTTTATTATTACTGTACTTGTCATTAAAACTTTGAAAATACCTTACAACAATACAGTAAATCCGATTCACAGAGAATATAAAGGGGAATCACAAATAATTATTATAAATTTGAAAGTCTTTTCTTGCCTTCCAAGCTCAATATTATAATTATATATCTAGTTTAAAAAAGCGTTAGCAAAATCTGCTCAGCATAACATTAAATGAAATTTCAAAACTCGTTTTAAATTAATGTCGTTTGTCGAGGGCGACCTTTTCTCCATTGTATAATTGATTATCAGCCTTTTGTTTTAATAAAACGTGCTTAGTTAGGCTGTGGTATGTTTCATACCAGAAGTAGTTTGATGCACAGTAAGTCATGAATTTGATAAAAAAGTTCTATTTGCTGGTTGGAATGATTGTTAATAACGAGATTGCTACCATTTAATGTAAATTTATCGTGTTTCCGATATTTCGGTCCTTCGCAACGGCCATCTCATTATTAACATTCTAATGTAAATGACTATGAAAGTTTAACAACATATTATTTGTTGGTTGATAATTTTTTTTTTTATTTAAAATATGTATGACAATTTGATACGTAAGTATTTTGGTAATAAAAGCTGATTGATACATTATGAAGAATCGAAATAAACGAAAAGACATGAAGAGGTGACATTAAGTTGGCTTAGATTTGACACAGGCTTTCTATCAAATCAAATACAATCAATCTGAGCAGATCACAAGTGTATTTTTTTAAAGAATTTAGATAATAGAGCACTTTAAAGAATGATAATTTACTTGCTTATTATGTGTACACCAGCATTCTAAAGAAAGTATGATTCTAATCTGTATTTAAATAATTGTATAATGTGTTAAATGATGTAACTACATACTTTAAATCACTCAGTTAAATGAACATAAATCTTATGTGACCAAAAAATTATTATAGATTAATTCTATCCCGGCTGCATCTGCAGTCGTTAATACTCTCCAATCCGCATTGGGCCTGCGTAGAGGGTCATGGCCCATCCTCCTTAACCTTCCACAAGGAAGGCCTGAGCCCCTGCAGTGGGGACGTAAAAGAGCTGATAATGATTATAAACAATTTGGTAAAAAATATGAATAATCGTTCGTACGAAATATAATAATTTTTGTCCCTTTTATCCGTATTTGTTTCAACGTTTACATAATTTTACAAATAATTTGTTGTTTTCAGACCTCCTCTTGGTTTTGAAGGTGATTTAAAATAATATTTTTTTGTGTGATTCAAAATTTAAACTATTTAAGAGCCCATAGTGATAACTCTATTTCAATAAAATATTTATAAAAGCTTATATCAGAAACTGATGGCCTCTTAATACTAGCACCGTGTTTTTTTTTATTTATGTAGGTACCATTTACTATACGTAGCGCCACTTCACAGCGACATTTTAGTTGACACAATGACACTTATTAGTTATCCTAATGTTATGTATGTATTTTCTTTAGGTACAAATTTGAAAATATTTTTTATTAAACTTGATTCCACACGTTTACGACGTGTAGCAATAAAAGCAAGGTATGGACTTAATGCGTGCGAGTTTATGTTGAGGCTTACAGTTAACGAAATTTTATATTCCGCTTCCATCGGTGGTTAGCTTTTAGATTTATTTTAATGCGATATTTAGGTTTGGGTTTAGCATTTAATGTTTAAGATGAAAGGTCAGACACTTTTTCATTTAATGTATAAGATGTTTACATAAAAAAAAAAGTTTAAATTCTTACTGTAATATTTTATCAGGAATTTTATTTTCTAATACCTATATTATTTAAAATGCTTGTTCGATAATTATAAATTACGCGTCTGGTTAAACGAACAATAATATATGTTCGTTTTATAATAATAGATAATTTCGATACATAACAGCTTTCGATGTTTTTTATACCTCTATAACGAAATTTTGGCCTTCTTTCATATTATTGTTTCATGACTGTAATTTATTTTGGCATCATATATATATGTGTGATTGTTTGATGCCAAACTAATTTAAAATAATAATAAAAATATTTTTGGTTCTCTTCAAAAATTTAATTTCACTGTAGGGTCGTAATAGATTAAGTTCACCGTAGGATTATAATTTTTTTTTTTCATAAAATGTATTCAATCTGAAATTACAATAGTTTTTTTTTATTACATACTTATTTAATTACCATGGTTTGTGGTGTTAATAAGGCCGCAAAAAATAACCTAGTAGATTGATAAAGTCAATACTACCGGCGTCGTCAATAAGTTTAATACAGAGGAAATTAGCTCAGAACTAGATTCGTTAGTTGTTGCTCATGAAGTGATATAACATTTTGTAACTTTGCGAAACACAATTTCAAGTTGTGAAACCACTTGATAAGTCCATGTGTATAAAATTATTTGTTATTTATTTTCTTTTCGTTAAGTTACGATGCTGTTAATGAAACATCGGGAAAGTGTGGATTTTGAGAGTGAAGTGGATGATAATATTTGGAGTCAATATATCTTTAAAAAAAATATTTGTCATTTAAATTGGAAGAAAATAAATTTCACTTATTTGTATTTGATGATCAGATAAAATATTCTCAACTTGAATATTCAGTTAAATGCATACAAAACGTTGAACAGTCATCAGGGTTTGTTTTTTTATTTAGTGCTATTACCTCTTTAGGTACATTAATTCTGCTGTGGCGAAGCCGAGTAGCTCGGTGGCGTAGTGGATAAGCGCCGCGGCTCGCGATTGTAGTCGTTAAGCAACTTTCGCAAGGGTCGGTCACGGGATGGGTGACCAAAAAATATTATCTCGAGCTACTCCGTGCTTCGGAAGGCACGTTAAGCCATTGGTCCCGGCTGCATTTGCAGTCGTTAATACCCTCCAATCCGCATTGGGCCAGCGTGGATGGTCATGGCCCATCCTCCTTAACCATTCATAAAGAAGGCCTGAGCCCCTGCAGTGGGGACGTAAAAAGACTGGTGATGATGATGATTTTGCTGTAACTAGTGTAAATGTTGGTATTTTTACGTAATTAATATAATACTGTTCTCCCATCGGCACGCCTATTTAGAAGCAAATAGCATACTAAATATAATACTAATTTTAAAACTATGTTACAAAAGCATTAATATTGTCATAAAGTAATATTCAACAACAAACAAGCGTTGAATTGACATTTGAAAATGTAAAGAAGAAATAAAACAAAGGAGAAACGAATATCAATGGCAAAATGTTCACGTTAACAATGTTTAAAGAAAAAAATTAATTGCAAATCGTCACAGAACAGCATCAAGAACTATAGAGAACACAAAGAGTTTCCACACAATGCTCTAACTGCCACTGATTCCCGATGTGTAAAAACAATACAAAGCCTTTGTTCCTGTGAAATTGGTTCAGTCAACGAGTAATTGAAATGTCGAGAAGATAATCCGATCTGTGGTTGGTGATTTTGGGACGAAGGGAATTTTATGTGTTTATTTATTAGAATTTCACGAGAATGAGTTTGCTTATACACTGAATCTGGTACTTAAAATAAAAAAACAAATAACTTACAAATAAACTCCAACCCCCCTTTAATATTTGAAAATGCCTTTCAAACAAAGAAATAATAATCAGTGCACCAAGCTGATTTGCACTTTGTTGTTTAGGAATACGACTTTAATTGTGAGATTTATTTATCTGTTATTAGATCAGTTGGTGTCGAATTGGATTAGAACCTATATATTTGCAATTATAGCGAATTAAAGGTAAAAAGCGCTTGAGAAATTTGCCAGTTCTGATAGCTCGATTATTTAGTACAGTCAGAGGCGGATTTAGATATTTGCCGCCTAGGGACTGATAGCGTATTGCCGCCCCGCCAGCCCAGCCCCAGCCACTCCCGCGGTCCACGTCCACCAGTATAGCGCCGGTTGATAATAGGTTATTCGTGTCTTAAATGTTCTTCTATGTTTACTCTATTTTAATATATTCTTAGCAAAAAAGGTCACACGCACACTCTTCATTGTTATTTACTTTAGCTATTTCTCATTTAATAATAATACTAAGGATAGTATGATTCAATTATTTTTTTATAGTCATAAATTACAGGAGAGAGTAAAACTCCCAACATGTCAATACACAAAGAACGATATTTATTTGTATGTAGGTATAGTAACATTTGAGTAAAAATTTAACAAGATATAAATCTAATATTTCGTTGATCCAAATAACAAAAATGTAAACTTACTTTAGAAACGATTGAAAAAGATTGAAACTAATAAACATAAAATCATACTTCTGGTAAAGAATTGATCAAAAGGAAAATTACAATTGTTTTCTTCGAAATCTTCGAGATTTGGTATTTGAAAAAGCGTCAATAACGTCTTCAAAGTCTATACTCTTAGTTATCACATGTTCAATGCTTAAGACTGCTACATTTTGAAGACGTGTTTCACGCATTGTCGAGCGGGAATAATCTCCTGTCCGTTTCAGAACAGATAACCTTTCTGCTGAACAATTAGTAGCTGGGATGGACAAAAATAGCCTCAACAAGCCTCAAAAATCCTCTGCGCTCGCCCAGTCGAGACTGAAAACTGAATAAAAAACATTGACCACGCTAGTACGAATCGTACTGTACGATAAAATTGTAATCAATATCGTGTTTTTTGTTCATTGCTTCTTTTCATCGTAAATTTATTGTCACCGCCACGCGTGGCGTGTGCCCATTGTGCATCTCTATCGCTTGTTCCGCGCTCTCGCTTGCACGCGCAGGCTCAAGCGGAACGTTACACTTCTTCGTATGTGCTGCCAGTGTTTATCGATTGACTTGACGTTATCACGTCAAAAAGGTAAAATTCGCCGCCCCCTTAAATTTGCCGCCCTGGACTGTAGCCCCTTCAGCCCCCCCTTAAATTCGCCACTGAGTACAGTCGCGCGGATTGCAAAACAATATGTGTTCGATCCATATCCTGAGCACAGGTAACTGATTTGTTAGCGTTTTTATGATGAATATATCAAACACCGTAGCTGAGTAGTTCGCACGCCGGTTTCTAGGTGTCGCCATCTCTGAGGTCCTGGTTGCGATTCCGGTCGGGTCAATGTAGAAAATGAACTTTTCTATATTGTCGGGTCTGGGTACCTTCGTTGTCTCAGATACTCCATAATACAGGGGCTAAAGCTACTCATCTTGGAATCTGAGAAAAGGTCGGTGTTGTTAAATATATATAGATATTTTTTGATAATTCATATTTTTAATATTGATCTGGTAATTACATGGTCTTTGTAAATGTCATTACTTCTGTTGGAGCTGGTGGGTTTTTTGCTCGTTCTTCTTATTAGTCAAAAGATGTCCTGAACCGTTAATATGAATTTTATTAAACTTTTTAAGAGCAGTGTTCTTGTTATAGTATTAATTTCTTCTAACAGATACTGCCGTGTTATATAACATGGTAGTGGCAGAAAAATTAAGTGCCATTATGGCATTAGTCATTAAGAAAAGAACCATAAGCGGGGCACATCAGAGAAAAAAGATCATGCAATTTCACGGGAGCCAGAAAACGTAGTTTCGCCGAGACGGGATGACATTATTCGCGCAATCTGCGCCAAGATAACGTGGGTAGGGTGGGCGATAGAGTACCACGTACCGCGACGTTATTAAAGATAATACTTTATTTTTCTGAGAGATTTATATTGCTAGTATACATTTTTTACAACCGCCATTTGTTACTTGCGTACAATCATTGTTCTTTGTCTCAAGGACAAACGTAGGAAAAGTGCGGTTCGCATGAAGAAACTTAACAAAAAATCCAGCTCACATTTTTTTTTGTTACGTAGGTAGTTATTACCGTAATAATAAATTGAATTCGATTTTAATAGACATCTTTTTTCTAGAGCCTACTGAGAAGAAACTGTTACAGTTTTCCTTTCTGAGAGATTCTGGCGACCCGCATAACCGGTTTCTTGCTGAAACCTATGGAAGGCACCAGCTTTACATATATCAATGAATAGTTATTATCCCAATCGATAATCTTACTACAGACCTAAAAGAATCGTCACCTAGAAACTGGAAAAACAAATAAAATCTCACTAAGTTCTCCTAAATTATATTAAACTAAATGGAAATTACAGCCTATATCACCCAAGTATTATGAAACCTACCAGAAGTGAAAGACTTTTTAAAATCAATAAAGTAGTTTCGGAGCCTATTTAAGGCAAACAAATAATTTAGTCTCTCCTCTTTATATAATGTCTCCTCTTCTCTATTCAGCAAAAAAAACAGCTTCCTTCATATCCAGAATCGAACATTATTAAAAGGTCTAGCCAAAAACCTTGTGCAAACCAAGATATAATACTTTTAGTTGGAATCAAAATTTTGTATCACTTGTGTTTCATACGGATCATGTGTCTGATATGATTTTTTTTATTATTACGATATTAGTATATGTTGACAACGTGAATACTTGGATTTGTTTTAATCACCTACATCGATTTTAAGTCTACTTATGGGTAAACTCTATCGCTAGAGTTTAAATATGCATAGAATTGGTACAGATTTGTCAGATAATCCAATAATATGCAGCCGGGACCAGCGATTAGAAATACTTTCTTAAGCACGAAGGAAGAAATAATGAATGAACGGTCACCCATCCCATGATCCACCTTTGTGAAAGTGGGTTATCTTCTTCGATCTGTCTCTTATTAACATTCCCGTCCATTTATATTAATCTTCAACAATATTAATTTATTCTTAAGTTTATAATGATTATATTTTATCAATTTTGAACTAAAAAATATTTTTAATTATATTTTCGGAATTGCGAAAGTCATGGGTTCGAGTCCCATCTCAGAGTACTAGGAGCAGTGGATTTTTAAGCATTTTCATAGTATAAACTAAATAATTAATATCAAGATATAAGCTAATTTACAAAAATAAATGAACTTTTTCTCTTCGTACGTTACTTTACAAAAATATAATATACCGAATAAACTGAAAGAAGGTCAGTTACCAAGTATTTATGCAATTTATTCTCATGACCTGGGTCAATATCCGCTACTATTTGCAAGTTGCCAAGTTTTGCAAAGTAGTCATGGTATCTCATTTGTAAGGGTTGTCTCATGGGTGCTTCTACTTTAATATATTCCCGAGCAATATTCAAGTATTATGAAATGGTTCAGTAATTTCCAACCTTTTTGATGGTTTTTTTAAATCCCCTACATAACTAAAGTTAAGTCTGCGATTATCGAAGTAAAACTACTTTCGCAAAGGTCGGTCAATGGATGGGTGACGAAATTATTGTTTTTTCGAACTCACCTGTACTTCAAAAAACAAGTAAACTGTTTTACTTCTTTTTCACTGTTTCAAAGCATGAAGCACCCAGACTGTACGTGCACTTTTTCGTGGGCATTAAGCTAAGTAATGATTAAATCACGGAGTGTTGACCATAAATTATATGGCCCACAGAGAAGACATTGAAATGGTGATGATGAATTCGATAAATCTGAATAAAATAATAATTACACTTGCAACTATGTGTCACCGACTAACATATGTTTAAATCCAAATTTCAAGTCGATTGGTCCAGTTGTTTCATAGTAAATGGACTGTAACAGACGAACAGCAGATGTAAAGACGAATGATTCCTTAAATGTTCACTTTTTTCTTTCCTAGGTTCGCCATCATGAAAACATAACTACCACACTGTTATTATGACAGCCCTACTCATTTTTACAATGAATTTGTTTCTGCACACAAATTACTCATCTAAAGTTGCTCGGATAAGTAAAATAAAAACAAAACGTCTGCATCCATTATTATGTTTCTGGAGATAGTAGGGTCTTTCAACTTTATTTCTCGATGGAACCAAACTTTGTCTGGTAACGATACAGCAAACATTTCGTATGAATATTTCAAGTTGTTAAAGTTTTCGCAAAGTTGCCTTGTAGTTATAATTTTCGTAATTCATTGATGTCATAGCTTATAATCAAGAATAAATAAACTCAATAAATATTAGACAATGTCAAATATATTCTTAACTCAGAACCCAAAATATGAAGTATTAGATAATATAGAAAAAATAATTAAATACATACAATTTCTTAGCGCAATTATATGAATATTGATAGTTAATTTTTCTGTGGAAATGTATGATATTAATAGAGATTTCACAAGATGTATAATTATTTTCGTTTGATTAATTATAACTCTGTTTTGATTATTAGATTGAGTAATACTATACTATCTGCCTCTGTCTATCACATTGATAAGACTCGCGATTTTCTCTTAAATTTATCTGACGAATTAATATATTAATAAGAAGCAGACGACAAAGGAAAAACGACTTTATAACCTCTTACTAAATTTTGCGTACTTCCACCGTTTTCTATTCAGGTGAACGTTTTACGTCACATCCGTATCCGGGGCGGAATGGGGGTTAACGGCCGCTGGCCATCGATACTCGGGGCAACGACCTAGGCTACTAAGCGAGTAGGATCGCTAGGTGGTAATGCAAACACTTAGACACTTCGACCTCTTCTATTATATGGACCCCTGGTACTTGAATATCGACTAGAGCTTGCTTGAGAGGGTGAATATCCATGTTGTTTCAAGTAAGTAATAATTTATTTGCCTTCTTACATTTTGTTTCTTTTTCTTTGAAATCCTTTGAAAACTTTAAATTCCCAGTGGCAAACTTAAATATTCATTATTTTTGTAGTGTGAACTTTTTCACTCCTTTATCTTATAAGTCTCGAACAGAGCCTTTTTATAAGAAGCTTAGTGGCCTGATATTTTGTTATATAAAAGATTTTTGTAATGGTTGGTTGATGGATGAGGGACCAAAAATAAATATCGTGAGTTTCTCCGTACTTTTAAAAACAGGTTATGCTTTCAATTCTCGCTGCATCTACATTAACAGTAATTAAAACCCATAAACCCATAGGAAAGAGAAGGGAAGGCATGTGTGTGGGCAATATTTTGCTGATAACGGATGACGATAATGGAAAAATGGAAAGCCTTTGATAGTCACGTAACAAGACTATCATGTTATGTAATAATCAAAAAAAAAAATTACACATCAAGTGATGTTTTACAAATGATTGGGTTAAGATTCACTTAACCGATAGATATCGGAAACTTAACCATTACATAGCATAGCAATTCCAGACACCGTAGAGAACCATTAGGAACTTCACACATCGACTGAAAACACCTATTAATAACTTATAATATTTAACTAAAATAAACTTATAAGCATCGTAAAATTATTTTTAGTAACTACGAAGATGGTAACAAGTTTTACTTTTTTTAGTCAAGCTGTTAAACAACGGCTTGGGTAAACGAAGACGTCTTACAGATAAATAAATAGATTAAATTACGCATTTATAAGATCAGTCCAAAAACTGTGTTTCAATATGAATTCTTTTGCTTCTAATATTCAGAGAAAAACGAAACGAAATAAGGCAAAATGGGTCCGTATTTGATAAATATATACGCCTCGAGTATTAAATCCTGAAATCAATAAAGTTTGGACATCTGCCAGTGCCAGATTTCTCTTAAGGCGACGATAAACGAGAGTGTCCTTGGGTATATATAATTGAGTATGTGTAGCCCACATCCCATTTCTCGTTTATTTAAAATTCTATATAAAATCCTCTCCCATCTCGGGCATCTCAGATTGGCGATTTTTTTTTTAAGATTATTACGTATATAGCATTGCAAACGCATTATATAATAAATAAATATTATACAACATCACATGAAATGTTCAGATTCCAAAATGAGTAACTAACCCTCATATTATGGAATATCTGAGACAAAGAAGGTACCATAACACACAGACCCGAGATGATAAAATAAAAACCCTAACCCTAAAGAAAAAGAAAATTATTTAATTATCAATTTTTAGAATTAAGGAGATAAAGATTTGAAATTTATTCATACATTATTAGTTTTCTTATAATATACTCTTTGGCCTTTTTTAACAAGTGTTTTAACTCATCATAACATATATTTTCCAAAGTATTACTACGATTGATTAAGGCGTGGTGTCTAGTTGGAGACTCATGAAAATTGTATAGCATCACCTTAAAGGTCCTTGAAGGTGACCTCGTCACATATTTTATGCAGAATGATCATTGAAAATCGGAGTTGGTATTGTGGATATACTTACTTTTTTAATACAAACTATGAGATAATAAGTATATTATGCAATTATTAACTTCCAGGTACAGTAGGGCGATCATAAGTAGCAATGTGTTTATTCCCTTTTGAACTTTTCTTTGAGTCGTTAATACCTACCAAATCACACTGGACTGGACTCGACTGTTCCATATCATCCATTGGGAAGGCCTGTGCCCAGCAGTAAGTGTATTCATAGTCTAGTTATGATACAGTAAAAAAGTATTCATATATACATACGTTGGTACTATCGTACTATCCTATTACAAAAAAGTTGTGACACGTGAAAATGACCCGCACTAGAATAGTTTAAAGGAAAAAATATCGTTATGTTGGACGCATCTCTACCTTTTCGTTATCCCACAGTGGATCTTTTTAGGGAATGGGATGTATTGACAGTCAGGCAAATATTTATACTATCTATAATAAAAAAAATAAACATTCACAATTACACTATGATCCCATGTTGCTCAGAAATAAACGGAGAAAGAGCAACGTATGCCCCAGCAAATCATTAAAAACTGCGGCCTCGCATCATTATTTCTGCTTTCTTGGCTCATATTTATATAACAAACTAAATAAAATCCTCAATATTTACCACCTTCCGAAATACGCTTGCAAATCAACTGTGACTAAATACCTAAAAACCCTTGACTATCAAGCTACTGAAAACCTTCTTATCCCACTTAAGTAAATGTTTGGTTGGAAAAAAAAAAAAAAGTAAACAATAAAAGGTCACAACTTACCATCTTAAATCATCACACACACACACACACACACACACACACACACCACACACACACACACACACACACACACACACCGCGCGCGCGCGCGCGTTCACACATATATGTATAGAAATGGCGACATTTTGACTGCATTCTCTTTCTTTTTGGTTCTTCATTTATGTTATATTTTATCTGTGGGGAGATCCTGGTGACCTGACACACAGGTTTCTACTGAAACCAATTTCTGGCTCCAGTCTCTCACAAAATTAAGATACAAAATGTTTATAAGAATCTTAAGACTCACATGTATGTACATAATTTTGTGTTGAGAGAATAAATGGTTTGTGTAAAATTGGGTTATTGTTAACAAGGGACCTTTCGCCAATGGTCGGCACAATCGAGTCCTTACATTTTCAAGATATTTATTGCTATAAAATAGAATGATGGGTGAAGATGTGATTTTCCGGTATTCATATTTATTAAGGAATGATGATGGAAAAATACTTTAAAACTAGTAATACGATTCCAGTAAAATTTGAACTTAAACCTCTCACATTAAAGCTTAAAATTAAAAGGAAATACATAATCATATAGCATAAGATGCCGCTGTCGATAGTACCTTAGTTTTTTACAAAACTCTGCACTCTTTCTCTCAACACTTTAAGTCTTTCTTTTTAAATATCATCACCATCTGTCAAGCATTTCTAATGGATGATTAAGGTGGATGGGTCACAATCCTCCACGCTGGTCTAATGCGGATTGTATGGTTATAACAACTACAAATGCAACCGAGACCAATGGTTTAACGTGCCTCCCAAAACACGGAGTAGCTCGAGATATTATTTTTGGTCACCCATCCTGTAACCGACCCTTGCGAAAGTTGCTTTGTAAAAACGATCGCGGGCTGTGGCGCTTATCCCCAACGCCACCAAGCTACTTAAAATAGATTGTTAAAATTTAGCTTTTTGTGATAACCTCACAAGCAGTAGCTTATACAATACGAGTACAACCCATGAAAAGTTCCGCCCACACTCAAGAGCACTACAAACACGACTCCCCAATTTCATAACTCGCGTAACATTAAAAATACATCGCAATTTCTCTTGCAAAATAAAAGCTCTTTTATCTTTTAACGTAAGAATAACTTAATACGATAGATAACTTAATTGAATACGAAGTAACTTTCAAACGTCGTGTTTCGGTTGGGTGGCAGTTTTCCTGTTTCGTTACCGATGTCACTTTGTTTTTCTTCCAAATAAGAATTTAATTTTAGATCCCTGGTAAAGGTAAACGCACCGGCCGCACGATACGCAACGGATTTACGATTTCTTTGTAGGAATTTGTATAGCACTTCCTTCACTATACGCTCCGGCCGCACCTCACACACGTAAAATATGAGCAATGAAAATGCTGATGACGTCGTAAGGATTTCTTCCATAGAGCCACTATACTTCGTGTGTTCACAAGTTTTGTGACAAACTTTTTACTGAAAAAATAAAATGTTACTGGCTGTAATTTTGAAAGTTAACTAATAGTTTATTTGTATCGTCACTCCCCTCCATTTCTGCCAACAATGTGTCAAGGTGAAAACCAAGAATTATCAGAGTGACATTTTAGAGCCCGTAGTGAAACACCTGTCTGATATTTCATAATAAGGATTGGGTTTTTCAGCAAGACTCGGCGCCATCCCAAAAGGCAAAAGCATCCTCCTCCAGCCCCGACCTCAACCCACTGGATTATTCTTTGTGGACTGAATTAGAGCTTAGTGCCTGCCGAAAGTTCCACCCAAACTTGGAGACACTGAAGCGAACGCTTTTTCGAGAAGCAAAGCCAATTTCGCTAGAAAAGATTCGTGTTGCCATTGATGACTGGCCAAATCGTCTGAGGGCCTGTATTACAAACAAGCGTGGCCATTTTGAATAAACTATATATTTTATTGTTGATTCTTATCTATTTAATGGTTACTCAAAATTTTAGAAATATAAGTTAATTATGAAAAAAGTAAAAAAGTTACACACGAGGTACATTACTTCCATAGATCATCGATACTCTAGATGTTACAGCATGACGCTTTTAGATAATAATAGTTTTGCCCATAGTGTTGCAACTGATAAAAAACTACCCAATATTGGATTGATTTATCAAATGGACCCTTTATCAAGGTTTAATTAAGTGTGCTGGTTATGAAAATTATACAGCTTAAATACTAAAAATAATTTGACATATTGTGGTAGCCTGACGCGCAGCCGTGCGAACAATGAACA
Organism: Diatraea saccharalis; assembly: GCA_918026875.4. Classification (NCBI taxonomy): domain Eukaryota; kingdom Metazoa; phylum Arthropoda; class Insecta; order Lepidoptera; family Crambidae; genus Diatraea; species Diatraea saccharalis. The sequence goes on from OU893337.1 coordinate 14,486,282, forward strand.
ACTCAATACAGATTGCCCACTGCGAATAATTGGGCGTATTAAATATTAAAATTGCTATTGAGCATTTTGTAATTTCTGCCAAATTGTTTTTAAAAACAGCCTTTTTTAATTTAATTTTTTTCCTGTGATGTAGCGGAAGAACTCCGATATATCATCTTTTATGGTTCACTTGCGAAAGTAGACGCAATTTTATTAAATAGGATTTTTTTTATTACTTTGATTATTATATTATCTGTGAGAGTGTGCTCCTTCTAACAAATAATGACGTCATCGTTATTCATCTAGAATGTTTACATCATTGTATGGATATTACGGATGTAACCTGGCAAAGTATATTCTCTGTAATGTATATTTTCAATGATAAGGTTGATATTTTGACAGCTCACGCCTATGAAATTACGTTTTCTTTTTTTAATGAAACCACCATACTGATAAAATGTTGTACTTCGTTAATTGGTTAGTAATGTACCACGCACGTATGATGAACGACCAAACGTTACTAAAAATTTATTTCGATACAAATCGGATATACATATAAAAACTTATTAATATTTTGGTTGTTCTATAGCAAAATATGTTTTATCAAGGTATTGATTGCATATAAGCCCTATGTTATAAATTTAACGGAGGTGACTCAAATTCTGTGTTCAACATACTTAAGGGTGACGAAAGTTTTTCAATTAGCCATTCTATTTTTATAAATGTTATAATGAATTAATTATAACACTGGGCATGCAATTAAATTGCTCCATTCATAAAGAGCTGACCATCTAATTGTATGGCTATATTAACCAGGTAGCTGCAACATACTCTTAGTTACTTTTTGATTAAGAGTGCATCTCATATAGAAAAGAAAATATATGTACACCTAAAAACAATATAAACACAACGCTTTGTGCATCTTACAGTGCCGCACGTATCACGTATGCCGCAGGTAAATATGTACGAATATGCCCAATAAAATAACTCCATATTGATACACCTGGTTGATGATGTTGATGGGTCATAAACCTGCACGCTGTCCCAATGCGGATTGTAGGGTACTAAACGCAAATGCAGTCGGGATCAACGGCTTAATGTGCCTTCCGAAGCACGGAATAGCTCGATTTAGTAATATTTTGGTCAGCCATCCTATGATCGACTCTTGAAAAAGTTACTTAGCGACACGAGCTCTGCTTATCAACTACGCCACAGGGTGTATTATTGAAAACATTTTGTTTGAAGCTAATGTAGCTACGTGACGGGTCTGCTGGACTCGCCAAATGGAGAGAGACCCCGACCTTCAAACGTGTTCACACAAATGGATTATCGCCAGGGCCACGTAATTTAGTATAATCATGCATTATCTATGTTAATAACCTACCTGCCAAATATTATGAAACTATTTAACTATATTCGATTAATAAATACAAATAAATGATCTCGATAACTTTTAAGAATCGAATAATGTAGTAACTAATTTCTTTGCCCCGTTCCTATTTTTTGATATGTGAAAACTGTTAGTCAAAAAGGGTATTAGCTGACTTAGATAATGGGATACTTTTTATCCCACTAAAGATTTCTCTAGGGACCGCGGGGGCCAAGCCGCTGATGAAAGCTAGTATTCAATTAACTGTAATTAAAAAGGAAAATCTACACGATATTCCAAAGGATTACCTTTTACCGCAATTCACCATTCTCTATAGCTTTCTAGTTCTTTTCCGGTCGTTAAAATGGACAATGACATTCTTTTGGCTTTACGCTATCTTGTAATGCGTTTTAGGTGACACTTATACAAACTAACCTTACTCTCACGCTCCTTATATTAAAATAGAAAAAAATATTCAAATATCTGTGATAAAAAATATACTTTTCACAACTTGAAACTGTGTTTCACAAAGGTATAAAATATAATTTCAGTATCGTTACTACATGAGCAACAACTAATGAATGTAGTTCTGACTTCTATCAACAATTGTAAAGAAACGAACGAAGAGTTCTGAACTTTATTCCTGTGTATTAAATTAATTGACGTTGATAGCACTGAAGTAACAAACTATTTGGTATTGGGGTCGACATCTTGGTGTTATGGTGATATTTCATTTCATACTAATTTGATATGCACTTTAATAACAAAAAAAAAATGATAAAGAATTATGATAATGGATTTGACAGCAGTGTTAGTAGTATAGATCGTTTCACGAAAGAGTTCCCTTGACATAATCCTTATTATATTGTTAATGTATGTATGAATATATATATGAATGTATAAGTTTATACAACAAGCATACCGATGAGAATTGTTGTAACAGTTAAGGGCGGATACTTTTGTAACAATACGAGGGTCAAACTGAAAGTTCTTAGAAAATCAAAAACTGATTACATTAGCCAGTTATTAGTTTTATTATATCTTTTCAAAATATTGTCCATTCACGTCAATACACCGCTGCATGCGATGGAACCACTGGGAAAAGCACTTTGCCCACTCGTCCTTAGGGGTCTCTTCAATGGCATCGCGATACGCAGCCACCGCTTCTTCAGCATTCATAAACCGCTTTCCTTTAAGTTTTTCTTTAATTTTTGGAAATAAATAAAAATCACAAGGCGCGAGGTCGGGGCTATACGGCGGGTGACCCAGTAATTCAACGTTTGATGTCGCCAAATAGTCGATCGTTCGCTTGGCGGTGTGCGACGAGGCGTTGTCGTGGTGAAGGAGGATCCTACTGCGAGGTCGTTTCTCTCGAACTTTTTCCAAGACAAGTGGCAAACAATTGGTAGTGTACCATTCTGCAGAAACTGTTTTTTGATCCTCTAACACAATTGTTGCAAAATGACCTATCCTTCCAAAGAACGAGGCCACCATTTTTTTTCCCGCACTTCGATCTCTCTTCACTTTAGTTGGCAACTCCACGAAAGGAAACACCCACTGAGCAGATTGTCTTTTGGTTTTAGGATCATAACAGTAAATCCAGCTTTCGTCACCTGTTAGTATGTCGAACACAGCATTTGAGTCACCTCCGTTAAATCTTTCAATCATTTTACGACACCAATCCACACGATGGAGTTTTTGAGCCTCAGTCAAATTATGAGGTATCCACCGGGCGCAAAGCTTCCTGACCGCTAAATGTTCGTGGAGGATTTTGTGCACTTGACTCATACCGATGCCTAAGCTTGTCCGAATCTGTTGATAGGTCACTCTTTTGTCAGTCTCTATCATACGCCGCACAACACAGATGTTATCTTCAGTCGTCGCCGTAGAAGGCCGTCCCTCACGTAAATCATCAGTGAGATTAGTGCGACCACGTTTAAACTCATTAAACCAGTTGTAAACAGTCGCACGAGATGGGGCTTCATCATGAAAGGCCAATCGTAATCTATCATAACTTTCTTGTTGACTTAAATGACATCGAAAGTCATAAAAAATCATTGCACGAAATTTTTCTCGTGTTAAATTCATGATGACGTGACACAGACAATTTTCAATTTGCCGCCAAATCGTAAAACAAATGACAAATGAATGAAATATATACTCAGTAATATTGGCAAAGAGTTATATTTTCAAATTTTAGAATTATTTTTTTATTATATTGTTTATAAGTGGCCAGTTCTAAGAACTTTCAGTTTGACCCTCGTACATGCATGAAACCTGTTATTGGCCTTACTTATGTAATTATGTCTATGTATAAACCTTTGTAACGCCGTTGGTTTAAAATAAATAAATATTGTAATAAAAGCGAATACATTGTAATCAGAGGGTCTTCTTTCATGAGACGTACTCTACCCAGTATACCCAGTACACCTTTATTTTGTCTTCGTTATATGGCTGTGTTAGATGTGCGAGAACCATCAAATCGCATGTTTACATACACGAGGATCATTATTACATGAAATTAATATCCGAATGCCTTTAAACGATACACCATTAACTATTGACTATTCTATACGCATTTTAAATATTTTAATTTAATTTTTATATACTTTTTTGCACGAAAAACAATACAAATGGCGGATTTAACGCAATTTCTCAGTCAATGAGAGAACCAAGAAGAGAGAAGATGAGGGACACATAGAATAAATCAGGTAAGAGGTGCTAAATAGATAATAAAGCAGGCACATAAATGCATATTCCATATTTCTATGTGAATTATTAACATCTCCAGTACGCATTTACTCTACTATGGAAATAATAATGTACTACATAAACAAACGTGAAATGAAACTAAAATAAGCCTTAATTACACCACACCACAATGTTTATTAGTAAAAAAAATACTTTTACATAAATCCATTTTTTTATTGTTATTTTTTTTGTCCTATTAAGCTTCTGTAGCCAAATAAGTCGCACGCCAGTTTCAAGGTGTAGTCATCTTTATCCCGGGTATTGTGTTACCTTCGTTATCTGAGATTTCCATTATATTAGTGCTTTAGCTATTTAAATATACTATTGTGTAATACTCGTAATACATAATCCATTTCCAGAGTGTGCTCTGTTGTCTTTAGATTAATTTAATATATTATCGCACATTGAGAACGATAGTGACACAATGCAAAAAATGCGATTTTGAGTAATGAGCGTGTAAAGTTCAAAAAATTGTAAGCAGCCCCTCTAAACAACGTATCGTCACTACGCAAGCACATAGCAGTTTCTACGCAAGCTACGTTCACAGGGATCTTTGCATTTTAAAGTTTATACTTAACAAAGAAAAATGTTGACAAAAGTAAAAAATACGTCGTTTTTGGTTAGTGACATTGTCATTCTCAACGTGTGTTATGTAGACATCAATATTAAGTGTTTTGTAAGGTATATTAAGTAAATCTATATCTGGGAAATGTTTAATGAAATCTGACCCAAAATTAAATGAAAATAAAATCTTCTTTCTGCTGAAACATAAATCCCAAACGATGTTCTAGTACTTCGGCTCATTTCCACAAAATGGTTCTGAGATTTCATCTAATAAAACTCTCCGACATCCTGTTTATCTGTTCACTGAACTAAGTATCTAAAGGAAAGCTCATGAATAAGGAACGTCGGTTTACCAGTACATTTGGTGTGCTTCCATCCGTGCTCGAAAGGCGCGACGACTTTCGGTGGAATTAAGCGATAAATCGCAGCTTCTTTTCACTACCTATCTAAAAAAGTAGGAAATTACAGGCAGGTTTGTATTGTGTCACGTGAGACAAAAGAAATTTTCGTTTTTAAATCTCTGGGAAATGAAAAACAAAGTAATGTGGGTTAGACACTAAATGTCTGTGGAATTAGATTGGTTAAGTATTTGGGAGCCGCGTCCTGTTTCCATAGAGAAAAAAACTAAACAATGTATACAATCAGAACTAGCACTGGCACTAGGGGTTGTGCCAACCCTTGTTGGCAGCAATCATGCTCAAGTAAATATTTTAGCAACTTTATTTGATGATTATCGTATTACACCATCAGTTGTGATCACGCAAATGTCTGAATTCCTGAACAAGGAAATGAGCAAATTGCCTGTTCAATAATGTTTAAACAGCTTATTGCTACATGGAGATGCAACTTTCCACATCTACTGAAGATGAGAAATACAATTTGACCACACCGCAACTACACTATACAATATAAGAAGCAGGCTTAGTTGGTACACTATTAAATATTCTATTTACCTTTTAATGGCAAGATTTTGTCAACCACAATTCTATCAACTTCACGTTTTGTATTGTACTACATCATACCGAGAAGTTTTGAACAAAAATGACTTACCAAATGATCGGTAATCATTTCAAACAATTAACTCACAGTAAACACTTATTTGAGCTTTAAAAACACTATAAAAATGTTTTAAAAAAATCTTGGTAATGCATTTTTTGCCTATCTGACCGGCAAAAAATTTCAAACGCTATGACATTGACAGTCACAGTTATCTGTCACCTATTGCTTCATGATATTTTACTAAAGAGTTATTTTAAATAAGGTTTATATTAATTTCATTTCACTTTTGTTTATGTAGTTTTACATATAAGGGTAAATGCATCCCGCCGATGTAAATAATTTACATATAAATATGGAATATGCATTTCTCTGCCTGGTTTATTATCTATATATCACGAAAGAAGTCCCCCTGATTACAATGTATTCGTTTTTATTACAATGGAACTCTTTCGTATATTAAGGGTATGCCAACTCTTTCGTGAAACGCTCTATATTAGTAACACGGCAAATAATCCATAATCATAATTCTTTATCATTAGTTTTTCCGTAATTAAAGTACATTTCAAAGTAGTATGAAACGAAATATCGCCATAACACCTCTAAGATATCGACCCCAGGACCAAGTAGTTTGTGACTTCAATAAGTTTAATACAGAGGATATTATTGCTTGAGAAATTCGAATCTATACAAGGTCTTGGATAATTTAATACCAAAATACCACCCATGTGGGTGGGATCCTCGTTCGAGCGCGCCTAATTTGTGGGGCTTGTTTTCAATGGTTTCATTCCACATATCATCACTATTGCATTTTGAATATTTTATCAAATTGAATAACATCACTAGCACTATTCAGAGCACCTGTTTCGACTCGACCGTTTTTTTTTGTACGGTTTGACCCTCATTATTGTCTTTTCACAATATAACACCGTTAAAACAATAGGTAAAAGAAGGTTCGCTATTGCAAATATTATCTTGTAAAATGAAATCCATATTTAATGCAAACAGTCTCGCTCACGGTATGCAAAATAAATGGTGTCTTGCTGTTGACCCAGTTTTGGCACGTGGGTGCACCTGTTGAGGAGTAGTCCACTATAGACTTCCTAATGATATCTGTCTGCTTTTATTTTGATTTGAATTGATCTCGCTTCTCATTTCGTTCGTTTTCTGAGAGCTTGATGCAAGTTCAGGTAAATATTTGATTCAAGTATTATTGTTGCAATAGCCATAGTACCTATACTGAGAATCTTGACTCGTTTTGCATTTTTTGAAGAGAATACTTTATTTTGCTTAATGTTTTATTCTAAATAAACTATGGCATATTCGTTTTCGCTTTACACTTTGATCAATACTTAATTACTAATATTATAAAGAGGAAAGATTTGATTGTTTGTTTATTTGCATCTTACTGGCTCTGAAACTACTAGGCCATTTTAAATATTCTTTCACCTTCGGATAGCTACATCATACACGGTTGACATAGGCTACAATTTTATGGGTGAAGTCGCAGGAAAACAACTAGTATCCTATAAAAGTATAAAGCATTCTCTATTTGCTTTTTTGGTATACAATATATGTATATTGCCAAGTTATAATAAAACTTAACATTTTATGCAAATGGATAGGGAATTTTGTATGAAAAGGTAATCTGAGTTTCTTGATCATAGTTAAATGCTATGCAAAATTCTATGCTGGATACCAATTCCACTATTTTCCTACTAAGAACACCGAAGATAGTCCCAATGATCAAAAGTTTTAAACACTTATTAATTCAATCTTTTCAAATTCAAATTTTCGCTAATTGTACTAAATACAACACTGTGAATTCCCGACTAAGGTGGACATATGACAAACTCTTTAACTTCAAAGTTAATTCATTCATTCGTATTCTCCCACCTTCGTTACTTAGTGACTTAATATTCTTTTGGGTCTCCTAAAAGCAATATCTGAAATTACTATTACAAATTCCTCCACCATGTAATTCTGGTGTTGTAATTCGGACGTAGCCTTTTAGAATTTATATGAATATTGTAGTATAATAGTAACAGTAGAATTTCTTCTTAGAATAAAGATATATAGTGAAATACAAGTCTTTTATTTCTTAATATACTAGCTGTCTTCTAGCAATTTCACCAGCGTAAATATAGTCATATAGTAAATATATCATGCCGTAGGTGAAAGAATTTACGTAATCGGTACAGTAACTTCGAAACCTATTCAATGCAAACATAAAAACAAATCTATTCTCTTTATAATATTAATATAGACGTCTATTATTCTTATCTACGTTAATGACATTTTGAGCAGTTACGAAATCAGATCTATCTGCTTTGCGGCTCCGGGCCAAAATAATATAAGCCGTATTTCAATCGGCGCATAAGTCTTGTTGTATTGTTCTAAAGAAGGGAATTTGAACATCAGAAACTGTAAGAAGTGTACATTATAGTTTCGATTCACTATAGTTTCTTAACCCGATACGTCGAAGTCAAATGATAAAATGTCAACGAGCGCAAATTTTTAATAAGTAAGAGATAGAAGTCATAAGTTCTCTTAAAACTTTGCAAAAAAGGTAGGTAAAACATCCCAACTTCTTAATGTAAGACACTACACAGAATAAAATAATTTCATTCTACTGGCAGCCGTGATGGAAATATAAATTTAAGTAGTACTCCTACATCTACAAACAACACCTGTTCCAAGAGTAAGATACATGAGCCAACCATCGCTTCGCTCGACTATATTTTATCAGCAGAATTTTAATATAGTCAAAAAATTTCACGAATGAACATCAGAGTCTTTTGAATACATAATTATGATTCATCAATTTATTTAAGTACTAGCTGTTTTCCCGCGACTACGCCCCTGTATACAATCTATAGCACTTGTATATACGAGTAATGATACATTTACTCGTATATACAAGAGTATCTTCCCGGAGGTGACAGAATTGTCCTAACCGGACAGTATTTTTGAAAATTACCCCCTACAAACAAAGAATTAAACAAATTTCAAAACTTTTAATATTAGTATATATTTGTTAGAATCAGGCGTTATCTTACAGAAGTGCATTGCTATAGCTACGCAACTATGATATTCAGGGACTTGGACACACAGTTAATATTTGCCAGACCTGTTGTGTCCCGCAAACAAATTCACATGAACAAGCATCAAGAGGTTCCGCAACCACCAATAATTACTAATCTACACGTATTTCGTTCCCTTATCGAGCATTTGCAAGAGTGATTGGATCTTATATTAATTACCACCAGGAGGTATTTAAGCTCTGTACTGATGTTCGACGAATATTTCCGATTTTTTACATTCTTTTTTATTCACAATTTAATGGACGGAGGTGTTCTCATTTCAAAAAACGCTTTTCACCAGATATCACCGAAACATTAAGATTATAATATCATCTATGATTATTTTACCTAAAAAATAAAAGATAGCGTATTTTGAATTCATTCAAAATCCGAAAGGAGAATTTTATATGTTCAAGGAGAACTATACTAGTATCCCCAAGCACTATATAGTTGTTATCTAGCTCTTTAGACACTCTCTTATTATTTAAGTCACATTGTGAATTACGTTACTTAGAGTACCTTATCAAATTAATCCGTCACGCAGATTATGGTTATGGAAATATTTTATTCAGGTGTTGCTCATTACTTTCGCTGGTTCTGATTAAAGTCTGGTGTACGTGTAGGGATGTCTACTTATGGAAAATTATCGTTTTTGGCTTAATTTATTTAAGTTATAAATAAACCTAATTTAGTATTATTAAAAAGGGCGGGTCAAAAAATTTTGGGGTAAGCAGCTGCAAGTGAGTAGAACCTTATGCACAAAAGGTGGTCCCTTTTACAGGGCGTATTTTACAACCCGCATCGACGGTAAGCATACAACTATAGAGTTTATTTTATTTATGTTATTATTTTATACTTTAGCGTACACATATGTATGTATAAAAGGCTAGCTGAATTCAAACGTGACCTTTGAGTGATCGTGTGAAACGAGGATAAAGTCAAAAAGTGTACTAACAGAACAAAAGGAGAAAAATAAGAAAACAAGAGGAAAGCAATATCAATAAAAGGGTATACGACGAAGAAAAAGCTTCATATTGATTCTCTATAACTCACTATAAAGTATCATTACTTTTAGACATGCATATAGTTGAGTTCTCGGCCAATAAGTTTGTAAATATATTTATAATAATACTTTTTGGTCAGTACTTTTGCACCGCATTGATAGCTTGAAAAACACAAGCTATCAATGCGGTTGATGCACTCACAAAATAATGTAAAATGATATTTTTGATTGAGGAATCACCAGTTTCATTAAAATCAAATTTAGAAGTAATTATTTGTTTTTAAATTATTCAGTCTCAAGTGATTCCTTTTTCAGTGTCTCTGACAGCCCTAGCGTTGAGACGTGATGCTTCGTAATCAGCACCGTTGCTTTTCAGCTTCTCATTAGTGCTGCTCACTGCAGTACAGCCTGCATGCGACTCAGAGTGAACGGCATGAAGTGTAGACATCAATAAGCCACTCGCAATATAAAGAACTTTGAATACCATTGATATCAAAGGATCCATTGCATAATATTTATATGGCTGTAATTTACACAAGATATATTAGGAAAAATTGAGTGCAAAGATAATTTGCCGTTGAAGTGTACGTTTTTTTTTATCAATTGCATAATATTTAGTAATATAAATAAGAAGGTATTGGTAGCGATTCTGTTGCACAAATCTAAATCTCAAAGCTGAGTGTGAATGACACGGACACACCTAATGTTTATCGAAACAAGTGTCACTCAAAATTTAAACCGTACATTCGGTCATCAACTTTGAGCGAATTGGCAATCGAAGATTTACCGTCTCGTATAAGTTCGAATTTACAGTAACTAATGGCTTAACGTGACTTCAGAAGTATGGATGAGTCATAATATTTTTTATAACTAATAATATTACAACCGCTTTTCATAAAACTTTATGCACGATATGAAATGTCTGAGTTTATAATAATTTGGGCTACCGATAAAGTCTGGTGTTACGTGTAGGGATATCTACTTATGGAAAATTATCATTTTTGTCTTAATTTAAGTTATAAGTAAACCTATATAGTATTATTAAAAAGGGCGGCTCAAAGTTTTTGGGGTAAGCAGCTTCAAGTGAGTATAACCTTATATACAAAAGGTGGTCCCTGCTACAGGGCGTATTTTACAACCCGCATCGACGGTAAGCATACAACTATAAAGTTTATTTTATTTATGTGATGATTTTATACTTTAGTATACATAAAGGTTTTCTCATCTAACAACATTTTGGGAACATTTATATATGTATAAAAGGCTAGCTGAACTCAAACATGACCTTTGAGTGATCGCGTGAAACGAGGATAAAATCTAAAAATGTACTAACAGAACAAAAGGAGAAAAATAAGAAAAAAAGAGAAAAGCAATATCAATAAATGGTACACGATAAAGTATAAAATTCATATTGGTTTTCTGTAAATCACTAAACTACTCCCTATAAAGTTTTATTACTATTAGACATGCATATAGTTGAGTTCTCGGCCAATAAATTTGTAAATATTTTTATAATAATACTTTTTGGTCAGTACTTATGCACCGCATTGATAGCTTAAATTTTGCTCCGTTGTTAAAGCACTGATGTTCATTGACCCGTAATTCATAATTACTAAAGTAATGAATATCTAGTACTCCAAAATGAGTGCAAAATTCGTTTATTTAAAGATTAAAGCGCGTGGTTCACCGAAAAAGTATAATGTAAGACAATTCGAAGACCTCACGCTTCACGAACGTCTCTAGTGGTAAACTCAAACGCGCTAGCCCTTATTTTAATGAAAATAAGATTAAAAAATATTGCAAAGTAGCAAGACTTAACAAAAATTAAGTTTCAAAACTATAATTTGGATATTAATTAGTATGAAAATAATAATTCTCAATTCCTCATAAAACACTTTTAAAAACAACATCAGATTATATCAAGCTCGGTGAATTTTAAGCCAGCCCGGTGATAGTTTCGGTTCCTTTATTAACTACATTTTAATTAATAACCATGATTAAAAATACACGTTCGGTCAAAATGAATTTTAATTTGATTAATGTAGGCTATTTGGTCACACCATCCTACAAAATAAAATTAGAAGTAACTACTGATATAAATTTCTTGTTACCTTACGTTATTAAATTCTTCATATTTATTTTTACAGGACATGGCATTACTTGCAAATACACTGACTAATATTATATTTATAATATCTTCGATACAAAGTAGTAGAGCCATAGAAATAAAACTACTCAATTTGACATTATTACCAAGCGGAGGAGCACAAAAAGCAAATTCATTCGATTCGTTGACGACAACTCGTAATAGTGATAATAAAACATCACCAAAGGTATTTGATATAACTCACATAAATAATGTGTCCTACATAAAAGAAGATTTTAATAATAAGGAAGTAAAAGGCAAATATGATAAACAACTACAGTCCAAAGAATTGTTGACACCAGACTTTTCAAGTACAGGTAACCTGGGAATTAAAGAAAATAATAAAAATGTCAGTTCAGAAATAATATGGGTTTTAAACCAAGATAATATCACTGAATTGAATGAAAAAGTAAAAGATTACGGAAATTATACAAGCGATTATAATGGACAAGATAAACCAACAAAAAATTATAATTTTAAAGATAATAATATAACTGTTAATTATACTACAAGAGACAAATATGATAAAGATATAACTGTAGATAAATTTGATATTTCCCCATCGAAAACGTATCCTCCAAATAGTAACAATAATGATCATGTAACAAAACAAGAAACACTTAAGTACACAACGAATATGACAAATAATAAAGAAATCACTTTGAAAGAAATTGAAAAGTCATTATCAAAAACATATACTTCCAATACTGAAAATAATAGTGCTATTAAATCAGAACAAGTTACGCTAAACTATACTTCAAAAGAAAAAAAATATAAAGAAACCCCTTTGGACGAAATTGAAAAATTGTTATCAAAAACAGATACACTAGACGATTACGTGGATTTCCTAAATATAAGAAACGTATTAAATAAACTTCAAAATCCAAAACAAGAACTTGGCCCAAACACAACACATCAAAATAGAGTCTTAAATATGGCAGATAGGGATCATGATGATAGCTTAAGGAACGTATTGAAAAAGAAACGGTACTCGAAGACTTATAAGAGCAAATCTAGAAATCGTGGAACGATTAAGAAGAGTAACGAAAGTTTCAGAAGTAATGGTTTTCCACTCTTGACCTTTTCTAGCGTAATAAATGGAATAAATTTTACCCTGCAAATTTAAAATGTAATTTAGCTTCTATCTATGCAATAATCTTTATTTATTATAGCTACGTTTTTCTTGAATAATTGTATTATCAAATCAATTATTGCCCTAATGGAAATGTGATACCTAAGCTGATATTTTGTTTCTTTTCCAGGGAACAATTATGGTTGTTCATTGAGTTAAAGACTTGTCAAGGCTATGCAAATCTTACATGCAAATAGTCCGTAAATTTATATAAAAATCATATTATTTATAAACAACGCCCACAAATTTAAAATTATATAACCGTATGTAAATTTAAACATCAGAGTTTTGATTTTCCTAAAGTATACAGATATGAATTCTTAAAACAAAACTTTGAAGGCGATCCACGCCTTTCACAGACCATATCAGTATAATATAAAGCTACAGACTAAATGTCTGCCTTTGGCGACGGACGTTTTGGATGCAGTCCAATTTTCCAGTGATGCATTTTAAGCAGTGTTTTGTTAAATCTGCCAATTCTGAAAGAAGAAAGTAAAGCGAAAGGTATTTAACTTTATTATAATAAAAAATAGAAAGCAGTTGCGAATAGAAAAACAAAATTGTACGGAATAATCGCATGGTGTTTACACTAACAATTTTTATCACTTCAACATTGAATTGGAGTCGGCAATCCTTCATTAGATAGAAGAATTAAAAGCTTATTTACAAAATTTGTCAATTTTGAAAGAATCAATCACTGAAAGATTTCGTTTTAATATGAATAATTTTGTACTTGAAATTTTATTTCAATTTAATGACTTTGAATATCTGCCACTTAAGCATAGTCAATGTATCTCAATCGTATTATAATATGGGTACTGAACTATGGCTCTAATATCATATTTAAAGGATTCCGATACTAAAATAACAATTTTTTGAAAATGAAACTTTAGTGCAGAGACTTTACATCAAATAAGTTGTATGTAGCTTGTGAGCAGCAGGTTACTCGACTTCTCAACTATATAAATATATATAAATTTAAACATAAGCTCAGGAGCTACTTGACATCATAAAATATATCAACTAAAAACTATTACAGAATTTGAGAAATGGACTCTAAACATTGTTTTCCTTACCCATTCAAAATTGTTTTATTGAATGAGTAGTACGTGTGAAATATAAGAAAAAATATAAAAAAATATCATAATAATTATCATCCTTTCATGAATCTTTGATATTATTGATGATAATTTATTCTACAAATTAGGACTGATTGATACCTATATGAACAATTTGCACCGAGCTGTCGAAGTGATTTATGAGCCTGTTGCTTATTTTACAACTTAATAAAGTATGATTAGTATTTCATCATACAATTAAAATTCAGTGTGGTAGTCTTATTGACTCTTGTTAATAAAAAATAAACATGAATAGTGTTATTAATAAACGCTAAGTTTGTACTCAATGTATTATAAATTCATATTAAAATATTAAGCAAAGACTTATATGTATTTAATAAGTTTTCTTTATACTTATATCGAATGGGATCGGGCGTGCATATTTAATGTTTTGATTTTATTGTTATCAGGTTTCTAGGTATTTTAAAATACTTTTAACGCATTTAATTTAACAAAGAATACTGTCAGTGCTGTATTCTTTAAAATTTTATAAAACAATATCCAGGAGTTTAATTAAGACCAGTGAGTTTGTGATCCTACCTCAGGGAACTTTCCACTATCCTACGAGTATTGTTGGGCCGACTAAAGGTCTGCTATCCCAAGTTTAATTTAGTTAAGTAAACCACCGATTCGAATATTCACTTTTAACCCTCATCCTGGAATCGGTTACAGTTTGACTTGCAAATAGGTAAGATGTTTCTTTTGAAATTCATATGCGAAAATGGAAAACCTTAGGCGTTTTAAGAGTGTTTTATAGAAACTAATATTAATTTAATTAATACTGTTTTTTTGGTTGAAATGTGGACGTATTTGTCTATCATGCATTTTAACTAAACAATGAATTCGATATCGATCTTTCTTGTGATCTTTTTTATAATCTCATACCAAGAATATTTCACTTGAAATATTATAATGGGCTCCACTAGACTGTACTCGATGTAATTGGATGGAATTTTGACATAAAAGAGTTCTATTTTGGCAAAATTAAATTAAATTTCTTAGAATTTAAAAATAATGTATCATTTTCATACTGCTAGTCAAAGGCTGCCTTAACATTAAATATTACGTAGCATACTTGGCAAATCGGGACGTAGATTATATCCTATTATAAGTATTTTAAGCTAATTAATTTTAAGTTAAAATAATATTTATTACATTCGAACTGATTACAAATATATCTTTACGCCACCGAGCTACTCGATTTATAAATAAATTTATAAATAAATCGAGTAGATAAGCGCCGCGGCCAGCGATCGTTGTCGTTAAGCAACTTTCGCAAGGGTCGGTCACGGGATGGGTGACCAAAAAATTATTATCTCGAGCTACTTTGTGCTTTGGAAGGCACGTTAAGCCATTGGTCCCTGCTGCATTTGCAGTCGTTAATACCCTCCAATCCGCACTGGGCCAGCATGGAGGGTCATGGCCCATCCTCCTTAACCATCCATAAGGAAGGCCTGAGCCCCTGCAGTGGGGACGTAAAAGGGCTGATGATGATGATGATGATTAATAAATGTTTTCAAAAAATACCAGTATCTGATAGATTCCTGAAAGAGTTATTTTCAAGTACGTTGAAGATTAATTTCACTCTAATTATACACATACTCCGGAACAGTGTTTATTCCAAACCTTATTATTTGATTTAAAGTACTGCTTGCTAACTCTACAATATTGTGATGAATAATCTAATTAATCATAGCTCTTTGCTAACGTAAGACGACATTTAATGTGTGTTAGCAAATACTGAGGGACTTAAATTGGGCTAATCACTCACGGAGCGCGCTTTACTCGGGCTAAGTAATATCATAAAATCCAACAGTAAATTGGTTGGCATGTGACGATGAACCGGGAATTAATGT
This sequence comes from Diatraea saccharalis, assembly GCA_918026875.4. Taxonomy (NCBI): domain Eukaryota; kingdom Metazoa; phylum Arthropoda; class Insecta; order Lepidoptera; family Crambidae; genus Diatraea; species Diatraea saccharalis. The sequence continues at coordinate 14,502,279 of OU893337.1, forward strand.
TTCTGAACTGATTTCAGAGATGTTTTGACAATCTGAAGTTAAACTGTTGACTTTATTTTTAAAAGACTTAAAAAAGAAATTTATAAAAATATTCAAAAGATTTTTTATATCATACCGTGATATCTCAATCCGTAGTGAATTTTATTAAATGTTTGTTATTTAGTTTGATAGAATATATTTCCAAGGGGTTTCCGTTGAAATTTGATCAGATTTTCATGAGTAGTTTTTTTTTGTAAACTAGAAATGTTAGTTTACGCCTCCTTTGTTTTCTTACATAATTTGCCTTTTCGAAAAACCAAACCGGACTCCTAAAGAGTCATAAAAAATTTTGACCAGGTAAGAAACAAATCAATAACGTTATTTTGAAAACGGGTCCCCCAACTTCGTATTTCGCAAATTATTGTTACAGTAAAATTCTTAGTAAAACCAAAGAAATATTTGTATAAGATAGTTGATATAGGGGAGACCTAGGGGCTCTATCTCGCTTAAGAAACATTCCACTATGACTCATATGAATTAATTTAGAGCCATTCCTTCTGTTCTCAAAACCATCAGTAAAATGAATTAAAGTTTAATAGTTTCTGAAAAAAATAACAAAATTTAAGTCTACTCCCCTTGTCACAACTCTCCTACCACCGAGGTAAGTTGTGACAGGTACCGAGGTAAGTTGTGACATCATTATATTTAAGCTATAAGATATAAAAATACCATTACATACGACATAAATAAATCAAGCACGTTTTTTTTATCAAATCAGTACTTTAATCAGTACTATAATAATAAATTTGACTTGGAAAACACACATTGAACATGTTTTCAAAAAGTTGTCCCAGTATTCTTGTGCACTGTACAAACTTAGTAGGATCGCGAATCAGTGCACGGTCCTTACAGCTTATCACGCGTACGTAGTTTCTACTGTTCGATACGGCATTATATTTTGGGGATATTCGACTGATTCTTTAACTGCCTTTAGAGCCCAGAAAAAATGTGTTAGGAGCATATGTCATTTACAGAGCAGGGATACCTGTAGGCCATATTTTATTAAACTAAATATTATGAGCCTGCCATCAATCTATATATTCGAAGTTGGTATTTTTGTCAAACAGAATCAACAACTATTTGAAAATAAGATGAGATTGCGTTATCGAGACAAATTGTGTACGATACCCTCTAAGACAGCTCTGTTGAAAAAAAAGTATCTTTTGTATGGCTCCAAAAATTTTTGATAAAATTCCAAAAACAATATGTAATCTAGATCATTGTAATGTTTTTAAAAGAAAACTTTGTAAATTATTAGTAGCTAAAGCATATTATAGTGTAAACGAGTATCTAGCTGACAGTACTTTGTAAATGTATAAATATTTAATGAATTAATTGAATTTTTGACATAACATGTTATTGATTAGATTAGTTGGCAATTACTAACCTACTAATATTGTATGCCTTTTAGGCAGATCACGGTGTAACCATTCAGTCCTTGCATCCAATATCTTTATATAACCTGCGATCAACAATAAAGATTGATTTGATTTGATTTGATTAATCATCTTTTAATACCTACCAACTAAAACAACATAGTATTAATATTCTCATAACAAGTAATTATAATATTTTCATTAACTAAATATGGTATCGCTTTGAGATCAATCATATTATTGTTATAATCAGTATAAAATCTTAATCTAATCAGATTCACAATTATGCCAAACGTAATGCAGCTCGTCCCCAGTACAATCTACGTGTGCCTAGCCTTTGCATTCCAGGCATTGGACCCACTAATCATTCGATCTGCTGTCTGCATAGGCTTCAAGGCAAACCAAATAAAAGCAATTATTTTCTGCATCTTCTTCATCACTTGTTCTATTCTTTTTATTAGTCTTCTTTGCTTTTTTAGGTTTCTTTTTTTTCTTCGCTTAAGACACGCTTCTTAACATTCTTAGATTTTCAGTCTCTCGTGTATAGTTATTTGGCATTCTCAAAAAAAATAAGTATGCGGTATGCCATTATACACCTTAAGTAGCTACTAACACACCAACAAACATCTAAAGTTAATAAAAAAAAATTGTAAAAATAGCCCAGCAGAAATATGGAGTAAGATAGGAGAGTTGTGACAGGCTGTCACAACTCGCCTAGGTGTTCAAAATGACGTCTTGGTCCGAATAATAATTCATATTTTCTAAACACGATGCGCATACAAAAAATCAGTGCCACGTATTGAGACTTAAATAACTACATAAGTTAAGAAAAAATAACACATCAATGCACATATACTAAGATATGATATATATTCAAATAATATTTTGAAGAAAAATTTACTTTTCGTAATTTTTTGTACACTGACGATATATTTACGCAACTGTGCCACATGCACCGTCGACAGGTACTGAGTCGTGTAGCGCGTGTCGAGAACGACAAATAAGCGTTAATGCCATCTCGCTTACTATAATACGTAGAGAGAAATCCTCCTTATCACAACTCACCTCTGTCATAACTCACCTCTGTCACAACTCACCTCTGTCGCAACTCACCTAGGTCTCCCCTACTGAAGATTCTTTCTGTGTATCTATATCTATACTAATATTATAAAGAGGAAAGATTTAATTGTATGTTTGCAATGAAAAGGCTCTGAAATTACTGAACTGGTTAAAAAAAAAAGTTCACCTATTGGAAGCTACATCATATGTGGTGAATATAGGGTAATTTTATCCCAAAAACAGCAAATAAGGAGATGAAAATGGAAGTTTAAGTTTATATAAGGAATTAAAACGTTACCATAGTAACCAATGCTTACTATTCAATTTGTCATTGTCCAATATATCCGTGTAATGATATGAATCGATACCACGCGGGCGAAGCCGCTGGCGGAAGGCTAGTAGATTATATAGACAATATTTCTTCATTACCTTTTGTCAGCAACAAGTGTTATCAAAAAAACCATTGTGACATCAGTTGCCAGTTGAAAATTTGATAAATAAAATAGCATGACATTTTGACATTTGTATTTTTCTGACAGTCTTTGTTCACATGACTGAACACGAGCAAAATGAAAATTCACCTACTAATCTTAACATCTAACTTAATGTATTTCTTTTGAATAAATGATTTCATTTCATCTCGTTCTTGACGACCTCCGTGGCTTGGCTTTTGAATTCCCAGGGTCGATTAGCGGTCGGATCAATATAAAAAAAATCTTTATTGTTTTGAGTCTGTCTCTCGTATCTGTCTATAGTTGAGAGAAACAATTATTTATTAATGAATATTAAGAAAAGGACATAACCTTCAACCAATACACTGAATGAAATAAGAACTGTTAATAGTTAATAGTATACTAACTACAAATAGTTCTGTATTCATTCAAATTCTTATTAAGTTGGTAAAATAACTGCTTAAGTTATAACATAATTTCAAGTAATTCTCTCGACTATAGATAACCTAACAACAAAATTACTCTCGAACTTCTCTCGCTATATGTGATGATTTCCAAAATTTATTAGAATGCAGTATTTAATTCTCACCACCATATTTTACTTAGTAGTGCGACACTTTAACTAATGCTAATAATACCATATCTCATTAGTTTATTAGCACGCTCACATAATCTAGTAACAAACTACCCGAACTTTGCTCACACTTTTCCGAGACAAAGCTTTCAGCAAATTTTCTAGAAAATCGGCAGCGGCATATAAAGTTCCTTACGGAAAGTCAGCAGACCGCAATACGTCTTCACATGAAGAGTGGTGGAACAGTCTATCGTTCAGCTGTTTGTATGAGTATACTTTGGAGCATAATGTCTAATTTTATAATCTATCACAATACCAATCAATTTCATATTAGAAAGACACTCTTAAAGAACTTCACCCTACAACAAATTCAAATGATAGCGTTTGCGAGCGCGACGTTTTCTTTGAAAATTAGAGAATGAAATATATATTAAGATAAGGCAATCGTTACATGCAAATATCTTCTATTATTAGAAAGTTATTAAAAACGTCAAACGGAAGAGCAATATGCTACCTACATTCTTTCAACTTGTAAAGTGGAGTAAATCTTTTATTATATTTCTTGACCATTGAAATCATCATTCATTCCAAAACCGATTGGGACTTTAAACGTTACATAATTCCTTAAATCACTATACTTTTAAAAGGGTTTGCGATAGTTGTTAAAATTAGATAATTAGCCGATTGGTCTATACAAACCGCTATACCGGCACGTTTCGCTAATGGTCTACGAAATTCTAATGCGTTATCAACGTGGCTTATTGTGGTTCAGTACTTCCAATCAATACATTTAAAAAATATTTAATTATGATATATTTAACAGTATATCTCACAAAAAAGTACAATAACAACATTAAGGGTTAGTTTCCCTAACCTTCTATAACAATAACAAACATGTTAAAGTACCGGTTAAGCAAACAAAAGTGATTATAGTTATTGTTTTACTATGTTAAAGTTAAGGTTCATGTCAAATTTGATATAATATTTCTCATGGTGACTTTAACATTGATTGTGGAATACATTGCACTATCCTCTTTCTTGACATAGTAAAACAATAATTTTAACCAGCGAAACCAAGGTGGTTATAGTTATGACGTCATCCAGCCATTGCCAAATGATAACTCATTATTGTTTGCTTAACCGGTACTTTAACACGTTTGTTATTTATTATTAAAGAAAGTTGGTGCAACTAACTATAAAAAGTATGATAAGAATGACAAATAAATAAACTAACAAGATTTCAAAAGGTATTACTTACATAAAAAAGTGCGTTGCTGAGACCAGTTAGGGCACTCAAAATATTTAACTTTGATTATACAATGACACGATCTTAGTTATCCAACGAATGTTATAAAGTATTTCTTTCACTCGATTGAAAAAAATCAGTATGATCTTTTGTGCAAGTTTCATACAAAGAAAAAAGAACAACAACGTGCATATAACCTTTAATTAAAAATGTTAAAACTAGTTTAGTTATTTCTACGGTTTCTTTCATAGCCAAGTATATGAATTTATAATTTCTTGATGGAAAAAAATCCTATTTTTATTAGAAAATTTGTTTTGCCGACGCTTTTACTGTAATAAAAAAATTGCGTTTCATATTTTATTCTACATATTTTTATATAAAATTATGTTAATATCTAGAATAAAATGCTATATATTGTAAATATCTCTGGATATATTGTAACGGTGCGTCGTACAACCGTTTATTTCGTCCTAGGTTTCTGCATGCAAACTTTTTGTTTGATCTTCAACATCATTAGTACTCATACTATTAGTACTCATTTTTCGTTATTTGAAATTTTGAGTAATCCATTATGCTCTTTATGAATGTCAGTTCGTGAAAATTGTAATAAAATTAAAATTGTAATAATAGGAACTAAAGTTTGGAAGAAAAACGAGATCGTAATGCCATATTATTGATATAAACTATTTTCTATATGATATCAATATTTTTCAAATTAATATATAACCCTATCAACATAAGGATTTTTTTAGTATAGGCAATCAGATAGGCGTAATGTTACTTGTACCACAATTCGCCAACATGTTTGGCGGATTGCCAATGAGTAGTCAACTAACCGAACTCGTTCGAACCATTAAGTCCCTAACATAAGTTATATTTTAGTATAATAAGGTTATATTATGGTCGTTTTAAGATAATATCTAGTGGGTGCAAAATAATGATTTAAAAATAATTGAAAACTATGGTTTTTATTGTTTTTACCAAATCAAGTTCAGTAAAATTGTATCCACCGTCAGCTTATAATCAATATCATAAGAATTTGAAACGGCAAATAAATTGGAATACGTCTACTTACATATAACCTATTTTGTTTTTATGAAGGGAAAACCTTAAATTTTCTTTGCTTTTATGTTTACCATAGTTACTGTTCAAGTTGTTTTATACAAAATCTAACAAAAAACGTCGATCGACATATGATATATTATCAAACAACTAGTATTCCCTGTAACTGTTAAATTCCTTATAATTTATAAAAAAATATTATAAATCTTGCAGTCACAGTACCATGACAAGAATTATATTTGATTAGTATATAATTCTCGTAGAATCTTTGTCCTTAAATCCCTTTTCCCAATTCTCATCCACTTAAAGAGTTGAACATCCAAAAACTAATAAGTTGAGGATTTGTTTGCGTGTTTAGAAATTAATAGAAATTTTCACGTTAGAAACTTTCATGGAAACTTCTAATCCAATTTATTCTGAACGGGACTGAACTGCCAAATATTTCCTAGTATAATCAACTTATGTAACAATAATAATATCAGGGAATATCCATGATATTTTAAGTAATTTCAAAACAAAAAGAGGTTCTCAATTCGACATAAATGAACAGCTTTTTTTAAGGCTTTTTTAAAAGTTGTTTCTGTTTTTCTTTAAAAAAAACATGTTAAAACAAATAAAGTATCACGACAATTTACTGAGATTAAGTATTCGAAAAGACAGGGATATACAGATAAATAATAAACTGTAATAAAGTGAGTCATGAGTTCATATATAAAAATTAATATCTGTAGTTTATGCATTGTACGAGACTGACAATGACATAAACCATCTTATTATAAAACGCAGACTAAAGTTGGCACTTCTTTCAAATCATTATCAAGAAGTCTCAAAAAATCACATGAATAATAACTAAATCATTTAATTAATTTAAAGGGGAAGAGGAAGATGGTTATGATATGATAAGAAAAATTGATAAATGATTTATAGACGAATGGTGTAAATAAGAACAATCGATCACTTATACGCATATCACTTACATGATAATTTAGTACGATTATCGCCTTTTTTGTCGTTCTTAAACATTTTTCAGCTTTACTAGACCCAATTCTATTTACGTATATTAAAAGGACTTCACACTACACATTGTTCTTCTAACTCTTTTTTAGATTATTGTTTGAAACTATAGTTACTGCTACGTTAGGTCATTGCACTCGTTCTAAAGCTTTAAAACGAGTGAAGAAGTGATCGTTGCTCACTACAATTTGTATAACATTACAAAAATGATATACTCGCAGATAATGTTATATTTTTTAAATATTTAAATAAAATATCTGAAGTCTGTTTCGTCGAGGGTGAAAAACTAATTTAAAAAATGTGTTTGAAAACAAGTAAATAAAAATTAATGTAAACTTTTAAGTGAAAATTATCCTACATAACGATACTTTATAATCCAACGAGATACTACTATTTTATGGAGACAATTATACAAAAAAAACAAAATGTAGGTGCTAAACTTAACAGTTCTTAAGAAAAAGATTTCATATAAATAAACTAAACGTTGCACATCAGGAATCAAATAATAGTTGTATGGGGGTAAGAACGGGAAGTTGACAATGGGAATACGTAGACAACTTTATGCTAAAAACTCGCTAGCAGTATAAGTACTGCGTAAATCAATCACACCTGTATATTGCACTCCGCTTTAGTCAACTGACCCGGGTGCAAGTGTCATTCAAACCAAACGGAATTCCCGAAGTATTTCACGAAGAAAGTTTGTACAAAGTTACTAGTAACTGTTAGTCAAAGGCAATTGCTGAGTAAACCGTAATATAATAAAATGCCATTATGGTACTATTATTATTTTACACTAGCAGATTCGAAATTCTTTGCGTTACTTAGTGTAGGGTCTGATCTATGAATTGCTCTAGGCAAAAATAATATTTGCCTTCCTTTGTAGGACCACTAATCTCCACATATCTAATACTCCACAATTTTGTCACCCTCCTTTTTTGAGCGTTGGGTAATGGTCCGGCTTGAGCCTCCCTTTGATCGAGCTGGCTGTATGGACAACACATTTATCTCTCTCTCTCTCTCTCCCTCGGGGTAGCAATAATGAATGTATAAAGGCAGTAAATATTTCGTAATGTACAAATTCAATTACACTCTATCCGACCCGGCGTTAACGAGCCCTTTACTTTTATACACTGCCAGATCATTAATGCAACGTTATCTTCCTACCTTTTTAGGGTTCAATAATCAGAGGGTGCTAAGGCATGTTGAAACGCACAACATTATTATAAATGACGTATTCAGTACTAGAAGTGCAATTCCGTAATGGTTATGTGTCCGTGATGCGAAGGTTAAGCAATTTACGCAAGGGTCAGTCATAGGATGGGTTACCAAAATCGATCATCTTGAGATTATCTGTACTTCAGATGCACGTTAAGTCGTTGTTCCAAGCCAAAATTGCAGTCGTTAACATACATCAATCCGCACTGGGCCCGAATAGCGGGTAATGGCCCATTAATTTCCCTATTTAATTAAATCCATCAAGACCGCATATGCCCTAGCATTGGAGACAATAACGACGTTAATGATATACGCAACTTATCATGTAATATTTGACTCGCACTTGACTCATTTTTTTATTTTTCATTAGCGTGCAAGCCTTTTAACGTGGGGCTTACGACCTCTTCATTTAAATTAGTATCGGCTGACAATTTTACGTCAAACATAAATTTCGTAACTAGAAAATAAGGGTTGTGAAATGAAAATGATAAATAGTTTTGCCATAAATATTGTCACATAGAAAATTTTTTTTACGATTGGTGTGTTAGTTTAATACTCTCGTCCATAAACTGAGAGCACTCATCGCGCTAAGGAAATAGCTATTTTTGAAGTCTCTCTATAGGATTATATCCAAAGTAAAGTGTTCCAAAATAGAAAAAAAGTAGTAAAAGTAAAGTGGTGTCATCATAAAAATACCTTAAATGTTTAGATAAATCTCTCAAAATTTTTACACGCTCTTTTGCGGAATAAGCAGGGTAAACTGAGCACCAGAAGGCATGGTTTTTATATTTTTACGTACATGTTTTGTAAATGAAACATTTTTTTAATGGTTTCATCGCGTTTGTATTTTTCTTTTATTGACGTATCGGACCCTTCACAGATTCTGTGTTTACATAAGACTAAGGTGTTGATTGGCTATTTAATTAAAGGTATAGCTAGCTACCTTTAAAATAATACTATTGGACACATTCACAATACAAACATTATTTTACATATATTAAAAAAACACTTATTTTAACTAATTTGATAATTTCGTGAAGATTACTCAAATAGATATATAATTCATTATACCTTCACTACTCCAAATTACGTGTATTGAAATCAATGTGAGTTACCAGTTGTAATAATAACATGAAGTAATTTCGTATTGGCATTGATAACATTAATAATGTAGGTTCATTAGTATTGTATATCGAAATTGTAGCTTTGATTGATGTTAGATGATTATAAAATGGGAACATGTATTTTCTTTGTGTATACAGATTTTTATCCTTATTTATACTAATACTATAACGAAGAAAGAAATGAACAATGAAAGCACGTGGTTGATTATGGCCCGTTCTCCATTCTCGAGGGAAGACCTGTGCCCAAAAATTGGGAACATTAATAGACCGATGAAGATGATTTACCGAGGAGAATTCTATCTTTAGCTTTTTACGTGTCACTATGCGTGTATACGGAATGTGCGCAAGTGTACAAATCCTACTATCGATTAATTAAACTTTAATTTCAATCCTCTAAGGTATATAATCAATTTATCCATTGACATGCTTATGGCTAACAGTTCCCACATAATCATTGATACACATCAACATAATATGAAATCTTAACATTATTCAGAAAGTTTGGCAGAGCGATAAATTTCGTTACAACCGCAGTTAATCGCCATAAATTCACCAAGTTACTCCAACTTAGTTACGTAGTACGAAAACTAAACTATAATAACGACAAGTAACATATGTGTTTGATATTTTAGCATTTGGCGTGTTAAATAAAGCGTTTCCTATATACAGACATTTCTTTGTTTCATGTAAAGATTCATAAATGTATATAATTCGAGATCCCATATCATTTCATAGACTGAGTCCTCGTACAAGATGCATTTTGGTAGACGGGGCGCGCATAGGAGGCAATTAAAAATTACGATACTACTGGGCGTAAAGACAAAACAGTGAGTCATAAACAAAATATAATTATTTAGTCGTAAAATATTACTATTACCCTAAAAGTAGGGGATATAGCTCCAAGCTACAAAAAGAATATTTATCAATTTTGCTTATATAAAAAGATTACTGCGAAAAAAAATGGAAAACGATGATGAATTCTCGTTTTAAATACGTTGGAATCCTCGTATGATATACAAGGATTCTTACACATTTTTTTTAGTATATGCCTTCTTAAATAAAAATGCTACATGCATTAAAATTTTAAGTTATGCTAACGAAATCGGAGACGAGGATATACACATATTTTTACGCGCTACAAGCTTTTCAAGTTGTTTACTGATATAGAAAATTTTAATTATAAGTACTAAATTTTTTTGTATATTTTTTAATTTTTAGTTTTATCTCAAAATGTTGATGAGACAAACTACTTCCAGCTCCATCATCACTAGACCTTTTTCTGAAAAGCATCCATTACTAAAGTTCTCATAAATACGGATCTAACGAGCCCAAACTCGATGCAGTTGCATCATTTCATCACTAAGTTCCTATGACCACCGAATCCGAATAATTTACATGTCTATGCAAAATTTCAAATCTATCTGATATTAGAAAGTGGGTCAAATTTGACTTCCAAAATTTGCACACTAAAAACCATCGAGTATGTATGAGAAAAATTTATTTAAGTCGAGGAGGTGCAATACAATAACAGGGAAAGTAATAAATAACTGCTTGAGAAATTCGTAGTCCCGATGGGTCTCGTGAGTCCTGATGGTAGCTTAATGATTCAGAGGCAGTCCCAATCCTGGAAGATTGGGAAAGGTTGTGGGCTCGAGTCCCATTTCGGGGTGCCTGGGTCTGATGAAATTTTAAAGTATCATCATCACCAGCCCTTTTACGTCCCCACTGCCGGGGCTCAGACCTTCCTTATGAATGGTTAAGGAGGATGGCCATGACTGTCCACGCTGGCCCAATACGGATTGGAGGGTATTAACGACTGCAAATGCAGCCGGGACCAACGGCTTAACGTGCCTTCCGAAGCACGGAGTAGCTCAAGATAATAATTTTTTGGTCACCCATCCCGTAACCGACCCACCCGACCGACACTTGCGAAAGTTGCTTAACGACTACAATCGCGGGCCGCAGCGCTGTAGTGGCGTAGTGGATACGCCACCGAGCTACTTGTTTTAAAGTATATTGCATTAGATATTTATGGTCGTATCTGTTTCTAACTATCGACATCCAAATCATTACTATTTCACATCACTATCATAATCAGCATGGGAAACTTTAATGAACGGTCGGGTAACCTAATTCAATATGCTTATTACAAAGATAAATTATTTTCTCTTTTAACTCATTATTATACTCCAGGGAGGTCTAAGCGGAAACCCACACACAATTACGACTCTGTCCTGTATTTATATTGATATTACTGTTTGTTGGCTTTCACTAATTATTTCCTAATTCACCTAGGTATAGCATGAACTTTATTTTTAAATGTTATAAGGATAACTTTTGTCAGACATCAAGAAAAACGGCGAGTAGTATATATATGAGACTACTTGTATTGAGACCATGTTTTGGTATGGTCAGTTTTTTTTTGAATAGCCCATAAGGGATTTGGGGTGGAGATATATCGTTATCATCTTCCTGCCAAGGATGTACTCTTTAAATCTATATTTGATGTCATCATGGACTGTGTCGTCGTCTTTCATTTCTCTAATTTGAGTACTTTGTGTTGTAAAGAGTGGTGTGGGACAGAGCACGACGATGTTTGCGATAATTCGAAAATTGGTTTTGAGAGTACCACCCTAGGTCACTAATTTTTGAGATCGGAACAGTATATTCTTGTCTTCCATTCTTCTTTGCCAGCCGTCGTTTGATCGATGATTATGACGCTGACTGTTTCTTGATTTACTGAGTTCACAATATTAAATGGTATTGGGACGCAAGAGATAAATAATCAAAAGCAAGAAGATTCGAAGATCAATATGTCTGCCAATAACACTCAATAACGATGTATGCTGTTTGTCGTCTTCCCTAGGCCTCAATTATGCTAATGTTGAGGTAAGAATGGGTTCTCAAATGGCATCTCAATTAATTGTTGTTTGTATAAACAATTAAACCACACACTCGTATTAAATTTATGAATAAAAGTCGATCTTCTGGATATCACAATTTTATTCCTCTATTGATTAGAATTACAAGTTATGCTTCCTAAGACAAACGCCACGATCGGCTGCTACCAAACGAATGTTCAATCGGCTTTCCTTTTCCCTCCATTTTTGATACTTTCGCACCATAATTTTTCCAACCAATCACGACTAGACACTCTTGCTTCCGATTGGTCAGCCAATCAGAAGCCGGAAACGTCACCTGTGAGGAATTGCCAGTATCTATACTTTTTTTTTAAAAAAGAAACAGTTGCCAAATAGTTAAACCCTAACAATCGACCATCCTGACATCGTGTGCGTCCCTGCACACGGTACCAGGTGAAACCCTAACAATCGGTATCCCAGCCAGTTGAACATTGTTTTATTAACAAATATCAAAACTAAGTCTTAATTAAGAATATTTATCATTAATGAATACAATAAATATTGTTCGTGTACTAGAAAAATTATTTTAAATATAATACTTTTTATTTTTACATAGAATCATCAATTAATCTAATCGTTTTTCCTCTTGAATTGGGTTACAACAGATATATGAGACTGAAATTACTTTAGGACATCTACTATTAACTTTAATTACAAGAATTATTCAATCAATTTTTATTTCCAATTTTATTTTTTTTACACCATATTAAAAACACTTACTACACTACTCACCTTAGTTTATAATGAGTTTATTATTGACGTATTTATTTTAGCTTTTATACACATATCAAAAATATTTTACGTACAGACTGACAAGTAAAATAAACAGAACATCGAATAATATGTTTATTTACTTATAGTAAATTTTGTGTTAAACGAAAGAGCAATTTCAAAGAATTTACTATATCATTAATATCCGATGATCTACTCACCTTAGTTTATAATGAGTTTATTATTGACGTATTTATTTTAGCTTTTATACACATATCAAAAATATTTTACGTACAGACTGACAAGTAAAATAAACAGAACATCGAATAATATGTTTATTTACTTATAGTAAATTTTGTGTTAAACGAAAGAGCAATTTCAAAGAATTTACTATATCATTAATATCCGACGATCGAGTCGGGTAATATTATAAAATCGAAACAAAAGACAGACCTCAACGATCGATTAATCGAGGGTGTCTCTGCTGCTTACTCCACTGCAGCTGATCGATTACGCTGGTAAGTAAACAGCTAGACTGATTAACTTATAATACTCTGTCATGTATAACCAACTTGCGAACCAATCAATTCTCGTATCTTGACGATCGATTAATCGAGAAAGTCAACTCTTGCTCCAGCCGATCGATTAAGCTTGGGCTACGCCAGCACGTAAACTGATCAAATCTTGTATCAAACCTGAAACAATATTTCCGTCTGTTGATGTCTAATAAAACAATGTGTGTACCAAATTATATAATAATTTAATCTTCGTCGGTATCCGTAGTGGATGCCGAATTCTCGTTAACTTCTAAAACAGCAACATTAATCCACGGTTTCATACGGTCCGCAGCAACTGTTGTAGAACGTTTTCTTTGTGTATTACTTAAACCTGCAATTGGTGAGACTACATAGCGATCGGAACCTAACACTTTTGTGACTCAATATGGACCTATGTAGGCAGGCAATAGCTTTTTGCTTTGTCCGTCATTGCCAAAATTAGTTTTCGTAATTTTGACTAGGTCACCTTCTGTGTATAAATATGCTGGATTCCTATTTTTATCGTAATATTTCTTTTGTTTATCTTGTTCACTGTCTATCCTGTCCTTGACCTCCTTGCGAATCGTGGACAAATCATTTTTTTTTCGCGTATAGTCGGAGATTTCATTAAGCACTGGTTTTGCTGCAACATTCATAGAAGTTCCGAACAACACCTCCGCAGGTGTCCGTCCTATCGTCTGCTGAATGGTGTTATTCAGCCCCCATTGTATTTTTCCAATGTAATGGTCCCATTCTCTTTCACCATACTTGACGTTAAAGGCTTTCATCGAGTCAAGGATGGTCCGGTTGTACCTTTCTACTTGACCATTTGATCTGGGACTAGCTACCGTGTTCAAAATGTGCTTAATACCCTCATCTAAGCAAAATTGTTTAAACAAATAGGAAGTAAAACAGCTACCGCGGTCGCTTACTAATCGATCAGGTGTTCGAAAGGTCCTAAAGATATCCTCCAGTACTCTGACTACATTTTGGGTATGAGTGTTTCTAACCGGTTTGACAAAACAAAATTTCGTAAATGCATCTACAATGACTAAAATGTAAGAAAACCCTCGTTTGGATTTGACAAAGGGTCCAAGATAGTCGACATGAACCGTATGAAAGGGAATCTCTACTTTGGTTATAGGGTGGAGTAAACCTTCACGTTTGTCTTGAGTTTGCTTAGCATATGCGCATTCGATGCAAGCATCCACATACTTTTTGACAAACCGGGTCATTTTGGGAAACCAGTAATTCTTTTTCAACCGCTCTAAAGTCTTTTTGTATCCAAAATGCCCGATTTCGTCATGGTTTAATCGACATAACTGCCATCTGGCCCCCTTAGGAACCACCCAGCGTATATCGTCTTTACCTTTACCTACACAACGGAACAATTTGTTGTTTTTAATAATGTAGTTCTCTTTTATATACAGCAAAGCCTTTTCATTTAAATTACTCTCCAAAGTGTCTCGAATCCTTTTGAGTTCAGAATCTCCAATTTGAAGAGTATGCAGCCAGTCTTCGCTTGTGATAGTCATCACAGAAGGAATACTTTCCAGCATATTCTCTTCAAAGTCTTTCACTGGATTACGGGATAATGCATCTACATGACCCATCTTTATACCTGCTCTATATTCAACAGTACAATTGTACTCCTGCAATTGAAGCCACCATCGCGCTATTCTCGGGATGAGATCTCGTTTAGTGAAGGTAGAGCGTAGAGCACTACAATCTGTGATAATTTTCAATTTCTTTCCCAGAAGATAGACCCTGAATTTACGTAACGAACAAACCACCGCCAAAGTCTCCAACTCATATGAATGGAAATTTCTCTCCTCTGGTGATGTCTGTCTGCTATAATATGCAATTGGCCTTAGCCTATTGTCATTGCAACGCTGTAGAAGAATACCTCCGACACCTAATCTACTTGCGTCAGTGTGGAGTTCTATCTCTGCCATCGGATCATATATAGTAAGAATCGGTCTACTTACCAACCGCGTCTTAAGCTCCTTGAATGATTTCTCTTGACTGTCACCCCACTCCCATGTTCTTCAGCAACTTACTTAAAGGAAACGCTATTTGTGCAAAGTTCTGGACAAACTTTCTAAAGTAACTTTGGACAAGGAAAATTCAAAACGCTCACAATCTTCTTCTCACCTGGTCTCACCCCTGCTCCTCCGATCTCGTATCCAAGATAGTCTATTTTATCATGCAAAAATTTACATTTTGATAGATTCAATGTGAGATTTGCTCGTTCCAGCAGCTGCAATATCTCTTCTAGGTGTACTAAACACTCTGACGCATCCTTACCAAAAATTAGTATATCATCCATGTAGGCGGTTGCTTTATTGAAACGAGCAGATCCCATCATTGCGTTAATCGTTCGCTGAAATACTGCAGGTGCGTTTCCCAAACCCAACGGCATACGATTAAATTCATATTGACCGTCCGGTGTGACAAACGATGTGAAGCGTTTACTCTGTTATGTAATGGGTACCTGATAATATCCAGAGGAGATGTCAAGAGAGATAAAACACGCTTGTCCCGAAAGGCGGGCAATCTCATCCTCGATTATGGGCATAGGATATCTTTCCTTAACGGTCACGGAGTTTAGCAACCTATAATCCACACACATTCTCAGAGATCCATCCTTTTTGCGAACAAGGATGATAGGGCTTGCGTAATCGGAGGAAGACTCGCGAATTATTTCCGCTTCTAACATTTCATCTACCATATTGCGTACTTGCGAACGTTCATGATGAGATAGCCGATACGGGCGATATACTATAGGCCGTTGATTATTAACCTCTATTTTCATTTCCGTTATGTCAGTACAACCTAAATCCTTGAGAGATGACGCAAAACAATGTTTGTATTTTCGTAGTAACATAAATAATCGATACTTAATATCATCCGACACTGTTTCACAAATATTTACCTGGTTCTCATCAAAATCTTTTTCTCCTCTACTCGTAGCTGATTCAGGTACGTTTATAACTACCCTGTTAACAAAACTGACCTTTTCCGCTCGACCAATTATTGTATCATTTGAAATGAGACCGAATTTATTATGAGGAATAACTACTACATTTATACAACCACTTATTGCATCGTATACTCCTCCAAATACAGAGAACTGCTGATTAGGTTGTCCTGCAATACTATTTTTCAGTAAAATGCTACCAGTAACAGGAGGATCAATAACAGCTCTAATCGTAATCGGTCCATAAAATAAATTAATATGTGGAGACAAAATCTTAAGAGAACCAACACATGCAATATCAACATCCGAGAACGGCATCTTATTACCATTGTCGTAGAATTTTAGTTCAAAAACGTTTTTTACTACTAATATATGGGATTGTTCCGTATAGGATTGCCCAATTAATATAGGTTTTTCTAGGAAGTTATCTTCAACAACTTTGGCATTTACCCTAGCTAAAACACCGTCTATGCATATATCCAGCGGTACTTGCCCAAGAGATTGTACTATGCCGTTACCAAACCCTTTGATGGTAGAAGGCACGTTATCATGAGATAAACCTAATTTGAAAATTGTAGATTGCCTTACTAACGTAATATCACTCGCAAAATCTATAAATCCTTGAATTGGTACACCATTTACAAATACCTCTTTAATAAATTTCGAGTTTGGGATAACCACTTTAACATCAGAGTTAATACACATTGTTTTATGAATAGCATTAGAAGAAGTATACGTAACCCTATCATCAACTTTACTAAAACATGTGTCTATTGTGTGCCCAAGCTTATTGCATCGTTGGCATTTAATTAGTGGTGTAGGACAATGCAAGAAACTGTGTCCCTTCTCTTTACAATTATAGCACCCACTCTGACCAACCTTGAAGTTAGACTTTTGTGTGTTAAAGTTACCTCGACTGTTTTCAACATTTTTACTTCTAAATTGATTTTTATCAAAATTAGATTGATTTATTTCCTTGTTACTTAAAAGGAACTGTAAAAGTTGGTCAGGGTGGTTACAGCGCAAGGCTAAGGCTCCAGATCTTACGGTCATTGAACTTGCTCTTCCTTTTAAGCATATCTTCCAAGGTCAGGCCGTAATTTTGTTCGCAAGGGAAAGTATTTATTAATTTATCTTGCCATTCTGGCCATGTGAAAAGAATAGAATTTAATCCCTGATACCAAATATTAGCCAGGACTTGACGATCGGCTGCTACCAAACGAATGTCCAACCGGCTTTCCTTTTCCCTCCATTTTTGATACTTTCGCGCCATAATTTTTCCAACCAATCACGACTAGACACTCTTGCTTCCGATTGGTCAGCCAATCAGAAGCCGGAAACGTCACCTGTGAGGAATTGCCAGTATCTATACTTTTTTTTTAAAAAAAAGAAACTGTTGCCAAATAGTTAAACCCTAACATTTGCTAGTGTAAATACTATCTACCAATATGCGCAAAGACTTCTTCATAAATCGGTGGTAACAGATAAGTTATTTTGTGATCAAGTACCTTGGTCACCTTTGGAGTGAACATTTTCAGAATTAGACCTCAGATGCTTATCCAAATAATTTCGCGATGTTCTTTTTTGTTCTTCTTTTTCAGAATTAGACCTCAGATGCTGATCCAAATAATTTCGCGATGTTCTTTTTTTGTTCTTCTTTCAAAAAATAATTTCTTAAATATGGGCTCTATCTTGTATTCAGCAATATCGATTCCTTGTCCCTAGAAAAACCATCAAGAAATTGGGTCGTCCCTTTTTTCTTTTATTATGCGACCGAAAGCTTATAGGCAAGAAAGATTTCCGTTTTTAAAGAAAATAAATTATAATCACTTCATAAATGAGAGATCCGTGTTTTATTAAGGTATTAACACACACCATTGGCTCCAAGTAAATTGAAGTTTCAGAAATTGATGAATCGTCGTCGTACGGCTCAACAAAAATTGTGTTTAAGATACGAAATTAGTTGACAAATAAAAATGGCGACTGTTTTATTGTTTGTAACGGGCGGGACGGCGTGGCGGAATAGATCCCACTCAATTTGTCAATGTCACTTTCGGTTACCCGCGAAACACTTTGATCCCGTTACGTCCGATATGAGCAGGCATACGATACTTTTCGGTGAAATATCATTTTTATCCAAGTAGCGAGGTGCCTGGCTTTACCTTGGCAAATTTACCTGTACTGTATGAATCTCTGCATTTACACAGAGAAGCAGTTGTTAATGCATTAGGTCTGCGATGCGAAAGTTAAGTAATTTTCCGCAAAGGCCGGTCAAGAGATCGGTGACCAAAATGTATTATTTCTAGCTCTTCAGTTATACTTCTATTTTATACATCTAAAACTTTTATCTATAGATGAAAACTAAAATAAATTCTTTTATATAGATAATATTGTACACCTTTATATTGCTGAAAGAATTTTAAAATCGATCCGTATAGCAAACAAATATTGCCTTATTAATATGAATTGTAGTATAGTCCATTAACCTGACAAGGGTAGAAACTTTTTGGACTAAGTTAAATATCTTAGACGAGTTACTGGATTAGAAAAATATCGCCGTATCCTATGCACTTAAGATATGGTAATGTATTTACAATGTTCACGTGTTAACCCTTTTTTGTGGTTTTAATTTATTTGTGAACTACTTCAACCGCGGTAACTGGCTATGCATTCTTCAAATCGATGGTCAAGGTGCCTGTAATTTTTTTGTATGTCCTACTTGCATTTAGTGTCATAGAACAGGACAAAAGACGAATAATTTCACAATCCATCGAAAATTGATTTTAAATGAAACCTATTTGTAACATTCAAGCGGTAAAGAATTTTCCAAATAAGTCTCTTGGTTCTATAGGTAAATTCGACACCGCACAAACTCACGGAATTGACAATCTCTGATTACCATATTATTTACATAATATTACAATATAATATACAGATTAACAAACGATAATTATGAGCAACTTGAAAGTTATGATCGTGTTTATTATTAACATAAAAAGCTGAGAGATTTAAAAAAATGTGGGAGAGTACTCTTTTTGGCCAGAGACCCATTTTTGGCGATTTGGCAGTGTTGCATTACTACAAAACTATTACCTTTGACAACCGTTATTTATCAAATTTCACTCCCTTGCAATTCTTAAAATGACCAAAAGTTGGTAATAAACTAAAATGACCGAGAACGCGTCGTCTGTTTTACATTATTTTCAAACCGCGGATGAACCCTCTACGCATCTTTTCAAATCCTTTATCAGTCATCTTCTATGTCATAATAACTGTAAGTGTCCCAAAGAACAATGGTCAAAATGGACTACGAAAAAAAAGTTCTTGTACCAAGATGGAACTATCACCAAAATGTAGTATAAGTTGAATGTAATTATTATATACCAACAATTAATTTTTAAAAGCTGGGAAAAGAAAGATAATTCTCTCTAAAATATGTCTTTATTTTTTAGAACACAGTTTAAATTATGTTATTTTTGAACGCATCTTATTAATAATGTCATTCCTAGAGAAGTCCCTCTCTTTTCAAAGAACAAGATCGATTTTATGTCTGACTAATCGAATTTGATACAAATCTTATATTATTGCCTAACCATATAAATCCGTGAAAATTATAAAACTTAGATTAGACTACTAATATAATTAGATGTTACTTAGAGGAAAATAGTTGATTTATAATGAAATTAAAAACAAATGATTATTTAAAAGAATCAATATTTCAGTATTCAATCGATTGCGACCTCCCTTTTTAGACAAGTATGTGTAGACGTGTTTCTACGCAGACCGTTTTGTAACTTTGGCGGTGATTTTGTATTATCTTCTGTATTATGGGGAGCATACTAGGTTCCATGGGCAGTATAGAATTGAGGTCTGGAGAGAAATACCGGATTCTCTGGATTTCTTATAATTAAACTTAAATATAAATAAAGTCCTAATTATAAGGGGTAGATTTAAGTCGAGACATTGGGCGGAAACAATATTATGTGTACATTTAAAAAAATAATGACACATCCGGGTTAGATGGCATAAGAGAACACTGCTGTAATAGTCTTATTGGTCGATGTACTCTGGGATGCTGTGCTCATATAATGACCATAGTTAGGTATCTAGGATGGGCCAGACACAAACAGAATGTAGCTGCTCCTGCAGCATTCCGTAATGAGGTATTCATTAGAGTTGTAATAAAGAAAAGAAAAATCAACATGTTGTTTTATTATATCCTTTTGAAATTAGTATTTTCACTACTACTTTATATAAGTTATAGTGTAAGGTAGAAAAGTAGAGTTATTGAGAGCAATCTTAAAAATTCTATTTTTTTTGATGTTCATTGGTTCACAAAAAAATGATTTTATTTCTTACAGTCAATAAAAATAATATATCAGATATGGAGCAAGTTTGAAGTATTAAGTGAAAGTATGCACTTCTAGGACTACGATTAGGCATTATCTGACGTGTGCTTTACATATTTCAACTATAATATCTCTAACTCAAAATGATACAGTTAAAATAATACGACATAACCTCAAAAACATATTACACAATTACTCGATACTCCTAGCTTTTAAAAATATATTTGATGTCTTTCTTTGTTCTAGTTACATAGGCAAACAAAATAACATATGTTTCATCAAGTTACGTTTTATTCGATTTTATTAGTCCAAGCATGTTAGGCAGATGGCCATTGTTCTTTCAGCTCCATTTAATCAGTAGTTTGTGTTGTGCCTTGATTTATTACTCAGTCTTTGCCTTTTATAAATGTAGATTCTTTACTATATATAAGGAAGGAGGTTTAAGTGAGAATCCATAAATTATTAAATCTAACAACCTCAGCAATAAACGGTAAAAATTAACTCAAAACGATTAAATATTGTCACACGCACATTTTCGTGATAAAAACTCGACTAAAAACGTGACAAAATAATGCATTCATATGACCGAACATAATTTTTACGCTAGAACTAAGCACGAAACTGTATGACTCATAAAAAACAATGCCAAATTAAGTGAACAGGGCGAACCATCATGCTGCATATTTAAAACTTCAAATTAAGAATAATTACCAAACTTTAAAAATAACGGGTACATTCAAGTCAACATTGCATCAAGCTATAAAAACTGTCAAATTTCTCTACATAGAGCATTATGATTTATGAATTCAAAGTTGATCAAATAGAACGGTTCTCTGCTTGATTTCAAACTTTCAATAATTGAGGGTAGAATTCAAAATTGATAACCCATTACGCTGAACCTCAAAATACCTTAAATATTTATAGATTTTATAGTAATCTCCCCTTTTTACTTTTGACGACTCAGTAACAAATAATTTCGTAATAAAACTATGTATATTATTATATATAATTTTATTATAATATACAAATAAAGCTCATAAAACCGGAATACCCTAGTAATAGAGTGGCAATATGGCCAAATGTAAAAATTAAGAAAATTATGTAAACCGTTCTTAATAGATAGCGGTGTTTAAATTGCGAACGGAGCCTCGGTTCAATGTTGCCAGCTCGTTTGGAGTATTGCCAGCCCGACAGACAGCGGAACGGCTGAATAAATGAACACGGATAAAAAAAATTGTGAGTCAGCTATTGTTGCGACTGTTTTTTCCGGTCGTCTTCTCTTTTTAAAGTCCACAGTATTTTTTCCAATGAGTCGATGCTACAAAATGTAGTCATCGTCAGCTCTTTTACTGGTCTAACAATAAGCGGAATTGCTACGAAAATAAACCGCAAGTGAATGAACGATAGCGTTCAAATTGATCTGCTAATTAAGGTATGCTTTTTTTGTTTTTAGTACCTAGTAGTGCCCTATCGTCCATTTTCGCAGTGAAAACACTGTTGTATCGATATTGGCATTGGTGCAATTTTTACCAATAGCTCTATTGTAAATGAATGCAATATGCGAACGATCTGCTTTTATATTTAGATGTATTGAAGACTATCCTTGAATAAAAAAAATAGATTAATTGTTTAGTGCTCTTCTTTTCAACATTCTTCCTATTATACCATGCGCTCTTCTTTAAACCTTGAAATTGTCACCAACCGAATACTTTACCCCTATTTCAATACCTTCAGCTTTTTTGTCACGATAAAAGGTAACCCATGTCTTTTCCTAACGTCAAATATCTGTCTCAAATTTCATTTAAATAATCCAATGGCTGAGAACTGAAAGAGTATAGGTGTTACCACACCAATCGATCGCCTATCGACCGAAGCCATTGATAGATAGTGGAATAGATTAATTGATGTCGAACGACAGTTTCTACTATACCAAGCGTCTATGGAATGGATTAGTTGATGTCGATCGATAGTTTTTACCGTACCAATCAATTTAAGTTCGATCAAGGCCATCGATCGATGGTAGAATAGATTATTTGACGTCGACCGTTTTTACTACAATAATATATCCATCGATTGAAGCGTTTGGTGGGAGTGGATAGGTCAACGTCGATCGACAGTTTCTCCTACACCAATTGATTATTTAACGTAATCGATGGCATCGTATGGCAATTGATCAATTGTTTAGCACCCGGTATCAGCCGAAGCTACAACATCGATCGATCAATGTTGACAGATGTGAATCAATTGGTGTAACAGCTGTCTACCAAATAGACAGAGTTACTTTTAATTTTATGAATATTATTGGGGATGAGTCGTCGCGGCATAATCTTCGATTTATTTACATTTTCCCATAAGCGAACAACAAGGACACTCAAGATGAAGACATCGCAAGCTGATGGATTACTGAAGCTGTTGTATCGTCGAAATCTTTCATTCTTGACGTGCTGTTTACTATACAGTCCAATAACCACTCCCAAACGTGGCGGGTATACTTCCAGGAAACTAGAGGCGTTTTAAGTTTGCCTTATTCTTTACACATACATTAACAAAAACCTAACATTGCAAAACATGTACTACTAACCCCCGGTTTCAATAATATACCGACAACCATTGGTAGCAGCTACCGACCGTTTTTTGAGCTACCGACAACCATTCGTTTTTGCGTTTCACAATCATCAGTAGGCGCCTACCAACTACGAACGGAACGGTCGGTAGGTCATTATTTAAAATTGTAATCATATAATTCGAAGAAAAGGGATCTTTCCATACAGCCTTGTCTTAGGTAATATTATGATTATACTGAAATGTTGGTCTTTAACATTTAATAATTTCTTGGACAAAATCGAAATCGTAAGAAGGAAGACAGAGACATCAATAGGAAAGAGGTGAACTTATTACGTACCGAAACTAAATTTGAAATTTGTTTTGGAATTATTATGACTTATTTATTGTATGGTTAGGTTCCTAAAAGTGGTGTTATTATGAAACAAATTATCGTCTGAAATGGAATTCTGATGTAAACAAAAAAGTTACTATTACAACAAATAGTTTAGATTTATCTCTTTAAAAGTTTTTAGTAATTTTTTTACTTGAACAAAAAATTTCATTTTTTTAGATAAAAATGGAATAGAAATATTTTATGCTGCAGACAAGATACAGCGATTCGGAACATTTGGCTCATTAAATTAAACTTTTTTATTTAGTATGATTTATCGTAAAAATATTTATACATAACACGTTTTCCCTTGTTAATAAAAAGGAAAGTAACAATTTTTCATTTAAAAAATTATATTGTAGCAGACCTTAATGTGTTTTGTGGTTCCAATTAGAAGAATTTAAGTTGTAATCATGTCAATGTTTGTACCTTTAAGGGCTCTTATTACCAATTAATTATTGGTCCAAATGCTTTCTACAATATGTTTCTTTTGAAAAACTTAATGATTTACCTCTATATAATATATGAAAAACCTGGTGCTGATGAAACTGAATTTGCCACCTACTGTACAAGTATTTTATTCGATATTGATTTACAATTCAAAGTACTAAAAAATTGAAAAAGTAATGAAATTCATAGAGGCTAATGTCAACAAATCGTTATACAAAATTAGTTACACTTGAATGAGAAACCTTCTCTTTCATTGAACTCGATAAAAAATAAGATTATACATCTTATATCCGTATTATTATTATTTGCAAAAATAAAATTAGAGATATAACCTTTTGAAAAATGTTTACAACCCCTGAAATAACATCATTTGTTTATATAAGTTTTTTTATTTCTAATTAAATTTCGGAATATAAATAAACGTGTGCATTACACAGTTCATTGAAATGGTACGGTGCATGATTATGAGCAGTGTTGTATCAATTTAGTAGGTACAAGAACGCGAACGTCTTACTTTTACGATCCTCACCATCTATTTCAATTTCAATATATTTCAATTTTTGCTTCAAAAAAAGGATTTAAAACGTCTCAATGTGAATATTATCACTCTAGACTAGGTTGTATGTGCTATATCCCTTTGCCTTTAAATATGCCAAAAAGTAAAGTTGATTTATGTTCCGTAGAAGCTTAGCGGGAATTATATATAGAGTTCACCTTTATTATAAAATTTTAATTGTATAAAGTGATTTGTATATATTACTATACATAATGAATTCGCAAGATAAAATTAATGAAATTGACAGTCAACAATTGTGATCCATTGACATAGGATGATAAATGAATGGTTATTAGAAAAAGGGGAATAATTGTATCAAATCGTTAAACAAACGTAGAAAAATGCAATTGAATAATATAAAAATTATGTTGATTTTTATGAATTGTTTTTTATTTGTAAAATAGATAAGTTATATCCAAATTGGGTTTTATTAAGAATTAAATCAATATCAGAGTTAATTAAAAAATAAAGGGTATAAACTAATGTAACGTGTATAAGTTTGGTACAAGTGGGTGGCTAATTCAGTTTCATCAGAACAAGGTTTTTCATAATTATATAGAGGTAAATCATTAAGTTTTTCAACAGAAACATATTGTAGAAAGCATCTGGAGCAATGATTTACATGTAGTATGAGACTTAAAGGTACAAACATTGGCATGATTACAACTTAAATTCTTCTAATTGGAACCACAAAACACATCAAACTCTTCTACAATATTAATTTTTTAATGAAAAACTATTAATTTTCTATTAATTAACAAGGGAAAACGTGTCATTTATAAATATTTTTACGATAACCGACGGAAAATGGCCGGTAGGCAAATTTGACAGATAAGCTACGGATAGTAAGTTTGACAGCTCTACCGACGGATAGATTTTTTTATTGAAACATCTTTTCGCGCCATTTTCATACATTTTGCCTACGAACGGTTATCAGTATCAGATCAATCCGTTAGTAGCACACCTTCGGTAGCTTTACCTACCAATGGAATGTTATTGAAACACTTTTTTGCTACCATCGGTAGGAAATGCTACTGGTGGTAGCAAAAACGGATAGTTTTTTGATTATTGAAACCGGGGGTAAGTGAATTCTTTAAAAAGCTTAAAACATGTTTTGTTATTTTTGACACATTTTGATTTTTAACAATACAATTTGTGTGCTTTTACTTGTGTATATTTATTTTATTTATGTACGTTTTGTTTCTGAACCGGCTTATATTCCTAAACGCCCTGGCGTCCTTGCTGTTTGTTCTTCTTCATATATGTCGTAATAATTTGGATCTTCTCTTACTCGTCTTTTCGCCTCGTACTGCCTAATGAGCCGCATAGTATCCTTTATGTCAACGTCAAGCCTCACCACTTTTTCATACAACTTCATGTGTAAATGAAGATGCTCTATATTGAATTGGTGTAACGACAATTCAGTATACATTAAAATCTGCTGCCTTTTCAACTGATAAAGTAAACCGAAACAATATCCTATTCTGTAATTTTCCGAATCACGGTATTTCGCTCTTAGTATCTGGGAGTAAGGCAGCTTGTATCTTGTAGCATATATGAAATGGTCCATAATCGATATTGTTCTGTTTCGTATTATGTTTCTGCTTTTCACCTGTCTTTCTCGCCTTCTGCTGTCACCAATTTCGAATTCTTTCTTCAGTTTGTCAAACCTACGGGTAATCAATGCGGTATCATCCTCGTCTTTGTCGAAGTTAGGCAAAGGATTTAGGTCGTTCGCAAGTATCCTCTCTATTTCTAACGCTCTCATTCTGTTTTCGATATCGTTAATTGTTTTAAATGGATTTTCGTCTTCTGTGGAATTTACTTTATTCTTCATAGTGTGGTTAGCTGTTACCTTTTCATTTTTATTTGTGCTATTTTTAAGTGTAAGAAAATGTTTAATTGCTGTTTTGTTTTTGTAAAGAAAAGTTTGCGAATGTTTTCGTTTATGTTTTGTGAAATTGAAAAATTCTTCATCTGGTATATCTGGAAAAGCGTGAGTGGTCTCTTGAACATAATCAGCTTCACGTCCAATGACGGATTTAAAAATTTTATCTACATTATAGTTGAATATTTCTTCAGATTCTTTTGAATTGACTTTGACGTGGAAGACTGAAAAATAAAGTATTTTTTTTTAATGTATTTGTGTTTCTTCTTACCTTAAGATATGATGATCAATTTCATCAGCCTTTTAAATATCTTAAGTATATAATACACTTACGAAAAACAATTATGGCAACAAGATTCATTGTAAAAATTCACAAAAACTTTAATGCAAAATGAAATATTCATACGAACATTAACAACGTAATAAAAATGTAATGGAACATAAATATTTCTTATTGAGCGATTATAATAAAATATTTGAAAGCTATACATATACATTACGTAACCTTACATAAAAGGCAATAAAATAAAAGACATAATAAAAATAACTCGATGTTATTTTTATTGTGTCTAGTATAAGATGCAAAATCAAATTTGAGACTGCACGCACTTTGTTGTTTTATTCGTAATCGGTGTTGAAATGTTTATCAAATTTATTTTGTTAAAAATACAATTAAGTTTTTTTTTAACTCTTTTTACATTACTGTTTGAAATAAATCAAGCCTCGAAAACGGCTTGGACCTAAGATTGAACGGTCATAAATTCTTAATGACAACTCTCATGTAGACAAGGTGAACAGGCAGATATGTAAACATAATACTTCTCATAACCGTTGATGATGCCGACGCTCCAAAAGTGAGTTTTGATGCAGTAGTCGAAGAACTGAGAGCGGAAGCTGCGAATGTGCAATAAATATAAAGATATTTCAACTTCTTGGCGCGGCGGTGTGTATGTTTAAAGTGTTTATATTTTTATCTATAGAAAACATTCTTAATGAAAGATGCTTAAATAATCTACCAGCCCCAGGTACACTGAGATGGGACTCACACTCAACCCACGCGACTGCTCTAACATTATCTACCCAGGAACTAACAAGACTGACAATTTTTTCAAGCACTCTGCTTTTTCCTACTAGTTCTATTGGATCCTGGGAACTACCCAGTGGTTAGAGCAGTAGCCCAGATTGGAAAAGGTAGTGGGTTCAGGTGCCATCTCAGATTGGATTTTTTAAGCATATTTCATTAAGAATATTTTCCAGTAAAGCATTATGATTACAAAATTGATCAAATATAATTATTATTATCTATGGTTTATGGTTTAAATATAAAAGCGAAGTAATCACAGTAGAGACAACATATAAACACAATTTTTTTTCGATTCTTCTACAGCAATATTAGGAAAATATTAATATAGGAAAGGAGCACTTTTATTGATACAAATTATATTATTAATTGGCATTGTAATATTATTTTATGAAACAAAATATTAAATTTCATTATAAACAGTCATTTAAATATTTTCTGAATTAATGCATAGGTAAATCTCTTGATTACAACAACGTAAAGCTTAAGAACATTCAGTGTTCAACAGCGGTGGGCCTAAAAAGCCATTAACTAAATTACTGAGAACAAACTAGCAATGATTAATGTACACTGAAACTTTGTAAAGTAGAAAACATTCCGAGCCACTTGGCAACACTAACGAATTGGCGGGAACTCGGGACGCGACACCTTAATAAAATGGAGCGCAGCAAATTCACCTACGCAATTAGTGAGTCATTCTTTTAGGCCATTAAGTTCATAATTCTTTGATTGTTTTCTTTCAATAGAGTTTATCAAAAAGTGTCATTTTGTTTTGAAAGAATGTAAATGTATATAATTCTCGAGGCATAGTTTTAGTCCTCCGAAACGGCTTGACCGATTTATATGTATGTCGGCGGGTAGTCCGAAGGGGCTATTACGAAGCCCAAATAGATCGTCCATATCGGAGGACTATCTTTAAAATAACACTGCAGGCGTATATATCAACGTGGATTTGTTCCATTTTATCACTTTTCATACGAAAATATAACGAGATGAGCGTAATGTCGTCGGATGTCTTTACTCCTCGGCGATCGGAAACACAATGTGTGCGAAAATGGCGACAATTTGCTTTTAGTTAACGAACTGTCAAAGTCAGTGTCACCATTATAATAAAACTAAAAGTATCGATGATCACGCTCTCTCTACAATCGAGTAACTAGCAATTAAAATAAAAGAAACTAAATCAAACGATCTTCGTAAAGATGTTGCGACATGTATATTCAGAAGGTATTAAAAAAAGGTTGTTATCTATTTTTTATATCCCTCAGTGATAAGGGTGGTCCACTCTAAATGTTATTACCATATTATGGTAATACTATATTTTCCGAATCGCCTATTAAAATATATACAAATAAAAAATCTATAAACTACATCATCATCATCATCAGCCCTGATACGTGCCCACTGCAGAGGCTCAGGACTTTCTTATGGATGATTAAGGATAATGGGCCATAACCCTCCACGCTCGCCAAAATCGGATTTGAGGTCGTTCGTGGTCCACGGTGCCTATAAACTATGCAACCAATATAACAACACGATATTTAAAAATTCCACACGAGTTAGTATCTGCAAGATAACGATCGCAAATAAATACACATGCGTCAGCGACGCTAAAACTGGTATCAGTCGAAAGAAGTAATTATTCTAGAAAATGGATATTTTTAAACAGTAGACGAGAATTAGAATGAAATAAGAACTGTTAATAGCTAGTATTTTTACTAATTATACTTTGCTTCGTCTTCGAGATTAGAATACTTGTAGTAGCGCGTACCGTGTGGCCATTCATACACTATAGTTGAGAAACACATAAATAAAGGAAAAATGAAATACATTTTTTAATTTCTACTTTTCTATTGGCAACACTGGTCGTCGCCATTTGTCATTCGCGTTTCAGTGCCCGGCCGTTCGACACATCTCTGTGTGGTATATTAGAAAAATAAGATGCCTAAACGTAAAAATAAAGACAGTGACGATTATATTATGAGAAAAATAAGAAAGTTAGAAAAAAAAGTGAGAAAACGCTCCCAAAAACGATTGATGAGTTCATCTCCAAATAGTTCCGATGCAGGATTGTCATTACAAGAAGGTATGTAGCAAATTATTTTTTCGTAATCTTCAGATCTTCGATTTGTGTATTGAATAATCTAATCATAATTCAGGTTCAAATGTGTTGAGCACACTTCAAAGAGAGTGTAGCCTTCACGATAATATACATTGAGGGTAGTTTAATAAGACTATCGCCTTTGTATTCCTATATGAAATGTGTCGAGTTCATCTAATAAGGATGGCACCTTCACAAAAATGACTTAAATTCAGGTTTAGAATTATATAATTAATGGAACGAAATAAGTTATTTCAACTTTTTTCTTATCTCTTCTAGACAACCAACAAAAAGTCATTATGGAAGAAGCCACGACAGTAAGCGATGTTGTAGTGAATTTATCATCTCCAAGAGATATGCAAGATTCTATTTTACACTTAATAGAACCTCAAGCACAAATTATTGAATCAAATATTTCCGAAATACCTTCAATCTCAGTCGACCAAATCGAACCTGAAACTATGTTAGACGATAATATTCTCGAACTTTTGGGTGAAACCCCTTCAAAGAATAAAAAGTATAGTTTACCAATACAAAACGAACTCGCTGTTCGCTGGGAACATATTGCTACTGCAGGTCTACAAAAGGATGTCAAAAAAGAACTGTTCGAAAAATATTTTTTATCAGAAAATTGCCAAAAAATTGGTCCTCCTCGATTAAATGCAGAAATAAAAGCTGCTTTGTCGGATACATTGATCAAAAAGGACAAAGCTATTGAAATTAAACAAAATCAGTTAGCTATTGCTATAACTTGCATTGGTCACGCATTAACTAAAATATTCACTAGTCAGAATAAAGACACCGATATTATAAAACTTTTACTAGATTCCGGCAGAATTTTATGTGACTCTCAGTATGTTGAATCTATGTCCCGCAGAAGTTTTGTGACTTCCACTATAAAAAAAGATATAAAAGATCAATTATACACTACTGAGATAGATAGCTATTTGTTCGGCGAAAAATTGTCTGACACTTTAAAAGCAGCTAAAGCTATTTACAAATCAGGTGCGGAAATGAAAAATACATCTCAACCTAAGACAACCATTCTGCAACCTAGATTTAGTCAAGCTCGGTCTTTAAACATGAGACCTCCTCTCCCACCGGCGAGGCAAACGGGAGCAGGGAGGAGACCGGCAGTTGCACAACAGCCTCGCAGATACCAAACCCCCTCACTACCTCCGCCGCATCCAATAGCATATCAAACGCCGCTGCCGCCGCCTCCGCCGCCGCCGCCAATGCCGCCTCAGCGCTCACGCGGGCGCACACAGATACGCCGTTCGATGAGGTATACCGCACAGCCAGTAGGTTATCCTTATTTTATGAAAGATGGAAATTTATAACCGACGATAGAAATATTCTTTCTTGGATTAAAGAAGGTTATAAAATACCTTTTCATACCACTCCTCAACAGCATTGCAAGTTTTTACCCAAAAAATATTCCGCTAAAGAAATTAATGAATTTCAAACTGTTATCAACGAATTATTAGAGTCAGGTGCAGTTTCTGAATGTAGTCCCTGTGATAAGCAATACATATCAGATATCTTTTTAGTGCCAAAACCGAATGGCAAGAAGCGTTTTATTTTAAATTTAAAGTCACTAAATAAATTTATTACAACTGATCACTTTAAAATGGAAGATCTTAGAACGACATTAAAACTGGTTTCTAAAAATTCATTTCTATGTACTATTGATTTAAAAGACGCATATTTTTTAATTAATATAAATGAAGTATATAAAAAATATTTACGTTTCACATTTAATAAAAGAATATATGAATTTAATGTCCTTCCCTTTGGACTTAATACAGCACCATTAGTTTTCACAAAACTAATGAAACCGGTTATATTGTTACTGAGATCATTGGGATATATATCATCAATTTATTTGGACGATTTATGTTTAATATCAAATTCGTTCCGCAATTGCCAGCAAAACGTTACTCAAACAATAATAATATTGGAATCATTAGGTTTCGTTATAAATTATGAAAAAAGTAATTTGACGCCTAATACTATATGTAAATATTTGGGTTTTATGATTGATACAAAACATTATAGTATTGCCCTTACGGACGAAAAAAGATATCTGATAAAACAAGAAATATCCAAATTTAAAAAATTGAAGTGTTGTTCAATACACCAAACATATTGAACGATGTAAGTATTTGGCTTTAGAAAAAACAAAAAACTATGATAGTTTTATGATAATTCCTAATACTTTAGTAACTGATTTTGATTGGTGGTTGAGTCACATTGATACTTCGGCGAATCCAATTAGAGATGATTTCTATTGCATTGAAATCTTTTCTGATGCTAGCAAAACAGGGTGGGGGGCAGCATGCGGTAAGGAGAAAGCTAATGGAAAATGGAGTGATAATGAAAAGAATATGCATATTAATTATCTAGAAATATTAGCAAGTTTTTTTGCCTTACAAGTTTTTGCTCATGCTTTAAGTAATTGTCAAATACTTCTTCGTATAGACAATACAACTGCGATTTCATACATAACAGAAATGGGGGGCGTGCGATTCCCACATCTTACCAATGTTACCAAAAAGTTGTGGGAATGGTGTGAAAAAAGAAACATATTTGTATACGCATCTTACATTAGTTCACAAGATAATGAAGTGGCAGATGCGGAATCGCGACGCTCACATCCTGACATTGAGTGGGAACTAACTGACCAAGCCTTCCAAAATATTGTTAAAAATTTTGGAGAACCAAACATAGATTTATTTGCAACCAGATTAAATAACAAATGTAAAACATTCAACTGTTAATTCTTTTACCCTAAATTGGCACAGTTTATATTTTTATGCCTTTCCACCTATATCAGTAATATTAAAGGTAGTTCGTAAAATTATTACCGACAACGCAGAAGGCATAGTTGTGGTTCCCTTTTGGCCCACACAACCATGGTTCCCTATCTTCAAAATGTTATGTAGTCATATGATTATACTTGGAACAAATACAAATGTTTTGACTTCTGTTCCCAACAGACACTTACAACACAAAGTTATGCTGGTAGCCGCGAAATTATCCGCACAGCATTATCACGAAGAGGTATCCCAGCAAGTGCATTAGATATTATGTGCGCTTCAATATCGGACAACTCAATTAAGCAATATGGAGTAGTTTTTAAAAAATGGTCGGATTATTGTAATAATCATAATATTAATTTTTATGAAGCGTCAGTTCCCCATGTAATTTCATTTTTGACAAAAATTTACCACACCGGAGCACAATATAGCACATTAAACAGTTACAGATCTGCTTTATCCTTGATCATAAGTAGTAAAATAGGGGCTGATGACAGAATCACAAGATTGTTTAAGGGCTTTTACCGCCTTCGTCCGCCGTTACCAAAATATAATGTTACTTGGAACCCTTCTATTGTATTAAAATTTCTAGAATCCTGGTAATCTAATGATAGTATTAGTTTAGAAAATTTGTCCAAAAAAGTAGTTACTCTACTAGCACTTGTTACTGCACATAGAGTGCAAACATTAAGTAAAATTAAAATACAGAATATTCAATATATTAACAACGAAAAAGTCATTATTAAAATACCCGATTTGATAAAAACGTCACGAGCTGGATCACTCCAACCCTGTCTAACAATTCCATTTCTAAAAGAAAAAAAGCAGATCTGTCCAGCAAACGCATTATCCATGTATTTAGAAAAAACCAGTAATATTAGAAATAGTGATAATTTATTTATTAGTTTTAAACACCCTCATAAACCAATTTGTTCTCAATCCATCAGTAGATGGATCAAGGAAATCTTATTTAAAAGTGGCATAGATACCAGCATATTTACTGCTCACTCAACAAGACATGCTTCAACATCTTCCGCTTATAGACAAGGAATTAATCTTGATCTCATCCGTAGGACAGCAGGATGGTCAGATACATCCTGTGTATTTGCTCGTTTCTACCACAAAACTGTGATTACAGATGATAATAATGATTTCGCTATGTCTATTCTAAATCAAGATTCTAAGTAAAGAGTTAATAAGTACGATGTGATTTTTATAAGATTGCTAATATAGCATTTTTTATGAAATGTTAGCTTTGTATGTTTATAAAAATTATAGTATTAATAAATATGTTTAGATTACATAAACAATATTAATAAATGATTTTTTTTTTTTTATATAAATTCCATGTCTCTAAAGATCTACAAGTATTCTAATCTCGAAGACGAAGCAAAGTATAATTGATGATTAAACGAACTTACCTTAAGTGATGTTCTATCATAATTATACGATGGCTTCGTCTGAAGAGATTAGCTCCCCCCCTCCCTTAACCCAAAGAAAAATTTATAAAAAAAAAAAAAAAAAAAATAAAGGTTCTGAACTAAATGACAAATGGCGACGACCAGTGTTGCCAATAGAAAAGTAGAAATTAAAAAATGTATTTCATTTTTCCTTTATTTATGTGTTTCTCAACTATAGTGTATGAATGGCCACACGGTACGCGCTACTACAAGTATTCTAATCTCTTCAGACGAAGCCATCGTATAATTATGATAGAACATCACTTAAGGTAAGTTCGTTTAATCATCAATTCTTCTTACTTCTTACGTTCTTCTTCTTATTAAGTTCTTACTTCACTCAAATTCTTGTTTATTTGTTAAAAGTATTTGCTTATATAACCTAGAAACTGGTGAACATTTGGCTGTATGGTTAAAATGACAATAAAATTATCAATTTTTTTATTTAACTACCGTCAATGTTAAGAATGTTTACTTTTACGTATCTATTGTATTCTTTAAAGAAAGTTTTTGTTCGAAAAAGTGGTGATACTTCGCAGGCCAAAGTGAACATGAAAAAGAAAAATATAATAATACAATAAAATTATACGGTGCGTTCATCATAAGCAAGACAAGTGTCCCTTGAATTTAGTTTATAAGTGCGAAAAGGTTACTGTGTTACTTTATTCCTCTAACATCTTTCAATTTGTTAAAAATCTCCAAAAAAAGATTAGTATGTTAGACATACTAATCTTTTTTGGAGGACACCACAGTTTTATTGGCAAAAAAAAATTATACTATGGAAATGATTATAACTGTTATGGTTCCCGTATTCAAATAATAGTTAAGTACATTATGTCTTAAAAAAATGTCGTATTATATTTAGAAAATTATATAATATAAACATTTAATTGTTTTCTAAATAATTATATGGTACAAAGAAAACACAAAGTTAAAAAATAATTATATTGTAATAAAATAGTGCGACCTTAAAATTATTTTACCTTAAAAATGCCGCTAGTTACAACAACAAATGATATTTATTCTTATTATTGAATAAAATATCAAAAGCGATATCCAAACTTGATTGTGTCGCATAGACTTTTACTTGCGGGGCAAACTATGTACAGAGCGTCGACCGTCTCTTTTTACCTAATCATAATTAGTATAGATCAAAAGGCGATAATGACGTAGCAACGCAAGAAAGTTTCTCTATGACATACTTTAAAAATTGAATTTTGCAAAGTAACGCCTGATTATCATAAATTTATTTTTCTTTCGTTAAAATATTACATTTTTTCCTTTTCGTCTTTAAACAGATGTTGTCCATGAATTCTCATTATAGGCCAAATATATAATACTCGTCAGAAACAACACCAATTTCGTTTATAACCAATTTCAGAATCGGTATACTAAATCCATTCTCCTAACGATTTGACAACCTCCGCAGCAGAGTGATTCACACGCCGGTATTCAAGGTGTTGCCATCTCTGAGGTTCGATTCCCGGTTGGGTCAATGTAGAATAAGAACTTTTCTATATTATCTCGGCTCTGGGTGTTGTATTACCTCCATATTGTCGGATACTCCATAATACGGGGGCTTTAGCTACTCGTCTTGGAATCTGAGCAATGTTATCTAATATTTATTTTATTTAATATATATTGTTATTTAATTCCTTTTATTCTTTTTGGTATGATCCTTGATCCCATTGTGTCCTCTTCTCCTATTGTTCTCTATAAGCCATCATTTCATCTTTCACCTTCTGTATGTTGATATATTTTCTTAACCTATTCATATTTTTTGTCTTCCAATTACTTTCCAACGATGAAATCCCTGGAATTATCAATTCAATATTATACTCCTTGTATTTATCCTTTTCGATAATAATTCTTTTTAAGACCAAAATTTGTTTTTATCTTGTCAAAATGCATTTCAAATTCTGTTAATAACTAAGAATAACAGAAATAATGTTATTGTTATAATAAAATATGTTATCGTCAGCAGGAACGTGGATGGTGACAATAAAGTGATAAAAAATGACTGGAAAAGATGTATTTAAAAATACATACATACACAAGACAGAGAGACAGACAGCACTAGCTTTAAAACAATAAGGGAAAAAGTCATATAAAATTAAAATTAAAAAATACATAAAAACACTTATCTAAAGAAGCTAGCAAAGCTGTCTTGTAGTATAATACAATACCCCTTTTTTAAGTTCAGTTCTTCCAGAACAGAATTAGCACCAATGTCTGTTATCTGCAACGTTATTTTGGTTAGTAAAGGTACATTCACAGTAGTGCCGTTTCTAGGTCAATCGATATCCGTAACCGTATACAGGCTGTGGGATACATTTTCGGAACGTTACAAAAGAAACAAAGACTAATAACAAATTATAAGTGAACAAACAACATAATTGATTTTGATGGTTTGTTTTTAATCGAAGGTATAGATGCTCTTGGTAGCCATTGTTTGGAAGAGATTGCCGAGTAGGTATTTTGTGGAAGTTAGCTTATTATTTATCTATGTTCTACTTTTATAAAAAGTACTATAGTTGTACTTATATTTACGCATACTAATATTTTAGTATGTGGTTTACGCATACAAATATTAGGGGTGTTTGCCTATGAAATTCAAATCGAAATATTTTTTACCTATGAATGTTATTTTATCACATTTAAAAACTTTTTGTCATACGCTAAAAAATGCAGTGTGATTACCACCGTGGCTGCAAAGTGGTATAAGTAATTATATACTAATCGAGGGTTAAGCTTACATCTCTGGATATAAACGATCACCTTTATCATTGTCTTTCTCGCTACCTACGCAATTCATCAAATCAAATGTATTTATTCAGCACACAAATAGTTAAATACAGCTTAGATTAATATTGGAGATGGAATCATTAATAAAATAAAAATATTAGATAACATCACACATAATGCACAAATCCCAAATAAAGTAGCTAATAACTCCGTTACACTTGTCAACGACGTGAGCACATGGATCGCAGGCGACCTCGGCGGCTTCATCTCGTTGGTCAACAAAACAATGACCGACCAATGAACGCGATCCACAGAAATCGCCCGCAAACTTAATCAAAGTATAACTATGCCATTAAGCACTTGTATAGAACTCTGAAACAACGCAGTTTCCTCAACAGTCAATCGGCTGCAAAAGTCTATTACAGTAAATTAAAAAAAAAATTATGTAGTCCGACAGTCGGATAGTAAAAAATATAAGATACGTATTTTTTTATTTAATTTAAGAAGAAAAAACTTAGCTAATAGGCTTTAAATTAAGGAGTGGGGGCTCGCTACGTCACAAATAAATAGAAAATGTGCAAAGGTGTGACGACATGTGACATTTCAACTCAATGTGTTGCCGTCATTTATTGATTACGCAAAAAAAACTTCTATCATACCAATGTAAAGACAGACGAAGAAATTGTATCTATAAGTCGAATGTTTATTATTGGCGTCTGATGAGCACTGACATCATCATCAACACCAGCCAATTGAAGTCCCTAAGAGAACTGCTGACTCTCAGTCCTATGGTTGCAATCGAATCAAATCGAAAAGGGAGAATGGGCCATAACGCACCACGTAGTCCAGTACGGATTGGTGAGTGTATTAACAACTACAGATACGGCCGGGAGCAACGGCTTAACGTAACTTCCGAAGCACAAGGAACTCGAGATAATAAATTTTTGGTCACCCATCCCATGACCGGCCATTGTGAAAGTTGCATAACAACTGTATCGCAGACCGAGTGCGCTAATCACTACGCCATCGTTCTCCTTACATCGAAATTTAACATATCGTGCACATTTACATCATACACACAGCTCAATGACGTGGACAATAATATCGTCCGTAACGAAAAATAATAATGAAATAATAGTTTTAAGAGTGCCTAGTAAATATTTTTTTATTATAAAAGAATATTCTTAAAATGAAATACTTTTAATAAGTTTCATTTCATAAAAAATAAGCAAATGAAACAATATCGCGTCTTTATGTCCTAATATCACTAATAAATCATACTAACGGTATAAAGAAGTAAGGTCCAGTAATCGGTCCAGAAGTAAACAATCAATATCCTACAGGAAACTACATCATACGCAGTAAGTTATATACCCAGTCTCATATATATTTAGTAGAAAGATTCAAAGAAATTAAATGAACTAAAACAATTTATAATTTGTATTACACCTTACAACTGCCTTCTCTTGTATTGAATACGAAATCTTTCTGGAACATTGCCGTCAAAAAAAGTCAATTCCACAAATGGCGCCGGTAATGCAATCATTCACAACTGAACGGAGCCACGACAAAAGCCTCCGCATAAATTCGGGTCCAATATTATCATACAGATTCTATATCTGCTCGAGCAATCTTTCACGAAATTCGGGTCACAACGTGACAGATCATCAGTAACTTGTCCAAGAGCTTAATTTTTGAATCGCTCATTTAAAGTCGTATGCGATTTTCGTCACACTTGACTTAAAGCTCCATTATACTGTTGGTCTGCATTTTCGAACCAATCTTCCTACTACTACTATAACGAGAAATATTGGACTGTACCTTGTGATTCTGTTACGTCACGTTCACGTCATTTAATGTAGAAATTTTATTGATTCCTTTTTTTGTATAAAACTACAAAACAAAATTGATTGAAAATACGTGTCTCAAATATTCTATTCCTTCGTCATTTCGAAACTCATTTCACTTATGTCACGTAACGTTATTACCAATTTAAGGTTGAGCAGATTCCGCTTTTTGGAGTAAATTCGGACTCCTAAGTGACTTCGAATTCGGGTTTGGATTTTTACAGAATCGTAAGGCAATTCATGAAAGAAAAAACCACGTCATATATAAATGAAAACCATGAGATTTTAATTTAGGTGTTGGGAATGTATCTTTACTATAGTTTATAATAAAATATAAACAATTAAACGCAATAACAAATAGTTACTGTGACAAAACTCGGAGAAAAATAATTATTTGGCATTCGGGTTTTTTTTTGTATTGTACTTATTCTTTCGAGTTTTGTGTCTCCTATACTATGGCTATGTCAGTGGATAGATGATAGTTTCAGTTTTAACGTTGATATTTATTCTATCGCTCACCTAGTGCCATCCGGTTGAACCACAACAAAAATAGTAAATTCCTAACACAGTAAATTAATAACA
This sequence comes from Diatraea saccharalis, assembly GCA_918026875.4. Lineage (NCBI taxonomy): Eukaryota > Metazoa > Arthropoda > Insecta > Lepidoptera > Crambidae > Diatraea > Diatraea saccharalis. The sequence goes on from OU893337.1 coordinate 14,541,398, forward strand.
CAGTAAACAAACATTTAACGCGAGACGAATGATTCAAAAATAGAACTTCAAATCCTTACAGACTCATTGTTAACGTAATACTCAAGCGAGCCAGACTGTTGAAGTCAAACTGTTTTAGTAAAAAATTCCTCAGAGACTTTATCATCCAATTTTATATGTGATATACTTTCTTAGAAAATATCGTAGGTGTGCTTATCGGGAATAGTGATCTTTTCCAATAGTTTATACCATTCAAATAGATGTTGTAGGCTTGATACCGTGCATTCCGTATCTTGACTATTAAGACACAAATTACTACCTGTTTTATTTTTCGGTGCGGAAAGGAATATAAAACTTATGTGTATTTTGGGAATGCAGAAAACTGCATATTAGTAGGCACATATGGCATCTATATACATTAAAAAACCAACGCGGAACGCTCTAAACCTTACGATTTAATATTTTAATTAAATTATATTAAATTATATTTAATTAAATTATGAATTATCAACCAGGGAATAGTGCAGGTCATTGTTATTATGATATTTTTATATATTTTATTTGTTTGTATTTATTTTTTGTGTTATAAAATCATTGTTATGTCGGATTCTAGTATATATTGTTCTGCTAGTGATGTGAACTCCTCATTTAATTCAATCGATACTTCTTTGGATGATGACGATTTGAGTACACGGATTGCACTCGAACTTGGCTTATTTCCAGAATGCTTAAAAGTTTGCCATATTAATGCTCAGAGTATTCCATGCCATTATACAGATCTTCTTAACACCTTCTACAATAACCCAGTTCAAGCTATTCTTGTTTCGGAAAGTTGGTTGAAACCTTGCCTAAAATCTATTTCTTACGATCTTCCTAACTTCACACTGATTCGCAACGATCGCACTGGTAAGGGTGGCGGCGGAGTAGCCATCTATTTGGCGCATGGTATTCCCTTTAAATTAATAGCTTCCTCTTCTTCTAATCATGGTTATATGGAATACCTCTTACTTGAGATTAATGTCAAAGGTACCAAAGTGATTTTGGGCGTTGTTTATTGTCCCCCTTCTATTCCTTTTCTTTCCGATTTGGAATCTCTCGTTGACTCTTACGCAGCTGATTACGAACATCACATCATCATGGGTGACTTTAATACGGATCTCATTAAAGATACCCCCTCTTCTAATAGGTTTCGATCGATAATCGAGTCCGCGAACTTCTCTATTCTACCTCTTAGTCCAACACATCATAATCTTGCTACTGATGACTCTTGGATCGACCATATTCTCATATCTTCACTTGATCGTGTTGTAAAACATGGTCAGGTGCCTGCTCCAGGCTTCTCCAGACATGACCTTATCTTTGTCGTCTATAAAGTTAAGCCCCCCAAAATTAAGCCGAGAATGGTTCGTATGAGGAATTTCGCACGATTGGATGTTGGGGCGCTTATGAGGGATGCAGTTCTAATCGATTGGTCTTCTGTATGTAATGTTGCCTCAGTAAATGAAATGGTTGCCAGATTTAATAGCGTAATCCTCAAGCTTTATGACGATCATGCTCCGGTCAAGACTGTCAAGTTGAAGCGACCTCCTGCACCATGGATTACTCCTTTTGTGCGCATTGTGATGCGTAGACGTAACAAAGCGTATCGTTTCTATAAAAGGTGTCGTACTGATACAAACTGGGAGGCATTTAGACATGCCAGAAACAGGTGTAACCAGGTGATAAGAAGAGCCAAACGCCATTACATTCATAAAACCATTATTAACTCCTCCCCTGCGGAAATGTGGAGGTTCCTGAATTCTCTGGGGTTAGGAAAGTCTCCTAATAAGCCTTCCTGCCCTTTCGCGTTAGATAATCTCAACCGTCATTTTTCTCCTGTTAATACCCTCCCTGTCAATGCTAAGTTCCTCAGTTTATCCAGACTTTTCTCTACGACTGTATCACCTAGTAATCTCTTCTTCTTTACCCCTCTCACCGAAGATGACACTCGTAAGTTGATTGTCTCTATAAAGTCCAAGGCTATGGGATCCGACAACATTAGCAGGAATATGATAAATCTGTTACTTGATGCTATTCTCCCGACACTAACCTCAATACTTAACCATTCTTTATCATCTGGTTCCTTTCCCGATGCCTGGCAAAGGGCTTACACTATCCCTCTCCCTAAAATTTCTTGTCCTGACTCCATGAATCATTATAGACCAATTTTAATTTTACCTTTCCTCTCCAAGGTTCTCGAAGCTGCTTTACATAAACAACTTTCATCCTTTGTTTTTTGTTATCAGCTCCTATCCCCTTTCCAGTCAGGGTTCCGCCCGGGTCATAGCACCTCCACTGCCCTTATTAAAATCGTTGACGATATTCGTGATGGTATGGAGAACTCTCGTTTAACTGTGTTAGTTTTACTTGATTTTTCAAATGCTTTTAACACAGTTGATTACGATGTCCTCCTTGGTCTTCTCTATAAGCTTGGTTGTTCTTCATCCGTGCTCGCATGGTCTCTAATTTAGTTTCTAACTGGTGTGACTTGTTTGCTGGGGTCCCTCAAGGCGGTGTGCTCTCTCCTCTTCTCTTCTCAATTTTTATTAACTCCCTCACTTCTGTTCTTACAACCTCTTATCACCTGTACGACGACGACCTGCAGATATATGCTCAGGATGACATTCACAACTTGAATAAGGCTATATGTATACTGAACCAAAATCTTTCGCGTATATTTGAATGGTCAAAAAACTTCGGTATTTCTGTCAATCCCAATAAACGTCAGGCCATTATTATTGGTAGCTCACGACAAATATCGCAAACTAATCTCAACACAATTCCAGCTGTTGTCTATGCTGGCTCGGTGATCCCTTATGCCGCTAAGGTAAAAAATCTTGGGCTTATTCTTGACAGTACTTTGCACTGGGATGATCAGATGGATAAAGTCTGTGGTAAAATCCATCGCGCCCTCGGCTCACTTTATCGATTTAAGAACTTTCTCCCTCCCCGTACTAAATCTGCTCTCATCCAAGCTCTTGTACATCCCCTTTTCGATTATGCTGATGTTTGTACTTCAGATATCAATCAAACCTCTCTCAATAGATTGGATCGCCTTCTGAACAATACGATTCGTTTTGTTTTCGGTCTGCGTAAATATGACCACATCTACAATTTTCGTCAACATCTTGAGTGGCTTCCTATACGGGAGCGTAGGCACTTAAGGACACTTTATCAGATCCATTTTGATCCACGAGCACCTGAGTATTTAAAGTCACGGTTTGAAATCCTCGGTGCCTCCCACAAGAAAAATCTCCGTTCCAGTAGTAGACTGGTGCTCCAAACCCCTTCTCACCATTCTAGTTTTATATCTCATTCCTTCACTCTTACTGCCATCCGTCTTTGGAATTTATTGCCTTTGAACGTCCGGAGTGCTCCTAACAAATTTACATTCAAGACAGCAGCTCGCAACTTCTACCATGCTTCTAACAAGTTTTCTTGATCCGACACCAGATTTTGATTAGTAATTTGTGTTATGGTTATATATGTATATGTTTATGTAAATGTATATATATCTTTTATTGTATATATTCTTATATATATATTTAGATATAGTTCTTATGTTGATATGATATCCCAACAAAAGTGTAATGTACATTCGTTATGTCTGTCGCCTCTTTAAGTTTTTACTAAATTTACTGGTTGACTGGTAGAGAATGCCTATTTGGCATTAAGTCCGCCATTTGTCTATTTCTGTAGGCAAATAAGATTAAATAATAATAATAATAATAAGGTACTTTAAAATTGTTTTTTTTTTTTTTTTTACTCTTTTAAAGCACCTTTGGTTATTGTACTGGGTTTTTTTAAATTTTTAAATCGATTTTATAGTTTTTGATTCTCTAGCTAATAATCGATACTTAATGTTTATATTACTCTTCTTCACCTTTAATACAAAAACTAAATTGAAATCGCTTTGTCCGTTCGAGAGCTATGATACTACAGACAGACAGACACACATACAGAGACACATCAAACTAATAACACCCCTCTTTTTGCGTCGGGGGTTAAAAATACGATCTACCTACCTATACTCCATTCATTATAACATTAGACAGAATGAATATAAGGTTCTTTTTATGGTATACTTTGTGATAAAATGTCAACAATCATGTTACTCTTAAGACTAACGGCTAATTTGCTACATATCCACTTAAATACCAGTACAGCGGTTTCGGCAGTACAGCTTTTTAATTTTGTCAGATTATGATTTATTCATAATAGTCAAAATACGTAATCTGGGATTGTCATGAATTGTGAATGCTACTGCCTTTCTTGTTGTTTTGCCATTTTCGGTGATTGAGTAATTACTGTTTTATTGTTGTTTTCTTATAGTTTTGTTTTAGTTGTTATCTTTTTGTTGTTAAGTTTTGCTTAATTGCGATTCCAGAGCAGGCCCAAGTGGCCTACAACAATTACCTTTGACATTTCAGCAAGTTTTTCCAATGTCTAATAATATCTGAATAAATGTTATAACAAAAATTTCATTTTGTTTACCTTTATTTTCTGGGCATAGATATAACTAAATTATATTCTAATTATATACAGTTACAATAAGAATCAAATAAAACAACAGATAAATAGTTTTATTTCCATGTTGGCTCTTAGTAAAAGATGAATTTAGAAAATGCTAGTCTCATCTCAACCCCGAGAAAATGTAAAATTGCCCAACTCTTTCAGACTACCTAAAGTTCAAAATTTCAACAAAACTATTATAAATATTTTTTTAATTTATCTTGTAAATAAAATGTTCTGCACTGCTGCTTTTGAGATCCTATTTTTTCTAATGTTATAATGAATGGAGTATAGTTCTAGAATATTACCTAACACTCAAAGGGAAAAATTGTGTAATCAAAAGTATTGCCGATATAATTTCAGTCGAATTTATAGTACTAATTTGATTAAGCATTTTTTCCCATCGTAGATCAATTAAATGTTTACCATATACTTGATCCACAAGTAGAGTCATAAATTCCAAGTCCAAATTATTTGATCCATCGTCAAATGATGAATATCGACAGTCTAATAATTGACGTCCTTTGTGTCCCAAATAGGGCCTCAGGAAATTAGTCCCTTGGGTGGACATTTTTAGGGCGCTACCGGCCCATTTGGTGTTGCTTCCGTCAAACGACGTATAGATTTTGGGCATCCACGATTGTAAGGAAATGCTTTGTCACACCATTTGTTGGAAACGTAACGGGAGTCTACTATGAAAAATAATACCAAAATATTCTTAAAGAAAATGCTTGAAAAATCTACTTTATCCCTGGCACTCTGAGATGGGACTCGAATCCATGATTTTCGCAATCCGGGCGACTGCTCTAACCACTAACCTTCCCAGGGTTCGAGTCCCATCTCAGAGTGCCAGCGAAAAATTTAATTTTTTAAACATTTTTAAATAAGAATGAAATGAAATGAAAATATCTTTATTCAAGTAGGCTTATTACAAGTACTTTTGAATCGTCCAAAAATTTTTTTGGCTGACAAGAAGAACAAGCGAAATAAATTCACCAGCTCATTATTATAAATAATGACATTCACATAAATCATGTCATTAACAAAATAATATGTATAATCACAATAATAAATACAACTTTTAAAGTCTGTAGGTCATAGGTTGTACATATAATCAGAATATTTTTCAGTGTAGCATTGTGCATATTGTGTTTATTGAAATATATTTTACTTAGCTGTTAGTTTTTTATATATAAAAAAAAAACACTTTTTATTTAATTCTTCTGTCAATTCGGTTAAACTTTATTAGTTTTCTTATTAATTTTTCAATACTACCGAACTGGTTTGATGAAACTTATAATGATATGACCTTATATGAATGCTAATAAATCAAACAAACAAATATAATTGAGATCCAATAACTGATTTTTACACATACATATACTTACCCACATAAAATACAATTTATCAAATAAGCACTCGTGTTTAGATATCAAAATAAACAATAATGGGCTAGTTGACAATTTTTTTTTATTTTAGAAATAATTAGTCTATTAATATCTGAAAAATAATGTACAATTAACAGCATGTCTGCGATTAATAAATTCGAAGATACGGTGTTAAGATTGTGGAATTATTACTAGTCGGCCGAAAACATTCCCTACAAATTCAAGGCACTAAGTGACATCGCACAGTGCTACGGTGGCGAAAAACGTTTGTGCGTCTGGGCAATCTTTGTATTATCTTTGCTATTTGTGCGTTTATGTTCGTAGCTGTCATAATGAGAGTTCTTGCGTTTTATGTAAATAATTTAATGTCATATATTTAAGCCAATTTTGGTAATATATTTAGCCAGCTTTTTAGAAGTTTTCAAAGCGTAATATTTTGTAAATGACTCATAAAATTCATTTTGTTAAATATTTATGAGTCCAAATGATTCATATTTTCCGAACATATAACAGAAACCTGTATTTTCACTTGTAGGACACAAGCCTATATTGCGCTATTCAAGCGTTATGAAATATCGATACAATATACATCCATATTTTTTATCGGTTAAAATTTGCTGTAACCAAACGACATATGTCTTTGCTTGTTTTTAGGCAATTTTCCTAAAGATTCAATTTCATTGATCGATAAGTTGGTCAAACAGACAATGATAACATTGCAGTATAATTTCAACAGTTTCTGCTTTTGTTTCAGTTCATCTCCAGTTTGAAGATCCAAACCTACAGGACTATGTCCTCCAAACTATAGTCGGTAACTTCGTCAGGGGGAACTTCACGCCGACTTCATTCGAAGACCGACCGTGCCGCGACGATCAACCCTACTTCGTCCGTCGCTCGGAGCGATCTAAAAGTTACCGGTTCGACGATAAGTTAAGGACACGCAAAAGTGAGAGGGGTTATTATTTCCGGCCTCGGTATAGGCTGGGGAGGGGGGCGCGATCAGTGTTCAAATTGAAGAGTAGATATAGGAGGAGGTTCCTCCCGGCTAGGGTTGTGAGCGGGCCTTTGGGCGACAGGAACAATTTGGTGCTCCAATGGTCGCTGACTGATGCTGTTCACGTAGATGGGGTGACTACTGTCATATTTAGGTGAGTTTTGTGCTTTATTTATAGCTATTTAGAGTTTATATTGGCAGAATCAATCCGATTAATGTTTCTTTCATCGACTGCCGATAGTTCATTTGTCTTATGTTTAGCAAATTTATACTTGTACTGAAAGCACATAGTAGACGGTGAAGATGTTATAATATTACATCTTATTATAAAATATATCTCGCCATACTATCCAATAGCCCAACACACGGCTAAGATAATAAGATATTGGGTTGGCACAAAAGTAATGAGACACACTAGAAAAATCTATAACATTTCCTTTTTAAAATCATTTTTTTCGATAATATTCTAGAATGTTGTAGAACATTCTAGGTACTTCTGGTGTAGGGTATATAAAGCCGTGCTCGCGATTTGTTTAGTCAGTTCGAAGAAAAATGGACGAGCGACAAGTTCGAACACTATATTTATACGAGTACTTGTTAGGCCACAGTGCGCGGGCTGCGGCTGACAATATCAACAATGCATTAGGTGCTGGAAGTACAAGCCATGCGACGGTGTCCCGATGGTTTGACCGTTTTAAATCAGGAGACAGGAGCCTTGAAAGTCAGCCACGCTCAGGGCGACCACCCGCAGTGAATGATGATGATTTGCGCCGCGAACTGCAGTTGAATCCGGATGCTACCACTCGTGAATTAGCGGAAGCACTTAAATGCAGTCACCACGCCGTGGAACACCATCTGCATGAGCTTGGATATCGAAAAGTTTTGGCTTGGTGGGTAACGCACATCCTTACAGACGCCAGTCGTGCAGTCCGTGTCGCTATCTGTCAGTCACTTTTGCTGCGACCCCGACGTAAAGAGTTTTTGTCAGATCTGGTTACTGGAGATGAATCATGGATTTATTACGAGAACGATACACGTCGTGCTTTTTGGCTGCCTCGAGAAGAAACGCCACCAACTCAACCGAAGCCGAGTCAAAAGTACCGCCGAAAAATTCTGCTTTGCTGTTCCTGGGATGCGCAAGGCATACTGTTTTATGAGCTATTACACAATGAAACTATAAACGCTGACAAATATTCAACCCAGTTTACCAAATTATCTGCCGCTATCAAGAAAAAACGACGAAGACGAGTCAATGTAGTTTTACTGCACGATAATGCCCGACCTCACGTCGCATCTGTGGTTCGCCGGCAGTTGGAGAACTTGGGCTGGGAGACGATACCCCACCCACCTTATTCCCCAGACCTCGCCCCATCAGACTATCATTTATTTAGAGCCCTGAAACAGCATTTGCGGGGTAAACAATTTAATGATTTCTCTGACGTAGAGGCGGAGTTGAACTACTTTTTCGAGGCATAGCCATCAGAGTTCTGGGCAAAAGGTATCCAAACTTTGCCGGATCGTTGGCAAGAAGTCTTAGATACTAATGGTAATTACATCATTGACTAAACTTTTTTTATTGTAATAATAATAAAAAAGTAAAAACTTAAACCAAGTGTCTCATTACTTTTGTGCCAACCCGATATTTTCATATAATGTATATTAAGATGCCAAGCGTTACGGAAATATATGAAAATCAGCCAACAAGTGCCGGAAATATCGATGAACATACATAAAAAACATACATCACCGTCGAACATATAACCTCTTCCTTTTGGATTTTGAAGTCGTTTAAAAATTAGTTTTAATTAAGTATCGCTCAAAAAGTAATTTTTGAGGCGTACTACGCTATTCTCTGAACTTATCTATCTATCTGGGGGCACGGAAGTGTCTCCGACAAGTCGAGTCGAGTCGAGCGAGTAATTACTCGCAAACCATTAGGTTATTGTACCTCTTAAAGCTATATCGATAAATATCTCTAATGAAAAAATATTTAAAAGTCCACCGTCGTAGATGGTAACAGGGTACGAGAGGTACCTGTAGCTGGATATTTTTTTAAGAATTGTTCATTATACAAAAAAAATTTGGGAGGTCATTTTGTGTTTCTATAATTTCTACATAGAAAATAAAAAATTTTGTACGCTGTCTACAAGTTTTTCCTATACATATTTTCGTTTCACAAATTGATATCAAAGCTATTACAGCAGATATTTCCATAATGGTAGAGTTTTTATGCTCATGACGTGAAATGATGTCGAATTCACTTTGCGACTGACTCGTGACATCTGAAAACGAGGTATTTATACGCAAATGAACGTCACATTCACTGTCCGTATATAGTTTAAAAGACACCTTTTCAACATCGAAAGATATGATCATCATTACAATATATAGGGCAGAAGTGCGACAACCCCTTTTTGATCATTTGCATTTTATATGGAAATTCACAACATTTTTTAACAAAGTTTATTTACATTTAACTAAAATATGTTGGTACTGTTTTCTTCTATAACTTTTTGCCTTCTTGTAGTTACAGACATGATCCCATTGCTATAGAAATTTTAGGGCTTCTGATAAAAAAACCGCGACCAGTTGTTTTGGCGGTCATCTTGTGACGTTAACCTGACACTGCCTAAAGAATTCTGAAGAGACCGAAACAGGTGGAAATATTAAGATGCAAGGTAATTACTATACGGCGAATGCATTAACACCTCACAGCTAAATTTCCGATCAGAAAACGCTTAAACCAATTTGTACTACTCTCACAAAAACTGTACTAGGTCCATAAATGTCACATATTTTTATAGGCTTGCGTTGCATTCTTACCTGTTTTTGTGATAAAAATTTTGATTTGAATTTGATAGTTCACAGATTTGATATTTTCAAACATTTTCTTATTTTGAATTCCGAATTATTATTTTAAAATTTAAACTTTTTAATGATACCGTAATCAGCCAGATGCAAATAGTATAGCCAGGAAGATTTTTTTATAAGTTTATGCATACTATATGTGAAAATACTTTAATATTACTTTGCCTTGAACGGTTTAAAATATTGCATTATTACAAAACCAAAGTTCTGAAAACACCTCTACGTAATAAGACGAATGTCTCCAAATTTCAAATCTACAACTAGTGATTTAGGCTGTGCGTTGTCTGTTAGTCAATATGTTTGGACATTTCCTTTTATATATGTATAGTAATCTTATATATGTATAGATATGTAGAGTTTTTGAACAATCCATTGAAAAAAAATAATTATTTATTTATTTACAAATAATAATTTTTTTTCTATTGTCACAAAATCTTGATTATTTTCAATTTTGATATTATTTTTAACAAAATGTTTTTTAACCAGTCGTCTCAAACGCTTTACCATTGTGTTTTCATTTTAATTATATTATTCTTTATAATTTTCTAAGACACAAAGACCAACATTTCCTAAAACTAGGTTTAGTTATCCGTTATACTGAAACGGGCGTTTTACATTAAAAATACTTTTTTGCAAGGAATTCTTTTTAAATGTTTATTATACATGAAACCCGACTTCTTTATAGTCGCTGAAAAATAATTTTGTAAAACAATTGATATTCTTTTTATTGCCCAAGACAGCCCACATTAGTCTATTTGACTACTTTTTTTTATAATTAAACAGTCCCTTGATATCTGAGAAATAATACAGAAGTAACTGTGTGTCTGCGATTAATAGTTTCGGAGATACGGTGCTGTGTTTGTGGAAGTGCTGCTAGTCGGCCAAAAACTCTCCATACTAATTCAACCCACGGAGTGACGTCGCGCCGTGGTACGTATAGACGTCTGGGCAATCTGTGTAATATATTTGTTATTTGTACGTTTACGTTTATAGTTGCTATAATGACACTTCCTATATTTATGCAACTAATTTAATGCCATATGTATTTTAGCATATTTTCGTAAAATATTTTCCCTATTTTTTCAAGTTTCTAAAGCACAATACTTTCTAAAATAGTGTAATAAAATTTTATTTTCTTAGATAAATATATAACAGTAACCTCTATTTTCACATATCCCTATTAATCGTCTATCAAGCAAAAGGCAAATATGAACCATAATTTGTTTCACAGTAAATAGCAGAATAAAAAATAAAATGAATCATTTAATAATTAAATAAAACTTCTTCATTCAACAAAAATTATAAAATTTTTCAGACGTTTCGAATCCGGTACAGGTTTAATGTTCACTTATGAAATAAGTTTTCAAAAATACATAAGTAAAAATTGTTTGAAAATAGTTTTTAGTTAGTAGTAACTCACTACGTGGGCCCAATGCGGATTGGTGGGTAATGGTGTATTAACGTTTGCACCTACACCCGGAACAAACGACTTAAAGTTCTTTCCGAAGAACTTACATTGCAAGAATTGATAAATATTTGTCACCCATCCTATGATAGGGATTTACGAAATTGGCTAACTTCCTCAGCGCCATAAATCTGTTCATTTAATTACAATTAAAAACGTAAGATGCACTAGGCGGTGCAATAGTTAGCGCCTTTGCGATGCGATACAGAAATTAAGCAACTCTCGCAAGGGTCTATTGTAAGTTGGTTGACCAAAGTGTATTATTGAAGAAGCCGTTGGTTCTCGTTAACATCCACCTACCCACAGTGGACCCACATGGTGGCCCATGGCCCATTTAATCTGTTCGATTCTATTCGTTTCCGTAAAGAAAAACTGTGCCTCACCCCTGCAGAACATTAATAGACTGATGATGACAGTATAAAATATAACTTTCCCATCTTTGTTAATTATTTAATTGGATGAATAATGCCATTAAATTATGGAAAGTTATGTTCCAGTACTGTTGTTAATTAAGTCAATAATTCCAATTAATGTGTAGATAAATGTTTTCGAATCGATACCGTAATAGCGTTGAAATTATGTAAAATGAACCTAGCTGACACCTCTTTTTCTTTGTTGTGGAACTGCTGCTAGTCGGCCGAAAACACTCAATACAAATTTAAGCCACTAAGTGACGTCACACAGTGCTACGGTAGCGAAAAAGTTATGGGCGACTTGGCAATTTCTGTAATATCTTCATTATTTGTGCTGTTTTGTTGTTGTTACGTTTTATATAACCAATTTAATGTTATATGTATTTTAGCAAATTTATGTAATATATTTTTCTTACTTTTATTAAGTTTTCAAAGAATAATATTTTCCAAATTAGTTTCATATAATTATTATGGTTCATATTTTATGAATATATGACAGAAACATTTATTTTCACTTTTTCGTAGTCGACTATATCGTTAATTCTCGGCCAACTTCATTCTAAATAAGTTAAAAAATTGTTTACTTTTAAAATTTTATTATAAAGGATGTAAAAATGTAAAGCAAACCGCAATAAAAATTTGTGTCGTTTATGACTCTCGTGCAATATTTGTAAGAGTAGCATAAATTTGGTTTAAGCGTTTTCAATCCGGAAATTTTGATGTCAAAGAGGCATGTCGCTCAGATCACACTGTTACTGATAAAATGGATGCCATTTTTGAAAAAGTTTACAAGATCGGCATATCACATCATGAGATTAATCACAAAACAGTTTTGGCATATTCGATAAAAAAGGTGACTACACAAAAAAGTTGAATATTTGGGTACCTCACGAGCTCACACTCATTTGTGATTCTTTATTACGGCGTAATGATACCGAACCATTTTTGATGAAGTTGATAACTGGTGATGAATAGTGGATTTTCATATTAAATGCGAAGATACTTTTTCCCCAAAATATTTTATAGGTAATACCTGAGCCCCATCAGTGGAAAAAATAAAAAGGTGATGATGAATCTCGTTAATGTAATAACCGTCGCAATATAATAACGAATTACATATTTTTGCACAAACCACCTAATAAGTAAGTATATGAAATGAAAGGGCTTGACTTGAAAAATCCATCATGATACAAAAATCGAAATCAAGATGACCGTCATCTCAAAACGGTGGATCATATTTTTGTATAACTTAGGGTTGAGAAAGCTTGTTTTTAAAAACGTTTTTGTCTTGCAATAATCACAGAGTACGTAGCAGGCAAACTGCTACGCCGTAGTAACCGACAAGATCAGCCATAGACAGTAGACCTCGTAGACCTAAATGCATATAGATAAATAAAAACTGCTAATAATAATTAGTCTACGAAAACTAAGGCGGAGTGGTATTAAGTTTTTAATTTTTTGAGTTTTCGAGTCAGTTTTATTACTTATACAATTTTTAGAATTTGTTTTACTATATTAATTAAAAAACATATCTCGGAAGCTTTTGCCTACCATTATAAGTTAAAAATATAATTTTTATAAATTCTAAAGGAAAAATAAATCGTTATAAGGCCACTTCGTTATCTATCCATCAGTCAAGAGCCATTTTCTCAAGAACGCTTCGAGGTGTCGAGTTGAAATTAATGTCAAATACTTTTATCTTCTGTTTTTTGAAGCTATGGTAATAGTTTAAAACCTTTTAAGTTTTAGATTTTTATACGACTGCCTATAAAAATCGGCCGAGTGCAAGTCGGACTCGCACAGTAAGGATTCCGTACAATGGTCCATCTATGAAAAAAAGTCACATTTGTTGTATGGGAGCCCCCTTACATATTTATTTTATTATGGTTTTAGTATTTGTTGTTGAAACAGAAATACATTATAACAACAACAGTAAAAATTAAAAAAAAAACAGTCAAATCATTCATCGTCGTAATATAAATACTTTTTCCCCTTCTCTTCACCTTATTCATTAACTCTCGCACTACTCGACTTCGTACATGTTATCACTTATATGCAGACGATCTCCAGATATATGCTCAAACCGTCAAAAATAACATCAATGACACCATTTCGTGTCTTAATTAGGACCTCCGTAACATTTTGGGGTGGTTCAATTGCCATGGTGTATCTGTAAACACATCTAAATGACAAAGCATTATTATCGGTAGTTCCCATCAATTGGCGGTTATTGATCCTAGCACTGTTACCCACTTACAATACAAAGATGAACTTATTCCATTTCAGTCTTATATCAAGAACCTGGGCCTGCTCATTGTATGTATTCTCAGTTGTCAAATACAGGTTGGCGAGGTGTGTCGTAAGGTTGTCCTTTATAGACTAAAATTCTTTCTCCCTTCCAGCACTAAAATCGTATTAGTATAAGCTCTTGTTTTACTTATTCTTGATTACGCTGGCGTCTACTTTACTACACTACTCGATATCTTCTCGACGAATTTGATCGTTTACTTCGTTTTACTTTCGTAAATACGATTATATCTCCGAATACAGGAAACAACTCGGATGGTTGACTGTTCATCAACGCAGAAACAAAATTCGATCCATGTACCCCTGGATATTTGAAATCTAAGTTACTGTTCTTGTAATCAATGTGACCCTCTAGTAGCAACCTCATTCTCCAAACTCCCCTTCATCACACTTATTCGTTTCCAAATCCTTTACCCTAACTGCTATTCGTCTTTGGAATGCTTTACCACTTCACATTAGAACTACTAAAAGTAAAATAGTATTTAAGAGATTGGTTCATGAGCACTATCTTAGTATGTAAAATTTCATTCCATTTTGCAATTTATTTTATATATGTTTTAGCATGTATATCATTATTCAGTGTGTATATTATTGATTAATCTATTTTACTTTTTTTATTCTTATCGCCTTATAACTGATCCCTAACATATGTTCAGGATGACTGTTAGAGAATACCTTAGGTATTAAGTCCGCCTTTTGGTGTTTGTTTTTAGCTATAAATAATTTGAGGATGGATAAAATTATCATATTTTTTTTATTCCTAATTGCGTGAAATTATGCATATAATTTGTTAATTAACGGTATTTGACTTTCATTACATTAAATTTACCCACTTCATTTACCGACTTTCATTACAATAAAATGTTGAAGTAAATAGGTTAATACGCGTTTGTACTGAACTCTCTGTGCGCAAATTAAACTCGCATAATTTTTTGTCAGTAATATACCGATCTTCTCGTCTCTTCAATACATAAGTTGGAACAGAGTCACCAACGGAAAAGTTCAAGAAGTTCTGATAACTAATTAAGAAAGAAAATACTTTTAACAGAGACTTCGAATGTTTCTTTCAAAACTCTTGTTTTATGGTGATCGCAAACGTATCCTCCGCAAAAATAATCAAGACTCAGTGCCGAATTTTCTTTTTTCTGGATCGTCAGCAAAATAAAATTCATATAGATTGTGATATGTGTTGATATGTACCATAACTAACAAATCGTTTAATTAGAAAAATTAAAATATTTGAAAGTATATTCGGATTTCATACTAATATAATTCCTTGCATTTTTTTATGCTTACATTGTAAAGTGCTTAAATGCCCAGTAAAGTGAATGGGAACACGTGTGCATAATCCGCACTCCACCCGACGACACCTTCATTCTTCGATTCCTCAGATTCGTCGTGAAAAGAAATACAATGTTTCATTATGTTTTCATATAGTAACGAGATGGAATATTTATCTATTTCGGCTTTTTCGGCGTGTTTGATGATAACAGGTTTGCGTTCACCTTTACTGTAAAAGAAGATATACTTATTAAACTTTATAATTAGTAACAAAAAGATCTACGTTTTTAATTTTTATAAAGTTTATCAGATTGTAATGATTTAATATATTTAAATAAGTTTAACTTTGAACATAACAGAATAACTTATTGTTATAAAAGAAAAACTCCGCTCGACAAACGACTATAATAATTATTCATAATAAAAATAAATTAATATTTTATATATTAAACAACAAACCAACTTTCCACAAAACAAATTTAGAAAAGTATGTTCTTATTAAAATTATAATTTTGCGCAGGGAATGTGCAACATGGGAGTTGCCTTCGTAGTAGACCTACTAGATTATTGGGAATTTTTATAACAGTAGAGTAACCGGTAAAACAAAACAATATTAACAGTTACACTTAATAATTTTTAATACAATCTTTGTAATAATTAGATATTATAAAATTGTAATTTTTTTTTGTGAACTAGATTATTTATATAAGGTCCATACATATGAAAATGGCGTTTTGTCGTACTGGCCACTTAAATCACAAATTTCTCCTCCTTGGTTGGGAATTCCAAATTCAAATTTATACAGCCACATGTATTTTGTGTTTTGTTAGGCGGCATTCATTTGTTGTTTTTTTTCTGTTTGTCCTATTTACGTTACCAGTATAAAAAATTAAAACCTTGAAATATCGTGTTATTCACGATTACGAATTCCACCGTGGTACCAGTGCTACGGAAACGGCTCGAAGGGTTAATGATGTGATGAAAACTGGATTCTCTGCTATAATTGACCCGGATGGACCCTGGCATGCCAGCCAAATCCTGCCCCAAGCGAAAATTGACCCCAAAAAAAGGTACTTGTAAGCGTTTGGTGGACTAGTGCCGTTGTCGTTCATTATAGTTTTCTCAAATCTCGCCAAACAATTACGGCAGACGTCTATTATCAGCAATTGCAAACCATGCTGGAAAAACTAGCTGTTAAGCAACCGAACCTGGTCAATCGCTCTACGCCACTGCTACTTGACGACAACGCTAGACCACACACTGCACAACAGACGGCTATCAAATTGATGAGATTCAATTTAAATGTCTAAGACATCCTCCGTACTCCCCGGACATGGCTCCAACAGATTACCATATTTTTCTAAATTTGGATAACTTCTTGCAAGGGAAAAAAT
Source organism: Diatraea saccharalis (assembly GCA_918026875.4). Lineage (NCBI taxonomy): Eukaryota > Metazoa > Arthropoda > Insecta > Lepidoptera > Crambidae > Diatraea > Diatraea saccharalis. Next base: position 14,558,038 of record OU893337.1, read on the forward strand.
TCAACTCCGATGGGGCAGTGCAAATCGCCTTCAAAGATTTTATTGATTACCCGTCCGAATGATTTTTTTAGTAAGGGGATCAATGAACAAAATATGGCAAAAGTGCATAGATAACAGTGGTTTATACTTTGATTAAATAAATTTATTATATTAAAAAATATATTCGACTTTTTGTTCCTCCCATACCAAACACCAATTCCATTTGTAAGGACCTTATATATATTTTAATTTAACAGAGAAAGTTATTCTTAAATTAGCTGTTTTCTCGCGAGTTCGCCCACCTAAAGTATAGCCTATGTCACCCTCATAAGATGTAGCTTACCGTAGGTGAATTTTCATGATCGTATCCGTATTTTTGCTAATTACAAATAAACGAAGATTAGTCTAGCTACTCTAAATATATTCTATGAAATGCATTCACAATGCCATATTAAGATTTTTCTGTACTTAATAAATTAAGAGGTAACGTAGTTCATAGTAATAACGAAATTTACGTATTGGTAATTCATTAGTACCCTTACTTATATGATGTACGAGTAGTTTCCTCGTCAATTTATCATTCTCATCATAATAAGCTTATTAATGCCTGGGGACAGTTCCATTCATAGGGGTGGCTTTTATACCAGACCCACTATTGGTATACAAGCTACATGTTTTCTGTAGATAATCACATTGAAATTAGTGATTTTGATTTAGGCGCCATCACAAACGACATGTAAAAGTATTACGCTGCATAGAGGTAATATTCACAACCCCTATTCGTAGGTTACACACATTATCCATCACATGCACGACTGCTGACTGACGAATCGGCTCCCCTTGGTGTTATCGCTTCAATCGAGTAAAAGAACGTTTTCATGTTCGTTAAAGGCGAAGTATGTTATATAGATGTATAAAGCAAATAGCTATTTTTCTACGACATCTCCCGCGTAAATTATACCTTATGTCACCCGACATGGAGTAGCTTTCCATTGGTGTAAGAATTTTTTGAAATCGATCCAGTAGTTTTGGAGCCTATATGCAAAAATTACAAACTTTTTAATATTAGTAAAGAAGTAGAAATATCATAGTTAGCGATACGGTATATATTTCCTCTTATCTGTTATTTGATAATGTCAATTTTTTAAAGTTAGATAACATGTATATACATAATTTAAATACATCACCTGTGTTCATAAGTTTTGAGACAATTTACTGAAAAATAAAATAAATGTTACTGGCTGTTATTTTTTTGTTACTGATTTTGAATTTAGAATGTTAACTTTTATTTTATTTGTAAGTTCTCTGCAAGATCGCCAAAATAGTGGTCGGCCACGCTCTGTGCGGACGTCTGCAAACATCAAAATCATCCGATAGCGACTTCACCGAAATCCATATCGCACTCAGAAGAAACTCGCTCTGCAGACAAATATTTCGCGCGTTTCAGTGAACAGAATACTGAAATATGATCTTAAAGTAAAACAGTTCACTTTATAAACGATCGTCTTCGTAAGTTACGACGCAAACGTTTTCCATTGCTGCTGTCGAGACATGATGCCAGGAAGATACTCTTCACCGACGAGAAAATTTTTACTGTAGAGGAAAATTTCAACCGACAAAACAATAAAGTGAACTCTAAAAGTAGCAAGGATGTCCCAGCTTCTGCACGTAATGTCTCACGCAGTCATCATCCGGCTGGTGTGATGGTATGGTAGGGAGTTTCTTATGAAGGTGTCACTTCACTCCATTTATGCCAACAAGGTTTCAAGGTGAAAGCCAAGAATTATCAAAGTGTCTCTTTAGAGCCCGTGGTGAAATCCCTGTCTGATGCGTTATATCATAATAAAGATTGGGTTTTTCAGCAAGATTCGGCGCCATCCCATAAGGCAAAAAGCACCCAAGCTTGGTTGAGGTAGAATGTGCCGGACTTCATCGCAACGGAGGAGGCCCTCCTCCAGCCCCGACCTCAACCTGCTGGATTATTCTTTGTTGACTGAATCAGAGCTCAAAGCCTGCCGAGAGTCCCACCCAAACTTGAAGACACTGAAGCAAACCCTTGTTCGAGAAACAAAACGAACTCCGCTAGAAAATCATTAAAGGGCCTGTATTAAAAACAAGTGCAGTCATTTTGAATAAAATGTGTATTTTATTGTTGATTGTTATCTATTTAATGGTTACTGAAAATTTTAAAATTTAAGTTAATTATTAAAAAAAGTTACGCAACTTTTATTTCGTCTCAAAACTTACACACGAGGTAAATGTTGACTGGCAATGTGGTGGCGATTTACGGAAGTATGTAAATATCGTTTATATTCGAAATTGCTTTCGGAACGAATGATGATTTTAATGACCAAGGAACATAATAAAAACTTACTTTAACCCGTCGAAAGATTGCAGTTTACATTCAACTACTTCGTTAGCAATTCCTGAATAGTTTTCAAAGTAATATTTGCTTCTAACACTTGCCTTAGAGAATTCCAATTAATTTCAAATTAACCTTTGTTCTTTCTATTTTTATTTAGAGACTAATAATGTATGCCAGTCCCATCGTAGCCCTATCTTTCACTTGAACTCAAGTATATTCATAGAGTACAATTATTGAACCCTATCACAAAATTGTTTAGCTCCTTTAGATGCGGGATTAGCCAAAATCGTTAGAAATACAATTCACAAGTTTCGAGGCCTAGTTGACCTATCAATAATTGTCGCTCTCTTTTATTTTTGGAACATTTCGTTAACAAAAGTTGCACATTCTCTATTTAAATTAATCTTATCGTTCAGCAATCGTAATCGCTGGCACATGTCAACTAGTTGTAGCGTGAAGTTCATGATTATATTTCAAATGTCAAATTTAAGGGATTACGATAAATTTTAAGGTTAGACAATTAGGTGTCGTATTGCCTAGCTAAATCGCGGACCGTCTCTGCAAAATAAGGTACATAAGCATTACGGTCGCCTTTTTCGTGTATGTTCCTAATTAGATATATAAGATTCTATATAAATATTTTCTGTGTGCAATGAAGCATATTGTATTCATTAATTCATAATGTACAGTTAACAATTCATATTAGTTTCATTGCCCTCACGTAGGCCCTTTATCTCGTAGTATAAAACAAAGTAGCTTCCCGCTGCCTTTACGCTGAGATCTTTTAAACTACGGGGTTTACTACTTTAATGCGGGTTTCAATATACAGAGTGATTCAAAATGAAGGTTTATATATACAATACAAAACTAGTATAACTTATTTACAATTAAACTATCTATATAACACAATTTACAATAAATTGTGTATTTTTTTATTTGATAAAATTTAACTGTAAACGAAAACTAAAATGGTGGCTATTAGCTTCATATGATGATACAGAGAAAATGCTTATACCTTTAAAATAAATTATGCCATAGATTGAATGTAGTGTTTTACTGTACTTGTATGAATTAATGTAAAGGTTGATATTGACTATAATGATGTTTGTATTACCTAAAACTTCACTACATAGTATAAAATAGTCTCTTTCTCTGTCCTTATATCCCTATGTATGCTTAAATCTTTAAAACTACGCAACGGATTTTGATGCGATTCTTTTTCATAGAAAGGGTGATTCAAAGGGAAGGTTTTTATGTATAATACAGGAACACGCGGACGTAGCCGCTAGCGGAAAGCTAGTACATTTATATAAGAGATATGTTTGTTCGTGGAGTGGGAACCTGGTGATTTATTATTTCAGGCTAAGCCAATTATAAACACCACTCTCCCACAAATAAACAAGTAAAATATTCTACAAAAAATTTATGTACCCAAAATGCAGTATGTGAATTTGTGAGGAGAAATAAAGATCTTTATTAATATTACTATAATTTCAATAAAACTTGTAAGTTTATATGTTAAGTTTAGTAGCTCGATGGCGTAGTAGATAAGCGCCGCGGCCCGCGATCGTAGTCGTTAAGCAACTTTCGCAAGGGTCGGTCACGGGATGGGTGACCAAAAAAAAGTATTATCTTGAGCTACTCCGTGCTTCGGAAGGCACGTTAAGCCGTTGGTCCCGACTGCATTTGCAGTCGTTAATACCCTCCAATCCGCATTGGGCCAGCGTGGAGGGTCATGACCCATCCTCCTTAACCATCCATAAGGAAGGCCTGAGCCCCTGCAGTGGGAACGTAAAAGGGCAATTCGGGCGACTGCTCTAACAGCTGAGCTACCCAGGACCTAACAGGACTGACGAATGTAAAGTTTATATATAATTTCTCCCGGCACGCGTTTTTTTATATATCTTACATATTTCTGAAGATTATCCCCAATTAACAAACAAAGTGAGAAATCTTTCCTCAATATATATTACTATAGATATTCAGCCACCCTACAGAATCTTAGATTTACCCTGAGAATTCGACATACTATTTGTAAATATGTCTATTTGAAAAAGAACTAAATTTTCTTACTTTATTTTATCGTTTATACCAAGTTGATTCAGGATAAAACAATCGATATTTAATCCCTTAATAGATTTAAAATTAAAAAGCAGAAAAAACCAAGATTTATAAAAAAATATTTCTATGATTTAAACAGCTTTTTGTTTTTTTTTGTTTCAGATTACGTTATAGGAAGACAACGAGTGCCACCATATACCAAGTGTTCTTTACTAAAATTTTAAGACTAGGTAAGTCTTTTACAGAGTTTTTTTTAACCTTAAATGTTTAAAAATATGTATATAATAGTCTTAAAACCGCATGATTATCTTATTATCTTAAAATTATAAATCGTAATTTTTTATTTGTGTTTCCCCTGATTTTAAAGACGACCCGTCATTGTGTGTCAACTTAGAATTCATATATGGCATTGCTTTTGCTCATTTATATCGTTTTATCTCGTAATTGATCGTCAGACTGCATTGTGTTTATTATTAACATCTTTTAATCTTCTACTATGTGTATCTGTTTTGTGCATAGAGTTAAGGTTTTGTCTACATATCACAATGACGTCATGAATATGACAGACATCGTTCTCGCGGGTAGAAAAGTTTAAATTTTGATTTAAAGCTAAATGTTAATATTATGTTAAAATTAAACATGTTTATTTGTCCGAAATATTTGTTTTATGGTTTTTTTTTAATTAAAATAAACATTTACAAATATTATTTCAAACAGAATAGAATACGACTATTATTCGTAAATTAATAAATATAAAACAGACTTAAGTATGATAGTTTTCCTTTTAACTTCGTTATATATAGGCACTACTGTTTGTTGGAATTTTAACCAACGACCGTTTAGTTGGTCTAAGTAAACACTTGACTCTAACGGAAATTAGCTCTTTAAAGCTTGATTAGTCATAAACGGTTTAGTGAATCGAAAAACGGCCTTCCCTTATCCCTAATGTTTTCAAAAGATAAATCCACCGAGGCTCCACACTGTGGGAAAGACGAAAAAAAATTATCATCCCACTTTACATATACGGGAGGTAAACTAAAAATTAATTATATTTTCAGAATTTTACTTTAACACTTTGTGGACGTAATTAACGTACATACCCTTATTATTTATTTATGCTATGTATTACTTTTTATGTATAAGTATATTTATATTTTGTTTTATATTTATATTTTCATTCTATTCCTATGTTAAAAACTCTGTATTTTAGATACGCACCTATATCACATCAAGATACAGTATGCTTGGAGTCCGCATTTGTACATTTGTGCATTAAGTACAAAAAAATAACATTCCCTCATGTTAAAAAGCTGGCGTCTGCTATAGGTATCAGCAGGAAACCAATTGAACCAGTCGCCCAATCCTACCCCGCATAAGCCAACAATGCTTATTAAAAAAACAATTGAAGAAAACACTGTATTTATATAAGAAAATATAAAGGTAAATACAGAGTTCATATATTGCTTTGTGTTTCTATTACTATTGAACTATAGAAACAGCAGTCAAAGAGGTTCTATCTATCCATATCTTCACGCCGTATCCTTTGCGGTGTATGCAGACAGGGGCAGATCGAACGCCACAATGCACGGTCCTTACATAGATCTTTCGCCTCGTCTACTTTTATTACTCTTTTCACACATACTCGTCGGTTTTTATAACTTCTAACATCACCTTTTAAGAGCACGTGATTGATTTGATCGTGAAAGGAGTATCGTGAAAAAATCCTACTTCAATAGGTAATAAAGGTTTAATTACATTGAGGCTCTATGACGTAACGACTGTTTTTTTTTTATTTAACAGAATTGTATAACTGCTCATCCGTTGGGCTTATTTTCATCGGTAAGTATCGCTGGCACTGCCAAAATAGAGCGCAAACTTTATGGACAAACATAAACTCAATAGATAAATTTCCCTGCGGAGACGTTCTTCTCTTATCTTGGTATAGGTATAATAGTTATAAGCCCAAAACACATTGTCAGATGCATACTCCGTAAACTAGTACGATATACGATAAATACGATATATACTCCGTAAACTAAACAAAAATAAAACTGAAAAATATCAATCTTTAAATAAATTTTTCAATTTCTCTCTTTTCAGTCGTTTCTCTTTATTACGATTTTTCTAAGTCGGTTTGAAGTTGGCTAAACCAAAACATATAGTTACTTCATACTGTAAATATTAAATCAAAGGGAGCAATTAACAAATGTAAACGTTGCCATCAAATATAAAATTTTTGTACTGTAAATATCTCCAACAGTAATGTTTTGAAGCTACCTTCAATACTCTTAATTAAAAATCAACACCGTATTATAGTCTTATGTGAACACGGAACCTGTAAAAGGGGTCCGAAACGTCAATAAAAGTAAATACAAACGCGATGAAACCATTTAAAACTTGTTTCATTTATGGATAGTGCATGTGAAAATATAAGAAATCTATAACCTGAAATATTTCAATAATAATAATCTTAGAGACAGTAACAACATTAGATATATTATTTCAATAACTTTTATATCCACCCGTTTCTATAGATTTTCACTTCTCACGCACCAAAACATTACTTCTTGAGGTGAAATCAGAGACAGTTTAATTATAGTTTTAGTTTGTGTTGTGATGTAATCTTTAATGGCAATTTTCAAATGAAATAAACTACCCCGTATTATAGATATCTGAAACTATTTAAGCAATGCAACAGCCAAACACGATGTAATATGTAAAAGTCCATTTCCTAAAATAACCGGAAATCGAACCCTTACCCTTAGAGACGACGACCTTGACACCTGATATGAAAGGTGGGTGCATGTCTGACCTAAGGTGTGTCAAAGAGTGGCGTAACGTATAAAGAATAAAGTAGGAACATACGTCGCGTAATTGTGGGTATCAGAACGTCAGTACTGACAAATATATGAAATTCAATACAATCACATACCAATATATAAAAACGGAAGATACGTCGCTAACTTGGCCGATTTTCCGTCAGATTTGCACCGACTCTTAGTTTCGAGTTTCAAATTTACAACGCTCCATATTGGAGAATTAAGAGAGAAATGGATTTACATACTTATTCAAAGTATTCTTATTTATTAGCTCTGTACCATAAGATACAATACAGTAAGGTTACATCTGATGTATGTGATCCACCAATAGCCATGAGCCTGACTTTCGCCTAGTGTAACAGAGTCGGACATTTAATTCTTTGTATTTTATATCTTAAAGATATTGAAGCGAGACTAATCATAAATTTAAATCTTAGGTTAAGCGTTTGTTCCATGGTCTGCACAAACAAAGATTCACTATAAGCCATATTAGTTGAAAGTTACTGTACTCACTTTCAATGTGGGCTAACCTTTATAAGGCTCGCTTCTACTATGCGGTTATGTTGAAGTCGTTGGTAATTCCCACGTATTACGCCGCATCCATCAAACTATGCGGCCTACTTCTGAAGTTTCCGTAATAAGGACGTTCGGTCGACTCAAATAAAATATACGTCGACCTTTGTTTGCATACGGCAAGCCGGATACGGTTGGATTCATGTTATTTTTCGATAATGTGGCTCAGTCAGTCAAGGTTGTTTATGTATACCAATTGTATTTCTATTCTATATGTTACTAGCTTTTCCCGCGACTTCATACGCGTAAATTATATTCTACTAATTTTCCGTGAGTCCTACGTGGTCCTTAGAGAACTGTTTAGTGCGATAAATAGAGCCTGCTAAGATGTTAATCCGGGCTTAGAATACCAAATTTCACCAATATCCGTTCAGTAGTTTTTGCGGGAAAGAAGTAACAAATACATGGTCAAACAAAAGCTAGCTTTATTAAAATAAATTGCTTTAATTTGATACTTTATTTTTAAGTCACTACCCCATTAATAAATTTTAAAAAGTTTTCATTTAATTTTCCGAATATTATTTTTTACAAATTTTGTCGTGTATGGTGAACAACGGTACGTGAGTTTATACAGAAATATCAACTTTCTCCACTTTAACTTAAACCTTAATGCATTGAGGGTAGTGTTAAAATCGATTGCAGATATATTGTGGTAACTTGACCCACTGCTACGTCTACTACCACAATCATCTGTCTCTCATCTGATATCAATGAGGTCGCAAATAAATATTGATGTGATACCTTATCTCGTATTTATCCAAAAATATATACATTGTTTTATCTCCATTATTCGCTTACCCAGAAGACTATCGATGAAGTTTCTACGAAGAAAATTAACTTTTCCATTGACACTATCTTTATATACTAACGTTACGCAAGGCACATAATAGAAAAATAGCGTTATAACTCGATAAAGTTTTCGTATCAAACACATCTTGGCCAAATACTAGTAAGGCTGTGTCTATAATATCAGCAGTAAGCGGGGTGGAAACAACACTGTTTGTTTTGGAATTATACCACCTTCAAAAGGTGTAAAAATAAAAAAAAAAACATTATTACATTGGTCGAATAGGTGTCATTAGTAATAAATAGAAACTACTGAAAAGAGAGAAATCTATACTATAATAAAAACGTAACGATCGATGTATGTACATTGAAGATATATGAAAAAAACTGTTATGAGGGACATTTATAAGCGTAATAGAACACAAAACAATGACTTTTATTTTTTTTTGTTTGTCTGTGAGTTTGTGCACGATAATCTCAGAAACGGCTGAACCGATTGAAATGCAGTTTTCACTATTATATTGCCGTATTCACCCGTTAACATTTAGTGTAAGATTTAATCGGTTCACAAATAAAAAAGTTATGTCAATTTGAAGTGACGTGTTCGCCAAAATTGCTATGAAATATTAACTGTTTTATTAAATTTTCATCTTCATCATTAACTCTTTGACAGCCAAACTGCAGGGCCTCAAGCCTTTGTTAAATAATTTTTGGTCACCCTTCCCGTGAACAACTCTTGCGGAAATTGTTTAACAATATCGATCGTGCAGCGGCGCTTATCCGAAGAGCTACGAATTAATATTGTCTATAAAATTATAATTTGTATGATGAAAAATAAAAAAATAAGATTCCAATATTTTCACAACTCCAAAGTAAGTTGACCTCATTTATGATATTAAATAGGGTTCAACTTAAAAGAGCCTTCCGATGATGCATTTAAGCATCGAGTGTTTTAGAGTGAACGCATATTTTTATCAGATTGATTAGGTTCACGTCGTCGTCGAGGCCAGCGGAGGTGGTTTGCAGCCCCCGCATTGCACGGTTTCGTCTGTCTGGGAGAGGCACTCGATTTACCGGAGGCTCTCCAATTTTCTATCTGCAAGGGGACCAATGGTCCAATACTTGAATGTTCTGGTGACGCGGCCATAGCTTCCCGGATTTCATCTCCTATGAGACGGTGTAGCGTACGGGTTTTGGTGAGTAGGCCTCTGGGGACCCACTGGGCAGCTCACTATCGGGTTCACGGAGGAGAATCCTACTCATACTCATGTTGCTTGCCACGTAGCAGAGACAATGTCAGAAGTTTTTCCTCGACGTTAAAAAAGTGTGATTCACGTCAACTGAAATTGAGAACGTAGAGACAACTCGATTATTTTTTTTTCTCTTTTACTATTTTTTATGTTAATACTATTTTTGTTTTTTTTACATACAAATTTGCTGTAGATACGTCCTTCAAAGTTGGTATTTTCAGTCTTCGCTGGAAACAATGGTTTATTCGTTGGTCACAACACATATAATATTACGCGAGTTCAGAGTAGCTCAGTGGCGTAGTGAATAAACGCCATGGCTCGCAATTGTAGTTGTTAAGCAACTTTCGCAAAGGTCGGTCACAGGGTGACCAAAAAAATATTATCTCAAGCAACTCCAAGCTTTGGAAGGCACGTAAAGCGATTGGTCCCGGTTGTATTAGCAGTCTTTAATAACCTCCAATTCGCATTGGGCCAGCATGGAGGGTCGTGGCTTATCCTCCTTATTCCATCCAAGGCTCCTGCAGTTGGTGACGTAAAAGGGCTGATGATGATGATGAGCGCCGTTTAAATCTGATGGAAGCTCAGTTAAGCACCTCTCGGAAGTAAGTGTTAGTAAACGATTTCCTTCGAGTGTGGAAAGTCGAAATTAAAATATGTATATATTTTTTATATCAATAAATAAAACTCCACGTATCTTCCGTCAGACTTGTACCGACCGACTTTTATTGACAAAGAAAGAGATCGGACGGAAAGTGCTCGGTCTCGGGAGACACCTGAAAAACGCGAAGCATATTTAACTACCCATCGCCAGGCTTATGCACTATAAAGTTGAATCTGAAGTATTTACCGTCAGGAACAATCTCTTGAGCTCTCGGAAAACTCATACAACAAGCGTTGGATCTCAGGAAACTTCTGAAGATCATATAGCGCGTCTACTGCTGATCGTGCATGCAGTATGGTATGAGTATGAAACTTCCTTTGATAGAGAAATGCGCTTGGTCTCTGAAAGAGCTCGCAGTTTGCACAATAGAGATCGAGAAAGTACTTTCGATCATCGCAACTCGTGTTGCCTTCATTCTCCACAGGCGTACCGTAGATAAGTTTTCACAAGGTATAATGAACTAGCTGTTTTCCCACGACTTTGCCGCAAAATTATAGCCTATGACATCCGTGATATAGCTTCCCGTAGGTAGATTCGCTCTGAAACTATCGGTCCAGTAGTTTTGGGGCAAATTCGATGCAAACAAACAAACAACCAAATAACCAAATCTTTCCTCTTTATAATATTAGTATATCTTAGGTATTAGAGGTCCAATGGCGTAGTGGGTTAGCGCATACGGTTTAAATTGCAGTGAAATAAATAAGTAAAATACTGCAAAACAAGGACATATATGAATATTTATTACTAAGTACAAACGACAAACTCATCGCTAGCAAGCGATTTCTTCCAGGCAACCTAGCATTAAATGGAATAGAACAATAAATAGCCGATTGTGCATACAACTAGACAAATAATAATAATTTAAAAAGATCAAAAACAAAAGAAGGACTGTTTCAAGGTACGGATAAAATTCTCAGACAAGCGACAACTAGAGCTAGAGAAACGAGAAAAAAGATAGAAAAATTACATTCGTAAGGACAGGATGGGTGACCAAAACATTATTATCTTGAGCACTGTGCACAACCCTGGCACAATGCACGTTGAGCGGTTAATCCTGGCTTCATCAGCAACGTTAACACCCACCGATCCCCATTAAGCCCGCATATTGGGTTATGGCCCATTGATCTTATTCGATTCGACTCCATTCAAAGGAATAAAAGAATTCTACCAAAATACTTCCCACGCGGACGAAGTTGCGGGCACAGCTAGTAATACAATATATTTTTATCTCCAATAAAAACGAAACACAAAAATATCAATTTTTTGAGATCGAAGCCAGCCTATCATTAGTAAACAGTAAAACGACACTATCAGAAAATCTATATTTCTCTTAACCTATATGATAACATTCTTGTAATATTTGGCACCAACTTAAAAAAAAAATTGTTGGTGTATCCAATTTTTACATAAAAATGTATGGTATTATTTTTCTTTTTTCGGTAGTTTCTCTTTATTACAATTTTTTGAAGTCAGTTTAATATTTTTACAAATACAAATATTGGAAGTAAAGCCGTATCTATGATATTAACGGTAAGCGGGGTGGAAACAACACTATTTGTTTTGAAATAATACCACCTTTAAATTATGTAAATAAAAAAAAACATTATTACACATCTACTACATCGGTCGAATAGGTAATTTATTGGTATAGTCTGTGGTATATTCTGTCGTTTACATTTATCTTTGTATCTGTTTCCGCTTCCTTTTCTCTTAAGAGGGCGACTATCAGAGGTAACGTTGTTATGTATAAATAAAGATAATACTCTGTATTTTATTAATTGCCTGTAGGTTATGGGCCCAGGGCGCCCAGAGAAAACCTGAGTTAGTAAAATACAAATTAGATAATTTGCATAAAGTTTATTGTAAACCAGACTGGCAAAGCAGAGTAGAAGTAAAAAGTAAAAATGGCGTCATCAAGCAAAGTTTCGTATAATAATAACTATATCAATTTAATACCTAAAGAAAAAGCTGCTAACCTTAAAACATTACATCAATGAAGATATGTCTAAAACTTTAACAAGTAATAGAAGAAACTGGATATAAAATGGACGAAAAGGATAAAATCTGTCATTTGTTGTTAACAAACCGGAACGCTATAAAAATACCATATCAGTGCTATAGACAACAAATTTGGATTTAACAACAGACTATGTGAAAAGCAAACTTTTAGAGACTGAACTAAAGCTAAAAATCAAACCATTACTAAAATAAATGAGTACATTTTCACAGGAAGTGATAAAAATTATTTTAAATACCACATTTATGCAAGAAATTGTTCAAAAATTATTTTAAATACCACATTTATGCAAGTATTAGTGATAAAACGGTTTTAATCCACTTGAAGCAAATTAAAAAGATTAAAAAGCTTGAAACCCACCATTCAATGAGCTTGAAACCCACCTCATGAATTGAGTGAAGCAAAACGCGCTTCGACTGCTGCGTTACATGACTTAACCGGCACAATAATGAAGGGTTTTAATATCGAATCAATTAAAAATTACCTGTGATGAAAAATAGATTCTCTACGATGATCGGAAGCGCTCATCGCAATGGCTGGACCCTGGCATACCTACCAACAAAATATTGCCCGACGCGAAAATTGACCTCAAAAAAGTTACTTGTAAGTGTTTGGTGGACTGCCGATGTCGTTCATTACAGATTTCTCAAATCTGGTCAGACGATTACGGCAGACGTCTTTTGTCAGCAAATGCAAACAATATTGGAAAAACTAGCTGTTAAACAACCGAGGCTGGTCAATCGCTCTACGCCACTGCTACTTCACTACACACTGCACAACAGACGGCTACCAAATTAAAATCTTCCAAATCTAACCAAATCTTCAATTGGAATGTCTAAGACATCCACCGTACTTCCCGGATCTTGCTCCAACAGATTACCATTTTTTTCGAAATTTGGATAACTTCTTGCAAGGAAAAAATTCAACTCCGATGGAGCAGTGCAAATCACCTTCAAAGATTTTATTGATTCCCGTCCGAATGGGGTTTTTAGTAAGGGCATCAATGAACTACCTATAAGATGGCAAAAGTGCATAGGTAACTATGGTTTATACTTTGATTAAATAAATATGTTATGAAAAAATTTTTTGTTCCTCCCATACCAAACACCAATTTCATATGTAAGGACCTCATATAAACATAATAAGAATAAGAACAAGTAAGGGTGAAGAGTTTATAAATAGAAAATTGAATCAGTTTTATCAAGAAAATAGTATCAGGCAAGAAACAATTTGTGGTTACACACCTCAGCAAAATTCAAAAACAAAACAAAAATGCATACTCGCAGAAAAAAAGATAAAATCTAGATGATAGCATATTCATTTAACAAAACCACTACTCTCGCTACTAAAACCCAGTCTGTTTTCTCTATGGTTTATAAATATTTTGTGTTTAAAGGTTACTTACTCCATTTTAAAGGGTTTGGGTGTACGTTATTTTAGATTTTCATACACAAGGCCTTTAGTTAGTTAGTTTAAGATTTATTTTGCCATTCTGTCAACATTAGTAACATAACATTGCTCAGCAATGCTATTCTTTAATAAATTTCACAAACAACTCGACGTCGAATACAGTACTGTCGCAGTAGCTTTGGTGAAATAAAACCTTTATTACTTTTTGAAGTAGGTTTTACAATCTACGTAACAACATAAGCAGGGTCTTGATTAACCCAACTGAATTTATTGGTGTCATTGTACATTTTTCGTTTATTTCTATTATGAACCTAATGTTTTATTTTATTTTTTTGTTTGCGAGTCAATATTTTCTTTCTTTCTTCCGCTGTAGTCAGGAACACAGTCTTAGGTAGCGGAAATGGAAACGGACTTGTACAGAATATATGAAAGATCATCACACGCGACTTCGACAACTAAAAGAAAGGAATCTTTTTATTTTGTTGACAAATCAACAAAGTTAAACAAGCAAAACATCGGCAGACTGTAAGTAAGTAATTGAGAATATTAAGAAATACCATTGTAGAAACTTAAAAATGCTGGTCGGTGTTCAACTGACTTCAAAATCGAAAAGAGGAGATTAATGTTCGACGCCAGATGTATGTTTTTTTAATATGTATTTTCACCGAATTTTCCATGAATTGTTGATCGATTTTCAAAATTCTTTAATGAGATATCTTATTTAAAACAAAATATGCTTTTCACAAAATATCACTAAAATATTAAGACGACATGTTTATATCAGCGAAAAAAGGATGAAGTATATGTTTATGTAAGTAGTAGTTCAGTGATTTCTTCATGAATTGTGAACATGAAATAATGTATATCTTATATTGGAATTTATTATATTGAGCAAATAAACAATATTTCCAGGACTTTCGTTATGTTAACCTCAATTTTTAATATTTTTAGTGATATCTATGACAAAAAATGAAAGAAATATATTAGGTTAATTCTGTTCAAATATAAAATTTTAAGTCGGTACAACTTTTCGACTGTTTGAATGTCATAATTATTAATATCATTAATCTAGTTCATTTGCTTAAATGGATGCCAAAGAAGTTAATGGAACATTACTTTTAAAACGGCAGCATAAGCTTAGAGCAAAATGCTAGCTAATTTATCGGAAAGTATTCCCTTTGAATTCTAAACGGCTCCTGAGTGGTAATAAGATTCAACACAATCATTTTGATCTTTAAATAATTAAATCTTTTCATTTTATTATGTTAATTAACTTTTGCTTTAAATTGATGGTTATTTTATTGGAACAAACAGGCAAAATTTAATTTTATTCTTATTAAAATGCAGTTTCAATTAAGAAGCACAATTTAAGAAAGAGCCGGCCAAGACTGTTTTGGATTCGCCCGAATCGTTCCTCACAAACAAAGTTTGAAAACAACATACTTTAGATCTTTCCCAGTAATCTTCATATATAAAATAACAATAAACAAATAACAGTTTCGGAATTTTGAGAATGGTCAGTGGTCATACCATAATATAAATCTGAAACAAGGATAATACGACACCCAGACTCGCCCAAGCCGACCAAGAATCGAAAGCAGGACCTCAGAAACGGCCACGTCGTCGCCTATAATATGAATATGATGATATGACCTCCGTAGTCGAGTTGTTAGCACGCTGGTTCAAAATATCGTTATCTCTGAGATCCCGGGTTCGATTTCCGGTCTGGTCAATATAGAAAATGAACTTTTCTATACTGTCTCGGGTCTGGGTGTGTCTCAGATACTCCATATTACGGGGGCTTTAGCTACCCATCTTGGAATCTGACATATGTGCGGATTGTTTGATTAAATATGTATAATTTCTCTATTGTAACAAATATTGAAGTTACAATAAAAATTTATAAAATTTGTAAGTTACGTTAATAGCCATATACTTTTGACCTTCAATTTGAATCGGAAATTGCACGTATTGCAGCATCCCTCTAACCTTTAATTATGTAAACTGTTTAAAAATTCAAGGCCACTCACAACTTGGCCTTGGATCGAAGCTTGGATTGGTAAGATTGGAATCGATATAGCAGAGAGCACCGTGGTTAACTGCCTCTCGGTTAATTATTAGCTATTAATATCGTATCAAATTGCAGTTCTGTTTGGATAATTATATTCTGAAAGAAGAAAAAGTTTTGATTTCGACGAAGGAAAGTTTTGATTTCAAACATGCAGTAAGTAAAACGAATGAAAATCATACATTTCCCAAATTTTATCTCCTTTTAAATTTTAACTTTTTAATGATTCCAAAATTAGTCAGACACAAATTATATAGCCAAAAATATTTTATTATAATTATGCATATTATATGCGGAAAGACTTTTTCCCCAATCTAATATAATGTATCCCACCGTAAGCGTTACACACTACAGTCAGGGTAGGCACTCGGGCGCTCGGCTTAACTCTGGCTGAATTGGCTAGGCTCCGCAATGCTTGGCAAGGCTTGGCAAGGCTTGGCTGGCTTAACAAGGATTGGTTTACTTGGCAAAGCTTGGGTGGCATTAGCAGAAGCGGTTTAACGTAACATTACTATTTACTAACATCATGTCATGTTTCTTTTCCTCATGTAAATGGTATTTTTTATCTTCGATTTTATCGACATTTTTATATTTGAATTAGCTTCGCTTGGCTACTTTAAAATAAGGACATTGATTGAATTAACATTTAATATTTGCACATTGTCTTGGCGACAAAATAAGCTGGTCATTTAAGATTAAAAAATCTTGTATAACCATATTTTGGCAAATAAATATTTACTATTATAACTCGACTGGGATTCGAGCACGGGACCTGAAACCTACATATGAACCGCTTCACCATGAATATTTTCGTATTACAGAATAGTCGTGACTCACGCGAGTTCGTTTCAATCCCATAGCATTGATTCATACAACGCATAATGGAACATAATTTCTACGAGTTTCCATGAATATTACATGTACGGTATGTTTGGAAACATATTTTTGTGCTCGTGAGTTTCATGATTCATGGAAATACAGATGGGAAACAGCTGATTATTTTTTCGTGAATTCAGTGTTGCTCCTAGGTTAAAAGTTATTCAGTTTACTTTACCCATCCACCCTACGAAGTCCTGTCACATAATAATATTACATTTTGTATACAATATTATTAAAAAAGCTGATTTAAAATTTAAAGCTGATTTTGGTTTTGAAAGGTAGTGTGCAGTCCAAGGAAGGTTTAAACAGTAGGAGGTATTACGAAGTACATCGGGTCATAAAGTCTTCTCAATTTCTGTTCGTTTGTCTCGCTAAAACTCGACAACGGCTGAGCCGATTTGACTGATTTTGGAGATGATAAAAAATACCTAGACATAAAATGTATAAACAAATTAAAATCATTCATTCAGTCGAGACTTGTGAAAAATAACACTTAAATAAAAAATCGCCCAATTTGATGCAATCTTTCGGAAGTTATGCGCGTACATACATTGTGATTGTTTTTTAAATAAAAATAAATAATTAACTAGCCGTTTTCTCACGACTTCGCTCGCGTAAATATGTCATCCGCGCAGGTGAACTGTTTGTATTATTTTTAAAGTGAAATAATACAAACACACAAACATAGTTAGAAACTTTATCTCTTTATAATATTAGTATAGAAGTTTATAAACTACCCTTGAATTTCCACAGTGATTCAGCGAATATTTTAAGTAGTTATTAAAGAATTTACAAGTTCTGTCACGTCTGCAGTGCCACGCGGTGTCACGTTTTACTCTAAAAGAGGTGTTACTTATCCACCCTCACAGGCTTCCATCCAATTTGGCAACTGTACAACTTTCCAGGGTATGTAAAGATTAAAATATGACTATGAACTTTTGGCGCGAATTTATCATAAGGTAAATTTTCTAAAGTTGTAGTTATATGTTTCATCGATCGGGACAAGCGAAGGAACTTAAGTATACTGCGAAATCTTAAGTAGGGTTTTATATGTTAAAGTTTGAAGTTAGCGACTTTAAACACGGCAGCAAAATTAATCATTTCATCTAAGGCAAAGCGATCTTAATACTTAAACGTTTTTAATCTTCTTTGGAGTTCTTAAACCTATCGAAAGATACAGGTAAACAGAGATGTACACCCGATAGAAATGACCGGTTCATACTCCTGCGCTAAATTCACAGAATAATTTTTGTTAATGGCTGAAGCACTATATTATTTCATTGAATTATCTTACAGTTACACGGCAAATCCCTGTCTGGTGTTAATTTTCATTGAATAATAATATCGTTCCATTTTCAAAACAACCCTTGGAAGCTGAAAAATAATTCGAAATTAGAACCCGACGAATGCTCAACGGCATTCGTCACCGTGATTTATCACTTTCTTCAACAGTTATTGTGGGCATAAAATTTAGGCAAATGTGTTTAAATGTATCGTGTCTTAATGGACGAATGACGAATGTTTTTTTTTTGGGAATTGGCTCACACGTTTGAGTCTGACCTCGTTTTATATGTAATGCAAAAGTCGTTAGTGACTGCAACCTTTCCGCAAGAAGTGTCATATCATTGTTGTTTTGATGGAATATGTAAAAGGGTTGGTTATTTTATATGTTGATAAATGTTCAATGTATAATAACCATCCATACTATTTCATACCTAAAATCACATAATTTAAATCAATTATGTGCTCTACTTCCATCGCATTAAAAAAATAATCAGACAATAAGTAATTTGTATATCTAATGCGCTGTAAATTGTTTAAAAAACTAATTATCTATTACAAAAATAAATGGCATTAAATTTGATGGTCTCCTTTTTTTGAAGTCGGTTAAAAAGAAGATCATTTATTTTTACTACTTTTTTATAAGTCGGATAAATTCTAATAGTTTGTATCTTAAAAATTACCTAACCCATTTTGATAAAATTCATTGTGTTCCCTTAGTTCAAAGCTGAATCAAACAAAATTTAACACTCTTATAGTTAAGAGAAGTAATTACTTGAGAAAATGGCATAATTTATATATTTTTAACCAATAGATGAGCAAAAGTTAATAGTGATAGCGTTCTTACCATAACAGTTCTTACTTGATTCAATATTTTGTTTATTTGTTAAGAATATTCGCTTGAGTAATTACTTTTACTCGACTATAGACAAGGGAAAAAGAATATTTGCAATTTGATGTCTGGTTTGCAAGAAATACGCGGTCATACTATATATATCCATACAGATACATGAATATTACATCATTCTAGCGAAATTACATCGTACAGGTCAAATCGATAACCTCTTTTTGAAGTCTGTTGAAAATGAGTTCATGAAGGCTATTCTTATTTACTATTATCTATAAAGCTTATGGTTTACAACCTATGCTATTTTATTTATCGTGTGAATAGAGAATACTGCCGCATACATTGTTTCTGACACAACACACGTGCCTGATTTATATTTAATCCTGTGAAGGTATCGCAAACATTGCCTGTATACTTTGAAGCTTCATGCTACCACTAAAATTACAAAGTTATATCGCACTAAAGCCTTTCATTTATTACTGCATTAAACGTAACTTATAAATATTGAAACTCATAACTATAATATGGCTCACGATATTGCTTTCATTGTTGCAGAATGTGCGATACGACTGCGGGCCGTCCGAAATGGAAGAGTTCATTCGGGACACCTTCCAAGGACGCACGGTTGCCGTCTTCTCGTACCCCAACCTTCATCAAAAAACGCAATGCTCATCGAACTCCACAAACTTAACGTTCCCTGCGCAGCAGGATTTATACGATTCGCGCCGAACACACCCCCGCTGTGTGGGAAACTTGAGCAAATTCCTTATCCGAACAAAAGGTTCATGTACTCATCTACCTCAAAAAACCCCACTCTTGAGCTCCACGGCCGACCCACGTTCGCCGCGACCTACCGTCTAGTAGACCACTGCCATGACGTTCTACTGACGGCTAGAAACGGCTCGTTCGAAGTCGGACCTTCCATCAAACTCTTATGCTCCTACAAAATTCACTTGCCTTACGGAAATCGTGTAGCTCTACGACTCCAAATGGGAACGGGACCAATGTGGGTTAAAGAAAATGATATATCTAATATAATTCACGAGGACGTACTCGCTTTATGTAAAGGAATGGAACTGGCATTAGAAGATGGGGATTCTAGATGGAAGCACTGTTCGCAGCCAGGCGATCCCTTAAGGAGCGTACAAATCATATCCGAAGGAAACTCTGTCCGTCTGAATATAAGTATCTTAGCTAAGAAGAATTCTTCTGCGATGTGGTTGAAGTTGTGGTGGATGGATAAACCTATTAAGGAGGTGGTCGGACACTGTGATTACGGTTGGGTCTTGTCTGGTGATTTTTGTATAACTGCTGTGAGAGAAACCAAGAGGGCATGGAGACAAGCGGAAGCTGAATGTGTTCGACTAGGAGGACATCTTGCAAGCATTCTCACAGATAGACAACAACAGATAATGGACAAAATGTTAATACACGCGTAAGTACTTCAAAATATATAATACGTATCAATTATTTCAATTTCACTTGATCTACAACAAGCTTCATATATTTTCTATGAAAGTGACTTAATTTTATTGATCATCTCTTACGTGGATCACAAGTTCTCCAAAGGTACATTTCTACAGATACACATAAACTATGCTATGTACTAAACATAACACAAGAATAAATATCAAACAGATATTGATGGTCACGTTTGGCATGTGTTAGATAGATAGATCGGTACTAAGCATAGTACCGATCAATCGGAACCCCGATGACATTATTCAAAATTTGACAAAGACCAAGTTATCAGACAGCTGATAATTTTTAAGTTCCTCATAAATATTTCATACACAAACAAATAAAATAATTTAATGAATAACATACTTTGGAAGCGTGAATCACACGCCTCCATAGTGCAACTCACCATCATCACCAGCCTATAAATGTGCCCACTACTGGGGCTTAGACCTTCTCTATAGATGAAGTAGGTGTTAACGACTGCAGGTACAGGACACCAACAGCTTTAGTCACCCATCCTATGACCGGCCACTATGAAAGTTGCTGAATAGTCGTATCGCTAACTGAACGTGCTAACCACTATGCCATCGAAACTCGAAATTAAAAATATTATATAACAAAAAGAACGCAATAAAAGCATTTTCCAGTATTACATTTGATCAATTTTACTTTCACAAAGCTCTACTGATAAATATCTCTAATAAATGAATTATCTAGCATTTTTTAGCTACAACCTATTAATAGGGCATTAGACTGACTAGAAAAATCGTCTTATTAATACACGGTTTGCAGGCCCGGTTCTGGGGTAGATGACGTCTACTGGATCGGAGCAACTGATGCTGTCCATGAGGGGGAGTTTAGGTGGTCTGATGGACTGCCCTTTTCGTACGCACGTAAGTGATATGACTTAACCTATAAGTTTAGTATTAATTTTTACTACTTAGTAACAAACTGAAAATCATATAGTAAACGTTCCAATTTTTTTTCCATCCTTGACAGGAACATAAATCTATTTTAAGTTTATTTTTTCCGACTTTATTCAAAATCATATTACTTCTTTATTTTTATAATGTTAGTATCAGAATAAACCCATTTAAAGAAATATTGCAAAGAATCCTCTTAGAATTATTCTCAATTTCCTCATTTCCAAGTTCATAAACTCTATTTAAATTTTTTCACTTGCTGAAATGTAACACTTTTAAGAATATCAAGGTGTGTTTACAGCACTTAAACTATTGTATATTATTTTATCTGCAGAATTAGCTTTGTCATACTATTAAAGCTGAAAAGCTGAGAATTTCTTTGCTGAGAAGTTTCAGTTACATTTGAAGAATAAAATAGAAGCAAACTTTTTTACTAAATAAACTTATTTTCTTACACGCGTTAGGATTTAATCATGTTCTATAATGTTCTGGCATTTGAAAACACTTGATATACTCACAAGATACTGTCCTGTTTTTCTTTCAACCTTTCTTTTTTAAATGTTTTTTTTTTATTTTAATTATTCATGTTATTTTGGTTTAACCATTTTCGATCCAAAATCCACTGATTTTATGTAACATCGCTATCAATTTTTTTTTTTATTTTAATAGTTCATTTTTATTTGGAACTTTTTCCGTTCATATACTTAAAATAACCAAACGTTCCGCAAAATTTAAAAGGTCTCTGTCGATTTGTATTAATTTTCGTTTATTTTATTTTTGAATTCTACGAAGTCATCGAAAGGTCGAAGGGTTGTTACGATATAATAAAGGGCAGTTGATATAAAAGTTATTTCATCCAATTTTCGTCACGATAAAGATTAAAGATAACGATTGTGAACACGTAATCCATTATCGACGCGGAAGGTAATTTATAACAAGATATAAAATATAGGTATAAGATGTTACATGGTGATGGAATTTTTTTTCAGAGAAGTCTAATCTAGTAACTCTTAATAAAACAACTTACTATACTCATCGAAAATTAAAAACTGTTTAGGCGCTTATCTCTTTAGTAATTGTACAATGTCAGCTGTAGACTCGAAATAAGAAGCGTAACGCTCATATCTAGAGTGCTTTTACTAGAATACTCTTTATAATAATACTAGCTTTCCACCATTACGAGAATTCGAAAAATGGAATATAGATGCTCTAGAAATGTGGTGCTGGAGAAAAATGTTGGAGGAGTCACGGACAGAATTTTGTACAAACACCGCTATACTTCAAGAATTCAGTATCACGCAGCATTTATCAACCTTAGTACAATATCGAATTTTGAGGCATGACTACAAGCACCCATGTGCTTGAAAAATTCTTCAGTCCTGTTAGGTTCTGGGTAGCTCAGTGGTTAGAGCAATCGCCCAGATTGCGAAAGATCATGGGTTCGATTCCCATCTCAGAGTGTCAGGGACTAAGTGGATTTTTAAGTATTTTTCATTAAGAATATTTTTCAGTATAACAAATATGATAATTAGAACAAATTTTCATTTTATCGAATGTTTATATATTTGTAAAAAAAAATCTTTCGATTGTTCGGATAGATTGCCTGAACATTGATGAAAATAGTCTCTGTAGAAAAGTAACAAGTGCTTGAAAAATTCGTCAGTCCTGTTAGATCCTGGGTACCTTAGTGGTTAGAGATCATGGATTCAAGTCCCCTCTCTGAATGCCAGGGACTAAGTTGATTAAACATTTTTCTTTAAGAATATAAATTTTATGTCTTGAGATATGTGCGGTTACAAAGCATATACATGTCCTCCGTTCACGAATGCTCTTCGCATCGACACAAGTGCACTCGACTCCTGATGACAATCGACTAAAGCACCGACCATCTCCTCCGTCAATACTCCAGGGTCTTGCTCATAATCTAAAAATCGAACGGTAAGTTATATTTAAAAATTGTAATTCCTTTTTTCTCTTTTTTTTCTGAGCCTAAACTTATAACGGTTATACAAAATTTAGATCCAAATTAAACAAGTAGTCGCAACTACAATTTTTTATAGAAAAATGTCTAGTATGTCGAGTGGTGGCATCATTCTATGCGTTTGTATTTTCTTTCTCACGCACGCTGGGCTCAAGGTGTCGCCATCTCTGAGGTCCTGGGTTCGAATCACGGTAGAGTCAATGTGGAAAGGAGCTTTTCTATATTACTTAACTTTTCTATATTATTTGTTTCAGCGTCATTCTTCATTCATAAGGAATTATTACAAGTACTTTACTACCTACTTAATTTGAAATCTGAGCAATGTATATGATGTCGTATTACTATATATGTTTATCATTAATTAATCACTTAATTGAACTGATGATCTTGAATGTCATAGACAATGGAGAGACGCAATAAATACGACATGGAAACCCATTAAACCTCTGCTCCTAGCAATCCTATTAGGGCCCAGATGTGCCATAAAATAATTGCCCGTAAATTTAGTTAACGACTACATAAGTCTTGTTTACTGGATTAATCCAGCGGCGTAACGCGCCGAAACTTATACATTAAGGGAGATTTTGTTCTCAAAAACAATCGAAGGATAAAAGAAAATGCTTGTTTACTTACCAACAAAGCCTAAGTATCTCACCACGTGATCAGGGATGTTCGAATCTTACCTAACTAATACGAATGATATGCTTAAATTAAGCTAATATTATTTACGTTGGAATTTTTGCGATGCCGATGTCACTGCTCAGTCGTTTACCCGATTGGCTACTCAATTTTGTTACAATGAGCTGAAAATGTATTAACTTATATCTGAACTTAGCAAAAACAATAGGTTCAGTTGCAATTTCTCAACATCATTGATTGCAAAATGTTTCGTCAATTCGCAGGCTTAAGAATATTTTTAGAAAATATGGTTATAACGGACCTCCGTTCTTCGTATGTGATTCTATTCACGCGGAAGGTCCCAGCAAATAGGACGTCAATATACTATTTATTATTGTGAGATCTTCAAATTTCAGCACTACAATTGTTTACCTGCTTAATCACACATATTACTTAGGTATATACTCAAGAAGCTTACGTACAGGTAAAGTTAACCATTGTATGGGTAACGAAACACAAACCACAATTTGTTATAACAGTTAAAACTTACGGTAAACAAACAGATCTTGTGTTTGAGTAAGTAGGTTTATAGTTAATATCCAAGTGTTAGTGTAGGTCCTACTAAAGCTGGCGTTCGACTGCGAGCGTAACTCCAAACTGTGAGGTTTGTAACAAAACAGAGGACGTACAATATTTGTCAACGGAGTGTTCTAAAATTTAGAGTGTGGACAATAAACGAAAATAGATATCTTTTTTGGTAGTGTTTAATATACTATTACCGATAATCACACTTTTATGCTTATTAAATTTATAATATTACTTAAATTTATTATGAAAAATCAAACATTTTATGCTCCTTGTCACGTGAACGCAAAAAGCACGTGATACCACACCCCTCTTACACATGTCAGAACTTAGGGACTTTAACATATTACTACAGCATTTTTGTCTCTCCGCGAAGCATCCGTATCCGCTTGTGCAGGCGTAATAATTAACTAAACATATACTGCTAGGCGTATACCATTTTTAAATAATTTACTTATTATGTACCATTCTAGTATTTTTACTCTCTGTTTAGCACTAGCACTAATAACACATTTGAATAATGCATACTTTATGACCTTAAAAATCAGGCGTCCAAGTTTACTAACATATAAACATTGACCTAGCAAAGCTCAAATAAAAGCTGGCCATTAAATTTTTTTCGCCTTTGTTTTTTAACGTTATGATTAGGTTGTAAAATATGTGAGGTACTTGAGTGCAAACAACATCGAGTTTCATTTAAAATTTAAACACGCACGCATACACGCTATTTTATATAACGTTGCCACAAAACGCTAAATGAATGAAATAATAGCTTGAAAGTCTGCCTTTTATAATAACCTGAGGGCCTACTCTGCTTATCCAAACAAAATTTCAGAAAATTTTGTATAGGTTTTAAAATTTTATTTCAATAATGTCTGTGATGATTATATTATCCGTGCATCAGCAACAGTGTCAGTTCCTTCCTCCATTGCATCATAAATAATCTAAAAATGAGTTTCTTTTGAGTCATGTTGTGATGGGCTCGATGCTTGGATAAATGAATAAATAACTGACTAAGCTTGAGAACTTCATTTATTATAAGGTAATAAAAGAAAAAGAAAATCGTTTCTGGGTTTCCTTTAATATATATAATTTATTTAACACATTGAAACTTTATAAGTTATTCACTTTGCACATTTTTATTTTTAATGAATTATATAAATATTTTTAAATAAAATCTTTTGCATGGATGGGTAAAATAATTTTTACGACTTAAAAATCATAATGAGCGTATTAGATTATACAAAATTGCAAATTATGAAATGGAGTTAAATAATAAAAGCAAATGATATTGAAAATCAAAGACAAAAAGTACGACACAACATTACAATACTAGGGTATTGAAAACTGATTGTGAAGCTAATTTATACGAGTAATAAATAAGTAATTTTGAAGTAACTAACATTCAGATAACCCATACTCTGTTAATAAGTAGACTTATAAAACAAGTAGCTTATATCAAATTCATCGCAAATAAAATAATGTACTCATACTTGAGAAATTTTATTAATATAAGTCATTATGAAGCCAAGATCTTTGCCCACGTATAACGTAGCTTCCCTTAACTGCGCTTAACACAGAACAAAGATACTTCTAAATTTGCAAAATACCTACACCAAATTCTGTCTTTATTGTTCTCTTTGAAACTCAAAGTGCGAAACAGGAGATACATTTTATTCTAGAGTTACTAATACTCTCAATTTAGGTACCTACTATTTTGTTATTCAAATTAACTTGATGATTTATATTTATAATAGGCTCCATTTAAAGTTAAGTTGAGGCTATTAAAATATATAAACGGTTAATGGTATAAACTCATTTATATAAAGTAAACCATTGTTACGAAATTATAAAGGAAAAGTAAAAAACATATTGTCATATTTGGAATCACTAGTAAATAATCATAATGCATTTATAATGCCACGAACACTGTGTGGATTCATATTATTACGAAAAATATATTACTGTTTGAGGTTATAATTTGTTTGGAAAACCACTAAGAGATAACACTCTAAGTACTTACGTGACATAAGTTGGATGTCCATATTGTCGAAGAAAAATCTCATCTTTAAGAAATTCGGTTTTTCGTTGTGACGCTGAAAATTTTCTAGGTCAATAGAAAAGTAAATCATTCTAATAATTAAATAATAATGCCTATTGATAAGCTTAAAATTTAAAAAAAAAACTTATAGTTTTGTAAACCATCAAAAGATGGCGCCTTAAGTACGTAAATGACATGTTATTAATATGCTTGCGAGGAATATAAAGGTAATGTAATAGAAACAAAGTAGTTTTTAGGATGTGACATGTGAATATAACCTTCTTGATCTGACGTGTAAATAACATCCATCTGACTCGATAAAATTTGAGTACATATATAGAATCTGAATGTGTGTTAATTAATATGTTACTGTTAAAGCATTTTTGAATATTAATTTTGGATCGCAGCTGGTTCGTATCAAATAAATATATTATATTATTATATAATATATAATATAATATATTTATTTAGTATTCATATTTGCCGGTATGGGACCATTTCCAGCGATGTCCTTTACATTTATATTTAATACAACACACAATAAAATAATAAGAAAAATAATGATACCTTTGCCAACATCATTTTAAGCGAACACGTTAAGCTTTGAACTACAAAACAAAAATTGAAAGATATAGATATTAAATAATACTGCCATGGATCAATATTTAGATTTTGAATTTGTATAAAAAACTCACAAAGCTTTTAATCAATTCAATACGTTTCCCAACATATTTTAAAATATGGCAAGCAATACATGCCCCTATCCACTTTATCTAACCCATTAGTCTCCCACCCAAGTATACCTTTGCAAAATTTACTTAACCTGCGCAATCATAAACCAGTTGAACTAATTACTGCGTCATCGAACTCCTCAAGTACACATAAATCATTAAAATTAAGAATAAAAAAAATATAATTTCTATAAAATGCATATGGAAGTCTACTTAAATAAGAGAAGGAAAGAAATAAGGCAAGAAGTAGTTTTATAATATTTAAAGCATCACACTAAAGTTCACAGTATAACAAAATTGTTTCATAACGATGACATAATTAAGGCAAAATGGGCGAAACTATCAATCAAACCTCTATCAGATCTAGTTAATAATTTGGTGAATGATTGATTGCAGAATATATAATAAACAAATGTAATTTATATATTTACATTTAGGCTCTCATCGCGAACCATAACGGAGGCGTCAAGAATAATTTTACTAATTTTATAGAATAAACTTAAACTTAAAAAACAATCTCAGCCGGTCGAAATGATTTTTTCTGCAAGATGAATAATTTGAAAAGGAATATTGATGGGCCAAGAGCAAAACCTCGATAACTCCCAAAGTATGCGAGACATATTTTTAGTTTTTTTTTGCACTTCTTCCTTTTTTAATACACAGTACATTTTGCTTCTTACATATAAAGGGAATAGAATAGAACCGCACATTAAATTCCCTTAATTAATTATAAACTATTTGTAGTGATAGGCAACGTTAATTTAATAAATATTACACAACAACACATACATAAGTGACAATACATACAAATTCCAAGATGAGTGTCGATGGCATAAGCCCTCGCATTATGAAGTATCTAAGACAAAGAAGGTAGTAGAGAGGCACATTCAGGTAGTAAAGTTCATTTTCTACATTGACCCGGAACTCAAACCCAGGACCTCAGAGAAGCGACACCTTGAAGCTGTCATGCGAACCACTCGGCTACGAAGGTCGTCAATTGATATAAGGTCGGCTTTCACTATCGATGCCGCAAAGAATGCGGTGGAATAATAGTTGTAATTTTTATTTTAAAAATATTTCGACAGGATATATACAGGATATATACAAACTTTCAAATAAGCGCAGTAATTAATGCAACTATAAGCTAGCTAAGAACTCTACAACTTCAACACTTCACATCAGTTGGCTCGCTCCCGACCTCTTGTGTGATATCGCAAAGTTTGAGAACCGCAAAACCCCAAGTGGAGATTATGAGCAATCGCTGTTCATATTCAAATGAATACGAATCTGATTCGGGTGTTTATTATGGAAATAGAAAATACAAGGGTACATCGGAAATCTATGGTACATCAGAGAACAATTATTTATAAACTATATGAGAGTACACATGATGACACAATATCTATGTCAGATGTAAGTGTATTTCCGTCAAAGTTTATTTTATTTACGTAAAGAAATATATTTAACATCAATAACAACAACACTGATCTAGACTAGAACGGGTTGTAGAGACGAAAATAAGACAAAATACAAAAGACTGAAACAATGCAAATATAAAATGTATATCTATACTAATATTATAAAGAGCTAACGTTCCTAACTTTGTTTGTTTGTAGGGAGTAATCTTCGAAAATATTGATTCGACTATGAAAATTCTTTCATCAGCGGGTAGCTAAATCACACACACTTGACATAAGGTATAATTTACGCAAGCAAAGTCGCCGGAAAACTATTAAATTATAAAAATAAAATAAGTTGTGTCAATATAATAATATACATATTATAAAACTTTTCTCTCTTAACCACACATCACAACGTCCTATCATAACACAAGTAAATTATACTGCTTTGGCAGAAACAAACATTTGCCGACTAATAAAATTTTGCCGATCATACTGACCTCAACTATTTATATAAAAGCATAGCCCACCCCCTTTTTACGATAAATATTTAATTAAAAAATGAAACTAAAATATAGTGTTATTGTTGAAATATTTATATGGAATTAATCACATTGCCGGTGGCATTCTAAGCTGTCATTTGATTTTGAAGATTGTTTAAAAGAAACTTACTTAGAATTCAATTTTTTAAATAAGAAATTTGTTATCAGTTTTACAAACATATATCTGATTCTTGTAATAATATAAACATAAACAAAAAAGATTGCTACAATTAGCCGCTAGTAAAATCTGCCGCCCTAAACTTCTGTGGCCTAAATTCAACCCTGTCGTCCTGAGACCACATTCTGTTTATGCCTATTTTTTATTATTATATTTATATTGTACCGTTTGTCATCCTATAACAATAAATAAAGGGAGGACGTTTTCAATTTCCCGTATATCCTTTGATATAAGGGCAAGTAGAGATGAAATAAATTGTAGTAGTCTTTTGATATTTTTATTTAGCTTAATAAAACGACAGCGCAATGTCAAATTAAACTACTGAGACTGGCTAAATTAATTATGATCTTAATATTTGTGTTATAGATATTACTTTTATATTTTACGAGTATTTTATCGTAATGATAATAATATAATTTTAAAAATATGAGTCAAATTAAGAACTCCTTTTTTGAAGTCAGTTAAAAGTGCACTCTACATAAGACACATAAATAGAATTGAAGTCATTGTCACTCGCCTTATTAAAAGTTAACATTATTTAATTAAATATTTTACGAATTAATAAGTAATATATATTAAAATAAAGATGAATCCTGCAGCTTAAATGCTTATTACTTATTAAATATAAATATCTGTGTAAATAAAAAAATACTCCTTTGAATTTGTATCCTAATTATTATTTTTTAAATTTGTTGAAATCTCCAGACTGCGAAGGTAGAGATACTATGTTTCGCCTTTTTAAACAAAAATAAATAATATTAAATAACTGTCTATTTTAGACACAATAAAAGCAATTTAGTTGAGAAAGCTCAGAGATCCGACCATTTAAAACGCGAACGGTTTTTCTTGCACAGCCTAGATTGGCATTCTATGCATATTTCATGATGGGCCCGATCGAAATGCAATCAGGCCAGCACCATATTGGTGCTTTATAAAAATTCCTTTCATACCTTCTAAATTATATTTGCGAGGAATTGTTGTTTGAATAGATTTGATTGTTCTGTACTGATATTTTAAGACATAAAAAATCCAATATAAACTAACATTAATAATTAATCAAACGTGACTGTATGGGTAAGACCGCTTTTCTTCTCATAAAATAAAGTACTGATATTGTTTTTTTACAAAATTAGTTGTATAAACCCAAGATTTGGCTGTATGGCTTAGTTCCTTCGCCTGTCCCATGGACGAATTATAATACTACTACTATTAGTTGTATAAATATAATACCTATACCGCGTAGTAATCACTTACGTCAAATTGTGGAAAAAGAAGAAGAAAAAGACGACAGGCAAGTCAATATCTTGTCGATGTAGTACTCATAAATACCTTTTTATACATATCTATTCGTTTTAATTCGTTTTCTATTTTCATTTCCAGCTCAGCATGAAAGGCTTTCATATCTGTATGGATAAGAGCATGTGATTCTAAATAACCTTCCTTTATCATTCTCAATACCTATAAGAACAATCTATATAGTCCATGCCATTATACTACAGACTCAGACCAAATAAAAAGTAAAGACGGAGTTCGCTGAACAACAAAGTGAAGCCGATTTTTAGCAATTGTAATGTGCGTGCCAGTGTGACCATAGTCATTAAAAACACCTCAATAACTTAACGTTATAGAGTTAACATTAATGCTATGTTATTTAATAATATAATGTAAATTCGTTTGTCAATATCAGCATATTGAAAAAGAAAAGGTGTATCAATAATAAACTACTGTATATGTATAAAACTTGTGTTTGTATAAATTAAAAACCATTTACAAGTAAATAAGGCCAGGGCGGCTTATTTTTTCTACTTTATTTCTGCTTCAGAAGTTATTTTATAATAGAATGTCTCTTGTCCAATCAGTTAAAATGGATTGTTGTTGATATCCAAATGATGAGATCCAAAAATATTTCTTTTGTGGACATTATTTTCAAGTACAGATATTTCTCATTTTTAAGGATTTTTAGAAACACTTAATGACTCAGTCATTTTTGCAAACGATATGGCCAAGTCGATATGTTTGAATTACGGTATGTGAAGTAGAAGGCTGATTTGAAGCAAAAAATGATATGTCTGATACTGCAGTTGGGACCTTAAAGATAACAATAATATTAATCGACGCTAATATTTTACCAGAAATAAGGGAGATATTGCAATTAGATGTGAGTGATGTGTTGGTTTTGGCTGTTTTAACAAAAGAATTATAGTATTGTTTGATATTCTGAAATCTTTAAGAGTAGGTAATTATTATTGGAGGCCATACATTAGTAAGACTATATTAATTTAAAAGATAAGTTTGAAAACTTTCACTATGTTAACTAAGATTTTAATATATAGAAAGTTTGAAACGTTTGAGTTTTGCTTTATTCGAAATAACCCTTTTATAGTATAATACATATCATCGTTCGTAAAATGATTCGAACAAACTACGCTACGCGAAGTTGGATTCAATGAAGGTTCATTCCGACTATTACGAATGACTGAAATCAACTTCTCTTTCACATTTTGATGTCGGTTTGGAAATCTAAAAATTAATGCAAACCCGTTTAGGAAAAATAAAGAAGTAAAAATTAAACCCGTTTTTTATTTTTGACTTCCTTATTCTAACACTTCAATATCTGTGATCTGGATCTCTATGTAGCATTTTGAATGCAAAATTTATTAAATATTTTTTCATACAACAAGAAACAAATACGTAACGTAATTTGTGTTTTGTAAGAAATAACGCGTTATAAAATTAAAGTTACCTGATTTTGGGGTAAATAATAACGTTTAACAATGGTAATATTTGCCTTAGGTTTTGTGTTCCAAGAAGTAACTTAAATTTTATTTTAAAATTAGTGAAAATGTAGGTCTTCTCCGATACTTACGTGTGAAATGTGATTCCATCCTGCTTTTTATTATTTGAGGATTGGTTTTTACAACCTTTCACTACACAATTCGGCATTTAGTAAGAAATTTTTGATTTTTTTTATAACGAAACGTTCCGCACACTGTCGATAGTTAGACTGATAAGGAAGGCGTAGTTTCGTCATGTGTGTGTGCATGAAACTGTGTACGAATACGCCGAGGCGTAGTTTTGTTGGCTTCACTTTTCTATTAGGCAAAACTCCGTCTATACTCTTTATTTGGTCTGAGACTACAGAGTAAAGCAAACAAATATTACCTGTTACCGACCACAAAGGAAATAAATTAAGGAAAGAAAACAACGTATTTCATTGGAAGTAATTGCTATGAAGAGTGATTCTACTTTAATATTTTTAATTGCTTGTCTGTAACTAAAATACCGGTGAACAATGCCTTAATCAGAGATATTGTTCACGTTGGGCTGCTCATATAACTGTAACACTTTTTTTGGATTTCATATCAAACATGGAACCCATAAAGGATCAAGTAGATTTTATACGAAAATACTGGGCTAATTGAAATGAGACCAGACACGTACGTACACGTACGCTCGTGACTACTGTGATAACTGCTAAAAAAATATTGTATGGTATCATTGATTGTATGTACATACATATATTGGCAGATAAAATAAAAGTCTTATTGTGAGGATATCACATATATATTTTAGTTTGTTTTTTTTATCGAGAAAAATTATTAAATGAATAGACGCCTGTGTGAAATACTTTTAGCCGGGTTTTCGTGGGGTTAGTAACTGACTCCGAAATTGAGACAAATTAGTGCTGACCTAGTGTTAATTTAACCGAAAAGAGAGAAATATTGATCTCACGTCATCGATGTTTTCCCGAATCGATCTCTAGTGTAAACGCGTCTTTAAGATTGAAACCTTCTTGCAGACTGGTTCCCCGGTTGGAGAAAGCACAGCAGTCAGCCCAACGACGATGGAACATCTGGGCAGGATTGTGTGGAGGCACGCAGGGAGTTCCCGCCACGCCCTGCTCCCGCTACACCCACTTTCATGTGGAACGATAGAGGCTGCAGGGAGCACAACTACTTCGTATGCGAGAAACCAAGTATCGAAGGTAAGATGTTATTTTAATTAAGACTGTGACTGCGACTTGTGTAACCATGGCTCACTAATGTGCCTGCACAGAAGGCAAACTTTCAGAGCGGCAAATTTTAACCAATGAGAATTATTCAAGCGCGCCTTAAGACGGAGACTGCAGCCTTTTTTTATAATAGCAAAAAATTATAAAGTGGATCTTGTATGAGGCCTAATTGTCTAATTTTAAAATATATCTCAATCCCTTTCAATTTGAAATTTGATAGATATTAATGAACCTAACGCCACAACTATTTGATTGTGATGTTTTTTATGGATATAGGATTTAGGCAATTCTTTATTGTTTCTTGATCATTCAAATTATCATTTGTGCTCAAAGCAACTGCTACTTTAAAAGTTGCATAATACCATAAATCGCTATACCTTCCAAAAAGATCGCTATAGATTTTAAAATTAGAAATTTGCCCACAAATTTCACATTACCTATTCCAAGCAACGAGCGCAGTTTTTCAAACTTAAAGACTAGTCCTGCTAGTAGATCAGGTGCAAAGTCGGTTCAAATTAATTCTACTTACAAACATATTAACACGAGTCTGACACCTATAAACCCTTGTGGGGATTTCGTCCAACCTTTTATGGTTGTAATAAGGCCATCGTTGAAAATAAACGTGGAGGCTTTGTGGGTTTATTAAATAAACACTTGTTAAGCTAACACGAGATTACCATAATACGTTAGTCATCGAAATACACTAGCACTTTAATAAAAATTGTAATGTACGCATCATGTGGGTTTTGTAGGCATAATTACATGAAGAAAATAAAAGGTGAATGTTTATTGATAACTATGCATTTGTATTCTTATATAGATTTATTGGATTCGCGTCTTGACACTATCATTTAACCATACATGCAGCATGAAAGGCTTTCATATCTGTATGGATAAGAGCATGTGATTCTAAATAACCTTCCTTTAACATTCTCATTACCTATAAGCACAATCTATATAGTCCATACCATTATACTACAGAGTTAAGCAAACAAATATTACCTGTTACCGGCCACAAAAGAAATAAATTAAGGAAAGAAAACAACGTATTTCATTGGAAGTATTTGTTGTGAAGAGTGGTTCTACTTTAATATTATTAATTGCTTGTCTGTAACTAAAATACCAATGAACAATGCCTAAATCAGAAATATTCTACACGTTTGGCTGCTCATATAACTGTAACACTTTTTTTGGATTTCATATCAAACATGGAACCCATAAAGGATCAAGTAGATTTTATACGAAAATACTGGACTAATTGAAATGAGACTTGATACGTACGTACACGTACACTCGTGACTACTGTGGTAACTACAAAAAAAAATATTGTATGGTATTATTGATTGTATATACATATATAAGCTTATTTTGCCTTTTGTAGATCACACAATCGATTCAAACCTGCTAAAAATTACCAAATGCATTCCATTGCGCCTTTAAGGTCTCATATACATTAATATAATGTTACGAGGGCGGGATGATAAATAGCTAGCTAGCATAGAAAAACTTGAATTAGTATGTTAAAAGTATATTTATTTTTCGACAACCTTGAAGCGCCATGCACTTCATCCATCTATGCTCTAAAGCCTTGATGCCATCCCTGAAGTGATTTTCTTCAAGCCCTTCAAAATAACTGTCCACGGCAGACATCACCTCGCTATTATTTTCAAATCTTTGTCCACCTAAAAATTTTTTGAGCTTAGGGAATAGATGAAAGACAGATGGTGCCAGATCAGGAGAATAAGCTGGGTGTGGTAGCAAATCATAATTTAATTCTTTGAATTTCGCCATCGCAGTGATGCACGTGTGAACGCGCGCATTATCCTGATGAAAGATTATTTTTTAAATTAGCCACCCAATTTCTTTTGGTCGTATATGAAGGAGCATTTTCTCCCAAAACAACCTTCATCTCCGAAAAATCTCTCTTTTGTCTCTTTTGCTTTTAAACGCAAAAACTTTATCACAGCTCGTAGCTCAATTTTATCCATTTTGCAGAAAAACAAAAGAATGCTTTTTGAAATGTCAATATTTAAAAGAAAAACTATACGATCGATTTGAAATTTGGAACACTGGCAGCTAATGAACCAATGAGTAAAATACTAAGGAGATTTTATATCGTTATTATACAAAATATGGGTTGGGCTAGCTATTTATCATCCCGCCTACGTACCTTCTTAATAATAAGAAAAAGTCAACTTCAGACTAATTAGAAATATATTTTATACACAAAGAATTTTCGTGATGCCGGAAAAGCTCTCCTCCGCCTTTTATTCTGTATAGAATACACCATCCTTTTGTATTCAATACGCTTCATAACTTATTCATAACTGGACGCAGTTACATAAGTTATTGACTATGTGATTTCCCTCCAAAGTTGGGTCACGTATAACATAAAACACCCATGCTGTCTTACATTGATTTGTGCTGAATTTTGTGTACTGAATCTTCTTTATGTGACATAATTTAACATTCTATAAATTCATGTTATGTTATGAATATTTGAAAATCCTTTCTCAGTGAACATCTACGTCACTAAGAAAATATTTTTAATGCGTATATTATTAACAAGCTTTCCGCCAGCATCTTCGCCGGTGTCGTCTTTAAATACATGTAACTAAAAACCTTCTCCATAGATCACTCGATATTAACGAAAAACCGAGTTAAAATCCGTTGTGTACTTTAAGATTTCATAATGGAAAGCGACTTCATTATTATGTACATCAACTATACTTTCATTACGGCAAAAAAAAATTGCTCCCATTGCTCCTGGTACACGTCTTCACGCCACCGCGACTTTAACAATAATGCCCCTAAAACTAGCAACTACTTTATAGCAAGACTAATCAATTCAGTCTTTTATTATTAAGACAACACAACATCCGTTCTGGACAAGTGAATTATTTCATTTTTTTAGTTCTGTTCTGTAAATAAAGTATATTTAAAAATCACAACAATAGATTGTATATGCAAGCTGTTCAGAATTAAAATTCTAGCAGACTTCCAGCCGGGCCATATTTTCCAAATCTAGATGATCATGTATGTTTGTAAAAAAAATATTATTTTATTTGATCAATTTCGCATTTACAATGCTATACTGAAATATATATTCTTAATGAAAAATACTTAAAAAATCATATGATATGAGAACATATTTCAATAAGAATATTGTTTTATATTGTAAAAAGTTAAGAATAAAGATTGTTTCTTATTATACGTGATTTCATGTAGACCAACATGAAATCACGTATTAACTATTGACTGCTTATCAGTCACATTAGTAATTTTAGCCTGTCAATTACAACCTTCCAACCCTAATCGATTATTTGTAGTGTTAATAATTAACATGGATTTAGTTATTTAATACAGTTTCTCTGCTGATTCGCAGTCATTGTAGTGTTGTAAGTGAATGTGTCTCAGAGTTCGTCTTCAGTCCACTCATCGTGGCACGAGTTGGCAAACAATCGGCTGACTGCTAAGTGCCACTTAGAGGGGACATTTCTCCCTTTTATAGACTTGTCGTGTTTTGTTGTTATCCCATTTTTGTGTCTCGCTTGTGTACGTCGTAACGTGGATCAGAAGAATGTCGTTTCCTTGGAATTAAATAAAGACACCGAAGTACCTTCTGTAATTAAAATTTTAATGTAGTTTGAAAATTAA
This sequence comes from Diatraea saccharalis, assembly GCA_918026875.4. NCBI lineage: Eukaryota > Metazoa > Arthropoda > Insecta > Lepidoptera > Crambidae > Diatraea > Diatraea saccharalis. Next base: position 14,595,163 of record OU893337.1, read on the forward strand.
TATCATAATCTTACTTTTATTTTTATTAGGTTAATCGTGAATTTGTAAATGTTTTAAAATTGAGATATCAACTGTGTGAATTAGAATGATTGTTAAATATAAAATTGCTACTTTGTACCTCATATTTGTAATGGCGTTTACAACTGTCAATATATCGGGGACTAATATAAGATACATGGTAGCTATCTCGTAATTAACAACCATTCTTGTGTAAATATTATCAAGAGTGTGTTTTAGGTACTCCCTGCTACAAGTGTATTTTGGCGTTTAAATTGTAATAAAATAACCAGCTAAATTGGCGAACTTCCTACCACCTCCGAGTTAAATAATAATAACCTATTCTATGTATACATAGGAGTCCTTGGACAAAGTTAAATAAAATTAAATTCTGAACCCACACTAGTCTAACAGGTGCGAGCAGTTTGTATGGGATAGTAAATTTGTTGTTTTCGCTACTTTTGTTATAGTTTCTTTATATTTTTTCACTTTATTAACCTCGCTTACACTTCAGTAAATATTTCATAATAAAAAAATTGCTGAATTATTCCACATGAGCACGAGTTTTAATGAGACTTTTCTATTAATGGATGGATAACCAAAACATTTATTATTACGCAATTCGGACAACACCTAACCTTAGTCACGACTGCATCTTTTTTTTTATGGAATAAGGGGCAGTCGAGCAGACGGATCACCTGATAGTGAGTGATTACCACCGCCCATGGACACCTGCAACACCAGAGGAGCTACAAGCGCGCTGCCGGCCTTTGAGGGACGAATATGCTCTACGCTTGAAAGTTTGAAGGTCGTATCGGACCGGAAATACCGCTGGCGACAAACTGTTCCAGAGTTTGGCTGTGCGAAGCAGAAAACTTCTAGAAAAACGCACAGTTGAGGACTTAAAACCATCCAGATGATGGGCGTGGATTTCTTGTCGCGTGGAATGATGGCGGAAAGTAGCGGCAGGTATGAGTCCGAACAATTCCTCGGAGCATTCCCCGTAATAGATGCTCTATCACATCGCATCATGCCCAGTGAAGCAACATCTCTACGCAGGGCCAGTGGATCAAGCCGACTTGGAGTGTCTCCGCTGAATGCGGTCTAGAGGGAGAAGCTGGTATTGGGGTGCACCTGCTCAAAAATGAGAACAGTATTCCATATGGGGCCGAACCTGCGCCTTGTAAAGCTGCAGGCGATGCGCCGGAGTGAAATACTGCCTCGATCTATTAAGCACACCAAGCTTCTTAGATGCTCATTTAGCTTTATCCTCTAAGTGACCACAGAACTGGACCTCGCTCGATATGTCGACACCGAGAATCTCAATATTGGCTGAGGCAGTCAGGGGAATGTTTTGAAAGCGAGGTGATACGACAAAAGGGGCTTTTTTGGCGGTGAACTCGCAAACTTGTGTCTTAGTAGGGTTGAAGTGGACCAAATTAAGTCGACCCCAGTTAGAGACTTCCTCTAACGAAGATTCAATATCAGATACAATTTGATTCCGGCTCTCAATGACGACGAAATATTTGCACGACCATTATAGGTGAAGTCCTTCGTGCTGTCATCCGCAACAATGAATACCACTAATTTGCAGCATGTCATTAATATGCAGAAGAAAAAGTGTAGGTGATAGCACACATCCTTGGGGAACACCAGCATTTATAGACAGTAGGTCCGAGCATTCACCGTCGATTAAAACCTTAATACTTCTGTCTGCCAAAAAACTAGTGACCCATGCACATAATTTCTCGGGAGGCCCATACGAGGAAAGTTTTGATAGAAGAGCTTTGTGCCACACCCGATCGAAGGCTTTCGCTTTCTTTCAATTGACCTAGCCCAGTTATGTGTCAAGTAAACTAGAAGATCGCCAGCAGAGCGACCACTACGAAATCCGTATTGTCGGTCACTAAGTAACTGGTGATCCTCTAGGTACCGAAGGAGCTGGCGGTTGATAATGGACTCCATTATTTTTGAACACAAAGGGGTTATAGCGATCGGCCTGTAGTTGGACGGGTTCGAGCGGTCACCTTTTTTGGGATCAGATGCACTAAAACAGTCTTCTATGAGATTGGGACGACGCCAGATGAGTTAAAGAGCCGGAATACGCGCGTTAAGACCGGTGCCAACTCTGGAGCGCACGTCCTTAGCACAATAGAGGGGATACCATCGGGCCCACTCGACTTGTGGATATCGAGAGAGAGTAGTGCTAGACGCACTGAGCTTTGGTGAAACCGGATATCTGGCATACAGCTATTGCACCGCGGAATGGTGGGCGGTTTCAGCCCCCTGTCATCCAAAATCGAGTTAAATGCAAAAAAGTTACCCAGGAGATCGGCTTTCTCTTTTGCATCGTAGGCTAATGAGGAGTTATCTTTGTGCAAGGGTCGAAATGAAGGCGTGCAGAAATTACCTTGAATAAATTTGGCAAGAGACCAGAAAGCTCGCGTCCCCGAAGGAAGACGTTCAAGCTTCTCGCCAATTCTACTGATGTTCTTCGCTTTCGCTCTTGCAATGTCTCTTTTGAAATGTCTGGAGGCAAAGTTGTATTGCTTTTTCAGGGCGCTGGTATTTACATCCCGCGACAATACCGCATTTGCCCAGGCTTGGTATGATTCCCGCTTTCGACGAGAAGCCTTTCTCGAGGACTGACCAAACCAAGGTCTGAATCTGCCACCAATAGGGACAACCGAGGATGGAATGAAAGCTTCCATACCCTGAAGCACCACATCAGCAACAAACTCGGCGGCGTTTTTGGCATCATCCGGCGCAAAGCAGATACGTTTCCAAGGGTAGGATGCAAAAAGGACCGCAACCCATCCCAGTCTGCCGACTTGTAATGCCACACACGGCGACTACGTGCAACACGTGGTCGTTACAAGTACGTGAGTGGCACTGTACTCCTAATAAGGCAGTGGTCCGAGGAGCCAAGTGGAGCGTCAACAGATATGAAGTAGCCATCGGGATGGGAGGTTAACAAAAGATCCAACCGTAAAGGTTCATGACTCTTAACATCTGGGATTCGCGTAGGCGTAGTGACCAGTTGTGTCAAGTCCTGTGCAAGAGCGAATGCGTGAACAGATCTCCCCGCGTGATCGGTCTTGCTAGAACCAAGCCATTCGGTATGAGGAGCGTTAAAATCGCCAGGTATCACGATCTCTGCGAGTGGGATCTGCTGCTGCATAGAGTCTGCAGCCATTTGGACGTGCTCAATGAGTCGTCAGTTTCGGCATCGCAATCATGGGACCTATAGAGGCACGAATAGACGCGGGGGCGGTCGTCGCTGTGTACACGAAGCCATAGGATGGACTGGTCCCTACTTTCAAGGTGACCAAGGCGCCGAGAACAAATATCGTCTCTGACGTACACATATACACCGGCCTTTGGTGCGAAAGTGTGCTCCAGTCCTTACCCAGGGTCGGACAGGTAAGAAGTGTCTGCCGGAGACGATATCTGCGTCTCGGTCAAAAAGAATAAGGCCGGCTTTGCTGTTTCCAGGTGGTGATGGACAGCATTTAGGTTGGTATGAAGCCCCCTGATGTTGCAGAAGTCCACAGATAGTGTGGAGGGGGTTGCCGTAGTCCTATTCTTTCCCTGTTCATGTAGGAGCGCGGTTTTGCCCCCCCCCCCCCCCCCCAGAATACGAGGGGCGGCCCGGGAGTCCAAGCCCAGGTATATTGCAGCCTGGAAGTGGGCGTCCGGGGAGGGATTCCCCAACGCTAGCGCAGTTGGAACCCTCCTGGGGTAATAAACTGCTTTTATTCAACTGCGCCATCATAGAAAGGGAAGGGCGGGTTGGGCCTCCGGTACCCTCACTCACACGACGAAACACAACGCAAGCGTTGCTTCACGTCGGTTTTCTGTGAGGCCGTGGTATCACTCCGGTCGAGCCGGCCCATACATGCCGAAGCGTAGTTCTCCCACTTTAGTCATTAATACCGCTTTGAGCCCATTTATATCGTTGTGGCTAACTCTTCTTATTTCACGCCATCCATAGAGAAGGTCTGAGCCCCATCAGTGGAGACATTCATAAAATAATGATTATTACAAATATTTCAGGATTTCAAGTATTAACAAAAGGCACACAACATTCACGAATTTTACTAACGAGCGTAATGAATTCATTTAATTATACTTGAAGATTTATATCAATTACTTAGTTCCATATTAATTGCTTTCGTTTCTGTACACCGGAGGGATCTTAATGAGTTACATAATTTAATATCAGATCTACTTCCATATCGTCAACATCCGTGGCTGGGATGTCGGTTTCGATATGTCGCCATCTCTGAGGTTGTTTTCAACGTAGAAAATGAACTATCGTCATAAAAAACCTTAATTTATCTAACAGGATTTTATTTATTTACGAGATTAGCTAGGATCACTAGAATTTGAAAGATATTTATTGCTTATGAAGCTAGCTAGGATTTAACAGATATATCAGACCTTCAGTTACGGGGTAGGGCTGATGCAGCGTCCAAATATAACTTACGATTGCTAAGCGCTTACGATTGTCGAACAAGAACTATTTCTGGTCACAAGTAACAATGCGGTTCAGAATTCCTTCATTTGTATGCCTGTTGAGCAGTGCAAGGCACGTCTCAAAGCGTAAGACACGTATCAAGCTTTTTTACTTTCCTAATTTGACGCAAATGGACTATTTTTATGGTGCTAACGTCGAAAGCTGCTGCTAATTCAGCAGTAGATTGAGTTTCATTAACTTCCACAATCGCCTTTAATTCGTCATTGTCGACAAAAGTTTTCAGACGACCACGGGTTTCATTTTTCAAGTCAAAATTTCCAGGACGGAAGTGGGCAAACCAATAACGGATGGTGCGTTCGTTTGTAGTGTTCGCTCCGTAAACGTCGTTGATGTTGCGTGCCGCTGGTGCCGCTTTGCATTTTATTATGGAGTATGAGTACCTCCATAATTACTTGCATTTTTACTTATCCATGTCCACGAAAATTATTCAAATGCGTTGAAAACATAACTAACTATTAAACAAATAACGATTAAAAAAAAGAATTCCTTTTTTTTAAATAAAATTATTTAAAAATTATATTATCAGCCAAAAAATATTTTTATTTACAATGGCCAGTGCGGCAGAACGGCAATTTCATAGGTAAATCCTTATTCTATATATGATTATTACTTGTTTATGAGGCTAGCTAGGATTTGACAGATAAATCTGAACTTCAGTTACGAATTTGATCTAGGAGTGCTTTGATAACACCACGGTAACACCACTCTTTCAGATGTCCATAACAAAAAACCTTTAACTGCATGAATTGGGATCAGATATTTATTTATTCATTATTCAACAGGTCTATTGTGTAATAAAAACATACAATATACACAAACAAAAACACACAGATTGAAATAAAACCTTTGTTACGTTTTGAAGTCTGTTTTATTTAATTGAACCTCTTTTTATAACAAAATAGCTTCGCTGATCACGAGAAATTGAAGGCTTAATGAAAAAGTTTGTTATAACTAAAGAGCTGTGACTAGAAATATATTCACACTTTATTCGTCATTACATTATTCGCTCATTAACATCCTTTTGTATTTAAAGCCAAAATGTTTAAAAATAAAAGTGGCCATTTCGGCTTCAATGAACATACAAAATTTTGGTCGAGTACAAATATAAAATTTTATTCAAAGCATTTCAAATATATCTAAAATATGTACCCGGCTACGTTTTAATTCTGTCTGGGAAATGTCCAGTATTAGTAGACCTCTTACCTTTCTTTATCCGTCTTTTTTCACCTGAAACGTTTGGATATATATGGTGAAAAAATATCAGGTTATACTGGCTGCTCACCTGTGTTCTCTTTGACAATGCTGACCTAGTTGGAACGGTGAAACGGAACGCACCCTCGTTCAAGCCTTTGCAACTTTAAACTATACCGTTCAAATACTAAATATGGACTCTATGAGGTGGTATTAACGGCGACGGTTGATGAATCGCGTATTGGTACGATACAACATGGTGGACATTGTCACCGACTAAATGACTACATTGTTATTAGACAAAGGAAGCTTTTTAATGGATTTTTCGTTTCGATAGGAAGATTAAATAATAGATTTTTCGTTTCGATAGTGAAAAATGCTATGCGATGACCGGTTTATATTCATTCAAATTGATATCCTATATTTGAAAGCAATCACTATTTGGAAACTTTTGTTTACTTGTTTTATTACTATTTGTTTACTTTGTTCTTCTGTCTCATTTTTTATTTTGATAAAAATATTCTTATAGTAATTCTGTTGCAAAATTAGACTCGTCTTAATTTTATTCAAAGAGATTGAACAGCTTAAATATATTTTTATTATCTTAGTCTTAAAATTTGTATCAACTTAACTATAACAAACAAATTAAAGTACCGGTTAAGCAAATAATCTGTTGCACCATTGGTCAATTGGTTAGTTGACGTCATAACTTACAACTGCGCAAATTATTTTAAAGTATTTTTTTAGATTTTTAGATGTCAAGATAGAGAATGGTGCAGCCACATTCCCTAGTCAATTTTAAAGTCAGAGTGACACTTATTGTCAAATTTGACATAAACCTTAACTTTGACAGCTATTATGGCGCAATCCAACAATGGTGGTATGGTGCAAATAAGGTGCAATATAATAGAGGAAGATAAAAGAATAAAACTTTTATAGTATATATATTGTAGGTAGATTTAATAAATATCATTTATATACATTTATTAAATATTTTATATATCATTTTAAATGTTAAAACAAAATCTTTAAATAAGATTTTTTTAGTTTAGTTCTACAACAGATTTGGTATCATTATTTAATTTGCAATTACTATGATAAATTACAAAAAAATAATATTCAGTGCATAACCCAACAGTACATTTATTTCTTTTGTAACAAAAAAATATTTAAACAATTAAATAACTCAAACGTATAAATAAGTCACATTTATATCAAAAATAAATTATATTACCTCTAATTTATCTAAAAGGATTTTATTTATTTACGAGTTTAGTTAGGATTACTAGAATTTGACAGATATTAGTTGCTTATGAAGCTAGCTAGGATTTAACAGATATATCAGCGCTTCAGTTACGGGGTAGGGCTGAAGCAGGGTCCAAATATAAACTTACGCCATGACCCACCACGAGCACCCAGTATAGATTGGAGGTTGTTATCGATTACAGATTCAGCCAGGAGCAACGGTTTAACGTGCCTTCCGAAGCATGAAAGAGCTCGAGATAATACATTTTTGGTCACCCATCCTACGACCGGTCCTTGCGAAACCAAAGCGCTAACCACTACGCCATCGAATTACTAACATCATAAATGGGGAAATACATTTGTTTACCTATCGTCCACTTCGCAACGGAACGTCTTTTAGTATAATAGTATGGAGATGGTAGGGAGGCTAAAAAAACATCATCTAAATATACGTGGTAGATAAAATCGCTTCCAGCTGTCTCTACGCTGAGATCTTAATACTATACAACGGATATTAATGCGGTTATTATCAATATACAGAGTGATTCAAGAGGAAGGTTTATATACTAAATATAGCGTGGGAGAAGCCGCTGGCGGAAAGCTAGTTTATCAATAAAATCGAAATGATTTATTCAGTCTAAGCAGTTACAACCATGTACTTCACAAATGTGAAATTCGTAACTCTATATTATCGCTTCGTAAATCTACAGCAGAAAAACTTTTACCGTGAAGAACCGGCAAGAAGTTTTGCTGTGAAGTCTCTTTCCAACACAATATTAAGAAATAACATAACGTTTTAAAATAATAATGCACTTGTCATTCGATTCACATGCAAACTCATTTATATAATAATTAATAAACAATAAGCATAATAAAGAAAAAATTAACAAGACTAAGTATTTTAGAGCAGACTCATTTCCACTAGCAGCAGCCGTTTACGAGCATGACGCATGGGCCAACCATCGCTTCGCTCAATCATATTTTATAGAACGTCAACCATTAGACATCACGAGAAAAATAGAGAAAATACTATAACCACGCGGATAGAGCTGCGGGGCAAACTAGGTTACTTAAGTTAGTCAGCTAGTAAAGTCATAAAATACCAAATAAAATGCAATTCTGTTTACACAAAAACAAATTCAAAACATGCATGTTACAGGTCAGAAATAAAATACAAAACATACTTTAGCAGAGTATGAATAAGGTTTTATTTTCAATGAGTCTGCTAAAGAGTTTGCATAAGATATCGATTTGTTATTTTTATTGTCGTTTATAGCTAAAGTTCTGCTTTGGATAAGACGTAAAACTATATACATATGTATAGAACGATAGCATTTTATAGGGACCATTCTGGACGGAATCACTTGGAACATTACAGTATTGCAAAAAAAAAGATTTAATGTCCACCCTATTTCTATAATATATAAAGCTTTTTAATATATTATAAATGTGAAAGTTTCTTTGGATGTTTGGGTGTTTAGATATTTGGATTCATTCTGAGCCCCTGCAGTGGGGACGTAACAGTGCTGATGAATGAATATTAATGTTGCTCCATTCCAAAGCAATCACACACACACAGACAGTTCAAATTGCTAACCTAATTTTATTTTAAGTAGGTCAAAAAATTGCTGTAAATAGCAACCTATTTTCAACGCGTCAATTTAAGTGATCATTTGAAAATACGCTCTTTAATAGCGAAAAAGTAACAAGCACTTGAAAAATTCGTCAGTCCTAGATAGCTCAGTGGTTATAGCAATCACCAGATTTACGAAAGGTCGTGGGTTCGAGTTCCTTCTTAGAGTACTTGTGACTGGTGGATTATTAAGCATATAACATTAAGAATATTTTCCAGTATAGCATTGTGAATGCAAGATTGATCAAATATAATAAATAACATTGTCAATTTAGTGATAATTATTTCCATTATGAAGCGGACATTTCCACGTTCATGAACCGAATTTGATCATTAATAAACTTTCGATTATTCAAAACGGCGAATTGATGCGTCCTACTCAGTAGCGCGAGTTTGCGACCTACATATTTCAGTCTCCGGTAAACAACACAACAATTTGTTAATATTGGTTAATGCTATCGAATTTTATTTTTCATTTAACCTGTACTGAAATTAATTTGACAATAAAGAGCTTTATGTGATTGTATATTATCATGATCATCAGCCCTTTTTACGTCTCTTCTATAGGGGCTCTGATCTTCCTTATGATGGTCAAGGAGGATAGGCCATGAGTTTCCACGGTGACCCAGTGTGGATTAGAGGGTATTAATGACTGCTTATACAGCTGGGACCAACGGCTCAACGTGCCTTCCTAAGCACGGAGTAGTCATACTCATAGCCATAATATTTTTTGCTCCATGTTGGTAAATATGTTCTTACATATAAATTAGTCCTCAACATGTAGTAGAAGCTTACGATACTTAATTTTTTTGGTCATCCATCCCGTGACCGACCCTCGCGAAAGTTGATTAACAATAACGATAGCCACTAGCCTGACAATGCCCTCACTGCTGGGCACAGGCCTTCCCTATGGATAAAAACGAATTGAATCTAATAGGGAGAATGGGTCCTGACTCACCATGTGATCCCAGTTAACGACTACAGATGCACCCGAGACAAATGACTTAACGTGCCCTATGAAGTGTAGAAGAACTCTATATAATTAATTGTTGCTCACCCATCCCATGCCTGACCCTTCCAAATGTTGCTTAACTTCCACATCGGAGATGAAACGTGCTAACCAACGCATAATCGAGCTCTGTAATATACACCATTTGTATATTACAGAGGCAAATTTCGAAAATGAATTTGATAAACATGAAATTTCAATTAATGACCTATTGGTATACGCTAACTATAGTAATTATTATTTATTTATTTAATTCTTCATGCAAAATATATTGCATTGGTGGACTTAATGCCTTAGGCATTCTCTCCCATTCAACCTTAGTGTGCTGTGGGGAAACCGATGGTGGTAAGGTGCATAATGAAAACTAAGGAATTAAGATTTCTAGCCAAATAAGTAGATACATAAAAACTTATTTAATATCTATAACAAATACATATATATCGATATGCGTAAATAACCTACATATACTATATACATACATATAAATATACGATAAAAACTAACAAATCGACGAATCCAGTTCTTTATTATCCAGTTCCGCTTAAATATCCACGCTACCTTTTCTTAAAAATGAATTTACTGGTGGACATTCGGATTTCTAAGGGAAGCTCATTCTATAGAAGGTTAGCCGTAACAAAGAACGAAGAGTGAATGATATTAAATCTGTGAGATGGACACTTCAGCAAACGATTGGATTTAGAACGAAGAGTTTTAGTATGGGAATTGCATAGACATTGGAAGTGAGATGTGAGATAAGAAGGAGCATTACATAATAGATCTGTGATTATTAACGTTTATTCTCGTCATGATTCGTGACCCACCCAGCAGTATGACTTGATATATTGTAGCATTAACAGCAACTGTCAAAATTAGATGACCATGTTTTAATCGCAACTAAATCACTATTTAAAAGATCAATGGCGTTATCCGATTCATCAATATTTGATTCAGAATATAATTGTAAGTCGTCAGCATACAGATGATACGAACACTGAAGCTGGTGAGTGATAAAAATTAATAGAAATTGAAAAGAGAAGAGGGGAAAGATTGCCGACTTGGGGAACGCTAGTTTCTAGACGGCTCCAGGATGATGAAGATTTGTCAGTCTGCACCAACTACTGACGTTCCCAAAGATAACAAGAAAACCAAGTAGACACTTCGTCAGACACCATAAGAATGAAGGGGTTGGAGACATCTATCAGAACTAAACAAGTTATTTTACCTTTCTCCATTCCTGCCCTAATATCGCCAGTCACTTTCAGGACTGCCAAAACAGTGCTATGTCCGTTTCTGAATCCAGATTACAATGGATTCAACAAGATATTCTTGTGAACGAATTGGGATTGGAATTGAGATTATTGTAAAATTTTTCCATAAAAATCTCCGCAACAAATTCACTCATATATTTATCAATATTCGCTGATAAATTAAAAAAATTATAAGTAATTTCGTTCTATCGAATACATTTTATGAATTCATTTTGGTCCTTTCATTTCCTTCTGTTATTAATAATTATAGCTTATTATACGTTATTTTTGGGTGGATTTCCCGACACAAAAAATTGCGTGGCATCGATGAAATCGGTATTAAAAAACCTAGTTATAACGTTCTAATATTTTTTTCTGATTAGGTGAAATAGTGAATTATGTGGAGCACTAAATATTACATTAATGGAATTAATGAGTATTTACTTAAAAATTACTAAACCTCGAAATATTTCATTCCCGTGTTTGTCCACACTCCACCTTGATTTGTATTATACTTGATTGATAAAAATCTATTGGTTATTTATATTATATCATACTTTTATTTCATACGTGAATAGTTAAAGTATTGTTACGGAATACATTTATTCAAATATTTAAACAATAAAACGAATAGGCAATAAAAATCCATTTGTCCCAGAACTTCCTTTCATCGACGTGGCCTAAGCTTGTTTTAGTTTTTTTTTTATCTAACGGCGTGAGGTTACCCATTTTGTGCGCTAAATGTATGTATATTAGTGTCGCCTATGTGCCCGACCTGGAAGGACTTACATATGTGCCTGCGTTTTCGGGCCATAAATGTAAGTATTCAGTTTTTCAATCACTGGACACTTTTTTTTTCATCGACGTGTCTAGGTATAACTTCTATTTGAATAAGTTTATCCTCTTGATTAAGTATTCTGATATTCGCCATTTCTGTTCTGTTTATTTGTGAAATATTTATAACGTCGAATAATTAATACATTTTTTGTTATTTTATATTTTTGCCTTGGTTTTCATCGCTATGCTTTCATTTCCGCGGTTTCCGTGGGCAAAATTTGCTATGGTAATGAAAAAAAAGACACGGAAATGAAAAAAAAATCATTGCCATGCCTTGTAAAACAAGTTAGTTTCATTGCCGTGGTCAGATGTTTCATTTCCGTGACTTTTGTTTTCATCGCCATGGTATGGTTAAGCAAAGAAAACATCTTTACATGTAATACAGGTGATGAGTTTTACTGTACAGTCTACTACAAAAAAATGTTTCCACGTGAACCATAAATATTGATCTTTAGATACCCTAGCACACGTATACAGCGTGTAAAGGAACGAACAAAAACGAAGAGAGATGGTGGACTAGATTTTATCTTTAGACTTTAAAAATGTTATCGTTTTGCTTTGCATTGATGTGCAAATTGAAAAATCATGTTGTGTTATGTTAGTTGTTTGTAGTTCATGCAATTGCTATTGCATCTTTTGAAAATCCTATTTGTTAATATTTTTTTGTAGAAGAATTGAAATAAATGATTCTGCTTTTATTCTATTAACTTTTGGTTTAATTCTATTAACTTTTTACTCCTTTACCTTTTACGCAGATAAATTACAAATAGGTACTTAGTTCGCAAAATATAATATCATATTTTGTGAGCAGGTGTAGTTAGTTTACTAGAAAAATAATATTAGGAGGATAGTAAACATTGTGAATCAAGTGTAAGTTTATAAAATAATAATTACGCATGTTTAATATGGATTTTCATTTCCGTTGATTGATTTCATTGCCGTGGCACACAGTTCTTTCATTGTCGTGGACTTTTGTTTCATTGCCGTGCTTGCATATTTCATTGCCGTGGCACGAGATTTTGAAACTAGTATATCTAGTTCAGTTTTTAAGTTATCTGTTAGATATTAAGCAAGAATACATATATTATCGAAAACTTTAAAAAAACGTTTTCTTTTTCTTTAAATCTTTAAAGAAAAAAAAATCCATGGAAATGAAGATTTTAAGGGACTTGTTGAAATTGACCCTTTTATCATTTTAGGTGTACGTGCCATCTAAAGTTCAAAATTTGTATTTTATGATTTGAATTTATTCACATGTTCATCTTTCCTTATGCATCTAAGGGTAGCCACAAACAATGTCGCAGTGCGTGAATGTACGGTTTTACATATCTCTTACTTTCTCTTTTTTGAGAATGGAGATTCGCACAATAAGCCCTTTCAATTGATATTTATCTCCTTTTTATAACTCTCTTATTTACCCCCAAATTGAAAATTTATTTATTAAAGTTACGCAGCCGTCTGTGGGTCACCTTGCCTCTTAACATCGTTATAAGGTTTCAATAAATTTTATTTTTGGAGAGCGGTATCCTTAATATGAATAAAGATAAAAATAATAATCCTACAAAAACAAAGTCTATTGTTAGATAAATATAATATAAATAGAATAAATGCATAATATTATGTATTATCGATGTCTACTAAGCTGTAATAAATCAAAATCTATCTTTGTTTACCTTAATCAATGTTACTTTAAAAGACAGCTGTTGTATTGAACAAAAATATATTCGAAAATCCGAATTAATGTTCCCAAAAACTTGTTCTATTTATCCTAGAAAAGTCTGGAACATTGACAACTTATAAATAGTATAGAATTCCACATATACCTAAACTACGAATCGATAAAAATATTTTAATGCCATTTCAAGTTCAACGAAGCAAATGATCGAAGACGTTCTCAACGTTCTCATAACAACAAGCGATGTATCGCGTAACATGTCTGATTCACGCTCAGTCCTGAACAAGCTTTACTGCTAAACGATACTTGGAACAGGTCCCATTTCAAACGACCGTGACAGGTAGATAGGTAGGACTATAGCATAGAGAACATTTGGCAACGCTAGGATATTGCTTTGGCATCACTTTAGCAAGGTGAGATAAATCTCCGTGCTTACAAATAGACGTAATAAATGTATAGTAGATTATTATTATATAAAAGACTGAAATGACCCATTATTACAAGGAAGTTTTACCAGTAAATAGAAACCAAGTTAGCTGTTTATAGTGTCGTGTGTTACTCTTTACTTTTTTAAACCTCTAAAGATTTATTTGTTCTCTATAGATTTGAATATAATTTTTTACTAAGTTCCAAATGTCCATTTAGGTGTACGTTTTTTGTATATTGTTTTCAATAGCTTCGAACTCAACTGATGTTATTCATTAGTTCAAAATATTTACGGTGATCCTCAAATCACTATGAAAATATTTAAGGTAAATAAACGATAACGCAAGCTTACAAAGAACAATGCCATCTATCGGTTTCAATAATTATTATTGATTCCAATAGTAGACCGCTTTTAGTTATATGTTCAAAACAGAGATTTTCAGAATATTTCATTTCATGCAAATTGGGTGTCCGGCGATAAAGAACATATAAATCCTTGAAAAATCCTTGGAACTGAATCGGTTTTTGTTTAAAGAAGTTTTTTTTTAATCAGAAGCGATTAACTTTCAAAATAAAAGCCGCAAATCTTATTACCAGTCGTGTCCTTATTTCCTACATTTGAAGACATTTCTTAGATTATTTCTAAAAATTCCACCAGAGATCAACAAGATTTAGAAGATTTTATTCAATTATAGAATACTATAATAGTTAAAATACACCTAGACAATTTATTGTTTACCAAAGAACATATCTAAATTAAAAATTAAATTCTCCCGCTGAAAAAATTAAGAGGTTGCGAAATGGCTAATTACCAATCTTATCATAAAGTGACTTAATTCTCTTGAATTTAGATATTTATTTAATTTTAGTGTTTGGAGTAAGTATTATTTGGGGCTACATAACAAGTCCATATCTGCTAAAAAGAACAATATATCATTGAAAATATCTGTAAACATCATTAGCGTGTTGCGTTAATACGCAACTACTATTGGTTACCGTTCTTCTTAATAGGAATGGGAATTAGCTAAGTGAAATGGTAATGAGGTATTATGATTAAATATTCATTATGTCAGCCGGTTGCAGTCCACTAGTAACCGAAGACCTCCCCTAAGCAGCGCAAAAAAACACGATGCTGCTGGTCTTCAGGCATTGTGGCAATGTGCAATCCAGGAATTTCCGCTTGAAGCTGTCTTTACTTAACGACAGTACTTAATGTCACATGTACGCACAATTAAAACTATGCAGCATGTTTTACATTTATGTATCAATGAATGCGCAAATTGGTATAAAACAATAGGTAATGCCTAGTGGTATGTAGGTACCTCTACAGTACAAGAAGAAAGCATGCTTGAAATATATCTCAATTTTTCACCAGATTGGTAGTAGAAATGTATAGCCAATATAAGAATGAAGCCAAAGCTTCCCTTAAAAGAAGTATAAAAGAATAACTTGGGAAGATAAAATGAAACTGGCGTAGAACTCTGGAATCGAATACCAATTTTTTTCGGAGAGAGGTAAAGAAGAACTGGCGTAGAACTCTGGACTCGAATACCAATTTTTTTCGGAGAGAGGTAAAGAAGTCTCGCCGTTGCGCGTCAGTGTAAAAATTAGAGAAGATTAGGGCTAAGTTGCGAGAATATTTTAAGATTATTATCAAAATATTAGTACAGTAAGCGAATTACGAGATAGGTTTGCGTCCGACGATTGATATTATTATGGATTAGACACAATGGTTGACAAAAAGTATAAGATAAGGAGAAGCTATAGAATTTGACAAGGTTTTAAGAAGCTGATCAAGTTAAGAGATGTAAACAATACGAGATGTTTTTTTAGATCTTATGTAATCTTTGCTGAGAAGCAAGAAGGATACCGATGGACTGAAGTTGAGCATCCATATTTCTCTTAAACAAAATAAATACCCACGTATGGACTGCAACAACTGTAGAGCCAGTTTATTTGGCTTTGCCGCAAGAGTGTGCTAAAAATATTTGAAAGAAGAATGAGGGTAAAGCAGATGGAATTTTGTGGGAATCTCAAGAAGGATTCAAAAATGGATAAGCATGTATGGATAAAAATTTTTTGCACTGCAATATCGTAAGTTTTAGACTAAAAAGTCTTTATGGACTCAGAGAAATCTTTTGATAAAAAAGATATTATGGGTCATTCCGCCGCAATATGAACTTATTATGAGGACTGTCAGCCTGATATGACCTGGCCATTCAAATATTTGATATATGGACTATGATTCCGATATTGTTAATAATTTTTTCCTTATAAGAAAGTGACTTAGCTTTTCTATAGATGCACTATTGTTATGCAACTCTAACACTTTCAATCAGAGGAGAACCATTAGGTATGCCTTACAAAACCCGTTTCATCAAGAAATGTTCTAAGCTACAATATTCATTAAAAAACTTGGCACGTTTCGGCACCCGGCTCAATCTAGACATCTCCATTGGCGACTAATTGCCCCGGTTTGAATAACCCACTTTGGATCTTACTTTTTTATCCTTTTTTATCCTTACTTTTTTAAAGCCGTTTGTGCCGGTTTCATCAACCGTCGTTAATACCCACCAATTCGAATTGGACTTCTGGACTTTAATGGGTTATGGTTTAATCTCCCATTGTAATATCTGCAACAATTTTTAGGAACCGCGACAGACAATTGATTGTGGTAACCTCTTCTCTCTAGTATATAAATATATTTAGCTTGATAACTAATTAAAAAACTAACACTAATTCCATTTATTACGGATGACATTTATTTCGTCCGGGCAAGTTAAAAATGGTCAGAGAATTGCAATAAAATTTATATAAGCAACAATATTAATAGCTCATGCAAACAATTTTTATATCTAGCAGGTTGCATTCAGGAATTAATTTTGTTAAATTTTAACACATACAGATTTTTTTATGAGAAATGCATTAAAAATCCACTTTATCTACTAGTGGTGGTCAGTATAGCATTATGAATTCAAAATTGATCAAATATAATAAACATACACGTTTATAAAATTTTTCACCGTAATAATAAGTTCGCCGAGTCAGTCAATTCCTTATACAATAAAGCACACCAAACTTCATACAAAATACCCATTTTCAATAATATAAAGGTTCAGGATCGAGTTTAAATTTGTACCCTGAGTAACACCAAATTTGCACGCGAGACTAACCCTAATGTTGATTAATGGAAATCCTTTATTTACTTACACTTTCCCTCAAATTAATTTGAAATCTGTTGGAGAATTGTTTGATAAATTATAACGTGGGCTTTAATGAAACAAGAGCCTTTAACTTAGGTGTTCGTTTACGTTACAGTTTAATGTTTGTTTTCTTAAATATTTGTAATAATCCAAGATTGTTTATTTCTGAAGCGTATTCTAAGAAACTACTAGGCTTTACTTCCTATGTCAACTTAAAACGACTTAAACGACTTAAATCAATAGCGCGTTATCCTTTAGGCAAACCAGGCACGTTCCTAGAACTGCGATTTACAAAATAGGTGTAAAATTGGATGAAAAATATTGATACTTAATTCACGACACTTGTAAAATCATGCTAGGCACTTAGTACACACAACAAGAATTAGTGAATAGCTAACTTTTCTTCACACGAAGTTTTCTTGGAAAAAAGAAAGAGGCTATTTCTAAAATTGATTTTTAGAAAAAAAATATAAATAGTTATGTGAGTCTTAAAGAATAACCTGAAGATTAAAGGTACACTCACTCTGAGCGAAAGTGCTTGCTTGCTTGACAAATTCGTCGGTCTCGAAAAGATCTCTGGTAATTTCGTTTGGTTAGAGTAGTCGCCAGGATTCCGAAAGATTTAACTCTAGAAAATTAACCTGTCTGTTTCTTTCAGATCCTTATACAGCATCGAAGATCCAGTGCAATGAAACAGTATTACTATCACACGCACACCCACACGCTACAGTCTCTAGTCCGGGATTCCCCCGGTCTTATCCTGATGACGCAGACTGTGTGACAGAAGTGCACGCGCCGCCTGCTCACACGATCCGATTGCATTTCGAGGAGCTACTGACCGAGCATGAGTCACAGTGAGTACTTTAAAACTTTTTAAATTAACGTCATGTATAGATTACACTACAAATGTTCAATAGTAGACAAAGTTTGATGATATTAATGTCTCTACTTCTGGTACGTGGTATGGTGTATTAAACTCTAGGCATATGCCAAGGGATGCCACGATACAAAAGTGCGTAAACGTAACCTGTTGTCTGATTCTTGGCATAAACACTGGAACGTATACAATTATCATTATTGTTGTTCTTAATAGAAATGGCGGTTGTTTTGATTCTTTATATTATTTAAATTCTGGGATCATTTTATGTTTATTTAAAAAAATCATTGTGAATAAAAAGGAAACCATATGGTGTGGTCTGGTTTTATAACCCGCAAAAATATCATCTCATTATCATCAGCCCTTATACGTCCCCACTGCAGGGACTCAGGCTTTAATTATGGATGGTTAAGGAGGATGAGCCTTGATCTTCAACGCTGACCAATGGCTTAACGTGCCTTCTGAAGGAAGGAGTAACTCGATATAATAATTTTTATTCACTCATCCCGTGACCGATTATTGCGATAGTTGTTGAACAACAACGATCGCAGGCCGCGGCGCTTATCCACCGCCTATTATCTAGTATTTTCAAATGATTTTACGCTTTCACTAATGTAATAAAATTCCGAATTGATCTTACAAAAAAATGTTCAAAAACTTCACCAGTCCTACTGAAGGGACATTTAATAAATCTTTTTTAGATATCGCTGTTTGGTTTACGCGGACGAAATAGCAACTTCGAAAATTACACTCACAAATTTTCTTTTAGATATTACCAAGTCCTCTGCCATTTTAAACAGAACTGCTTGTATAATTATCTCTCTGTTACCGCAAGCACAAAACCAAGCACAACCATTACACGTTAATCTAACAAGTTACATTATGGTAATACCGCTTAACAGTGTTGCAACGTTCAAATATTTAAAAAACACTCTTGTTCCGACGTTGAACATTTTCCAGAAATACGCTTTAATATTATTATTATGTAAAACGGAATTTAAAAAAATGCTAAATTCTCTTCTTTGAATATGTGTTTTGCGAGTTGAAGTCCAATGTAATGCTATGAATATAAAATAAGCATTTTAAATATTTTCTTTACGTTTTAATTTTTACATTTCGTTTTGTGTGGTTATAATTTTACTATCTCTGTAATATTTTTTCTTTTTAAATAATAATAAAACTTTGAGTGATCCTTTAGCGCAACATCCCACGACAGTTAGGTAAAATACGTAAAAAATTATAAATACGGAAATCTGATTGGTCGAACTGGATATGGCGTACTGCCGCGGTATATACGAGTAAAATCGGATAAAAATCATGTATAAACAAACACTTCTGATAAAATTTCACATTTGCATAATATAGCTGAATGTGTAAATAAATGAAATATAAGAAAATATCGTATACATTACTCAGATCTCAAATTAAGTAGCTAAAGCTAAAGCTCGAGACAATATAGTAAACCCGAGACCTCAGAGATGGTGATTCCTTGACACCGGCATGCAAGCCATAGCCTTTACATAACGATTAATATTATTAATAATTATTAAGAGTATTCTAAAAGTACGATACTTGCTTAGCATTGCACAAAAAGCACGTGCACAAACGACAACCTATCTTCCAACGCAACAATTAATATTACGAAATTTCTTCTTGTATTATATCAGAAATGCGCACAAATCAGGACTCTTTTTCTTTTAGTATTTGTTGCTGAAGCGGCGACAGAAATTCATCATCTTTGAATGTTTCAACTGTCTGACTTTCACAGTTCATGAGATTCAGCCTGGTGACAGGCAGACAACGAAGGCTTAATATAGGATTCGTGTTTTACTCTTTGAGTACGGAACCCCAAAAAATACATTTACTCTTCTACCAGACTGCTATAGTACTTTATCAATTACTTTACGCAGACTTTTTTAAATATTATGCTGTAGGTACGAGTATATCCTCCTTTTCTTCATAATGCACCAACCCGTACTTCATTTCCCTAATTGGAATTATTAGCTTTAGCCGAGGTTTATCTTAATAGAGACTACTACCTTAGCAACATAAACTATCTTTTGTGTTTCTGTTCCTAGTATTAAATAGAATAGAAATATATTTCTATGAGACAATAGCACAATAAAATATTCATAAATTGTAAATGAAATTGCCAGCATACAATCGATAATATATTAATAATTTATAAACACATTGATCGCGTGACCGGCTAGTCGTAACACAGCAGCACAACAGTCCATAAAATAGTGTTATGCAAATTCAAACATAAACATAACAAGTTCAATAACAATGTTATATAGTAATTTTGTTATTTGAAATGTTTAATAAAGACATTTTTATTTATCATTTTCGTAATAACAGAAAAGTAATGACCTTTTCTTGAAATCTGTTATTTTTTAATTATCGTCTATTGTTTGATCAGAAAAAGGAGCCGTAAGACTTCAATAACAAACGTTTTATATTTTTTCATTCCTTGTAATATTATAAAAGACAAGTCGGCCAATTACTGCTTCAATACAATATCAAAATAAAAAAAAAAAACTTTTCGACGTACAAAGGAGATTTATAGTTACATTCACTGGAATTCTGGTTCACTTCACCATAGATAACAATGCTACACTTCGTTAAATTCAGTATCAGTAATGATTACAATGAAATTTTCGTCATATTTTATTCCTTAAGCGTGCGTGTGATTGACCTTTTTTATAGGTTGTATTTAAAAAATGTCATTCTAACATAAACCAGCAAATTTAATTGCACTGCAAAATGCTTCAAATCGTGAATTTTGCGGTGTAATTAGCAAATTTTAACTGGGCATTTACAATTTTGGGTAAAAAATATTTCCTTTTTTTAAACATACTTTTTTTTAATTTACAAATATTAGATAATAGTACACTCGCTCAAATTCCAACACGAGTAGCTAAAACTATCGTATTATAGAGTTTATTTTTTTCATTTATTTTGGCATCAAACAGTCATGTAAAATAACAATAATTTAATAAAAAGTAATGTGATTTAAAAGACCTACAGTGCCCAAGTTTAGTATCTGAGACAATTAAGGCACATCAAAACCCAGACCCGTGCCTATATAGACAAGTACATTTTCTATATTGAACCGACCGGGAATCAAACCCGGGACCTTAAAGATGGCGACATGCGACACCTTGAAAGTGGCGTACGAATCACTCGGCGCAGAAAGATTAGTTTATGTTAATCTGCGAGGAGCTACGCAGGTGATGCTAAAGAGTAGTCAATCCTGGCTGCTGTACTTATTTATTTAATCTTAATTGCTTAGTGAAATAAACATATGGCGGACTTAATGCTAAAGAGCCAATTGTCTACCAGTCAACCAGTTTTAGGACAAAACTTTAAGTGGCGACACACATAAGGAATGTTGATGTGTAGGTACATTACGTTATTGATATCCCTACTTAAGAACAACATCTAAATATATATAAAAATACATACAATAATAGATATACATAAATAAATGCATGTATACAACTATAACACAAAGTACGAAACAAAACCTGGTGTCAGATCAAGAAATCCTGTTTGAAACACTTACTTGTCGCTTCTGCGATATACTCGTATCCGTCAAAATCACTCTGCATACTATAAAATTTTTAAATATCAACTTTAGCATGTAACGATTAGACTTCTTGTCATACGATTAATAAATAGCTACCTAGACTTCAGATAAAGGATTTTGAATTTGTTAACCGCCTTTCTATTTATTAACGACTAGCTGTTTTCCGCGAGTTATGATGTAGCTTTCCTGTGTAAGATTCTGCAAAGAAACAAAGTTAAAAACTTTACCTTTTTATACATATAATATTATTACACGTAATATTAATATAGATTAATTAATTTTAAGATATATTAAGACATAGAATTTTTACATTAACTTACGATAATTTTTAAATCCGATTACAAAATCTGTTCGTAATTGCGGCCATTTTTGTGGGCAGGGGCGCATTTACCCTACAAAGGGGTCATGTCATGGCCCAGGGCGGCAGACTGGGGGCAATGCAAGTAGCATGTGTTTATTTATATTTTATATGACCTTTTTAAAACTTTGTTTTCATTTTTTGATGATAATGGTATCGTCAGCCTTCCTAGACATGCCTCTTGATTAGAAATATTGTTGATCGGGAGGTTACTATTAATTATCTTAAATTTATAAAGTCGCCGATGTTTTGGCGCTGTTACAAGCTTACTCCGTGATTATGGAGATATAAAAGTTTAAAAAAAACATAATGCCGCTAGATTATATACATCCTGTAACTAATTTACTTCTATATATATTTTTTTCTATTTTAACCAACTGAGACCCCCATTGGACTTCCGGGAAGCCGAAACTCAAAATACATCCCTGGTTCCATAACATAATATAATGCCGTCTAAAATACTGTTGAAAGTTAACTCCCAATCGTAGTACTTGTTAATTTTAGTAGGTCGTTCGGCTCGCAAAATGTGCACAGAATAATAATTGAGAGAATGCTGTGTCATGAATAAAATTATGGAGTTTGTGATTTTCCTTGCTTACCTTGAAAAAAAAAACTCTTTTTTGTTAACTCTTTTTACGTAAGTTAAGTTTTGGAATAGTGTGCCTGTTTATTATGAACTACCTCCTGCAGTTAACATAGTACGTAATAACATAGATAGTAATTTAAAAATACGAGGTACAGAAGTATTTAATTTATACTGTTTGCAATAGAGAAAATTAAGTAACATTTGCCGTAGCCGGTTATCGGATGAGTGACCACAGTCTACGCTCAACATGTAGCGTTACGACTTTGTAATGTGCTACGGAAATATGTTAAGTTTTCTATGCAATAAGAAATATTTAGGTATTTAAACACAGTATAAAACAAAGCAGTTTCTCGCTGTCTGTACGCTGAGATGTTTCAAGCTACGCAATGATTTGTAATATGGTTCTCCTTAATATACAGAGTGATTCAAGAGAAAGGTTTGTATCTGTAATACAGGACCGCGCAGTTGAACCCGCTAGCGGAAGGCAAGTGTAATATAAATATAAGTGACATTACTTATTAGTAGATGTACTGGTATATAAACTACATTTCACATGTTTAAAAATTATTAAGAAGAATATTAAGGTTTTAATCCATATGTGTGCTTACATCAGTTCAACTATTCTAGAATTGTTGCCCATACATTTACATTTATAATACTCTTGAGATTTTCTTATATATCTGAGATATCCACGGGCAAACATTTCTCTCGAAGTAGTCGTTTCTGACACAGCAACAGTCTCCCCTGGGAACTTCTATAGTACGCAGTTCTTAGGATATCGTACGATACG
Organism: Diatraea saccharalis; assembly: GCA_918026875.4. Taxonomy (NCBI): domain Eukaryota; kingdom Metazoa; phylum Arthropoda; class Insecta; order Lepidoptera; family Crambidae; genus Diatraea; species Diatraea saccharalis. The sequence goes on from OU893337.1 coordinate 14,618,369, forward strand.
AGTTATCCCTAAGGATGAAGACATTTTTAAGACCCATGGTTGTAACGAGTAACGAAAAGAGTCTTATCATTACAACACACAGTGTAAATATTCGAAGCGATATTAATAAATAAATTCTAAATATTGGCATCGCACAATTTGTTACACATTTTAAACTATGGTCTATGGTCAACGTATAGCGTTATGGGGCGTCGTAATATGCTACGAGAAGATTTAAACAATGCTACGAAGTATGGTAGCAATAAAGAATTAGAAACACTCAAAAATCATTCCGTAACACCGTACTATGTGAAAATAAGATGTCCTTTTTTATTAATACTAAAAAAAATAACGAAGATTCTGGGAAAATTGCAACTCTCTATCTATTATCACATAACACACAACAAACAAGGCCATGCAAATAGGGGTATTATTTAGGTTTCATATACGGGTACCCGTGAGAATTGAAACTTATCGACATTTTATTAGTTGTCGTTATAGCGGTTGTAATGTCGCACAATGTAAAATTTTAAGCATTAAAATCATTTAATAGCACATTAATTAAAAGCCGGCTTATCGTCACGCCGGGCGCGTACGTCATCTTATTAACCCAATTATTTATTTATTTTACCAACCGAAAACGATTAAATGACAGTTCTGCACTCCCACCAATCACATAACTGCAATGTAAACATATATTACCTATTTACTTATTTACTTACTATTTATTTACTATTTCAACATTTACATAAGCAGTACTAGCTTTGCATGCGACTTCGTCCGCGTGGTAAAGTTACTTTAAGCAGCATTTCTAACGAATATTTATTAATTATATCGTGTAAAGTACTTGAAATAAAATTTCATAGTTTTATCTTTAACATTGACATACAATCTATTATCACAATAATAGCAACCTATGTCCTATCTCAAGTTAACTCTCTTAATAATCTTTCCAACCATTTAATATCTTTTTGACTCTCTTTTTGACATTACCAATTCGATTTATCTTAGTAATCGATTATATTTATGAAGAAATTTTAATTGATATTTTATTTAAGTATGCATAACACAACATATTTCTAAAAAAACTGGTATTTTTTTCTTTACAAAACACCACGTAAATTAACGTCACTTTATATAACGCCTTTGGGTATTAATATGCTTTCATCTATAGTTACATGGAATAAAACAAGTTAATTATTTTAATATTATTTTATTACATTAAATCGTCTGATTCTCCTTCATATGAACTAGAATCGTCACTGGAATCATCACTGACATTAATGACGAATTATTTAGTACAAAAATCATCGAATGCAACATCACGATCCCAATCCGAAAATATTTCTCTTTTCGTTTTTTCAAAGACGCTTGCCCAGTTTTCAGGCGTCACATTAGCACACGCATGTTTTAACAAATCAACATTTTGTTTGCAGTGAAGGGAGCAGTAGTATTATTTCTAGCGGCGTGTCCTTTTATTTGTGCCCAAATGAGCTCAATGGCATTGTATTGACAATAGTAGTGGTAGTAATATTCCCATGTTCTGCTGCCATTTCGTCGATAACATATCGTTTCGGCCGCTTTCTTTGATTTTAATATTTCCATCCATTCTATCTTTAGTAGAAACTCGTCCACATCCTCCCCATTGTCACGAAGCCAGTTTATGATCTCGTGTTTTCTGTTGGCTAGAGCTGGCATTTCATTAATTTGAGAAGAGTGGTAAGATGTGTTGTCAATAAATATTATCGACGATTCTGGGAGAGATAAAATCATCTCTTGTAACCACTTTTCATACACTTCTGCATTCATCTCCTCATGATAGTCCCCTGTTTTTTTTAGACTTAAAAGCTAACAGAGCGTCTGGCACAAATCCTCTTGCTGTTCCCGCATGGTAAATTATGAGGCGTTCACCTTTCCCCATTGGCACTGCGGACGTGGAGGCAGCAGTGTCGTTAGTCCAACTTTTTGCCAGCGAATGATTCGCATTGAGCCAAGTTTCGTCTGTAAATACAACATTTGACCAATCTTCTATTTACTTTGCTTCTCTTAAAAAATCACATCGAGTTCCATTAAAATTTTTCTTTTATTACATTTTTTAAAATGAAAACCAATTCGATTCAACACCTTCGTCAAAGAAGATTTTTGACCGTGGAACAAACCACTATCTCGTAGAGATTGTACCAGTTTTTTTAAAGTCTATCTCTTTTCGTACATAATAATTGTATACATGACGACGAATAACATCAGCGTCAAAACTGTCAACTACTGTCACTTTAAAAGGTTGGTGTGTTTTCTTTGGTGTAGATAGTTTGTTCTCTGCCATGCCACAACTGCCGTAGCCTTCTTTAGTTATTTTTGTCACTATTGTAACGCAAATACCTATAGCTGCTGCAACACGGTCTCTGACATGCGTTACTGGTATTAGAGGTCCACCATTATGACTTTCTTTTTCAAAAAAGTCACGAAGTCGCAACACAAACTCTCTCGATTGTCCTTTAAGCACTTTACATTTCGGCATCTTGCAAGTATAAAGCTTACGGGGAACGTAAGTATCCACAATTTAATACGGAGGAATATAAATACACTCAACTCGACGTAAGAAAAATGCTACTGTAAACTCAGCGAACGGATACATAGTGAAAGCACGAGAGTCTCGTTGCGAGTGACAGACAGACAATAAAAGGGCATCGCGGACTATTTTTTTAGTATAAAAAAATATATAAGTTTGAACTTAAAAGAATTACCTAGTTGTACATTATTATGGCTCTGGCTATTTGGACTTTTAAACATGTCTTATTTCATTTCCCACCTCTTTTGCTAAGCCTTTCTTCAAGTTTAATATCACTTCTATATAGTCACCCTAAAAAAATTGTGGCCTGCCTAATCAATGTTTCTAGATAATAAAATTACTCCACAAATTGATTAGTAATGAAAACTGTAATTATTTTTTCTAAATGATTTCTTTCGATTAATCAATTTGCAGCGAATACATTCGATGCCACCACTAATTGCCAAAGTATGTAACTGTTTTTTTTAAGCAAATGAATTGCCATGTTTAAAAAAAGAGACAGTTAAGGGATTTTAAAGTTTGTATTGGGGAATAAGTAAGGAATAAGATACATATAATTAAATTCTTTTTATATTTTTAATATCACGAATTGTAAAGTTTATTTTCACGAATCACTGAACAGTTACGTTCTAGAGTAACTGTCAAAAAGATATTAAATGGTTGGAAAAATTATAATGGGTTAGGCCTGAAAGCGAACCGACATATACACAGACCAACTTTGGCATGTATAATATCAGTATGGATTAATTAAATGATTCTCCTTGTCGCTCATTACATCATCATGTATTATAATTTTGCACGCGGCTTCGTTCGCGTTAAGAAGTATTATTATTAATTAGGTACCTATAGTTCTTGCGGCTTTACTTTTGTTTAGCGTGTATAAAAAATTAAGGCCTACAAAACTTCTTTGTACACAATATTCTTAACTGATCCGTCATTAGGCGCTAAATCTATCAAACCAAGTTTCATACAAACTTTCATCCCCTATTTTATCCTCTTGGGGGTAGAATTGAACAAATTCCTTTCTTAGCGGATACCTACATCATAACATCTACTTGCATGCCAAATTTCAGGCAGATTCATCCAGTGGTTTGGCCTGTGCGTTGATAGATCACTATGTCAGTCAGTCAGTCACCTTTGAGTTATATTTAGAGTACACTTCGATTAAAAGTTTGAACTTAAAAAAATTACCTAGTTGTACATTATTTAGATCAATATTAGAACAGAAACTAATACGTGATAATGAAACACGTATGAAATATTGTTTCATATTCTTAATTTAATTTTAACAATTAAATCCCTCCTTCTCATTTTAGGTAAGATTACACGAATAACCTGGTATGTTTTTGGAAAATTATCTTTATACGTCGACGCCGCGAACGTTATGAACCTCATTTGAGGTTGTGTAACCAACCGCAATCTCTCTTCAAAAGCCACGAGAGCAATGAGGAAGTATTTTAAAAAAACAAAAGCATTTAAAAAGCACCTCTACTAGATGGCGACTCTAGCAAAAGTTGATTTTAGCAGGAAACGAATGGACTAAAGACACTAATTTCCGTTCCTTTTAACTAAAATATTAAAAAACTGAAATTTGAAAAGTTCGAAACTTAGATATCAATAAAAAAACGAAAAAGTACAAATAGAATATGAGTTGTTTATTGAGTTTTGAAAACTAATTTACTATCAAACTTGAAAGAAAATCGGAATGGTTGTCATGGAGAAATCAAGAAAGTACCGTAGCTACATCTAGTTAGGTTTCGGGAACATTTTTTTTTTTAATACATCCTCATTAATAAAATAATATTATTTCGACTTCGTCTTTTGTCAATATTTTCCCAATTGCTGCTTGTAATTATTATTCATGAAAACATAAAATATTGTTTGACAAGCTTAATTAATTCTTGATATTAATTAAACACATTCTGATAAGAAATAGCCATGGATATATTCTGAAAATTCTACAGCATTGAAGTATCACGAATTGTGATTTAATATTGTTTTTATTGACAAAATTGTTAATGATATATATGTGAAACGTAATATACTTTTATACTCTGTGTGTTTGTTAAAAAGAAGTGTATGTTTTCCATTGTATTTCTTCGTTTTTGCGTAACTATTGTTTGTACTTTCTCGGTAGAAGTTGAATGTGTATTGGAATGAAAAATCTTAGATGTAGTAGCTTCACTATTTTGGTAGTATTGCGTATTCAGAAAATTAATATCATTGCAATTAAATTCTCAATACATATCTTTATTTAATCAATAATAATTTATAAAATATGTTCACTAGTCACTGAAAAAATGACGGGACTGCTAGCCCACTGCGTATTTATAGGGGCAAACACCACATCTAGAAGGTTCTAGGGTAGGACTTAGAACATTTTAAGTTGGCCTCGACCTGACCGGTGTATTCGAGGCATAACCAAAAATTTCTAGAACATCTACCCATCCCTTTCTTCCCCAATCACTCTATCTTTTCTCCGACGTCTATTGACTTGCGTAGTTTCGACAGTGTTAGCGCGATCTAATAACGATCTAACGAACATCGCACCGCTGCGCTACGTAACAATGCCATACAAATTAACATTATTTACCCAAAACTGATACAACGTTGTCAATACATACCTGTACATTTTATTTAATTTCACATTATTTTAAGGTAAGTAAATGTTTCTTTTCTTGATCCTGACAAAATAGTTTCTGCTTGTACTTTAATGGCCATCTAAATTTCAAAAATACATGTGCCGTAATCTGAATATCGAACGCAGTGATGTATTAGAAATGATATGAGTTATCTGCGCAAAATATTGACAACAAAAAAGCAAGGCAATTGCCTGAATTTCACTTTAGTCACGTTTCAGCAAGCGTTGTGGCTAATATCATTTTCACTCGTAATTTTCTGTGAAAAACATGCATTCCTGCTTGTTTAAACAGTGCATAAATTACAATGAGCAATGCAAAATAGATATCATTTCATGCGTAAGTACTGTACTTACTGTTTTTTATTTTAATAATAATTACAAATTGTCATTGAACGCGGCCATTTTTTCGTGCATCGTGTTCTACGTATTGACACGTAAGTATATTTATCTCATTTTAACATGAGGTATGGTGAAGATCAGAGATGTGACTTATCTTAGATACAAGTATTTGAAATACAGATACAAGATACAAAATACGTATTTTCATCTTGTATCTAAAATACTTTTTTTAGGAAGAATTTTGTATCTTGTATTTAAATACTTTAGTTTAGTATTTTAGTATCTTTTAAATACTTTTTCTGATAAAATACTTTATAAAAAGATTTTTTACATTTTATAAATATCAGAAAACATTATTTGCCTAAAACATACATATTTACAAGAAGAAAGTGTCCAATTATCAACGCAATGAATATTTAGTTGAAATAACTTGAATCCAAACATTGTGTCATTTAAAAAGTAAATGCGTAGAACTGAGCGTACCGTAATACCGGTGTAATACACCCTCCCTAGTAAAAATTGATAGATGGCGCATAGGGCTTGAAATCGAATAACCAGTTACAAGCAGTAAAAAATCTGATTTATATAAAAACCCGGTCATATGCTATAAATAAAACTCAGTATATCAATTAAACTCATTATTAACTTTTATTAATTTTTTCACTGTGAAATTCGATACATGGCAAATGCTTGAAATTATATCCCGTGAGCAAAGCAATATTGCCTTTATTGATTCAACAGTTACTCTATTTCTATCTTATGCCCACTGCATATTCATGAGCGAATATTTTTTCTAAAATCGTCATTTGTTCAATAGTTAGTGTTTTGTTTTCAATGCATTTGAATATTTTTCGTCGTCATGGATAAGTTAAAAATTCGAGTAATTATGGAGTATGTGTGCCATCGTGGCAGCAAAACGGCACAAGCGGCACGCAACATTACAACGTTTGCAGAGCGAACACTACAAACGAACGCACCACCCGTTATTGGTTTGCCCGCTTTCGTTCTGGAAACTTTGGTCGACAAGGCGATTGTGGAAGCTGATGAAACTCAATCTACGCTTGAATTAGCAGCAGCTTCGACGTTAGCATCAAAACAATATTCAAATGTGTCAAATCGGGAAGGTAAAAAAACTCGACAAATGGGTACTCCACGAACTCAATGATCGCCAGCGCGAAGTACGCGTCGAGACACTGCACCACTTAACAGGCATACAAATGGAGGAACTCTGGACCGCATTGTTACTAGTGACGAAAAATGGATCCTGTTCGACAATCGTAAGCGTTCAGCAAGTTGATTGGACCTTGGTTCAGCACTCAAACAATACCCTGAACGAAAAGGTTGCTGTTTGGTGCTCTAACGCGGATGTATTTCATCACAGCTTCTTACCAAACGGGACGAGCATTACTGCAGATTTACTGTGTGTATTGTGAAGAACTGAACACAATGACGGAGAAACTGGCACAACTCCAACCAGGTTTTGTCAATCGTTCGGTTCCACTGCTCCTGCACGACCACGTGCGACCTCATACTGCACAATTGGCGGTACCCAAGCTACAAGAGCTGGGGTTTGAATTTCTCCGTCATCCGCCGTGCTTAACAGACCATGCGCCTACAGACTTCTACTTCTTCCAGAATTTGGATAACATCTTAGCGGAAAAAATTAAATACCCGAGACGCAGTACAAAATGCCTTTGAAATATTTGTTGCCTCCCGTCCAGCTGATTTCTTCAAGAAGGGCATCTTTAAGCTACCAATGCGTTGGCAAAGATGTAAAAATAAAGCTTCATTTATTTCATTAAAAACGGAAATTTCATAGATAAAACTTAATTAATACTTCAAATCCGGTTGAGACCGTACAAACCAACGTACTATAATCAACCACAGAAGCTAAGTATTTTCTACTAAAAATTTTCAAATTAGCTTAACACACTAAAGGGGGCATAATTTTCGGTAGTTCTGCAAAAAAAGTTAATATACGTTCCGTTACATACTATCGCACCTCGTCACAAGTCACGCCATTAATTTTAAAAACCAAGTACTGTATTTATTTTCTCATCTGGTCTACGTCGTAATACGTCGTCGTACGTAAAACCAGCTTTTTAAATAAATAATAATTTTATAATTAAATTTAAATAATTATTCTTGTTGTTATATTTGAGCAATTTTTCATTCACGATACTATATTGAAAAAACTTATTATTAAAAAGGAACTAAAAAATTTAAAATAATTTAACCTGATGTATTAAATATTTGCATTTTTATATGTTACATTGTAATTGACAAACAAAAAAAAAAACATTTTAGGCTTTTTTAATTTGTTACCTCCAAACGGAAGAAAAGCGGGTGAAATTTAGCTTGTAAGATTTAAGTATCTACAAACACCGGTACAGGTGAAACTAAATAAAAGCTTGTAAAAATTGTTTCTAATGAAAAATTCTTAAAAAATCCACTCTGGTCCAAGATTCAGGTTCTTGTGGTCTATAATAAACAAACTTAAATTCAAATCTTTTTTTTAGAAAAGTATTTGTATTTATTAAAAGTATTTATAAGATATGTAAAGGACATCGAGCCGCGTCTCGACAACAGTGCCACCAGCGGGACCACAGCAAAACCTTCCCCTCCCCGCGCTGTGCGGGGTAGCATACCCCCACTCTGCGCGATCTTATAAGCCAACTGACTAATATATGAGATAGGTGCGAACAATCAAAATGTACTTAAGCAATCGGTTTTTTGCAATAAAGCATGTTCTGCCATTGAATGTTCTCCGTGTTTTCTCCGAACTAAGCGTTTTATTTGCGACCTCTGCTACCTACCCGTCTGATAATCCAGCCTACAGTCCATCTACAACAGTTCGTGGTCCTTCGACGCCGGATCAAGAAAGTCTGCGATCCTTCTACACCGGATCAAGCAAGTGTCCGGATCCTTCGACAACAACTCAAGAAACGGAATATTCGAGAGCTACGAAGCCGCTACAATGGTGAAGACGCGTTCTCAAACCGAAGAAGCGCCGATACGAGTGTTTGAGGAATCACCTAGGTCTCCATCGGCAACAGATATACGTCAAGGTACAGAATCTCGTCTCGGTACAGAGACACGTCAAGGTACAAAGTCACGTCTCGGTACAGATATACGTCAAGGTACAGAGTCACGCCTCGGTACAGATATACGTCAAGGTACAGAGTCGCATCACGGTACGGGGATACGTCACGGTACGGAGTTACGTCAAGGTACAGGAGAGGGGGGAGGTCAATCGATCGAAACCACATTTCAGCCCCCCGCTCACCCGGTACGTCTCGTCACCCGTCCTTCTCAGGGCGCGGGACACGAACGAACGAGACAAACCTCGCCTGCTAGATCCCGCCAGTCATCCAGCAGCGCCGCGGCCCGCATCCGAAACATCCAGCTAGAAGCCGAAGAACGCCTAGCCGAGATAAAGCGACGAGAGTTCGCTATGGAAGCGGACCTAATTAGGAAGAGAACTGCCGCGGAAATATCGAACATAGAAGAGGAAGACCAAGAAGAACAGGGTAGCAACATCAACCCTAACGACAGAATCGACGATTGGCTGCGACAAGCCGCCGAGCCCTCCTCCGAGCAACTAGGAGAGATTGCCACTCCGGGATGCACGGTGCCCCCCCACGACGAGAGCACCATCCCTGTGCGCACTCCACAGACCCCGAGAATGGAACGGGGGGAGCGACAGGGCCACGCAGCCGTTCATTTCGAGCGTCGAGTACGGTCACCGACGCCGTCACGCCACCGAAGAGGCATCGAACAATTGGTCGACGCGTTCGACAAGATGACCCGTAGCGCACGTCCAGCGCCACGTCAAGTGACGGAGCTGCCCATATTCACAGGCTCTGTGAACGAATGGCTGCCGTTCAAAGCCGCCATGAGGGAGTCGTCCGCCGCCTACGACTTCACACCGACTGAAAATATGGCCCGCCTTCGAAGCTGTTTACGAGGGGAAGCGCGGGAAACCGTCACAGGTTTACTCAGCACCGCCGCCCACCCGGATCAAGTTATGCACGCCCTGGAGCAGAGCTACGGACGCCCAGAGTTCATCGTGGACAAGACTTTGGAAGATATAAAGCGTCTGCCGCGCCTTGGGAGTACCGCAAATGAAGTCAACGCCTTCGCCGTGAAACTCCAGAACATCGTCTGCGTGCTTCAAAATTTGGATCAACGAGGCTACCTACACTTCCCAATGTTGGCAAGGGAGGTCTTGGAGAAGCTCAGCCCGCTCCTGCGAACCCGGTGGTGCGATTATGCCAGGCAACATGAAGATCAACACGAGCCCGAGATCGTCATGCTGTCAAGATTCCTGACGGAGGAAGCGGACCTCGCGCTGCGATACACGTACGCCGTGCACCCTACGCCGTGCACGACGACTACAGCGAGAACCACCAAGCCGTCTGCAACCTCCACGGCCCACGCCGCACCCGTGAGAAGGAAAACGAAAGAGAACGTCTACACTACTACCGCTGCGACGCCTACATCGCCATCGCCACGGCCACCCGCAAAGTACGAGTGCATCGTCTGTGAAGGGGATCACACACTACCGAAATGCAAGAGGTTCGGCGAAATAGACAACGAAGCGAGACGGGAGATCGTCAAAGCAGCGGAGATCTGCTTCAAGTGTCTCGAGAATCGTCATCCTCGACGACACTGTCGAGCGCGAGCGTGCGGCGCTAACGGATGCCGCCGACCGCACCATCGCTACTTCACTTCGAACCCTATGGCGCAACGAGTGAAGAATCAAAGCCGAAGCCGAAACCAATCGCTACCGACGAATCCGTTATGTCGATAGACACCGCCGCTAATGACGACCGAAATGCCGCCGCCGTGCTGCTGAAGGTGGTACCCGTCACCGTGACCGGTCCGAATGGGAACGCGGCCACATACGCACTGCTAGACGAAGGCGCTACTGTGTCACTCATCGAAGAGGACCTGGCTAAGAAGCTCGGCATGAATGGAACGTTGCGGCCACTACACATACGGGGCGTGGCAGCGAACCGTCGAGTGAACAGCGAGATTGTCGAGGCTACGGTGGGAAACAAGAACTCTCCCGGCGCGCATCGAGTAAAGTTACGCACCATCCGACAACTGGTATTGCATAGCCAGTCTGTACCGGTCAGCGTGCTACAACACCCACATCTATGCGGATTGGACCACAACGACGTGTGTTACGAGTCTGCAAGACCGCAGTTGCTCATCGGGGCCGACCATTGGCATCTCATCGTGTCACGCGAGATCAAGATGGGAAAAAGGAACGAGCCTGCCGCCTCCCGCACAGAGTTGGGATGGGTGATCCACGGAACGATGCCGCGCGTCATCTATGGGCAAGACACCGAAGTCATCCTGCATGTCTTCACGCCGATTGGCGACTATTGTGGAGATGACGGACTACATAGGATCGTCGAAGAACACTTCCGGATCGACGCGCTCGGGGTATCCACGACGACGAAGGTTAAGGATACAGATAGAAGAGCCACGGAAGTATTCGAGGCAACGGCGAGGCGAAAGGATGGACAGTTCGAAGTGGGGCTGCCGTGGCGCGACGATGACGTCACCACCCCACCTAGTTACAACGCGGCACTACGACGACTAAGGAACGTCGAGTGCAAGTTCAGAAAGGACCCGAGTTTCGCCGCTAGAAACAAGAAAGAAATCGAAGCGCTATTAGAAAAGGGCTACGCGGCACTCTGCGACGGAAGCGAAGAAGAGAGCCCTAGGAGGTGGTACCTACCACACTTCCCCGTGTACAACCCGAACAAGCCGGGAAAGGTGCGTCTGGTATTCGACGCCGCCGCGAAGTCACACGGAGTCTGCCTCAACGACTTACTACTGGAGGTGCCGGACTTGCTGCAATCGCTGCAAGGAATCATGTTCCGGTTTCGAGAGCGTCCAGTAGCGGTCACGGCGGACATCCAAGAAATGTTCCTTCGCATCCGCGTGAGAGAGGAAGATCAGCCAGCTCAGATGTTCCTGTGGCGGGACAACGCGGATGAGCCGCCACGCAAGTACAAGATGACAGCTGTGATCTTCGGGGCATCCAGCTCGCCGTTCATCGCGCACAGCGTGCGCAACCGCAACGCAGATGACTTCGCGCTCACCCATCCGGTCGCGCACAAATCGATCACGAAGAACCACTACATGGACGACTTCGTCGAGAGCACGGCGAGGCGCGCGGTCAACGAAGTGGTCTACGTGCACGCGCAAGCCAACTTCAAGCTACGAGGTTGGAACTCCAATTCGACGGACGCACTAAGAGACGTCGAAGAAGGACTGCAACAGGAGAGCACCACACATCTCGCGCCGTCACCAGACAAGACGCTCGGCCTGCTATGGGACGCCAAGAGCGACCACCTGGGGTTCAACACGGCCCTGCACCGAGTCCCGGAAGAAGTCGTCGAGCGATGCCGACCGCCTACAAAGCGAGAAGCATTAGGAGCCGTCATGTCCTTGTACGACCCGTTGGGACTACTGAGCCAGTTCACTATACGAGCGAAGATACTTCTTCAGAACCTGTGGAGAAAGAAGTTGGACTGGGACGAGCCACTGCCGGTGAACGAAGCGAATGACTTCGACGGATGGCTACACGAGTTACGAGAGAACGTAGCGCAGCTGCGCCTACCACGCTGGTACGGCACGGCGAGGCGCAAGGAGCTGCACGTATTCTGCGACGCGAGCGAACAGGCATACGCCGCCGCCGCCTATTGGAGACTGGAAAAAGACGATGACATCGCCGTCGTGCTCGCTGCCGCTAAATCAAAGGTGGCACCCTTGGGGACTCAGAGCATACCGAGACTGGAGCTACAGACGGCGGTCATCGGCGCACGACTGGCCGACACCGTCATCACCGAGCACGAGTGGGAACCGGACAGCGTTACCTATTGGATAAGAAACGACGCGCGTCGCTACACGCCGTTCGTAGCGCACTGCCTGGGGGAGTTAGCGGAACGCACCAGATCAAAGGACTGGCGATGGGTCCCCACCGAGCAGAATGTGGCCGACGACGCAACAAGGACCAAGCGGAAGAAGGTGACCGCGCAAGACAGATGGTTCATCGGGCCAGCCTTCCTACGCCAACCGAGACACACATGGGCGAAAGAAGAGTGCAGGAAAGAGGATGAAGACATCGAAGTCATCGGCTACACCACCGAGGAGCCGGAACCGTGCCTTCCCGACATCGGCCGCTTCTCGTCATACGAGCGGCTCATCAGGACCACCGCATACGTCCTATTATTCGTCGACCGGTGTCGAAGACGCGCTACACGTCTCGAAGTCCGCCACTTGGAGGAAGCCGAACGAATATGGATAAGAAGAGCGCAACAAGATAGCTTCGGCACGGAGCTGAGAAGCCTACGCGATGGGAAGGCCGTAAATAAGTCGAGTCGACTTTTCAAGTTGGATCCCGTTATGAGAGACGGCACACTGCGCCTAAATGGAAGGATACGCGCGGCAAAGGTGTCCGCCGAAACAAAGGAACCCGCTATATTAGACGGCCGACACCCATTTACTCGCCTATTAATGCTACAAGATACCTATTTTGTATCTAGTATTTCAAATACTTTTCTCGAAAGTATTTCCTATCTGGTATCTGAAATACTTAATTTAAAAGTATTTTGTATTTTGTATTCCAGATACTTTGTACAGGGTATTTTGTACATCTCTGGTGAAGATTCTGATAGGGATTTATTTATTTCTACGCTACATTGTATTATAATGTTACGCTACCACAATAAAATTTACGCTTTTTTAATACGCAATAATGTATAAGTATAACGTGTCTAATAATAATAAAAAGTCATTGATCGAACGCATAATTTCGTACATATATATTATATACGTATAGCATGGTGAGTTATTTTATTGCATATTGTTCTCATATTATTATACTAGCTTTAGCCAGCATCTTTCAGCTATTTAGTAGGATAAAAAGTATCCTATTATCTAAGTCATATAGCTAATATCCTGTATACCAAATTTCTTTAAAATCCGTTTAGTAGTTTCGGCATGATTGACGGACAAACATCATTAATAGGGTTCAAATCAACGATTTTCGCGCTTATTTCTTTTTCCTTACCACATACCTTGATCACAGTATCAAACAACTTAACTGGCTCATTTCTCACAAACACATGTTTGCTCTTATTATTTGAACCTTAAAAACAATAAATTCTGTTCTTTAAATATGTCCGGTGTATTCAAAAGTATAATACGAATTTCTGAGCAGCAGTCCTTACAGAGTTTCTTTTGTCATTGACAAAATTAGGCTCTTTTAAGCGGTGTACCTACATAAGATTTTTCTTATGATTTTTTATGGGCGTTATTCCAGTGTTTCGCCTAGGGAGCCTAGTTTCATTAAGCGCAGCACTGCCTATAGTCAATTTAAATAACCAAACTTTTAAATAGCACACAGCCTATGACATATTACTCATTAAGTACCAACTTATAGCAAAACAAAAAGTAATCATAAGTTATATTATACTAAAAACCAACAAAACTACTTTTGATATCTAAAAATACAAGAATATAAATGAAGTATTTATATAATTCTTATCGATAAATAACATCAGACGTAGAAAAGGGACAGATATTATGATCATAAAAGACCAAAGACAATAGCCGGCAACCGAGATGATATATCAAGATCGGCATTGATGTGGGAACGGAATAAGGCGTCGGTTATCCGGAGGCAATTTATTATCTATGGCAGATAGCGTCCGTCCGCCGATACAAACCTGCGTTGCAAATACACAACCACTCTACGAAGGCGGCCACTGTAATATATAATGTGAAATATTTTTTTATATTATTATACTTGGTTATTTATAGCATATTCATACTAATTTTATATTGTAAATATTTAATTGTTTATTTGCGTCGAATAAGCTCCGAAATTTTTTTTTTTTTTTGTTTATATTTATCATTACAGGTACCGAATGCGATAATGCATCTCATCTACATTTTACATTGACTAATTGGGTATATCTAAATATTATTTAAAGAATATCATTATATATTAAAAACATACTTAACATAAATATTTAAGTATTTTCATAAATATTCAGGCAATGGGTGGATTCCCGAAAGAAATATTTATACAATATATTATGAAATTTTAGAGATTAGAGTTAAGGATTTCTCAAACTGTACTAAATTACTGATTTAAGTATTTTTTAAATAACAGTTGACAGCAGATCGATAAAACAAGGACTTTTTGATTTGTGAAACTAAAATTAATAACTTTAGATTCTAAGTTGAAATTTTGTACTTTTCTCAATTCAGAAACTTGACAATACCGTGGTTTAAGGAAGAAATGAGAAAAGATTTCATTACAAAGTGACGGTCCATGCATTAAACAATTTTCACATCAGGTGGTGTTTTAACAGTCTATTACCAGCTTGAACTCTCTCGGTGTTTAAACAGCCATTTTTTTTTCAGAGTAGTATACAATAAAAGGGGGAATTTAAACCTGCAACACTTTAGATTAGGAAGAAGTGTGATAACTCAAATAAAGTCATTTAAAATACGGAATTACACATTTTATGTCGCAAATAAACGACAAACCGAGTTCGTCTTTATTACCACGTTTATCGGTGAACCGACGCTATACCAAACGCAGTAAGTAATGATAAAATATTACCTTAAAACGGTACTTAAAAAGACTTACATATCATTATCTGTACTAAAAATAACATAATTACCGAGACGAGTGAAGTCGAAGTTAACAAAAGATTTCCCTTTAAAGTTAATCTCGGCAAAGTAAAGATTTTAGTTTCAATATCTATCATGAAAATGAATCCAACTTTCGATTTTTGGCTTGCGAAAATGTCGGTCGATTACTCAAATGAAAAACCCGTCCCTAAAGCTGAGACTACACTGCATATGAAAATATGAAGTCGATATTGATATTCTATGCTATCTTTCCGCCAGATATACAAATAAACCACATTAACACTTTTGATTGCCCCTTCCCCCGGTTTTACTTACTTGAATGACTTTTTAAATTCATTAGATTTGGTCCTCACAAACTTAACTAACGTGCAGAATATTATCCTTTGTGGTCATATGAATATTGATATACTCTCAAACAGTAACGATAGGTATCGCAAAGAATACTTGAACGTGTTGGCCAGCTATGGTATGCTTCCGGGTAACACAGAACTCACACGTGGACGTACATGTCTTGATCATATTGAAATCCAAATTAAAAGCAACATGTGTGGCACTTGAATCGTCTGTCACCAATCATGACAGTGTAGCCATCAGTCTTAACTTAAATACCAAATTATATTCTACTCATAAGATAGTTGAACGCCTTGATTTTGAACATCTAGACAAAACCATATTGAACATTATCTTTTCTTCTATCCTTAACTGTGAATCAGCCGACTTAGCAACTAATATGCTAGTGGAATACCTATCAAAGGCCATAAAAGACAGCTCAACCCCAGTATGAGTCTCTGATCGTAAAGTCATAAGAAAGCCATAGATTACGAGTGGACTACTTCGTTCCATGCATAATAGGGATAACTTACATAAGAAATTAAAAAAGGATCCAAACAATGATATTATTAAAATTGCATATAAACGCTGTAGAATTTAGTGTACAGCTGTTTTGAAGAAGGTTAGGAAGGTTAGGAGGAATTATGAAAGGCTACAGATTAAAACTGCTAGAAACAACAAAAATAAGGCTGTGAGAGGTTGTTAAAAATATAAGCGGTTCTAATCAAACGAACAACACAATAAATGTGGACAATGCATCATCTCTTATTTCTTCAGATTCGCTAAACCTCAGTGTTAATGAAATCAACTGTTTCTGTTTCTGCAAATATTGGAAAAAAAATAGCGGAAGAAATACTACCTCGAGACCGAAATCAACACTTATCTTCTCTATTCCATTTGTTGATTTCGCCAGTTGATTCATTTGCATTATTACCGATGGATGAGGACGAGATCTTGCAGCTCTTTGCTGGACTTAAAGCTAACTGTGCTGTGCGAATTGACCAAATCTGATAAAATTATTAAAAGATATTTACAATTACTGGCCATTCCCATGACACATATATACAATCTGGCTTTTTCTACCAAAACCTTTAGAAGAAAGAGGTGATCAAAGCTGTGTTGATAATAGGGATGATGACTGGGTAAAAAAAGGCAATTCTATTTAGTCCGTCAATCAGATAATAGAAAAATATTAGATACGTATTTTTTTTACTTCAATTTAACAAGAAATAGCTTAGATAACAGGCATTAAAGTTGAGGAGTGGGGGCTGGCTACGTTACTACGACGTAGAAAATGTACAAAGTCGTTACTTCATGCAATAATTCAACTCAATGTATTGCCGTAATTCATTGATTACGCAATAAATAAAAAATAATTGTTTATTATTCTTCAATAATCTACCTGACAGACAGACAAACACAATTTTGTCATCATCCCTAATACTCACCAATATACTTTTCTCACCAATCTGGCAATTTTAAAATTTTTCGTGATTAATTAATTTAAAACAATTTTTGTATGTCTTCTTCTTGAACAATGGAGAAAGAGAAGGCGAAGACCTTCTCTTTCTCCATTGTTTTATGTTGTCTTTATCTTTTCTATAATTATTAAGAGGAAAATTGTATTGTTTGTTTACATTGAATAATAGCCTCTGAACATGGAACCATTTTTAAAAATTTTCTCACATACGGAAACCTACATCATACACAAATGATGGCTAGGCTATAATTTACGCGAGAAAACAGCTGATTTCCTATATTTTCGAACCTGCTTTTCAATATCCTTACTGAAAGTGTATTTACAAACTAAACATCATAGGAACGCATTGTATCGACCTCTTGCCAGATTTCTGTTCCGTTAGCTTTCACGCTAATGGCCCGGTATCCTGTGTCTACAGAACTACTGGAAGTGCCTCGTCAGCGTTCGCCATTCACCACGACCTTTGTTAAACAATAATGATCAAATGGATCATTTAGTACGAAGGAAAAAAAAACAATTTTAACCTAAGGAGAGTTCGGAAACAAGCATTAATCACTTGTATAATATTGTTAAACAAATATTATCCCATTAATGAAGTTTAAGATTTTAACTGACACTTAAATGGTGACCTGAATAGTTGAAAGTTACGGAAAAGGAAATAAAAAAGTTTAAATGTAAAGAAGCTAGGAAAAAGATTAACTCGTAAGCCCTGAAAGATGAGCCCTCAAAAGCTTAATATTATATAATATAACGCATTTGATAATGGACCTTTGCAAAAAATGCTAAACGTCTGCAATTGTAGACCAAACGCACTAACTACTACGCCACCTTATTTCTCATTGAGCTCTCATTACTAACTAAAACATATCTTGTTCCCAATATCTTTTAAAGACTTTTTCAATATCGGTAACTACCGATCTCCAAGTTGTATTTAACCGAGAAACTTTTAAGCCTATCTGATGAGCTCCGAGGAGAGAAAGTTTGCAAATTGAGTGGGGATCGTATCAGATAAAAATACGCCTGTCTACACACGATGTTAATGTTGCAGGCAAAATATATAACCTGCCATATTCCAACACTTCTCTTATTTTTCACTTCAGCTAAAATGCCAAAAAATAAATTACTGCTACACTTATACTTTCACAAAAATAGTTATTTTCTTAAATGAGGAATATCGAATATACCTTGCACCATATTTTTTTTACCTTAAAACAAAAGCAGTACATTAACTCAACCGGGAATCGTACTCGAGACTTATACTAGGGGATACACCACTCGGTCACCGACGTCTTAACACGCTCAAATTTTTTCATTTGTATTGCAAATGATGCAAGCAAAAAAGCCCGTTTTACAATGTAGTAGTTATAAAGTTTCACAATCCAGCATAATAAAATTTAACCTCTCATATTTGTTTACGAAACAACACTGTATTTTAGATTCTCGTAATTTTTCTATATACTTATGGTTTTTGTATTTGACAGTAACGTATCCGCAAAACTTTGTTACGAAGAAATATGATATTGATATCGCTTCGAATATTGTGTCTTTGTTTGAAGGTTTGCCAATAACAGGTTTTCAATATACGGTATCTATGTCTTTCATGGTGTGTGTGCTGATGATAGATTTGAATATGATAACTTTGGGATTATTAAGATAGTATAAAAAAGACTACTGAAAAACTAGGAAACTAAATATTTTGTAACTTTAAATTTAATTCATACTTATTCTGCCTATAAGTAATTCTATTGTTATAAAAAAATTCAAAAAATTTACAATAAAAAACAAGTTTAATACTATTAACTATTACCTTATTTTATGATTTAAAGCCATGGTGGGCAAAAGCCAGCCTGCGGGCCGGATTCGGCCCGCGAGACATTTTTAAAAACCTAATTTATAATAACATTGTCGTATTATTTCATGTATGATATATATCGCATAAAAAAATAATATATATATAAATAATAGCACTACAACACTACTTTAAAATGTATTACTTTTAAACGCAGCCCGCAAACCTTTATTTGCACACTAAAGTTTGTCCCACAACATGTCCAAGGCTGCCCATACCTGATTTTAAGCAATTTTCCAACAGAAAAAAATATTTGAACTTATTAATAATAAGTTAAGTTTTACTTTTATATTTGTTTTATAGACAAATTTTTAGTATTTTCTTTGCATAAATTCTTGATTATAGAATTAATTTTAATAATTGTTTATTTATCAAAGAGTCGAGAAGCCAATCTATAGTATAAAAGTGAGTTCGATAAAACACATCAATAATGTAAATTGAACTGCCAAATACACCTGTTTGCGGAACTGGTTCAATAGGCTTTCGCTTGAAAACCGTATCCCCTCTCTCCCATTTCCCCCTTTACTTGGATAATGCTTTAGGATTTAGTGATTTCACATAACTATCAGTACAACGGGTAGATAGTTCACAACGCATTTTATTAATATTTAACTTAAATTGTATGTGGATTACACGACTGGCCAAAAAAGGAGTGTATTGTGTTTAGGGTTAATGTATATATAAGAATGTCTTTATTCCAGCATGACTTTTAAAGACTTAACGGATATGAATATAAAGGGTATCACTGGGAACGTTAAGTCATCGCGAATGACACTTGCTATAATTTTTTTTTAATATACACCATGGCAGATGTATGGCGCCTTTAAAAATATCTGAAAAAGATCTTTAATTATAAAAAGACGGGTATCTAAATATTAAATAACTTGTATACTGGGTCCGCTTTTCTCACTTACACACGAAAGACCTATACCTATATTAATAGGCCGATGGCAATGAAATAAGTGTGAACCCACACTCTTATCTCTGCCCCGCCTATGTACTTACAGCTCTGATCGCAACTTCTCTCAAGACACCACTACAGATACGAGTACACGAGAAGAAGGTGACATTTAAGTGGAGCGTATTTATACCGCGATATTTTCAATAGTTCAGTGTGATAATTCGTAAGGGCCTCAAATCTGCAACCTTATTCAGAATAGAAGTCTTTCTTTAGAATGTATTCACATCTTTGCAATTATTTTTCATTCAAAACTCTATTATTATTTAGAACATTAAATAAAAATAATGTATTTCTTTCTTTTTAAAACATCAGCCTATTAATATCCCTAATACGCCTTCCCTATAGATGGAATCAGGTAGAGAGAATGGGATTAGTGCGGATTGGTAGGAGTTAGTGATTGTAAATGTAGCCGAAAACAACGGTTTAACGTGCCTTCCATATGACGGAAAAACACTAGATAATACATTTTTGATCACCCATCCTATGACCGGCTCTTACGTTAATTGTTTGACGTTACTTAACCTCTGCATTGTGACACTGCGCCATCGAGGTTGTCCAATTTTTTTTATTCTGTAATCCTATTCTGCCACACTGAATCATGACGTATGTGGATTACGATTGAGCTGCCATCTCCTGATTGATTAATCGCAAACTGGTTTTGCTCATTACGAACTCGTGTAATATTGATTAGCAAATGAATATATAAATCTGTACTAATCAGTTGGCAATTGTCTTTTGTTTTGGCGTTGTGTATATTTCGTTTTATGGAATACCAATTTTCCGCCAGCGTGGTCCTGTATAATAAACCTATATAAACCTTTCTCTTGAAACATTTAATTATATTCCTATATAAACCTTTTTATTGAATTACACTATATATTGATGTTAATCGCATTAAAATCCATTGTGCACTTTAAAAGATCTAAGCGTACAGATAGCAGGTGTTTAAAGACGAAGAAGGAAAACTCAGACCTAAAATAAGGGTACAGCGTAGGGTTTTAAGTAGATAAGCCTCCGGAAGCTCAAGAAGAATGCTGGTTACTATAACAAAAACGTTACCAAATATTTTAAGGGTTTTGAAGAAGAACTTATTTCAAACTATTCCATTTCTATTTACAGTTGTAGCTACGATTTTCTGGAGATTATCGAACCTGTAGCTGAGAACGGCACTGATCGTGCTGCTGAGGAGTGGCTGCTGGAAGACCATCATGATTCCTACAGTGCCGACAATGAAGTAAGTGTAATATTGTAAGCAATATAAGAACAGAAAAATTATATATATATATCAAAATATAAAGCTTAATTTATTTCTTCCTAATTATTTCATAAATCTTATATTATGGTACCAACACCGTCAATTTAACATTCTTGAAAAAATGAAGCCACCTAAAAGAAAGAAAGTGAAAACGATTCTAAACTTATCTACTTTGATTGAAAGATTCTTTCTTGCATTGAATAAGCTCCTAAACTATTGGACACGTAGTACACTGATGAAATAGGCTATAATTTACGTGGGTGAAGTTCGAATTTATTCTTTTCATTTTAAAGTTTCCACAACTGCGCCATCGAGCTCCTAGTTAGCTAGTTAATAGATATAAAATAATATCTAGGTGTGGGAGGAGCCGGAGTATCTTCTGCCGGAGTCTGACTCGAGTAGCGCGGGGTGGTCACGGGACGCGCACTCCACAAAGGTACGACGACTGTGCGGCGATTGGGGAGGAAAGGTGAAGCTGCTTCGATATCAGTCTAGAGGGAACGAACTGAGACTACGGTTCCGATCAGACCACTCCAGGCACTTCGCAGGATACAAGGCCAGGATCACCTTAACCGATTGTAAGTATCGATCTTAAAACTTGATTGAATGCCTGATTAATAAAAAAAAAAATGTGTATTAACTTGACCATTGGTTGTGGTATTTTCTTTGTGTCAATTTAATTAACTTGAGAACTAAGTTGTGAATCTGATAATATGTTCTGTATTTAATTTTTTATACGTCTCAGCTCCTCTCCTCCGGTGATGATAAACAATGCATGTTATGTGTTTTTTATCAGTCTCTCTCCGCTCAGTAGCAGGAATTATTTAAATTATCCAGATAGTAACGCCAGCTTCTTATATCTGACAGTGGACGAACGAACAGACTGAGATTTTCAACACAGAACTTCGCCTCCCACAACGCTCATCTTATTATAAACATAAGAAATCCTTTCACGTCTGTGAGTCGGATTTTGCCACACGTAAAGCCACAAAGATAGACCATTGCATATTTTTTATTACGAATCTAGTTTATCCACATCCTAAGTAACAGTAATCCGCTCTGTCTGAAGTTAAATACATCTCTGAATACAGATTCAGATAGAGGTCAAACAATGTGCTAGTTGTGAAAAAGAAGTAGTAGTAGAATCATCGAACACATTTTTGCTATGCTATCCCAAGAACATAAAAAATATTCAATATTTGTTCTGGTAACCACTTCAGGCTATTAAAAAAAGAATAATTTATTTTAGTTGCTAAAATTTATTTCTTATTCGCTTGTTCTTCACTACTGAACATCACTTTACCTGCAGACGACAGAACTGAGAACGTTCAGGTAAGCTAATCTACACAAAAAAACTACGTCTCTTGTTTTCAATTGCAACTTTGCGTTCCATTCTCTCAAATGGAACAACCAGCGCCGGACACAGCAAGTGCAACAAGTTATACATTCTAACCATCAACTTTCACACGAGGCCACAGAGCGCATATTCCTTTACCTGCCCTAGAGAATACAGCTTAACAAACTTTTCTTTTCGTCCAACTCTTGCTTCATTGACAATAAAAGCTGCTATTGATGCAAAGAGTAACTTTGGTGAAACTGTACAAGTGTATTCGTAGTTTTAATTAACACAATAATAGTTATGGTTTCTCCCTTTTTTGTGACTATTTGCGAGTTTCAAAGGCATTTGTTACGTTGCTAAGGTACGACATTCTTGTCATTTTCGACTCCAAAGCTGAAACAGTCCATTGTAGCTTTGTCATACAGATAAAATGTCACATATTTTAAGTATTTGTACCCATTTATTTTTAATTAAATTCTCAGCAACAGATGGAGTCGCGTGGAATTATTTCATTACGCTTATTGTCAGATATTCAATGAATTATTCTCTTATATTATAGCAAGACTTTTATTCGTTGCAAGCACGTTATTTTATTACTAAATGAAAATTTGCGTGTTTTTTGGTTTTATTTATTTATTCAGTCAACAAAGTCACAACAGCAGTTTTTTTATTTTTATACAAAAAGAACTTTACACCATTGACACAGTGTTATTTAAAACGTCTCATTACAAAAATATACCCGTATGTAATTAAGCCATCAATCAAAGTCCTTGTACGGTTAATAATTAGTAAATCAGTAGCACAGTAAATATTTAAATCAATATGGTTGGACATATAAAATAAGAAAAGAATACTATATTGTTGTGTTTCTCTCAGTTGCATTCAGTGAAATACTTTAGAAATCGAATTTCCATTCGCTATCTATTTGAAATTCAGTCTGTGACACAAAGTTGGAAAATGTGAACCTGTATAGAACTCCGCAGACATAATGCATAACGTAGTTTACCTACGTGCTCACGTACTACTACGATAATAAATATTGTAATGTTTTACTAAACACGATACTAAAATAATTTGAAAAATTGGTTTTCAGCAACTAATAAGACCGTCATTCCAGGAATCGAGATTCTTCATTTTCCCAAAATATCCAGAAAATGTTTAACTTCGAGAATTTCACTCTCCTATACTGAGATTTGAGAGTTAGATAACTTAAACTTTTATTAAGACGGAGTGTAAACCCAATTTTAATAGTAAACTTTTAACAGTTTCCACACAAAGATAATAACGTTTTCTTTAAAAAAAAGTTAATAAGCAACTAAAGAAAATAAAATGTAATTACTGAAGACATAAATACTGTTTGATTGCTTTTTATCTCAAATATTTGTACATTCGTCGTTTTGTCATTTTAAAAGAGATAGGCGGTCGCTCTGTTGTAGTGATTTTTATTGATAGTTGGGCTATTACGATTGCAATTTTTTTGGATTGTAAGTGCATAAAAAGTTACTATTTTCATAACAAGTTTTTATTCAGATATCCAGCTTTCGATATTAATTTGTTCAATGTTTGTACGTAGCTAAGGCACATCTTAATTTAGTCATCTTCCCTTAGACTCTCAAAGCAAAATGAAATTTCCCTAGTAGCATAAACGTACATATGAAATTACCGACATAGCGCCCTGAATTTCGCATTCGTTCACCGAAAGCGAATGAATGCACGACCGGTATTAGCTAACGAGCAAACGCGCTATGTGAGCATTCCACTTTTTTCTAGTTTCTGAATATTTTAAACTTGAAACGTTTCATTTTACTAAACGATATGCGAAAAACGCACACATTCATGCATTGGAATTAATTAATATCACACATATAAGATTCTTATACCAATCAAGTATGTTTGTTTGAATTTTACGGTAAATAAATTATCGACAAGAACGCTTTACATCAAGGATGGCAATATTTTATATATTGACTTCTATGTATTTATTTATTTATTTTTCATCTACCTCAATTTACTATTACTAATGTGATTTATGGGTTCCATTTAAAGTAAGTCTAACAATTACATTTAATGTAATATATTAGTTGTAAAGTAATAAAGTTATAAAAGTTACACATTGGGTGTCAAAGAAATTGTCGCCCAACGTGTTACTTTTAAAAATCATACTTATATTATTTTCGTTAAATAAAAAGAGTCAACTTTAACTAAGAAATACGCTGACATCACGAGTAATATTTTAAGAGCGGCAGTATCTTTACGCTTGACCGATTCAAGATGAACGATACTCCCGGTCCATTTGTTGATATATCCGGTCCATTTCAACTGTAACCGGGCATGGATTAAATAACATTCTCCATTGCCTTTTACGACCTAAATATAAATATTCCAAGTTCAGCGGTAACTGTTAATGTTAATTTTATGTTTAACTCTATTTGTTTCAAGCGGATCATTAGCTTTTACTTATTTATAGGCTTATATTATGTTTTCAGAGGTTTATATAGTAAATGAAACAACTTTTAAACGGTTACATCGCGTTTGTATTCAGTTTTAGAGGTTTCCGACCATTTACAGGTTCAGTGTTCACATAAGACTAAGATGTTGATTGTCTTTTTAATTATAAGTATAGCTAGCTACCTTCAAAAACCAATACTATTGGACACATTCATAATACAAAAAAGATATTTGTGTTGGCAACGTTTACATTTACTAAATAAAATTATTTTAAAAATACATTTGACTTATTTATTTAACCCTAGCTACCTTAATCTTTAACCAGTTTCAACTGGGAGTCTTGTCTGAGAAGAACTGGCGAAACGAACTCCGACAAGAAAAAGTGAATTGCTCCCTTTGATTTAATATTTACAGAAACTAACTGGATATCTTTTGGGTTCGCAATGTGTGATTAGAGTGAGATTTTATTCGACTAACTGTGGATGAAACCGTCCAAAAGTTGTTTCATTTATGGATAGTGCTTGTGAAAATATAAGAAGTCCATATGTTTATATACTCGTAGTATTTTTTCCCTTTTTCTAGCTAATCTAATTTTTCTCTAGCTATCATGTTTTCTTGCAATTATACACAAAATAAAACTCAATAATTCATGCTTTCTATTTGTTTATTTAATTCAATAAATGAAATAAAATTAAACATTTTTTTTATATTTTTTTATTTATTCAGGTAACAAACAGTCACATACAGATAATGTTGAAGCTACTGTTATCAAACAGACCTATAGTACCATAAATTGACAGCATAATAATATCGATAGCAAGCAGTGCATGTAAATGGCGAACATCACATAAACAGTGCACCATTAGCAACCAAAACTACGGCCATAGACCACCCATTTTAAAGGGAATTTTAAAAGTATAAATCTATCTGAACATAATAAACTTATTAGGTCGCGGTACAGTGTATACCAATAATGACTATCTTTTAAATAGTTTGGTACCAAGAAATAACTTCCAAATACGCAGTAATTAAAAATGAGAAAACTATGTCAGACGCATATTTGTCACAGTCAAAACGTGAAGATATGAAAAAAATAGTAAAAGAAAATTACAAAATCACCCCTGAAATTCACAATTTTTTGTATTTTTCTTGACTCTTTTTATAAAGTAAAAAATTATTGAATCTGATCGAATTAATTAAATATACAATAATTTTATTTTTCTCAAATATTTTTCTTTAATAAAATAATTTTTCAAGTACAAATCGTAATCTCATCAGCGTTAATGCATTACCGGATGGTAGTTCGTGTGATTTCCCCGTATATTATCCTCATAATAAACTATTATGTAAATTAAATCATAATAGAATAACATAGTTGTTTAGCGTTAAATTATTAAATTAAAATATTTGAAAAGCATATTTTTTGTGTAAATTGGCTAAATTGAAATGAAAATCATACCAAATGAGAGTTTATTACAAGTACTTCTGTGAGACGAAGCAGATCGCTAGTTATGAATACTTTAGTATATTTTGAAAATCTCTAATTATGTACTTATAATAAAGCTAAAGAGTTTGTTTGGTTGGAACGAATTTAATTATATATATATATATATATATTTTATTTTTTGTTGAATAGTCCATTTACCAAGGAAGGCTATAGACTATATAACAGCAGGTTCTGATTTATAGGAGTGGAGTAGCAATGACAAATGTTGCAAAAACTGGAGAATATTTTACTTTTTGAGTGCTTTCCTTGCGTGCGTCATATATTACGATATTGATCCTCTTCAAAAGTCTATGTCTATCGTATCTTATCCCGAAAAAAACAAATAAAGGTATGAAAATAGGAGTGGAAGTTCGTTCAGGACATTAAATCGTTAACAGAGAAACCATTGTTTACAATTAGACATCATATTCCATGTCATATTCTTTGTGCTTTTTTCAAGGCGTGTCGATTCTACTACGCACTAAAATGGAAAAAAGAGCAACTGGACTATTTCATGAATACATACACGTTATTCACAAAAACACCTAGATATATTTTTATTATTTGGTTCCATATTTTAGACATCAACGATGATAATGATATAAAGGTGGATGCTCACTGTTTCAGATTTTTAATTAAGATTAACTTAATACTCCAGTATATACACCCGCGGCTTCGCCTACGTGATCCGAAGGCCAGTGTATACACAATGCCTTCAGATCACGTAGGCGAAGCCGCGGGTTACAGCTAGTATAAAATAATAATGAAAAGTTCAAAATCTTTCGCAATGTCAACAAGCCATTATTACTTAAGTTTCAGTAACAATGTGACTTTTAACCTTATGACACCTTAATTATAATAACGTCGAATAACGAATCACGCAACTATGAAATTTTACGAACTGTGAAAGCTATTAGTAATTCCGTAATGTTTGTAAATATATAGATCGTTTGGTATAATAATGGCGCCCAACGTGTTACTATCAAGGAAATTCGTTTAACTTTCAATCGAATGCGTCGCTATATGCTACATAATAGAAACTATATTCTAAGGTTGTTTGAATGTAGGTACATTATGAGTAATAAATAAATAAGACAAAATATTATACTCGTTAATATATATGTATAACGTTCTAGTATAGATTATTGACAGTTTTATATCCGCCTAGATTCAAAACAATCACTAATATTTAAAAAATATATTAATCAAAAGACAATATAAATTTCCTTAACTAACATTTATAGGTAATATATCTTATAGTTTATGCGAAAAAGTATTTAAAACAATCATGAGGTAAAACATAACGTTGATTTGTGAACAAAAGTTGTTGTTTTATTGAACAAAAATAAGAAATTTCTGAATTGTAACGATAACAAACGCTTCATCTATAGTAATAAATTGACGGCACCGAATTGTATTGTATTTTCTTCTTTTACAGCCCAGTCATGCATGGATGTGAAACAAGTTCTATTCAACAACTACTGCTATCTCTTTTCTGGGTACCCTCGAGCTTCTTGGATCACCGCAAAACAGGTAAGGAATAATAAAAAATAAGTTAAATATAAATACACGAAAAAATAGGTTGGAGTGTACTGCTGCACTAAGGAAAAGCTTAGAAATTTCTGATCAAAATTGTAACCTTATCTATCCAAAACTCACAGCAGCACCTCTACACCATCCCACATAATACTGCAGTACTTTGTTCAAATAGTACAGACAAGTTGAAAAAGCTCATAATAACCGGAAAAGAGAATGGCAAACGATCAAGAGGACGCAGTCCCTGATCAGTTGTCCGAAAAATAAAGAACTCTATATGACCAGGCTCTCTATCAAGTAGAAGACCACAGTAAACGGAGCAATATGTGACGAAGCCACGATCCTTAGCACAGAGAGACCGATTTAAGCCAGTAAAAGCGCTAAAGACTTAAGGAGGAGAAACCCAACCAAAGGTTGTTTAGTGTTCTATGCGATAAAATAGAAAATTTTCTGATTGACATAAATTTGTCAGTATTTTCTGAGTCTTACTTCTCGGTGCCCCGTTATGAACACTCCAATTAAATGTAATATCTTAAAAGTAACATAAAATATTACAATATTTGGCAACGCTAGTTGAATAAATGTAACGCAAATTAAGCGATGCTAGCGTCACATTGGCGAAGGAATATACTAAATGAAAGTCTTAGTGGCTTTTATATCAACCGTCTTGTTAAACGGTCCAAATGTAATAATGATTCAACTAGAAAACTAAGTGTGCGATTGAATTGCGCCATTCGATTAAGGAGCTAGCCGCCCAATTAGACGGCTGATTTAACCACTTAGCTACGACATATACATAAAACAACACCATTATAAGAAGAAACTAAATACCACTGAAAACAGCAACTATGTAATTTAGCCGAAAACATTTTCTTAATTTACTTTCTAACCCAGTCGTTCTTTCTTATAACAGTTTCAGTGAATAAACATAATTGTTTTGGTTACAATTATTTTGATGTTCACCAGTCCCAAGTGACCAAGATGAGATCCAAACCCATAAGTTTTTGTAGTCCAACCGACATCTCTAACCATCGAGATTACTAACGTTTCATGCATTCTCGACATTATCTTATTTATATTTAATTCAGTCAAATTGTATTGTCAATTTTGCAAAGTTCAAACAAATCATAATCGTATAATAAGAAATTTAATTAATCTCAAATACATTTGTCTATAGCATAATATTATATATGTCTTATATAAAACTTAATTAATGATCATATTAAATGTTGAACTTTGAAAGTTTTAACAAAGTAACGCTCAAATTCTTCACCATAATTTAGTTTAAATTGGAGTCTCCTATTTCGTCTCCTTTGGTACGTATAAATCACTGTTATAATTCTACAACATCGGGCTCCAGGGTTACCGACAGCAATGTCATTATAAAACTGTGAAAAATTTTAATTCATTTATTCAGTTTAATAACGGTCCTTTCTATTTAAATTAATAACCATTATTTTTCAGAAGAAATAAACTAATTCTCAATTTATTATTATATTTATCATACGAGTTTCTAACAAAATAACAGGTTAAATTGAGAACCTACTTTTTAGAAAGACTTAAAAAAATCATGAGACAAAGTAGATAGTTGAAGAAAAGTAATAGCCGATAAAATAAAACAAAAAAATAGATGGTTGTTATTGCAATTATCTAGATATAAATTAATTTGTTTATTAATTGATTCAGTTGTTAATTTCCCTAGCGGGTCTTTTAACGACGTATGCCACGAAAAAGTATTCTCAGTAGAGTAGACTTAACGAGGAAATATTTGAATATTATACATAAAATTTCTATGACTTTTATTTCTGTAATAATGTCTCTACCTGCCCCGCAAGGGATCTGAATAATTCGATTTACTTAATTTTATTCTACGAATAGCATTTATACTTAAATAAAAATTAAATAAATTTCCTTATTAGAGCCGATTTAACTTTTCTTCAAATTAAATTAAAGTAAAGAAAACTTGCTTAAAAATTTAAGAAGCTTAGAAAATGAACGCTGCATGTAACTCGGTGGCGTAGTGGAGAAGCGCTGCGGCCTGCAATCTTTGTTGTTCAGCATCTTCCGCAAGGTTCTTTCACGGGATGGGTGACCAAAAAATTGAAGCCGTGCATCGGAAGGCAAGTTAAGCTATTAGTCTCAGCTGCATTTACGGTCGTTAATGAACCTTCAATTTTTTTTTCAATTAATAATCTTATTAAATTTGACTAACGTAATGACCATAGATTACGCAAAGCATCAAATTAATAAAATTATTAGTCATTTGCACATTATTTGGCAGCCCTACTGTCTTAACAGATCTTACAAACTTTCCATAGGCAACTTTGTTACAGTGTTCTTATTATTGTAATTTTCACGGCGCGACAACGGGCGACTGCAGACAAAGTGAAAACGGCCTTCAAATTAATACTTTTTAAACATTTAAGGGTTGACTTATCATTCCTCTTTTCTATAGAGTATAATACGTTGTCATTTATGGAGTGAAACCTTGTTAAATACTTTGAGACAAGTACTCCACTTGCCACTGAAGTTTCTCGCCCAGGGGCAATACATGTCAAAAAAAGCGGTTGGTATAGCTACTATATGCCCTCCGATGTAACCTCACTGAAGAGAAACGCTTAGAAACCGTTACATATCATCTATGTTTATTTCAGCTAAAAACATATTGCATATTTTGAATTCGTTCATATGTTCAAGGAGTTTGTATATATTTTTTTATGAAAGTGAGTGTGTTCATCGATTTCTTCTTGAATTGTGAACCAATTTCTATCAAACTAGTTGTTTCCCGGCGACTTCGCCTGCGTAAATCATATTTTCAACGCGTATTATGTAGCTTCCCGCAGGTAAATCGCTCCAATAGTTTTGGTTTTGGTCCAACTCTTTCCTCTTTGTGAGTATAGAATTATTGGAAAAAATATTGAGCCAATAAAATCTCCTTTCTAAGAATTTAACTATGTTGACTATTTTTATATTTAATATTATAGTGTTACATATCAAGCATGAAATAAAAACTTTAAAAAATAGAAGCTTCATTCTTTAAAAAGTGATAAATAATACTTATCTCTAAAGCAAATTATTCAAAAAATGTTATTGAAGTCTAACGGAGATTTTCTGTAGGTTATTAATTAAATGATATGCGCGGTTCTTATTTTAAGTTTTTTATTTATTATACTTTTTAATATTGTGTAGGAAAATGATATCATATTCGATACGATGTCTCTCGCTGTAGATTTACGAACAGATGGAATAGTGTTTCAACACTCTCAAGTGCTTGTAACAGCCTAGAATGAATAAATGATTTTGATTTGATTTTGACAATGGACCAAGGAAATGTGCAGGTTATTAGTCTTCTGCAATGGCTCAAATAGAAAAGGGAATGAATTAATACGCGATCGAGTAGTAAGAGTGTTAACGGCAGCAATACTAGGTGGATCAAATATTTCGAAACTTAAAATAGGTGCTCTCTGTAATTTTAAGATACTTTATACGTCGATTCAGCTGATTGACAAATTTTGAAATCTAGTGCAATTCCTTTCAAAGTAACAGCGCTTGTAGTAGCTATTTATGGAATTATGTAATTAGGCAAACTGCTATCTTTTAAAGGTCAAGTTAAATAAAAAATTATTTTAACCTTTAAAAGATTACAGTTTCCCTATATACATACTAGAAAGACTATCAATTTATTTTTATCACCTATATAATCTTTCAAAATAAATATCGCGATCGAAATTGCTCATTGACACATGTCAAATAATTGTAGCCTGAAGTTCGTGAATATCTTTCAAATGTCAAATTGAAAATGATTGCGATAAATTGCGAAATTAGACAATAGCAGACCTTTTTTCCGTATTTTGTGTAGTATACGTCTTATTCCAGGTCTGCGAAGGTCTAAACATGCAGCTGGCGTCCGTCCACTCAAACGAAGAAGAGCGCTTCATTGTCACGGGAATTAGGCAAAGCAGCGACTACAGCGCTGGATCGGTCTACTGGTTAGGCGCTAAAGTGGATAAAGTAAGCGGTGATAACTTCAGCTGGGTCGATGGAAGTGCTGTTGGGTACCAAGGCTGGTCGTTATACAATGACACCGAAGAAGCCGAAGAGGAATGCTTAGCAGTACAAGTGAGTTGAAATAATATAGACCTTAAGTGTTAATAATTAAAGTTTCTTATTAGTGTGTCGATTGTAAAAATTACAATAGAAAATCATAAAGCACCTTTCACGCCCAATTGTGTTGTAATTTACTGGATACTTAACTGTGTTAAAGAGGCTTCGCTGTAGTTTGTGCACGTATAGTCATTTGCAGTTGGTGCACAAATATCTTATAAGTACTTAATGTGTATAGGTAAAGTATTTTTTCAAGCTTTTTATGTAACTTGCCTTGTTAGTATGTTAGTCATAGGTCCGATAGATTTGAAATTTTGTATAGACACGTAAGTAATATGATAATGCAATATTATGGTGTCAGTAAGCTGATATAATTATGAAGTCGGAAAGTAGTCATAGGAACTTAGTGATGAAATGACGCAACTGCATCGTGTTTGGGCTCGTCAGATACGTGTTTATGAGGGCTTTGATACTGGATGCTTTCCAGACCAAGGTTTGATTCGCGGGGCCAGCTAGTTAAAACATGGATGTACAGCTGGTAATTGTACTAGATTATGTAGATATATCATTTTATCCATAGAGATTCTGAAACATAACATTTTACCAACTGAAATGTTTTATGGCTACGAGCTGTTTTCCCGCACTTTGCCCTCGTAAATTATAACCTATATTACCCACGTATGACGTAGCTTCCCGTACGAAAATGTAAGAATTTTTAAAATTGGTCCGGTAATTACGAAGCCTTTTCGAGTCAAAAACAATCAAACAAATAAAATCATAACAATTGACTAATAAATGTATGGCCTCTGTAACTGTAGAGCAAAAGAGTAAACCACGTAAGTAACAGATAATCGCACGTTATTTCCTCTCATTCATTAGTAGTACATTAGTGGCGATCAATCTTATTGAGTATCGTAAAAGATTTTATGGCCATAGGGAGGCCGAAAGCGGGAAAACAACAAGAAAGATAAAAGTTCTAGTTTTGTAACGGTGTGCCATACCACCGTTTATTTTGTCCTAGGTTTCAGTATGCAAACTTTTTGTCTTTGATATTCCAATATTTTTTTTTATTATTCACCTTTCGTGATTTGAAATTTTGACTAATCAGAATATACTCTTTATGAATGTCTGCTCGTAAAAAATTCAAATTCGTGTGTTGCAAATATGTAAATCACACATATTATAAATCGTATAAATTTTAACATAAAATTTTGTGATTAAAGTAACAATTATAAATTATATATAATATAATAAAAGTATATCCTGAAACTTGGACGATTCAAGTTTTCATTAAAAGAAACCCAAAAAGAGTTTCTTTTCTTTACCATAAAATCCATCCGTTCTCAGAGTCAGCCTTTTATTATTTGCTCAAACATCGATCCCGTCATTTTGGCTCAAATTGTCTTGTCATATTTTCTACCAAAACACGCATACTTTATTAATACCACTGTGCATTGTAAACGGTGAAAGCGACTTCAAAAAAATTGGAAGAGGTTCTCAATTCGACTGTATTTTTTTTTTGTTACCTTATAACTTTTTACTGGGTGGGCCGATTTTGATGATTCTTTCTTTGTTTGAAAGCTAATGTTTGCTATGTGGTTCTATTTTTATCTTTGGTCCAGATCTGGCAATCGCAAAACCATATAATTCTTTAATTTGTTTTAAGTATGCATGATGTTTCCTACCCCAAAACTCAAAATATCACTAAAACGCATGTAATATGAACTTTAAAATAATGGAACCCACCATAAATTTAAAAAAGTGAAAAATAATATTTATATAAAAAGCGGTAATATTTTTTAAGAAACATTGAAGTCGGGCGGTTAATATTTAATTAACTACAGAACCTCAGCCTGATTCAATGTTTCTTAAAATAAAATTCAAAAAAATGTATTGTGTGGTATGCTTATTCGGTATAGTGCCGGTGATAATGACAAATGATATAAATAAAACACTTGAGTCCGTTTACAATGATAAAATGATTAGTCGCGTGTCCCGGTTGACGTATGATTTCGGACTAAATTATTGACGTCGCTAATGACCTAAAAAGCATAAATGCATACAACGCCGTTCGGTTGTATTGCACCAAACAATGCCTTTTAACAACCGTAAAAGTTATTATATATATCCTCGTTTTATTGAAATCAGTTTAGAAGACAAATCATTTATTTTCAATTGAATTTTAGAATTTTTTGAACTTACTAATTTTGGAATTAATTGGTACTCACTTTAGTTGAAATATACTTTTTTGGTCAACTATCCTAAGTAATTATTTTTACTAATTTTGTGTATATTTTTGGTCAACTATCCTAAGATGGTATAGGATGGTTGACAAAAAAAAATCATCTCGAGCTACTTTGTGCTTGTGGAAGACGCGTTTATTTCAGCTACATATGTAATCGTAAACACCCAACAATCCGCATTAAACCTACGTGATATAGCCAGTTAACCCTATTTGCTTCCATTTAGTAGACCTACTAAACTGTAGGGACAGTGGGGATATTAATAGGCTGATAATGATGCTTACAGTGGAAATCATCGACATTGCCCTCTCAACCCAGCGGGCTATATTGGACATTACACAAATGCACCATCACTGGTGGTTTCGTATGTAAACGGAGACTGAACGCCGAGTATGTGATCACCAACAGAACTGTCGATGGGACGTCTGGTAATTAAATCAATTTATTTTCAATTAAACAACCTACATTGAATATCTGAGACAACTGAGATACAGTCGGCTGCACGTCAGACTATACAAAATTGTAAAATTTCCTCATTCAATTTTAAACCTTAATATTTGAATATAGAGAGTATGTGGCGCATGTGAGATATTGTATCGATGAGCATATCTATCTTTCGTTCCGTTTCTCGAGTCTCGCGAGTTCACCATGCTACACATACAGACTAAAACAAAGATAATCGGCAAAAACTACCTAAGTGATGTACAATTTCTGTTGGAGGGAAAAATTATAATATAATAGCGTAACGAAAGTAGAATGAAGTAAATATTGCCACTATGTCACAACAATTACTACAGCTAAATCTTCAGTAACATAATCGTACAATAATCTTTATTACTATTAAATGTTCCTCGTTTGAAAAAGATATAACACAATAAAAAGACAAGAACACCCCCGGAACAATAAATTTAAAGTTGAAGTTTACTTAGAAAATATTTAGAAATTTTCTGATTACGATTCTAAACGGATTGTTAAATTACGAAAGATTATTTTTCGGGAATTGAAGAATAAAAGTGTTAAAAAATAAATAAAAAAAAACAATAATTTGGCTCAAAAATAAAACAGAAACCACACAATCACATAGAC
Organism: Diatraea saccharalis; assembly: GCA_918026875.4. Taxonomy (NCBI): domain Eukaryota; kingdom Metazoa; phylum Arthropoda; class Insecta; order Lepidoptera; family Crambidae; genus Diatraea; species Diatraea saccharalis. The sequence continues at coordinate 14,653,701 of OU893337.1, forward strand.
ACAACTAAATTTCTGTCCCAAAACGGTTCCAGCTCATCATATGCTGGTCTTGTGATCAGCGCTGATCTTCCGCTGGAATCGATCCGGTGAAAAACACAAACAGTAACACAACATAACAAAAATACAGTGATATAAAAATACCATTCCGAAAATATATAAGTTCCGAACAAAATTACTATAATAACTTGCCATATGTACTATTGCAGGTGTACTTTCTAGTCCGAACCACCCGAATCATTACGACAATGATCTAGACTATTGGGTCCATATCATAGGACCTCCTGATACTAGGCTGGTCATCATATTCCATAAGATTGAACTGGAGTACCAGAAGGATTGCCTGTACGATTATATTGAGGTAATTAATATTCCTTTAAAAATATACATTGAAGGCTTTCACCACTTGAAGCAAAAATTAGTTATAAGAAATCATTAAGTTTACCTAAATATTTATTGATTTGATACTTTCAAAGCATTAGTACCTAACATATAATAAACAAACAAATACAAAACTCAAAAGTTTCAATAAACTGTTCTAATAATTCCTAAGCTACATGACAAGACGGACAATTGTAACATTTTATGATCTATCCCAAAGTTTCACTCTCATCTTCGACTTCAATTAAGATTTTTAACAACCATCACTTTAATATTTGCACCCAATGTCCCTGCAATTTAACTGAATTAATTACCCAGTCCATTAATTGCTAGCTTCGTGATCCAAGTAACATGAAATCTTCAAGATACTGCGGATCAGTCGGCGTTACGAAGTGGGTGGCAGCTGATCGTAGAGCGGTGCTGCACTTCCACTCTGACTACAAGTAAGTGATAAGGCGTTCGAACGATATATTACTCGTAAATAGTTCATAAATTATGTTACAAATGAACTTATAACGATTTCTTGCCCTTGTAAAGAAGTGCCAAAAATTAAAACATATACTATAAAAAAAAAGGTCGAGTACAATGTCATGTGATTGAGGTTTTAGTCAGTCTATCTAACTTTCTTTTTGTGGATCCGTTTCAAATGAGACAGATAGGATTATAAGTCTTTCACCATTCTTATTAATTTTAAAAGAATAAGAACGTCTTGAGCCATAAATATATTGTTCCAGTAACCAAGGAGCGGGGTTTTCCTTAAGCTGGCATGCAGTAGAACTGACTGGATGTCCATCGCAGACGTTCACGTCAAAGGAGGGAACAATCAGGAGTCCAAATTATCCAAATTTTTTACTGCCGAACCTAGACTGCACAATAGATATACTGGCACCAGCTGGTAAGTGTTTCAGTATCACTTCTTCAATAAAATATCTATATAAAAATAAACAATTAAAATCTTTGGTTTTGATATGTGAGAGCACTAAGTACGTACTATATTTATCGGTTTACCTACACAAAGCTGTTAGCGAGTCACTAGGAATTCTTAAAGAAAGAAAATGCAAAAATGATCCTTATTGTTTTGGTCTCGGATTTCAATTCATAGTTTTTTGTGCAGCGATTATAATTATGTTTATGTAATTTTACAGGCAAACGCGTATTCCTGAACATTAGTTCCTTCGACTTTGGCTACGGAACTTTCAAAAATGGTGTTCCCTTCAACTTCAGCAATGACATTCCAGAATATTCCTTTCTAGAAGTCCAAATCGATCTGCAGACTATGCCGATCCGACCATTTGTGGATCCAAACATTCTCACTAATGGCTTGTTTGTGTCACAATCAGAAATTTTAAGATTGAGACTGAAAACCGGGGAAAACGTTACAGGGATGGGATTTCTAGCACATTTTAAGACTGGTGAGTTCTGGATGATTTTTCCCCATTTTATAAACATACTTATACCTTGTAATGCAAAGACTGTAGCAAATCAATTTAAAAATATTATTATTTGCATCCTATATCTTCTTTTCATTATTAAACTGCTGTATGTCAAGCTATGAGTGCATAATCAAATTTGAGGTTAATCTGTTAGGATGTGACAGAGGAAAGAAACGCATTGCATTTCATATATGCTCGTTATACTCAATCGAATTTGCATCTGTCACATTATTTAATTTTAAGGTAGACTAATAAATTATCAAAATTGCTTACATATGCTTCTACCAACAAAGAGTCGAAGGATAATGACTCAGTAGGTAAAAAGAGTAAAAATAAACATAGTAATTTTTGTAGGGTCAATAATAATAATCAAACATATAATAAAAAAATGTATGCATACATGTGAGTAGGAAAGCTAATAAACCTTTCGAGTTTCAAAATGCATTAGCATGCTATGAGTTTCTTAGCATGCTAAGTACAGTTACCATCACCTGGCAGCACCAGCCCTGCATGTCATTGATCCCTATGTTTTTGAAAGTGAAGATATAATATATATGTTTGTATATATAAAATATATGTCGGCAGTGGGGTTTCTTAACGTGAGTCATGTGGTGGAAGTGTGGGCGGGTGGCGGTCAGTTAGCACCTCCCAACTGGCCAGGTGCGGCGCCCGCGCGCGCGTCTCTCTCCACCCGCTTGCTCGCGCTCCCACGACACACGCTAGCACTCGCGCTTCACCGCGCCGCGCTACCACCCGACGATCGTCCTCACCACGCCTCGCCGTGCGGACCAGGACACGGGTGGATACAGGTCAGCATTCGTCCGGTACCCACCTAAAACTTAATCCTGCACATAAATTAAACATATTTAAAAGTATAGTCTGGTCGCCGAACAGAGAGAATTTCAGACGTTGACATTTGTGCCTACTGAAAGATATCGTAAACATTAGCTTTACATTTCAATACTATGAGTGTAGGAAAATAAAAATCTGACTTCAAAAAAGTATTTCTTCCTATATCTATTTCTAGTATATTTTCTATTAATATTAATATTAATAACCTAAGATCACATAGCATCTGCATTTACTTTCATGTTAAGTACTGCACGGTCTAATAACCGCACTATTGCAGCTTTTTATTTTAATGCTAATCCGCTGAATTTTCGAGGATCGATGTGTTAGGGATCATTTAAACGCAACTCTCGGTCATTGATTACTCTCCACAATCCACGATCAAATTAAGCAAGTATAATCGGATGGTAAAAACCTGCGGCCTTGTGTGAACAGAATAATAAACGTAGAGGCAGCGAAAGAATTGGAACCCGCTACCTACTCATCAAGGGATTTGTAAACGAGACAAATGACAGAGATCTCCTTCATTAGCTACAGTGCATCTGCCCAGCATCTGCCAATCCACATTTTAATATTTCTGAGTTTACAAATACTATTTGATTGAAAATTATAATTTCTGCTCGATCTGCAAGCTCCAATATATAAATATAAAGATTCAACAGTTATAAGGACTATTCATTAGGTAAAAGACAGCTATGCAGACAACAACGGCACTGAATGGATTCTCTGCGACTCAAACCGAAGTAAAAGGAAGGTGGAGTCGAGTGCTCCACTCGTCATTAACTCTTATCTCCACGTGCTGACTGTAACACAACACGCCGGTGACCAAGGGATAGATGTGGACATTTATGTCAATGTTAACAAGGGTAAGTACTAGTTTCATCATTACGTACTTTAAGCATACGTTGCTTAGATATAGCGGAAAACGCAAAATCGCAGTTCATACTGAATGTAATTTTAATATTTTATTCATAATGTTTTATTTTAAAAATACATTATTATCTTATTTCCCCACATATCGACATTTATATAAATATAAAGCCTATTCTATAATCCATATCGTTAATTTCACTTTAAAAACGATAACGAGAGGTTTTATTCCGATAAATAGATCCAGAATATCACAATAAGCTGCTACTTTTACCTGACGAGACCAACCTAGAGTCGTGCTACCCAAATCCTTGTATGCACGGAGGTCACTGCGTTTCTGATGACACGAAAGCCATCTGTCGATGCGCCGGCTATTATACTGGTAAGAACTTAATTATATAACTGATTTCAAACGAACCCTAGGTATGTACAATAAGGATTCTCTTAATTTTTTGGCCGGCGAAATGGGGAATATTAAATTCACTCATCCAAGCTTAGAACAGTCTCTTCTCTGTTCTGTGCATACAAGTATATGTAAAAATTTGAGACGCTCCAGACGCTTTATTGCGTTCAGACAAACAATCGTGGCAGTAAAAGTAATTTGACCCCGCCACTACACATGTCAACTTAAGCGTTCAAATAAGTATTGATATTATTGCCACATATTTAAAAAGGCAAGTGGGTTTTGCCATTTTGTGTCGATTTTTAGCGCCCATCTAAAGGTTGTCCTGCCTAACACACTGTATCGAAAAAAAGATCAAGTTTTTGAACATATGTTCGAACACATACCTTTTGTATCTGGCAGGTGCACCAGTATATAATCCAGTCTAACGTACGGTTGCCTGGAAGAAATCGCTTTTTAGCGATAAGGCCGCCGATTGTACTGTAAATATTTGCTTGTATTCATGTTTTTCTTTGTGGAGTACAATAAAGTGTTTATTCATTAATTCATTCATTCATTCATTATATAACCAAATATATGAATGATGTTTCAAAGCAGTGATCACTTTATGAGTTGGATTTGGCAGCGCCTTTATTATAATAAAACAAACATCGTCATTAACTTTGTTATCTCTAAAATCCATTGCGGACGAATATACTAAAACATGATCATCGGCACAGGTATATTTTGTTCGCTGACGGCGTGCGAGCGTTCGCCGTGCGTATTCGGCAATTGCTCGTTGGTGGCGAGTGGAGAGGGTAGTGGAAGTGGGAGTGGGTTTACGTGTGCATGCGCGCGCGGGTGGCGCGGAGTGCGGTGCGCGGAGCGTGTGCGTGCGTGCGCCGCGCGGCCTTGTAACAACCGCGGCGCATGCACTGAGCGGGACGGAGGATTCCTATGCCAGTGCAACCCCTCCTGGAAAGGGAAGAGGTACACTTCTTAACCAATCTTTCATCAGCTGACACCATTTTTATGATATTAGTACAGACTCAAATTTTGTGGATGAAAAATTGCAAATTTATCTAAACTGCGGGGATTGTGCCGCATACATTTTCATTTTATTTTTCATTTTCTCTGTCTTCGGAAAACTTACAGCTAATATATATACAGTAATACTATAGAATATTTATTATATCTATAAAAAAGGCCAATTACAAGTTTCCACTTATAGGTAATTAATAGAAGAAACAGACGACAGCTAAACGCAACAAAATTAAAATTATAGTAGGTTACTATTTAATATTAAGTATTACTTTAAACTTAATTATTTTATATAATCAATCAACATTATTCGATAGAAATTCATAAAAAAAAAGCAATTTATAGATCCTTTTAAAATGGATTAATCTGTGGTCGAAACATAACAAAACCAACAGAATAATTTTTACATCGTAGATGTGAGATCCCAAACCCGACACCGAACATCGTCGGATTAGGCACGCGGATGCTTCAAGAGCCTTTCTGGTTGGGACTGTTCGCGGTCTTCACGGTACTGGGCATGGTCGGTCTGGTATGGTGTGCCAAAAGGCATTTCCCTGAAAAGATCGAAAAGCTCCTCGCCGAAGAAGCGGACAGATGCGCCAGGCGTAAGTTTTTCCTTGACTTGTGATCCGAACAGGAGGGCAAATCTTTAGGCTCATAAATTGGTACCCCTTAAAATTTCAAATAATTGTTCTACCAATATATTTTGAAGGCACAATGCGTATTAGCTTATCACGGTCACTTTTTAAGATATGTACGTACACGGATTTTCGATTTTAGTTTCATTTTCGTGAGGTAATCCATAATTTTCGTATGGCATAGGTTTTATCACAGTAATTTAATAAAGCTTTATTCTATTTGTAATAATATTTCTGCTATACTCATGTATTTTCTCAATAAACGCACTATCTCTGGGATGGTAAGGACACGTTTTGCGTAATTTTTACTTCATTGTCTATTTTTTTCTATTCTGTGTTATGAAACTTGCGGATCCAGAAACACTAGCATTTTGTTCTTTTTAGCATCCTTTTTCTTCTTCGATGCATGGACTACATTATAGATTAGAATTCTTACAATAGACTTCAGTATCTATAAAAAAAATCCATACGGTTTCTGGATTACGTATGACACATAATTCTTTTAACTTGACTCGTTTTAAAATCGTACTTTAGAATCGTTAAATGCAACACATTATTAATAATATCTTTAAATTCTTTGTTTACATAACAATTCAAGTTAAAATAATTACGTCTATATGTAATATATGTTATAAGAGGATTTCCAGAAAAATTTGGCGCTTGGACATTTTTACTCACTACCAACTGGAAATTATCAAGAATTTGATTAACATTTTCTGCTGTATTTTGTCTCTGTCATTATCATTACTATTTGCACAAATCGATGTGGTATTAGTAAAGATATCGACACACGAGTCACATCCTATTTGATCGAACGCACAAGCATGGCCATCGTTGTTAGTGTGTGAACAAGCTCAGGTAGCCGATGAATGTGCCATCCCGATAAGACTTTTAACCACCCTTTCATTTTATGACTAGAACCTTTTCTTGGATGGACAGCAGAATCAATGCATTAATAACAATTATAATAATAATAATTATTATTATTATTATTAGCGATACTAATCACATTTTGTAAACTAGATAAATTTTTGTTTTAAACCGTAATAAATTAAACTTGTAGAATCTAGATACATTATGTCCAGTAAAGTTTGAGAATTTTTGATGCTAACCATTTAAAACGGATTATTCTCGAGTAACTTTCGGGATTCGGTAATCGGCAACCTCAGTTCCGATTCTGCAAGGAATGTCCAAGCGCGAGTGTAGCAACGGGTGTTGGGCTAGCCGCGAGCGGGGGTGGCGGGGTTGGCGGGGGCGGAGGGGGTGGTGGCGCAACGAGTCGGCGCGGTCGGCGCGGGCGGTACGCCGCGGTGCCGACAGCGGAAGTGGAAGCGGCGAGGGCGTGACGCGGCGCAGTGACGCGCGGTTTGTCCACAGCGCGACGGGGGAGGGGCGGTAGCGGGCGCGGGGGTGGCGCGGCGGCGGGCGCGGTATCTGGAGCAGGGGCGGGAGAGCCGCGCACGCTGCTCACGCGGCTTGGTATCCGCAAGCCGTCGGTGTCGAGCCTCTCGCCGCACCCGCGGGCCGCGCGCACCTTTAGCTTGGACGATCTGTTAAAGCCGCCGCCCGGACGTAAGGAGCGGAGCGTGCGGGCCCGCGCACTCCGCACCGATAACGCGACTGATCACGGATTCATATCTGAACTACCTCTGAACTCATCAATGCGCCATCTTATCTGCGTTAATTCACTTTAATTATTACGAACAGTTTCCTTTACAAATACCTGTTCGCTCAGATTCCTTACCAATATTGCGATGAATCACGTGTACGATTCCACTCCCGTTTTTTTGACTGAAAAAATTTTGTAGTTCTCTTTGCATAAAAGCTCTGATATTACCCTTTACTCAGCCCAATCACATAATTGACACCGTTCCATTATTCATGTATCATACGAATGCCATAATTACTTCGCCACATGCCTATGTATTTATCATTTTGTATAATCTTCTTATATATTTTCATTATTTGTACAAACTTTTTCATAATAAGTATTTATAACCTAAAAATTAGTATTGACCAAGCATTTACTATAATCATTTGGAAACCATATTACCTCTTTTAATATATTTTGCGAGAAATCATATTGCGAACATTATACATCTTTGCGGAGCGCGCGGTGACTCTAGGCTCTGATAGCACTGGATGTGTCCCTGCTAATGAATGACACTCGATGTGGAATGCTATCCTGGACCAATATAACTCGGTCGCGCTATTTCTTAACTTCAAGCAATGTGTGCACCCTTGACTATGCACAAACTTTAATAAGTAGACGCTCCTTTCTTCCTTAACACCTTTTTAGATCGTCCAACTATCGCGTCATCTTTAAAGCTGTCATTTCTAATCCAATCTACATATTACTCTATTTTCAAATGACAGTTTAAAAGATGTTTTTATATATGAATGTGCTTTCGCATGCTCTTTAACATTGGACACTGTTGTGCACTTACAAAAAACAACTTCTTTGTTTTCATCATGTTTATTATCTTCTAGATATGCATAGTTTACACCAACAGCATAACACTGTCCTTTTATTTATATGGTTATTGGAACTAATATCAAGGTACTGCACTGGCACTATACACTTAATGTTTAATGTTCGCTTTCAATGTTGCTTTCCTAAAATTCCAATAGCCATATCCACTAACGTTGGTAGATCAACATCCCCATTCGTCTTATCATATTAAAATCTTTAAAACACTTGCAAATACCATTTTGTATATGAGATATCTAAAGTAATTGGCACTATTTTGACAAACTTTCCTGATTATAGCACCTACCCTAAAGAATTGGCTTCCGTTAGATGCACTTAAAATGAGATTAGAGGCATGATACTGATCTCGCAATTATTCTTATGATTGTTGTCAACATCTACTAATATTTCAATAAAGTTCTATGGATAATTAGATCTGAATATTGTGTAGTTTTTGTCATGAACATTGATGTCGTAAACGCTTCTCATAGAACAAATCGGTTATATAGTTGTTGATATATCGCAAGATTTTTGCACAGGAACACCGTCGCCAAGGAAAAAACGGAACAACTCAACACCAACAAAGAAAAACGCGGCAGAAAAAAAGCAAATACTTCAACAACTGATAAGTCCAGCGTCAGGGAACGACCACTCGAAGAAAATCACAATGGGAGAGTTAATACAGATGTCAGAGAAAAGGACACTGAACACAGTAGAAAGTGCACCTGCTTTTATGGACTATGGTATGGAAAATAAAGAGACATCATTTGCCAGTGAAGCATCTTCACCATCCACGTCTCCATCAATGAGACACATATCAGATCCTAAATTGGAAAAGAAAGTCACTTTTGCCAGACTCCTAAATAAAGTATCCGCAGAAATGAGTTCCAGTTCGGATGTAGATATAGTAAATACTATAACGATTCCTATGTCAGTAATAGCTGATAGAGGAACCAAGACTAAAGCTTCGAGTACTCCTCCATCTCCGGGAGTGGAAATTCGATCACCTCACAGTACATCCAGTAACCAAGGCAGCGATTCGATGTCTAGTCTTGATTTGACATTAGCTCACGCCGCTCTGAAAAAATATTCCAGGTATATGCTATTAGCTTTTTCTTTAAAAATAGTTAATATTAGGTCCTTACATATGAAATTGGAGTTTGGTATGGGAGGAACAAAAAGTCCAATATTTTTTAATATAATATATTTATTTAATCAAAGTATAAACCATTGTTATCTATGCACTTTTGCCTTCTCATAGGAAGTTCATTGATTCCCTTACTAAAAAAACCAATCGGACGGGAATCAATAAAATCTTTGAAGGCGATTTGCACTGCCCCATCGGAATTGATTTTTTTCCCTTGCAAGAAGTTATCCAAATTTCGAAAAAAATGGTAATCTGTTGGAGCAATGTCCGGGGAGTACGGTGGATATCTGAAACATTCCAACTGAACCTCTTCTAATTTGGTAACCGTCTGTTGTGCAGTGAATGGTCTTACATACTCGTGAAGTAGCAGTGTCGTAGAGCGATTAACCAGCCTCGGTTGTTTAACAGCTAGATTTTCCAGCATGGTTTGCAATTGCTGACAATAGACGTCTGCCGTAATCATCTGGCCAGATTTGAAAAACTGTAATGAACGACACCGGCACTAGTCCGAAGCATGGAGTAACTCGTGATAATATTTTTTTGGTCAGCCATCCCGTGACCGACCCTTGCGAAAGTTGCTTAACGACAACGATCGCGGGTCGCGGCGCTTATCCACTACGCCACCGAGGAAGTCCAATGGGCATCGCAATGTTGATGATGAGCGCTTCCGATTAACGTAGAGAATCCTCTTTTCATCACAGATTTAAAAACCCTTCGCTCCTTCACTCGATTTAAAAACCCTTCATTGTTGTGTAGGTTAAGTAATGTAACGCAGCAGTCGAAGCGCGTTTGCCGGTTTGCTTCACTCAATTCGGGAGGTATCCACCTTTCAAGCTTTTTAATCTTTCGAATTTGTTTTAAGTGGATTAAAACAGTTTTATCACTAACACCGCAACCTGCAGCTAACTCGGACCGCCATACACATCATTAACCCTTCGAGCCGGTTCCGCAGCACTGGTACCACGGTGAAACTAGTACTCGTAAATAGCACGATATTTCAAGTTTTCAATTTTTTTTATACTGGGTGACGTAAATAGAACAAACCAAAGAAAAAAAAACAAATGAATGCCGCCTAACGAAACACAAATACATGTGTAAATGGCTGTATAAATTTGAATTTGGAAATCCCAACCAAGGAGAAAAAAATTGCGATTAAAGCAGCCAGTACGATAAAACGCCTATTTCATATGTGAGGACCTAATATTATTTCCTATGATTGCTATTTGGACAGAGATTTGATGTCTCAGGAAATTACTTTCAGAACCCCGAAAATATCCAGTGCGGATTCTATACTTGCGATGTTCCGCAATTTCTCATCATCATCTGCCGCCATAGTGTCTCGTGCTTCATCGGGTGGAATGTCTGTATCAAGTACGCCTTCTGCATCGTCACCACAAGATGACACAGTTGATGCTGATGATATATCATTAGCTTCTTCACATATACCGTCCCTAGCTCCAGATTCACCAATCACGAGACCGCACAACACTATTGAAATTCAGGTAAATTCCAATAATTAAATGTTTAGATTATCAATATTTATTCATATATATAGCTTGAATTTATTATTTTATTGATAAAAATTTTGATAAAATGGAAAGCAATATTTTATTACAGGTACTTGATCCCCTTAGTGCTCACAAGTCTTCTTCTTCTGGTAGTAACTTACTCCATCCTCCGTCTATCCTGCTTGAAGTTCCAAGTGGAATCAACAAGTGCTTGTCACCGATTAGGGAACTCCCTACACCGTTGCCCACACCGCTACCCACACCTCTGCCAACTCCTCTCCCTTCTCCTAGAATGCCTAGAGCTAGCATGGACCCTGACACAAAAAGTGAATCCACCGCTACATGTGTATCTCCGAGCGAAGACGAATTAGACGAGATCAAATGCGAAACAAAATTGGAAAGACCTATTTCTGGATTAAGATTAAGGGTAAAAGTCTTTATATTGTATAAACCATATTATCACACAATCGGTAAATCTGATTATTCAACAAATAAACTATGAGTCTATTTTCAGTTACGGCAGCCTGTTATCAGCACGGACACACCGACGCCGTCTACTCACGTTACGGACTCACCAAGTCCAAGCTTTACTCAAAGCCAAGACTCGGAGCGAGAGATGTCATCACCATCACCTGCTCCTCCGGCGTTAAGAGTTCCCATCCTCACTATAGAACGTCCTTCTCCTGGATCTCCTCCACCGAGACGGACCCCGCCACATCTAGAATTCCAACCACCGCCACTGATTACAGTTACATATAACGCAAGCGAAGAATCAGATGAACCAATGTCGCCTAGGCCACCTCCTCCCAGCGGCAACATGTGCTACCTTAGCCCATTTTCAGTGTCCGCACGAGGAGAAAGAGCACCCTCAGAATCTAATCTTTCCTCATCTGGATACAGCTCCATGGCAAGCCCTGGCCCTTCTAGGTGTGGCTCCAGTAACCCCTTGTGCCCGTCAGAGATGGAAGATCCCGGTTCAGGAGGCGGCCCTTCATGTTTTCACTCGAGACGGCGCCCGCTGATGAAAACCAATTCTAGCCCAGCGACTTCGAATGACGATCCAAAAGAACGGAGACGAGGAAGATCGGATTCAGAAACTTTATCTGACGATCCCCTACTTGAGTCTAATGATGAAGGCATCGGGACGGATGAAAAAGTAGATGACGTGCCTTCCAGTGCTAAAGAATTGGAAACGATGGTTGCACTAAAAGAATCCCTAGAGATACCGTTGACGACATTATGTTCTCCTAGTGGAGTGACCAAATGTTCGATAGTGAAATGTGTAAGTGTCGAAAGGGGTTTGGATGAGAAATCTTCTTTGAAACCACCTTCTTTACTCTCTGATTGTAGTCGACCGCTAAGTCCAGTCAGTTCGAGAAGCGAAAGTCCATTGAGTGACAAGACGGGACTGGGTAGATTTTCACCTCAGTTTTATGGTAGACAACTACCGTTTACTGATTCTGACGGTCTATATGACTTTCCGAGTTCAGAGTGTGTGAAAGGGAATTACTGTAAATCGACAAACAACAACCAGAAGAAGTCGGGGAGGAAGAAGGACCGACGAACAACGAGAACAGTATCACACGACGTGACTGGCACTACAAAGTCAACTTTGCCGCATATGCCTCATTCTATGCACAACTTGTTGGAAGTAAGTCAAGTGACTTAATATACATATGTACCTTATGTTATTTCCTTGTTTAAAGATAATGAGACCCAATCAATAAATGCGATTATACAACAATTCAATAAAATATTAATTTAATGAATTTAGGAAGCTAAATTAATATAAGTTACGCTTCCTAGAATAATTATTCTAACTTGATACGTATCTGCATCTCAGTCATCAAACTCTAGCTTATATTTTAATCATAAAGTGTACATTAAAGGTGCCAGGCTGTCGTGAATCAACCAGTCGCAGTCGTAAGGGCGGGCGGCGTAGGTCTCGGTCTCAGGCGCCAGCGCCGCCCTCCTCCTCGTCATCAGAGGACTCAGTCTCCAACGCCTCGGTAGCTTCAGTCGCGTCAGCAAGGGAACTGAGACTGCCTGACTTAGAGATGCAGGTATATTAAAACTTAAAGTGAAGTTTAAGTTGAAATGTATATAAAATTGTAAATAAATATATGCTTAAAAATTAATGCATGCTATTTTGTTGACTTTTATAAATATCAAAATATAAAAAAATATTATTAAATTATAAAACATTAATATATCGCTCATATGGAACGATCATGACATAACTTCCAAAAAAAGCGCAACTGACCCAATACTTCAATTTCAAAAATATAACATCAACATCTTATGGGCCCAACTCTACATTTGTAAGTTACAAAACTGACGCTACACAGCGTCAGTTTTGTTTTGATTGTTTTATTGAAATATGTAATATTTCAATAAAACAATCAAAAATCATTCACTTTTTTTTAATGTGAATGCCACTCCGCCCGTTAAATTAATTTATATTTGAATGTTCATATTCTGCAGAATCGACGCAAAACGTAAATATTTATTTTCTCGGCTAGGTGTAGACTTTACTGATATATTTTCAGCCGTGTGAGCCGAATCGGCTACGGAAACCACTGAAGAGACAGAAATGCCGTAGTTCAGAGGTGACTGCATGCCTCCGATGCTGATTGACGTTTCAATATTGCATCAGTACAGTACATCATTCCGATTCCTCTAAATATTACGAAATGAAAGTGTATTGTTATTACTAAAAGAATATGGGCTTTCAAATTCGCAAACTTTCAATTTGTTATTAAATAATCGGTATCATATCGTGATCTCTAAATGTCTGCAGACTTGAAATTTACAATTTTCGATATAAGACTTTTCAGCATAATGTTAGCATGCAAGAGGGTAGATAAAATTAATTCAAGAAAATTATTATATTAATTTTACCACCATTAACTACCACTGGTAGAGAGAAACAAACAATACCTACGCTTATTCATACTTGAGTAACCAAGAAACCTTAGGTTATGATTCAATCTAGCAACTGTTGCAAAATTGAGCGTGTAATCAAACCAACGAGACTATGTTCACTGCGTTGGAATGAACTTTAGATATTTACAACTACATCCTACATCTAATATCAATCTCCTTCATCTCCAAAACTATGTGATAGATAAGTACTGTGCGTTTTCGAATGAATTAGAATTTCTATGCTGGTATAAGGATTATTAGAATCCTTCATTATTGAAAATCATAGTAACATTATTTAGATTTCATTTATACAAAATATCTACAAAACTGCTAAAGCTTTATGCAATTCAAATCATTAATAACATATTGATTGAAAAAATAAATAAAGTCCTAAATAATTTTGACAATTCCTGCTTTGGTAGTTTTTAGATATACCCATTCTATGGCTCTGATATCATAAAGCATAGGTAGTTCCCTACATATACTACCTGGACTTAATTGCAATTAATTCACAAATTGTAATAAACTTCTACTTCTACTATATTATCATAAATAAAACTGTTTTGTAAGAAAAGGAAAATCGTTAGAAACTTAGTTTGTGAATGGTAGACTAGGAGGTTACAGTATGGGTTTGCCGGACTTTGGATGAACCCTGAGATCACGTGAATAAAAGATGGTCACTGATTAGAATAAAAAATATATATTTTAAACAAAGTAGAAAGGAAAGTTTACTTTTAATTAAACTAGCTGAAACGATACTTTCCCCTTGAGCATGAATCCCAACAATGATTGGGATTCTTATAGACGTATCAACTTGCACGGACAACTTTTTAAAGCTGACACACACGATCAAGATTACCGACAAGTTTAAACGCGCACTAAATTGATGTGTGTGTGACAGCCATTGTATTCCGCAAGGACAATGTATCCAAAGTGTGACCAACCTAACGAATAAAAGTTGAAATCCTCGTGTATTTTATGGAGAAAGTAGGTGTCATTAGAATGTTAGCAATGTAATTAGATATACAGACTGGTATCCCTATAAGTGCTGATAAGTGATAATTCCGCCACCTTCGTTTGAATTTATGATCCGGACAAATATAAATCCTTTTTATGCCGTTAAATTTATACAGTCAACTGTACGTCAGACTATACAAAACTGTCAAATTTCTCCACTTCATTTTAAACCAAATTCATTGCAGAAATTTCACTATTGCGATTACCTAACGTGCACCGTTTGTATATACAAAAAATTAATATGAATTTTCACGTGTGGTCTGTGTGTCTTGCATCTGTTTTAACCATATCCACAACCGAACTTACTGTATGTAATTAAATAAAATACTTTTTCTCAAGATTTTTTTTTGTAGATAGATATTTAAACATGTAACAGACAGTCGAAGCAAGCAAAACATTAGGTACATTAGGTACAAACAGCAAAACACCAAAATGGTAATACATACTTATTGGAGTAGAGTTGTGATGGTGTAACAACACAGAACATAGAGAGAGATTGTAACAATAAGTTATTAATTCATACATCAGGTTAGCACAATATGAAATTAAAACTGGACATTCAAGTGAATTGAATAATTGACAGGTTTTTGTACGTCACCTACTCTTGGCTGTAATAAATTACCAATAATAGGTAATAAAAAAAATAGCAAATATTACGTTTACAAGTTACACTCCCCAAGACTGCTTCCAAAGACAGAAGACAGCAAAATTTATGAAAAATAATCAACAACTCCTATAAATTACTATTTATCATAGTAATAATGAAAATATTTACGTGTTCATTTTATAAATTTACTGAAGTTAAATCACACGACATTAAAATACATATCAATTTGTCTAATTCATGTTGTTAAAATTACTACATTAGAACATTTTAGTAAGACATCTGTCTAGTGTAAAAGTAGAAGCATGTCGTTACAACTTCGTAATGTATCTTAAACGATATAAAATTAAAACATTATAACACTAGACATTTAATTTTTAGGACACGTCATCAAAAATATCTTCGAGCTTAGATCTAACTGAAGACACGCGAAAGCCGACTAAAATCAACAAGCTGAGAACCATCAGCAATCAAATACGGTGAGTGCACTTAGGGCCGACACATACCCAACGGAAGATGCGTCACGTCTTATCGGTTGTATAACACCAAGGGGACCAGTTCTACTAAATAAGTTTTGTTTAAATCGAATCGAAAACGGATCGAAACCGAACGAAATTACAGTTTTTAATGGTTTTCCTATTGTACAAAGTGACATACGATACAATTCCAATAGCTGGAATTGTATCGTATGTCCATTAAAAACTGAAATTTCGTTCGGTTTCGATCCGTTTTCGAATCGATTTAAACAAAATTTATTTAGTAGAATTGGCCCCCTGAGCGTCTTCACTTTGGACGATAATTATAAATAACGATAACTCCACGATATCTTCGGACGGAAAATTTAATACAATCACTGCAAGACGCTTTCACATTCTCGTTGTGGTCAACTGTATCGTCAAAGACAGTTTGTCGTGCCGATATCGGATGACGATACAGTTTTTCGACGTAGACCAAATGCAACTTATACACGGGGGACATTATTGCCTCGAATATTCTATTACATTTTGGGAATCACGCAATTATTTTTGACTAACAGCTGTTGGTTGTGTCTTGTCGTTATCGTCGCAGTGTGACAATGTCCTAATAATGACATTCAATTTTGCACACACACAACTCAATACTAACTAATACTTTCGTGAAACGCTTTGATTGATCTTCCGACCTTTAAATAAACCTTAAATAGTATAACAAAGTTTATTGTAGCATTTTTATTACCTATATATTAACAATAATTTTAGAAACAGCACGTTGATCTGACATTGATACAATATAACATTCAACCTTACAACTCGATGGAAATTCCATTAGTATGCATTCTTTCGTGCGACGCTTGACTGATCTTCCGTCAGATTTGTACTTAAAATTCTTGTTATTGATCGGTTCGTTCACCAGCTTTCCCGCTTCACCAATCAAACAGTGCCAGTCAGTGATGTAAAGATTTCTGATCTCCAACTTACGATAGTGTGTGAACAGATGAATAATTCGTATTTTAAAAACTCCTATAATATGAAATTAGTTACCTGTGTAATTAAAACTCCTTTAATTTGTGGTCGAATTTTTGATGATCAATTTTTATGCAGATTCCTTCGTAGACTCGAAAGAAGCCTCAAAATGAAGGAGAGCTATCCAGCACTGTCAGACGACGAGGGAGACGAGTCATCCAGCGTCACCTCGCCCCTACTCCAGGGTAGAAAAGACCTGAACAGAGTGCCAAGCCACGCAATATCAGCACCACTACTCAGCAGCGCAAGGCCCAAAATTACGCGGCAAAGACGCTACGACAAATCTCTAGTTAGTGAAGACACTAGGACTTTAAACACAGCAATGGGACAGGACAATTCAGATTAAAACTTAAGTCATTAAATTTAAAGTGCATTAATCAAACAGATAAATTTATTAGGTATCTAATCGATTCACATATTCATGACTTTCGTATGTTATAAAGACAATGGCAACTGGCAACTAATTTGAAAAGCTTCAAATAGCGCTAGTTAGGCTGGGGGCCATATCAGCTCTCATTTGGTTAATTTCTTTGTTAAAATAATACTTTATTTACTATGTGAAATTTAATTAATTGAAGTTAATAAGTACTGAAACTTAAATAAATTGAACAATAACTTAACATTTAAGGTATGAATGAATATTTTACCTTTCGCTCAAATGTCAAATAAGATAAGATAAAGATCTTAAAACAAATAAAGATTCGCTAGAATACAAGTCGTCAAGGTCACATACAATCAGATGATAGTATTCTGCCGGCGACGGACAGGCGTGCAAATATTATTATTATTATACTCATTAATATTATCATTATGTCATGAATGTTTGCAAATCCGTCTCTCAATTTTTTTGATTGCTGTCAGCTCAATGGCCATATTTTACCACCATTTCTCATTTTTCAATTATTCAGTTATCCCTTACACCGGTGCCAGACCGGTGCACACTTATTGGGTCGCGACTCGCGAGCTATATGTGCGCCAA
Source organism: Diatraea saccharalis (assembly GCA_918026875.4). Classification (NCBI taxonomy): domain Eukaryota; kingdom Metazoa; phylum Arthropoda; class Insecta; order Lepidoptera; family Crambidae; genus Diatraea; species Diatraea saccharalis. The sequence continues at coordinate 14,671,444 of OU893337.1, forward strand.
TAAATTGTGTTTGAACAAAGAAGAGTGCTCTTATATGCGTACGTGTCTGGTGCGGGCATTACATTTTTTTTTCTAAATTACGCCAATTTATTTGATGTTTAACCTACAATCGTGCTAGCGCTGCAAAACGGAAGCTAACTCATCGCTGCCATTAAATGTCAGTTAATTCCCACATTGTGAGACTCGCAAGGAATAATAATACAAGATTCTAATCTAATGTGATACGATACTTAAGTAAGACACTATGATTTGTTTATAGTTTTGATTTCATATAGAGCTAAACGACGTATAGAATAGACGCATAAAATTAAAACGTTTTATTTTGATTAATTTAAATTTTTGATGTCTCAACCTTTACTTGAAAGGTTCGCTTAGCTGTGTGTATATAGGTAATTTTCTAATAGCAATAACTTGTTTGTAGAACTAGATATCGATTTACTGTAGATAATCTTGTAGATATATATTTGTATAGGTCCTTTGTAATTTCTCATTTGTCAATGCTGATAATTACTTTTTGGTAATATTTTTTGTAACATAACATACACTCGTATGTAAAATTAAGTTACTACGCTATAACTTTAAAATTAATTTAATTAACAAACTATTATGTAAATATGCTTTTTATAAATATATATTAAACGTATTGCTCAAATGCATATTTTATGAAATCGTTTATTGCGCACTTTTTGCTACTATGTAAATAGTAATCTTATAAACGTTATGATGTAAATAGCAGGATTCGAGAGAAATTTTCATTTTCTTATAATACATTATAAAGTAATACTTGTAAATGTTTAAAGAATTAAAAATGTAATTGGAGGCCCAAAACAAATTGGTATACCAAATGCACAATTACTTACGTACAAATGTCTGTACGATATTAAGATCACATCACTTACATTGTAAGACATAAGTATATATAGATTATATGTATATCTATACCTGACGCACCAATAGCATAGTCACAGCGATATTATATGTATATAAACACACGAAAGTTTATATGTAAAGTGTAATTTATCTCCCGCACTTTATCAGATAGAGTACTTAACCTAAATAATTTCAATTTTTCTTTCTAAATATACTTAACCCTATGCAAGTTATGCCTTATGCCTATCAACAATATCTTGTTTATTAATCATGTTTTAGAATACTCCTCTCTACTTTTCATAAAATTACCTGTAATAGCAATAATCATGATAAAATGTAACAAATAGATGCCTTTATGATGCCTAAATGGCGTTGTAGAATACATACGTTACATTAGATGTAGTTAGTAGCGTCTTTACAATAGAAACTTATCTTAAACATTGATGTTTTTGTACTCGATTAATCGACCTTCGTTTCAGTGAAACAAAAGACGTTAGGAACGCCTTAATGACTTGGACAAAATCTATCTAAAGCCATGATTATATTTAGTGCAGGCCACACCATGTGTCGGCACGTGAAACGGTTTAAGCCGGACGGGCTAAATACAATTCTGACTTTAAATAAAGAGCGTTCTCTGTGTGCCAATGACACTTGAAATTACTTTCTGCATTGGAATTATAGTCACATTTTTAGATTAAAACTTTAATTTGATTTATTGTGGCACATATTGAGAATCGATAATATTAACCAAAGGTCGATTATATCTTAGCTAGAAGCTTTATAGTTTAACATTTCCAGCAATAATTTTATGTGATTCGACTGTTCAAAGACTGACATTATACTTTGTGTGCACTTTCCATGTGATTCTGTGTTTACTTTCTATGTGATCTGTGTATAATTATTAATTAGATAAACAAATGTTATGATAATGTACGAAACGTAAATCTATATTAGCTATAATCCTTTCCTTTCCTTTCAAACTTATGTTCTAGAATAGGTATTTTTTTCATGAGTTTTATTTTTTACATTCCAGCTTATGATTACATTTTATTGTCTATTATTAATATTTTTTGCACCATTATTGTTATTAACGCCTGTCTGTATGTAATCCTGCGATGTAAACTTAACACGACGCAATTGGCTACTTGACAGTTCTAACGATATTCAATAGGATCAAGCGTTATTTTGCGGTAGTCCATTGCTTTAACCGTGAGACTATGTATGATATCTAGCGACTTTCACATCACGGCAACAAAATTTATGTGCGAGCGGTACACAACAAGTCTTGCGGATACTAACTGGATGTGGCAGTTGCTTAGTAGGAACATATCATAATTTCACGGTTATAGTTATAAGAATAAATTATGAAATGTAACTATGCAGTATTTTATGTTTTAAAATAAATTATAAGTATATTCTGTTTTTACAAAATATACTTGCTGTTTATACTATACTAGCTGATTTCCCGCGACTTAGCCCGCGTAAATTATAGCCTATGTCAATACTGTAATGGTGTGGCTACCTGTAGGTGAAAATTTGATCTAGTAGTTTCGGAGCCTATTCGATGCAAAGTAACAAATATACAAACAAACAATCAAATATTTCCTCTTTATAATACGAGTAAAGATGGATTACAAGAACCGAAAAATGACGGAGCAAAGTATTACGTTACATTTCAATAAACTAAACGGCAAGGTGTTTGTTGCAAGACCAACCACCAGGCGTATTCGCTAATTCAACTGACAATCTAAAATCGTAATCACCGAAGAAAACGAGAAATCTGTTCCATCAATGGTTCCCAATTTTGAATTTTGTATCGATAAACTGTTATTTCGTATTCCGTAAGCATTAGTGACCATAAAAGTGAACTACGATGAGTGATATCATCTAAATTAAAAAAAATGGCAACTTGCTAGGGATTACTGATTTATTTAAAATGAGGTACAGGATACTAAAACCGCACGATGATGGCTTGCCCACAGATCTCTTGAACAATTTATTTCGTTTGTCCTCAGAAGTTGCCAGTTACAGATTTAAGGGGACAGTACTCATGTTTATTGAAATGTGACGTTAAGCCTCGAAATATCACGCGACTTGTTATTTTAGCTGGACAATTTAAATTAATGAATAAAAATAATGTTTTTTTTTTTCATTTAATAACTCTCTGGAAAAGCTTGTGTGATAGTGGTTTAATATAATATCAAAAGAAAGATTCGAAATCCTTTCCTCAAAACAGTCGAGAAGCCAATTGAAACAGTTAAATCAGGACGGTGTTAAACGGTGTTATTTCATTTGCAGCATCAGCTTCATACCTAAAAGTGACATAATTTCAAAACGTTATTAATAAAGAATAAAACTGCAATATTACCGTCAATTACTTTCTGTTTAAAAAAACGACCCATACCTGATAGTATATTTAAGAGTCTTGCATATTCATTGGAGAGTAGGTAAACAATTTACATGACTAATATAATTGGATTTATCTGATAACACTGCTTTAGATCATCCGTTTCCGAACTTAGGCCTTCCTATTATTTTATCCTCGTATACCTACAAGTACTTTTGAAATTTTACCCGTATAATACTTAATTGGAAGAATCCATTATTTATTAAAATCAAAAATAGGCAAAATAATTAAATTGCAATTTGCGTTTCAGCAGATCTGAGATTAAATCAAATAATAATTCGTAACTCATTTATTAATAATCTGGATCCAATTTATTCACAATGGGCAGTGCAAATTCGCTATTTAGGTACCAAAATTATGGTCCCGCTGTGTTGTTAGATGTAGGTACCTATTTAGTCCCCTTGAATTTAAATATACTTAAAACTATTTAAAGGGCACAAATAAATCGTTAAAGTTTTAATGTGTCGTTATAAGACCGCTGTTATGTACGTGTGTAATTATAATCAATAATTTATGGACAAAATAAATAATGGCCTGTTCATTGAGACTGATTTTCTAAAGTAACAGTAACTACGCTTTATTCTCTTATTGAATTCCATTCTTGTGCTCCATTCATCATGTTCTTTAACTTTATATTTTGCAACATTTTCCATAGAATACTAATTTATTTTTCTGGAAGCCATCTTAGAAAGATCACCTAAATAAATTCACCAGTCTCGTCCTAAGCCTATTCAGGCGAAGAATAAATTTATTAACATGCATAACATGCATAGCTTTGTACGGTATGTTTCGTACAATAACTATCTGGTTGCCCTTCAAAACATATACCGAAATCGCCAAATGTAGCAGTATGTGGTACATCCCGTTGCTTTCAACTACACAAATAACAACAAAACCTGTTATATAAATTTTCCTCAACACAGGAAGGTGGTTCCGAACCCTTAAGGTTGAGAGCCGAAAAAAAAAACCACTCGACCTCTAGTTTCCCTCCAAAACGCATCAACCATTCACCTTATCTACACGAAAATAAATATAACCTATACGCGGAGGCGCCTTCCATTTCTTGGCTACGTAAAGGGGTGTTAGTGTGTTAAGGGATGTCAACTTCTTATTTTTTATAATAGAGAGAAAAAGCGAGTGAGAAGTGAAAGAACTTTAATACCCGACCATATAACGTCACAAATATCACGAGTTAAGATCATTAACGACGTGTACGTTATTCACGTCAGGCATCTCTATTCTCGCTTAATACTTTTTAAAATCCAGTGCTGAAATTTGACACACATGGCTATATTAGACTTAAACACAACGCATCAGTCTTTATTTCAAGGGTATTGATAGCTAGTCCTCATATTCCATCGGCTATAGCTTACTTTCTTCTGCACAGAACAATTTTGCCTATAATGCCAACTTATAAAAATGGTAGTACTGTACCTTAATGTCATTTTTAGTTTGAGGCAAAAAGTATTTCTATTTAACCAATGATCAACTTTCATATGAATCCTGTAGCAGACAAAATTATGGTCACGTATGTAAATAAAATTCAACGAAAATCATGAAATACAAATTAGATCCATACTGCTTATGGAATAAGGTCCAAAGGCAAGGAAGGTATTTGAGGTGTATGCCATTCAATATTAACTCTCGTAAAAAACTTTGAAAATTTAGAATACCCACATATTAGACTTTCACTTATATAAAAAACTGTTTAACTCCTACGAATTAACATGACAGCTGAGGCCCTATTCTATTTAGCTTCGAACGAAAATTTGAACAATTTCAATCGTTCTTATAATTTTGTTAAAACCTTAACCGTGAAGATTGTCTGTGCATCAGAGGCAAGGTCAGGTCCTACCTCCGTTCCATTATATAATATCGAAAATTAATGAAATTTCGATTTCGGACTAATAGAATAGGCCATCAGGTGTCATGTTAATCCGTACGAATAGTACCTTCATACTCGCGTTTCGATCAAATGTTTTGTACATATCGTACCTATTAAAATTACTTATGCACAAATGTTCAAGTAACCTAGTTTGTTGCACTGCGCTATACTTTAATTTATATAACGTATTTCTAAATGAGACTACTAAGAAAATATATTATTGATGAGACGAGCTATTATTTAATTATTATTTAACCGTAACGTGGCTTTCTAAAAATTAAAAAAAAGAGAGGGATAATATACAATATGACTTATTTTTTGTGTATTTATTTTAACCAATAATATCAAATATTGAAAAGCTTTTTATTTTTTTATTCGTAGGTTAAATAACTAAACTCATGTATTCTATTTTTTCTCTCAGACCTTGTTAATCTGTTTTTATAGACGTTCCGTTTTATATAGTAAGTATATTTTACATTTTTAAGATTTGCATATTAATAAGATGTATATTCATTACTATTACTAAGCATCTTATTCACAAAAACAATGTAAAGAACAAAAATAAAAAAATTTGCTTGTTATAAAGTAGTTTCTTTCATAGCAACGACCCTACTTTTTAAATTAGGATATAATTCATAAATAATAAAACTAATACTTTCAAAAAACTTTATTTTTTACAATAAATAGCATTCCATTTTGATTAATAACTGATTCCTTAGAGCAATAAATATACCGGTTAACTTAACCAAAACGGAATAACACCCAAACATATTGGTAAACACAGGACTAATAAAATATATTGCTAGGTGATTACGTAATACAAACCGTATAATTATAGAGGTTATAACACAATTTGAGCTTTGTACAGTTTATGTTGGTTGCTTTAACCTCACTGAAATAGAATTAACGCTCAGGGTTGCCAACTATACTTCATTGAGCCGTTTGTAATTCACAAAATAACTTTTTTCCCTTACTAGTATCAGACTTATGAAGATAATATAAACCAAAACAAGTAAAAAGTGATGGTTATATTAAGAAGAATAATTTAATAAATGTAACATGTATATCAGTTACCTATAGCAAAATATTTGATCTATCAATATCATATGTTACCTATAGCAACATATGTTTCTGATAGATCATGTGGCATAATAATACCGAAACAAAGAAAATTAATATTAGGCATATAATGGTGCACATTCTTCTGGTATACCTCTCTCTAAAGTAAAACAGTCAAAAAATTTAGTTTGAGTTTGATTTAACGTTAATCACATAATAATCAAAGAAATATGATTTTACTCCTGTATACTATAATATAATAAGTTTAATTAGATACACAATAGATTCTTTGTTTACACAGTTGAAAATGCAGTTTGGCAGAACTAAACTTAATTTAGCCTTGTTTATATGGATTGTTACCAATATGTAGATACATAATATTTAAATAGAAGGAACCGTTAATTTTCTTTTATAACTTTATAATACTTTACTTATTAAATTAAGTTGTTACAGAGACACACAAAATAGGTTTAATATTTCATGTTAATCACTTTTTACCTGAATAAGTTAATATCCGGAAATGTGGCAACCCTATAGACGGTATACAATGGTTATATTATATTTAGTGTCAAATTGGAGTAGCGGTTATTGTTAAGGAAATGCCTTGTACTTTTAAATAACAAATAATGGAAAATAATATTTCGTAATCCAAAATACAGCAAATGTGTACTTACAATTATTAAATGCATTGAAATTTATTATAGGTGCTCATTTAATATTTATGGTGCTTTATATTTAAGCCTAGTTAAATGTTCTTTTAATACAACCCACGAGTAATTATTGGATTATTTAATACTTCAGTGAGACCTACGTATAAGGACCAACGTAGCATTTCGGTCACTTTGACTTTTGGTGGTATATATGTCGCAGGCATTTTGTGTGAATCCGCCGTTTACATATGGCGTCGTCAGTTTAGAAACGCTCGCTGTTAAGTAATTTGCCGAAGGCAAAATGACAACTCGTTCAATTGTTATAATTTTAATGTTGATTGTAGTTTTAGGGTAACCATGAAGAAAACACAGTTTGAACTTTTTAAGATAATATCAATAATTTTTTGAAGTCTTGACTTATTCATCTAACTTATATGATATTTCAAAGATACCAAATGATACTATTTAAAAAATATATTAATTTTAAATTTTCCTCGTTATAACTTTAATTGTTCTGGTTAGTTTAATATCAATGTAAAATCGGTATTTCAACGAAATCACTTAATATTTCCCAATACCCCTACATAATTCAATACAAACATATTCAAAGAAAAATAATAAAATTTTGTAAAAAGAAAATTACGAATATAAATAGGCGGGTTTTAATAATTAAATCAAGAATTATTTTTTGCGCGTGTCAAACTTGAGTGTCGTTTGGACCCACAAAGAATATTCTTTTTAAAACATGCACATCCGTTATTTTAACACTGCCTTTTAGCCGACCATATAAAGATTCTTTAGAAACAGATTCTATTAAGGAATTATCTTTTAATATTTTTTGAAAAGAATATTTGAAGAATTTCTTACACTAAACTTAAACCAGTTTTTGATAATCCCATTACTTATTCTAAATTGGTAAACGCCGTGTCTCATATCCAATACTTTTCCAGATATATTTTTAGCATCGGACTTTCTATCAATATTTGCGAAGTTAAAAAAACTATATCTCCAATATCTACAGCTGCCTTGATGCAGCAAAATTTACACATCAAACACAAAACATTTGAGATATAACCTTTTTTACCAATTGTTTCCCTGCAAATAGTGTAAACTGGTTTAAGACAAAAACAACATTTATGGGCACAACTAGTTCCGTCTTTAAAATCTCTAGATATAATTGATTTAACTACGATGCCTTTCTTTGGTATGTTTTATGTTGGACAGATAGGACAAAATGAGACGAATAAGTCTATCGCTTTTCTAACAATAATTTTTATCATCAATAATATTGGGCAGGTATCCTCCGAGAGCCAGATTCTATGGACACCTTAGCATTTTTGAGGTGCCGGATTACATCAAAAATCTTTTCATTTGTCCACGGCTTTTTATAGATCCCGCTTGAATATCGTTATATTTTTTTTATTCACTTAAGTAAATGTCTTTAAATCACAAATATTTTGCAAAAAAGCCTCCCGAACACGCATTATTTGCACTATTTTCAATATCTTTTTGTGTCTCAAAACCACTGATTGATGCCATTTTGTTTGTTATAATCAACAACAACGGGAGTGGTAGAAACAAAATTAATTATTTATATTGCCGCGGTATTATGTAGATGGCGTTTGAATTATCAATCTAATGTTTAGGCATAATATATAATGAATCGGCAATATACATTTTTCCTTCGGCATATTACATAATAGCAAGCGTTTCTAAATTGACGACGCCGTATGTAAACGGCGGTTTCGTACAAAATGCCTGCGACATATACATTGTAAAACATTGTATATACCACCGAAATCTCTCTGTTCGGACGGGCTTTAGCTTTAAACTTTAAAGTGTCTCCAAGTGTTATGATTTTGCATTTTAGCCCTTATTTGCAGGACCCATCGTAATTTAATACTAGAATTGATGTCACACTTAAAGTCTATCACGTCATTTCTGCAACGTTTTTCTAAATTATAATAAATATAATTTAATGATAAATAATATTTAACAACCCTATCAAAACAAATTATCAACTCATAGTAAAACTCAGTCGAATATAGTAGCGTCTACGAATCATGATGAATTTATAAGTCAGTGCTTATTATGAGAAAATAAATACTGCAAGCAATTCGAAACTACTTACTTCGGGTAAAAAGATTGCATCATATAAATATTTTAATTTACGTACATTAAAATACAATTCAAAACTCCACAGCCTTTTTATTATAAACTATAAATTAAATTCCAATCAACAGCACATCATATCACACAAAATTATTTTTCTTTAACCTACTTTAACTTTTAATTATTTGCTTTGTGAATTTAAAATCCATTATTAGTTTGTAGTAATTTAAAATGCTGTTGTTTGATGATACGTATGTTTATTTATGTACATGCTTTACAAAAAAGGCATTTGTAACAGGCCTTTAAAGCATAAAATATTACAGTCATGTGAATAAATTGACTAGCGCCATACATCATACATGATATGTTTTCACTAGAACTTTCCTGCGGCTACTTATCTGACTAACGAAAAGATTCCTCAATTTTCGTTTAAACAAAAATTGCTATAAATAATAAATAACAGACCAACAATGTCAGAATAAATAAAAAAAAACTTAAACTGACTACTATAAAAACTATTTTCTAAATCATTTCAAATTTATTTGTTTTATCAATGAAAATTGTCTTGCCGTGGGCAAACAACTTTGAAATAAAGCAAAATCATAGCGCAGCATATTAATAAATACACAATGCTTATTTATATATTATTAAAACACTAGTGTCATCAAAAGAAACCGCGTCCATGAGGTATGAGCTATGAGGTATATATACGCAAATATGGTGACATCTATCTCATAACACTAACATCGCCACAAAAATTGACGGCAATACAGAAACTTCGAGTTAACTTATTACGAGATGGCACTGCGATGCCTGCATCGCACTTACTAAGTTCCGCCATTACATGCTTTTGTACAATTCCCAATTTACATTATATTATATAGATAACTATACGAGGTGACTTTAAACTTCTGTCTGCCTTGCTGTCGACAATTGTCTATAGTCGATAGTAATATATTTAAACTTTTAAATATATATTGTAAAATCATAGCTCTAGTGAAAACACACCTTTACACTGGTCCATAACACTTCAAAACATACCATCGTGTATACCAATAGGTACCAAAATCGCTAGGAAAATAGCGAAATTCCTCAAAACCAACTTCCAATCGTCCGGCACCGCGTACGGTAATATTACCGCAGTCAACTTATGAATCTCGTGGGCGGCGCACACGAAAATATAAGAGGTCAATATCAAATTCAAAATGGGTGCGCTAGGGATCAACACTAGGACCCCATGTGTATCCGCCGCCAACCAAATATGGGATTGACTGGCGAATAACTCTAAGGTTATAGTGCCGAACCATGCGAACATACTAGAATGTCTCATCCTTAACGCACCGGAAACGTTTCTCAATATTATGTAACTGATAATGGGTAAAAATGCGACGTAGCTGTGTATTTCGTTGCAGTCGTATGTATTAGTGCAGAAGAATGTAAATGTGACGTAACTGCCTAGGCCTATGAAAGCTAGTAAAGTGGCACTCAGAGATATACCTGGAGTAAACAGGTTGCTGTGGTTGTTATCGTTCAGTAAGTTATATCGTTGGGCGAGTAGATACGCTATAGCGAATATTATTCCGAACGTCATGGAGTACCTGAAAATTATATTGAAATTGACAATCCCTTGCCCATTTTAACACATATTTATCATAAGAATGCAAAATTGATTTTTTTTCCAGAAGATAAAGTCACAACAAAATTTTATCTAAACTACAAAAGGTGGTTTTTAAGATTCGGGCAAAGATTTGCTAGCCATTATTTTTACGTTCCGACTTCAAATGAAATATCTTGAGTTAGTTATCCACCTGTATAGTTTTTAAGAGTTTCTTATTGATTTTTGAAGTCTGTTTTAGCTTTTTAAAAAATCAGCATTTAAACAATAAGGATTGTATACAACATACAGTATGTATTATATACTACCAAAGGAATGGTAGTGTCTCTTAACCAACGTTTTTGTTTGCGTTTTTTTAAGTTAAATACAGTAAGTCAGAATAATCGTAAAGGGTACGTGCTGTGACAGCAGATAGATAAATAGACATAGGATTGGTGCAATTGGAACTCTGTAAGTTAGCCTTTACTTTTAGAACCAAAAATACTATTAAATTGATGTAAAGAGAGAGAGACAGAGCAATCAATAACAACATAAGACTCACCTGTCTTGCTTCCACCTCAACCACCACTGATGAATATCATCGTCAGAGTTCACAAATAAAGCCTTCCATGGTCTAGTAACAAATATCTTCTGGAAGAATACCTCGCTGATGTACAACACAGTGACGATGGTCAGCAAACCGATGACTTTCAACGCTATGTATAGATACTGATAAGGTTTAGATTCCATTGTGTGAGAGGATGCGGGCGATATGTGAGGTGGCAGGGCGAATATCACAAACATCTGGAAACAAGTAAGAATTCTATAGGCTATTGGTTTAATCCAATATAACCTAATACGTCGATATCGAAAATAGTATTTTTTCGATATTAAATCAAATGAACTAAAACCTATCACCCTTGGTCAAGATTATTGATACACAACTTCGAAACCAATAGATCCATCAAAGAAATCACTATTTATCGATTGTATTACGGGAATCACTATTTGTCAGTGAGCTGTCACTGTGACTTTGACATTGATGTAAGATGATATTCGCGCCAATATACCGCTCGGAGGACAAATAATAATATTTTATAAAATATTAAGTAAACTGAGCGAGACACTGCACTCTGACGTAATCTACAACGGCAACGTCATTAATTAAAAAGAAGAAAAAGAATTACCGAGATAATGTTGGAATTAGTTTAAAACTATTTTAAAAAATTTGTTTTAATAATATATACTTACCAAAGTGTACCAAAAGGAGACTAGCGGTATGAAACTGTAGAATTGATAGGGCCTGTTCATAGTGAGACACAGGACAACTGTAAGGCAGTTCAATCTAAACATGACCCTAAAATATCTAACCAGGCCTGTGTCACCCGTCTTCCACACATAATAGAAATGTCCATAGCCAGTTAGGAACAGGTAAGCGGAGACGAGTGCTCGCACTAGCATGTATATAGGGAGCACCTTACTGGCCCCGGTTACTTGGTATACCAGGATAACGAGCTGCATCCAGCCCTTCCATTCGTCAGTTTGCTCCCGATGGAGAACTCTGAAAGAAATTTTACTTGTTATAAACTAGTCTATTATATTATCTGGTGAGCGAAATAAACAGTAGCCCTCATTGGCTATTTGACAGTAATAATAATAAATTATGAAATATGTTGGAAATAGTAACTTATATCGGCGGTGGAAAGCAAACACGTAAAACCCGCAAAACCAAAATTGTTCTTTAGAGCAGAAAAACTTTTATTTTTTTCGATAAATAATTCCTATAAACGTCCATGGTAACAAATGAGGTGTTCCTTAGTCAAATTATATGAAAAGAAGATATTTGTTTTGGAAAAATATAAAGATTTTCCACTCTAAATATCCATTTTGGTTTTGCAGGTTACTACGTGTTTGCTTTCCAGCATCGATATGTAAACAATGATTACAAAAAACAAAATGCGAGCGCCCTTAACAGAGCATCGCGTGACATCATATTTTCAATATTTGTTTGCTTATATGCTTGGTTTAACAGAAGTTTCTAAGTATTTCCAATATGTGCTTGTATTAATATCATAAATGGAGCAAGGATTTATAAATATGATTAATAAGACATGACAACCAGTACTCATGTTTATTGAAATGCGGTGGGACTAATTGATTCCATAGGCATTTAATATAATCATAAGAAAGTTTTAAAATACTTATTAAAATACTTTCCCAAAACAGTCAAGTACTTGTGCACCGCCCGCAAAGTAATGCACGTGCAAGTTGAGTATAGTATAGTAATATGTGGCGGGTGGAGCGAGATTTATCGCTGCGTGTGCACGGGTAATTATTTTCGAGCTATGCATAATTTTTATAGACTTTCCAAGTTATCATCTTTGCTAATGTTATGAAGAGGTTAAGTTTCTCCCTTTATTTGTTTGTGGGGGGGAAATCTTCGGAAATAGCGATTTGATCCTGAAAATTCTTTCACCAATCGGAAGTCACATACGCTATTTAGATAGTTTAAAATACTAACCTAAGTAATAATAATACACAAACTACTCACTTGCTGGACCTGGAGTCGTCCGTGAAGAAAAGTCCTAGAGCGAACACATATCCGACGGGAAGCCAGAAACTCCACTCTGAGTAATACTTGTTCTCTTTCATGAAGAAATTGGTTCTATCGCACAGGTAGAAGTAGGCCATGATCATGCCGAGTCTAGCGAGTGCCGCGACTGGGGAGGGTGGCGGCTTGGGCTGGTGGAGGGAGGTGTATCCGCCGGATCGCGGGCCCAAGGTCGATGCCCATTGCCATATTAACCGAACTATGCTCACCACTGCGCTACGACCAACAATATGATTCACGTCATAACAGTAATCGAGAACGTCTCGAAAATATGTCATTGTCTAAAAGGGCTGGCTAGAAATCAACACTAGGACAAATGTGAAAAACGTGAGAAGATTAAAAAGGTTAGTTGTAGAAGTTGCAGGAGTCACTAGGACAACCGACTATCTACTATATTAATCCATTTGATGTATTGGCCACATAATCACTTAAATTGCGTTTCTTTTTTCTTTTTTAATGAACAAAAAACATTCATCTTCGACAAAATTATAACGTCTAGAATATTGACGCCCATATATATATTTTTCTTTTAAATATTAAATGATTAATACTTTAGTTTGTAAGTTGTGTTTACATACAATGATAACACAATGAGTAGCTCGGTGGAGTAGTCAGAAAGCACGTCAAGCCTTTGGTCCCGGCTGCATTTGAAATCGCTAATGCTTTCCAATCCACATTGGGCCAGAGGGCCATAAGGAAGGCCTGTGCGCCTGCAGTGACGACGCAAAAGGGCTGATGATGATGACAAGAATATTCCGTAAGTTCTTTATTATAAATAGTAAGGTTTTCATATTTAGAATTTTCAGTAAAAGAAAATATCCAGTGTATTCATTAATTAATACAACGGATCGCGGGACACCCGAAGGCGATATCTAATCTTAGGTCGGGGTACAGATAGTTACCAGAGCAGAAAGAGCGCGAAGGTGAGCAGCTGGAGCGGCGTGTAGGGCTCGGGCAGGGCGCAGCAGGAGCCATCGTTGAAGTTCATGTGATCGTTACAGAACATGTTGAGCAAGATCTGCGCGCTGTGACGTAACGCCATACTTGACAGTACAGTACCCGAGTCTAGTTCCCCCGCGCCCAGCGACACTAGACGCGCTGATCCCCATAGCCGCGCCGCGCTGTGACTCAGTATCTGGTGCGGACCACAGAATACTCTATTACCAACTCAAACAGTTTCTATACCGACAACTTCATCATGTTTCTGCTGGATTACAAATAAGGAAATCAAGTTAGTTAGACAGACGACAATACTGTCCACATATAATTAATTTAAGCAAAATTATAATTTCGTTGGAATGGCGTAATATTCATTGGTTGGTCTGTATGTGCTTCTAAACATGTGTTCAAAATTTTAAAGATGTGTTTGTCCACGGATATCTCGCTAACTGCGGATTGGAATGATCCTTTTTTTATAATGACAAATTTTAATTATGTACATCATTATTTTAATTTATCAATGAATTTATCTATTTGTATCATGGTCTCCTTAACAGAAATAGATACATTCATTGATAATCCTCCTAGGACCTTTGCCACTTATTGCCACAATAGACTTTTATTATTAATTGTCTATGTACGCCCAACATATTTGCTTAGCCCTAGGACTGTGCAGAGCATACTTTAAGAAATGCTGCTAAAAAGTTATACACTGACGCATTATGAAGTCAAAACAAAGACATATGTTAATATTAGTACAAAGACTTACCTCAACGGCAGCTCTATTATAAGAATCAATATCAGCATTACTGATCCTCTTATCATCATTCTTCAATTTCGTCGCATCTACAGCTTCCATTAGTTTCCATAGCACCTGTGTGTTGCGGGCCGCAAGCGAATCTATAGCTTGCACCAAGTGTGTGAGATTCCTTTTGTACTCCTCTATTAGGAGGTCAGTTGTATTTCTTGTTTTAAGTAGTTGTAGACCAGTTGTTGCCACTATCACTGAAGGAGGTCTATCAGAATGTTGCCTGTAGAATAATTTATATGTTACCATGTCCAGGAAGAGACAAATGTTATCTTATATTGTTAATTTAAATGATATATAGCAGCAACTAAAATTGAAATGTGTAGAAGCAATTGATTATCTTCAATATAATATCACATTTATTAATAACTAAAACATTTACCAACTCCTAAATTGATCAACCATTGTCTTGGAAACATCATCACTCCATATGAATGTTACTGATAACCTCAGCTTGTGATCTTCATATGTATAGTTCGGCATATGATGGTCCACAGTTGAGTATGATGTGTCCATATCATGACGAGTTTTTAATACTCCTATAAAAGTGATCAACATTTATCAAATCAGTTTCCAAATATAAACAATATGGGTAAATGAAAATAAATATCCTTTTTTTTTCCGGTGTTTTATATACTATTATTGATAATCACACTTTTAAGCATAATATATTTATAGTTTCGCTTAAATTAATTATGAAAAATCCAATATTTTATACTTCTTGCCATTAAACCCAAACAGCGCATAACATCATGCTCCTCTTACTCATATCACAACTTAGATAATTATACAGCGACGTCTTAGGGATGCTATAACAGAAGTTGGCATATTCCTAGGAAATTTATTTTTAGATTGTAACTTATTATATAAGTGATACTTTTTTATATTTTTTAGATATATATCTGTAAAACAATAATATTAAAAATATTGTCACATCCCTATTACTGACTTAAAAGCTATAGAGTGAGGTTAGATCAGTGATTCCTTAAGTGGGCCAGGTGGACCCCCAG
Source organism: Diatraea saccharalis (assembly GCA_918026875.4). Classification (NCBI taxonomy): domain Eukaryota; kingdom Metazoa; phylum Arthropoda; class Insecta; order Lepidoptera; family Crambidae; genus Diatraea; species Diatraea saccharalis. Next base: position 14,687,389 of record OU893337.1, read on the forward strand.
GGGTCCACGAGGGATTCAACGGGGGTCTACTATGGCGTGAAATAAAAATAGGGCGCCAATTTCCATCGTTAGATCTTCACATTTTGACGAATTTTGAGAATATGGTAAACATGTCGCAGCAGGGGGTCCACCGAAACCAGTACATTTTTTAAAATGGTCTATGCGAAAGAATTGTTTGGGAACCTCTGAGTTAGATCATTAATAAAACTTCAAAGAAAAAGAAAAGCATATAAGTAAAAAAATACCTATAAAGTACTCATATAACTGTTCCAGTCTAGCATCACCAATGAATGCAAAGCTGTTATATTTGCCCCAAAAAGCTAAGTATCGTAGACACCTTCTTGCATCTCTGCAAAAGTACAAATACGACTTTACAATTTCAATATTTTAATCAGTCAATGGTACTACATCTGCACTGTGCAAATAAAGATGCACCGAGCATTAGTTGGAACTTACAAAAATAACTAACATGCAGTCTCCAAAGTTAGCTTTTAATATTATTTAAACATATCCGTGGAGCTAAGGTTATATCTCCTATAATAAATTTATTTTCTGATAGAAAAGCACAGCTCACGGAAACTGCGACAAGTAATATTAGCTTATTTAATTCTTAAAGCGGCTGCTACGTTTCATAATGAGGTTCTTATGATAGCTGATTATATGAAAAATAATTAAAGAAACCAGCATATGTAATAGATAGGTATAATTTCAATTGTATGCAATATGAAATTAAATAATTGTAATTATTCAATGAGAGGAAAGTTTGAAGTTCAGTCAAAACCTGATACAAATACATTTATTATTATTGTTATCATCAAAGACAGTCAGACAGTTGCAACAACTGATGTGGCCTGTATCCCGATAGCTTTTGTGCGAGATATTTAATTATTCCTGTTTCATGAATTAGTCTAGTCTATTTTTAAATTGGTTTGTATTTTGTGCTGAAACTACATCTGTTGGTAATCTGTTCCAAGCTTCTACCACTCTGTTACTAAGAAAGTGCTTATGTGGATTTATAGACGACACCCTCTTTGTCAACTTTAGATGATGTCCTCTCAAGTGAGTGTTATGAAAATATTTAAATAACTGTTTGTTGAAATTTTTGATGTTGTAATGCCCATGCAATATTTTATATACTTCTATCAAGTCTCCACATTCTCTCTGTTCCTTTAATGTATTCCTTTAATTTATTTGGATTAAAACAGTAAAACGGATAAAGAAACAATAAATGGAATGAAACAATATATAAATGAGCAAAACTTACGTTTTAGAATATCTATGTAACATGCAGCCATAAGGCTGCCATTCATGATTGCCTTTATACCGTCCTGATGACAACAGCCATGTACATGAATCAGGACCTGTAAAGGTAAATTTTTTTTGGGTTATTTATTGCATTACTGATTACGCACTAGGTTATTGCTCTTTTAATATTTTTTTATTGATTAAATTATAGTGTCTATTAAGAAAAATAGCATGTGTAATCATGTTATAAAAGTTTATTTCCATAGGTTCATAGCTTACCGTATCTAAGGTGTAAGATACCATGATATCCAATAAAACCTATCACCAAAACAAAAGCCACCAATTTAGCATTTTCCACATTCAGCTGCTCGATAAACCATTCGGCTGAAGATTTCTTACAATATGAACCCATTGAAAAAACTATTAAAGCAATGAACAAGTAAACAAAATATCTTGTTAGGAAGCATTCAGCCACCTCTGAGAAGTCAATTTATACTGAATTTTATAAAGACAATACGTTTACTGTTACTTCTAAAAATATTACATTTATATCTTATAGCAAGATATTAATTAAATATTACGACACAAACATTACACTTCCAATAAATAATTTTTTTTTTTTTTTTTTTTTTTTTTTTTCAGTATGGACTTGTTCCGTTATACACGGAAAACAAAGCCGCAAAACCTGCAAACAACAACACAAATGTCAATCAATTTCGATGTTGACATAACTAGGGATGCATGATGATATATCGGAAATCGATATACATATCGATATATAATAGACATAATTATAAATATATATCGGTTTCACACAATATCAATATATCATAACCTTATATCGTATGAAAGCCTAAAAGTATTTCAGTTGACCAAATTTTAACATCCAACAGCATCTTCACATGTGATGATATGTGATGTTATTTTGTAACCCTTAATTTTTTTCCTTAATAGTAATATCCAGTCGCAATCTATTTGTAGTAACAAATAGGATCTTTTCTCATTATGACCATGAGCATACCTTCTATTTTTTTTTAAGCTTTTGTTTTTCAAATAGAAGAAGAATAAAGTTTACTCTTATTTTTTTACATTTTGAAACGTAAAATGAATTCAATCAATATATATTTCAACATACCTGCTAAAATGCTGTCAATATGGAAACGGCAAAAATCGCAAATAAGAGAGGAAGCAGGAAACATATCGATCGGTGGCCACCTACTCTGAAGAAGCCTTTTTACTGGAGTGAATCAGTGATTTTTCATTATGATCCATATGTGTAAAACAATAAGGGACACAGGTGCGTACTTATGCAAGATACGACAACCCGTGGCGCATTAAGCTAATATTTGCGGACCCACAGCAAACAGAACCTTTTAATAAAATTTCATGAGTGTATGCGTTTTTTTAATACCTACCAGAACGCTGAGATAGCTCTTAAAAACATATTGGGTATTGACCTTGTTTTTAGGATTCCATCAGGTAGCATGCATAGTATTATAAGCTCTAGAAATTCTTTGTATACACCAAACGCAGATTTTTCTCGGACCTAGAGTATGATAGCGTATGTGTGGGTGCATCTACAGATAGGTAAAGCAGTAAATACTGAATCACAGTAAATACTGACTTTTAGTAAATACTGAATACTTACTATATTTGGTGAGTATTTACTTTTTAGACACACTAAAAACTTTTTATCTGATATTTTTATATGTAACATTGCTTGTCCATTACTACTTGTACGAAATAACATGACAACTAACTGAAATGACTGAAATGAAAAGTGTGAATCAGCACAATTACGATGTCGTTCGGTCACGATTGCATTCGAGAGTAAGAGGGCAAGTCCTTCTTTCTTTTTACAATTTATAACCAAACGAAGACGCAAACAATTTTATTATAACAGTATATCGGTCGAGCATAAGCACAACCACATTTTCGTAATGAAATAAAACTGCATTTCTATTGTTACAATAACATATTTTAAAAATCGATACGTTACGTACACTACATCAACATACAAAGACATTATATATTAATTACTTGTGACTATGAGACCAAATGAGGAATGGCTAAAGAAATAACATCTTAATATTTTAAAATTAAATTTGTAATTACCAGTGGTCGGAATTGGGTAGAGTTATTCATGGTCTAACATAGGTTTTTAAGTTAATATGTAATCTACTAACAAATGAGCCTTAGTTGCTAAATAAATGAATTTGTTTATTATTTATTATCAAGGAAGGACATGAAGATGGAACAGCAGCAATGATAATGATATAAATAGTTGTTAGTTGCAAGTTGCACTGGTTGTATTCTTCCAACTCCCTCTGTTCGGAGATGAGTATGCGTAGCGTAGGGGAGGATAAAGTAAAAATAATGTTTGTATTCAAGTCACTTTACTAAGTATCTATCAAAGGTTTATATTGTTTACTAAGTCTATTAAATGTTAATGTTAATGATAAATGAGATTATTGTTAGAGAGAACATCCAACCGGTAACGGGAATCGAAAAGTTCTGCTGAAAAAACATATCGACGCTGGAAAGCAAACACGTAGTAACCCGCAAAACCGAAATTGTTCTTTAGAGCAGAAATACTTTAATTATTTTCGATAAATAATTCCTATAAACGGCCATGGTAACAAATTAGGTGTTCCTTAGTCAATTTATATGGAAAGAAAATATTTTTCATTCTATTCTAAATATACAATTTGGTTTTGCAGGTTACTACGTGTTTGCTTTCCAGCGTCGATATGTTACTACACGCTGGCCGGCGGTGACCTACTTTTCGCCACGAGCCGCGCTTATTTACCTAAACTACGTAAAATGCATATGATGCAGTGTTCGGTCATTAACCGAACACCCTCTCCTTTATGCTCAGTGAGGCTAGATTATATGTCACATTATTACAGTGTGTAATTTATTTTTTTAATTTATATTATTGTTTTATAGCCTTTATAAAAATCGTGACTTTTTATACATTTTATTTATATAATTGTAGCCTTTATATAAATCCTTACATTATTATGATTCTAGGGCCCCTTATATACAAAAAATAGTCTAACTTTGTCTGAAGAAAACATTTTTACGATAACCTTTAGTTGCAAGCTCATCTTTGGGTAACCGACTTGCACACGCACTTGGTACAGATAACAAAATTTCAGCTCAACAGTCCAGTGATTTCGTAGTAAATTGGCTGTGACAGACAGACAGACGGGCACACGGGTGATCTCTATAAGGTTTACATTCAATAGTGACACATGATAATTTACCGTATGTGTGGGAACTAGAGTGAAAGTTTAACTATTGCAATAAATAACATTATGTTCTGATTTTCTTTTTGATCGCATTGTTTTATATAAAAAAGCCGCCCAACTGCGAGTCTGACTAGCGTAGCGTATCCGTACCGAAAACGAGCAAAAAATCATGTGTTAGAGTTTGGCAAGCGAAACGTGACACCACCTATTTTTCCGTTTTCATATGGCAACAACATAGAACTGTCAGTTTGACACTACGTTAGACAATTCAAGAATATTGAATTTTGTTGTTTTTGCGAATTTGAACTTGTGTTTTTGGTTAAAAATTATGTCGAAGCCGATAAAAAGTTCATCGAGGAAACTTCTTTCCATCATGATTGACAAGTTTACTGAAGTGAAAACTGAATTAAATAAAAATTTCATGGAGAAATTACAACGATTAGATAAAGTTGTATCTTTTTTAGGTTAGTTTTGTATTATAATTTTGATACTTTCGTTTTAATTTTCTGTAATTAACTAAACAGATATTTTTTATAAAATATTGCTCTATTTCAGATAACTGTGATGGTGATATTCAACCAATAATGGAGGAGATAAATGCAATAAAAACTTTAGAAAAACAAGAAATGCTGAATTCGGAAACGCAGTACTTACAAAAAATTTCTTCAATGACAGGTCTCTTTTCTTGTTTTGATTTAAGATAGATTGATAGTATTCCTATAATATTTACATAGGTTTTTTATGATGTATTGGTTTTTATTGTTGACATCCAATGATGTCATAAGAATGTTTTGTTTAACAAGGAAATTCACAGAATTCATGAAACTAATCAAACCATGTAATTGTTATACATGCTAAATATGCACATAAACTTAACTAAATTAAACATAAATTGCATTCATAGTTGAATAGGTATTTAAATTATTTTGATGTATGTGTCTATCATTATTTGCTTTTAAATACATTTAACATATCTTTGTTTCAAAGTGTTTAATCTTTTATAGATGTAAGTATAAGGACACTAAGAAGGATAAAAAATGAAGCATTAATTAATAAAGGAAAATGGGACACTCCTGGGAAAAAACGACCTCATCAACCAACAGTGTCTGCTTTAGATAATTTTGATTTAAGTGCAATTCGGAATAAAGTAAATGAATTTTACTGTGTGAAAAAAATTGTTCCAACATTAAGAAGCCTTCACAATGAATTAAAAGATGCAATAGGATTCAGTGGTAGCCGTGAGACTTTACGAAAAATTATGCTTAAGAATGGATTTTCTTTTAAAAGCAATGAAAATGAACGTTCTATGCTTATAGAAAAATACCAGATTTCTGCATGGAGGCACAAGTATTTGAGAGAAATAAATATAAAACGAAACGAAGGAAAGCAAATTGTGTACCTTGATGAAACTTATGTACATCAGAATTATAAAGTTAAAAAGTCTTGGCAAGGACCTTCAACAACTGGTGTCACTACAAAGATATCCTCTGGAAAACGGCATATTGTTGTGCATGCTGGATCTGAGGAAGGTTTTGTGCCTGGTGCATTATTAGTGTTCAGTAGTAAATCCAAATCTGCTGATTATCATGATGATATGAACTCATCGAACTTTATGAAATGGGTCAGAGAAAAATTAATACCAAATTTAAGTAAGCCCAGTGTAATTGTTATGGATAATGCCAGCTACCATATAAAACAAATCAATAAACCGCCTATAATGTCTAATACCAAAGCAGATATCCGTAAATGGCTTGTAAATAATGGAATACATTTTGAGGAATATCAGACAAAGGCAGAGTTAATGTGTTTGGTTAATGATAAGAAAACATTGCCTGTATATGAAGCTGAAGAGATTTTAAAAGAACATAATCATGAACTTTTATTGCTGCCACCGTATCATTGTGACTTAAACCCAATAGAGATGGTTTGGAGTCAAGCAAAAAGAAAACTTGCAAGCAGAAACATTGGAATACCAGGAAAGGAAATGGAAAACTTAATAATAGAGTGTTTTAACTTAATTACCCCTAGTGACTGGAAGAAATACACTGATCATGTTTTAAATGTCGAAAATGATTACAAATTAAAAGATGGCATTGTTGAAAACGAACTTGAAAAATTTATTATATCTGTTGGTGCAGACAGTAGTGAAGAGAGTGACTCTGATGATTCCTTGTCATTGTTATCAGGTGTAGAATATTTAGAAACAGATTTTGACTATGAATCAGACTAAAGTATTTTTAGTCTGATTCATAGTCAAAATCTTATCTTAAATTTTCTATTGTGATTAACATGATGATTTTGTGACACCTGTATTATGTAATTTATCCATGGCACTTAATTGTAACAAAAATAAATGTTTTTTTTATTGTAATCTGGTGTTTATATTGACTAATTTAATTTGATAGATAGTGGTTCTGGATCAGAGCAAAAGGTTGTGATGAAAATCCCTTAGGAGACATGTATGTGTTATGAACACATTATAAATATAAGGGCCAGAAATCAAAATTGGCTAACATCACATTTATTAAAAAAATGTGGCCAGAGTCGCCCATATTCATTACAAAAAAACAAAGAAGTCGTTGCAAAAAACACCCTTTTAATTAATGACAAATATGAATTTTTAATATTATAAGTGCTGTTAGCCAATAGGTATAACGAATGGGTTAAAAAAAAGATTCGATTTAGTCCGTCAGTCAGATAATAGAAAAATATTGGATACGTATTTTTTTTCGCTTTAATTTAACAACAAATGGCTTAAGAGGTACTATGCGACGACTTCAAATATGCTTTGCAACAATGTTACTTTAATACAGTTTATCGATACGAAATCAAGTGTCAAAATGGAGTCCAGTGGAGAATGCCGATATTGACATGTGACGACTGATACATAGCGACATCTAACTCATCGCATTAGCATCGTCACAACAATCGATAGTGAGAAGACTAGCATCGTCACAGCCAATCGATAGCAAGACGAACTACAAGAAGTTTCAACACCAAGTAACGAGATGGCGCTGTACCAATATAAACAGCATAAATTAATAACTACAAGACATTTAGAACAAAGAAACCTACATCACACAGAATAAGTTTAATTACCAATTAACATAAATAGAACGTCCAACCTACATCGGTTGGACCGCGGTCTCCGGGCTAATAACACCTAGCACGGAGGGAGACAATTATCCTTTAGTCTCCCTAGCCAGTCGTCTCCATCACCACAGTAGGGACCACAGATTCAACCTTACGGTCCTAAAGACATTTCGAAATTGCTCATCATTGATAGAGAATACGAAATAGTGATTTTGACACAATCAAAGTGTCTATTTTTTACGGTGATGACGATTCTTGGTTGTCAGTTGAGTTAGTGAATAGGCCTACTGATATGCTGTTAACTGTACAATTAAGAACAGTCACGCTTTAGTCAAATGTTCCAAAACAAATAATTTTAATTGATATCTAAATGTTAAGATTAAATATAATTAATAAAAGTATCAAAATTATTTTGCAGTACTACATTCAGTGTTTACTGCTTAAGAATTTTTGAAATTGCCGCCCTTTTCTTGTGACACGTTTCGCTTGCCAGACTCTATATGGGAGCTCCCTTGAATATTTAATTTATTATCTTTTTTAGTATTTCATGTTATATCGGTAACAAAAATATATTATCTGTGAAGATTTCAACTGTTCAGTAATGACAGCAAAAAATATATTATTAAGTTTAAATTAAATTAGATTTCAATTTTCAATTTCAATTTTACCCTTTGGATATGGAACCCTAAAAAAATGAAGACACAGATAATTATCAAATAAAAAACAAGAAATAAACAAAATGTTATAGTTAAACATAAAAACTGAGTAGAAAGTAAAAAAAAACATGCAGTCAGTCAGTTAATATTATTGCTTACCCATTCTTAGATGCACTCAAGAAAAGTGACGTTTAGGTGTAGGCAAAACGCTCTCGAGTTCATCATGATGTATACAAAAACTACCAGGAAGGAGGCTGTCCAAGTTACTGTTCCTAAATTCAGTAGCCGCTGCCAAATTTTTTAATAATTTTATGATGAAAGAAATTTATTTTCATAAGTTTTTTACAAATAAGATCTTTCGAATTTACTTTAAGACCTAAAATATTGATATATCGGTTTTGTGATACAATATATGGGCATATCAATATTAACTGTAACCGATATAAATTTACCCCAATATATCGATTTTTTATTATCTAGACATCTCTAGATTTGATTGACATTTGTTCGTTTTCTGACATTAGATTCAGTGTTGCTAGCTAACAATATCGATACTTAATATAGGTACAAGTACTAGGTTATTAATGATTATGTTATTGTTCCATGCCTTTATCCTTGTTCTGTGGACGCTGTGTGTGGACGTATTTACGTGGCATTTACATTAGACGATAACTGCACGATATCATCGGACTGGTAGTTTAACACAATCATGACTACTATAAGTATATATGATGTTTTCACACTGTCGTTTACCGTTGCCAATAAATAGATGTCGTGCCAAAATCGGGTGATATTGCAACTAGTATCATTAAAAATATGCACATGGCTTAAAATTACTTTAATGTTGTGAAACTAAACTAATACATACACAAGCAGTATTGTGAAACGAAACGTCTACATGTGCAAATGCTGCTACTATTACTACTGAAACTAATATCATGCAACTACTTTTGTAATCTTAACTATATTATACCGTTTCGAATGATACATAGTCTAGCCTGTCCTAGCTTAGCTAGTAAATTGATTATATACATATAATTTTAAAGTGAATTATTTATTTTTTTGCAATCATTAAGCTGTAAAATAAGATGCCACTTTTATCCTAAATATACATGTCATATTTGGTATATTGTATAAATTGAATCATTTTATATTTTTTTACCTAGTAACATCAAAGATCAATTGGATTACAATGGCGGCTATGTCCCCGTCTGAGGTAACTGAAAATAAATAATATTTACGTGTTTTAACCATAACTTCATACAGATGACGTTCATCTCAAATGTTTTTTACACTTTAGATATAAAATAAAAATATTTTGTGAGTCTTAAAACATATTTCTTCAAAATTCAAGTCTTGACAGGTTTTCATCAAAAATCTCAATAAATCCTATAATAAAAACTTCATCATTATTTTAGCGGAGATTACAAAAAGAACTTATGTCCCTGATGAGGGAACCGCCTCCAGGAGTCACCGTGGATGGAGACCAAGCCAGTCAAAATCTTACATTGTGAGTACTTGCATTTTGAAGTTTCAATTAATACAATTCTCAAAATTACTAGAACCCAATTAGAATCCGGGAAAAACTTTTAAACTCAGTATGTATTGACATTTTGCTTTTAACATGCTATCATTATTCTCTAGAAAAAGTGCAGCATGTTTAATGTGAAAAATAAGATCAAAATTCACTTTAGAGTTTGATGCTGTACTTATAACTAAACTGTAAGGTTCTTTCCTTATTGAGATAGAAATTCGCCTTGAAGAAATTCATTCATTCAACTGTGATTATGTACTTCTGTAAAATTTACAACAAAGCAGATAAGATATCCAAACATTAGTTTAATACTAAGCAGAACTCTTTTTGTTATCAGATGGACAGTACACATGGAAGGAGTGCCGGGCACATTATATGAGGGAGAAAAATTTGTATTGCAATTTAAATTTACAAATAAGTATCCATTTGATTCCCCTGAGGTAAGGATACAGCAATATGGCATCAATTAATTTACTAATTTTTATTACTTTATTCATGAAGTTTGAATTACTATTTTACAGTTTGTAATATTTTATGATCTTTATGACTAAGCAGTAAGGCAGATTTAAGGTGTCCCCATTTCTCAGGTTCAATTCCTGACTTGGCCAATATAGAAAAATTTACATCCATGTTGTCTCAGGATTAATTGTACAGTACCTTTGTCTATGAATTTTGGGTCTTAGCAACCAAATTTGCCTATCTAATATTTATTTATATGTTTTGATAGATTTATTCTAGGCTCTGCATTGTAAAATGTTATCAAACAAATGATTAATTGGTGTCACTGATAACTCTATCTAGAAGAAACTGAACAATATTATGCAAATTAATTAATCTGCATTCAAAATCATGTATATCAGTCTACAAATTTTTATTATTTATGAATAGCATTCACAATATTTACATTTATAAGTGAGGGTAGTATTCTTAATTTATTTTACATTAATAAAAAAATATAGAATTTCATAGATAAAGTTTTACTATTTCACTCACTTAAAATATAAAATATAAATAAAGGTAACTTAAAAATGTATTTGGTGATTTTAGTTACACATTTATTGTTATTTATACAAAAAATTGACCAAGAAGCCTATTAAAGTTAGAAATTTTAGTAATAAAAGTTATTATTCTCAATAAAAATACTTAAAAAAATAAAGAGGATTTTTAAGCATTTTTCATTTTTTCAAAAATCCGATATAGTATTGTGAATGCAAAATTGTTCAAATATAATAATAATAAACAGGCTACTGCGACTTGAACACTTTGCTATACTATTGTGAGGTCAAAATTTGAAAAATAAAATGTACTTTATAAAAGATGTACTTAATAAGATGTAAACATTATCAATACCAATATTACAAAAAGAAAAGAGTTGATTGATTGTCTGTTAACATTGAATGGGCTCCTAAGCAACTGAACCAATTTTAAAAATTATAGGTACTTGTGACATAGGCTAAAATATACGGGACTAATAGGGGCGTAGACTACTTTATTATTATTTTTATTTTATAGACATATATGAAATATAAAAAAGTATCATTTAAATAATAAGTTAAAATCTAAAAATAAATTTAATTCTCGCCACCTTCTTTCATGGCGTCGCTATGATGTCACGCCCCTCTAAAACGAATATCGTGCTATGTATGAATAAGGTTTAATTCTCTAAGTTCTAAAATAAGAGAGAATGTTTGCGATCACGTGACAACGAGTATAATTTTTTTTTTTCACAATTAATAAGCAATATTATAAATATAATAAGCATAAAAATGTGATTATCGTTAATATACATTACACATTACAAAAAAAATTATTTAATTTCGTGAACCCATATTAACGGAAAAATAGTTAGCCAAAAATTAATCAATAAAAATATCAAGTAAAAGTATATAGCCATAAAAGACTACACAGATATAATAATCAATACAATAATGTTATGAATCAACCAGCACGTGACATAATAAAATTGTACAATATAACAAATTATTGTAAAATAACTATTTGTGTCTCGTGTGATTAGTCAATTATCACCATCTCAAGTTCTATTTACTGATATGTATATTTAGACACGCACTATAGCTTTAAGTATCTTGAACCTATAAAAAGATGCCAATTTGATAGTTATTGCAAGGGGATAGAGTATTAATTCACTTCTAAATGTAAATATTAACAATGTGTGATTAATTAATAAGCATCTCGCATATCGTAATATGCGTACAATGATAAGTTTATGTGTATGTAGAAAAATAAAATTTCAATAAATCATTGAAATTAGATGTTTAGCGAAACAGAAATCGGTATATCGGTTCACTGAGATATTCGCGCAAGCTAAATTTCGAAGCACGGCAAATTCTGGCCAATCAGAACGTTCGTTCGTTTAGAAGTATCGCGCGCCGGCTGACTGAATGAAAAACGCGTTCGTTGTATTAAATTTTAATCATACGTTTTTATTATCACCGGAATGATTAGGTCTGTTCTGGCGTAATGGCTAGGCCAGACATTGCTTATGTTATGAGACAGAGAACCAAAAGCAATAACAATCTACAGAATATTATAGTTTTTATAGAGCCACTAAAAAGATTGCGTTTTAATATTATTCAAATGTCTAATTGAAATTTCATTTAAAATAAATTAAATTAAAAATGAATAAAGTGTCTCTCATTCATAATCAGCATATCACAATCATAGTATAATAAGTACTTAACTATGGCTAGATTACACGAGTTATAAAATTTTGACAGTAATTTAAATAGATCTTCTAGAGCAGGGTTTCCCAAACTTATTTCGTCTACTGCCCACTTCAAAAATAAATAGCCCAGTTATATAGTTTCGGAGAAATAAGAGTCTTTCTAACGTTATTGGGCTGCCAAGACTACCGTTTATCTCCAGAGGTGGGGCTGCCAGCCTGACGGACACCATTATAAATAAATCATATATGTTTTAGTTCTATTTGTAATAAGCAATCATGACAACTTTGCGGAAACTTAAATTAGCCTAATCCTAATAACTTTATGGAAACTTGAATTAGCCTAACACCATTTTGCCTAATACTAACTTAGGTGCTTTTTATTATTTTTATAGGTGACGTTTGTAGGCAATAATATCCCTGTCCACCCCCACGTATACTCTAATGGGCACATCTGCCTGTCAATACTGACTGATGACTGGTCGCCGGCGCTGTCAGTGCAATCAGTGTGCCTGTCAATCGTATCGATGCTCAGTAGCTGTAAGGAGAAGGTGAGTGTAGGCATTATGCATTTTAAGTTACGCATCATTACGCGTAACTTAAAACTATTTATTGTATAAATCTATGTTGTACTGCCGACTGCTCTAAACATTGAGCTACCCAGGACCTAACAAGACTGACGAATTTTTCAAGCACCTGTTACTTTTCCGCTACTTCAGAGCGATTTTCATCAATGTTCAGGCAATCCACCCAAACAGCCGAAAGAAATATTCTTACAAATATTTTAAACTTTCGGTAAAGTCCATGGTATCCCATCTCAAGAGAACCAGGGACAAAGTGGAGTATAGCATTGTGAACACAAAATTGTTCAAATAAAATAATATTAAGTCTTCAAGAATATCTATGAAAGGCATTGCCAATAAGGAAGTACATGGACATTTTTGACAACTTCATTACCTAACGTACTAAGTGTTAGGGCTTCATTACTACGTTTGAAACTTGGTTTCTGGTATTAATGACATGCCCTTTTTTAATGTCATCACTGATGTTGAAACGGTTTTTTCAATGGATGGAATCGAATAAGGTAAAGGCCTTGATACACCACGCGAGCCCAGTACGTTTTGGTGGGTGTTAATGTCTGCAGACGCGGTAAAAACCATAACGTGCTTTCCGAAGCATGGAGAAGTTCGAGATTATAAATATTTCGGTTACATATTCATTTTATTTATCGAGCTTTTAAAATCATCACCATCTATTTAATGTCTCTTCTGAAGTAGACGCAACCCAGTTGTGCTCTCCGAAGCTCGGAGAAAATAGTTTTCTCTCTCGAGTTATTACATTGGCCACACCTATCCTTCGATCCTGTTGTATAATGTTAATGAATTATCAGTACTACAATATTGCAATTTCCCACTGCATTTTTCACTTAACGCCAAATATTATCAATACAATAAATTCTTTTGTTATTTTGCGATATCACAAGAATTGTGTCAAAAGACTGATATATAAACGCCATTGACACATCATAACTATGTTAACATAAGCAGAATGAATCGTAGACTGAATACTTTTCACTTTCGCATCAGTCATGCTAATTAGCAATAGATTCAATCATAACCGCTTGACATCGTGGGTAGTAGGTGATTTTTTTGCATGATAACAGCAGCATCTATTTAACTAAACACGAGTAATGCTTATCAATTATTTATGATTACGTTATTATAATTCAATATTTGGGGTCAAGGAACTTTAAATTAGGCCACATACATATCCACTATTTGCAAAATGTTTTGAAGTGATAAAATGCTTTAATAGATTTTTTTTTATTTCAGAAAAGACCCCCAGATAATTCCCTCTATGTTAAGACTTGCAATAAAAATCCTAAAAAAACGAAATGGTGGTATCACGGTAAGTGCACACTTTTATTATGTTACGTTATATTTAATTACGGTCATCAGCATAAGTAGTAAAAAAACCTTTTTCTACTAATTAACTTTAAGTATCATCGAGTTGTTTTTTTATATACATTTTGTTAGTCATTTACTAACAATATTTACTAACTGTTTTTTTTTTTTCATTATAAATATAACCAGAAAAAGTATATATTATCGGCGTCAATATCTTCCAAATTATTTTATCTATACATATAAATTGGATATTAATATTTTTATGTGTTACATCTTAAACAGCTGTGATAAAATATATATCCGTTTCATAAAATTGTATTAAGTCAATTTAAGTATTTTCAATATAACAATGATTCACACATGTGATGAGGAAATCTCTACATTGAAGTTCATATCAAAGGCAAAGTCGAACATAACAAATAAAACCATGCATTAACCTCGAAAGCAATAAATGCTTGACAAACGCATGTTAAAATAGCCTTGTTCTTAAGGAAACAGTTTAAAGGTTATTTTGTGTCATAGTTGCTAAGTAATAATTATAATCCAGCAAACGAATATAACTTATAGGCGAAATTTGGCGAAAATTCTTATTTTAGTTAAGTTAGTCATGCAAATAGCATCCATTTTACTATTTTATTATTAATGTATATGTAGTTATGCCAATTCGTTGTGTAAAACTTATTATAATAAATATTTTTTTTTTATCTCTTCCTAATCTGTTCAACAGATGATTTTTTTGGATAGATGTTTCTTTTTACTGTCTGGTCTTATCTTTAGAATTAATTATAATTTATACTACTTGTGATATTATCTATATTATTTCTTACTAAGCGTGGTTGCAAGGATTGTAATTGGTAAACAGAGTTATGAGAATTTTCAACATTTTGACAGTAATAGTTTTTTTTTTTCTATTGTTTCAAACATTTAATTTATGTATAATATGTTCAAAACTTGAATTGTCATTGCTAAATGCGATTTATTTTTTAAAACGATATCAGATTTAATTCGTTTAAGATATATCAGATACTAATTAACAGAATTCTTGCAAAATTACTCATAATTTTGAATGATTTGTAATATTTTTATGGGTCATTGACAGATTAATTTTGGAGTAGCGGCTAGATATTATGGCCGCTTTGAACTTTGTTCCCTCATGAAGCTTCCAATAAATTAATAATTAAATTTAATCAAGAAAATATCCGTACTTTATTGTCAGCAGTTATGCGCAATTTTAGAATATTGAAAAAAAAAATTTGCTTCATTGATTTCTGAACTATATAAATCTCGACAAAATCTTTTCATATTTTTAGTGACAAACAGCTCAATTTACTATGTGCTTTTATTTTATGCATATTCCTTTCAATACTAAATTATTACTAAACAGACATCATAGCATGTCTGCTATAAAAGACTGAAGCGTGCGGGAAATCAACTAAGGCTATTTACTCATGGTTCGATGCAATTGGACCAATATCTGCAGGGGCGAGGTAACTGCGATGACGCTATTGGCTAGTACAAAGACACGTATTCCGTAATGATGGGAATCATACAGCCAGTTGCACAAACGTTGATTAAGATTTTCATTAGTTAAAAGCGACATTACCCATACAAAATTGACATTCATTAGAGCTTAAAGGCGTCATTAACCCTTAATGGACGTTTGTGCAACTGACTGATAATGTGTTAAAGGCATCTCGATAATTAATCGATATTATATGTCATTCATTAGAAATATATTTTATTAAATTTATTTTGGTTTTAATTTACAATTTATAGCACTATATACTAATCGATGGACAAGTCATCCAACGGCAAGGCTTTCAGCATTTCTTGTAACCTGCTACACTTTACCTCCGGTTTACCTACTACACTTTCTAATTTAAAGCTATTACAAAATGCACCGAGGCCCAAAAACATATAAATGAAAGGGTTGCGCCACTGTGCTCATATAAAAATATTAAGTTAAATCTACAAGAAAAAAGTTTCTTAAAAACAAGCTTATTTTTGCGCACTAAAACGTAAATAATAATTTTGTGCAAATAATTTTCTCTATGCTATAGCGCATAAAAATATATGTATTTCCTCGTCTTCGATTTCGTTAGCGATACGAACTTTTCAAGACTCAATTACTGTAAGATAAAATTATAATTTATATTTTAGTGAGTTAGTTTTTTAATTATATTTTTAGTTTTGTCAATATATCTTGTTGTTCTCATAAAGACGGATCTAAAGAGCCCAAACACGATGCAGTTGCATTATTTCATTGCTAAATTCCTATGACCACCTTCCAATTTCATCATCAAATCAGCTTCCTGACACCATAATATGGCAATGTCATCTGACTTATATGTCTATGAAAAATTTCAAACCTATAGAAAGGTCAAATTTGAGTTCGAAAATTTGCGCAATCATGGGAGCGCACATGGTGGCCTAAAGTGAAAAACATTGCGAGCTCTGTCATACCATACTATGTACTTGTATTTCTTTCCACTTAATTAACGTGATGATAACTGTTTACTGATCTTGATTTATAATACAAAAAAATATTTAATTTTTCAATTTAATTTTACAAATACATTTGTTAATTTTAATTCAAATCTAAATCATAATTTGTATACGTATTGATAAAACCAAAATAAAGCACATTTTTAAATAAAATTTAGTTACCTCATTTGTAAAAAAAAAATTGACAAAAATTTAAAAAAAAATTGATTAAAAAAAAAAATTGACACCCCTCTGTCTACCCAAATCACAGTATCGCAGTTGTTTGGTGATATAAATGATTAGATAGTTTGTTGATTTTAATATTTTGTCAAAAAAAAACACGTTTAATTTCAAAGCGCCAAAGCACGCAAGATTGCGGACGCTAGGTGTCGCTGAAGTCGTGCACATAACCAATACCAAACAACTTTTACTAAATTCAATATATTTTTATAAATCAAATATAAAAGGTGTGTGTTTACGGTTTCGCGTGCATTTGTCATTTTTTCTAGCGCGTTCCAGTGCGGATTGGTGATAAAGCAATATTTTCTTAATAGCTGAAACCAAAACACTGAGAATTCCTAACTAGGCCCCCGTTAAGGTCCCAATGAGGATTGGTAATGCTAAAGCACTGATATTCTACCCAGTAATCGGTATCAAGCATTTGGAGCGATATCGCAGACCATTGAGTACGTACATACAATTCTATGTCGAGAAGATTTATGACCGATATCAACAGATTGTCCAATGAGTGAACACTTGCAATTCTCCATACATTTTATAAGGGCGTGCGATTCGTGCGCGATCCATCATTGATACCGAATTGCAACGCATCGAGCCATGAGTAAAAGAGCCTTAATATGGCTTGCAAAACGTATAATAGTAGTCTGAGACGTGACGAAGCCCGACGAATCCTAACCTGAATCAGAAATACCCCACCGTATACGGCTGAGACGGATTGACTGATTAGCAATTTTATTATACCTTTGGTCTTAAGAATTCCGATTATTTCTTTCTTTCGCCTCCTTCGCTGCGTTCTTTTGTGATGGATCTGCTTTTACCTTTAGTAAGACTGATCTGCGTAAACAAAGATTCGCGACACGCATATTTGTTGGATTTTACTGTAAGCCCATTCTGTTCAAAATCAATCAAATTATAGCTCATGAAACGGTATATAAGGTAAAAGTCCAATTCACAAAATATCCAATCCAATATCATGATCAATATTAATGAATAAATGTAGCACACTAGTTGAATTACTGCTCATAGCTTGTCTTAGAAATATTAAACATTAACACCTTGCTATATATACATATATAATTGTATCCATAGTATTCAACAAACCCACCATGATAAGAAGATTTTTGGAATTGAACTTTTAGTGAATTAGTCATTTTGGAAACAGGACATTTCAGGAATTACCTTTTGAAACCGTTAAGCACTCTGGGACATTCTGAACTGAAAGAAATTAAACCTCTAATGCTGTGACAGCGCTATGTTGGCTGTATTTGTTATAGAGTAGCAAAACAAGTCGTATTCACAGTGATAATACGTTTCAGACGATTCCGTGTAACATCACACCGCGGCGCTGTATCGAGCATGGACGATAAAAATCTCAGTATGTGATAAGTGTTACACTGCGGGACGATGTGACGTGTTTGTACATACGCGAGTGAGTGCCGGCGAGCGGCAGACGGAGATACTGGGGGCTTTACTTGAACGATACCGACACAAAACTATACCATGAATACTGTTTAAAAATGTTTAAAAAAACTGTAAAACTTTATTATATTTCATTTTCATAAACCGTTTTTAAATTTTGTTCGCGAATGTACACACCAGCACATTAAATTATATGCAAAAAGTGTTCAAGTTCAATAAATTACTTATCACTGACGATAGATGTCGCTGACGTTTTAATTTGGTGAATTTTTGTCAATAAAATGTCGTTAATATTTTATGATGTTACGCTAAAACTTTGATTTCTGTATGTTCTAAACACCTTTGTATTAATAAAAAAAACACGTTTTAATCAAATTGAAGGGTATTGAGAAAATACAGCAAACAAAATCTGTTGTTGAGTACATTGGATAAGGTTACTGGACACTCGTAAAATAAATAAAATGTCAAATTATTACACCAACGCCATCTGTTGACGTTTGAAAGTAACGAAACTTTAACGTTCTACTGAAACAGTTTTTTATAACTCTGTATGTGCCGTCAACTATATATGTTCTGCACTGAAATTGTACTGAAAATATGTATAAATTAAAATGCAACAGCACTTCAGGTTACTATAAAATGTTACCACATTCAATTTTGGACTTAACTGTTAACAGATTAAGGTTCAATTAAAAAATAGAAGTGAAATATCAGCAGTTTTCGATAAACTGAAGTGCTGTCGACTGTACCTTTTTTTTTCTAAATAATTTGTTCAGTGCTAGTTTTTAATTTTTTTTTTTTTTGTATATTTTGTAAATTTAGTACCTGAGATTGTGTTTCCAATTGTAAAACTCTGCTCTTTATTTTTTATTCCTACATAAAACTTAATAAACTTAATTTATTTATAATATGCATTTTGAATGAGCTGTTCAAATAATTACTCTGATTCTGTACTACATAAAGCCCACAATGTGTTACCAGCTGCTTGCGACTCGTGGCTGTGAAATTGAAAGTGGATATATTAGCTATAATGAACTAACAACTGAAGGGTGAAATAAAGATATTTTCCATCTCTTAAAAATTATTTATCATTATAAAAATGTCCAATCTTAGAAGTATAATCTTAAGGTGAGTATTCACTAAATTATTTACACGAGACAGATACATTTACACAGAGCGCTCATGTTTGTTGAACTTGATTGAGTCGAGCAAATTTGTATAACTTAAAAACCCTTTAAGTGGACTGCTTCAAATCGCAATTGATCAATGTTGCCCTATTTTCAGTAAGTCTAATGTACAATTCTTGTTTGATCCATTTGACGATTAGACAACATTTAATCCAATGATCCTTTTCATATGATTGCGTTATACAAAATAACTATATATATGTACACAAAATATAATTTTTTACTTTTCCCCTCTTTACATTTTTATAGACATGGATGTAAAAAAATATTTAGATTAATCTTTGAAGCAACTTTTTGTCCATCCTTTACATGCAAATGATTTATATAAATGCCAGAAGCATTAAGTCACGGTGATAGAAAATCACCAGCATGCTCGTAGTCTTACGTACATGAACACTGAAAAATACTTTGAAATTCTATTTAAGTTCACTCTACAGATTTATGCTTATTATAAGACGCCTTGTTGTAACATATTATCGCTTGATGTATGCCACACATTAATTATTTTCATTTTGTTATTAGAAATTAGGTATGGAATGGAAATTGCTA
This sequence comes from Diatraea saccharalis, assembly GCA_918026875.4. Classification (NCBI taxonomy): domain Eukaryota; kingdom Metazoa; phylum Arthropoda; class Insecta; order Lepidoptera; family Crambidae; genus Diatraea; species Diatraea saccharalis. The sequence continues at coordinate 14,707,640 of OU893337.1, forward strand.
ATTTAAATCATTTTCACGTGGTATCAATACTGTCAAAATTTTTTGGTCCGTCCATAAAGGCAAACTAGGCAACAGCCTAGGGCGCTCGTATTTGCGGGCGGCATGGCATGGCAAACGGAATGTTTGCTCTAATGATTTGAACCTTAAAAATGCCATACCAGCCAAAGCATAAGTACCTAAGTTCTTTTGTCGTAGGAAAAATTACATTGTTTAAAATCGGTGTGCCTACATTAGTCTTATTTTTTGTGGATTTTTTATGGGCGTAGTTCTGGTGTTTTGCCTAGGATGCCAAGTTTCAGTTAATCAAATTCACAATAGCAGACGATGTGAAAATAGCAATGTAACACACATACCAACGTAGACTACACAGTCAAACAGCATTATATACATAATTCAAATATTTTCAACTTATTCTGAACCTTAAAAAGTACAGTGTTTAAATTCGATTACGGAAATTTTGTTATTATTTTATTTTAACCTGCTGGTGTACCTTGGTACTAATCCATAAATTAGCGACTAAATAAAGTCGAGAATTCGTTTCAGGATCCAATAAGATGGCAACACTTTAATAAGCATAATAAGATTATCCATTCCCTACATCGATGGTCAGTCAATGACGTTAAAGTAATAGCTATTTTCGGGTTTACTACCATGTACTTTATCCTTTAGTTTCAGATACGTCTGCACCACAACTACAACTGAAATATCGAGGAAAAGACTCAATTTAAACAAGGTTCATGTTACCACCATGGTAGAATCCCGTAAATAACTATTATTGAATAATTATTCGTGCCTAATAGAAAGTATGAGGATTTTTCTTTATTAATTTGGTGGTTTTCCCAGTTTTTAGTGATATGTGAAAAATATACCTAGTCTTTGTAATGTATCGTTTCCGAATCGCGAACCCCAATTGTAAATATAGAGATACCGAGATTTATTTTATAATTAATATTCTGTACCGTTAATTTGGCGACGTGTACACGGAAACTGCGTTCTTGTTGTGTAGAAAGTTATGTAAATTTATTTTTGTACATATACGACGGCACATCAAGTTTCACACACAAAAAAAAGTCAATCGATTTTGTACTCTACTGCCAGCGTTATAAGATTTAAAATCAGTTGAGTTAGACAGTTTTGTATTATTTGATGTGCTGTCGTCTGTACAAACTCGCAGTTCAACATAATTGTCACTTGTGGAGGGTGTTATATTTTTTGACAAGAAATCTATGTAATAACAATGCGTATTGCAATTTGAAATGTTTTCGAATGTTAAATATTTTTGTTTTAATATTTATTTTTCAGGTATTATTGGATAGACTTAAAACTTAATATAATTACTATTAAAAATACATGTACAATTCAACATCAAATTGCATTAATAATATTTAATTAAAAAGCAATGAAATTTTGTAATAATCTTTCTTTTGTTTATTTTTAATAAAATCCCCTCTTCTTACAAACATACAAGATGATTTAACTAATGTTTCTTCTGGCTATCCGCCCGTGACTTCGGCCGCTTGGAATTCAGCTATTATCGGTCTTTGTATTTTAATCCCTTTGAACGGTAAACTGATTTAATGAAATCACAAACTGTTTTAATTCGGATGCTAAATGCCATGCAAACATTGAAGTGATATAATCGCTATATATCTGACTCTAATATCATAGGTAGGTATTACAATAAAGGACCACGCACTGAAGCCGCTGGCGGAAAGCTAATTAATGAAAGGGCACGATCCATAAGAGTGGTTCGCTGGTATCACGGTGTCACCATCTCAGGTCCCAGGTACAGGAACTCTATATTATCTCTGGTCCGGATGTTAATACTAGTGCTTTAGGAACGTGATGTGGTCTAATATTTATTTATTATGCATTATTATAAGGTAACAATGTGCTAATGATATAAACAATGACAAATAAACTGTACTTCAATTATTTATTTACAATAATACAACCGTTTTATTATTTTAGCAAAATTATACTGTCACATTTGCGTTCTTACCGCACAGCTTGGTGCATCAATATTAACCATAGATTTATTATGAATTAAACCATATGAATATTTTAACTTGCAAGATAAGCCGCAAGGAAGATTTATACAAAAAGTTAGCACCGTTTAAAAATAAACAATCTTATGTTTCAATTTATTTTCTTTACACTGCAAGGAAATGCAACAAAATTATTAAACTACAAAAATATATAACTTTTCAAAACAAATTTATTTTACACAGCTAACCAATGCAACATAAAATTTTTATGGAGGTTATTAAAATCTACAAAAATATAACTTTCCCAAAGATTTTCTACAAAATATTTACATTCTATCCATTTCTTGAGAAATTTGGTAATGAAGGTCCATTTTAAGGGAAATTGGCTAACCATAGAAGCAAACGGTGCGATTTCGTCTTCGAATAGGTGTCCTAATAAATTTCATGATGATTTAAGAACAAGGCCAGCCCCTCTATATAGGCAACTTTCTAGGGCGCTCCTGTTTGGTTGGCGGCATGGTATGGGAAACAAATTTATTTTTTCGTTGAACATGATCCCTGGCCGCGGTATTCAATCGGCACCCAGGAAATTTCTTTTGTCATTGGCAAATTTACACTCTTTAATCGGTGTAGGTACCTACATTAATCTGTTTTGTGGTGATTTTTAGGGTCATCGCCTAGGGTGCTTAAGTTTCATTGAACCGCCACTGTACGATTGGTAGCGCAGATTAGAAGAGTTAAGACGTCTTTCTGTATTCTCTGGTTAAGGCACTCTAATGAATTAGGTTGGAAGGGACCCCTTTTCTTACAAAGATTTTTATGAAAGGTTCCATCTTCTAAATATAAAGCGTAACTGTTCTCTTTAGATACTAGACGCGCACATTTTTATTGAGAAGAATTTGATGCTTCGATTCGCTTTGACTCTGCGCCACCCATGGCCTATTACGGCTGTTTCGCGTGCACGTGTCACCAAATATAGCGGCAATAACATTAGTTTTAATTGAACGCTCGGGCGATCAAACAATTCTATGTTACGTTTATTGCGATGATCGCACGATGACTATGCGTGTTTAATCTCGTCGTACGACGAAATCGCATCGTTTGCTCGTAGGTACCATTATATAAAATATTCGCCACATGGCTGGTTTGGTCATGATTGTTCAACTTTAAAATAACATAACTGTTTACAAGGATAAATATGACAACTGCTTTTTTATTACTTTTCTATCATCTTTTCTTGTTCACTAAATTAAATATTTGATTTTTAACTTATTTTAATGATTTTATTTACAATATAATAAGTGTCTTTAGAGACAAAGTCAAACCTAAAAATAGCTTCGTATATACAGAATATAAATAAATATATTAAATATAAACAAAAATCGTTTTACAATTATGCAGTTTTAACTAAAATACCATAGTGTTGATTTTGACACAGCCAACAATACTACTCGTACATCCATTTCTAGTCTGATCATGATTTTTTTTCTTTTTTACTTTCAATATTTTTAAATTACTGTAATAGTTTCTCATAGTTGTTTCTCTTTTCAAAATGAAAATAAGTTACAAAATAATAATAAACAGAATCTATGTAAGTAAACAAAGCACTTATCAATTTAATAGGGTTTAATTACTAATGTAAGCATCAGCACTTGTATTTTGAGCAATAGTTAATATTTTCACAGACATGAATAAGAATTATCAAATAATTAATAATCAATAGATATTTTTTCCATTTTTGATTTAGTATTATTGCACAAATCCTTTCAAACAACCATTGATTTTGTCTGTCAACAGTAAAATAACAAATAAAAACACTCAAGAAACTAACATGCCTCTCTTTCTCCCATAACACTTGGCACATTTAAGGCAATGCAGACAATATCTTTGGCATTTTGCTGAGATAATAGTCATGATCATATCGTGTTACAATTATACCATCTGTAACTTTCACATTGCTATCAGTTGAATAGTCAATATTTTCACCTTTTACTGTAGTCATCATTCCATCGACAGCCATAATAATTGCATTACCGGCACAGAGGTCCCATTTCTTAATAGCAGTAGCGTGAAGATAAACATCATATGTACCATTTACAACTCCCATCACCTTGAATCCAGCACCAGCAGCAGGGGTCACAATAGTGTTTGCCCCAAATGCCTCTTTAGCAATTTCTGCTACCTTACCAGGATGAGATCTTGATACTACCACCCGGGGATGCTCTTTATTTTCTTCTTGCTAAAAGTTCAGTTATTAATTAGGCTTGCATCATTTTATTACAATCATGAAACACATTATAATAGAGAGTTTTAACTACCAATAAAACTTACCTATTATTTTTCCTAAAGACATCCGGAATCCATCTTGAGTCAAGCATCATCCTTTTTGTGACGTTTCCGGTCCAAAACAATACCTCCCTTCTTACTTCCGGCGCCTGTGCTGCCATCTAGTTTGCGGATAGCGAACCAATGACTTTTAGGCACGAACGCTTACCGTCATTATACCTACTCTAGATGCACCAGGTAGAACTTACCTGGATTCCGGATATCTTTAGGAAAAATAATAGGTAAGTTTTATTGGTAGTTAAAACTCTCTATTATTTGTTCCGTTCGATATCCGGAATCCATCTTGAGTGATGTGTTTGTTATCTCCTGGTGAGTGCCATTGGTGACGCTATAATGTGTTGCAGGTATAAAAAGTCAAATGTAGTCTGATGAGAAAAAATAATGCATATTATAAGTATATTATGCTATTACACACATAGTACATATATTATGCTGTTACATAACAATGCAATTATAATAATTATTCAAGTGTTTCGGTAATCTAAGCTAAATAAATATTGGCTTATCTGTTATCGGTCAATATCATTAATTAAGAATAATAAAAATGTAAATACATAGATATCGAAATTTTCTTGATTGTCCGATTTATCAGTTTTCGATAGGACTTCTTAAAAGTATGTTCTTGGCGCCAGTTCACAGTTTCAGTAATTTATCCATCGGAAACAGTTCCAGTCAATTTAGAGATGGAACTGCAGATGTAATAGACCCTGAAGAATCTTCTACATTATGTACTTCTATTTAGCATTTTTGAGAACAGAGTAGTTAACTCGTGAAAATTACTTCTTTTTGGGGCTTTTTCAATACAAAAATTGATCGCGTGTCCAATACAAGCAATCGAATGATTTGCGTCAGTTAATCATTTCTATCCAGGCTGTCATAATTACTATTATCTGTTTTTAATACAAAATGGGACCATAAGACAAAAAATCATTTTCGTCCCTGTACTTCAAAGGTTAAAAGGGTTAAATAATGGATTCTGCGACCTTGAAGATTGTGAAATTATGCTTAATTTCCAGCAACTTAAATAGAGGCAATTCTGCCAATCTACGTAAAATTTCCATTGTACTATATACCTGAAGTCTAATATTATTAGTGCAATGTCTTCCTAACAATTCAATATTGATAGATATATTTATTATTTTATGATCTAGTAACAAGAATGTGTCATAAAGGGTTGTAGTCGAAGCGCTATTGACCCTCCACCATTACGCCGACATTAGCAGAATTTCCCTACCGGGCACTTGTTATTTGCAGAATTAATACTAGTAGATATTTATAGTCGCTTTACATTAAATCGATAGTTTCAAGATTTTCTTTATTTTATTTTGTTCTGTCAGACTTTTAAATAAATTTTCTGAATTTCGGGGGATGAACACCTGTTGCCATACCTATTGCAGTATTTGCGGAAACAAATCGTCAGCCAAGACACTTTGTCCCATTTTGGAACAATCATAATGTACTTACTTGCCTTGACGCTTACTGGAGTCGAGAACGTATTTGCGGAATCATGTTTGAATAAGGCCAGCTTGCATTTGCACTGATGACGTCATGCGTTATGACTTATTAGCTTGCTCGTCCGTCACATCCATTGTCATGAACCTGGGAATGATGTGTGCTTTTGTCGATGGAATAAGTTCACATCTGGTGTACATTGGGCTGCTAGATTTAGTATTCAGGCTATGCATAATTTCTAAATCTGCCTTGTTCGTGTCATAATTACAATAATTTCCTAGATTTGGTCCTCCATCTTTGTTTATGTACGGGAATCGGTACAGTTCTCTTAGCATTTACATCTAGGCATTCCGCGAAATGAAGACTCGCGTGAGTAATTGCCCCGAGTTGAGCACTCGAACAGATTTCCTATGCACCTGTCCTCGGATGTTGAGCGATTTGCGTTGCATTTATTGGAAGGTATCATGATACAACATTTACTTACCATTTTAAGTCATTCAGTAATGGGTCTGGTAATCCGAATAGGTAGTAATAGTTTTAAGCTGTCGATGTTAGTGTTGCAGTGTGCGACAGTGTTATCACCCTGTTCGAATCACAAACGAGGCAAAGTCGAGTCTCACCATTAGGAACTGGGCCTGTCTGAGGGACTAACCGCTTTGTACAATCTGATGCTGAAGTGCCATGCGTAGCGTGAAGCGTTCGGTTCAAACAGGGACTTCACTAAATGTTCAGTACTGATTCTGGTAGTTTGATTCGGTGGTAATGGTGATCTTTGGGCAACTGTCGATGGTAGTATTGCAGTGTGCGATAGTGTAGTCACCCTCTTCGAATCACAAACGAGGCAAAGTCGAGTCTCCTCATTAGGAACTGGGCCTGTCTGAGGGACTAACCGCCTTGTACAATCTGATGCTGAAATGCCATGCGTAGCGTGAAGCGTTCGATTCAAACAGTGACTTCGCTGAATGTTCTGTACTGAGTCTGGTAGTTTGATTCGGTGGTAATGGTGATCTTTGGGCAACTGTCGATGGTAGTATTGCTGTGTGCAACAGTGTAATCACCCTCTTCGAATCACAAACGAGGCAAAGTCGAGTCTCCCCATTAGGAACTGGGCCTGTCTGAGGGACTAACCGCCACGTGTAGTCGCCTCGTGCTGAAGTGCCATGCGTAGCGTAAGGCACTTCGGTTCCGACAGGGACTTACCCCTGACTTCCCCAGCACTTCCCGGCACCTCGTGACCGTGTTGGTCACGATGCACCAGGCAACGCCGAGGAAGCTCAGAACCAGCACACACTGCTCGAAGTTGAGAGACCACCCTAAGCGTTGCTATTGTGGTAGCGCAGTTGTTGTGTTGGTCTAGGCAGAAAAGTTTTTGAGTACCGATGGCAGTCCAAAGAGACACGTCAGTTGCATTAGGTAGGTTGTTGTATGCCAGTCTCAAGAACCTGTGAACCAGATGTTGTTCGGCGATACTCAAATGAAAATACTTTTGGCTCGGATATATTTTCGTAAACCATTCGTTTTGTATGAGAATGTTCAGAATACGAAAATTATTGATCAGTCGAAAAGGTTTTATTTTGACAAATCAGTGTCGTTTTAAATGAAATTGTCGGGCTTTAACATTAGAAGAGGAAATGATACAAAACAGGGTGTTTTTTGTAATCTCCAGTATATTAATTTGAGCATTGCAAATGATATTTGAAGATGGTTTAAAATCCCACGCATAAAAATATAATTTTTATACCATCACATACCTACATAGTTTAGATACCAAATGATATAGTTAAACACTTGTATTATGGAAATCTGAAACAACGAAGGTAACAACACCCAGACCAGAGACAATATAGAAAAGCTCATTATCTGTATTAACATGACCGAGAGTGGAATGCGGGAGCTCGGAAATGGTGACACCTTGGAACTGGTTAGCCACTCGCCCAAGATTCCACATATGCAATCTGGAACATCCTGATTGTTTCATAAACTTACAGATCGCATTAGATAGCCCCCTCCAATGTGTCATGTCATGCATTGTATTTATTTCTAAAGTTTAATGAACTGGTCTCATTACCATTTAAATATTGGTGTGTACTTCTGGTAATCTACCTTGAATCAACTTGCAGTTGCAACCATTTTATGCACCCCCTTGTTTTTTGGGTGCAATATACTATTATTAAAGAAGAACTTGTTCGTTCTTCCTATCAGCCAAGAGACGTCCTGAAGAAGTGGTGGGGAAAAATGTTGGACGATTCAAAAGAGAAGTCTATTTGAATAAATATTATTTTGACTTTGACTTTGAACTCTGAATTTGGCAAAAATTTCTGTAAAGGCACCTCAGAAAACTTCGCCACGGCTCTGAACACATCAGTGCGTCTTCCACTTAATATTTGGAAAATATAATCCTTGTTGAATGTTGATTAGATTTTATCAAAAAGCTCTTTAGCATTAAGGTCTTTAGCAATAGATCAATCTACAATTTGTTGTAAACTAGTTCTAAACTAATTGATTCATACTTTAATTCTGTTAAGGTATTTGTTAATTTGCTGTAGATTGTACCATTTCTATAAAATATAATTATAATGACTTCTATTCTCGCAAATAAAGATCTTATCTTAAATCATCAAATTGTTGTAGCAGAAACAAATCGCCTCAACTTATAATTTAATTTGAGCATGTTTCATCTAATTTGGTTTCACCATAGACTGGGTCGTTAACGTTATTAACAAAAAAAAAAATCCTATTTGAACTTGTGTTGATTGTTTTACTATAGTAGGTACATAAAGAAAATTATCACCAGTCGTAACCGCTGCAAGTAGGAACTGTTCAGGACCGTGGGGTCGTAAGGAACGTGATGGTGGCTGTGGTTGCCATAATTGCGGTCCTGGTATGGATACTATGTGCTATTTTGTTATGGAAAAATGCATAGGTGGATTTAGTTTTCCAGATTTTATCATGCATTATCAAAAAATGTCACTGGTTGGGGTAACAAATCGAATGCAAATCACTTACAGTTTTTCTCGCTTCTGTACCTTACTTGCTCTCTCCGAGCTGGAATCCGACGACACTGTTCGATGAGCTCGAAGACAATAAACGAGCTTGCTTCAATGCTGTTTTCTTTGTTTATTTCGCTGTCCCATTGCTCCATTACGAAGGGAGGTTAATTTTATATTCATTTCATTTTAATTTTAACACTAAACTATATAATAATAAGTATAATTTGTGCACATTTTATGTAGGACCGATGTTTTCGCCACGAAAAACGACGCTATAATGACGGTAAGCGTTCGTGCCTAAAAGTCATTGGTTCGCTATCCGCAAACTAGATGGCAGCACAGGCGCCGGAAGTAAGAAGGGAGGTATTGTTTTGGACCGGAAACGTCACAAAAAGGATGATGCTTGACTCAAGATGGATTCCGGATATCGAACGGAACAAATAATAGGTTATTATTATAATAATTTTCTTCTGGGCAAGCTCCTTCCACTGTATATATAATTTCATTCATGTCCTTGGACCAAAATAAGGTCAAAAGGGAGCCCATTATGAATAATAAACCATTTGTTATGGTTTGCACTGTTTTGTTTGCAGTGACAATGCTACCATCAAGAATATTATAAATATTAATAAATATAACTATCACAGAAGCTAGCTTTTAAAATTATATATCAAAGAACTTGATAAATATATTTTTTTACATTATTTATATTTCTCTTGATTGATATTAGTGGATCTAATAAAAGGCTGATTGCAGATAGACAGAGAGAAAAGAAAAAAAAAATATGTCAATAATTGTTAATTTGCACAAAGAGAAACTTACATGAGGCACATTTGCAATATTGTTGGATGTCTTCTTAGTATGCCAACCCCAATAAGTTGTTGGTGGGAATGGATAGTGTATCACCCCAATTATTGGAACACCATGTATAGCAACACATACCATTGTTGTCACATATTGATATAAAGATTCTGAAATATTACATTTTAAATTTAATATTGTAAATCACATACTAATAATTTATATACAAAAATAAGTTATGTTATATGTAGCAAGTAGTACTTTTAAAATATAAGTACATAATTAGTAGTATTGAACATTTTATTTGACATAATTCTAAATAAAAATCATAATTACTATTAACATTTACACTACTTTTTATATATATCATAATATACTTATCAGAGATATACATGCTTTCAGGAATTCTTAATAAATACCTGTATATTCTTGAGTTGCATCCAAAGGATCAATCCAAATTGTTACATCTTTAGCAAGAACATACTCATCATTCATATAATCAATAATTTTGTGTTCAAACAATTGAGATTCTGTTTCAAGAACCTCTTGTTGTTCACATCTCGAATCTCCTTTAGAATGTTCTTCTGACACAATGCTCAGTTTAGGGAAGGTATTTTTTAAGCTGTAGAACATAGCACAATGCGATGCGTAGTCTGCATCAGTAACGGGATCGTTAGCACCTTCCTGTGTTTTACCTTTACTTTTAACATTTAACTCGTGATTTTTACCGTCTATTACTTTCTTTCCACCTATCTCTGCAGCACGAATTGAAGCTTTTAGTAAAGTTTTTAAGTTAATAAGATCACTTTTATCAGATGGATAATTAGAACCACCAGCGCGCCAATAAATAATAAGAAATAATATAAACACCAATGTAAAACACGCGAATTTATTTACTCGTAGTGTTCCACCAAAATTCATTGCGGTTTTATTACTAAGACTAATAATGTAATTTTAATTCAAAAATATAAATGCAAAAACACGATAGGAAAGTCGAGCAATGTAAACATCAAAAATTACATTGACACTTAGTTTGTGACATTAACACTGGCAGTTGGCTTGGCAATGCTTCTTTTTTCGTTTCAAACAAAGGAAACCTCACACAGCCAAGTCTTAGAATGATGAATATCAATGGATCCGTCAAATAGCTTTAAACTTCCTGTCTAACTAAAGTCTTAACATTTAGAAATACACCTGTTTTTGTTTCATAAAAATAGAGCGAGAAACTTTGAAGTTATTATTGTTTTAACTTCTGTCTAAAAATTTCACCTCGGTGCCCGTGGACGTGTGACGTCATGTTATATAACGTTACACTCGCGGTACTAGGTCACTCATATATCGTACCGGTTTCTTGACGACAATGTGGAAATGTTTAGGTTTTCTCTCATGTTTAAAAGTAAATTAGTTTTCAAAGCTCTATAAACAAGTCATATTATATTTGTACTTTTTCGTATTTGTATCGATATCTAAGTTTCGAACTTTGCAAAAAACAATGGTCAAAATGGACTACGAAAAAAAAGTTCTTGTACCAAGATGGAACTATCACCAAAATGTAGTATAAGTTGAATGTAATTATTATATACCAACGATTTATTTTTAAAAGCTGGGAAAAGAAAGATATTCCTCTCTAAAATATGTCTTTATTTTTTGGTACGCAGTTTAATTTATGTTATTTTTGAACGCATCTTAATAATAATAATGTCATTCCTAGAGAAGTCCCTCTCTTTTCATAGAACAAGATCGATTTTATATCAGATTAATCGAATTTGATACAAATCTTAATTATTGACTAACCATATAAATCCATGAAAATTATAAAACTTAGATAAGATTACTAAAATAAATAGATGTTACTTAGAGGAAAATAGTTTATTTATAATGAAATTAAAAACTAATGATTATTCATAAGAATCGATATTACAGTATTCAATCGATTGCGACCTCCCCTTTTTAGACAAGTACCTATCTATGTGTAGACGTGTTTCTACGCAGACCGTTTTGTAACTTTGGCGGTGATTTTGTATTATAGTCTGTATTATGGGGAGCATACTAGGTTCCATGGGCAGTATAGAATTGAGGTCTGTAGAGAAATACCGGATTCTCTGGATTGATTAGAATTAGACTTAAATATAAATAAAGTCCTAATTATAAAGGGTAGAATTAAGTCGACACATTGGAAGGAAACAATATTATGTGTACATTTTAATAAATAATGACACATCCGGGTAAGATGGCATAAGAGAACACTGCTATAATAGGGATGATGACTAATTTTTGTTTGTTTGTCCGTCAGGTAGAGTGTTAAAAAATATTAAACACGTATTTTTTTATTTTTTCGTAATCATAAAATTACGGCATTACATGGAGTTGAAATTTTGCATGACTTCACGTTTTCTACTAAACTGTGACGTAGCGAGCCCCCACTCCTTTATTTTAATGCCTGTTATCTAAGCTATTTCTTGTTAAATTGAAGTAAAAAAAAAATTTTCTATTATCTGACTGACGGACTAAATAGAATTGCATTTTTTTTTACCCAGTCATCATCCCTATTGTCTTATTGGTCGATGTACACTATGCTGTGCTCATATAATGACCATAGTTTGGTATCTTGAATGGGCCAGACACGAACAGAATGTAGCTGCTCCTGTAGCATTCCGTGATGAGGTATTCATTAGAGTTGTAATAAAAAAAAAGAAAAATGAACATGTTGTTTTGCTATATCCTTTTGAAATTAGTATTTTCACTACTACTTTACATAAGTTATAGTGTAAGATAGAAAAGTAGAGTTATTGAGAGCAATCTTAAAAATTCTATTTTTTTTTAATGTTCATTGGTTCACAATAAATGATTTTATTTCTTACAGTCAATAAAAATAATATATCAGATATGGAGCAAGTTTGAAGTATTATGTGAAAGTATGCACTTCTAGGACCACGATTAGGCATTATCTGACGTGTGCTTTACATATTTCAACTGTAATACCTCTAACTCAAAATGCTACAGTTTAAATAATACGACATAACCTCAAAACATATTACACAATTACTAGATACTCCCAGCTTTTAAAAATATATTTAATGTCTTTCTTTGTTCTAGTTGCATAGGCAAACAAAATAACATATGTTTCATCAAGTTACGTTTTATGCGATTTTACTAGTCCAAGCATGTTAGGCAGATGGCCATTGTTCTTTCAGTTTATTAATATATTAGTTAAATAGAGCGAAAATGACTATGTTTGGCCCATTCGGTTCCTGCAAAAATGAACCTTTACTAGAGTCGCCATCTAGTGTGGTGCTTTTTAAGTGCTTTCTTTTTTTTCTTAAAATACTTCCTCGTTTTAAAGCACAGTTATAATGGATGACACCAATCCACCTAGCAACCCGTACCACGTGAGATTGGTAGAGTAGGTGCTAGAATACAGATAATCTTTCTGATGTATGGTATAGGTATGTAATGCAAACAGTAATCAGTGCAAGGCTGTGTGGTGAATCCAATGCGAATTTGTGATGCTAAATAACCGGTCTTCGTTACAGATGGAACCAATCCACTCAACATTTCGAACTGGGCCCGCGTGTAGATCCCGAATGCGGATTGGTGGTGCCAAAGAGTAAAAGAATATAGGTGGTGCTAAAGCACAGGTATTCTTATTGAATGAAACCAATACGAGTCCACCCAACATTCCACACTGGGCCTGCGTATAGGACTCAAAACGGATTGATGGTATAAATACGTTTAATCTAAAATGTATTTGAAAAAAAGCGGGGTTTCAAAATAATGTCACACTTGTTACTAATGTTATATATTCATAACATGTGAAGATGCCGTTGGATGTTAAAATATGGACAACTGATATTTAGGGCGCTTGTGCACTACACTGTATTTTCAGGTCCGGCGGTCCGATTTTTTTCTGTCCGATATGTACGGCCATATGTACGTAATGCTAGCCTGTGCACTGTCAGGAATTTTACCGTCCGAAATTTTACTTTTCTGTATTCCGAACCGGTTTTTTCAGGTCCGTGATGGCGGCAATGAAAAACGTGTTTACGCTTGTGTACTGCTGTGACCGCGATAGAGGTGGAAATAACTGCTTAAAATTTTTAAGTGTTGTTACGTTGTACGATTTTTAATAAGCAGCTTTTAAAAACTGCTTATTGCTTAAACGCTTTTTTTTCAACTGACGTTTGGAAATCGTTATAATAAGCGTGCAACGTTGTGTTATCACTACATATGCTTAAATCTTTAAAACTACGCAACGGATTTTGATGTGGTTTTTTTTCCATAGATAGGGTGATTTAAAAGGAAGGTTTTTATGTATAATACAAGACCACGCGGGCGAAGCCGCTGGCGGAAAGCTAGTATTTATATAAAATAATAAATATTTTTTCAAAGCTAACGAGCTACAAAATCATATAAAACGAAAAGGTTGTAAGTAAAAAAAATATTGATAACATCAAATTTTTTGTACTTTATTTCAATCAATGAATTTTCCTTCGTACTTAATCACAGGCTTAGGACTGTCTGGAATCAATAAAGTTTAACTTAAAATTATTTTAGTAATTCATGATCCAGGCGTACTTAAAAGTTCATTAATTTTATTTACATGATTTTTTATTTACATTATTTACAGCACATTTATTTATTTAGTTTTTTTTAAAGAATTAAGAAACATTAGTTTTTTTACTTTTGTTGTGGTAAGTCTTGTTCTTCTGTCTGATATTATGTACCCTGATTTAGAGAAAGCTCTTTCGCATGGTACTGATGTGACCATTATATTCGAATTTGAAATAAATAACTGATAAAGCGTAGGATAAATTGTCCGGTGCTCTTTCCACCATTTGATAGGGCACTCTGTTCGAGGAAGTATATTTTCTTTGAAGTACATGTTTAATTCTTCGATTGATTTTTCTCTGGCTGTTTGTGGTTTAAGGGAAGATAAAATTTTTTGGTCAAATTTTCCCCACAATGATGATCCGGGCAAAGAATCACAATGTGAAGCAGCAGGTGCAGTTGCGTCTGGTTTTTCACTTTGAAGTGAGATTATTTTATTTAGTAGGTCAACCTTTGCCTTTAACATTAAGGCTTGATCTTCAAATGCATGGTGCTTGAAACGGGGATCTAAAAGAGTGCAAAGTCCAATTTCTTGATTTTTTTCAATGTCTGCAAATTTTGATTCTATTCCCTGTTTCAAATTCAATATAAGGGCATTTACCGACTCATAAAAATTGCGCTGCAGTAGTTGGTCGCATACCGTATGCAGTCCACTAACAAAACGAGAGCTTTGCTTGCTAAGAGGTACGTCTCACTGCTAATTATATTAGTCGCATCTTCGAAGGGTTTAAGGACTTCACAAATTTGATTTAAACAATTCCACTCCTCTAAGGGAATTACAGGTAAGTCTACATTCAAATTTGGTATAGTGGCCCTCAACGCTTCTTGTAATGCCACAAATCTTTCCAACATGTGGTATGTGGAGTTCCATCGCGTAGGTACTGCCAATAGCAGGCTTTTGGGTTGAGGAACATTTTGTGTCGTCCTCTGATATTTTTGAAGCTTTTCTTTCGCAATGGTACTACGCTTGAAATGCGACACAGTTTTCTGTACTTTGGCGATTGTTAAAGAAATTGAAAAAACCCGATAAGAATGTTCAATTTAACAGCACAAAACAACACAGTTCACGAGAAGGAAAAGAAGCACAAGCACTAAGAATGAAGGATATATTATTTACACACAGATTAGAATTAAATTACAAGAAAAGAATTGTATAAAATAGCAAAAGTAAGCAGATTATAAATTAATAGAAATGTGACGGTCGTACGCAAGCAAAGCTATATGCAGAGTCATCTTGTTCGGCCGACGGCGCGACGACGCGAGCAGGCACGCATCATCACGAAGCGAGCGCGTGCGACAAGGATGCGCATACGCCCGGCGAGCTACGTAATGCGTGACGTCAGTCATCGCCGCTGGTCCAAAGCGCATAAGCGGAGCGTTTCTTCGTCAAATTGTAGGGCGGTTGCCCAAGTATAAAATTGGAGCGGAAAGCTCGCCACAAACAATTAAGTTGAGCTTATGGGCAAAACAACCAAAATGGGGTATATCCAAATTTCTTGCAGCAGCTTTCATATTTGCTGCATTATCCGTTACTAAGAAATTCACTTTCTCAGTTATAGCCCATTCGGTGAAAATCACTCTCAGCTCATCTGCTAACCTTTCACCGGTATGATGACCTTCAATGGCTGAACATTGTATTAAAATACTGTGGAATTGCAGTGTTTCTTTGCTAATAAAGTGGCCTGTCACTGCCATATATGACTCTAAATTTTTAGAAGTTCAGCAGTCAACAGTGACACAAATACTGACGCACTGTTGTTAGACTAAAGCTTGAACATGTTGGAGTTGTTCGCTGTACTCGGCCGATAACAATGTATTCGACAACGTTTTCCTACTTGGTAACTCATAACTAGGGTTAATGGTTCCTACAAACTCCTTGAACCCTTCATCCTCGACAATACTAAATGGTTGAAAATCTAAAGTCATTAGTTTTAATAAGGATTTGTCTATGTTCTTTTTTTCTTCAGGTCTTAACTGGCGAGATAAATAAGAAGCCATGGTTCTTTGAAGTTGACGATTTGGAGGAGCCCCACCACCACTATCACCACCACCGACATTTCTAACGGTATTATTTTCGTTACTCTGCTGTTGCTGAGTTACTGATGGCGAGGTTACAGATCCTGTTGGAGCTGAATGGTCCACCCGGACACTATTACCAGGTCGCGCTAAACTACGCGATAGAAATTCATTATATACACCTACATGTTTTAATTTTAAATGTTGTTTTAAATTAGTAATAGAACTTTTGAAAGAAAGATTTTTTTTACATATATTACACTCTGCGATTCTGTCCTCCACATTTCTATTGAAATACTCCCACACAATACTATTACCGTTTCTCGACATTTTATTTACACAATCTTAAAACTAATGCAGTTCAATAATATTTAAAATGTTTTATATACACACCATCACCTCATAACAAAACTTATTTACATTGATAAACAAAAGTCATTCATTACTTAAGTAGCAATTTATTTACGTTTTAATTGTATAATTCAACTTACGCAATTAACACAACGTGAACTTACTTCAACAACGAAAAGCGTACTGCTTTTTTAAGTATAAGTTCAGTTTAAAAAAGTGTTTGGATTAACCAACCAAAAAAGTTGTTGTAAAAATTCTAGATGGATATCACGCGTAATAGTATAATACAGTGCATGCATTTATTTATTTTATGTAAAGTGCTGCCCTCTAATAGAATTACGCCGAAACGGAAAAATTTATTGAAGCTAGTAGTTATATCTTGATAGATGGCGGGACGTACAATAAGCATTAGCATACTTTTCTTCTAAGTGAAAAAGTGCTTTTGCACTTATTTAAAAAAGCATGCTTAATTAAGTGCTTTTCGTTTAAACGTCCATCTCTAGTCCGCGATTCGGAAAATTCATGAGCCTGCGGAGTAGGCTTGGGAAAAAATAATCGATTTATGAAAAATCAATATTTATTGTAAATTATATAATGCGATATTTTATATGATTTAATATAGTTGGTAAATATCACTGCATATGCCTTGGCGAAAGAAACTATAAACTATACCACGCGTATAAAATTATGCCTATATATAATATAGTCAACTGATCTCGTAAAGTTCATTTAGCATATTAATTCTCCGCTTACACGGCACTAATTTCGATTTGTTAACGAAATGGCGCTAACGATTGGTCTATCTCTGTAATCGCTTAAAGTTGTTTTTACAATCTTCAGAAAAAAAAACACGCGTATAAAAATTTTAACAGCAAGTACTAGACCATTATCAGTAATTTTATTCTAATGTCACAAATATATTTAGCTATTTTATGTGAATAATGCTGTTCCTAAATTAGTAGGGTATAAGTTTTTTTATCTAGTATTCGATAGTAGTAAAAAAAATGCTTTCGTCTTGCCTCAATTTTTATATAGGTGCCTTTCTACGTCTTCGCAAGTAGAGTAACAAAGCAAGCAATTACCGACGTTCCAAAAATCTCATCGTACCTAGCGTAAGTGACGTGTAGCTTCAAAGAGAGCTGCCCTACATTGCGCCGCTCCCATCAGGAATAAAACGGACAAGTGCACAAGCCAGGTTTTTCATGTCATTTCGGACCGGAAAAAATCGGACCGCTGGACCTGAAAATTCAGTGTAGTGCACAAGCGCCTTTACTCTTAGGATTTCATACGATATTAGGTTTTAATTTATGTTGGTTTTTCGATATAGATATCACTGTTTCTTCGATATTGATATTTTGAGCTAACTACTACTATAGTATTCACAAAATAAGTTTCCTTTTAACACTTCAACAACAAGATATATATAAGTGCCATTAAAGTTAAGAAGGGATTTAATAAAAAAAATAGCATATTTTTAACATAAAAGCGTCGCTTAGTAATACAAAACATTATTTTAGTATTATTATTATGCAAATTGTAAAAAAAATGAACTTTTCATTTACTACGTTACGTTCCAAAAACAGTCGCGCCCTCCATCCTTCATTTCTTAAATAAGTATCGTATCAAGTTAATCATGTATTTTCTAATAGATTATTCATTTTAAGTTCAAATCGGGTACATTATAAAAGAAAAAAAATTGATAACACATAAAATGGTGTGTTTATTTATTAACAAATGAAAAAAAATATCAACTTTAGTTATTGTTTGCACTATATCAAGAGGTAATAAATTCTTATTATGAATCAAATATAAAATCAATACTATCATTTGAGATCCACGTTTGAGTTGAAAATGAAAAACCTTAATGTTCCGCAACAGTATTTTTTGAAATGTTTTGTATATTTTTATTTGTTTAAATTACGGCATTGGAAATCATGTAAGTTTCAGATAAAATTGCTTAACTTGTATGCAGTATTTGAATATTTGTTCTAGCGTTATTGGACTGAATCAATGTGTCTTTTCTTGGGATACTCAGGACCCAGCATTTACCTAGGGCCTAAACTTATCAATAAAGGCAATTACTATAACATTTCCAAGCATTTGCTTCAATAGATAAATATTTGTATTGAATAATTTTGTTATTGGAGTAAATCATATTTTAAAATAGGAAAGCGATTTCTATTAAACAAAAAAAATAAATCATGCACGTACGTCACACAAACAAATCGATATCTCATTTTATAATCGATAATCAAATAATAATCTATTATCGATTTTGTTTATTAGCGTCACTGTTTATGGATCGATGACATGTGTCAAAAGCGACCTCTTATTTTGTAAAGATTGTACATATTTGACAGCAGCTGTAAATTTTGAAATTTTAACTTTGAATTGGTGATTGGCATGTGATTGGCTTTGGTCACGACCAAGGAGAGGTGTTTCGGTTTAGTCTAGCGTGAAAAAGTTAATTGGTGAAATAGATTTTTGTCTGATAAAAATAGACTAATTAACTTATATCGAAATGATTTTGGTAGATATTTATGATATGGTGAGTAATTTGAGATATTTTAAACTTTTCCATACATAATCTTATAATCGGGATTTTCCTGTAATGTCTTGTGTTTTAGGCTAGCTGGTGGACCTTGGTTATAGCTTTTCAAGTAATTCTTGGTTCAACATACTTTCTTTGGAAGAAGAAAAATAATCGTAAATCTTATAATTCGGCATGTTATGGTAAAACATTTGAATGGAATCCTGTTCCATTGATTGAACACGACACGGTGGTAGAAGAACCACCCTTAATGGGTAAAATTGACGAAAATGTTTTAAACGTTGGTGCTACAAGTTTCCTGTGTTTGGATAAAGAAGAATCCATTGTGGAAAGTGCATTGAAATCTTTTGAAAAGTATGGTGTAGGGTCTTGTGGACCCAGAGGGTTTTATGGTACCATAGATGTTCATTTAGAACTAGAAGAACGCCTGGCTAAGTTTATGGAGGTCGAAGAGACTTGTGTATATTCATATGGATTTTCAACAATTGCCAGTGCAATTCCTGCCTATGCCAAAAAAGGGGACATAGTTTTTGCGTAAGTTACTTATCCTCCTTAGTTAACTGTGACCTGTAAATTTCAGTGTAACTGTTTACTCAATAGATTAGTGGTTGTCAAACTTTTTTGGTCCTATCCATGTTAACATTCAGTTTTGAAATTTATAATAAAACAAATTCTTGTTTTATATGTACTGTTTCTTGATAATTCTAATAGAACATATTACTGCAAATTGCAGTTGTTAGAATGTAGCCCTAACTCAATAATAAACATTTTTATTTAGAAAGAGTGTAATTTTACATAATTGCATTTATATTCGGCCGAATACCAAATATGTCCATACTATTCGGCTGGATACCGAAATCTTAATTACCTAATAATTATAAGTATTTTGTTGTAATGAGATAATTACTAAGATAAAAGATATTATTGATTTATTTTATAATAATATTATTTTAATATTTCTTATAATCATGAGAATCAAGAACAGATAGTACACAATCATCTTCTGCATTACAAAATTTTATGATTTTTTATGCATTTCAATTGTTGTCGTAATTAAAGTTAAGATGTGGAAGGAAGGCATAAAAATATTTACAAGAAATAGTTTACTTCTTTTTTCTCATAGACTCCCAGCCCAGCTTCAGAGAAAAAACTCTGAATAAACACAACTTCCTGGTGCCGATAAATATTTTTCTGCAATCTTGATCAAAAACGGAATTTAATTTAGTTATTAATACTTAAAAAAAGATTTATTTCTGTCGCAACTGCACTTATGAGCTGTGTCTTTTCTGATATCACTTCTTCGAAGCAATCCATAAAAGTTGAGTGAATAGTCTGGCTTAGACTTTGCTCTTCAGTTTTCATCTTCTTAGCCAAAGCAGAGGACGAATTCTCGCTATAGTCGCTGTTTTCTTCACAACGCATCTTTAGACTATCGATCATGACACTTTTCGGGTCACTTTCATCAGTAAAGTAGACTCAAAGTATGTCCTTGGGCGAATTCTTTTTAGAGTCCATAATCGATTATTACGCACGAACGATATGCACGAACTAAATTTGTCAAAACTTTTTGGTGAGTACATTATAACAAATGAGCGCGAAATAATCAAGTTGATACAAGTTTTGGCGCCACATACCGGCCGAATACTTATGCCTAATATTCGACTATTAGGCCAGGAATAGCGCCGAATATTAGGTATTCGGCATGTGGTCGAATATACTATTCGTTACAAATATAATATCAATATTGCCATATGTAAACATTGATTGGTATTGTTACTATTACAGGAAAAAATTGTACTCAGTGCACAAATTATTACACAAAAGTACTCCTAGGCTAATAAACAATATTTGTCATGTACCTACAGTAACTATGTCAACTAGTTTAAGATATTTCAGAACATATGTAGTCCTAGATTTCATCCTATTTAAATTGTTATTTTGTTATTTAAAAGTCCAGAGCTTGCAACTTTTGTATTTTTCATCAATTTTACTTAATATTTTTATATGAGCGCGGTGGCGCAACACCCATTTTCATGTATGTTTGGTTTTAGTTGGGATTGAATATCTAAAATGTGATGTTGTGCTTCAATTTTTAATTACGAATTGTTTAAGCGTATTTGTTTGTACAAAATCGATTTTTGAAAGTTATTCTATCCGACTGATTGAAAGTAAGTGATTTTAGGCGTACGCATTTACTGTAACCTTGCCGTTGCATGCCTTGTCCGTGAATTAGTTTGTAGTGCTCTAAATTGTGAATTAAATAAAATATATTTTTAATGATAACCAATGGTAACATTTAATATCGAGCAGTTATCGACATGCCTTTAACGTTATGGTTCCCAAAAATACGGAATACGTGTCGTGGCCGCTGTTGCCTCGCCTGCCAGCTACTCCACCGCTAAGATTGTCATTTTTATTTTTTAACAAAATAGTCATGCGGTATATAATGTAATATTCCATATATTGCATACATATTTTACTATAACTTTAATCGTTTATGAAAACCTGACCGTCGCTTTTTTGCACCCTCTGTACTCTGTGAAGATTTTCCTATGCAATTTCTTTTTAAAATTAATGTTATTTTATTGGAATATAATCTTGCAGGATTCTTTATCAACCAAATTTCGCACTCCACAACCAAAATATATTCAAATACTATAACCTCTGATCAAGAAAATGTTCAACTGACTATATTTTATTTTATAAATAATAATATTTATTTTCCAGAGATGAATGTGTGTGGTTCGCTATCCAAAAAGGTCTCGATGGAAGCCGTAGTACTATCCGCTACTTTAAACACAACAACATGGAACATCTCGAGAAGCTGCTATCAGAGGCTGCTAAAAAGAGGGAACTGAATCCACGACGGAGAGCCTTCCTTATTGCGGAAGCTATTTATTTTAACACTGGTGAGATGTGCCCGTTGAAAAGGCTGGTGGAGTTAGCACGGCAATATAAGCTACGTATCATTTTAGATGAAAGTTTGAGCATTGGGGTAAGTTAGAAGTTATAACTGTATAAGAATGTCTAATAATCTATAATAATATTATTAAGAGTTAGGATTTGATTGTATGTTTGCATTGAATAGGCTGAGAAACTACTACACCGATTTTGGTGACATAGGCTTTAATTTACGAGGGCGAAGTTGAGGAAAAACAGCTACTAATTTATAATTCTAAAAAATAAGAGTTTTTATTTTAGGAAGAGTGGGTATACGGACGATGGCTAATGTAAGAATATTAAATACTGTAATATTTAAAAAATATAAGTTTAAAAGTGATTGTCAATCTAAGCGTTATGCTAAAAAAATTGACAAGAGGTAGGTCACTAACAAAAAAAAAATTGCATGGGGACTTGTAAATAACGACCAACAAGTTTGCTTTAGTTCGCCATTTATTTTAGAAACATTCTGTTAAGTTTAAGTCCTAAAAAAGTCTCTTTTTTTACTATAATTAATAAGGATTACATCACCTAACTCCTTAGTGCATCGTGATTACATTATACCATAAATGCTAAACTGGCGTGTGGTATGTAAAATGAGAGTGGCGTGGTTCATGCGAAAAGGTTGTGATTCGTGACATCAAAATCTAAGTAATCAAAAAAAAAAAAACGCGGCGATCTTTTCAAATACTGGCAAGGTGACCACCTACGTAGGCTTACGTTCCCACCATTATCAAATAGTTGAAATTTTGATTAAAATACTGTAGATACACACGGATTTAACACATTTTCTTTTTTAACAACTTTTTACTAGAAAAAATAGTCGTAAAGTAACCAGCACGCGTAGCATGACGAACTCGAGTACGTTTTGTCTACACTCATGTCTTTGTACAACTCGAGTACGCTTTGCTGGGGTGCGCCCATAGGATATCTCACTCTCGACCCGAGAAACTGACAAATGAGTGTAGGCAAAGCGTTTCTCGAGTTTGTCTTGGTACGCGTGCAGAAAAGACAAAGTTTTTTTTAATTACCTATCTCTAAATTGTTCATTCAGCCATTAAGCCGAGCTGTGTAAAAAAAATCATGTGACGTAAATTTTACGCTACAACACATATTAAATACTTCATAATTGCACTGTAAAGAGCCTTTCCAGAAATAATTTTATTTAAGAAATCTTTGGATTTATTTACTTAACAAAACTAATAATTATAACTTTTATTATACACACTCAATATTATAGATTTTATCTTTTGAGTTTACTTTCGTATGTGGATAATAAAGAAAATCTGCACTCCTTCATATAACCCCCTCCCCCCCTCCCCCTTGCGTAAGTTTCGTAGAAATGGTACAAAATTCATAATTTCTTGTTTGTTTTAGTTAGCATGGCATCATTGTCAATAAACTGGATTTCTTATTCTAATTGTTACAGGCGTTGGGTAAAAACGGACGTGGGTTGACGGAGCACTTGAATGTTCCAAGAGAGGAAATTGACCTTATTGTTGGCTCTCTGGAACATTCCTTTGCCACTAGCGGTGGATTTTGCGCTGGCACTCACTTTATTGTTGAACACCAAAGATTATCTGGTTTAGGTGAGTTAAGTCTAAATATCATTATTACACAATAATAACCAGTGTATAAGGAAAAATAAACTAGAGAAGCATTGACCTAAAGTTATTAGATAATTATAAGTATTAAAAAAAAAACTATAGTTCTCGTTATGGTCGTAGTTATGTAGTAAGAGCTCGTTGGTGCAGAAGCGGAAGGTTTCTGTGAAGCGGAAGTGGTCTGCGAAGCGGAAGTTAAGCAACTTTCGCAAGGGCCGGTTATAGGATGGGTGGCCAAAATTGATTATTTTGAGCTCCTCTGTGCACATTAAGTCAAGGTTTCGTCTATTTACGCAGCAAAAAATATATATTTCGACACTCACTAAGGGAAATATTCTTAATGAAAAATGCTTAAAAATCACTTTGTCCCTGGTACTCTGAGATGGAGATTCGAACCCACGTTCTTTAATAAGATGTATGTATCGTGAAAAATATTTATTTTTCACGATATATATATCTTATTTATAATGAAAAATATGAAAATAAAACTATAATAGTACAGGACCCTCTGAGCGCGAGTCCTTCTCGTTCTTGGCCATTTATATATTACTATGATACTTTGGTATACAGGTTATTGCTTCAGTGCTTCATTACCACCGATGCTGACGCAAGCCGCCATCTCTGCTCTCGATATTATAGAAGAAAAACCGTCTATAATTACTGAGCTCAACGAATGCTCTAGGAAAGTGAACCGGTAAGCATTCACAAGTCATATCGATAAGAAAATAGAGATTAACCAAATATTAAGTAAACCTAGTACTCGACTTAGTTACTCGATTCACATATGCATGTTTGAAGCGCAAAGATCCGTTCAAATGAGAGGGCGTCTAAATAGGTGTATGTAATTTGCCGAAAAACGCATAACACGAATAACCCCTTAGTAGCATGTACCGGATTATTAGCATGGGAATTTGATATTAAAATATTTTTGTCATCCTGTGACATTTACTTTTGTAGTCTTTTTTTAAATACTTTATTGAAAACGCATAGTTTTCAACAATATTTAACGTATTTCGTCGTCCGTCTGCGATCCGGTTGTTAAGTAACTTTCGCAATGGCCTGTCATAGGATGGGTGACCAAAAAAATATTATCTCGAGATTCCATCCATAGGGAAAACCTGAGCCTCAGCAGTGGGGACATTTATAAGCTGGTGATAATGTGATGAACCGTTGTTATTCGGCTGAATAAATAGGAGATAATATACAATAGAGTTGTAGACATTTTTTAAATATTTTTATTTTATAGATGAATACATGAAATATAATTGAAAAAAAAAAAACATTAATATAATCTAAAAATAAATTTAATTTTCGGACTTTTCCCGCGAAAACGCCAACGTCTGTCATGGCATCGCTTTGGCGTCACGCTCCTCTAAAACTAATATCGTTCTATATATGCATAAGGTTTAATTCTCTAAGTTCTGAAATGTGATATGAGTAAGAGGGTCGTGACGTCACGCGCTGTAAGCGGTCACATGACAAAAAGTATAAATTAAGCAATATTATCAATATAATAAGCATAAAGTGTCATTATCGGTAATAGTATATTAAACATTACCAGAAAAAAAAATGCATTTACTGTCGTTTATTGTCTATACCCGTATTCCTCGGTATCGTATAACATACGAATTTATCTGCTTATATTTTATTTTTCAAAAACTTAACAACATGACATCATCCATAAAATAATAAGAAAATATAACGACAAACCTCTCTATACAATGAGTCATGCGTAAACTTGAGTGTGAACGCATTATTGTTCCAAGATATTGGTTGATAAGGATATTTGTGGACTGTAGATTATAAGTCTATAAGTAAGTCTATAAGCGTTTTTGTGACTTATTTTACATTGTTACCATTGTTTGAATGTTTTATAGAGCTGAAATAATCACCAACTCGGCTGTATCCGCAGTTTTTTTATTATTTTAACGCAACTGGGGGTTCTCGAGATATCGATGTTTGATACTTGGTTCTGTTAATGTCAATCTTAATCATAATAATGGCGTTTAATTTAAGGACAGCTAATCTGAAAATCTAAATACGCTTTAATTGGGGTTACGAGAGCAATTCCTTGGTCATGATTAGGGCATAAATGTAATATTCATCTGATTTATATTAGTAACTTGCAATGTATGTTAGTTCGTCAAATCTTGCAACTGAATATTTAAAGCGACACCCGATGAAGCTGAAATTAAATACATACAGGCTTAGTTTAGATGACAATACAGGGTTAGCTTAGGTACATAATTTTAAATCTAATGTGGCGTTCAGCCCAAGATGGCCGTGTGAATATCTACCTACATTTATATAAAAGCTTGTCGCTTTTATTAAAACAAAAACTCAAAGTCGCATATTGTACCGCATAATATGAATTAAGTTGTCCATTGCTGTAATAGTGTATAATAAAGATTATTTCTTCATCCATTCTAATTCCAGAGCGCTGTCAAATTTGAAACACTACAGATTCCGCGGTGACGAACTGTCTCCTGTCAAACATATATATTTGAGTAAGGATGATCAGACTGATCATCTGAAGCACACTTACCTCAGGAACATTGCCAACTACTGCTTAGAAAAAGGTGTGGCGTTCGCTGTGGCCACTTATTTAAGAGATGTAGAAGTTAATTGTCCAGAACCTTCTATAAGATTAGCATCAAGCAGGAAACTCAACGATGATAATATAAAGTTGATATGTGATTTACTAGATGAAGCTTACGAGCAAGTCGGTCCAAAGCCTGAACTTCTTCCAACGGGTCTGTAATTTGATTATAATAAACCTTATTGCTATGACATAAGAAACAAGGTATAGCTTTCATATTATATAGTACCTGCTTACAATATATATTGAGTATGCACATAAGTGGTGATCAGAAATAGACAATATTGACCTAAACTATTTGTCAATGACTTTTTCTTTGCGGTTTAACTGCTTTTATTAGATACCTGTTATTGAATGTTCATTTGTATTTATTACGAAAGGATGTTGTTAAAAAAATAAAATGTTAAAAACTATCAAGCAAATGTATGTTATATACTTCGCCTTGTTGAATTTTTTAAAAATCAGTCAACCAATTTGTTTATTTATAATATCCAAATCAATTACGGCAATACGTCTTTTCTGTCGCCAAATTGTAGTACTAGCGTTTTATACTCTCTGATTGTATCGATTAGATTTCAATTTTATTTTTAAAAATATTTTGTGACTAGATACTTGCGGGTCTAGTTACTTTTAACACCAAAGTATTTTATTCCTAAAGGTGGAACTTCATGGTTTTATTCCTTTATGTTACCAGATGTCACTGTACCCTAAAAACTTGCTGGATACTTATGTCCAAATTAAAAAGTCAAATTTAAATTGATAATAGCCAAATGAAGACATTTTAAAAACTGAAATTAACTCTATAGTTAGGTACACACGACATCATATTAGTTGATTCAAAATTATTGATTAAATTATGTATTTGTCAATTATTTTGAACTTAACTGTCAACATATTAAGGCTTAAAAGCGTTTGGAGGAATTCAACCTTTGTAGTGAATAGACGTGCTTTCAGACGATTCTTACTTTTTTTCCTCCTCCTCACCCTCTACAGGATGCCCGGCATACCCCCCCCCCCCCCTCCCATCGTAACTCACTGTCGCCATGTTATGTCAAAACGAATGAAACCATGACAATCCACTAAAATGTTGTTGTTATATGAGAATTGTTCTATGAGAATTGTTTTATTTTTTTCATAAGCAATACATCGTTCTAGCTGTATTATAGATATATAACAGAGAAGAGATACGCATTTGTTTAATGAAATAAGTGTTCACACCGTGTGTCATGGGTATTCGATGCTTTGTCATAATTTGTGCGCTTATAAATCGTATTTGAACAAAGAAATGTTGACTGTGCGTACCACTCTGGCGGGGGCTTTTTGTATAACCTAAAGTTCTGTTTTGTGTACTACTATTTTAAGTTCTATCTTTGGAAGTTTCTTTCCATTCGTTGCTTACGCATGTTACATATTAAGAAGTACACGGTTATAGTATTTTTTACATTATACTTATTATGAAAAAAAT
The DNA here is from genome assembly GCA_918026875.4 of Diatraea saccharalis. NCBI lineage: Eukaryota > Metazoa > Arthropoda > Insecta > Lepidoptera > Crambidae > Diatraea > Diatraea saccharalis. The sequence goes on from OU893337.1 coordinate 14,735,351, forward strand.
TGTTACACGAAGAACAAAGGACATTATTTTATTTTTAAATGTTACTACAAATAGTTTTTATATTAAGTTCATGACGATAATTTCTCACTTCCTCATTAAATATACCTATCATTAGTAGTGAGAAGTGAGATCATACATAATGTACGTTTTCTTTATTAAATTATAGCGACTAATACAACTGTTTTAAATATTTTTCCATTCCATTCAAGACTATTTCTGAAAAAATATCTAAACGCTATATATGTCCAGTTGATAAAATTTTCGAAATGCATTAAGTGGATATTTATGAGTTTAGAAATATACTTGAAATTACTTACTCATTTACTTTACTTACATTTACTTGATGACTTAAATTTATCAATTATTTCAATATAAATGTTGGAAGCATACTCTTTCAAATAAAAATATTTTCTGTTACCTTTAATATTGATGTAGGTCTATTAAGCAGGGGTATAGAAAACTTATTTTTCACATCCATCCAGACTCGAATATATAAAACTTCCTACGTTTATTTCGACGGAGAAATGTATAAACATGAGAATTAATATGCATATAGTTTCTGAACATTAATTTTATTTTATCAATAGTAACAAGCATTCCATACTACGCTTTTCAATTTATTTTAGTTTTATGTAGTAAGTCAGTATTTGATCCATAATATATTATACATAATTAATCTACTTATTAGATTACATGTCACAATAAATATTATAAACTACAAGTAAAATAAAAATCAATCTTAAAAAATCACTTCACAAACGATTTTTATTCACAAAATTTTGTCTTGCTCATATTTGTTTTTGGAAATCTAAAGGGCAAATAGGCGTCATCCATACAATGTTACTTAATTACATTCGTATTTTCTTATAGGTTAAATTCGTATCAAGCTGAAAAATGCACTCGTAAAATTTCATTCTAATATCTACCTTGTTCTACTGAAAAAAATTTAATAAACACTTTTAACATTTAAAAAAAACGAAGGGTGATAATAATATAAACAGCTCTATTTAAAGTGTGATAAGATTGGTGTTCAATTGATATTTAAAAATCTTAATTAAACATTTTTCAGCTTGGTCTGTTATTATGCTATACTTTTATCTTGATACTTGGTAGTTATGATTACATATTCTGTAATATCGAGTAAGTTAAAATAAAGCAAGATATGTGTGGGCGGGACAAAAAGCAATGGTTTGCAGTCCATTGAAAATCCCATGTTTGAAATTATGTCTGTTATAAGTTATTATAGGTACCTATGATAATGAAACGTGTTCATATAATTGTTAAAAGGTGCTAGTAGCAATAAATTAAAATAGCCCCAGTTAAATGTCTTAGAATAATAAAATAAAATGCTTGTCACAAAATATAATGCTCTCTACATGACGAGAGATTGTTAAAATATGAAATTCAATCAAAAGTGAGCCCAAACTTTGTACTCTTAAAATCGACATTCGATTATGGACGGTCTCATTTTCTATCCTGCTCTCTTATAAATTTTAATGCCTTAGAACAGGGGTCGACAACATGCGATTCTGTCAAAGTTTTGCGGGTAAAAATAATTATATTATTGTCGAAACCATTCAAATCGTGCAATCGATCCATAGTTGAATATCCATACTATATTGCGATGTACACACAGCACATCAGACTACCAAAATATGTCAAATTTCTCTAGTTGATTTTAAACTCAAAATTTTAACGTTTAAATTGGTGTATAGAAATTTAACAGTTTTGTATATTTTGACGTATTGTTGACTGTACTAAGACAGAGAATGTAGTCTTTTATAATAAATAAAATTTTAATTATATATTTAGTATTACATCGAAAATTGGACATCGACAGTGACTTCCAAAACTGAAATGGCTTTTGCGCCTCATACATAAGGTTGCCGACCCCTGCCTTTGATAGAGTACGGTAAAGTTCATGATGTGTCGTGAATAGGCTAAAAGAGTACATCCGCCGATTCTTCATCTAGTTATACTACGGAACGGAGGCTAACATGTTACAATTTTACATTAATATATATGTAATTATATGCATTTTGTTGACTAAACATTTACGAATACGTTAAGTTAGGGTTAATCTATCGTATTTCGGATACCTCATTTTTTATTATATAACAATATACTCTTTACGTTAACGTCTATATTAAACATGCTTAAAACAAATTAAAAAAAAACGTATTACTAATATTTTTACGTCACTTCGTTATTATATCATGGTTTGCTAGACGTTAAATATGACAATTCACAAATATTAATGATATGAAATATATACAATAAATTTAATTCTTTTCAAAGCTGCAGAGTTTTAGCGATAATTCTTAGCTAACCTCACAAATATAGGTAAACAAAATAAACATGTTAAATATATCTATACTTACGTGATGAAAATGTATTTTAATGGTTTTAACTGTATAAGCTTAAATATAAACCGGTAATAATGTAATAGAGACAGTATTATCGGAAGTTACTTGTAATAATTGACCCTTTATAGGCTTTTATCACCACTAATCAAATAAATAGAATGGTAGTAGTAGATACAAATTATATTATAATCAATGTGTCTAAATAAATAAAAAACAACAAAGAATTAAATGACAAAATAATATGACAGAGAAGTGTTTTCTCTTTGGAATATAACAGATATAAAATAAATCTTCGCGTGACCATAGACGTCACGTAAAGGTTTTATACTAGAGTACGAAAGCCAGACCTCGTGACGTTACTCGACTAGTAAGGGAGAGAAAATCGCGGTATTACATATTTGTGTTTATGTTACATTATTATATTTTATAGAAAAAAATAATCAATTACTTTAGGTATTGAAGTTATGCTATTATTCCAAAAACATACTGTCGTATGAGATACTGATGGGATTCCACGGTTTTTCCTCTCTTTTTAACCACGTTACATTTTCACTCCGAGGGAGCCATGTCTTCTACTCTAATATAATAGTTATACGAGAATAAGGCTATGTTTAACTAGTAAATGCCAAAACCAATAAAAATTTGTGTTTTTTTTTTTTGCTAATTGATGAGGCACTATATTTCTTTTAAAACATTTCTAAAATTGATCTTAATAGGGTATTTGTCACTTTAAAAATAAGTTTAATGTTTTGGTCATCCTGTTACATAATAATCTAATAAAATTTATGTCTTAGAGACTGCAGACAAAATATGTTTAGCTTTAGTAAAATAAGGAAAAGAAAATGCAACATTTTTAGGAATTTAATGAACGACGGAAACTTGGTTGTTGTTGCAACCAATAACATCTTCTGTTTATCGGCATGTAACTTCACACGTGAACAGGAAACTGTTATGTCAAAACTGTGTTATTAAAGATACGCAAAAATGTAACCAGAGTAGATACAAATACAAAACATAAAATTTAACTTAATTTCTCTTCTGTAATACTATTTGTTTACTTCGGAAATAAATAGTTATGAAATAGGTTATATCGCTTTGATATATTTACCGGCGTGTGACGTCACAAATACCACATGATCTGCGCCATTTCATAGAGCAGCGTTTTTGCGTGATTTTCGCTATTTAAACTTTAACAATTACTTTTATCGAAAATAGAACAGATTCCCATGAAATATATGGACAGTGTGTTTATAATATATCAAACAACCATTTAAAATAGTTTTCTGAAAAGTGTCAAATACCCTATTGTAAAAAAACTTATTTTAAGTACAATGTGTAATTGAAATACTAAAAAAGTTAATGTTTTTTATATATAATAATATGTAGGAAGTGATTTGAATAATAATAATTTATTTTCTTAGTAATATTAAGGAGTCATGATTCTACCTTCATAAAGAAGAAGTTTTAACATTTTAGATTTGGTATTTTACAAACGTATTAATCTGAATATCTTTTGATTGATTACCTTAATTTAAAGATCTTAGTTTATTTCTGATAAGATTTGTATAAAGTATGATTCAATTACACATTGTTTTAAATGAGTGTTATTATTAGCTTTTTTACATTTTAAGTGCTTGTTGTATTACCTACGTGTCAATTTCGTTATGTTAATTAAAATATTATTTAAATGATATTTTATAGTTTTCATTAAAACCTATCTTACGTCACTTCTAATATATTTTTATTGTTGACCATAGCATATTTTTTACTTACCTATGACAATATTTTGTCCAAAAAACACAACATTGGTAACATATGTGTTACGTAATAATCGCATCTCAATAGAATCTCAAGTACTTACATTTTACAGTTGTATTATCTACCTTAAGTCCAATATTATCGGTGAAACGTCTTCCTCACACATCAATAGTGACAGATATATAATAATAATGGACTTCTGGTAGATAGTACAATGGCAAAATGCAAGGCTTATAAGAAATGGCCCGTTGAACACAGCAATAATAGACCACAATAAGTCAACTTTCTGCGTTTGATATTTGAACTGCACCGTTTAAAATTGAATGAAGAAATTTTTCACTTTGTACTTTTACTACTCCGACATGCTATTGACTGTACTTACAGACATGACAAACTGGTACATAGAACAACATATTAAGATCGTCATCTCAAAAGAAGGTATTGAACACAGCAATCGTGGTGGCATGAATTGACATATTTTAAAAGTTTTTTAAAACATATTATACTTTATACCTGTTTGCTAAAGGTCCAAATTCTTATTGCGCTAGTTCCTCGTTCATATGGCAATAGCCCACGTTTCTCTGGAACTCTGTTTCGTCTGGAGCATGAATCGGTTTCCGAATCTCTGCCAACCGCCTGTCCGTTTCTAACGCTTGGTTCTTGTACTGTAAGTCTTTCATAACTCGTTGATGATGGTTGTACATGCCGTGGTAAGTAGTTCTGGCAACAAAAACATTTAGAAAGTCAAGAAATTGTTATTTTTTTTTGGTTTAAAGTAACGCCCCTATTTTAAAGGCAGGTTATGATGCGTGGAAGCTGAACAAGTAAAAGGATTGTAGGAGAAAAGGACGAATGATTAATCTGCGTAGAATTCAAATACAATACAAACTCTAAAAAATTAATAAAGCTTATATTTTTTCAAACTAAAGTAAGTATGGTGTATCATTTCGCCAATTCTGCTTCTCAAATACCTAAATTAACGTTATTTAAACAGTTTTATGTAATAATAAAAAGTAAAATTCAAATTGTTCACTTACAGAGCGTCTTCCAACTTTTTCTCCAGTTGAGCGGCGCTCATGTGGACCCTCTCGTATTCTTCTATCAGCCCTCTCATTGGTTTATCCTGTTATTTTTTTGTTCAAATATTTTTTTGTAAGTATTATAATTATTCTTATCAATTCATAATTCTACCTAAATGACACAGTACAGAAGTCACCCAGTAGCAATTAAGATTACCACAAAATTTCTTTAGGCAGTATTTAATTTTGTATACCTATATATCGTGGCCAGATCGTAGAATTGATTAATTCAATCGGTGAACAATTTGCGTTTAACGATATTGGTGGCTGATTGCTTCATGATGTGACCAAGCATTAATGATCATATAAAATAGTTACATAAGTCTTAGTAAGAGGCTGATATCGCACTGTTTTTGTGAGCCATAATGTATTTTATTTTTAGGTTATACCTACCACAAATTAAAGAAATTAGGTTGACCAAGCAACAAAAAAAATTGTATAGTAGGTACTGCGAAGGTGCGGCGGTAACGGCTATTCTATAGTTTTATGGATATGTCGCAAGATTTTGATTTAGCCCCGGAGGATGATAAAAATATATTAGTGGAAATAATAGTTTTTGAAATATGAACTGAGCTAAATTTCCTATATGATTCGTTACGGTAGGTCACGTGATAGGTTAGAATTTTAAGACGATCGCGAAGCGTGGCGTTCGAGGTTATTTTTTTCCTGACCAAAAAATCATAACACTGACGAAGAAACAAACTATACAAGTAAATAATTAAGTAGATTTCTTTTTTGGACACGCTACATAATGATATTACCAAACGAGGATTAGGTACCTTATCATTAAACGTTGACGCTTCAACGATAGAACAATTTTAGGTGACTGTTTCATGAAATAGTACCATTTCATGAAATGACCAGCCTGATCCTGAAATGATCAAGTCTAGATGTGGTCGCGACATATACATATAAGGTGCGCTGTGTGGGCTGAACTTCGTCCGCGTGGAAAATAGCCCAAGTTACCCCTTATTACGAAGGTAAGCTAGCCAATGAAAAACCTGACAAAATTGGTCCAGCCGTTTCAGAGATTAGCCGGAACAAACAAAGTATATTTTTATATATGTACCTTGTATATGTACATACATATGTATTTAGTAAAATGCGGTTATATAAATATTATAAACTTACTCCAATTTTATTTATCTGTGTAGATGTACCTGATTACATTAGCCACGTTTCGCGTGACGTGGCAATGTGTTTCAACGGAACGAACTAGATTGTGATTCCCGCTTAATTAAAACTGTTTTAAATGCTTTAATAAAAATGTTATCTAGATTTTGTGTGAGAATATTATATGGTGTACCTGTACTCTCTCTAGCACGGGGCGTAACTTGCGAGTCTCGAGTCTGGTTTCTACCAGCTTGGTCGGATTTATCTTATCCGCCACTGCTGCACGCAGTGCTTCAATCTCTCTGTCTACTTTTTCCAAATTCGTTTCCAGCTGTAAAAGAATTAGATATTCTTCTATTGAAATTACCCATGTAGCATTTTTTCTTTTATCACATATTTATTTCCAAAATACAAAGCAATGTCTTTACATTCTGTATCGATTGTTTTACATTCAAAACCTTTTTACATGGAGACTATCAGATATTCTCAGTGTCAAGCCTTAATGGCTAATATGCGATAAATCTGATCAAGGAAGTTGTGTCTTGGCTTCCTTAGCGTTTTACTGGTCAATTTTCACGTTTATCTCTTTATTGCAGTTTCACTTCTACATGCTTAGCCTTTAAACAAATGTTTATGTAAAGGTAAAAGATTTTTTAATTTTTCAACCTTTATTTCTATAGTAAATATTCTAGGGTTGGCACCAGATCATGATGAATAGTGTGTTAGCTTCCCCCCCTCCATCTATGTTTACTAAATTTAAAAACAAGACATATAAAAATAAAAAAAGAGATGATGATGATGAGTATACCTTATATTTCTGCCACTCCATCTCGTTTCTAGCCCGTTGTATGTCGTATACGCGTCTTCGCATTATTGCCTCCACAGTTTGACATTGTGCATACATTTGGTTCCGAGCTTGTTCCCGCGCCTTGAACATGCTCTCCCGTAACGCTTTTGATTCAGACATCAGCTGTTCAGCAATTTTTATGGTATTTTCTATGCAGTGAACGTAGCTCTCTTCTGTCATGGACCTAATTTAAAACCTGACCTTGAGTATTAATTTTTATTATAGGTACAATGATAACCTTTAATTAGAATCACGTAGGTAAAGTGTGTGTGTGTTCTATATTGCTTCCCATCTGCGTGATGTGGTGGTACCTTCGTCGTTTCACATATTCATAACACAAGTGCTTTAGCTAACTAATGAGTTATCAATGAACAATGTCAAATATATTGTCAAATATTTATTTAAATGGACCCCGGGTATGTCTAAATATTAACTGGTTATGACGAACTCACTCGGTGGGCACCCGTGTTGGATCTAGCTTATATGATATACCCGAGCTGTCTCTCGTCAACTCTTTGACGCGGTACTCAAGCATGAGGGCGTCGTCCTTGTTCTGTATCTCGCGCTCTAGTCTACAGAACACGTTGGTCAAATCCTTCAGTTTCTCCCAACCCATGTGGCAGGCATCCGTCAACACTCGCTTACTGTTCTCTATTATATGGAGTTCCTGTACAGAGCAATAATTTTATCTCTTAAGTTTTGAAAATTTCAGAATTTGTTGAACTTTTTTTTAACGTATAATAATATGACTATAAATTATACTTTTGCTCAAATGCACTGCCTAAAATTGTTCTCCGTATCTAATTTCCTTTTGCGGTTGGTTGGAAGAGATCGCTTTTAAGCGATAAGACCGCCATTTGCTTCTCTTTCTTTGTGTATCTTGTATATTCTCTTTTGTATTGAAATAAAGTTTATTATTATTATTATTATGGCTTTACCTTAAACTACCCAGCTTGTGTTGTGTTTACGTGGATCGGACTCATTCTCACATTTTTTTTTTGACTGGGAAGTGAAAGAGACCCCACAAAGGTGACGCTACCACCGATGTTTAAAGGGTCAGTAACATCTGGCGTCTTTGTTAGTGTTAAAGGCGGACACAGCCTTCCTCACAATCTCTCATTTAGTATGGGAGAATACAAATGTGTACCCGATCGTGTCGCGACGTGGTGCAACGCGGGTCAGATATAACTGACACTTTAACTCAAACGTCTGAGAAAGTATTAGCTTTCCAGCAAAGTTTCATTTCCCAGTCAAAAAGTAAATGTTAAAATAAATGTACTAAATCATATTAAGAAAAAAATGTTAAATTGAATGCTCTGTATTATATTAATAAGTATTATAATATGGGACCTGGTTTTCTGAAATAAACGATTTATTATTATTATTATTATATTAAGTAAATATGATCATGATATAGAAGAATTAAATGTTTAAAGTTTAAACAGAAACTTAAGAGGCCGTTGTAAGATATTTAATCTCTTGTTATACTGCGTGAAGCAGCTCAATAGCGCAGTGAATAAAGAATTCGATCTGCGAACAGTATTTAAGCAACTTTCGCAATGGCCTGTCATAGGATGGGTGACCAAAAAATTATTATCTCGAGCTCCGTGTTTGGGAAGGCCGGTTAAACCGTTCGTCCCATTTGCATCTCCAGTAATTAACATCAACCGATGTGCACTTGAGCCTGGGTGGTGGGCTTATTCTCCCTATTCGATTCATCCATCCATCTTTAAGGAAGGCCTATGTCCCAGCAGTGGGGATATTTATAAGCTGGTAATGAAGATAAATGGTGTTTTTTTATAAGGTCACCTTATTGAGCTCCTCTCCTAGTTGATCTCTGGTTAGTTCAGGTGGTACTCTCTGGTCTCTATTTGATAAACACTGCAGAGAGACCATTAGAGGAACCTGCAACGATTCCAGATGGAGCTCCGTGGCATTCTTCTCTTCTTTTAGTGCTCTTATCTCGTCCCTCACGCATTCTCTCGTATACCTCTGTTTCTCCCTCCAAGATTCCACTTCAAAGATCCTGTTTTAAAATAGTATTCAAGACGTTTCTTAAAAATATTTGATTTTATATAAAATCACAAGATTATTTTTTTCGGCATACCTACTATGCATAATCGTTTCCATAATATTTATCTCAAAAAAAAATTGCCGCTCTGGGTCGACTGTATGTTTTATAACAATAGATAACATAATTGCAACAATAATTATTATTATAACTACCAGCAGCAAATTTATTTGTACCCAATTTGTTAATCTCATAGCGAAATTAACATTATCAACTACGGCTATCTATCTTGAAGAAAAAAAAGATTGAAAAGACTATTCATATTTTTTTCCCGTTTTTTAATAGGCATAAAATAAAGAAACAATAGAACAGAAACAAACCTGTCTCGTAACAGTTCATTGTTTACATAATTATCCCAACGTGTAGTTACACCAGTTTCATTCCTTAACTGATTACTTCTTTGGCGTAATTCGTAGGATTCAAATCTTCGTAATCTCGCTTCGTTCTGCAATCTCTGAATATTTCTAGTCCAATCTAATACGGTCAGACGTGGATGTGGTTTTTCGAAAACGGGGATCGATGCATCCATTTCGTCAGTCAACTTTTTATTTATTTGTCTAAACTACAAGTTTATAAATCAAGGAGAATCACCGTTTGATCAATAGTCGTGTACTTTAAGTATGACCTATTTTATTGGCCTACATAGATTCTACATAATTAATATGATTCGTAGTGTTATTATATTTTACCAATACACACATACGTCTTAATAAAAAAAAATCAAAGTGATAAGGTGTGTAATGTTATTATAATTTAAATAAACATAAAAGTTTTTGAAATTTCGCGCGTTTTGTGAAAGGATGGCATGTGAATAGAGTTAGAGTAGGTTTGTCGATCTGAAATCTATTAATCAAGAATTCGATTATTTGCAGTAAAATAATCGATTGTACATATCGATTTCGAAAACCACATTGATTCTTGAATCGATGCATGAAACCGCGAATCGGACCGATTCAATTCAATGAGGAACTAGCTGTCGCTACGGTACGTTCTTGATTTCTCCATGACAACCTTCCGATTTTCTTTCATGTCGAAAAGTAAATTAGTTTTCAAAACTCAATAAACAAATCATATTCCATTTGTAATTTTTCGTATTTGTATTGATATCTAATTTTCGAACTTTTCAAATTTCAGTTTTTTAATACTTTGTTAAAATGAACGGAAATGACTGTCTTTGTTCCATTCGTTTCCTGCAAAAATCAACTTTTGCTAGAGTCGCCATCTAGTGGAAGCGCTTTCTTAGTGCTTTCGTTTTTTTTTTTACTTCCTTATTCAAAAACTAGCAATATAAAAATCCTAAATTGACTACGATATTTTTAGTTTTTTAATATTTTCCTATTGTCGTACGCAATGATAATTTAAACGCATAAAATAAATATTTATTAACGCATTCAAATGTACACTATAGTTATCACTACTGTCATTGTTACTCCAGCCTGTGGTATCACCTATACTCCATTCACTATAACATTAGAAAAAAGAGGGTCATAGAAGCAGCAGTGCAGAACATTTTATTTTCAAGATAAATTTAAAAAATCTATATTAGTTTTGTTGAAACTTTGAACGTTAGGTAGTCTGAAAGAGCTGGGCAATTTTCCATTTTTTATGATACCTTGGGGTTGAGATGAGGCCAGCATTTTATAAATTCATCTTTTAGTCCCAAGCCAACATGGAACTAAAACTGAAACTATCTGTGTGTTTTGATAAATTCTAATTGTAAGTGTAATAAGTTAGACTATTGATGAAGACATTGGAAAAACTCCGTGAAATGTCAAAGTTTGAGTAGGCCACTCGGGCCTGTACCAGCATCGTCCATATTTACCAAAACTTAACAACGAAAATAAAACAATAACATCACGGAAAACGGCTAAACAACAAGAAAGGCAGTATCATTCACAATGGATGACAATCCCAGATTACGATTTTACCAATTATGTAGTAGTAGTAGTATTATAATTCGTCCATGGGACAGGCGAATTACCAATTATGAATAAATAATAATCTGACAAAATTAAAAAGCTGTACTACCGAAACGCTTGAAGGGGTTAGGCAACGTTTTAAATTTGGTAGAGTTATAGTGACATGAGAATCATGCCGAAACTATCTAACCCTGCTTCTTTAAGTTCTTTACGATGGACACTTTTTATTGTAATACATATTAAATAATTTAAGTTAGTCATATACTCATAAATTTGTTTAATAGTTAGCTTAAATGAATATGTAGCAAATTAGCCGTCAGTCTTAAAAGTAACATGATTATTGATATTTTGTCACAAAGTATACCATAAAAAGAACCTTATTTCACTTCTGTCTAATGCTATAATGAACCACGAATGTCAATTTAAACTGGATTGTGCAGTGTTTCATTAAAAACGGGCAGAGTGAGAGAGTAAATTAGTAACTCTTCATCTCTGTCTTAGTAGTTTTGTAGGATGTCCACGCGTTTTTAATAATTTCATAAATAGGTAATATTTAATAATGTTTACATGACCAAATTTAAACATTTACTGATATAATTTTATAAATTTTTACAGATATTATGAATGATGATGTTAGAAATTTAACCGATAAATTAGTTTTTATTTATCGGTAAAGATATTTATTTTGTAGGAAATAAAACAAGTACATAAATGTTATTATAATCATCTATAATGTATAAATCAATTAAAAGGATAGAAATGTTTTTTTTTTCCTATTAATTGTATTAGAATACAACGGATCACTTTGCCTGGTATTATTGTCCTCCATTTTTCAGCTAGACTTTTATCCTTTAGGATCCTAGAAACATAAGAGCAATTTTGTCATGATCAGCATAAGAAAATTATTACTTTATAAATATTTATCCAAACTAATGTGTAGGCCATTCAGATATTTTCCAAAACATAATTAAGCTAGTTCCCGTTTTTCATTTTCCAAATAACTTTGTACCTACCGTGAAAATATTGATAACGAAGAATGGCGGGTAGCGTAAGTAAAACTTATAAATGTTTATAATATAAACGTATGAATATTAATTTAAATCAAAGCCTCTTTGATATGGTTTTGTATCTTGATCGTAGACACCCTATTTCATCACTGTTTAATAAATAAGGAAAACAGCTTACCTGTGGAATGTGAAGTCACATTCGTGATACCATTCATTTTTGCAATCAGCCAAGCAAAACAATATACCATTTTGATGTAAATAATCGAATTAGTAAGTCAAAACACAAATAAACATTAAACTTTAACATTGTTTATGTTGTCACATCGAGCGGCCATATTAATTTATAATATTGCTACTTAGATGTAACGAAAAACTACTAACACGACATCGGTTTACATTATAATTTTAATTAATTCACACTTTTACTTAAAAAACATATCAACTATGTCTATTCAATATATTTACTAATAGATAATAATTAAAATTACCTAGTGATGTCTTTAAAAAATCAATAAAATCTCCTAATTGCCAATAACAATTATTTAATTTTCCAATGGCAACTCGTTAGACAAGGACCTACTACTGGACTTTTTGGCGGGCTTTTGAAAAAGAAGGGCGCGATTTTTAAAGATAAATTTTAATTTGTTTAAATACTGTACATATTAAATAATTTCATTTCATTTTAGTGGAATTGTGTAATTAGTGATATAGAAATAATAAAAATGAATAAAACCCCGGGGGGTGACGGCCCCGGGGTCGATTCCTATCGTCCTACAAAAAGACTGAGAGAAAGTGTAGAAAATGAGACTAATATTAATTCTAAAGATATGGGCAAAGATTTTTATAAACCGTATAGTAAATCAGGTTATACGAGAGTATTTCCTGATAATGCAATTGGAAAAGAATTCTGTGTTTTTGTAGAAAAGGAGAAAATCGGCAACAGGAATCCCCTAGTATTAGCAAGCCTATTTAAGAATGAAATTAAAGGTGTAACGAATATAAGACGCATTAACGCTAATAAAGTCGGTGTAACGTTCTCACAAGCAAACAATGCAAATAATTTTCTAAAAAATGAAGGTTTTCTCAATCACCACAATTTCAGAGCATACATTCCAGCACGAGCAGTAGAGAAAATCGGTGTTCTTCGGTTTGTACCCACTAATATCTCAAATGAGGAACTCTTTAAGAAACTATCTTCGTCATATGAAATTGTAACTGTTCGTAGATTTCAAAAAATTGTTGACGGAGTTGTAAAGCCCTTCGGATCAGTGAGTATCACATTTTTGACAAACATCTTACCAGACTATGTATACCTAGATATATTTAGGTTTAAAGTTTACGAATATATAGCTCCTTTATTACAATGTTATAAATGTCTTAAATTTAATCACGGAGCTAAAGTTTGTAATTCCACTCAAAAGTGTTCTATTTGCGCAGGAGAACATCATTATTCTCAATGTAACAGTGAAGCAGTTAAAAAATGTATTAACTGTGGAGGACAACATTTGGCAATTTCGAGAGATTGTCCTGTTAAGAAACATAAAATTATGGAAAAAACTAATAAAATAACTTACGCTAACGCTATTACTAAAAACGATAATAATCTCATGAATAATTATAATTCTACTTTTCCGGCATTACCCGCAAAAACTATGAAATCTACTACTTCTTATGAACCTATGTCATCTGAACAGTTACTAAATGAAGTTTTAAAAAGTGACATAATTCTTAAAGGATTAGTAGGTACACTAGTAGCATTGGGGAATGATGCAAGAAAGTTGACCTCTTCTGTTATTAAAGAAGTATTAATAGACAAACTTAAAAATGGATAAAAAATTTATTAATATATGTCAATTTAATGTACAAAGTATAAACTCTAAAAAACCTTTGCTAGTTAATTTTATTAATGAAAAGGACATAGACATTTGTCTTCTGAATGAGACATGGTTGAGAGATAGAAGTAATTTTAGTATTCAAAACTATAACTTTGTAGCTCAAAATGGACCTGATGGTCATGGTGGAGTTGGTATATTAATACGCAATAATTTAAAATATAATATTATACCAACAAAATATTATGAACATACACAAACTACAGCTATCAGTGTAGTCACATGTAGGGGTCGTTTGACCATTCTAACTGTGTATACCCCTCCACCAGGTAAAAACAATAACTTCAGGATAAATATATTACAACAAATTTTGAAAAATCTTCCTAAGCCCATAATGTTAGCAGGTGATCTGAATGCTCATCACATAGCATTTGGTTGTAATACAACTTCCACTAGAGGAAATCAAATCTATAATCTTCTTGATGAGTTCGATTTGTGTATTTTGAATAATGGTTCTCCTACTACAGTTGGTACTATTCATCACCGACAATCAGCTATTGACATCACATGTGTAAGTCCATCTTTAGCACCTCTATGTGACTGGTCAGTACATGATGATCCCATGGGTAGTTATCATTTTCCAACTATCACCAAATTGCAACTTTCAATAGATAAATACATTGTTGGCACACCATGTGAGAAGTTCTTATTTCATAAGGTAGACTGGTCTCTTTTCAAATCTGAAACAGAAAAAGAATTTTCAAATTTTTGTTATGATAATAGTAACCCTATAGAATCATACAACATATTTTATAATAAATTGATAGATCTTATGAAAAAATGTATCCCTATATTTAAAAAAGAGTCTCACTATATTAAGAGAAATCCAGTTCCATGGTGGGATAATGAGTGTTTAAATGCAGTTCGACTCAGCAAAGAAGCACTAAATAAATACAGATCTGATGGAACCATTGAGAGCTACATTATGTACAAAAAAGTTGATGCACAGAAAAAGCTTTTACTTCGTAAGAAAAAGAGAACTAGTTGGCATAAGTTGTGTGAATCATTTAACAGATATACACCTACTAGCATTATTTGGAATTATATGAAAAGATTTAAAAACATAGGTATTCAAAATAAATTTAGATTAGATGATTGGATTCCTGAATTTATAGAAAAATATGCTCCATCAGTTCCACCAGCTAATTCACAAAATAATTCAAATTTAACTAGTATCTTTAATAAAAATGATAATAATACAAATAGCTTCTTATCTGAACCATTCTCATTGCAAGAGTTGCAAAGTGCTCTAGCAAGTAGAAAAAATACTAGCCCAGGATTAGATAATGTAACTTATGAAGTATTGAAAAATATGCATCCAAATGCCCTAGAGATTTTATTGCAAATATATAACTTATTATGGAATAAACTAGAAATCCCAGACTCTTGGAAAACACAATGTATCATACCCATCTTGAAATCAGATAAACCAATAAATGATCATAATTCTTATAGACCCATAGCATTATCATCTTGCATAGGAAAAATATTTGAATATATGTTAAAAGTAAGATTGGAATGGTATCTTGAGTGTAACAATAAATTACCTGTACAACAGTCTGGTTTCCGAAAGGGTCATAGTGCAACAGAAAATTTTATTTCCCTTATAACCGATATCAAAAACTCTTTTTTCAGTCACTCAAATACAGCTTGTGTTTTCTTAGATATTCAGGGAGCTTTTGACAATGTAGATCCTGAAATACTTGTCCATATTTTATCAGAATCTGGAATTCCTGGAAAAATATGTAAATGGATATTTAACTTTTTATTTGAGAGAACAATGTATGTTAGATATAATAACATTCTTCATGGTCCAAATTCTGTATATAAAGGCACCATGCAAGGTGCAACAATATCACCATTGTTGTATAATATATACACCAGCCAGATTACCACTTATTTAAAAAATTCAAATATCAAATTTCTTCAATTTGCAGATGATATTGTTTTATATACTATAGATCAAAATGTAAATATTGCTGTAAATAATTTAAACAAAGGCCTTATACAGATTCATAATTTTTATGAAAATAAATTGAAATTAAAAATTAACCCTAGTAAAAGTGGTGCCATGTTGTTTAGTAAAAAATCAAATATTTGTGATAACAATGTTAAATATAATAGTGTTCCCATTCCATGGCTGTCTGAAAAGAAATTTCTGGGGGTGTATGTAGATCCTAAATTAACATTTGAAAGCCATATTAAATATATTTCAAAAAATGCTAATAAAGGGTTGACCATTATTAGATCATTGGCAGGTGTTCACTGGGGTGCTGATCCCCATACACTTAGCATGTTATACAAAAGCATAGTACGTAGTCACTTTGATTACAGCTGTCTTGCCTATATGAATGCCAAATGTACACAGTTACAGAAACTCGATGTTATTCAAAATAAGGCACTAAGAATTATTACTGGTGCAATGTGTTCGACTCCTATAAATGCAATGGAATGTGAATCTTGTATTCCACCACTGAAATTGCATAGATTAAAAATTGCTGAAAAATTCTGTCTCAAATTAATAGCCACAGAAAATAAACCACTTATTAATAGAATTCTACCCCAGGAACAACTACCAGTTGGCCCATATATTAATATTAACCAATTGATAACAGGGCATTTTCCAGAGTTATTGAGGATTATCATTCACATTAAAGAAAAAGCTGTAAATATATTTACCTGTAACCCTTTAGTATTATACCAATTTAGTCTCAAACAACTTATAAATATTAAAGTAGATATAATTACTCATACAATAAATCATCAAAATGACTTATTAGATTTATTTGAGAAACAAATACCTCAATATAAAATTTATACTGATGGATCTAAAAATACAAATAATGTAACTGCAGCTTTATATGACCCTCAACTAAAACAAACTAAATGTTTTAAATTAGATAGTAGCTGCAGTATCTATACTGCTGAATGTTATGCAATATATAAAGCAATTTTATATATAGATAATATTGTAGAAAATAAGAATTTTATTATTATAACAGACTCAATGAGTGTCCTAAATAGTTTAGAAAGTAAGGTATTTAAAAATAACATTAATTATTTAATTTTGTACATAAAGAACCAACTATATATATTACAAAATAAGGGAATAAGTATCAAGTTTCTGTGGGTACCATCACACCATGGCATCACTGGGAACGAAATCGTAGATGAAGTCACCAGAAATAAGCCTGATGAAGACCACAGTCAGATATGCAAAGTACCGTACACCGACTTTAACACCTACCTAACAGAATCCCACAAACTGTTGTGGACCAACTATTGGCATGCAATTGCATTAGAAAAGGGGAAATGGTACCACGACATACAGAAGACATTGCCCGCTCGTCCGTGGTACCATCCATCAAAACTTAAAGGATCTATAAACCGCAATCTAATTACCACCATTTGCCGTATGAGATTTGGCCACTGCAAAACTCCTGCCCATCTGCACAGACTGAAAATCATCAGCAACTCTAAGTGCATTTATTGTAACGAAGAAGGTGCCGATTTAAATCATTTATTATTGAAATGCCAACAGCAAGATTTTAAAATTCATAGACTGATTTTAGCGAGTGAGGTAACAAATCTAAATAGTGACAGTGACAGTGATGTTCTTGACAATAATTACCAGTATAATATTGTAATCTTTGACAATAACAGTGAAGTTTTACATACGCTCCTCAGTGATACAAGATGCTATAAAGCTTTATATGATTATATACAAAATACTAATTTAACTATTTAGTGCATGGATTTATCTTTCCTTGTTTTATAATGAACTGATTGTAAGATAATAAGTTTGGCAAAAAGGGCAAGAACCCAGTGCCGTTAAAACAATAAATAAAAAAAAAAAAAAAAGGACCTACTACTACAAATCTAATATCTCTAGTAGACCGTTTTTCTACTCTGAAATGTGACATAGAATAATAAACCTTATTTTGTATTAGATAAAGTGTAAGTTTGATTTTAAGAAATATATCAGTACGCAATCCAGTTTAAGTTGACATTCGTGTAATGAACGGAGTATAGGCATGTCGATTGACTTGAAAAAAAATCGATCTCTGATTCGCTTCAAATCGAACATACTAGAATCGATTCTCGATTAATCGCGAATTTGTTATTTAAATGTGCTTATAGACACAGAGCATTATTAATGATAATTTACCGTTAATACAAGTAATGTAGGAATTATAGGAGACCAATCAGGCAGTCTGTCTGTAGTCTAATCTAAACAAGTCAGTCATAAAAGATAAAATAAATTAATTCAGTTTATTAATATGTTAGTTAAAAGGAACGGAAATTATTGTCTTCAGTCTATTCATTTCCTGCAAAAATCAACTTTTGCTAGAGTCGCCATCTAGTCGAGGTGCTTTTTTAATGCTTTCGTTTTTTTAATACTTCCTCATTATTTTAATATTGATGCGACTGTATAGGAAAAAGATCCCTTTGCCTTAATGAAAAGACTGCTTAAAAAAACAATATTTGAGCTAATATGGCGGCCGTTAGCTTATCGTGAAATTAAGTTTTGTTTGCCAGCGTCGCCCAAATTAGTACTGTAAATAAGTGATAAAAGTTACTATTAAAGTAATAATCAAGTAGTTCATTTAATAAATAAGTGTTTAGTGCATTATAAAGTTTTGAATATCCTCGAGAAACATGTAAGTTGTGACTAAACGTTAAACATTTTACTTCACCAATGTTGCTTGAGTTATAAATGGAAATTTTTGTTGTCCAGGTACGACGATAGACGTGGCGGTCGTGGTGGTGGACGAGGTGGAGGTAGAGGGCGGGGCGGAAGTCGTGGTGGAGGTGGGTTTCGCGGCGGCCGTTCCGATGACAGATCTTCGGATCGTAGCCGCGGAGGGGGTGGTCGTGGCCGCGGCGGCAGAGATGGACGCGATGGAGGCAGAGATGGCGGCGGCCGAGGGTTCAGTAGCCGCGGACGCGACGATTTCCGTAGCAATTTCAAGAATGAGCAACCCGGCGGTGGTCTACGGAAAATTCGCTGGGACAACGTTCAGCTCACGCCGTTCCAGAAAAACTTCTATGTTCCACATCCAAATGTTCAGAGGCGTCCTGCTGCAGAAGTAGAAGCATACCGTAGCCAAAATCAAATTACAGTACGCGGTCGCGATGTCCCTGCTCCTAGCATGTACTTTGAAGAAGGTGGTTTCCCTGATTATGCTATGAAAGAAATCCTGAAACAAGGATTCCCTCATCCAACTCCTATTCAAGCACAAGGGTGGCCAATCGCTCTCTCTGGGCGTGACATGGTTGGAATCGCACAGACGGGATCTGGAAAGACATTAGCATACATTCTTCCTGCTATAGTCCATATTATTAATCAGCCTAGATTGCTGAGAGATGAAGGTCCAATTGTACTTGTCCTAGCTCCTACTAGGGAGTTGGCTCAACAAATCCAGCAGGTAAACAGATTTCTTGTTTATTTTTCAAATCATGATCTTTTTATGTTGATGAAAATTAGGCCTGCCATTTTAATCTGGTGAATAATTAAACAATTCCCTTTGTAATGTTACATTGAAGTAAGACGAACATTTGTTTTTTTTTTCATTGTGCACCAACAGGCATTGGTCTCAATGAACGGGATTGCTGCGGAGATGCTGGACAGTGATCCAAGCAACTTGGACATAGTAACTTGATTTAATATTAATATGTAGAGATTAGCTTTGAAATGGGCAGGCTATGTTCGAAAACCTGAAACTTTTGGGATGGTTTTTGCTAATAAAATTTTTTGATGAACAAAATTCTAAATTTATTTTATGTTAGGTGAGGTTTCTGAACGTAACCTTGATAATTTTATATTTTATTTGTAGCACTTTGCCTTTTTCTGTGTTTTTGTCATTTATCACTGTTTATTTATTTTGTTAGTCTTTTAGTTAGCAAAGCTGTAATTATTTCAATTTATTTAGCAATTTACTTATCTATTTGATGGTACCTTGACATATTGAATTCTCTTCAATGAATATGAAGGATTATATGCTACACCATTCTATACAGTAACTGTATTATGTAAATATCAAGCATAAGCATGAAAAGAAAAGATACCACTGTCCACTGGGGTGTCTTGCACAAGTGATTCTGTGTGGTGCGCTCCTGAATTGGTTGATGACTGAATGGTTTGGTGTGTATCCCGTTTTACTATCCAATAAAAAGAATATTTCTTTTCTTGTCAGATTCCTATTACAGTTATAGTGTGAGAAAATATAGTTGGCAGAAACCTGCAGTTCATGTTATTACAATATGAATTACAAAAACAAATTTTCAGGGTATCACTGTAGTACCTCATATTTTATAACATACCTCAATATTTTGTGTCTCTGAAGAAGAATACTATTCCTATAACTATATTATTAAGTGTCTACAATATTTTTACTGTGCACAATGTCTCAGGACCTTCAGAGGTACAAAATTAAATATTGGTTAACTTATATGATTCTCACTTTTATACATTTTATTTCACTTATGATACCTATTCATAACATCATGAAGAAATCATCATCGCTCTAGTCAATTCATAAAGTTTCAATATATGAGTTTTATAATCATATTTTCATATAAAATTAATGTAAATCATTCAAACTAGGTATAAAAACAATTCTGAGGTGGCTGGAGTATTTAATAAAATCAAATTAGTGTTGCCAGTTGTAATTACTTCACATTAAGTAGTATCTTATTGCAATTTTACCTAATAACTGATGATTTTGCTTCAGTTATTAGGTAAAAAAAAAAAGCTTTTTAAGTGTACATTCTAGTCTAATTAATTGTTGTGTTCACAACAGAAAAAATATATTCATTTTCAATATACATTTATATACATTGCATTTATTATAGACAGGATACACTTAAGAGTAAACAGGCAACACTGACTCAAATTTTATTGTTGAGTTCATCTGCTAATTCGTTAAAAAACAACTGTATTACAATAACTCCTTTATTTGCAGGTGGCCAATGATTTTGGCCAAAGTGTACAAGTGAGAAACACTTGCGTCTTTGGAGGTGCTCCAAAGGGACCTCAAGGCCGTTGCCTGGAGAGGGGTGTGGAAATTGTGATAGCGACACCAGGAAGACTGATAGACTTTTTGGAGAAAGGTAACAGCTTACCTTTCGATTATCACTATTCAAAGAATATATTTGACTTTGACTTTATGTTAAATTCCTTCTATAAGTTTTGACATATTTTTTCGTGGTTCTTATAAATGTAAATTTATATTGATCACAAATCAAATAATAATAAACAAACACAACACATGGACCAATGAGACGGAGAAAAAAACGAGATGATACATACAGAAAAGGTCATCATCTACTGTTGAGGATCGTCAGCTGAACCGACCTTTTTTATACGTTGTCTTTGTTTTTATAGTTTTTTTTATTATATTTGATTTTTATTTAATTTTGTTTTTGTATTGACATATGGATTATTATTGATTGTCACGTGCTTTGACGAGGATATTTGTTTTGTGGACAATATAGTTTTGAGAAGATAAATTGTTTATTTTCACACCTGTGCCCACACCATTCCTCGTCACCCTCTTCGTCGATAACATCTACATTGGCTTGATCTGGAACTGAACCTAGGACCTCAAATATGACACTTTTGAACTAGCGTGCGATCTTCTCGCCCCTGGAGGTTATCAAAGTATAACTTAGTGAATTCATTACAACCCAGATTTAATCTGAATTTCTTATTTTGCCTGTATATTAAGTCAACAATATTGTCCTCTGAAAATATGCATACTAATAATACATAATTACAATATGTATTTAATAAAAAATACATTTATTTCTAGATACAACAAATCTTAAGAGGTGCACATATTTGGTGTTAGATGAAGCTGACAGAATGTTGGATATGGGTTTTGAGCCTCAGATCCGGAAGATTATTGAGCAAATCAGGCCAGATAGGCAGGTGCTCATGTGGTCTGCTACCTGGCCAAAGGAAGTCCAAAACCTTGCTGAAGAGTTCTTGCATGATTATATCCAGATCAACATTGGTTCTCTCTCGCTATCAGCCAATCATAACATCTTACAGATTGTTGATGTGTGTGAAGAATGGGAGAAGAATGATAAGCTTATCACACTGCTTACTGAGATATCATCTGAGGAGGAAACTAAAACAATTATATTCGCTGAAACTAAGAGAAAGGTAAGCATGTAACTAAGTATTAGTGTCCTTCATCCTTGTTTATACTATGATGTTAAGTATATATGTTATATATTGTGTATGCCAATGATTATTATTCTCAATCACAATCTTTCAAAAGCAAGACGAATTGAGAAAATGTGTTACAACAATTTGTGATGTAAAAATAAAATATTATCTTAGGTTGATGACATAACAAAAGCTATAAACCGTGCTGGTTGGCGAGCCCTTGCTATCCATGGAGATAAAAATCAACTAGATCGTGATTACGTCCTCAATCAGTTCCGCCAATCGAACGGTGGTATTCTGGTCGCTACAGATGTCGCAGCTAGAGGGTTAGGTAAGCAAAAATACTATAAAATTAAGGAGAAACACTAATTTACTAAGGCTAGTATGAAATATAAATGGTTTTAAAAATATGCTGTATAACATGGAGAGCACTTTTGATGAAAATTTTTATTGATGAGAGATCATGATCAGAATCATCAATATGATCATCATCAATCATGATGTGATTGTAGATATTTTCACTGTTAATTGCCCAGAAGTTGTTTATCTTATGTTTGTGCCACCCATATTTCGTAGCAATAGTAATGACAATATATTAATTTAATATAAATTTTGAACCATATGTTGTGCATATTAAGCTTTATGAAGAAAATGGTGGTGATGTCTCCCGCCATATTGATAGTAAATAAAATAAAAGGCATCAAACAGAAGATTATTTGTTTATACAGTTGCGAGGTCTTTTTATCATAGACCATAAATGAATCTAAATCATCTCGCACTGTTATACCGGGGTGTTTCAAAGGTCTAAGAGATATGTCAGGAGCGTAGAGGGAGGTATTTGATGCCATTGCGAAGTTATGAGATGTTTTTGAGATATTGAGGTTTATAATACAACCTTTAGAGAAAAGAGGTTCCAGTATTCACCAACTATATAAAGATGCAATATTAAAACCAAGACTTAATGATTATGGTCTATTAGAAGAAAAATTTGGTTTTTAGCTAAAGAAAGCTCTAGCCAATGTTCAGCCCAGTCTGTCTAAGGTTGGAATTTGATTTCTATTGCAATTTTAAAACTTTAAGTTCTATCTATGTA
The DNA here is from genome assembly GCA_918026875.4 of Diatraea saccharalis. NCBI lineage: Eukaryota > Metazoa > Arthropoda > Insecta > Lepidoptera > Crambidae > Diatraea > Diatraea saccharalis. Next base: position 14,758,672 of record OU893337.1, read on the forward strand.
AGCTCTAGTAAACAATAGTTTCTTACTTGTATTCATCCTTTTGAAAAATTATTTCCTTGGGAGAATATTCTTTCATACTTTACAAAAATTAGAAATTACACTTACCAGTTTAAAGCTGATTTTTTAAATAGCTTTTTTTTTATTATAATCTGGGTATAATAATTCAGTCAGTCTATGATTTATCAACTTTTGCAAACATTTTGGGTTCGATTCCCAATTCAAACAAAAAGTATGATTCTTTGATGCTAAGTGATTGAATATAAGATTTTATTAGCTTGATTGTGTCATTGTAATGTGAATATTGGAACATGGCCACCTATAAAGAATGTAAAAATCAAATGAAACAGCAATGGTTTGATTACCACAGAGCTATTTTCGGGCCACGATGATTAAGAATCTTATGATGAAAATCAGCTAAAACAAAACAAATGTGTAATAAAAAAATTGTTGATGAGGGTAAAAGTAAATGTGTATGCAAAACAGATTAAGGGCGATCAACCAGTATATAATATATTATATTGTATGATCAAAGCTACCAATTTGTCACATTTACATTCATCTTAAGATAAAAAATCATAGCCCGATAATAAATATAAATTTCCATGACTGACTTGGCATTATTCTCGAATGTTCTTTTATTTCAGAGGCGCATGCGTGCAGAGATAAAGGCTAGTCTAGTGGTGTGTTGCTGACTTCACGATTAATTATTGCGAATTGTGATAGTAACGGAATCATTAATGACAGCACTATTAAACTGTCAGCGCACACATTTTGAATGAGCATGCTGCCTCTATAAAACAAATTTAACTTGGATTATAGTGTTATTACCGTTATGGTTTTACAAACAAACAGAAATTAACATATTCCATCAAGGTTATAGTTTGTTATATAACAGTTGTTTAAGGTGTTTACAGTCCATAAATTAGCTCTTAATAATTCTATCTGTGTAAAGACATTGTCACAGTAAAATTTTTAATCAAGATTGAGTAAGACCATGAAGTACAGATGAGCAATATATGCTTGGTTAGATGTCATGAGAGATTTACTAAAGGGCCTTGCCCTACGCCACCTGACAAGTTATCGTATCACTAGTCACTACAAAGGTCGCTACGTTATAAGTCAGCACACCGTTCGAATCTTGGCCTACAACACTCCGGGACCACTGAAGGGCATAATACAGTTATTTCCAGCTGATTCGTCGAAACAGGGCGAGATCTTTTAAGGTAACCATACATGGAATTCTTGAGGCAGCAACTCTTAGATTTAGAACACCTAAAACAATTGATAAACTCAATATTGAGAGTTCTATGTTAATTTTTTTAATTTTTTTTATTTTTGACTATGTGTTAATATTAATTCTAATACCATATTGCTTTTCAAAATTATAACATGGAAAATTATAATAACCTCAAGCTTGTGTTCCACAAGAATTTTACTTAGTTCTTCATTTTTATACACCTAAGAATTGTTGTCTCAATATATTTTTTATTATTTTATTTTCTAGCTTTGTTGATTATGTTTCATACTTTATTTCATTATTTTTTTTTACATTTGATTAATGCAACAAATGATTTCCACAGACGTGGAGGATGTGAAATTTGTAATAAACTATGACTATCCGAATAATTCTGAGGACTATGTGCACCGTATCGGACGTACTGGTCGCTCCCAAAACACTGGCACTGCTTATACGCTGTTCACACCAAATAATGCTGCTAAGGCAAGTATATTTATAAGCATTCAGAAGCAATATAGAAAATCTTTTATGTTTACCAAGAATCTCAGTGAATTGTATTTATCTCAAATGAGTGGCAGACTTAAGATGGATTGATGTGTAGCTTGAGTTTCAAATTTGTTTTATCATAAACTAATATTTTTTATGCAGGCAAAGGATCTCATGTCAGTGCTGCAAGAAGCTAATCAAGTAGTGAACCCTAAATTATTAGAGCTAGCTCAGTGTGGTATGGGATTCAAAGGAAAATATGGTAAGATATTTTTAATTTTATTTATTTGTTAATGAACTGGTGGTATATTTATTTTTAATTTTACGAATCCATTATATTTAAATATCAATAAGATCAAATTATATAAGTCATAGGGTTCTTGGAGCACATTTTGGGAATTGTTGCTTTAAATGGTGTATGCATGTATACAGGTCGCGGCAGGTACCGTGATAACGACGACGGGGACAGCCGCGGGGGACGCGGGCGAGGGGGCCGCGGGGGTCGCGGTGGTGTATCACGACGTGGAGATAGGGGAGGTAATTGTTATTATTAATTTTATTTAAAAATATATACATACTAGCTGGACTTTGTACCACGCTTCATAGGGTTACATTAAAATAATTTTCAATGCAGTTGCTCATAAAGCGCTATTTTTTTAATCCATTGTAAACACCGAAAGTGAGTCTTTAAACACGTGTTAAATAAAAATGTACTGAAATCCTTTATTGCACTGAAACACAACAAAAATAGAATTATCGAAATCGGTCCAGCCATTCATGTGTGATAACGTGACCAAGGGAAATAGGCATTCATATTTATATATATATGTATAGATAAACCACAACAATGTTCAGATAACTGCTATGCATACCGCATAGCAGTTTACGTGTTTTGTCAATTTTCAGTGTGGATCATTTTAAATTTGAGTGAATTAGGATTCACATTTATTTTCACACATAATAGGATCTCGGTGGGACAATTCGGAAGGTGGCGGCGGCGGCTCGGGTTTCAGTCGCGACGGTCGGCAGGGCTTCGGCAACAAAGACGGCGGCAGCGGAGGGTTCAACAGAGACAGCTCTAGCTACGGCAGCCGACAGGACGGCGGCGGGTTCCGCGGTGGCCGCGGGGGCACGCGAGGGGGAGGGGGCACGCGCGGGGGGCGGGGATCCTTCTCACAGAACAATTACAACCAGTCCTCCGGATACCAGAACCAAGGAGGTATGTTGCTTGCTGACACTAGACAAGTAATTCTTAACCCTTCTATCATTAGGGATCATTTGACAAATTTCTATCTAGCTACGTACCACCCACGTGGTCTGTTATGCAGTACTTATATTTAGATAAATAAAGAGTTGTTCTGTGGGTACGTATATATCTATAGTAAAATATCCACTCCACAGACCACTTGGAATGCTTACAGCGACCACAGAACCACTCCTTTAGAACATAATTATTTTATTCATATAGCATGACTTTATAGTATTTTTATTATTAATATTTGAACATAGCTATAGCATAAGAAATAATATTTTTGTTTAACAATGTATCACTTAATCGTAATTTTAAGACACATTTATCACAAAATAAAATTAAAAAGTTTGGTATACATATTTACCCTACTGCGCGACGCAAAGGAGGGTAATATGTAGTCTTATGTATGTATGTTTGTTCCTTGTGGCGTTCCAGAGACCAAATGCGTAGGCCGATTTTGATGATTTTTAAGTCAATCGATTCTTCTTCTTCTTCTTTTATTAATGGCTTATATGCGCATTTCGCACAATTTTGCCAATATCATCATCATCATCATCATCATCATTTGGTATTAATTATCAGAATTCTAAACTACTGGGCTTGTTTCTGTCTTGTTTAGTTTTTATTCAAGTTAATTTCAACTTATGTATTAAAATTCGTTTTATGCAGTCGGGTATTTTGTTTTTCTTTTTGAACTACAAAGTTATCTTAGAGATTTTATTTTTGATATCGTCATGTCTGTCCACTCCTTTTCTGTAGATTTAAAATCCGGTAAAGTCGCTCCTTTGATCTACTTATTTCAAAAACTATTAATAACTTCATTTACTTTATAGGATACCAAAACTCAGGCTTCAAGACTCAATCACAAGGATACCAACAAGGACAGAACTTCAGTGTACCTCCACCAAGTAGCTACTATAATATGTATTCTCAACCACCGCCACCTCCGGGCAATAAGTTCGCTGCTAAGTAAATTTAGAGTAACTCTTAACATATCCGCTCATGTCTACATGAGCTGTATATTTTTCTTTATAATAAAATTCACCTCGAAATAGTTTTGCACTGAGACTCTAAAAACATGCTGTCTTAAACTTGTTTCGATTGTAAGTTTCCAAACACCTAATAGTTTAAATGCAATAATGTATACAAATGTTTTATTAAATCCTAGAATGAGCTGTAATTACGGAAATTTGTGATATAATAGATATATGTTTTATGTTTCTAAAGATTTGCCATTTAGTGATTTGGAAATCAAGACTACATTGAATTTATTTATAGATTAACTAATTAGTGTAACTAGGGAATCGGCGACCTAAATCTTTAGTGCCGTCTTAATGAATCTGCTTATTATTTTTTGCATACTATTTTTCCCAATAGAAGTTACATTCCTTCCTATATAGTAGGTACATAATTGTAACTAAAACAGTTTAAGTAATGTGCAATTCATGTATTAAAAATTATAAATAAATATATATTCTTTTTATTTTCTTATACTTATGATGGTTCCATGCATACTTAATATCGTAATTATCGATAAAAGGAAAATACTAATTGATAGTATAAAGCCCACACATAGTGTCTAGTCTGATCCAGAATCCCACACCAGAATTTTTTATAAAAAATATATCCTACATAAACCTAGGCATGTGTCAAGTTTAGTTCTATTTTAGCTGGAATTGTATCGTATGTCACTTAGTAGAATAGAAAAACCATTAAAAACTGTAGTTTCGTTCGGTTCCGATTCTGTTTAAACAAAATTTATTTAGTAGAATTGGCCCCCAGATTTATATACAAAACCAGAGTACAAGAGAAGAGAAGAGTAAATTCTCTTCATACATACCCACCGAAAATGTGTGCAGTGCGTGTGCGTCGTCGCACGCACACGCCCTTAAATTTTATCGATGATATTATATTATGTTCCTTACTCGTCAATCACGGTTAGTACGCCGTGCCCGTGCATACTTCGCGTCGCTATATTGCCGCTCGTTACAACTTTGCTTTGAAAATGAAACAATATTATTGTAGCGTATATGGATGATTCAATAACAGTTTATCAAATGCAGATTTGTCTTTCTTCAAATGTGTAGGTAATGACCTAAAAAACAAGAATGGTGGGTACCTAAATATATAATTCATTAAAACCACGTTTTAATTTTCCAAAACCACAAAATATATGACATGACGTAGGTATAAAAAAAATGTAGTCAGCTCCTGGTCTATATATAAAAAAAAACATGAAAAAATGTTGTATTATAGTTTCCGGATGCTTTTGATGCTTACCATACAGGGGAAACTATATTTTATAGAGACCATGTATTTCTGACGATTGGATAACCTATAAGCCACCCACTACCATACATGTTTAAGCTTTTATCTTTCGCTCGGGCCTCGAGTGACCCTACTGATAGTTATACTATCACGGAACACAGAAAGACGTTAGAAGGGCCTTGTGGGCGTGGCAGCGTAGCAGTGCTGCCAACTTAGCGCTTTTCGCGCCAGATCTAGCGCGTTTTTTAATTACATACAACTGCATTATACTTTACTTAAAACGTTAACAAAATAAATACGTACACCAAAGTAGTGCAGCTGAGTGAGCCAAAGTAGTGCAGCTGAGTGAACCAAAGTAGTGCAGCTGAGGCATCTTTATCTCTTTTTCTTGCAGAGAATTATGCAACCTCTGCTGTAGACCATTTATTTATTTATTTATTTTTTTCATTTATTTTGGTATCAAACAGTCATTTACATAACAAAGTGTGTATGATTAAATGTGCTTTAAATTACAGACCAATAGTACCTAAAAGTTACATTTTTTGAATTAAATAAACAAGAGAATCTACATGATAAGACACGCATACATATAAAACAAAAACATTCGGCAAAAGAATGACTTTGTATAATTTTATACTTACATTGCTCTTAAGCAAACTATCTAATTACATAGTATATCTTTTAACTTTGTCTTCAATACAGAAATTGACAAATTAAAGAGATCAAGCTCGGAGAATTCTTTATTATAAATGTTGGTGGAACGATAAAAGTAAGAGTTTCGTGTATAATTTTTATGCAATTTTGGAGGAACAAAGAATGATAATTTGCGTGAGGGGCGCACTGGAAGACGAATGCGTGCCAAAAAAGAGACTTTACTAAGAAGAAAAGATGAATCAATTTGTGAATTGAGAATTTTGAAAAGGAAAATAATATCAAACATTTTGCGCCTATTAGAAAGGCTTAGTAGTTTGTATCTGGTCAAGGCATCATTATATGATTCATTTTGTATGTTATTGCGGAAATTCAGAGTTTTAATGAACTTTTTTTGAATTCTTTCTAGTCTGTTGACATGTTTTTGGTAACATGGATTCCAGATAATGCTACAAAAGTCTAAAAGAGATCGAACGAAAGAGAAATACAAAATTTTTAGAGTAATAGTTTTACAGAATGGTTTACTTAGCCTTAGTATGAATCCTAGACTTCGAAAAGCAGAATTTAATATATGATCTATATGTAAATTAAAGGATAAGTTGGAGTCCATCATTACTCCTAGATCTCTAATTTTAGTCACACGTTTGATTACAGTACCTTCCAATGTGTATTGAAAGTTAAACTGATGCTTTTTACGTGTATATGTCATTATGAAACACTTCGCTATATTCAAGAATAGTTGATTTGACGAACAATATTCCTTCAACGAGTCTAAGTCTTCTTGAAGCATTTTACAATCGTCATGGGACTTTATAACTCTGAATAATTTTGCGTCATCAGCATAAAGTAAGTGTTGACTATTTATTGCATGTCCTATATCGTTAATATATAAAGAAAAAAGCAATGGGCCTAAATGCGAACCCTGGGGAACGCCGGATGTTACCGGAAGAAATTGTGAAGTATATCCTTTGACACAAACTGCCTGAAACCTATTTTTTATATAAGACGTGCGTTTAGGATGTTTATGTGCGGATGTATTTCAAGAATCTGAAGCGGCTAAACATCTTGAACTTCATCGTACTAAATGTACAGCTGTCATCCAAATGGTACTAGCTCCTTACTTTAAAACCGAGTTGATTAACGACATGGGAGATGAGCCCTACAGTTTATTACTAGTATGAGTCTACAAATATATCAATAAAAAAATTGGGAGTAGTGGTGAAATGCTTCAATCGCACTCAAAATGAAGTTATTTCCTCATTTCTAGGACTCCGTGAATTAGAAAGTTCTGACGCTGAAGAAAGCGTTACATCTTTGATTGCATCACTAAAAGATGTTGGATTGAAAATCAAAAACTTGATTGGTATAGGTACAGATAACACTTTTGTTATGACTGGGATCAATACAAGTGTGTACAAAATTTTGACGAAAAAATATGATTTGAATGTTTTTTGATGAACATTTAATATTAGTTAGACGTGTTTGTCATTATATACAGCTCGCCGTATCACACGCGTCTATAGATACGGTACCACGCCAAAAGAGTTTTTAATACGAGAAACCCATAACTGGTTTAAAATATCACCAAAAAAGCATTCTCAGAACAAAACCTTGTACCAATCTCTCAATTGTGGCAAAAACAATTGAAAATTTAAAAAACTTGTGACACACGATGGCTTTCCATTGAACCGGCGATTACTCGAATATTAAGTAAGTGGAAAAAATTGACATAGCATTTTGAAAAAGCTCTCTTAAATATTGTAATATATTAATTCATTTGTTATTTCATAATAAAAGTATTTACCTGCTGGCCTAGTGTTTTATTAATATTTTTAACATTCATATTCATCTTCATTAATTTCGTCTGCTTGTATGCCCTCTAGCTATCACAAAAAAAAAATAGTTTAAACAACGGTTTCATGTATCGTGGTTTCATTTTATGTAACATATCATATTAAATTTTATCATAATAGGTAGGTACTCATTGTAACGATAATTTGTGGTTGTCGCGAATCTAGTGCTTTTTTCTAAAAAAGTAGTTTTAGCGCGTTCTAGCGCTTTTTGGTAGAGTTTACAGCGCGTTTTTACTAAGATTAGTTGGCAGCACTGCAGCGTAGATACGATCATGAACACACATACAGGATCATGACTTAACCACGCGATCGCCATGTTTAGTGATTCACGAACGCGCATGCTGTGAGTATTGTAAAACACCACAAAAAGTGTTAAAAAATGCCAGCTTGCGCGGTTATTAATTGCAAAACAAGAAGCCAATCCTCAAGTAGATCCCAAGGAGGGATTTCTTTTCATTAGTGAGTAAAACACTTTTCAAATTTACAATGTTTGTCGAAATTCGTGAAATGGTATCAAAGCGTGAATCGCAATAATTATTTCCAAGAATATACATTGCTGATGAAGTACATATATATGTAAAGAACATTTCGGAATCACCGTTCTAAACAGTAACTTAATAGATTACAATTGATCGTTAGTGAAGTGCCATGGAAACACTATATCGATTCTTTGTTTGTTAGTCAGTAAAAACTAAATAAAAGTAAGGCCGATAAAAATGATGGTAATAAAAATTAAATTTAATTAAATAGCAATAAATTAAATGTATAAAAAATGACAGTTTTAATTTGTTGTTTTATATTTCAGTTTTCCTAAAGAGCCAGGCTTACGTCTAAAGTGGATTTCTATTACTGGTCGTAAAGACTGGATATCGACCAAAAATAGCACAATTTGTTCACAACACTTTAGCGAAGAAGATTACGTCTTAAAGAAAAAAAAAAGATGTTTAAAAGTCGGTGCAATTCCACATAAAAATGTTATATATACTGTATGTACCTACTTTTTAATGAAATTTAAATACATATATTTTTTTTACTACATCTAATTATATAAGTAGGTATAAAAAGGAAAACTCAGTTAAGAATACATATTAACACAGCCTAAACAACTATGGTTAGAAACTTAACATATTCGCCGTTGCCTTTTTTCTAAAAAAATTTCTTAGTGCTCGCCTATACCGGTTTTACTATGCCCATACTATATAAATCAATAAGGTAGCAAAGGGGGAAGGGAGACGACATTATAATTCTTTTTGGTCGTTAGCTTTTTTGTCAGGATTTCTGAAAATTCCACCTAGTGGAAATGTTACACAAATCAAAGGTTGTCTGGAAGAGATCGCTTTTAGCGATAAGACCGCCTTTGCCCACCTTAGTATTAGTACCTGTATTGTTAATCTATTATTAATAATTATCTGTGAGCAATAAAGTGTATATCTATCTATCTATGTAAAAGAACGACAATATATATTCACATATACACGTATGTGTTTATTTTTATTTAAGACTTTAATTGAAACTTTCGTCTAATGTAATCAAAATCATTATAGGAATGTCAAATAAATTAAGTATTTTAACAATATCAAGTTGGTTATTTTTTCAATTCTTAATAATTCTATTATAAAATCGACCAGAAGTTTGTAGTATATTTTAATCATATTCAATCAAAAGATAATAAAAAGTGTTACTATAGCTCATGCGAACGAAGTTAGTTTAAATAAAAATTCAAAATGTTTCTTATACTATATTTTTATAGGTGAGTGATACAAAAATATCTTCTTACTCGCCACGGAAACGTAAGGAGAACTTAGACGACCAATTAATACATAAACAGACTAAAGTTCAGGTAAGTCATTGACTACTTGACATATAATCTCTTTTATGTAGTTCATAAAAAGTTTTGTTTTATTATATGAATAATGTAAAAAATATGAGTTGACTCAGGTTGGCTAATATTTGTTTGAAAATATAAATCTTTTTAAGTGACATAATATATACTTAAACCTATTGTTTCATTTTAGGAAATTGTAGATTCAGAACCATCAACTTCTTTAGAAGCATCAATGGAAGACGATTCTAGCCAACGAATATCGGTAACAAAATATATTATTATGTTTTACTTTTTCTTAATTTCTGGGTTTACTTTGCTATTTTATGTATAAATTTAACATACTAGAAACAATACGTTAACTCTTCATTGTGTGTAACTTACATGGATTACACACGTAGGACACTTAGGGCCGGTTTCACCGGTTGCTGATAAAGTCCCTGATAGTCTATCAAGTACTTATCTGCCAGATAAACTACAACTTTTGGTTTCACAGGTCTCGGATAAAAATATCTGGCAGATAAAGTATTAGATATGTTATCAGCCGATTCAAGTGGCTGATAAAGACGTTATCTGATAGATAAAAAAAAAGTTTCAATTGACGGGAACGAAAATAGTTTTAGTTTTAGACCATTATTGTGTGCTTTGCGTCGATTGAAGTCACAAGTGTCACAAATATTCTAAAATGGATTTATTTGAGTTTTTAGAAGAATTAGATGAATATTTCGAACGTATTACGCGACCCCGTAGGAATCGAGTAATTAACCCTAGATCTAATTATTGAGAATCACTTGACGATCAAGATTTTAGAAATCAATTTCGGCTTACCAAGCGGGCTGTTATTTATATTCTATCGTTAATAGAAAGTGATATAAAAACTACAACGGGCTATTTAGTAAAAAATCTCCGTTAACTAGTAAGTAAAGAAGCTCCGTTTGTTTCTTCTTGATTAAAATTCACACTTCTTTCACGTTTTTGTTTTTCAATTATTAATTAACAAATACGAAAATAATACACAAAGAAAAGTTTAAAAACTGAATAGCGTCTTAAGCACAAAATATCAACAAAGCAAAACAAATGATAGTTGCGTTTCGTTTCTGTAAACACGTAGCTAAGTATACGAATATCGTATTATTTCATTCTAGAATCATAAAATTATAATTCAAAATATGTAAAGTATAAGTATAAAAAGTTTACTTAAATAATATTGAACACAAAAAATAATATTAATTAAGTTTTAAAAATGATTTTTGATTGACGATAATTTGGGTCGTAGTATTGAAACGCAAAAAAGCGACGTTGCCGTTCCGTCAACTAATAAGTGGCCGATAACTTATCTGCCAGATAAATTATCTAGCAGTTTGATGGTGAAACAGAAAAAAGTTAACAGCAACCTTTATCCAGTAGATAGCGTTAACTATCAGATAACTATCTGAAACTTTATCAGTAACCGGTGAAACTGGCCCTTAGTTTCAAGTATTTATTTTAAATTATTTACGAAAAATAATAATGTATTTTAATTACTTTTTAGTTCAGTCCACCTACTCGTAATAATTCAAATACATTAACACCCAGAATAAGGAAATTGAAAACAATAATATCTTTCAAAGATATTGTCATAGAACGCCAAAGAAAAAAGATTAAAAGCTTACAAGTACAAAATCACCGATTAAAGAAAAAAGTATACAAAATGGAGGTCATAATAAATGCTCTAGATAAAAAATGTTTCGTGAAAGAAGAAGAACTAAGCGCACAGTAAGACACAAATTTACAGGTATTTAAGATAAGTTTTAATCAACTGCAAGTTATTAAAAAAATTGTAAACTTAACAAAAAAATTACTTACTTGCAAATTAAACGTGCAGAAGCATAGGTAATATAGCTAACAAGAAATAAGAATTAATCATTAATATACATATATGGTATGTAATTCACTTTTAAAAGTGTGCCCCTAAAATATGTTCGGGCAAAGCGATGGCTGGGATCATGTCATGCATCATACTCGTGTATGGGTTCTTCCCAAGAGAATAACTCTGTTCTCAACTACCTTAATGTCGTCGTTTGTTATGCATTTATATATTAGTTTAATAATGAGTGTGCGTATGTGTAGCGAAAGAATCTGTTTTTATATTCCAAATATTGTAATAGAGAATTAGATTTTTGTTTTTAAACCATCACTAACAATATTTTTAAATCATCGGAATCCGTTTGGGGTAAGTTCCAACAGCACTTATTGTACCAATTGTATTTTTTTATTTTGTACACATTTATTTGCATTATATTGTATGTCAATATTACTAGTTTCATTTAAGCGATGTTGCCGATCTTATCTGTTTACTTGATACAAAATCGAGTAACGATACGTTAAAAGTACCTAATAATTATTATTATAAACAAACCAATAAAAATATATGTAAATAAATATTTAATCCTACTAAATATTTAACATTGAATCGACTAGTACCGACTAGTAGCAATGTTTTTTATCAACCGACTTATTAAAAAATATCATGCTTTTTTAAAATACTAATAACTAAAGAAGAAATATATCATACGTAGGCGGGATGATAAATAGCTAGCCCAACCCATTTTTTGTATAATAACGATATAAAAATCTCCTTAGTATTTTACTCATTGGTTCATTAGCTGCCAGTGTTCCAAAGAACAATGGCCATCTGCCTAACATGCTTGGACTAGTAAAATTGAATAAAACGTAACTTGATGAAACATATGTTATTTTGTTTGCCTATGCAACTAGAACAAAGAAAGACATTAAATATATTTTTAAAAGCTGGGAGTATCGAGTAATTGTGTAATATGTTTTTGAGGTTATGTCGTATTATTTAAACTGTAGCATTTTGAGTTAGAGGTATTACAGTTGAAATATGTAAAGCACACGTCAGATAATGCCTAATCGTAATCCTAGAAGTGCATACTTTCACATAATACTTCAAACTTGCTCCATATCTGATAAATTATTTTTATTGACTGTAAGAAATAAAATCATTTTTTGTGAACCAATGAACTTCAAAAAAGATAATAGAATTTTTAAGATTGCTCTCAATAACTCTACTTTTCTATCTTACACTATAACTTATATAAAGTAGTAGTGAAAATACTAATTCCAAAAGGATATAGCAAAACAACATGTTGATTTTTCTTTTCTTTATTACAACTCTAATGAATACGGAATCCTGCAGGAGCAGCTATATTCTGTTCGTGTCTGGCCCATCCAAGATACCAAACTATGATCATCATATGAGCACAGCATCCCAGTGTACATCGACCAATTAGTACACATAATATTGTTTCCTCCCAATGTCTCGACTTAATTCTACCGATACGACTTTATTTATATTTAAGTCTAATTCTAATAAATCCAGAAAATCCGGTATTTCTCTCCAGACCTCAATTCTATACTTCCCATGGATCCTAGTATGCTCCCATAATACAGAATACAGAACTCATCATAATACAGAAGATAATACAAAATCACCGCCAAAGTTACGAAACGGTCTGCGTAGAAACCGTCTACACATACTTGTCTAAAAAGAGAGGTCGCAATCGACTGCATATTGTAATATCGATTCTTATGAATAATCATTTGTTTTTAATTTAATTATAAATAAATTATTTTCCTCTAAGTAACATCTAATTATATTAGTAATCTAATCTAAGTTTTATAATTTTCACGGATTTATATGGTTCTTAAATAATATAAGATTCGTATCAAATTCGATTAGTCAGAAATAAAATCAATCTTGTTCTTTGAAAAGAGAGGGACTTCTCTAGGAATGACATTATTAATAAGATGCGTTCAAAAATAACATAATTTAAACTGCGTTCTAAAAAAATAAAGACATATTTTAAAGAGGATTATCTTTCTTTTCCCAGCTTTTAAAAATAAATTGTTGGTACATAATAATTACATTCAACTTATACTACATTTTGGTGATAGTTCCATCTTGGTACAAGAACTTTTTTTTCGTAGTCCATTTTGACCATTGTTCTTTCAAATCGATCGTATAGTTTTTCTTTTAAGTATTGACATTTCAAAAAGCATTCTCTTGTTTATTCTGCAAAATGGATAAAATTGAGCTACGAGCTGTGATAAAGTTTTTGCATTTAAAAGGATTAAAAGGTGGAGAGGTTTTTCGGAGATGAAGGATGTTTTGGGAGAAAATGCTCCTTCATATGCGACCATAAAAAATTGGGTGGCTGAATTTAAACGTGGCCGTACCTGCATCCAAGATGAATATCTTCCAGGACGTGCAAAAGTGCCACTACTCCAGAAATTGTGATCAAAATTCATGATGCAGTTTTAGCTGACCGAAGATTGAAACTTTCCGAGATAGCTGATACTGTAGGCATCTCTAAAGAATGGGCGCATTACATTTTGACTCAAGAATTATGTATGAAAAAATTATCCGCAAGGTGGATGCCGCGTTGCTTTCAGTTGACCAAAAACGCGTTCGTATGCAAATTTCACAAGAATGTTTGGACCGCTTTAAGAGCAATACAACTGATTTTCTGCGACGGTTTGTTACTACAGACGAGAGTTGGGTTCACCACTAAATACCTGAATCAAAAATTCAGTCTAAACAATGGACGGAAAAAGGATCCCCGGCTCCAAAGAAAGCAAAAGCCGTGAAATCAGCGGGGAAAGTCATGGCGTCAGTATTTTGGGATTGGAAGGGTATATTTATGATTGATTACCTTCCAAAAGGACAAAACATAAATGGCGAATATTATGCTGATCTACTGGATAAATTACAAGTGTGTATTCGTGAAAAAACCCGGCCTGGCTAAAAAAAAAAATTTTTCATCAGGATAATGCGCGCGTTCACACGTGCATCACTGCGATGGCGAAATTCAAAGAATTAAATTATGATTTGCTACCACACCCAGGTTATTCTCCTGATCTGGCACCATCTGACTTTCATCTATTCCCGAAACTCAAAAATTTTTTAGGTGGACAAAGATTTGAAAATAATAGCGAGGTGATGTCTGCCGTGGATAGTTATTTTGAAGGGCTTGAAGAAAGGTTCGTCAGCAGGGTAACGTTGTATCCATTTTTATATAGCGGCATTCATGACATTTCGGTTGATACAACAGCATGACTAATTTGTTCAAGCTGTATTACACAGATGGCGATAGGTATCGTTCCCCTCTGAAGAAAATGCTAACGTCTTTTTAGTTTTGTGATCGCCTTGAAAACAAGTGAGTCATGTTGAGTTGATATAAAAAGAAAATATTGAGAATCAAGGATTTTTATCAAGAAGAGAAGGTAAATGAATAGTTAATACTACAAATGAGCGATTACTTCAATTATTTTGTTTTAAAACACTTTCTTGTGTTTTAAAAACATAGATATCAAATATGAAAAAGTACAAATAGAATATGAGTTGTTTATTGTGTTTTGAAAACTAATTTACTTTTAAACTTGAAAAATAAAAAAAACTGGAAAGGTTGTAATGGAGAAATCAAGAACGTACCGTAGCGACATCTAGTTTGATTTCGGGAACTAATGTTTTTTTAAATACTTCCTCATTGCTAACGTTCTAAGAAATAACGGACTGTTTATTTTCGATATGAAAACAATAATCGATTACTTTCGATTCGAACAGTCACTACCGATTATTTAAAAAATCGATTAATGGTAATCGATTCCGCACACCACTTCCTACTATACTATATAATATACTTAACTTTCATTCATTTAATTTTCATTGTGCATGCATCATATTCATAATATAAATTAATTTATTCACTCGACATTAGCAGAATTGCACGAAACGCGCAGATAACCCATTAGTAGGCACATCTTTAGTATCGGCGACAATGCAGTTTGCTTTGATATTTTTTTTTATACACAGATGCAAAAGGTTTAATTTTCCAGTGTCAAGGTGCCGAGTTAGTTTTTAAGATACATTTTTTGAAAATACGAAAAATTTACTTTTGTTTTATGAACTTTTATAAATATTTTTGCCTTATACACTGACTACCTATGCAAAGGGATTTATACAAAGGCATATATCCAAATTTCGAGATTTTTTTAAATTACCTGGATGATGAAGTAAAAAAAATTTCTTTTTCACCTTAATTAAACTTATCTACGCTTTGGCCCACCTCTTTTGACGCACGATGGCATATTCGCAGATACTAGTGTGCCTCCCATTAATAAAAGATTACAACATGAACATCAACAGATCCCAATATGACAAATGGTTTATGGTAAATTTAAATATGAAGTACTGTTGAGATTGTTTGTAAATACTAATATAATTATGTATGTTTTTTATGATGTGCACATTTTAGCCAAAATTCTAATAATCTTGGAATCTCTTGTTGGTTAATAGTGCCCAAAAAGTGAAATTTTACTGAGAATAGCTGTTTATTTTCTCAGATGATTACATAAGAGTGGTATTCAGAAAATAATAATATAATATGTATGATTAAGTTTTATTCCTACATAATATAACAATAGTTTTATGGTACTTCATCCTTGACACAGTTCACCCGATCAGTTGCAAGTAATTACTTTACAGCCAAACACGTTGGTAAATTTAGTGTGCTGAAGCGTGTCCTTCAGGGTGGACATAGCCAATTTGTTCTTCCTCATCATGAGGCCAGAATGTGGGCTTATTGATAGGGTCCAGAGCAAGCTCAGGATACGCATCACGGTAGTCCTCCATAGTCATCTGATCATAAGGCAGCAGGGCTTTAGTGGCACTAATTTCTTTCTCAAACCTGTACAGAAAAGATACAACGGTTATTAGATTTCTATTGCAGATAATTGTCTAATCTGAAAGGGGAAAGAAATTGTTTGTTTTTTAAAATGAATAGACTCAAACTATCAAATTTAAAAATTCATTCACCTATAGAAAACTACTTTCTATATGAGTGTATTGTATAATATACATAGCAACCCTAACCCTTAAGCATTTTGATGTATTTGTTGTACATTAGTATAATGAAGATACATCACATGTGAGATTGGGAATTTGATGACCTTAAATTGCAATAAAATAATCATACACTGCCACTGTCATGTTAATTTGTGGGATATTATTTTTCTCTTTGTTTATAAATTACTTTACTCTTTGGTTTATGAACTTTTGCATTATAGATTTTAAGGGCATTTTAGACTCAAAGGTACATTAAAAGAAAGCTAATATTTCTTTGTTGATTATTTTATTAATTTTTCCTATGTTGAATTTTAACTACAAGCTAAGAATATAGTGCATTTTAAAAAGCTTTATTACATTCACTTAAGTTTATTTTTTGTTTGTGATGGCTGTAACGGTAACTGGTGACCATAATTTACTTGATTCCAATTAAATTTAGCAAAAAAAAAATACCTATATTAGAAGTTATTGAAAACGAATCAGTATCTGATTTTAAACAAACTATTTTCAGGATGTGCATCAATTATGTTCCACATTGTAAAAAGACACCTATAAATTATATACCAATATCCTCATCATAAAAAAATCTGAACAATGATTTTAAGTTTCTCGTATTATTTCAAAAACCGATACGGAATATTATTGTATTTTTTGTATGGATGGCCCTTGCACTAAAGTTCAACTTTTCAGGTTAAAATGTTTACATACTTGGCGATGTTTGCGTTCGATTCAGCCACGAAGGCATCGATGGCTTTCTTAACTTCAGCCCATTGAGCTTCCACCAAAGAAGTTTGCGTATCTACAGGATAAGGTATTTTCAGGGCCTCATATTGTTTCTGAAAATTGTCCACCA
Organism: Diatraea saccharalis; assembly: GCA_918026875.4. Lineage (NCBI taxonomy): Eukaryota > Metazoa > Arthropoda > Insecta > Lepidoptera > Crambidae > Diatraea > Diatraea saccharalis. The sequence goes on from OU893337.1 coordinate 14,776,001, forward strand.
TGCCAGGGATTGGAACGCTTTGTTTGTACAAAGACCAGTTGATCTTTGGTGGTTCAGGAGGGTTCGCTAATACTCTGGAAAATATTAATACATATAAATATAGTGAATCCAAAAATAAATTATGTAATCGTGTGACAGACCTGAAACTAACCTTCGCAGATATCCATCGGAACGGACTTTGAATGCCGCTAATAGACCCTTCTGTTCTGGTGGTACTCTTTCGGCCAGTGCAGACCAATTTATAGAACTTTGTGAAAGCCTTTTCGCCATTTTTCGGCGATTTATTAATTTAACAAATCTTCAATAAAACTGACTGACACACGCACAGAACAGACAGCAGTGCAGTGTTACCAGTAGTCACTCTTCAAAAGTTACACATAATCGATTAAAATGTAACAATTTAATAAACTTCAACATCCGAAATTAGTACCGTCATTGGTTCATTTTTGGTGCAATTTTGTAAACAAGTATGGCTAAGACGTATAATTTTATTGAAGCATAAATTAGAGTTTTTTCATTAGTTTTAGTTAAAGGAACGAAAGTTATACTGTATAGGTATGTTATGAACCAAGTAATTTGGAATTAAACATAATACTAGGTCATTGTGAAAAATGTCCAATATGAAAGAGCAATTTGATAATAATAATTCAAATAATCACATTGATTAAGCGTTAAACTTATTGTCCAGTACATTTTGGGCAGAGTACTTTTTCATTATTACTGTCGTTTTTATTTATAATGGTGATCCCATTCATCTCTTCTTCACGTCAATCTAGACTAAAGACATAAATGATATCACTTAAAATAAACTAAATATTAAACAACGTGCCTTTTCGCCGAAAATTGTTTTTGGCTTATTTTCATTTGCCAAGCAACGTTTCGCCTGTTTCATTTTGGTAGGTAGGTTGGGCTAGGTAACGATTAGCAAATTTTTGTATGCCAACATTTAATTTGGAAGATTATTATTATGAAATTTGGGATATTTTTATTCTAATCTTTCACTCAGCTAGACAACTTTTTTTTTTTTAAAAAGTTATATTTACGTAAAGTATAACTTTTTTTATTAATGAATGACCATCAACATTTTTTATCTTGTGACATTGTAATAATTTTTTCTATATAATCTGAATTCGTCAGTTTTATATGAATACCTAGTGAATGGAATGGATGACTTAAACACGATCTTTAAACACAATGCCGGTTTTAGCACTACTAGCGCCCTGGGCGAAATTTCTTCGGCGCCCTCTAACTGCAATTCAATTACAATCAGTTACTACTACATACTACAAATCAGTTACTTGTCTTTTTTCCCCGACCCGGCCTACTTAGATACTTGTAATTTTATTACTTAGATTGTTAAGTTGGCAGCATTAGAATGGAACGTAGTGTTCAATCGGTTTTATTTCTCGGGAATCCCCGACTTTCCGACCATACAGAAACAATGTGTTTTTCTATAATCGGGGATTCCCTAGATCTATCTCTTTTATTTTTTTACGAAGAAGAACACAATCAACAATTATCTTTTTGCTTGACATAAGTGGACGCTCTTAAAACAATTATTTAACTCAAATCAAACGTTTAACGCTACGTTACGATGCTCTTGTTCCAACTATAGAGTGACATTAGTTGTATTTAAAAAGTAGACATATAAATAGGGGTGTATAAGTAATTTATTCATTTTTGACGGATCACATCGTACGGTAAAGATTCATTTTTACCCTAACAGGGTGTCCCATAATTGTTATCTATAAATTTGTGTAATTGTTGTAACTTTGTGACAGTGAGTTTGCAGTGGGCCACTACTTATTATATGATCAATTACTTTGCTATTTCGAATAAGTGAACAAGTAGCTGGATCCGCTATATTCGGGACAACAGTATCAACATCATCTAGTACATGTATTTGTTGTACATCAATAACAGATTCATCCTGAGCAGCATCTGTAATCATAGCACAACTTGCTCCCTTACTTCGGAATTTTTCATCCACAATCTCTTGAGTAGCTATTCCATCTGACTTGCCAGACAGAGGTTCCACTGCCGATGCATTCGTTTGTATTGCAGCATTTTAGCTTCAGCTTAACGTTTAAACATGCTCAAATGAAACTTGTGTAATATTTATTTATTTATATCTTCATATTGACATTATGACCCTACATAATGAAGAATGTTACTAGGTATGCCAAATCGCTTGAAATTTTGTCTCAATAAAGCCCTTATGTATACAAATACACTAGTTTTTGTTGCAGTCAAAAATACCTAGTAATTTTGATTTTATATGCATTCAAAGTTTCGAAAAATATCGAATCCCGCTAACAGCCATGTGACCGCTTGTGACGTCATGTCACAACGCACCGCGCCCCGCTTAGTATCAAGTCGCCAGCGGTTATAGTAGATATAATAGCTTGCGCAGTATTTTGTTGTGTTTTCACCCATGTATTAAGTTTATAGTCTAATAATATTAAATATTATTCGATTAATAAAATAGACGAAGGATTCGAAAAAGGGCAATCGGATAATCTACCTAAAATAAATGGATTAAAAATTGCACATTATTTATTAACAAATAATAATTTCGTTGCCGCCGAAATGCGAGGAATAAAAATGCATAGGTAAGTAAACTTTCCTTGCTACTATTGATGCTTAATAGTTTATCTGTTCTAAATTGTTTTATCAAAACAAAATTTGCAACTAATATCGTAATGGAAGAATGAAATTCAAATATTAGAAGTACCTACCTACCATTAAATTTTTACGTTAAAGACAAATTACAGACTTCGTCCAGATCTGTTCAGTAGTTTTTGCGTGAAAGATAACAAACAAACACACACACAAACTTTCGCATTTATAATATAAGTAGGAAGTAGGATAGGTCCCTAGGATGTAGATGTAGTGGGTTAAACGTTACAGATGTTCTAAACCTTTTTTTATTTGTATTTTTTTTTTACTAACAAAATACGTAAGGCCATTTTATCAAATTATTTTTTTGTTGCAAATATAGAAGTTTGAACAGATGTTCTAAACCTTTTTTATTTATTAGTATTTTTTTAACTAACAAAATACTTAAGGCTATTTATTTTTATTTGAAACTTATTTCAGATCGGCAAGAAACAGCTATGACAATGATGTTATTGATTATGTTCTAGTTAAAAGAGTAGGTGATTTAAGTATGTACGGTTAAATGTAGAATCACGCCAGAACACCGCGTACGTACCACACCTTATCATTGCAGTTTAGAATGCAATGAAAAGGATCAAGAAGTATTAAACGTAAACTGCGAAGATTGTGCCGCCAGCAGAGGTGGCTGTAAACATACTGTAGCATTTTTAATGTGGCTACATCGTCGAAATTGAAAAAATCTAAGCTCTCAGATGTTGGTGCCACAATGAAAACGATTAAAACTAAACATTTTGGCACAAGTGGTATAACACTTCATTTAGCCGGTCAGAATGAAATTTTTTTTTGACAAAGTAGTATTAAAACTTAAAGAGCTTCAAATACAGTGTTCTCTTTCACATTTTGTATGTGAAAAAAAGAGGTTGAAAAGATGTCTATTTATCATAAAGATGTCTATAAAAAACAACTTTCCCGGCGAATTAGTAGTTGTATTTTTACATTTAGGCACAACACATGATTTCCTAGAATTTGGATTGGACATTTTTAAAAGTATTTAGGTAAAATTTCGACGGCACGGGCGCGCGACTGCGAGCGGACTAAGTGAGCCAGACTGAGCGTGTTGTGCAATGACGTCACATCGTCACCGGCAGCCCGCGTCGTGCGGTTACAACTTGTTTTACTTCTAAATCGGAAAGTAATTGTCGTATCGAAGTAATTCTTTCACTAGTATTTTTTATTTTTGACAGAAAATATGGAGTGCTAATAAAAAAAAATTGTTAACATTCTTCATTACAGACAAGAGCATGTCAGACTATTTCACTTTGAACTTTGCGCTAATATTGAACTGCAAGTACAATGGCGAACATGGCCGCTCTTTCACCAATTTAAGGCAATATCGCTTGCGTTTAAACTAACGTAAAAATATCGCCCGCTTCATTAATGGAACGTCTGTCTTGTTTGTGCACGTTACATTTTTGTTGTCTGTCGCATATTGTTGCGACGTTGCCAGCGCGGACTAGACCGGCCGTTGCTAATATATGATTTTTCGTGTATTGTTAAAGAATGAAAATTCTCGAAGATTCATTTTTGTATACGCTGCTCTGATAGCCAGTTTTATTACTTTTATAATTATTGAGTAAATGGTGGGTTTTATATGAAAAATAATTATATATTATTAACGCAAGATTGATAAAAATACAATAGAAGTTTTTAAGCTTTTTACTTCTTTTATTATATTGTGTCGGGGGTCTTTTAAATTTTTAATTTGACTATTTTTAATTATGAAGTGTGTCGGTTTACGATTTAGCGTTCATAAGTACAATTAGTTTGCACGTTTGATCTGCGATTGTTAAGATTAAGCGACTTTTTCAAGGGCCGGTAGTCGGATGGGTGATCTTTTTTTTTTATTTTGCTGAGCTGGGTGGAGTGAAACAGGCATTTACAAAGATTAAACGAAGTTCCTAAAGGCCAGTAATGGGACGGGTGATCAACTTCTTTTATTTGACTGAATGGGGTGGGACAGGCACTGCCGGAAGTGGCCGGGTTTGCTCTCTTCTGTTCTTCTATGTGTACCATTAGTACTAACTATCAAACGCTCTAGCGCTTGATCTGCGATTGCGAAGATTAAGCGACGTTCGCAAAAGCCAATAATGGGATGGGCGATCAATCTTTTTTATTTAGCTGAACTGAAGGGGTGGTGGTGGGGCGGAGCGGGGCATGGCGAGTATTTACTAGGAATGTGCGCAGATGCCGAAATCTTCGGCGGCGGCGTGGAGCTAAAAATTCAGTGGCGGCGGTGTAAATGGCGTCGTTATGTTAAATGATGGAAAATAAAAAGTTAAACAAGTTAAGAGCTACTAAAAGATAAAGGTGTTATTAGTTTAATAACACCTTTAAGTAACATTCAAATATGGCACAACTATAGTTTTTTAAATTAAGTCCCATCTGACAATGCCGGGGACAAAGTGGATTCCATTGCTATAGAAATTTGTTTTGACAATCTTTGCGTGACAAGTTGTTTTGACAATCTTTGCGTGATGTTAACCTGGCACTGCGTAAACAATTCTGAAGAGACCTAAATAGGTGGAAATCTGAAGACGTAAGGTCAGGACTATACGGCGGATGCAAATGAAATACCACCTACCTTCTATTGGTTAATTTTGTCCGCTTTCTCTCATCTTCTTGCTTTAATCTCATCAGTTGTTCAGACATCAGTAGAGTTCAGAATCGATGGTCTTCCCTGGCGGTAATGTATAATGCCCTTCCAATCCCACCATACAAACAGCATCACCTTTTTGCCAGTTAACCCGGGTTTCACCACAGTCTGTAAAGTCTGACCGACCTTTGTCTACGATTTTTTTTCGCATGTTCTTGTCTTACGTGATCCAGTTTTCATTGCCAGCTATCAGCTTCTTCAAAAATGATTCGGTTTCATTACGCCGCAACAAAGAATCACAAAAGAGTACATGGTTCAATAGGTTTGTTTCAGTGAGCTTCATCGTAACTACTGAAATGCCGATCTTGCTTCACTTTCTTAAAAATGGAATTAATTTTTTTCGTAACAGAGCGACTGGAGCGAGGTTCACCTTTAACATCTAAATTTCCGGGCTGAAAACGCTTAAACCAAATTTGTGCTACTCTCACAGAAACTGCACTAGGTTCATAAACGTCATATTTGTTGTTTTCGCGGCTTACGTTGCATTTTTACCTTTTTATAATAAAATTTTAAAACAATTTGACAGTTAGAAAAACAAATAAAAATCACACATTTTCCTAATTTGAATACGAAATCTTCTTTAAAATTTAAACTTTTTAATGATCCCGAAACCAGCCACATAGAAATGGTATAGCGAAAAAATTTATGCATACTATATGCGAAAGACTTTTCCCCTAACCTCATAGTTATCATGTATAGAAATTATTTTATTGATATTATTATTCCTAGTTACACGCAATCGTTTAGCCATTTTAGTAAGGCCAGCTACAGAGAATACACGTTTGCTATATGTGCTTGTAGCGGATAAGCTAGAGTAGACGGTATAAGGGTAAGTATTGAAATTATGATTTTTGCCAACTCCATCTTGTAGACGAGTGCTACATTAATTGTTCAATTTTGTTAACAGCTGTAACTAAAGAGAAAGGTTTGATTGTTTATTTGTTTGCATCTGATCATTGACTTTAATTTTGTATTCAATAAAATTATACTAGATTCAATAAGAAAAGATTCAATAAAATTATACTAGAGGATAGAATACGGAACGGAATTAACATGTGTCGCAGAGAATGCACTACGTTGCTTAGCAACCGAGCGAACGAATGTTACTCGCAGTTCGGCCATCCCGCGCCGTTTACGCCGATCTTTCTAACCGGTCAGCGGCGGCGTGTCATGATCGGCGGCGTCGGTCATCGGCGCGGCGCGGCGCACACGTCTAGTATTTACTCTCTTTTTAACGCATACTTGTTTAGTAACGTATAAAAAAATTTCGTCACCCATCCCAAATAAATAACTATTATCTATTTTAAATACAAAATGGGGCCATAAGACAAAAAATAATTTTCGTCCCTATACTTCAAAGGTTCAAATAGTGGATTCTACGACCTTGAAGGTTGTGGAATTATGCCAAATTTCCAGCAACTTGAATAGGGTCACAATTCTGACAATTTCTACGTAACATTTCCATTGTACTATATACCTGAAGTCTAATATTAGTAGTGTAATGTTTTCCTAACAATTCAATATTGACAGATATATTTATTATTTTATTTATGATCTAGTAATAAGCATGTGTCATAAAGGCTTGTAGTCGAAGCGCTCTAGGCTCTCCACTATTACGCCGACTTTAGCAGAATTTCCCTATCGGGCACTTGTTATTTGCAGAATTAATAATACACTTTACACTAACTCGATAGTTTCAAGATTTTCTTTCACTTATTTTTTATTATATCGATACCGGAAATATCAATTAGTGTAAGGGACATACCACAGATTTTCAGGAGAGCAAAAAAACGATTTCACTTTCCGTAATCTGTCTATATCTTTTAATTGTTTGGTCCGATTTAGACGATATCTAGGGCAAAGTTTCTTAGATTTTTGCATTCTTTAATGCTATAGAATCAAAATATAAGAAAAGTTTATATTTTCCGAGATAGCTTGTCCTTTACATTAAAAAAAATATTTACTTGTGCCTTACACTACTTTTATTTAACTTCCTTCTACTTCCTTCTTTATTTTCATTTACTTTATCTGAGTATTTTTTCTGTTTACCTTTATTTGTCCTCTTTCCTATTCCTTTACCTTTGCCTTTTTCATGCATTTGTCTGGAGAGATCAATATTATAAGTGGTACCATTTTCATGCATTGTATATTTCACTTGCATATGAGCCAATGCAGATTTTTTAAAAGTGCACACTCTTATTTGTTTCATACGCAGATCTTTGTTTTTAAGGGTTGCTGGAGTAAATATGGTATCCGATAGATTATTAAAGTTTATAAAATCTGTATGTTTTAATACCTCTACAGAATAAGGATTTGGGCGCTTTCTGTCAGTCTCCATAAACGTGGCCCATTGAGATGGTGCCCAAATAATCAAATTTTTTACTTCCCTTTCAATTACAGCGTGCATACTATCGACCGGCATGTATGTATGGTCAGGAAGGAGGTAGTTTATTTGTATTGTTTGTAGATTTTGAGATGTTTGCAGGAAATATTTGAACAAGGATAATATCACTCTATTTTTATTCTGTCCCGTACAGTTATCACAGTAAAATATTAATGTTTTTACTCCTCTGTTATCAACTTCTTTTAAATAACGAGTAAGGCATGTTGCTATTTCACGACTTCCTCTTTTACCGTCTCCTTCCCCCATGTATAGCAATATCCATTTTGTGTTTTACACTCGTATACTGTAAAATTATATACAGCATACTTTCGTGAATAGTACAACATCATGCTTTCCCCGTGAGGTGTTGCTAAAACCTTTTGGAGGTCGAAACTAGCCACACCTAATGCCTGATCCGATTTCAAATTTCGATGAATGTGAAGACGTTTGTATGTAGCCTCTTTCTCCATTAAGTGTTCCTGCAATTGTTCATTAGTCGTTGAATCCGGATTATTTTCATTTTTAGTACAGATTAGATATGAGCGCTACGCCGGCGCGCCGCCGTCGCTTTGAATTAGCGTCAGCGCGCCGCCGTCGAGCAAAATACGCGGCGCGCCGTCGTGACATGTACGTACAAACCGGTTAATAAAATAGTAGGGGTTAAAGTATGAAATTGCCGTTTTATTGTAATAGGTTTCTTGAATTGACATAGAATCTTCATGGTTTGAGGTTTTCACGTGGTTTCTAAAATGTTCTTTTTTTTAAAAATGTAAAACATTTGAATATCGACTTAGGCAAGAAATATGCGAAAATTCGATTGATTTTTGAATACGAGTTCCGACGTGGAAGTAACGCGCCAGAAGCAGCCCGCAATATCAATTTTGCGTTTGGAGAGGGGTTTGCTAATTAACGCACCATGCGATTTTGGTTTAAACACTTTCGTGATGGAAACTTCGACTTGATAAAGAACAAGCCACGAAGAAGATCGCCCACACAAGTGAATAACGATGAATTAAAAGAGATGGTGGAAGCCGATCCTATTCAAACAAAAATTGTTCAACGTTATCTTACTCACAATGTTAACTCATTTGCGTCAAATCAATAAAATAAAAAAATACGAAAAATGGGTGCCTCATGATTTGACTGATCTGCAGGAAGAATCGCGTGTTGAAATTTGTTTTGCCTTGTTGAATCGGTACAAAAATGAAAGAATATTGGAAGTTTATGATAGTAGATTCTAATAATAGTGGATTCTTTATGATAACCGTAAAAGAAAAATGCAATGGCTGACCCCAGGTGAAACGCGACAATAGTGTCCTTAACAAAATTTACCAATAAAGACGTAATGGTTAACTGTTTGGTGGTCTTAGCATGGTGTTGTTCACTATAGTTTTCTCCAATGTGGTCAAGCAATAGCGGCAGATGTCTATTGTACCGAACTCTGAACAATGTTAGCAAAACTAGCAGTAAAACAGGCCCGACTCATGAGTAATAATTGTAACTATTTATGGTGAAAGCTTACTCTAAAGGTATAGCCACCAGTAATCTTGTTAGACATTTGAAAGAAGCACATGGCGTACAAGATGCACAAAAGTAGCAACCCTCGAGCATATCACAGTTTTTTTTTTCGACCAAGGATTCCAAAAACCAGTAGCAGTTTTAAGAAGAGCAATAAGTGGTGTCTTTCTTGAGATTTGGCTCTTTGGTTTGCTAGATCTTTGATTCTATTTGATACTGTGGAAAATGATGCAATGATTGACTTTTTGATAAAGTACAAACAACATTATTGTTTTCGACGCAGAGGTGCCCTCCAGGCACAATATAGCACGAAATGGACTGGAAGATGTGTACAACAGAATGCTGGCATGAAAAAAAAATATAAATCAAAGTCCTCGTTTTGGTGCATTAACCGCTGATACATGGATCGACCAATATAGGTAGTAGTAGTTGGCATTTTTTTTTATTAAAAAAAATATATATATTCAGCTTCAGAAAAGCAATTTTGATTAGTTGATAGTTTATATCGATCTCATTGAAATTATTGTTGCGAGTTATTATCTTTAGAAACAGTTTTATTTTATTTCTCTTAAAAAGAGTAACAATTCAAGAACGTGTAATTTTACATCGGTCTATTTCATTAAAGGGGCTGTCCATTAATCACGTGAGGCTCGAAAGGGGGGGGAGGGGTCCATAAAAAGTCACGAAATATCACAAGGGGGGAGGGGGGGTGAAGTAACATATCACGTGTATTTATTTTTTCGACAAACGCGCGATACTCAACCGAAAAGTGGCGTAAATAAGTGTAATAAAATTATTTTTTAGTCAAACGTTCATTAAATAATAATATTCATAAAGTTTTTCGCATTCCTTTCATTATTTTTGTCAATCAAAAACAACCTGCAAGTCCTGTAATCTTTCTGTCTACCTCTAGACATTATTGTACTCTTTAATTGTCTATAATACAATTACAAAATTAAGATTCATTGTAAGTACTAAAAATACACGTGATATATGGGGAGGGGGGGGGGGGTAGTCTTAAACCTCACCATGTATCACTATGGGGGAGGGGAGGTTAAAAAATGCCAAAAAAAACATCACGTGATTACTGGACGGCCCCAAAATTAGTGATGCTACTTCATTTTTGGAAATGTGATTTATATTAGTTCTGTCAAAAATGATTAAACTGTTTAAAAAATATATTTTCTTAAGTATCAATAATATGATTTTATTTATTCTTAAAAACATGTAAACCACGCCGGCGCGCCGTCGCCGTCGTAGAATATTTTACACCACGCCGCCGCCGTGGAATTATGCATCGGCGCTCATATCTAGTACAGATAGAACACTTTTCTTTCTTGGGGACATGAAACGCAAAATTATATTCTCTAAACATTATCGAAAACATCTTTTTACTTAAACACTTTATGGATAACCGTTCACAGTGTTTAACGTACAGTCTATATAAGTTTGATAAGTTCTTGAACTGTTCAAGTAAGTACAATTTATTTGATTTTTTCCTGCTGTAGTGAGACGGTAAAGGTGGCAAAGTTTCTATGTTATTTTTTGCGTCTAATTTTGTATTTTTATCGTATTTGTCAGGTGCGGTACGTGTTCTAGATTCATGGGTTGATAATCCTTCGGTTGCATGGTTTACTGCATATAGTAGATACGTTTGAGATATATCCAGTGTCTTTAGAATGAATTGCTGGCAAACTTGCCTGCGTCCCTCACCTTCATTAATAAAATATTCATAAGACAAAGATCTCCTGCTTATTATATTTTTTGTCTTTTTGCGTTTTATATCTGTTACTCTAGAGCATTGTACTAACCAATTTCTTTTTTTTGTATCATCAAGTGCCCAAAAATAATCAAAAAGAGATTTTCGTCTATCTTCTGTTATTTCAAAACATTTTCTGACATATTTTTGTTCCTTACAAGGATTTTCGCCTAATTTTCGGGCTTCTTTTAGTTTTCCAGATGTTGTTGCATAAGCTAAACCTTTTTCTTTTAGAGTTTTTCTTGTTTTCCGTTCCTGCTTCCCCCGCCCTCACCGCTCTTACGCTATCTCGCTCACACAAATATGATTTTGAATATGTTAACAATAATAGTGTAGGTGCACTTATTTGTATTTTTTTTAAAACCAACTAAGGTAAGGGACAAATTTTACAAATATATTTTCCGTGCAAATGATGTAAAGGCTAAGGTCAAAATTTAAATAATACAAGTCTTATGTAAGAGACATATTTATTTATAAATTGAGATAACTTATTAAGCTTATTAGAGAGGATAAAAAACGACCTTTAAATTATTTTTTTCTTTTAAAATGTGCTTAGCCCATCAAAAAATCTTACTGTAAGGGTCCTTTTTTTGAAAGATATCGTAATTTCAAGTATACCAGTCGATGGAGCGGAACGAGCCGATTTCAATGATATATATAACTCATTTTGCCCAAAATGTCCCTTACCTTAATTGATATTTCCGGTATCGATATTCTGCCCGACTTTTCAATAAATTTTCTGAATTTCGGGGGATGAACACCTTAGGTTGCCATACCTATTGCAATGTTCGCAGAAACAAATCGCCAGCCCATTTGTCCCATTTTGGAACAATCATAATGTACTTACTTGCCTTGACGCTTACTGGAGTCAAGAAGTATTTGCGGAATTATTTTTGAATGAGGCCAGCCTGTATTTTCACTGATGACGTCATGCGTTATGACCTATTTGCTCGCTCGTCCGTCACATCCATTGTCATGAACCTGGGAATGACGTGTGCTTTTGTCGATGGAATAAGTTCACATGGTGTACATTGGGCTGCTAGATTTAGTATTCAGGCTATGCATACTTTCTGAATCAGCCAAGTTCATGACATAATTACAATAATTTCCTAGATATGGTCACTCAATCTTTGTTTATGTACGGGAATCAGAACAGTTCTCTTAGCATTTACATCTAGGCATCCTGCGAAATGAAGACTTGCGTGAGTAATTGCCTCGTGTTGAGCACTCGAACAGATTTCCTATGCACCTGTCCTCGGTTGTTGAGCGATTTGCGTTGTATTAATTGGAAGGTATCATGATGCAACAGTAACTTGTCATTTTAAGTAATTCAGTACTGGGTCTGGTAATCCGAATGGTTTTAATCTTTCGGCAGCTGTCGATGTTAGTATTGCAGTGTGCGACAGTGTGCCCTCTTCGAATCACAAACGAGGCAAAGTCGAGTCTTCCCATAACCGCCTTGTACAATCTGATGCTAAAGTGCCATGCGTAGCGTGAGGCGTTCGGTTCAAACAGGGACTCCGCTGAATGTTTAGTACTGAGTCTGGTAGTTTGATTCGGTGGTAATGGTGATCTTTGGAAAACTGTCGATGGTAGTATTGCAGTGTGCGATAGTGTAATCACCCTCTTCAAATCACAAACGAGGCAAAGTCGAGTCGCCCCATTAGGAACTGGGTCTGTCTGAGGGACTAACCGCCTTGTACAATCTGATGCTGAAGTGTCAAGCGTAGCGTGAAAAGTTCGGTTCAAACAGGGACTTCGCTGAATGTTCAGTACTGAGTCTGGTAGTTTGGTTCGGTGATAATGGTTATCTTTGGGCAACTATCGATGGTAGTCTTGCCGTGTGCGTCAGTGTAAATCACCCTCTTCGAATCACAAACAAGGCAAAGTCGAGTCTCCCCATTAGGAACTGGGCCTGTCTGAGGGACTAACCGCCTGTGTAATCGCCTCGTGCTGAAGTGCCATGCGTAGCGTAAGGCACTTCGGTTCCGACAGGGACTTACCCATGACTTCCTCGGCACTGCCCGGCACATCGTGTCCGCCGAGAAAGCTCAGAACCAGCACACACTGCTCGATGATGAGAGACCACCCTAAGCGCTGATATTGTGGAAGCGTAATTGTTCTGTTGGTCAAGGCAGCAAAGTTTTTGCGTTCCGATGGCAGTCCAAAGAGACACGTCATTATGTAGTTGTCGTAAGCATGTCTCAATAACCTGTGAACCTGATGTTGTTCGGCGATACTCAAATAATATACTTTTGGCTCTGATATATTTTCGTAAACAATTCGTTTTGTATGAGAATGTTCGGAATACGAAAATTATTGATCAGTCGAAAAGGTTTTATTTTGACAAATCAGTGTCTTTTTTTTTTAGTTTATAAAGGAAATTGAATTGTTTTTTAAATGGAATTGTCAGGCTTTAACATTAGAAAAAGAAATTGATACAAAACAGGGTGTTTTTTGTAATCTCTAGTATATTAATTTGAGCAATGCAAACGATATTTGGAGATGGCTTAAAATCCCACGCATAAAAATATGATTATTATACAACATCACATACCTACATAGTTCAGATACCAAATGATATAGTTAAACACTTGTATTATGGAAATCTGAAACAACGAAGGTAACAACACCCAGACCAGAGATAATTTAGAAAAGCTCATTTTCTACATTAACATGACTGAGAGTAGAATGCGGGAGCTCAGAAATGGTGACACCTTGTAACTGATGAGCCACTCGCCCAAGGTTCGACATATGTAATCTGGAACATCCAGATTGTTCCATAAACTTTTAGATCGCATTAGATAGCCTCCTCCAATGTGTCATGTCATGCATTGTATTTGTTTCTAAAGTTTAATGAACTGGTCTCATTACCATTTAAATATTGGCGTGTACTTCTGGTAATCTACCTTGAATCAACTTACAGGTGCAATATACTATTATCAAAGAAGAACTTGGTCGTTCTTCCTATCAGCCAAAAGACGTCCCGAACGAGTGGCGGGGAAAATTGTTGTCGATTCAAAAGAGAAGTCTATTTGAATAAAGATTATTTTGACTTTGACATCTAAATTTGGCAAAAATTTCTGTAAAGGCACCTCAGAAAACTTCTCCGCGGCTCTGAACAAATCAGTGCGCCTGCCACTTAATATTTGGATAATATAATCCTCGTTGAATGATGATTAGATTTTATCAAAAAAGCTCTTTAGCATTAAGGTCTTTAGCAATAGATCAATCTACAATTTGTTGTAAACTAATTCTAAACTAATTGATTCATACTTTAATTTGGGTAAGGCATTTGTTAATGCTGTAGATTGTACCATTTCTATTATGACTTCTATTCTAGCAAATAAAAATCTTATCTTAAATCATCAATTGTTGTAGCAGAAATAAATCGCCTCAACTTATAATTTAATTTGAGCATGTTTCATCAAATGTGGTTTCAACATAGACTGGGTCATTAATGTTATTTAAAAAAATACCTATTTGAATTTGTGTTGATTGTTTACTATAGTAGGTCCATAAAGAAAATTATCACCAGTCGTAACCGCAGCAAGTTGGAACTGTTCAGGACCGTGGTGGTGGCTGTGGTTGCCATAATTGCGGTCCTGGTATACCTGGTACTATGTGCTATTTTGTTATGGAAAAAATGCACAGGTGGATTTAGGTTTACAGTTTTTATCGTGCATTATCAAAAATGACACTTGTTGGGGTAACAAATCGAATGCAAATCACTTACAGTTTTTCTCGCCTCTGTACCTTACTTGCTCTCTCCGAGCTGGAATCCGACGACACTGTTCGATAAGCTCGAAGACAATAATCACGCCTGCTTCGATGCTGTCTTCTTTGTTTATTTCGCTGTCCCGTTGCTCCATCGCGAAGGGAGATTAATTTTATATTCATTTCATTTTAATTTTAACACTAAACTATATAATAATAAGTATAATTTGTGCACATTTTATTTAGGACCGATGTTTTCGCCACGAAAAACGACGCTATAATGACGGTAAGCGTTCGTGCATAAAAGTCATTGGTTCGCTACCCGCTAAACTAGATGGCAGCACAGGCGCCGGAAGTAAGAGGGGAGATAGTGTTTTGGACCGGAAACGTCACAAAAAGGATGATGCTTGACTCAAGATGGATTCCAGATATCGAACGGAACAAATAATACCTAATCTCACAGAGTGAAAATTTGTCATATGGCTCTTAAGCATTTTTTATTAAGAATATTTTTCAGTATAGCACTGCGAATGCAAAAGTGAACAAATATAATAATTAATAGTGAAATTAGGTGTGACAACGAGCGAAGAAAGGAGGAGCGCGTTAGGTTGACTGTGAGCAAACCAGAATCCTCATTAGAACTTGCATAGCAATGGAACGTTTTTGTTTAAGTAGCTTGTACGAGGGTCAAACTGAAAGTTCTTAGAAAATCAAAAACTGATTACATTAGCCAGTTATTAGTTTTATTATATTTTTTCAAAATATTGTCCATTCACGTCAATACACCGCTGCATGCGATGGAACCACTGGGAAAAGCACTTTGCCCACTCGTCCTTAGGGGTCTCTTCAATGGCATCGCGATACGCAGCCACCGCTTCTTCAGCATTCATAAACCGCTTTCCTTTAAGTTTTTCTTTAATTTTTGGAAATAAATAAAAATCACAAGGCGCGAGGTCGGGGCTATACGGCGGGTGACCCAGTAATTCAACGTTTGATGTCGCCAAATAGTCGATCGTTCGCTTGGCGGTGTGCGACGAGGCGTTGTCGTGGTGAAGGAGGATCCTACTGCGAGGTCGTTTCTCTCGAACTTTTTCCAAGACAAGTGGCAAACAATTGGTAGTGTACCATTCTGCAGAAACTGTTTTTTGATCCTCTAACACAATTGTTGCAAAATGACCTATCCTTCCAAAGAACGAGGCCACCATTTTTTTTCCCGCACTTCGATCTCTCTTCACTTTAGTTGGCAACTCCTCGAAAGGAAACACCCACTGAGCAGATTGTCTTTTGGTTTTAGGATCATAACAGTAAATCCAGCTTTCGTCACCTGTTAGTATGTCGAACACAGCATTTGAGTCACCTCCGTTAAATCTTTCAATCATTTTACGACACCAATCCACACGATGGAGTTTTTGAGCCTCAGTCAAATTATGAGGTATCCACCGGGCGCAAAGCTTCCTGACCGCTAAATGTTCGTGGAGGATTTTGTGCACTTGAGTCATACCGATGCCTAAGCTTGTCCGAATCTGTTGATAGGTCACTCTTTTGTCAGTCTCTATCATACGCCGCACAACACAGATGTTATCTTCAGTCGTCGCCGTAGAAGGCCGTCCCTCACGTAAATCATCAGTGAGATTAGTGCGACCACGTTTAAACTCATTAAACCAGTTGTAAACAGTCGCACGAGATGGGGCTTCATCGTGAAAGGCCAATCGTAGTCTATCATAACTTTCTTGTTGACTTAAATGACATCGAAAGTCATAAAAAATCATTGCACGAAAATTTTCTCGTGTTAAATTCATGATGACGTGACACAGACAATTTTCAATTTGCCGCCAAATCGTAAAACAAATGACAAATGAATGAAATATATACTCAGTAATATTGGCAAAGAGTTATATTTTCAAATTTTAGAATTATTTTTTTATTATATTGTTTATAAGTGGCCAGTTCTAAGAACTTTCAGTTTGACCCTCGTATTAGTTACAAAGATATTAATTTTTTAGGTAAAAAACTTACCTTTTTACCTAAAAAATTAATATCTTTGTAACTCTTGAATTACCAAGCTGAATCTGTGGAAATTTGAACTTCCGTTTTAAGAGCCATATTACATCGCAACTGTGATTTCTGCGTGATTTTTCTCGGAAACAAAAACAAATTAACAATTTTGACTTGTTGAATAGTGAAGAATAACTCTTGGTATAGAAATTAGTGGCTCAACTTTTTGGAAATTTTGCTCATCTTTTTAATTAAATCCAAAATACCAGAGAAAGTTTTTCATAAAATGCGCAAAGACACTTTTTTGAAGTCCTGGATTGAGCTACTGTTCTTAACAAACGAAATAAAAGAAATAGAATGATATCTCTTATATAGTCGTAAAGTAAACAGTAGCTCGAAATTTTGAAATAGCACTGATTAAATATAGAAAAACAATTATATTACAAACCAAAAAACATCAAAAATTGCTTGAAGTTAACTTTGAATTTCTCTTAGCCACAACAATATTATTTAACAAAATTTATGCCAGATTAATGACTATTTCATAAGGAACAAAGTTATTATAATTTTAAAGCATAAATTTATTATATTATTTCAATAAATACGATAAATGTAAACGCAAAATCACTACAAAATAAGATGCAGCGGCCGTCTGAGCTCAGTACCGCGCGAGCGCTCCTCAACGTTAGACCTGTGTCGCATTTCTTCGCGCCATTTTTCGATCTAGATACGTTCGAGCGAGCGTAAATAGAGCAGTATAGTGGGACTTCCAACTTTGGTCACGAAGTTCGATTTATATGGAATTTATATAGCTTATTGAATTATTTCTAATACACATTTGTTATTTTCAGCATAGGTCGAAAGACCCCTAGGTATATTTGTATAAGAAAGTTAAAATATATATTTATATTATGAAATGCAAATAAAGCAAGGTACTTCTTCTCTCAATACACTTATACTAGTACATAAAATTGGAGTGCATATTTGTAATATTAAAATAACCGCTTTTCACTAAATACATTTGTGTGTATACATGGTACATATACAAAAATAATATATTTTATCTGTCTGTCTGTTAGTTCTGGCTAATCTCTGAAACGGCTTGGCCGATTTTGAAGAGACTTTCACTAGAAGTTGACTTACGTAATGAGGATTAACTTAGACTTATGGCTCGATGCAATTCGACCGATATCAAATTTATCGGAGATCCGCATATGAAACAACTTTTTCTAAATTCAATATATTTTTAATCCCGGACGCAAAAACGACGCGGTGTTATAAGTTTGACA
Organism: Diatraea saccharalis; assembly: GCA_918026875.4. NCBI lineage: Eukaryota > Metazoa > Arthropoda > Insecta > Lepidoptera > Crambidae > Diatraea > Diatraea saccharalis. The sequence goes on from OU893337.1 coordinate 14,793,994, forward strand.
TGTCTCTGTGTGTGTGTGTGTGTGGTGTGTTTGTGTCTTTTTGTGGCATCATAGTTCCCGAACGGATGAACCCATTTTGATTTTGTTTAAAAGGTGTATTAGTCGGGAGTGTTCTTCACTTTGATGAAAATCGATACAAGATGGCCGCCGCCACAAAATGTCGGATCACATATTTTATCACCATTCCATCAATATGGGTATCAAATAAGAGGGCTTGAGTAGTAGAATACTGAACACTATGACAAATTTCAAATCCAAGATGGCCGCCACCAAAAATGTTGGATTACCTACATATTTTTCACGACTCCCTCAATACGGACATTAAATAAAAGGGCTTGAGTAGTAGAATACTGTTTACTATGACAAAATTTTATATACAAGATGGCCGCCGCCACAAAATGTTGGATTATCTATTTATTTATTTATTTATTTTGTACACACATACAATTTCATATGAACAAATGTAACAGACATTAGTACAAGGGCACTGCTTATTTCAAATTGAAATTTCTACCAGCAGGCCCAAAACAGGAAAAAGAAATACAATAAGGTAGTCAGTGTGTACCTCCTAAATAAATTAATATGGAATAAAAAAAAACAAATTCAAATACCGGGAAAGAGAGAAAATAAAAATACATAACGGTTCAAACATTATATAAATAATAATATATATATATCTATAATATATAAAGATTAATAATACCTACACTATCCAATATCAACAACAGGAAAGATAAGAATCCTTTACTCTTTTTTTGAACACAGAAATAGTGCGACTGTCACGTATATCGGCAGGCAAAGAGTTCCAGAGTCTAGCAGCATGAACAGTGAAGGAATATGAAGCAAAATCCGTTTTGTGTGAAGGAGTTTGAAGACTTAAGGTGGGATCTGCAAAGAGCATCAGGAGAACGGAGAAAGGAGAAACGCTCACGCAGATAGGAAGGATAGACGGGATTATACAGGATGTTGAACAGAAGACAGACAATCCTGACATATCTACGCTGACGAATGGGAAGCCACATGAGCTGCTTACGTAAATGTGACACATGATCATACTTACGAAGACCATAAATAAATCTAATCGCTAGATTTTGAAGTCGTTCAAGTTTGTTTAATAACTCCTCAGTGGCATCCAAGTAACATGCATCTGCATAGTCAAGAAGAGGTATAATTAAGGATTGTGCTAGTAACACTTTAGTTTTAAAAGGTAAAAAGTTTTGAAGGCATTTAAGTGTGTGAAATGAGAAGAAGGTCCTACGACTAACCTCAGATACATGGGCAGTCCATGATAGATTTGAATCCATTGTAATTCCAAGATTTTTTACAGTGTCTGTTAACTCGATCTGAGTCCCATCCAAAAGCAGGGGTGGTAAAGATAATGCAGAAATAGAATTAATATTAAACCTGCTACCTATCACAATGGCCTGAGATTTACTCGGGTTAAGCATGAGGCCAAACGATTTTGCCCAAGTACTAATGCGATCCAAATCGTTATTAATAGCTACCAGTGCCGAGTTACAGTCTTCTATTTTAAAGTGTCGATAAAGCTGCAAGTCGTCTGCATAGAGGTGGAAGTTGGAAGATATAACTTTAGTAACCGAGTTAATGAAAATAGAAAATAAGAGAGGTGAGAGAACAGCACCCTGAGGAACACCCGCACCGAGGTCGCACCAATCAGAAGATTTATTACCAAGACGCACACGTTGCGTGCGTCCCCGAAGGTAGGAATCAAACCATGAGAGAACAGAAGGAGAGATATTGCAAGAACGAAGAATAGCGAGAAGAATGTCAAAATCGACAGAATTAAAAGCACTGCTGAAGTCTAGAAGAATTAGAACTGTAAGAGCTTTATTCTCCATAGCCCAACGAATATCATCAGTAATGTTTATTAAAGCTGTTACAGTACTGTGACCAGGGCGGAAACCAGATTGGTACCTATTCAAAAGGGAATTAGAAAAAAGAAAAGTTGATAATTGCTTATGAACAATATGCTCAAGAAGTTTAGAGAGAAGGGGAAGAATAGAAATAGGACGAAAATGAGATGGGACTGAAGGATTAGATACTTTAGGCAGTGGAATAATGTGCGCCATCTTCCAAATTTTGGGAAAAGAACCGGATTCAAGTGAGAAGTTAAGTATGTGAACAAGTATAGGAAGGAGAAAAGATAAAATAGGGGTAAACATTCTTACGCTTAGGTTGTCCTCGCCAGCAGCCTCGGAAGAAATGGCTTGAATGGTATTTTTAATGTCAGTTTCGGATATTTTTGAAAAGACAAAAGATGTGCAGTCTGGCCTCGGAACCAGTGAAAGTTCTGCGAGCGTAGAATCCTTTATGTCACCATCGATAGTAGAAGGAGGAAGGGAGAAGTGTCTGTTAAGGACGCTTAAATCTACATTGGTAGACACAGTAGCAGTAGATTTCCCCACTCCTACAGAGCGCAAAAACCGCCAGGCATCAGTAGGATTGCGATCAGTAAGAGAGCTATGGAAGAAGCGTCGCTTAGCATCCCTACACATACGACTGCAGCAATTTCGAAGAACCTTAAAACGAATAAGATTGCGGTTAGTTGGACGTTTCTTATATGCTCTTTTTGCCTTATCTCTTTTTTGACCACCAAAAAAATTGACCACCCATCCAATTGCCGGCCTTTGCAATCGTCGCTTAACCTCCTCAATCGCAGATCAAACGAGCTATCCGGCACCATCGAGCTTTTCATTTGTTTATATACGGATATTGCCGTATTTTTTTGTAAAATTCAATATATTTTGATGATATGGTAAGTATGAGCAAATGAATCGTTCCTCGATATTATTGAACAGAAAATCAAAAGCAGATCGAGCGTTCTACCACCTTCATACATTTGAAGTGATACCGCAGACCATGAGATTTGTGACCTATATTGACAGATAGTACAATCTCATGAGCAAACACTTGAGTTTTTCCATACATTTTATAAGTGCATGCGATTCGTGTGATATCGTTCATTCATATCGAATAACATCGCATCTAGCCATGAGAAAAGAACCTTAGGTTACTTTCCATTCGCATAAAGCCGCGGGCACAACTAGTTTAATATAATTCTAATTTACTACTTTTCCAAACAGGAAACAGTCCATGTTTCCTATGGATGACGAAAATATTTCGAAATCGTCGACGAAAAATATGGCACGAATATTTTTTAATTAATATTTATAATTTTATTGATATATTGTCATCGCTATTTATATTTATAGCCTATGATTTGGCTAAACTTGTTTCTTTTAATTTTTGTCCGATCTTAGCAGTCGTGTTTTTAATTTTTAAATAATTTTTATATTTTATTCATTTTAGTGAGCAGTTAATTTTGTATACAGATTATATATTTTTAATAGACCTTTAATTTGATACCCATAAAGTTATGATTATAAAAAAACATACTTTTTTAAATGGCGTCACACGTCCCCATACCTATTTAATATTAATAATTAAGCTAGTTTCACTGATACTCTATGTATTTTGTGGTAACTTAGGATGATGTTTCTAATGATACCCTGTACATTCATATCCGTTATATCTTTCAAAAGTTATGGTGCAATAAAAATACTCACATACATACATTAATTCTAAAAACAATAGACTCCTTTTCGAGAGCAGTCGTTTAAAATATTCGGGAATCGATAATGAATCTCACCATAGAAATACTAAAATAAATACAAAAATTGGGAAAAGTATCAAAATAGCTTGAACGTGGTTTCAACACAGTATTGTGGACTCGTGACCTTGATCAAGTTCTCGAGAACTCAAATCACAGAGTGAAAATTTGTCATATGGCTCTTAATACATCCGTATTGTTTTTCTTCAAGAATTATAAATAATTATTGATTTTTTTAAAATATGAGATAATAGTCTCGTGCGATATTCAGATTCTATATAAATTTAAAATCCCAAATCATTTGATTTAAAAGAAAGGTTTTCCTAAAACTAAAAATAACATAAACCACGTAAGTGTCATTTTATAAGTGGATCTAAAAGTAACATAAAATGTTACAAAGATAACGGTCTAGCAATGTTTTAACAATCATGTATTTTCTTAGAGTAAAAGGTTCTTGTCCATCCAGCCTATTCTTTGATAATATTACATTCTTATGTTGTCTCTTCTTTTTCCTTTTATAGTCCACACCCTTTACAGCGTATTATTATATCACAGATTACTTGAATGCACATCGACTGATTTTGAAAATTATTAAAAGATAATTATCCTATTAAAAAGTGCGATTGGATTCTTCTAGTGGTAATTGCAATAGGGAATATGCGTCTGATTAAAAAAAGGGTTATTTATATTTTATTACAATCGTTATTGCTTTAGAATAAAGTCTATTTAAATATTTTTCTACATTAGTTCGTTTTCATCTTGAAAATAATTATTAAAACGCCATGCTACTTGTCAGAGCGGATGTCACGAAAATGTAGGGGAGATGAGCCTAAATCGGGTAACCTGCCTAAAACGGGTAGGCTTGACGGTAGGTATGCTATAAGTGTTAGCGAGAATGTGTGAGTGCAGTGCGGCGTCCCGACCGCCCCGCCATCTCGGGCAGTCGGGCCGCAACCGTGAAGCGAACACTTTCAAGGTAAGACGAAAACAAAGTTTTTTACTATTTTTATTAAAAAAAAACGACTTATGCTAGTGTTATTTACTCGAATATAGTGCAAATGATGTTCTTCTTAGTTTTGCATAATCATTTACAAGTAATGTGCTTGTTATTTATGAATACCTAGTTGTCGCCAGTATTTACAATTTTTAGGTTATGGTAGTTGAAATTTACAACGTGTTTTGGGCAAAACGGGTAGGGGCATAACGGGTGACTACCCGATTTACCCTGGAATAGACTAGGACAAGAACATAATTCTAGTGTTGTAATTTAGTTGACTAAAATGTCGTTTTATTTACTTATTTCTTTTTTTATTATTATTTATAGATGGTCAATAAGTATAAAAGAAAAACTTCAAATGCGTCCTGGGATGAGGCAGTTATGAAGTGTGCTATGGAAGAAACTGGCAAAGATTCTGTCAACGCTGCAGCCAAGAATTACATGCCAGCCAGTATGACTGATAGGCCAGAGCCATTAACTAAAAATGAGACTGAGTCACTTGCTAATGTTCCAGAGATATCTGTTGCTGATAACGAACATCATGTTGAAACATCTCTCCCCTGTGATGCAAATATTCGATCATCTTTCGATTCTGACCGCACTGTGTCACCGTCTATTTTGAATCAAAATGTGGACAATAATTTGCCTATGGAAGAAAACGAACCGCAACCTTTTAATGAACCTATAAATTCGCGCAATACTCCAACTCCAGTTGTTCAATCTTTTGATAAACCTTTAACACCATGTAATACTTTAGCAGAAGATACGGGCCTGCAACCTGAAAAACAGCATATGACCCCACTGAACATCAGGCCACTACCTCAAATGATCCCACAAAAAACTACTCGAAGACGTAAGCCACAGAAAGCTGAAATACTTACAAGCACACCGATAAAAGATCAACAACGAGAAAAAGAAAATAAGAAAAAAGTTTCAAAAACTAAAATTGACGTCATAAAGAAAAAACCCAAACGTGGTCGAAAAGGTAAAAATGAGGAAACTGAGTATTCATGCTTGGTTGTTTCTGAGTTATATGTACAACCACCTATCGAAGACTGGATCAGATGTGATGACTGCCAAATGTGGACTCACGAAGCGTGCACTGGATATTCTGGTAGAGGCTCTTATTACTGTGATGCTTGTCAAGAATAACTTTAGTTTGTTTATTAATGATAGAAATGTAATTTTAAATGCAGGATTTAAATAAGTAAAAAAATAATGTGATTGTTATGGATACTGAGTAAGGATAAAAAAGTCATTATGTTATAATTAAAGGTTAAGATGTTAAAAATTATAGTTTAGATGATTTATTTCGTAGATTTATTCATTACCCGTTTTGCCCAAAGATGGTACCCGTTTTAGGCCCCCCCTACGGGCAAAGCGGGTAGTTCGAAGGTTTTTTTTTTCTTTATTTTTCTTTGAGTACATAAGAAGAGTACTATGATTGTGTTTTGTTTTCAAAAGTTTAATAAATAAACATTCCTATGAGTACAAATATAAGTTGCAGTTACTTTTCTTGATTGTTTTATTGAACATCTCCCTTAGCTTACCCGTTTTGGGCTCATCTCCCCTACACGTATAAGGATGTCATTGTTACAAAAAGTTAACATCGGTGCAATAACATCAATGTATTATGTCGCAAAATAAACAACTGATTGCAATTTAAATGATGTTTTAGGCTTTTATTTTTATTTCACCAATTTGGTAAATTATATGATTTATTAAAAAAGTCTATTATACTTTAAAAAATCGATTAGTTGTTTATCAATTTGGGTAATTGAATAATAATCAATCGCTCAAAAAACATATTGATTTAAAATGTCATATCTCTAGTCGTGTACTTTGACGTCACGACGAGCGCGCCAAAAATTCCGGCGTTTAAATTTCTCGTAGCTATTACTTATTTTCATCAATGACTAATGTTACAAAATTTTAGTTTTTCGGTGCCGGGTATTTTTTTACAGTTATATATCGATGTAAATTATCATATAAAACCATTTTCCTAAAATGTGCATATTCCCTATTCACATTTTTCAGGCATTAAGTAAATTATACACAATCAGCTTATTATTATTTATAAGTAAATGTTTGTGTTTATGATTTGCAAAATGCCGGTTGGATTTTGTCTAAACGGATTTTTGAAAGATATTTGATAAGGTAAGAAAATTTATTGCCTTTTATAATCGGTAGACATTTGATGCGCTGCATAATGTTACAGCAACTAATAATCTATTATTTTGTAATAATTTAGAACTTTTGAAGCCAACTTCGGTCGGATCACATATAGGTCCATTACTTTACATTATTTTAAGTAATGATTTAATGGAAAGATTGTCCTATGAGTGTCTGCTCTATGCAGATGATTTGAAAATCTTCTACAGGTGATAGCCCTGCCCCTGATGGCTCTAAGTTAGAGCCTCTAACCCAATGATATTAATATGTCTAGATACGCAATACATACCAAAAATCTGAAGCTACTAAAACTAAGACGTTTGTCTTAGTTTTTTCGTTTTTCACTTCATTACTCATTCAACTCCCGCCAAGAAAGTACAAAAAATGCTCCGCAAAAACAAAGAATAACAGTAAATAAAATACGATTCTCTTTCACAAATACACATAATACGAAAGAATATTAAGTTTCACACTTAAGTCATTAACATTTTTGGCAATAAAAACAAAATTAATGCTAGTTTATAAAATAAAAAAATATTTAAATTTCACAAATAAAATTTTGACATTTTGTCGCCAGTGTTGCCACTGCTATTCACTTTCAATTTTCCCAAGTAAATGGGAGCCTTTTCTTTTTATTTTACGTGGCTATAATTTATCTAAATATCTTTTTATAATTAATTATATAGCTCAGCTTAAGTATAGGCAACTGTGCTAATTGTGTTGATATTTTTTTTATACACGCACACAGATGCTAATGTGATATAATTTTTTCAATTATATCACAATTATAGTTATCGAGATACAACTTTTGAAAATACGTAAAATTTAACCTTGTTTGATGTTTTATGAACTTTGACAAATGTTTTTGTCTTAACCACTGACTTTATCGAAAAACAAAGGGATATATATGCACAGAGCCTACTTTCGTGATTGGTTTTTTTTTCAAAGTTTTTTCAAAGAAATTTTCAAAGTTACAGTATTTTACTAATTGATTTTATACATATAGATACACTACTCGTTCATTCATTCATTCATCACAATGGGTGAAATTTTCGACAGCTGGCAATACAATATCAATTACCCATTTTTTCGTTCATTCTATCGTTCGCACATATTCTGTTTAATTTAAAGTTTAATCGTAGATATGAGGGAGACAAATATAATAAATCTATAATAGTATAAATATTATTTGCAAAGCTACGTCCTAATTTCGGAAAAGTGCTACGCTTTTTGGCGCGTCTGTTGTATGGGATTGCTTCTCTAGTTATTAAACTCATTGCTCAAACCGCGTTAATTAGCGTCTTGATTTACCACCTTAATTAGCGTTTTGCACCATTTTTTGATGTAAGAAGTAATTTTCGTAGAGGATATGGTCGGGTTCATTATAATGAAAGACTGTTTAATACAGTGCTGTGTGAAAATAAAACACAGGTAAATATTTTTTCTAGGTACGTTTTCAAATTATATTTCGACTTTGGTTCTCTATTAATTAACTGTTATTTACCTATACACAATTTTAAATTATAAATAAATGTCTATTTGACATTATAATTTTAATGATTATATAATGTAGGACACAACAGAATATCAGGTTTCAACAAAATGCCAAATTTCTCCAATCTGTTTTGAAATTCACCGCCTACAGATTAATGCTAAAAATATAATGGCGAAATTGATCTTTTGCTGATTGTCTGACGTGTTCCCAATGGTACAGTTTATGTTCATAACGTGTTATATTCACCTATGCTATTAGGCATAAACATAATATGCATAAATTAAAATAACTTATATAAAACAATAATTATAAATAAATACTATTGGAAAAATTCCTTCAGGCAGGATTAAAATCAGTTGACGCGTCGAAGTAGAACTGTGACAAAACAAATGACAGACCACAGAGAATTCCAGAAGTAAAGCTTTTGTGGAGGCTTTATAAAAAAACTTTTTAGCTTATAGAATAAATATATTAAGCAATTTGCACCAATGTAATAAAACCTTATTTGATAAATTATAATTAGAATTATGAAAGTGTTACGATAATTGACTTTTAGTAAATCAGTCTTTATTGCATAGCCTTATCGCGAGGTTAATAATTTCACTGGTAGACGCGACATGGCTATAAACGCGTGTAGTGATGTCTCACATTTAATCTCATCGCAAATAAGACCTCATTATAAGGTTCTTGGTAGGTGTAAGGCTACGAGATTCGTATTCGATATAATAACATATAGGTATTATAGAAAACATGTATTAAAAATATAATATGGTAATTTTATGTAAGGCTACGTATTTTTGAATAATTTTAAAGCATTTTAGTTATAAGAATTATAAATCAATGGCGTCGCCATAAAGGCAATCAAGACAAGTTTGTTTTCTATATAAACCTAAATCTGCTTAGGAATCGAATCTGGCAGTGTGAAAACTGCGTGTTTGCCATTCGACTATACGTAGATAGTCAAAATTACTAAGTTATTACAAAGTTATTGTATATATAAATTGGAATAGAATCCATACAAAACTATGTTATTATTATCGAATATTTGTTATAATAAATCCATATTTAATCGATAACTATCGATATAGTTTCACTGTTAATGTACAACACTGGTGAGAAACTGCCACCAAAAACTTCAACTAAGAGTAGACTAGGAATGCATTTAATTTAATATACACGTTAATATAAGCTTAACAAAATAAATCTTTTTTAATTAACCTTAACTAAGCAATAAATAAATGTTCATAAAATGGTGTTAACTATTTGGATTTGTTATGTAATTAAATCGACAGTAATATAAATTGCTAACAAATAAGTATATAAATACATTATAATAACATTTCCATTGTTATCGTATACCTAAATTATCGTCGATATTAATTTTTTGGTATTATCACAAAGTAAAAAATAAGATATAAAGTAACGATCTTACAAAAATATTTTTGTCTTGTAATACGATAATCTATTATTTAGGAATTGACTATCTATTGACCTCCTTTAGACTGCTTATTAAATATAATGAAACATAAATAAAAAATCGACTACAAAAACCTCAAAAATAGTACTCATCTTAAAGGCAGTTCATATTTTATATTGCCTATAGTACGAATATTTATTTAAGTTCGATATTCCCATGGAGTCGAAATTCCGGGCCCGGGTGTCAACACAAGCGAAATCTGACTTTAGGTGTGAACAAGGTTGAAAAAAACATTCAAGTTCAATTCTGTATTCGTAAGTAAATTTATTTATTTTGTTAAATTTTAATGAGAAAATACGGCCATGAAAATCTAAATAACTTCAAAGTTTTTAAATGGCTAAGTATTTTGTATCTGAATGGTAATATTTTCGAACTATTCGTTATAGAGGTCTGAGGTGTCAGTACATTTTGGAATTATTTTTTTTTGTACAAAACATTCTCGAAATACCCGTTTTTACATTATTGATAGTGAAATTATCGTTATAGCATCAACACTTGGTATTACCATAGACAAAATAATATATTAAGCTGCCAGGCAAAATTATTCCAAGCCGAAGAAGGCGAACGAACCGAATTCTCTTTACACCTCGCATATATTAATAATAATAAATATAGAGATTTATTATATTCAGACCCAATGATCCATATTAAATATGAAATGTGATATAGATATTGTTCATGGGACAATAGGCCTTGGAATTTACTTCGCTTCTTACGCCTCCCTCGGCCCGTGCGATGCCGAAGGATTAATGAGGATTAATGTGCAGGAGTTTTAATTGACATCATAATCTATTTGGTACAAACAAACACTTTTTAAATACCTATAATTATTAATAAAAACATCGACTTTGGTTATATAGTTATTCGTTTACCTAATTATACGTAAGTTAATTACGTATACGTTATTATATCTATTTACAGTATTTAACATTTATTTACATTAGACATACTATAATTATGCTTTGTAAAGTTTATTAATTATCAAGATGGGAAGAGAAGAGTGAGTTCAAAACACAGATTAAAATTCGGAATCTAGATTTAAGTAGGCAGCAGAAAACTATTTTTAATAAACACATTAAAAATAAGCAATTTTCAAAGAGCATATCGTTTTTTGCTAGTGAAATTAATAATCTTTACAATACAAATGGTTCAAATGAGTATCATAGATTTAATTCAATAAATGACCGTTAAAACATAGAAAATTTTTCTCATTCTAAAGGTCTTCGGGTATTATTCGGATTTATTTCGCGAATATAGTAGATATATATAGATCGCTTTGTTTCTGGTGAAATTTGAAATGGTCGTCACACCTTTAATTAATGACATTCAATTCCACCATAATAAAATATATACTAACTCATACTTTAATATTAACGGTGTTCGTTTTTAATTTGTATAGTAATCGATAAATCAACCTCAAACTGAAATGAAAAACGAAAACAGGAAATCGACAATAATCAGAAAGTGTTTATGTCTCTGTTTAATTCGGAACCTCATAATTTAGTCGGGTTGTCTTTTACAGGATTCCTCTTTTCAACGTAATTGGGCGAGTTCGAAGACTGTCCTACCGTTCTACTGCCCCAGGTGGTTCGTCTGGCGACCGGATTATTCCTGCAGAACTTCAATAAGTTCGCGTATGCCGCTCTATACTGTCTGTTCGTTGCTGCGTATATCAGAGGGTTGATGACGCTGGAAGCCCAAGCCAAAATAGACGCTATTATGTGGAACCAAGGGTAAGTTATACCATCGAAGGCCACGTTCATGATCATCAGCGGGAGGAAGCACGCCAGGAAACAAAGGAAGATCGTGAGCATTAACGTCGTCAGACGCGAATCCTCCTCCTTCTCTTTCGCCGTCTGGCCACTGAGTTTGCTGGGAATACAGAAATAGTAAATATTAAAAAAACAATGTTACACTAACAAAATAAAATTCCTTATTATATAATATCATACTTAATTGATAACCTCTTTGGCCCTTAAAACTATTTTTTTAACAAATAACTAATATTATTCTATCTGGCTAAAACTAAAAATTGAATGCCGTGGTAGGTAATAAGCAATGTTTAATAGAAATTAACGCAGTATCCATTGTTTTCATGCATAAAATTTACAATGTTCAGATAGCAGCCATTTTATGGTTCATTAACGCTATTGGATAAACCTATAGCCTGCATCGCAGTGTTCCGAATGCATAGAATATCTTTATTTGTTTTCTATTAACAAATGTAATTAAGCAATTACAACAAATTCATTATATAAGCTATAGACTAGCCAATGATTAATTAATGAGTATGAATTATGCTTTAATTTTACAGTTGTTAAATTTACATTTTGTAAGATGAGGTATCGAGGTTATTATAATTTTCAAATGAAATAATGAATGACGTTATTGATGAGATTTTTTTTTTTCATTATAACAATTTAATTTAAAGTAATTTTATTTGTAATGTAACTACATATTGGTGCCACAGTTTTTATCGCAATGGAGTATTCGACTCGATGTTAATACTTATCATTAAAATCAGCCGTAGCACCAGTTAAGGTATCGAAAATAATAATTGATTTTAAGTCTTTCTTATGTAATTTAGTGCATATGCTTGAACATTTGTTAAGGTTAACTCATGAGGAATTAACTGGAATAAGTCATAATATAGCTAATATACACTAACTATTGGAACGAGAATTAACTAAGCTCGTTAAGCGAAATGAATATAAGTAAATATAATTACTTTCCAAAACAACTCGGTAGTTTTAAATCAAGATTTGTGCAATACCCCATCACAAGAGATGCAGTGCAGTTTAACCATCACCAGCCCGTAGGTACTGAGCTGCAGATCCTCACCCACATACACACCTTCTGCCCTCCAGCTTCCTCTTGCTCTCTCTAACTCGCCAGTAGATACAAGAGTAAGACACGATGATGACGAGGCACGGCAGAGCGAAACCGAATACGAACAGATACTTCTTTGGCGACTTGCTATCTTTCGGAAGGATCGTGCAACTGAAGGTTTTGGTATCTAGACCAAGTTGGCCCCATATTCCGAGGAGAGGCGGCACCTAGAAAAATAAAAAGAGAATTTGACTCTACAAACCAATTAAAAACTGTTTCGCAATTTACATCCATATAAGGAAGGCCTGAGCCCCTGCAGTGGGAACGTAAAAGGGCTGGTTATGATGATGATGATGATGATGATGATTGATATTAATACATTGATCTCTAAATAAAATTTGTAACTATACGTTCACTTATAAATGAATTGTTAAATGATAGATTCATAGGTTAATAACATATAAGTTTAGGGATTGGTATGTGGATAGAATCTACCTGCTCGTGGTCCATTCTGGGTAACTTTTAAACGAAGCTGGTTAAAAAAGATTAGGTGTGTTCGTTGCAAGCTTTAATTTGTTCATTTGTAACCTCTCAGCTATTATCGAATTTAATATGGACACTGCATTATGAAAGTATTCGAGAGAATCTGGATTACGTTTTGTCCATTAGTATTAACATCAAACAGTTGTTTATGTAGCGAGTCACCAAGTGGTCCTGGGCAAACTATATTTCTACTATAAAAGTTCTTCATTTATGCTAAGACGGAATGTAAGAATTTGTACCAATATGAATTGCTTTAAAAAAATTTAATTCAATTGAAAAACTTCACCGAAATTTTTTATTAACTTGTTGGAACAGCTTTTATGTGCATGGCTAAGAAATTGATGTTAACAAACTTTACAGTCTAAAAATTACTGACACATATTTTATGAAACCAATTCTACCACAATAGTATAATGTTAACAACATCTAAATATAAACTTTTTAAGAGCCTGAACGAATGTCTTTTATTGTGACACTGCGCACGGCGTCCCGGGCAACAAAGGGCTATTAAGATCGTATGCGATGGACGTTCGTTAGCCGCGCCTCGATTGGTTGGATGGAAAGGTTTCCATAATTTCAACGAATGTACTTAAAAGGCCTGTACTGTTGGATTTCAAAGGGAACTAGCTGACAAATAGCGTTAAATTGGAATTGTTTACAGTAAGTACTCCCAATAACGCTTAAGTTATAAGCAAAAGCGGATTTAAAAAAATAAAACAGTTTCTGTCTATCATAAAGTATACGGTACAGAGAATGAGAATGAAAAATTAAAACAAATGTTTTATAGAAATCTTATAATTGTTGTTGTCTTAGGTCTAAGTAGAATGGTTGCTCCCTATAGCATTTAATGAAATCAAAAATCTGATAAAATAAATACTAATAAACATAAAAACATAGAATTACATAAATACTAAAGTATAAACACGCAAATACACGCACGCGCGCACACACACACACACACACATATTTCCGCATGAAATTTTATGAAAATTATATATAAATATTGTTTTTCTTTATCTTGTGCTGCATGAAATGCTTTATTTCTAAATTAAAGGTGTTTAAACTTATACATGTTATGGAAGAGAGGGTCCTCCTGACACAGGCATCTAGGATGGGCCAACTACTACTATATGTACCCTTTAAAATTAGAATGAATAACCATTTTTGATTTTTAATTTTTATTGTTTGTTGTTTAAAAAGACTAACCAACTGTAGGTAATGTGTTTTTAAAATAACAAAATAAAGTAATTTTTTTATTATAATTTGTCAGGCACATATTTTTGAATACATACAGAATAGTTAATTTTTATTTGAAATAAATTATTGCAAGAGTGAAACACACAAAAATAAAACAAAAACTTTCTAAAGTTATAGTTAATGTATATACAGATATATTAGCACAGGCTACAGCTTTAGAGTAAAAAACTGGAACATGTGTAGTCCCTACCAAATCGAAAATGGTTACAAAAGTAACAGAAATAAACAGTTCTTAACATGATATTTAAGATTAATTTTTATAATCGCTGTAAGCTTACATCTCGGAACTAGGCCGCGAAGGATATCCTAGTTCGGGACAATTAAAACGAAACATAAATTATTAATGGTGATGGTGCAATGTACTAATTCCCGTTTCCTCTGCTGTATGTAGTTTATTTGTTTTAATATCTCGTATTATGGTAATGTTGCAATGTTTTATAGGAATTTTTGATACAGTTGATTCTTGGAATCTATGAAACTGTTTGGTGTTCGTGTAGGATGGTTTAATGAGTTTGTACACTACACAGACATCGATTCACATTAATATTAGTAACACAACTGACGAGTGAAATACATGCGGTTTGTACAAATATTGAAAAGTCCAACGTAAGAAGAGCGAAGTTTGAAAACAGTTGTGTAGTTTATGTAATGTGCGAAGATCTTAATAAAATCTTGAAATTGACTGAGTAATTCGACTCAATTAAACGCTGTAAATGACAAGTATTGGAAGAGCTCGTAATAAACTGCTGGTAATGCTAACGAAGATCTGATTAAGAGCAGAAAAAAACCTACCTTGTCTGGTTATAGACAATCTAAATATTATTTAGTTTTTTATTTTTAGTAGTCGTAGTGAAGGATAACTTACCATGAAACCGAATGAGACGAACCATATCAAGAGGAGCTGTATCCAGATCTTGGTGGGTGTGTAGATTTGAGAGTACATATCGTAGTATGCGATCAGGGTATACCTGGAACAATTCAATTCGTTCTATTAATAAATCCTTACTATCTCTATTCTTTCTATTTGAGTCATTTTAATGTTACACAACATCATACAAATTATAACACAGGTCAACCATGATTTATATGCCGCCAAAACTACCACTGATTTTTAGTATCGGTATTAGGTACCCGTATTAAAACTGCATACACTTATACTTTTAGTTTTCGAGATATGAAATATGTATTTATAAAGCATAAAAAGTTAATTTTTAACATTTACTTAGGATAGTATAGACTAGAAACCTCTTTTTCCTAGAAGTTTTTCAGTGTGCATTATTTTGAGAATTTCGTCTGATATTTAAAGAATTATCTGCCATTATATGTTCAGCGATTCTGGTACCTATCTTCCATCACTTTTAGAACCTGGTGGAAACGCTTAGCTTGCGTTTCGCTGTAACTACCCATATTTTCAGGGAACTTCTCCATATAGCTGCGTAGGTCTTACACATTTATTTTTATGTTACAGTCAAGCATTTTAAAGTTGTTTAAAAGGCCTTGAATTAATTTTACGTATTTTTTTGCGTTTTCATTAACTGTCTTCATCTGTTATTTGAGGCCCATCAACCAAATACCGAAAAAAGCCTGCTTTCAACTCCTCCACATCTGGAAACATCATTGAAGTTAAGGCAAAACAAGAGCCAGTAAATAAAAAGTTTACTAGTTTTAAGACTACTTATACGACCAATTCACGATCCCGATACTTCAGTTTTTCTAGAACAAGGCGTACGATTTTGTTAGCAGACGGAAAGGAAGGATATGCCATTTTTTATAATTTATGCCAATTCCTCTACAAAAAAATAACAGTCCTAAGAGTATTTTTTTGGTTCTGAGCAAATCATAGGTTTGATGTATCAGGAAGTTGTTAATAAATATGTTGAATGGAAACTCAGTCCTTAATGTCTTTAATTAAATCCTTGTATTTTCTAGCAGCCAAGACATTCATTCCTTAATCTTAGACATAGATCATTTCCGAACAGCGTTGCCACTTATATATATCGATACACGACAATAGGAACTTCATATATGGTCATTTTTCACTTGCCCATTATCTTAAATGGTCAATACATAATTCACATGTGATTTTGGGTATCCACTACCGGTTCAAGCACTTGATTGGTTTTAAGATCAAAAGTACGTCTTTTTTATGAGCCAATTTCTGGGTTTTCCTTATTACGTTACTACAGAATCAGTTATTCATTTTAACAACTTCTCTTAGATGACAACATAATAATATCATCGAATAATGAGAGTCAGTAAATATGAAAAATGGGCATTTTTTCGGATGAGGATAGTTTAAAAAGTACATGTAGTTTGTACATTTAAAAACTTTTTTACGATTGTATATCAAGTTCCATTCAACAAATACCGATAAAAGATTGCTGGCATCTACTTTTTTTCTTTGGTCGATGATGTGTAATAAGTACTTTCAAATTTACTACCGTTTATGCAAACGGGCAAGGGAATTCTATCTGCAATTTTTCATTCAAGATTTATCAGTTGGTAAATGCAAAATTAATCAAATATAAACACATTAATTTATTAACAGATTTCATAATCATTAATTTTGCATTCACATGCTATATTGAAACATATTCTTAAAGAAAAAATGCTTAAATTATCAACTTTATATTTAAAAGAGCGTATTTTCATCAATTTTCAGACAATCTACCCGAACAGCCGAAAGAAATATTCTTACAAATATTTAAACTTTCTATAGAAATTAAAAATTTGTTATTTTTGATCTCGATATTTATTTATTTGAAACCAACAACGTTACAAAGGTTTATACATATATTGGGTTGGCACAAAAGTAATGAGGCACACTAGAAAAATCTATAACATTTCCTTTTTAAAATCAATTTTTTCGATAATATTCTAGAATGTTGTAGAACATTCTAGGTACTTCTTGTGTAGGGTATATAAAGCCGCGCTCGCGATTTGTTTAGTCAGTTTGAAGAAAAATGGACGAGCGACAAGTTCGAACACTATACTTATACGAGTACTTGTTAGGCCACAGTGCGCGGGCTGCGGCTGACAATATCAACAATGCATTAGGCGCTGGAAGTACAAGCCATGCGACGGTGTCCCGATGGTTTGATCGTTTTAAATCAGGAGACATGAGCCTTGAAAGTCAGCCACGCTCAGGGCGACCACCCGCAGTGAATGATGACGATTTGCGCCGCGAACTGCAGTTGAATCCGGATGCTACCACTCGTGAATTACCGGAAGCACTTAAATGCAGTCACCACGCCGTGGAACACCATCTGCATGAGCTTGGTTATCGAAAAGTTTTGGCTCGGTGGGTACCGCACATCCTTACAGGCGCCAGTCGTGCAATCCGTGTCGCTATCTGTCAGTCACTTTTGCTGCGACCCCGACGTAAAGAGTTTTTGTCAGATCTGGTTACTGGAGATGAATCATGGATTTATTACGAGAACGATACACGTCGTGTTTTTTGGATTCCTCGAGAAGAAACGCCACCAACTCAACCGAAGCCGAGTCAAAAGAACCGCCGAAAAATTCTGCTTTGCTGTTTCTGGGATGCGCAAGGCATACTGTTTTATGAGCTATTACACAAAGAAACTATAAACGCTGACAAATATTCAACGCAGCTTACCAAATTATCTGCCGCTATCAAGAAAAAACGACGAAGACGAGTCAATGTAGTTTTACTGCACGATAACGCTCGACCTCACGTCGCATCTGTGGTTCGCCGGCAGTTGGAGAACTTGGGCTGGGAGACGATACCCCACCCACCTTATTCCCCAGACCTCGCCCCATCAGACTATCATTTGTTTAGAGCCCTGAAACAGCATTTGCGGGCTAAACAATTTAATGATTTCTCTGACGTAGAGGCGGAGTTGAACAACTTTTTCAAGACACAGCCATGAGAGTTCTGGGCAAAAGGCATCTAAACTTTGCCGGATCGTTGGCAAGAAGTCTTAGATACTAATGGTAATTACATCATTGACTAAACTTTTTTTATTGTAATAATAATAAAAAGGTAAAAACTTAAACCAAGTGTCTCATTACTTTTGTGCCAACCCGATACTTAATTACATAAGTAAGGCCAATAACAGGTTTCATGCTAAGCGGACGGCGGATGCCCTTAAACTGTTATAACAATTCTAACAATAGTTGTACTTATTTTATTTGCATAGACCAATAATTTCCGTAAGTTCTCAAAAGTAGTCATTAGTTTCACATTTAATTTTATTTATGGTTCCATTGAGATATCAAGTGGTATGTGGTTTATCGCCATTTAAAAAGCACTCAATGTTATCAATCGTGGGAAAGCAAGTATACTCTAAAAGATAAGCTTCGAAACTGACGAGAGCGCTTTGTGACTAAAAAATAATTAAAACAAGATTAACATTACAGCACCGCTTATGTTATGCTGAGCAGATATCTGTTTACATTCAAAATTCTCAGATTTAAATTAATGTCATTCATAATTTTAGAATAACAAAACAAATGGTAAACTTCAGTGAGAATCAAAATATACACTGTGAAGGTGTGTTCTTGTGGTTTCGTTATAAAATACCTGGTAGCCTAGTTTCGATCGACCTTTTTTATTTAAATATGGCAAATGCATGTACTAGTTGAGATTTTATTGAGATGCGATTATTACGTAAAAATAGCGGAATTTAGACACTGATAGAAATCATCCCTCTCTGAATCAAAACAACTTAATTACATTTATTGACGATTTTACACCATGGAACTGATTTTCCAGATCTTATTTTCAGTATGACTTTTTTGTAATACCTTAGTAATTAATAAAAACATAACATTTCAAATGCATACGAACGAAGCCGCTTGCGGTTTAAGTTAATTTTGAAATTAGACGCTTACAGACGCCTGTTATAGCTCAACCAGCAAACCAATGCGGGCAATACAGTGGTTCTTTGTACAGATCGGATACTGACCGCTCCCTTCAATAGGTTTATTTTTATTGTACTTAGGTACTATGAATCAAATGTACTTAAGGAGCACGTTTTCTTTGCAACTGCGGAGGTTAAGCAACACTCGCTAATTATCACGATCTCTGCCGTGCTTCAGAAGGCACATTAAGTCATGGATCTGTCTGCATTCCTTATAAGTCCCACCAATTTATACTAGCTATTCCCGTTCTTACTGCCTGATCTATAAATATTCATAGGCTGATGATGATGATGACAATATGTTATGTAATGTGATGATGATAATATTTAATCATCTAGATATCGAATGCAAAATTAACGGAATTCATCCATTGGAAACTGTAATGCACCAGCCCGCAGTCTTCTTTGCTCCATCGGTATAGTTTTTTTAGCCAAGAGTAGCCTGGTTGAGATTATTAACTTAGCATTAAGGCCGCTTTTTGCATCTATGTTTCTAACTATATGTGTTTATATGTTCATGTGATTTAATCATATAGATATTGAATACAAAATAAACGGTATTCATCCCTTGGAAAATGTAATGCACTAGACCGCAATCTCTTTTCGCAATCGGTATAGTTTCTTGTAGCCTAGGGTAGCCTGGTAAAGCTTACTAACTTAGCAATAAGGCTGCTTTTTGCATCTATGTTTCTAATTATGTGTTTCTATGTTCATGTGTTACTGTGCAATAAAGCATATATTCATTCATTCATAACGTAACTGATTGAATTCATAAAAATGAGTTTTTAATGGTGTCTGTGTATAACCTACACAAAAATCTAAAAAAAAAATTTATTGTT
This sequence comes from Diatraea saccharalis, assembly GCA_918026875.4. Lineage (NCBI taxonomy): Eukaryota > Metazoa > Arthropoda > Insecta > Lepidoptera > Crambidae > Diatraea > Diatraea saccharalis. The sequence continues at coordinate 14,814,120 of OU893337.1, forward strand.
TGCATTAAATAGGCTCCGAAAATACTCGACCAATTTTAAATTCTTTCAGCTATTTTAGTCGCAAGTAAACAGCTTGTTCAAAATAATCCGCCATATATTTGATATGGCAGATTATAAAAGGTAGAAGTGCAATTAATGTTCTAATGACTTTTTTTTTTACAAATTGTTTCAATTATTAAATTTAGATATTAATTCCTTTCAACTTTCGATTGCATCGTGGCGCATGATTGCACGTATTAATAAGATGATTTCTTAACCACATGACGGGAAAATCAATAACATGGAAAATGTTAGATACTGCTAAGTTAATGATACCTTACAGCGGTTTACATGCTCTGTTGAAGATTTAACAGTTATTTTTTCGATTAAAACATGCAAAAAATATGTCTGTAATGTTATCCGTTTGTCAGCCGTTTGTGATAGGCAAGTATAAGCTTCTTGGTGATAGATATTGAACAGTGATATTATAATTTTGCTACAACGTTATACCCACCTAGCCCTTTTTATTCATTTTAAAAAGTCCGAAATAGTAAAAAAAAAAAAATTATTTGATTATTTTTTTACAGTTTTGAGAAGCATATTGGGCGAGATTAGAATGAAGTTTTGTAATAATGACACGAGATTATGAACTAATATTTATTTTTTATACCTAATTTGTGTGAATGTGTATGTGTGTTCGTGTGTAAGTTTTCATTTTAACATTTTAGTCATTTTCGACAGCCCAGTTGATATATATATATTTTTTATTTATTTTCCATGGACCACCCACTTTATTTAATATGTAGTGCCTAAATGAAGACAAAATTAAGTACCATAGTCTATAAATAAAACGTCCGCTTCATGGACCAGTTGGGATGCTTCTAAGGACTACCTATCAGTGGTCAGCGGACCATCGGTTAAGAAATCACTGATTTTTATGTTAGTTATTATATGTGTCTTGAATCGATAATCTAACATTTGAAAAAAAAATCATGTATAGCGTTGCTGTACCATAGTTACATAAATTTAGTAGAGAACGTGTTACAGTCAGAAGATTTAATCAAAGTAAGTATATAAACGTTATCCTATGTAAACCTGTCTTAAGATCCCAATTATATTTTTAATGCTCATAACTATTCAAATCAGTATGAGGGAACTTAATAATCTTTAATTTGGAGCCCCATGTAACCAGTTATTAAGTGACAATGGAGTCACTTCAATTGAATTGTTGCTAACATTAAGTTGAGCGATGACACACGCCAACTTATGGTATACGGGCTTTGTAGGGTTCCGTACTGAAATACCGAAAATTAATTATTTAATAGCCAACAGGAATTAGAGTTGATGAAAACAAATTATGTAAAGAAGTAAGACATCTAATTTTTATAAAAAAGTATTAGAAGTAAATGTACTTGAACATGCTTTAACACTCGTATCTATAGTTGAGAGAAATAATTACATGAGAAAACATATTTTTAACCAATATGCGAGAATTTGAAGGAAGGAAGAGCTGACATTCAAATTCTTTTTATTTGGTAAAATTATTTGCTTAATTTATGACATATTTTGAGTAATTACTTCTATCGACTATAATATCTTTAAGACTCTCCTTTGCGCGTCGAGTGTTAAAAGTATACATTCGTTAAATAGATAATCAATGCCTTACTTAGAATAAATAATATATACAAAGAATAGTATCTGGATGACTAAGCTTAACTCGATATTTTTTTGTTTTCTATAAATGAAATTTTAATTATCGACCCGAAATCCCCTTCATACTAAGTTTTATGAAAGTAGTTTATTATTTAAATTATATTGGACGTAAAAGAACAGAAAACACTCCCGTATATTTATCAGTTAGAAGTTTTTCCGTCGGATTTCCTCATTATCCCCCAGAGACTGTTAAGGTATTCACCACTCTAAGCAACAACAACGCGGCGGGTCCATTAATATTAATGTGATTGTTCAGTGTAGTACGTGACGACGACCCATATTCAACCGATTTGATTACTGAATAAACAATATTCTAACATAGGTATACGAGAAATTGAGGCAGACTCTAACACTCGTATTTATACTCGATAGAAGTAATTATGTACTTGAGAATAGGTCATGATACCTTACGTTCAAATACGCATCAAGAGTATCAGACGCGCTCGCTTGATTTCATACATATTATTTTAATCACAGAAAAAAAGCAAATGCAGTTATAAAAAAAACTTTTTTAGACGATTTTAGATTATATCAAAACTTAATTTTGTATGTTTTTAATATAGTTACGATGAAATATGTTAGTAGTAAAATCGATCCAAAAAAATTATTGTCATCAAGTAATCAAGCTAATTATTGAAATTCTAATTTATGTTTCTGTTTTAGCAAACAATCGATCATATGTTTAATTTTCATAAAATGATTTTTATTTGTCAAAGGAGAATGGGCAATTTACTATGAGAGTTCGGCTATTTTTGCTTAACTGTGCACCTTGTTGAAACTAATGGTAAACTATTGAGAATTATTTCTAGAATGGGTAGGAAAAAAAACATTTTAAATTTATGCCGGACTTGGAGAATATCTGATTACTTAACAGGGATTTTGAGGTTATGTCATTATAATATTTACGTATATAAGAGCAATAAAATAATTATGTATTTAAAATAATTGATGACTAACAGATAGAAATATTTAACTGCGAAAAAGTACATACCTACCTATATTATAAAAAGGAAAGCTTTGATTTTTTATTGTAAAGGATAAACTCAAAAACTAGTGGGCTGATTTAAAAAACGAATGGTGATTTGAATGATCACGAAACATAATAAAAACTTAGTAACTTAAAGTAGCTCGGTGGCGTAGTGGATAAGCGCTGCGGCCCGCGATCGTAGTCGTTAAGCAACTTTCGCAAGGGTCGGTCACGGGATGGGTGACCAAAAAATTATCTCGAGCTACTCCGTGCTTCGGAAGGCACGTTAAGCCGTTGGTCCCGGCTGCATTTGCAGTCGTTAATACCCTCCAATCCGCATTGGGCCAGCGTGGAGGGTCATGGCCCATCCTCCTTAACCATCCATAAGGAAGGCCTGAGCCCGTGCAGTGGGGACGTAAAAGGGCTGATGATGAACTTAAAGCAATATTTGCGTCTAACGCTTTCCTTAGACAATTCTCAATAAGGTCAAATTAACGATATCGATCAATCGATTTTTTTAAACCGGGTAAAAACTTCCGTTTGTCGCCCTTTTTTTTTTTTTTATTCTAGATAGGCAAGCACTTGACCACAGATCACCTGATGGTAAGCAATACAGTGGTCTAAGATGGAGCGTGCTTGCCTAGAAGGAACCGATTCACTCTTGACTTGAAGAATCCCAGATTGTATTTGCCCGGAAACAGCGAGTCTGGTACCGAATTCCACAGCTTCGCAGTTCGCACGATGAATGTAGAGGCGAATCGTTTGGTGCGAGTTTGTGGAATCTCCACAGTAAACCCTCTACACCTTCTCGGTATATTATCATATTTTTGCACTGTATGATTTTTTCTTTTATTTGAATTTAGATTTAGTTAAAAATACTTTTTCACTGTATCATATAACGATGATTTTGGCGTCCCCAGACACTGGCGCCCAGGGCAAGTGCCCCCACTTGCGCTCCTTAAATCCGACCTTGAGTCTATGCACTGCCAGCGCTATGCTCGTAGTCGATTTCGAGGCAAGGCTGTTTTTACAATGGAATAGTTTACAAACTTGAAGGCTTTACAATTGTGTTATAAGTAGTAAAGAAGCGAAAGATTGCACTTTCTCGAAATTAATGTTTATTGATTTTTGTAACAATATTGATTTTTCTTAATCCAGTCGACACTTAATCATATAGTTATTGAATAAATTAATATTTTGCTGGTAGTTATACGAATAGTTACCAAGTATTTCATAACAGTTCTAGTACGTAATACTACGAATGTTTACTAAACAAGTACAACAAATACGAAATACTTATTACATAATACTATTGTACGTTGGCGATATATTGTTCCGTACTATTAATTTTATAAATATACTTTTACTATATTCAAAACGAGTCAGTGTAGTACTTCACTCAATAACATTCCTCAAAATAAATTGAACAAACAATAAACATACTAGGATAACAGACGGCTCGCCGAAATAAAGCCGTCAATCAATTATACAGGATGTTACCATATGAGATGAGTGAAATAAATTCCTGATTTATTCATTTGTTATTCGAAGACAACCTTCGTAGCCGTTTTCAAAGTGGCGTCGCCTTCTCTGAGGTCCCAGGTTCGATTTCTGGTCGGGTCGATATTGAAAATAAGCTTTTTCTCTTTTGTCTCGCTTCTGGGCGTTGTGGTTTCTCTTTTGTCATGTTTCAGATACTCAATACGAGTGCCGCAGCTACACGTTTTGGCATCTGAGTAATAATGTATGTCGTCTTATATTTATTATTATTTCATAAAAATATTGACCTAAGAAATTATTACGATATAATGAACTTTACCAAATATAATCATTAATCAGAATAACAATAGACTATGGAAAAAGTCTTTTCGCATACAATATTTATAATGAGTTGTAATAAAAGCCTTTGTACTAATTGTAACGAAATGTTTTTTTTTTCAATTTGAAATAAGCAGTGCCCTTGTACAAATGTCTTTTATAAGTGTTTAATAAATAAAAAATATTTTAAAAAACGTAAATAAAAACTTTATATTAAATGGAAATTGATTCTTTAAACTCATTGTTGTTAGTATATTGCACGCGGTTAATTAAATTTATATTGAGTACGTACATACACAATTGTGATATTTTATTATAATCTGTAATGAATTAGGGTTCCGTACCCAAAGGGTAAAAAGGGACTCTAACCTATACTATGCAGTTTATTAATATTTTCAACAAACATTAAAAATCAGAATAAAATAAATATTGAATGGGGCTGTCATACAAAAAACGTGTGTTATTGCTCGTTACCCGTACTGGGGGCCAATTCTACTAAATAAATTTTGTTTAAATCGAATCGAAAGCGGATCGAAACCGAACGAAACTATTAACAGTTCTATTTTAGCTGGAATTGTATCGTATGTCACTTAGTAGAATAGGGTTTTTCTATTCTACTAAGTGTAATTAAAAACTGTAGTTTCATTCGGTTTCGATCCGTTTTTTGATTCGATTTAAACAAAATTTATTTAGTAGAATTGGCCCCCTAAACACTTCGTGTGCGAGATGGACTCACACTTGGCTGGTTTTTTAACAGACTTCAAAATCGAAAAGGAAGAGGTTCTCAATTCGACTGTATTTTTTTATCTTGTTTGTTACCTGATAATTTTTTACTGGGTGGACCGATTTTGATGATATTTTCTTTATTTGAAAACTAGTAGCTAGTAAATAGGGGAAGTTTGGCACCATTCGTACACGGGGAACCTTCATACAGTCACTACTACATCTTGTAGAAAAGTCTATTTATTACGACTTTGTGTCAGTGGATAGGCGCTGGCGACTACCAGTTGTCCACGAAGCTAGCCACACATGCAGCCACTTCGAGCGAAACTAGAGAACTTAAAGTGTTTTGGTATGCTCTTAGTAAATACTTTGTTAATGTTTTTGGATCTTCCGTGCTTTAATTACATGTCAAATTTTACTGGATTATTGCTTAATCGTAAGTGAATACGATTAAGATAATAATAATATATCTATTATGTGTATTTTTCTACGTGGGTTTTGTGTTAGAAAAAATAATTTTATTCTTGATCTTCGGGGCACGTTCGTACATTTCCAGCAAGGGCACATTCGTACGCGTATGTATGTACCCCCTAACCCCCTGTGTGCTAACAATTTTTATTATTATATCAGAAAATTTAGAAAAAATGATCGGAATTTTAAGAAGAAAAGGCAGACACGTTTCCAATATTCATTAAATAAGTTTTTTGCGTCTGTAAAAGGTGTTTTTATATAGTAAAAGACAAATAGTTTTACTGAAAAACTAATCAATTAAAAAAGTTCAAAAACCCATTTCGGGATCACGATATTGGAAGTCACAACACTATCAAATGATTATGATAAATTTTGAAATATAAATGTTTGCAAAATTGTTATGAAACTGGCTTCGCTGATATAGAATGGATGCACGGTTTTCGTAAAAAAGATAGTTAGACTCTAAACGACATATAGGCATATGTCGTTTAGTTTATTACATCGTTGATAAGTTTGAGATCAATGAAAACGATTTTTTTTTAAATTAATTTGTTATTTTACTTAATATATATGAAATTACCACACTGTCTGAATGTTCCCCGGCCCATGTACGATTGTACCCCGTAATAGGGGTAGATTCGGACATTCATAAGCGTTTAGTAAAATTCAATCCTTTGATATATTATACAAGATATCGGCTTTGAACTTTTTAAATAAGGAGCAGAAAGTATGCTTTATATTTTAATAAGTAATTGAGTAATTGAGTTTTTGATTATCAATATTTTAAAAATCATTGACTAAAAAGTGTAAGAATGGTGCCAATCTTCCCCTACTTAAATTTTAGATAAGCTTTTAAGATAAGTTTATCTTTCACTTATTTATTTTTTTATCTAATTAAATAATTTGTTGGCAATATAGTTTAGAATGTTCATCAAATCATTACTTATATAAAAAAATGGATTTCAAATAAAGACGTTAAGTCATATCATCCTGTACAATACCAAACAGAAGATAAAAATATTATTTTAGCTTTTATAACATAATGCTCTGTATGATGTAATATATCTCCGAACAGTTTTACGCCGTAAGATTCCCACGAGTGAATTTTTTTATTACTAGAACTAGCATTGCTATTATCGACTTCACAGATCATTGAAGCTAGCAGATACTTATGTTTTATTTAATTTAATTAATTTGCTTGCTAGTACCGGTCATACTGTTGTAGGAAGAGTTTCAGTGCGATTTTTGTTATGAAAACTACATAAAAATCTCTTAAAATCCAAATTAATTATGTGTTTTTTTTTTTTATTTAGTCTAGGAACATACGGAACTACTATTCAATTCTGTTTTCAAGAAATTCAAAACAAAATACAATAAATTTCTACAATGAATTCCGTATTATTTATGCAGATCTATTTCTAAAAAAATAGAAATTTATTTATTATATATTTGATCGTAAAATTCACAATGCTATAACTTTTATATACATTTAAATGAAAAATGCTTAAAAATCCACTTCTAATTCATCAGCATTGTGAATAAAAAAATAATCAAGTATAAAATTAAGAACAAAATTTTCATCTTAATCGAAATTTTAAAGTAAAAATATTTCTTTCGGCATTGATGAAGACACTCTCACTAGTAGGGAAAAGTAACAAGTGCTTGAGAAAATTATCAATCCTCATGGATTTCGAGTAGCTCATTGGGCAGGATTGCGAAAGATCGTGGGTTCGGATCCCTCGGGGTACCTGGGGCTGGTGGATTTTTTAAGCATTTTTTGTTAAAAATATTAACATTTATTGTTTATTATAGATGGTTATTGATAATAATATATCTTAATATTATACTCTAATTATAATTAGACTATAGCGCCGTTTGGATCTATTTACGTTGCACCTGTTGATTGATATCATCCACTGATCGATCAAGTTCGCCTAGAGAACATCTGTTGCGTCATGGAGAAATACCTATATATGTGACAAAATTTCTAACAATAGTAGATATTATTGTTTGTTTTTACTATATAATTGAAAACTAGTCAATATATCGATCGATTCGAATAGGATCCGATTACTGCACCGATTTGAAAATTCTTTCACCTACGGGATGCTACATCATACGAGGGTGATATAGGCTATAATTTAAGCGGCCGAAGTCGCGGGAAACCAGCGAGTATTTATATATTTTGAATCTATTACATTATGTTGTTATGTCAAGTTGTTTCACTTATCTAACCAAAAAGTTTTTAAATGGTTAGTATTTTGTATCAATTGGATAAATATTGTAAAAGGTTTATATAGATATTTGAAGCAATATGGCATTATTTCATTTTGTTAAAGGGTTCTTATGTCCAAAAGAGTTTTTGAATGACTATAATATAACTAAGTTTTATTTATATTAGTAAATGTCATATGTATGCTCACCTGTTGATAGTGATCGCGACCATAGACAAAAGTGACACTGCCTCATTTCCATAGAAGACGAACGCGAACATCTGGCACATGGTCTCTCCGAGGATCCATTTTTGGTGTATAAAGCGGCTCGCCGTCAACGGAAGGTTGATGCCGCAGAAAAGGAGGTCCGACACGCAGAGCGAGAGGACAAACATGGTGGTCACGTGACCACGGAGTTTAGGATGCATTAGAAGAGCCACTGTGGTTATTAGGTTGCCTGAAAAAAGAGAAAGAAATAATTTTAACCTTAACTTTTTAACTTATTTTTTATTTTTTTTTGTGTACAGCATCCAGGAGTTGAACATAATTCAGAATTTAAAATGAGGACTAATTAGTTAGTACTTGGTTAACCAACTTGGTTACGCATACAACTCTGAAAAACTTTGGTTTTAAAACCAAGGTTTTTCAAAGTATACCCCTAGGGATTCATCATTCGAGGGTAGCCAGTTCAACAAAACAAAATTTATCTAATGGTGGCACGATGAGTTGGTGATGAAGTTTAAAATTGTACAAAATTATTCCTTAAATTGTCTCAATTCGCGACAAATAACAAGGGCTACCTACCACCACATTAATATTAAGGAGGTATTTCTCTTGGCACTGTATTTCTTACCTTTTATTTAAATAAAAACCTTATTTGCTTATTATATTATTTTCTTTGGGGAAGGGGATTTGATTATTTAGTCAAAGGGTTTGCTATCTGATTCTGATCTGGAATCTTACGGGGAATCCTGGAGCCGAAAGTTTGAGAAACCCTGTTTTAAATTATTGACCGCCTAAAGCAAATTGACAATGATACATAAAAAGATAATTGTCTAAACCAGGTACTAAAGTTAGTCCTCATATTAGAATAAGACGGAATGTATGGAATGAAATATAATCAATTCATTCATAAGGTAACCCTGAGCCCCTGCAGTGGGGAGGTAAAAAGGCTGATGATGACGATGAAATTCAATGTTTATTAGCAAAGATATATGTATATTATAGCAGTTTAAGTATCGGTCCATTCGTCCTTGTTTCCGTCTACCCTGGAGTTTCAGTCTTTGATCTAGCTATAGGAATATTTATTAAAACAAAAAAAAACATACGAAATAATCAGTGGACGTAGGTATGTCTTCAGGAAGTGTTCCCATTGGGAGGCAACTACGTCACACCCCCGAAACTGAGCAAACAGGCCACTAATGTCACATAAACACTACTGTTTGTGTTCTACCAAACGATTAGTTACCCAGGTCAATGCAGTTCATACAGTGGACACTTAAAGACTGACAAAAAGTAGATAACATATCAGCTTTGGAGAATTACTTTTTTTGGATTTGATACGTCCAGAGTTTCAACCTTTTTTCTTAACAATTTTACTACAGGAAGTCTTGTTTTTACATAAAACCTCATAAAGCGTTATTATATGACCTTCATATTTACACGACTGCACAAAAAATGAGTGTATTGTGTTTAGGGTTAACGCCCTATGTATATATGTTCGTTTATTTCACCATAATTTTGAAAAACTAATCCGTTAGGATACAGAGATATAGGGTATCAATAGCAACCTTACAGCATCCCGAGTAACGTTGGCTATATATTTTTTAAAATATTTGATGCAAATATATGAATAACAATATGGGTATAAAATTACAGTATCTATACATTCCAAAGATACCTATTTAGGTACTTTGAATACATTTACTGGTCACTAAAGGAATAAAATAGAAACAAATAATTTAAAAAAAAAACACGACTACCTAAATCTAACTAAAAATAAAAGATAAATTTTTTGGAGTAGGTTTTATTTCATTGAATCTCAATAACATGACAGCGTTGTGCTCCTCGACGCGTTTAAAACCAGTTTTAATTTTTTTTATAACAGAATAGCTGTGCTGGAATCTATACTATCAATACGAATATAGAGTTGATAATTGTACAATTCTGCAATCAGTCACAAGTCAATTAAAATAGTTCACTTAGCGATATTGTATTGGGTCCGTTTTATATCGGTTTGTTTGTGCACTGGTATCCTTGGGCGGGCCACTTAATTGGCTCATACCCATTGACATATTACAACAATTAAGTGATATTTCCGTTACTATCTGTATTGTGAACAAAGTTGGTTTTCTTAATATATGTCTAAAACAATTTATCAGCATTATTATAGGAAATAAATTTTTTCACCAGTTGGGCTACCAGAGATTTTGACGAGATTGTACAAAGTTGAATATTTTAAGGATGGTAATGCATAGAATTGCTTTAAATTTTTTTTTTTTCAGTGCGAGATTTTTTTTGTGAAAAAAATAATTTTGGACGCTACAAAAGTGCTTGTAATAACTTAATAAGCCTACTTAAATAAAGATATTTTCATTTTATTTTATATATGTCATTGATACATGTTGATACTCAAGTCGATACTGAAAAAATAAATAATGTCACTTCTCTGTGACTTCAACAAAGTTGCGGGAGGGTTAATGGTTAAAGTTAGCATATTAAAAAAACATAAATAAATTTGTCGCTGTTCTATCGATACGGAAAAAATAAAATAAGTCACTTCTGTGTGACGTGGTCACTAAAGTTGCGGGATGGTTAAACTTAACATATTAAAAAAAATTGTCGCTGTTCTAACTACCATTATTTTTTACTATTATAATCCAACGAAACAACACACCAATTTAAGGATAAACCGTTCATAGCAAACTGTGCATTTAGTAAAATGCACTATAGATTAATGAAGGGAACAAAGGACTGCCCTGCTATTCTATAAAAATCCAAACCCGAATTCGAATCCACTCAGGTGTCCGATGAGGAAGTATTTAAAAAAAAAACATTAGTTCCCGAAATCAAACTAGATGTCGTTACGGTACGTTCTTGATTTCTCCATGACAACCTTTCCGGTTTTCTTTCAAGTTTAAAAGTAAATTAGTTTTCAAGACTCAATAAACAACTCATATTCTATTTGTACTTTTTCGTATTTGTATTGATATCTAAGTTTCGAACTTTTCAAATTTCAGTTTTTAAATATGTTAGTTAAAAGGAACAGAAACGTCTGTATTTGGTTCATTCGTTTCCTGCAAAAATCAACTTTTGCTAGAGTCGCCATCTAGTGGAGGTGCTTTATTAGTGCTTTTGCTTTTTTTAAAGACTTCCTCATTCACTTCAAAAAGCGGTATCCTCTTAATATTGAATTTGTAATAACGTTTCGGAGCATAAGTGAAGTGAGTTTCGAAATAATATAAGAATAGAATATCTGAGACACGTATAAAGAATCTATTTTGTTTTGTATTTGATATAAAAAACGGAATCAATAGAATTTCTTTACTAAATGACACGAATTCGGACACATGAATGAACTCGAATTCGGGTTTGGATTTTTACAGAATCGTCCTGCTGTGCTGCTGCCACATGTTACCTACCTACCCTTTACGATGTAGCCCCTTATCGACAGTAAATTGACAGTTTGATTGATTTCCACCATCCCTTGGTGTATGTGGTATAAGAGTTTCATGCAGTAGGTATCTAAATGAATCGATAGTTCGATAATAAATCTATTTTATACGCTGTAGGCGAATAGGTAAGTATCTAATCAAAGAGTTATTATATTTTATGGAGAAGAATGAATAAGTGAATTTATTTATTATACACTATTACAGTTGTATAGAAACATTTTTTTTTTAATACGGAAACAGTGATACATCGTTGTAAAGGTATGTTTAGTCTATTGTATTATTCATTTATATTTTATGTATTTATACGCTATATGTAAGTATGTATACTTATAGTAAAGTCTCTCTCTACCTACAAAATTTCAAACTCTCTTGTGTACCCCACCGACTATTTGTCTCCACATCACCCTAAGGTTAACTAGTAGAAAATGTTTATTTGTGCAAGAAGTATTGATAAATAAATAAACAGGATATATTACACTTTTATGGCGTTTAGGCTAAGATTAGTATTTTTTGAACTCAATACAGAGAAATAAATAAATATGTGGTAGAAAACGCGGCCACTTCGAATCCTGTCTCCAGTGTCATGTTATTTATATCACAATGAGGCATCGCATATTTTATGCAAAAAAAAGCATTTTAAATAAGAGATAACACGACAGTGATGATGACGTATAGAGAGCAGACACGAATGCACACTGTACTTGAAGTTTCACCAGCATAGCGAGCATATTACCCATAGTTGTCGGATGTAGTTTTTTAAACTATTGAAAGATACTAGGAACTTATATGAATATATGTTAGTGATACATATGATACATATTAAATATACTTAGTATATAAACAGTAGGATAATTTTGTCACTCATCCGTATTTCTATTAGGAATTATTCGTCTTTATCAATGGTTGAGATGAGAAGTATCGGAAACATCGACACATTGATGTTGTTCGTTTAACTGATTACCAAAAAGGTTTTCTAATCGTTTTGTATATTTTTTTATGCATTATTAAACGTTCGAAATTCAATCTATTAAAAAAACCGGCCAAGTGAGAGTCGGACTTGTGCACGAAGGTTAAGCAAAAAATGAGCAAAAACATTACTTTTGTTGTGTGGGAGCCCTTAAATATTTATTTTGTTCTGTTTTTTAGTATTTCTTATTAAAGCGATAACAGAAATACATCATCTATGAGAATCTCAAATGGTGACAGCAAAAAAATCCCGTTTGTTGTATGGGGTCCCTTTAAATATTTGTTTTATTCTGGATTAGTATTTGTAGTTAAAACGGCAACAGGAATACCATTATCTATGAAAATTTTAACTGTCTAACGTTCACGGTTCAGGACAGCGTGGTGACAGATAGACAAATAGCGTAATCTTAGTAATAGGGTTCCTCTGATACGGAACTGTAGTCCTTTGGGTACGGAACACTAAAAATACTACACGAACAAATTAACACCTCCCCTGAAGACCTATTCTATTTCGCTGAAAACGCAATTTCGTCCATTTTCGAAATGCAAATACAACTACAAAAAGACGCATTTTAAAAATTATTTATGATGTAGGAAATGACACCGCAACTAATGCACAGATAATCTGAACGGATATTTATAATGAATCGAAATTTTCCTAATTTTCGTTCGAGGAAAAATAGAATAGGCACTCACAGAGAGCATAGATCTCAGGTGTCATGTCGTACGAATTATCTAGGTGAGTTTAAAGATCCACATATGAATTATTGAAAAAACATAAATTTAATATACGGCATAACCACTTCGACGACACCGAAGACATAAGTCTTCGAACTAGTGATTCACATGCTTAATTAAAAACTAATATAAGTTCAATATTTTGAAAAATTTGGAATAGAATCTTACACCTTCATAATTTAAGGAGAGCTTCAATTTTCAAATATGTGTATACCTATGTAAGTTTCTTGTATAAACCAAATCAACGAAGAAGCAGATCAAAAAGTTTTTCCTGAAAGAGATACTTTGCAAAGTTTCAAAAAGTGTGCTTAATAAAAACTTTTTATAAAAAGTATAGCGACTTCAAACTTTAAAAAGTGATAAATAATACATACTTATCTCAATAGCCATTTATTCAAGAAAATTGCTATTGAAGTCGGAGGTTTTCTGTAGGTTATTAATTAAATGATGTACCCAAATTTAATAGCATTTTTTTCATACATTTTAGTGATATTAATATTTTTATATAATAGGTAACACTAAAATATAAATATATATGTAAAAAAACACATTTAACATAGTGAAAGTCTTAGAATAGGAGATTTGCTCGACATAATTTTTTGCAATAATTTTGTTTCATATTTTAAAGATTTCATTGTTTGTTTGCACTGGACAGGCCCCGAAACTATTGGATCGATTTAAAAAATCTTTCATCTTCGGGAAGCTACATAATACGCAACGGACATAATTTACTCAGGTGAAGTCGCGAGGAAACAGCTAGTTTAATAGAAATAGGTTCAAATTCAAGAAGAAATCCCCTCAAGTATACCCTCTATGTATACTTTACTCATTGATACTCTTTCATGTATATTTTTTATGAAAGTCATAGTTTCATAAAAAATATACATGAAAGAGTAACATACTCGTTGAACATAGAATAACTTCCTTTCAGATTTTGAATGAATTCTAAAATCGGTATCTTTTGTTTTTTAGTTGAAATGGGCCATGTTATTATCATCTTAATATTTAGGTGATATCTGTTGGAAAGCGTATTTTCTTTTGTTATAAAAGGGAAACTACTTATTCGATTTCGATAATAACTACCTCGATCAATCAAGCTGTCGAAAATAAAAAGAATTTTGAAAATCGGTCAACAATGACGAAATTATCAGTGAACAAACATAAAAATAAACATACATCGACATCGAACATATAACCTCCTTTTTGATCTTGAAGTCTGTTAAAAATACCACTTTTTGCAAAAATAGGAACGAGTATTTTTATAGTTTGTTCAATAATAATTATTAGTATTATTGATAACTAGCTTTTGCTAGCGGCTTCGCCCGCGTGGTCCCTAGGGAAATGTTTAGTGGAATAAAAAATATCCGATTATCTAAGTCAGCTTAGAAATTAAGTTATAATATTAATACGATTAATAATATAACTAATATATAACTATAACTAATATTTTGCCACATAAAAAAACGAAGCTTTTTCTGATAAAGGACATCCTTATTTTCTATTAAACGTCTAAATTAAGAATTCCATTTCCGCACGTATATGCTTAGATAATATGACTTATACTCGGAATAGGATACGTATGGATATTTTTGCGTTAAAAATAGCCGAGTTGTTTACAAGGTTCAACCATTAAAGATAGAGACGGGGCGGGCGGGTTCTTGTGCAAATGTTTGTTATGACTTGTGTTATGTGACTTTCTCATGGGGTGGTTAATTGCTGCGAGTGCACGTGACATACCAGCGGTGGTCGCTTAATTTAATAGGTCGTGCGTTGCCCAAAATTGGTATGGAAATACCGTCAATTCTATTTTATATGTATATAATATTATTTAGTAATATCTGCCCAATAAATCCGATAGTAGTGAAAAAAACTATGCAAGGTGCATAGTTTTCTTCATTACTGAGGTCTGTGGTCTCTATGAAGTATTACATTTCGGACAAAGCTACGCAATTTTAATTTTAAAGTCCAACGTAAACATAGGATATCCATCGCATAGAGCTACGTCATTTTAGTCTTTTTCCTAGAATCATAATTGTAAAATTATTAGGCGTTCAAAATTTCCATTTACCTATATGACTGTCTTTACCTTACAAGTAAGTAAGTTAAGTAACAGACGGACCCTTTGGAAAACATTTGTGGTATATTAGATTCGACATTATAGAAAACAAACTTATTTTTTCAGATTCAGATTGTCACCTTTGGAATTATTATAATATATATGCTAGAACATTATACGAATTCATAGACATCTACTTGTAGTTGATAATTTTAGTCTTTAATTAAGTTTACATTAGCTAAATATACACGATCAGATCATGTTCTGATCTTATGATGCTTTGCTACATGAATACGATACACCATAAGTCATCACCAAGGGCTACAAGACGCCCTTTGTAGAGAGGGCATCAGCCCCGGTATTGACACACTTTTTATGTTGAAGCGATAAAATTAAGGAACAAGGGTGCAATTCATGATCACTAACTCACTCACTCACTCTGATTGGTAAGCCCTTGCCTTAAACGTCAACACATTTTTTTTTATCAAAATATAGAACAATCGAAATAATAATAACAATGATGTTTGTTCTCAAATAATAATGTATTTATTTAACTTTTTTACAGTAATAAACAAGTATACAAAAAATAATACAAATTTGACCGTATACCTCTTATTCATTATCACTGCACTTTAATTTGTTCCATCTACTAACAATAAAATAAACGTTATAGTGGGTACATGGATAACACCGCAGTGTTGTTTTGTTAGAACTTAGGAGTTAAGACTGTTTCGAGTATACCTATACAGCGTTATGGGAGTTAATAATATCTTAATATCAGTGTAATATCAAAATATAATGGGTTGAAAAATTATTTGTATTATAAAAATATAAATTCGATAATGCATGCATTAATATATTAACGCAAATAACAAACCTATTTTAAATATTCTTAATGAAAAATGCTTAAAAATTCCACTTTGTCCCTGGCACTCTGAGATGGGCCTCGAACTCATGACATTGATGAAAATTAATCTAATATAATAAAAAATATTTTTTGTGTGACAGTTATTATTGATATTATATACCTATACAAAAATAATTGCGATCAATTTACGTACATAAAGGCCAAACCAAGAGACCCCTTTTTGAAGACGGTTAAAGAGAAAACGTAACGATATCTATGCAATACAGGATGACCTACGGGGTGCTACATCATACGCGAACAATCCTATTCCTATTAATATTATAAAGGCGAAAGTTTGTAAGTATGGATGTATGGATGTTTGTTACTCTTTCACGAAAAAACTACTGGACGGATTTGGATAAAACTTTACAGCAATATAGGTTATACATCAGAATAACACATAGGGTACTTTTTACTGGGAAAACTTCTCACTCCCACGGGATACCGACTTCCACGCGGACGAAGTCGCGGGCGTCCACTAGTAATATTATAATTTACGTGGGCGAAGTCACGGCGAAATAGCTGGTCAAAAATAATGCCAATTAGTGTCCTCGTGTAGTCGATATTCGATATTATCGATATCGCAACTATTGATAGTTCAACAACGCTATTTAAGGACGGGACTTTACAATTTAAAAGAGAGTCTGGGTTGTTCCGTATTCATCCTGTGACGTCTCATCCTATTTCTTCACTCATCCCAAACTTTGTATTCCTAACTCAACCCATGAATATTTTTCTTAATTCATCCTAAACGCGTATTACTTACCCATCCTGAAGCAAATATTACTAAAAAGTATGGATAGCAAAACAATGTTTAATATTTTACGGAAAATTATTATGTATACGATAAATATCCTTATCTAGTACATATTAGAAATGGAATCCCTTAGATTTACATTTACATTACAGGAGCAAAATTACAAAAAAAAAGTTTATTTGAAAAATTATTTTAATTTTCTAGCCATAAATAATAAGGAAATGAAAATGTTTCTTTTATGAAATTCATTAAACACTGTTTTTATTCTTACACCACGTTTAGTGCTCGTCCTACATATGGCTAGTTGAAATTATTTTAGTATGTTTGTTTATACAGCTGACAGAATCATAATCTACAGTTGTTCTAATATGGGTGCTAAATACAAAAACGTAGAACGTTAACCTATTCATAAGCTTGCGTAGTATTTGAGTTTAAAGGTCAAGTAGGAATATATTAATTTATACATAATATATTTTAAATAATTAAGAAAAGTTTTTACATTTAATTACAATGATAATTATTTTTAAACAAATTGCAATATAATGGTAAATAGACAACTTCATCCTTTTCTAAGACTTTCACTTTGTTAAATATTTTTATTTATATATATACATTAATCTTTTTAGTGTTACCTTTTATAAAAAAATATTATACAAATATAACTTGAAAGCATGACATAAAAACCTTTTTCAAAACAATAAAACTTAATTCAAACTTAAAAAAGTGATAAATAATACGTAATATTTTTTTTTTATCACTTTTTAAAGTTTGAAGTCGTTTCTATTTTTTGAAAAAAAAATTATAATAGTTTCTCGTTACTGGAAAAGAATTTGTTGTCTTTAAATTAAAAAAAAAACCAAAATGACTCGAGAAAGGGAATAAATTAAACAAAAATACTATGAGATATAACATGAGAATATGGATATATATTTCTCACACAGAAAACAGAAAGTTTTGGTCATTCCTTTTCTTATTGAAGTAGTTATTGATGTTGGTTATGATGTTTGATTCCATTTTTTTTAAATATAAAAATGCCTAAGGTGCTTATTTTAAATCAGGCGTATTTTATGGACTACAAGAATGTTATGACACAACGCATCATCAAGGCATCGGTAACGTACACAATATATTCATCGCCTTCCTCGAATAGAAGATTGGATACTATAAACATCATATGATCCACAAACAAAAAGGAAACATGGACGCACACTAACAAAGTTACGTTACTATTGCAGAACTATTACAAGTTACAACTGATTTTATAATTAAGCGTAGTATCTCTGGTGGTATTATATTTTAAACGCACTTACTTGTGCAATTACTTGAAGAGACAATTACATATAAAATTCAAATTCTTAGGGAATGTCCGCATCGCGATTTTTTATCGCGGGAATTTTTAGTGAGCAAAAAAGTCACGTTTGTTGTATGGGAGCCCCCTAAATATTCATTATATTCTGGTTTTCAGTATTTGTTAAAAAATCAGCTGTCTAACTTTACGGTTCATGAGACACAGCTTAGTAACAGATAGACAGATAGACAGACAGCGAATCCTTAGTAATGCGGTTCCTGTTTTACTCTTACGATACTTTAAAAATGATACTACAGAACTATTTTAATTTGTTTGATTCAGTTCAATCTATATTTCTTCCCACAACCTCGTTTTGAATTTCTTATCATGGTAGTTTGCCTGAACTTTGTCCCATTTTGAATTGGCATTATAAACATTTCAATATCAATTTCGTCATTTTCGGCGGCCGCCGTGTAAACGGGAACCGAACCGCGTAACATATTTCCACCGCTAGTGCTGATGCACGACCATAGAGTATCTTTTTATGCACGACTGAGCAATCGTGAAAATCTGTAGTTTAGTAAATGCGTTTTTTTTTCACGCGAATTATTTTCCGTAATTGCGGCTATTCCCATATGATTCAATGTGTTTCAGAATTGCCATAATAAAATAGCGATGCGGATAGTCTCTTACAGGTGGTCCGGAAATTTCTTTATCGTATCAACAAGTGTGAGTACATATTTCGTTTTTTTATAGAGTTTAAATATATTCTAGTCCACGAAAACGTCACATTCATGTAGCATAATTATTTATACCTAAGTTATTTATTACATAGAGGAGCGCATTGGTTAGCGCGTTTGGTTTGCGTGCGGAAGTTAATCAACCTTCGCAAAGGCTAGTCTTTCGAATAATATATTATTTTTTTGCTTCATATGCTTATATGCAATCAACCATGACAAGCATATAGTAGAATAAAATGCACACTTACCAACAACCCCAACGACGCTGAAGATACAAGCACAAACAGCAGCCACAATTGTAGCCTCCCTTGGATAAAACGTTACATTCTGATTGACACTGAACAAACTTGCATTATGTTCCTCCATTTTTGAATCAACTGAATAATACACTTTCTCAATATATCAATATGTCACTGCACTAGCATTAGAACGATTTGAATATGCAATTTTTTCGACATTTTATTTTTTAACGATCGTCCGATGTTTTAGTATACGCGCCATCTGGTGTCCTTTTGTGGACGACGTCGTTCGTGACAAGAAGTCTGTAACAAAATGAAAAAGATCGGGTTACATTGATACAGTCAGCACGTGTCCCAAGTTCGTGTTACACAGAGTATGACTCTATCCTTAAACAAATAAAAAAAGCATTCAATGTCACAATTTTACATTTTGCTTATCGAAAAAATTTGGAACTCGACAAAAGTTGAAGTGTACATTTTTTGTGTGTTTTATTTATCGTTTAACATTCATAACTTATTATAGTGTTGATAGAATCGCAATAAATTTTATCCAAATTCTTGACATGCATATACATATAGCTTTTTTTGTTATATTTTGTCTTTATTTATTTCCATTAGATATTGCGTGTAAATTAATATAACCCACATTTGCAACGTTGCATTCCGATAGTCATTTGTATTATGTTTTTACCTCACTCTACTAGGTCTTTAATTGAATGAAGATCGAACTAGTGCATAACAGGAATTTGCATGGATTTACATATTCTTAATGCTCTTTATTGCTAACGGAAATAGTAAATATTGCAATAAATACATTAACGTCCTAAGAACAGTTGGATCGCCACAAGAATTATGAGCACGTAATATTTAGAGATGCGGTAAAACGCTTGTTCTTTCCATTATAATCGTACGATATAAGTCCGTATGGGATATATAGGTTAAACAAACTGTGTCATATTATGTCACCCACCAAAGCTAGGATATAGTAAGTACCAAAGGAAAACAATATAGATATTGTTTCATTATATTTTGTTTCCTTTGTCATACGTCTGTCAGTTATATATTTTCACTTTTTAATATCAATTACACTTCTAAATAAAATAACAGTACTAAAAACTTATATGATTTTCATGAAGTCCAAACACTTATAACATATCAGTTAACATATTTCTAATTTTATATTTCTATCCGAAAAATAATTAACACATCCATCTAATTTCATTTGTTTTTATCAGTATGACAGATTCAGGAATGCCTTAAGTTAGCCTATTTAACTTGGGGACGAAGATGAATTTAATCCAGAGACCAGACTTTAAACTTGTACTATCATATACTGGTATGAGACAGAATATCATAAACGTATGCAGAAATAAATGGTTTCTATTGTACAAAATTAGCTCTTTTGTAATTGCAAAACAAAATGTGACCTATTTAATAAATAGTTCGTTAATATTGTTAACCAACTGACAAGAACGCTTAATTGGTTTAGCAACTGAATGTTACGCAAAGCAACGAGCTAAGTGTATACACCTTGGATAGCTCAAATTGCTTTAACTGGATCACGTCCGGTCAGTTTTGTTATTATTAAATATTGTCAATTTTATTGCATCAGAATCCATCGTTATTTTGTAGACGATACTCATTCTATCGTCGATATACACCGATCAATTATTTTTGAATATTAAACGAATTAATAAGTATCATTTACGCTATGATTTGAGAAATACTGTTTGATATGTAGGTATGTTAATTTAAATATAATAAAAATATTCGTTCGCACGATCTCAAAACATCGATAAAGAATGATTGATGCATCACTATTTCCGTGTTGCATATTGAGTATGATTGATTAAGTAATAAATCACACAAAGTAGATTTTTATTATAAATAAATATGTATCTACTTGATTGATAACATCAACAGAATGTAAGTTACTACTTTCCAATCGAATACAAATACAAATGAATTTTGTATTATTATATTTTCTCAATTAATTAATTAAAAAAGAAATGATTTATGTAAGACAAAGTATTGTTGCCGGTGTCTTTTTAGGGTTCCGTACCTAAAAGAAAAAGACGGCACACTTATTGGATCACTTCGTTTATCGTCTGTCTGTCTACCAAGAGTTCAAATCTTATAGTTTAATTAATTGTAATTAGTTAGTTCTAAAGTTATGGACCACTATAGCGGTGGTCCCAGGAAGCATCCCAAATCCCAAGCGGTTCGTGGACCGAAGGTTTTTTTTACAGATACATATTACTCGATACTTTAATTATGTACATTAAAGTATTGTATGTTATACCAAGTGGGTTGTCCATTGCAATATAAAATTTTGTAAAATGTCTTTAATTTCTGAAAATAGTTAAGAATCACTGGTGTACAGTTTATTTACTTATACTTACTCAGTTCTACAGTCCTTTGAAATTATGAAAAAGAAATCTAAATAAGTCATGGCCGTTTATACCAAAAAACGCACGTCGTATTCGATAGTCTCAAGAGATTTAAAATTGATAGAGCCCTTCCCATTGACCTAATGATGTTATCGAGAACTATGTTATCGTTTTATTCCTCGTATGCGATATTTCTCGATTAAGTTATCGATAAATGAAAATGAGCCTTAAGGTATGTATGTGATCGAAGTCCGAGGTCATAATTGCAATGGTAGCCTCGATTCACCCGCAGTACCTCGTGGTCAAGACCCTAGTACATTATGTACACCAGACCGTATGTTGAATACAAACTGCTTGTAAAGAGATGACGCGTACTCTTAACTGCCCAATGTCGTGACTTTGATGACTTCGCATCCTTATTATAGTTCAGTTTGCAAATTATACTCTTTCTTTGACATCTTTCATAAATGAACTTGATTGGTTGTAATTGGTCGCTGATTGATTTACAATTGGTGAGTCGATTTTTTTTACTGAAGCACATCGTACACAACTCTGTTTGAAGTACAAATATACACAATTATTATAAGTATGGAAATAGTTCTAATGATCACAATTTACAAATGTCAATAAATATTATTCAGATGCTGAATTTATTACCTTTTAACAAAAAATGAAACCTGCGACTAAATACAAAAACTAAAAAATGAATCCTGCGGCATGTAAGTGTTTCCCGAATTACTATGAGCTAATTAAATTTACTATTTATTTTGTACAACCAACAACTGTACAAAACATATAAAGTAATACAAGCCAAATGATGTTTTCATTCAAGGATTTATTAATATTTATTAGGGCACATCAAATAAGAATATTAACGCCATCTGTTGCCGCTGTAAAATATCATCATAGTGACGATAGATCAAATGTTTGATACCGATATGTCGCAGCCAACTGAGCAAATCAACCGTTCAGTTGGGCGGCTAGCCATTTAGTTGAATGGCGCCATTTAATTGCATCCCTAGTTTTCATTATGATATTTAGAGCGTTCAACAAGACGGGTGATTCGATATCCTCTAAAATGTTAATTTAATTTTGTTATCTGTTAAAAAATAACGTCTAATTTTTAACCTACATGATAGGTTAGAAATTACCTGTAGGACCAAAATAACGTCGTTGTTTATTAAATTTTGTTGTTATTAACTATTATAGCACTAAACTTCGAAATCGTTATAAGCATACTAAAAAAATCGCAGCCAAATACATTGCTTACTCTCATTTTCGACAGATGGCGCTGTGGCCGTCTGAATCGCGGTATACTCGTATTAGTATTAAGAATTTACTATGAAAGCTCAAGCGTAACCCATTTGCGTTATTGATGTGTATGTTTGCATCCTGTATTAAAACATACGGACCGTTAAGACACAGCCGATTATTTGTTGATTGAATGGCGCCATTCCATTAGAGGGCTAGCCGCCCAATTGGACCGCTAATTAAAACACTTGGATGCGACAGATATATCGCCCGCTAAATCTAACAGTAAGAGTATTTAGATTAGAAAATAAAATAAAATTGGAGCATATAAGTTATAGAGTTTAGGATTTAATTTTCAATATCGCAAAATTTTTATATTAGTTTTTCATTAAGTGTGCGATATGTGCATCGACATAATATGAAAATAATCTTGTAACGTGGATTATTCGATGACGAAGTTAAGTTTGTATTGTTATTGTTTAATCTGTGGCTATATCACATATCTCTGAAATTGGTAAGTGACGTCATTCATTTGATAAAGTGTCGAATCTAACCGCTTAATTAGTTAATATTTCGGTTTATTTGTTTTGCAATTTAGTTTATTAGCTGTGGGAGGTCGAACGGTCGAGTTCGTTGGCTTTCAGTGGATCATTATTGATGTTCTGAGATGGTATGATTTCAACGACATTAATTATATACGTACAGATATAATTAGAGTTTCGTGTCACAACAATGTGTAAAACAGATACTAATACTAACGTAGGTATCAGTAATGAAATGAGCAAACACAAAAGGCGATTTCAAAATCAGTCTTTTTGTAAATAGTAAGTAGGCAATTATTCGTTTTTTTAAATAAAATCATAATTTAGACGATATAGTTCTTCTATTTTTTATAAAACACTCGAGAAATGCCCTTTCACAGAATAACTAAATCATCCATCATTGATGACAATATCGTGGAACATTCATACAAAACGGTTTCTTAATTATTACATTTTGTACGTAATTAAAATCTTTGATCACTAATAACTACTAAGTTAATAGATAAATCATGGAAAAAATGTGAACTTCCGAGGTAACTTTATGATTATTTTCTAAGAAAAAATATATTATTCACCTTTTGACTAAGAGAATTGTGATGTCGTTTTCTCAGTTTCTATCACAACCTAGGACAGGTAACACAGCGCTATCGAATTTCTCCACTTCATATTAATTCTTAATGGATTGTAGATAGAATTCAAAACCAATTGAGGTAGGTAGCCTGACTTGCATACTGAGTTTTGACGTAGACGCACGCCCTTTTAACTAGAACTAAACTTTGTGAATAATTCACCTGTAATGATATAGTACTATTCGACAATCGCTGGTAAATTTTTCATTACTCAGTTTCTTCACACAAATTGAGTCACGTCGACTCACAGGACATTCGCTCACTTTCATGTCACTGCGTGAATCACTGCATCAAGGCAAAAGTTGTCAAAAAAAATACGCATGACGTCCAATGACTTTGCGGTTGAGAATTTGACACAAGTGGGACAAAACGTTGCAGGATGAATACCCTACTATTCAATAAATATTTTACTGGTCCACGAAGATTAGTCATTTAAGATGCTTTCAGATGTAAATAGGGGACGATTAAAAACTTATGCAAAGAATAGTTCAAAAGAAACTTGCGCATACGCCCTGCGGAATTGCAAAACACATGCGGTAGGATGACCATCATACAATATATCTGTGCTGGCGTTTTGATTAGAACGACCTAATATATAAAATTTACTTTTCCATATAGTCCCTCACTCTGATGTCAATGTGGTAGAAAGAACGAATTTTTATCATTCTGTTTTATCCTTTAAAGATAATATTTTCTGTCACAGTCTATGTTGTAGACATTGATCTGAGGAATCACTAACCCATGGTAGCCCTATCGATGACGTAAACAGCAGCCGGTTGGACGCTGCACAAGTGTTTGTATTTCTGAACGGGCCTGTAACGCAACGACCAGTAATGTAACAAATACTTATCCCTGTTATAAACGGTACCCTGCAAGATATAGGAAATTTATAACGGCAGATGTATCCTGGTACTCTGTATGAAATTTACCCTGGCAATATAGTTTTGATGACAGTAGTATTTTGAATTTATGTATAACCTTGGAGGTATAGGCAATCATTTGTATATTTTTTTCACAGCTTGAGGCCTTTTCTAATACATGGAAAAATATAATTAGGACTATACCTACTACACTACTACCTGTGTATTGTAATTGTATCTATAATTGCGAATTTGAATAACGCAAAACTGTAAACTAAAACTCACACGTTAAATGTCAAGTCGATTTTTCTGTCTTTCTTTATCATAGAGCCATGGAGTACAATATTATATATATAATTAATTGTTCTGTTGAAGCCGCGAGGGATACCATACCATATGTTTGCGAGTTATAGCTTCGTTATAGTCATTAAGTCAACGCTCTATATACTTATGATTTATTACAGTTTTTGTCAATTAACAAACTTTTATCCAATGTTGAAAATTTGTTGAACGACATTTTTGACCTGTCACAGGCCAGAATAAAAATAAAATTCGAGTAAATAGGTGAGGCTCACAAGTTGTTTGGCATTTTACGTGATAACACTAATTGTACTAGGGGTTTATTTTTTCATGTAATAAAGTTTGTGAGACAATAAATATTAGTATTATTATTTAGTTCGCCGAATATCACTAGATTTTTTTGATGTCAATTCAGTCTTATTTGTTTTTTCGATACGTATGATACCTACGAAGAATAATAGACTTGCCAAAATTAAACACACTCTTGACATCAATGTAGGCGTTGAATGAAGAAGAATACTTATAAACCGAAGTTTTCAAGTGATATAAAGAAATTTGGCTTGAAAGAACTTGAAAGACAAATCAAATGCCGTCTTAAGAACCGGTGATTTCATTGTGGGAGCGTCCACCACACTTGCAATTTTTTGAGTGCACTTAGCAAAAAACTATTATTGCCGGTTGAAATATTTTGGGAAACCCTTTTGGGAAGTTTTGATAATTTTTATTAGTTAAATTTGATATTATAACCTCTAATTAAATATTCTATTTATACCTAAATAACGCAAATAAAAATTTTTATTAGTTAAATTTGATATTATAACCTCTAATTAAATATTCTATTTATACCTAAATAACGCAAATAAAAGTGTAGTTGATCCAAACTATTTACTTATTCTAAGTTCATAGACAAATTTGACTTTAAAATGCGGAGAAAGATACAAATCTGTACTTCGTCATTGTATGCTAATTATGTTGTAATTTCAGAATAGAAAACCGTCTGGAGCCCGACAATATCTATAATTGAATAAGTATACATCATAAATCTATGTGATAATGTTAGTTTATTGCTTTGCTCTGTATAATATTAACTGTACCTAACTGTTGTTTTATACTGATTTGAAGCATAGGTTAGAAGGTTCCCAAACTTTAAGCTTTTATAGACCATGAACCGCCTGCTGTTGTTATATTCTATCATATACTCAAAACTCATTAAAAATGTGAAAACGCCTGGTTCTGAATTGAGAATTAATTTGAGCACGTCTCAAACTGTACTTACACGTCAGTTCAGCAGGTTTTCATTTCTGATTTTTTTTAACGTAAAAAGCTTAAGTTATTGATAATAATAATCAGTTGAGATTTTGTACTTTTTTCAATTCAGAAACCGGTTGTAAATCGAGATTAGACCCATATCGAGACTTTAGGACTTGACTTGGCGATGCTTTATAATAAATACTCTTTATTGCACACAAGAAAATGACATTGACATGCATAGATATTTTAGAAAATTACTACGATTCTTCCAAGCAACCTTGCATTGGACGGAAAACAACATTGAGCATACAACTCGACAGACAAACAAAATTATTTCTTTTCCCTATTGTAAAGGCTTTGTTTGATTGAACTTCTGATACTTACACAGTGTAGCATTGCAGAAATTGCGCACCTTTATTATATATTTATATTTTAAAACTTATGGTCAGTGGCGGACTAAAGGGGGCGGAGAGGACGGCACGTCCCGAGTCTCTGGTCATCGGGCGGGGGCCGCCAAATTGTTGCAAGTTCCCTTGATCAAATTGTAAATTGTAGTTGGAGGCTCCGTAGACGAAAGAATAGAAAACAGAATACAAAAGCATTTCATTCAAGTATGTCGCTCCAGGCCCGATCTAGGATAGGAGGGGCAAGTAGGGGGCGCTAAAATCATAATAATATGATAAAGTCAAAAATACAACATCAAGTTTCAGGGTAAACACAAAATCAAGTTTCTGCCCCGGTTGTAAAAATATTGTAGATACCGCCGCGGGTCTCTGATAAGGTTAGTTCGCCACTGCTTATGGTTATTAGAATTTATTATTTAATAATACGTCTGGTTATTATTGAAATAGCTATATCTGCTTTGCGCAAACGAAGTTTCAACGCTCCATATTTTTCACATTTTAGGTTTTATTGTAATGATTTTTAATATAGCTAGCATTATTTAAAATACATATGCCTACTTAAAGTAACATAATTTCTTGGTTTGCGCAAGTGTTCACATCTTGGCAGTGATAAAGTGATAACCTTTTATAATCATTTTAATGTTGCTGTGCGAATAATGTTCTGGTTTACTTACGCATTGAAATCGTTCAAAGGTTAAGTGCTCCATGAAATCATTACATTAGCTACCTAAAGAACCATATAGAGTATTAATATGACAAATAAGCGGACAGTATAACGTGGTAATAGATATCATTACCGTGCCGTGGTAAAAACTTAAATGTAGCTAATAGACGACAGATGATGAAGTGTTAATTATGCGCTATTTTTAAAGATATTTTTTTTCTATTTAAGTTATAAGATAAATTACCTTTTTTTCTATTTTATTCTTGTCTTAACGGGTCTTTTAACACATGTATTAAATTAAAGGCGAAGTTCTACTGAATTTGTTTTTGAACAAATTTTATTTAATAGTTTGAATTTAATAAAAAGAAATAAAAGACTAAACGAATGTATTTCCTATTATAATTTAATTCTTCTTAATTAGGTTATTTTATATGAAGACATTTTTACTGTTTAAGTTTTTTTTTAAATTTAATAAGAAAATAGAGCTTCACCCCCCTTGTGATATGCGCTATAGTATGATGTTAACATCGTAGATGCAACCTGGCCTTAGGTCGATAAATGTGACGCACATTTCCTCATCTATAAGCAATAAATAAACCCTTGTCTAATTAGGTAACGAAAAAACTAGATGACAGGTGGCGCTCACGCATACTGTATGGCATAGAGCTGCCATCCGTCCCGATAGAGTATTTTTTTGTAAACATTTTTTCGTACCTTAAACTTAAACCAAAATTTTATTTTTTTTTATATCCGCGAAGACGCTGTCCGTCATAATCATGACGTCATTATGACTTGTACACTAAACAGATGCATAGAGTAGAAGTTTAAAAGATGACAATAAAACAAGAACAACGCCATCTAACGCTAAGCTAAGATTACAATGCCATCTAGGAATTTGATTTATAATTATTAAGCATATCTTTATGACTAATCTGACAGCCATCGCCACAGTCTGTGCCACAGTGACGTCCAGTGGTCGGCGTTGGTAGTGCTATTTGTCGATGCTAGATAACGTGGACATACCCTCGCATCTCAAAGCCCTGGGATTTTTAAAATCACTTTCAATAAAATATTTGATTTTGATGTTTCATTTACAAATCCGAACACTAAAAATACCGACATTATTTTATCATAACAGCTGTTTTATAAAAACAATTAAGTTGCTAGAGGCTGTACAACCTACTAGTGCTTCTACAAACATTGTTTTAAAACATTCGTGATTTTTATACGCCTTCACTATTTATTGACTATGTGTTGTAATTTAATGAATTAGAGCTCAGGCCCTGCCGAAAGTCCTATCGAAACTTGGAGTCACTGAAGCGCACCCTTGTTCGAGCAGCAAAGCGAATTCCGCTAGAAAAGATTCGTGCTGCCATTGACGACTGGGCAAATTGTCTAAGGGACTGTATTAAAAACAACGGCGATAAAATAAAGATTTTGAATAAAATATATATTTTATTGTTGATTACTATCTATTTAATATTTTCTGTAAATTTTAGAAATATAAGTTAATTATTAAAAAAGTTATGCAACATTTATTTCGTCTCAAATCTTATGAACACACGAGGTAAATATTTTAATTGCATAAAATCAGTCCTCGCTTGTTTAATGGTTACAGATGCTTTATCTATTAGAAATACAAAAATAATAAAAGAAAAATAAAGTATCGAAAATATTCTTCTGAATTCTGAAATAAGTTTCTGAAAATAATCAGATTATTCAAATTGCTTTGTCAAATTTATTTAATTAATTTGCCGATATTTTAATAACAAGAAATATTTGTAATATTCGATAAGGTGCTAACCGTACTCGATTGGGTGGCAACATATGTGTACTAAAAATAAAATGTAACAAGTTCTTTCTCGTAACCTAGATCAAAAAGAAATAAGGGGTTACAATGAAAACTTTACACGGGGCAACATGCACCGCTGACATCAGTGGAGGTCTAAAGATTATTTTCAATATATAAATGGATTGTTAATGTCAAAAGAAATTGTTTTAAGACAGAAAATATTGAAAAAATTATGATTATGATAATATAAAAAACAGAATATCTTTTATTCACATGTCGCAATTTTTTTTTTATAAATTGTTTATTTGCAATTTTTTTTTTCATTACTAACCCTTAATTATCTTGATACTCTTTTTGATATATCTAAGTAGACAACATAATTAAAACAGGAGATAAAATAAAGTATTCACACACCTAATAAAGTATAAAGTACAAATAAAGTGTTCAAGTTTTCACTTTAGCATACAGCGTAACATTGAATAAGGCGTAAAATAGAGACAGTATTTATATTCCATCCAAATAAAAAGACTTTTATACGATATACGTGTGAGGTCATTCACCTAAAATGGCACTACCCACGTCGACCACTGGTGATATCACACAATCGCGGGTAGTGCTTCAAGTCACGTGACACACAGACAATAAATCATGTTTTTTTTATTTAAAGATAATAACTACCATATTATCCGTGGGGCGATCGGGTGGATTTAAAATACTGTCCGGGATCGAACTTTTAAGCGTATTATTTTCACTTATGATGTCACACGGCATCGGATGACGAAGGACATAGTAATAAGTATTAGAGCCCGAAAATTCGGGTTTTCAAACTTTTTGTCCTATTTTGTATATATTATATTTGGTTACCCTAGCCTGGTACATCCTTGGGTTTTCTATTGCTTATAAAAGTGATTTCACAATAAATCTTGACATGGAATTGGAGGAACAAAACACAATACGTCAACAACTTATCGTATCGCGCTCGTCATAAAAATCTTAAGACGGATTTTATGTGGCGCTTTCTTTATGTAGACAACAATAACAGCAATCACGAGACCAAGTACGAAAATCACAATGAACGTTTTCATTTATGGTATTATTGTATTTACGGTATAAAACATTTGGAGTATGTGGAATATGGTTCCGGTCGTATAAAAAATTATTGTGGTTTCAGTGTTCAGTCACTTAATTTAATTTTAAGGATATTTTAGTTTGGGTGCTTTAACCATGGGAAGGGGATCGTAGGATATCGACCGATATTCAATAATTAAAACTAAAGTTTGTGTATTTTCATGCCATAGAAAAATGACTGACAAACTATTGCTATTGACAGTGCAATGACTAAATAGTATCAAAGTTTACAGTGTACATAATTTGTGAATGTTTTTTGAAAAAAATAAATTATGTATGCTATTATATAAATTTTAGTACCTAATTTACCGTGAAAGAAAAGGTTCTAAATTTGTCTAGTAATGAAATTGGTTGTCTGTACCTTATATAAAAATATACGTTAAGCCAGTCCTAAATCCTTGAAGTTCCTATTCGTTAGTGTCGCCACCAAGATCACGATAGTTCAAAATTAGAGCAAGTCGCCCGGAATGCGAATGGTTAAATAATTTCTCATTATAAGAAATGATAGGTACAACAGCTGGTCATGGTTAGGTTATTCGAATTTAAACCTCAATGAAAGACTTTCAAAATAATTCGTATAAATTAACGTGACACCTGAGTTCCTATTTTATTTGTCCTAAAACAAAAATTCAATTCTTCTAATTTTGTTTAAATTATACGAGGGTCAAACTGAAAGTTCTTAGAAAATCAAAAACTGATTACATTAGCCAGTTATTAGTTTTATTATATCTTTTCAAAATATTGTCCATTCACGTCAATACACCGCTGCATGCGATGGAACCACTGGGAAAAGCACTTTGCCCACTCGTCCTTAGGGGTCTCTTCAATGGCATCGCAATACGCAGCCACCGCTTCTTCAGCATTCATAAACCGCTTTCCTTTAAGTTTTTCTTTAATTTTTGGAAATAAATAAAAATCACAAGGCGCGAGGTCGGGGCTATACGGCGGGTGACCCAGTAATTCAACGTTTGATGTCGCCAAATAGTCGATCGTTCGCTTGGCGGTGTGCGACGAGGCGTTGTCGTGGTGAAGGAGGATCCTACTGCGAGGTCGTTTCTCTCGAACTTTTTCCAAGACAAGTGGCAAACAATTGGTAGTGTACCATTCTGCAGAAACTGTTTTTTGATCTTCTAACACAATTGTTGCAAAATGACCTATCCTTCCAAAGAACGAGGCCACCATCTTTTTCCCGCACTTCGATCTCTCTTCACTTTAGTTGGCAACTCCTCGAAAGGAAACACCCACTGAGCAGATTGTCTTTTGGTTTTAGGATCATAACAGTAAATCCAGCTTTCGTCACCTGTTAGTATGTCGAACACAGCATTTGAGTCACCTCCGTTAAATCTTTCAATCATTTTACGACACCAATCCACACGATGGAGTTTTTGAGCCTCAGTCAAATTATGAGGTATCCACCGGGCGCAAAGCTTCCTGACCGCTAAATGTTCGTGGAGGATTTTGTGCACTTGACTCATACCGATGCCTAAGCTTGTCCGAATCTGTTGATAGGTCACTCTTTTGTCAGTCTCTATCATACGCCGCACAACACAGATGTTATCTTCAGTCGTCGCCGTAGAAGGCCGTCCCTCACGTAAATCATCAGTGAGATTAGTGCGACCACGTTTAAACTCATTAAACCAGTTGTAAACAGTCGCACGAGATGGGGCTTCATCGTGAAAGGCCAATCGTAGTCTATCATAACTTTCTTGTTGACTTAAATGACATCGAAAGTCATAAAAAATCATTGCACGAAAATTTTCTCGTGTTAAATTCATGATGACGTGACACAGACAATTTTCAATTTGCCGCCAAATCGTAAAACAAATGACAAATGAATGAAATATATACTCAGTAATATTGGCAAAGAGTTATATTTTCAAATTTTAGAATTATTTTTTTATTATATTGTTTATAAGTGGCCAGTTCTAAGAACTTTCAGTTTGACCCTCGTATTTGTTAAGATAATCTATATATCAGAGGCAGTGTCAGGTCCTAATACTTCCGTTGCCATTATAAATTGTCAAAAATGCGAAATAGACGAAACGTTTTTGGCTAACTAGAATATGGCTTCAGATGTTATGTTAATTCGTACGGTTAGTAATATTCTATTGGACAAAGATATCTTGCCCACTATTATTTTGTTTTGGTTGATGTCTTCCCTTCTTGCTCACACACCATGACGAAATGACCTTGAAAACCTGTAGCCATGCTTTGGCTCGCATTACTTTGAATTGAAAATAAAGTCACTTTATTTAAATAAGTTGGTTTCGTACTTTCGGGAAATCAAAATTATTTATAATTTTATTTATTATTGCATTACATAAAAACAGATGTTGATAAACTTGCTTGTCATAATAATGTTAGGTTTTACTAATGTTTGCGTTCGGTGGAGGCGACTTCAAATAAATGACTTATAATTTTTTATCTAACGATTACAGTCGTGATGGTAGTGGCAGAGCAGCATATCTGGTTAATGACAAATTGTAATCGATTTTGAATTTAATGCATTAAGGTTTATTAAAATTAATGGGAGAAATGTAGTTTTTAACAACTTGGTTTGTTGTTGACAGTGTATGTTACTTCTGCTTTTGAGTGTTCATATTACTAAAATGTTTGTTACAAACATTGAATATAAATTTAAATTCTGCAATCGGTAGTTATATAATAGGTCTTTAAGATTTCATATAATACTTTTTTATAATTCTTAATATTAACTTAATATTACTTTTTTATATTTCTTAATTATCTACTGAGGTTATTTAAAATTTTAAAATCTATCTATCTACGTTGTAGATGTTTATGGGCCCAAAAAATATTTAACACTTCTTTCTGTAAATTAACATACCTATAAACGTGTACACATTTTAGTATTTAAATTGAAATTAAAACTATTTCCATTGAACTTGGAAAAGTAAAATCTACCCTTTTGTTTACTAAACAATTCGCATAAACTATTAACAAAGGAAAATAAGTAATTTTATAAACTCACCTCACTATTCTGTTAATTAAGTAAAGATTTTCTTTTAACGAAACTGTTAACTTGTAAATTAAATCACCTTTAAAACACGAAGAAGTTTTTGTTTTTTTTTCTTACACAACACACGTTCAACGCGCGTTGGTTCGCGCCAAAGACTAAATAAATAAAAACATTCTTTCGTTTCATACGTGCGCATCGTTGTTTCACTCGTGTCATAGATTAAGTAAACTAGGAGAAAGGGGACAACGAGCGCGCGCCCTTGTATTGGGGAATGAAACGAAAAATAACAATATATATTACTAGCTGTTTTCTCGTGTCTTTGCCTGCGTAAGTTATAGCCTATGTCAATCGCCTGTTGCTTCCCATAGGTGAAAGAATTTTTAACATTGTTCCAGTAGTTTCGGTTGGAGCTTAATCGGTTCAAACAAAAAATGAAATCTTCCCTCTTTGAAGTACCTATTAGTATATAGACAAATAGTTTATACTTCAAAATTAAAAAAATACGTAACAAACTCTGCTATAAATTGTTAAAATAATAGTATTTCGATTTATTATTTTTGTATACATAGTTAAAAAAAATCTATCGAAAATATAACAACATGAACCAAATCATTAAGCAGCTTAATTTTACAAAATAATATTATCAGCAATTGGAAATCTACATCAAATTATAAATGAAAAAGAATGAACATTTATTGATCTCCAGTTATAAACAACTAGCTTTCCGCCAGCGGCTTGGCTCACATGGTCTTGCATTAAGCATAAAAACCTTCATTTTGAATCACCTATCTATTAAAATAAACCACATCAAAATCCGTTGCGTAGTTTTAAAGATCTAAGCATGCATAGGGACAGATCACGAAAAGCGACTTTGTTGTATACTATGTATTGAAAACAAGGACGTATATTAAAGGAAGGCATAATATGATGTAGAGGACGAAAAATAATCAGATAGTACATGTTCACTTAAAAGATATCAATGTTATTTACTAATTTAAAATTTAGTTTTAAGATTTTTCTACTCAATATTGTTTATCATACTTTTTCCTTTAAAGCTCATGGGTGATGAATATACGCAATAGTATTAATAAATAAAATCATATGGAGATATTAAGTGTATGTTAACAGCAACGACTAGGCGCCAAAGTTAATCGGTAATGCCAAGGGTGCGTGCCATAATGGAGCAGCTGTACTACCTATTGTTATGTTATACCAAGAAAATTTTACAGCTGTGTTAGTATAAAATAAACCTTATTGCAACGAATTAAAATGAAAAGGAATACTCAATGTGCTGTAACTGTTGTACGATTACCACCTTTGATATGTTAGGGAGCGTTATGAATGGGATGCGCATGCGACGATTGGGGTCTTCAAGCGAGTCTTTGCATTTTATATATTACATTTATATATACCAATAAATGGCAATGACATCTCTCTATTAATTAACTAGATAAATTATCATTTTAAGTAAACAATATTTATTTTAAATATTGTTTATTTAATACGAATTGTTATATTGTTTAAATAGATCATGTTTATTTTAAATTTTGTTTATTTATTTTCACGTCACGAAACAAGCTGTGTAATTAATGGCAAAAACAGTGACCGATGTCGAGAGGATAATGCAACGGCTAAGACCATATCAAATATTAAATAAAATTCCTCAAAACTTGTTTTGTCGTATTGATGACATTTTGTACCTCGTGTGTTCATAAGTTTTGAGAAGAAATAAAAGAGGCGTAACTTTTTTAATTATTAACTTGTATTTCTAAAATGTTCAGTAATAATAAAATTTTAAATAGATAATAATAAACAATAAAATATTTATATCTCGTCGGTGAAGAGTATCTTCCTGGAATCACGTCTCCTTAGCAGCAACGTTTGCGTAAAATTTACAAAGACGATCGTTTAAAAAGTGAACTTTTCTACGACTATAGGCCTTTACCTTAAGATCATATTTCAGAATTTTGTTCACTGAAACGCGCGAAATATTTGTTTGCAGAGCGAGTTTCTTCTGAGTGCGACATGGATGTCCGCGAAGTCGCTCTCGGATGATTTTGATGTTCGCAGGCGTCCTCACAGAACGTGGCCGACCACTCCTTTGGCGATCTTGCAGAGAACTTGTATCTTTGTACCGTTGTAATGTGTAAAATACGTGATGATATACTGACACTTAACTTTAATAATATGACTATCAAATCTCATGATAAAATTGCTGATATATTTGATGAGTGTTTTATAAACATACCAATTAACAAATCGAACATACCAATTACAAATAAAAAAACATACTTATTCAAACAAAGCTAAATTATTATGGTATCAAAGACTCTGCTCTACAACTAATATTGGCGTATCTCAGTTTCAGAACTCAAACTATCGATATAAACGGTACGAGATCATCTGGTTCACTAGTAAAAATGGGGGTCCCCCGAGGATCTATTCTGGGTCCCTTTCTGTTTCTAACATACATAAATGATTTGCCATTCTTTCATCTTTATGCGATATATTATTGTTTGCAGATGATACTTTTTTAGTATTTAATATTGATCGATGTAAAAATAACTTATAAAAAATTGATAATAATTAAGTTATTATAATTAAAAAAAGAAAATTGTTAATCTAAAACTATATCTTCGTGAAATATCTTCTAAGTTTATATATTACAGAAAACCCAGAAACGGGGTATGTATTTGTTCTATTTAATAACTGTAATTATATATTTAGGTAATCATGAACTGTTTTTATATACATTTTTTGTTTGTTACAGTTTTTCTTTACTCTTTTCTTTATTACCGTATAATAAAATCAAGTTCTCAAGTTCAGTCAACCTTTCATTCATTCCATGGAGGTCCACAATATCTCTGTATTGCAAACTTTGCAAAATCTCTATTATGTTTACCAATGTCCAATACCTCACGCGAGAGAATATTCTCTCCGCGTGCGTTACACCACAACTTTCGCAAGGTCCGTTTAAGTGATGGGTAACCAAAAAAATTTTATCTCGAGCTACACCGTGTTTCGAACGGCACATTTAACCGTTGGTCCCAGCCGCATTTTAGTCATTAATACTCTCCAATTCGCATTAGACCAGGATGGGTTCAATAAACCATCATCTTTACTGATCCTTAAGGAAGGTCTGAGCCCCTCTAGTGGGGACGTATCTGGGCTGATGATGATGAACTTAAAACAAAAAATGGGGACAAAAATATATCCTCATTAGTTTTAACAAGAAAAAGCATTAAGAAACACGGAAACTGTGTCTTTTTAAAACCAACCCAAGAAATGATTTAATATCCCTAAAATCAATAAACAAAATGAAAAGTATGAAGCAAATATTGATACATAAATTGAATAATTGTTATTAATTAAGTAATATTTTATTTATTTGTGTCTATACAGTTTGATATATAAGAGTAGAAAACGGAATAAATTGGAACTAAAATTATTATTATTGTACTACTAACACCGGCGACTCAATACAACTGCGTCACTGTCAACATGTCATTGAATGGATTTCAATGAAAATTGTTGCCCTGTTAAACGACAGGGGCGCCTTCGTTTATTTTCTTCTTTTTCTGTCGCACGCACTGTACTTACTTTCAGTAAGTGAAAATATGACGGCATAATTTTGGCACTTTATTTAAACGGATTTAACAGATTATAGGTAGCGTCGGGCATATTTAAAATTTTTTGAGCGGTCACCCTGCATCTAATGTCATGTGTCTTCTTTTTGACGTTGACGTGACGTATGAAAATAACCTGAGTTTTTAAAGATGCCAGGTGCTTTTTTAGAAAACATTGATGATATTGAGGATTTAATATCATCTCAAGACATAACACCTAAAGAAAGATACGCTAGTAGAAAAACTGTGAGTGTAAGATCTCGTAGACGTGACACGAAAAATGAAGTTGAGACCGTGGAAAAGGTTATATTGGAGAGTGTTGTACCAGGTAAAATAACTTAGGAAAACTAGAAAAATATAGATTTTTAATTACAAGAATATTGACCAGATTACCTAACACAATTATATTGATATATTTTTAATGCCACAAAGTGTAGTTTGTTTTTATTGGTAATAACTATTATAAATAATGATAATATACAACATCACATATATTGCTCAGATTCTACTACTCGTACGAGTTAACTTGACACCTGGCTCGGAATTTGATCCCCCTCCACGCGAAATCTAGACGTCGCCTTTCAGTAGCGACAGTATAACAGTTATACCCGTTTTCACTAAACTTAGGATTCGCTTCAATCTGTTGCCTAAATATTTAGAAATCGCCTAAGATGAAAATGCATTTCACCAATGATTAGACTGATTTGAATATGACCTTCTAACGGCATGTATGCAATGTCTAAGTCATGATATGCATAATGCAGTGCCTTGCGGTAGGCATTTCTGTAATATGACAAATCACAAATGTATCAAGGGATAAAAGAGAAAAATGTTTATTTGGAATTAAACTCATTTGTTTAGGTGTTTCATAAGATTAGGCATATTCTAGTTAAGCTATGCCTTGGTTAGTGAAAACCGGGATTAGCGTCTTGTTATTATTAATTAATGAAAATTCTCTAGAGGCTTTTTTGCATTATTGAATTTTTGTTTGGTAAAGATGAGAATGAAAGTGATGTCTGAAATAGAAGAAAAATTATAGAAATGATTGAGTGTAAAAATTAACTCATAATTATTTATGTTTGCCTTCTTTCCATTGAAAGTCGAAATTGTTTAAATAGCTCTATTAAATTATTTTCCAAATATTTATTGCCTTAATTCACTATTTATATTAATAAGCAGATGTGCTTACTGCGCAATCATGGCATAAGCATGCTATCTCCTGCAACTTTTTTGCATGCAGTACTTTGCAGAAACTTCTTGTCATGTGTTACCTCAAACAAGTAGTACTAGTATGATTGAGTATTTGAAACAAGAAAGTTGCCACAACTGCCAAACCTGATGCAATTAAAAAAAAAGCAAATTTTCCACATCATTCTCCTGACCAGGAATCAAACTTGGGACTTCAGAGATGGTGATAGTGCTACTCTAAACTTATCTTTACAGCAAGAAAATAAAATGGAAGATCAATTAAAGCAATTTTTATTCTATTTTTATAGCATGTGAATTAAAAAAAATTGAGATCAATTAATTTTTTATAATATGACATGTAGTTATAAGAGCTACTAGGGATCCCTTTCATTAGACTATTTTTTTTTGTTCTATTTGAGTTTGTCATAACGAGTTACGCATACTATTTTTTGTCATAATAGTTTTTTGGCATAATTGGGTTTTGGCATACTATTTCAATAGGCATAAATATAGTTTTGACAAATGTTTTTTGCCCTAACTTTTATTTGCATAAAGTTATTAGGCATATCGTTTATTTGCCTAATAGTTATTAGGACACCTTCGTGTAACAGTAGGTTAGGTTGCGGCGAGTCGCTATAGCCGCCAACATGTTTATTTTATGTAGAAAAAAGTAGTTTTAAACTTAAGCTTTAGTAATAATATGCTTAAGCATATTTATGCGTAAGAACATTATGATTAAGAATTATTATGCGTAAGAATATTATGGTTAAGATTTATTATGCTAATAGAAGGTATGCTTAAAAAAATATGCCTAAAAACTTATGCCAAATAATATTATGCGTTACAATTATTCGGTTAAACAAAGGTATGCCATGGTAAATTATGACATAAAATTTTATGCAAATAAATAGAGAACCGAGCTTCTACTATTTATTATATTCTTTTTGTAGAATCTATAGGTAAAATATTGAGATTGAATGGTAATTTAATCTCAATTTTTAATTTTATTAATATCATTGAAATTGTTCTAAATAAAGTTTATATTGTAAACTGATACATATAAGTTGCTTTTTAAATCTTTAAGGTACCCAAACAATTTATGTGAAGACGTGGGGTTGTGCACACAATAACTCTGACTCAGAGTACATGGCAGGATTGTTAGCAGCTAATGGATACAGACTTACAGAAGACAAATTTCAAGCGCAGCTGTGGTTACTCAATTCTTGCACTGTAAAAAGCCCAGCAGAAGACCACTTCAAGTATGAATGTTATTTTATATAATCAAATTAATTAGTCATAAAAATAATTAATTACCATCCTGCTACACACCGTCAACATGAAAAACAGTCACATTGCTGTTGTGTTACAAAGATGCCCATAGAAAGAAGTGAAATAAGCAGATTTTTATAAGTCATATTTTTAAATAATTGTTTTGTTATTTAGTTTGTGATTAGATGAGTAAGTGTGTATGAAATACAGGAATGAAATAGAGCTGGGACAGAGTCGTGGCATCCACGTGGTGGTGGCGGGATGTGTGCCGCAGGGCGCGCCCCGCGCTGGGTACTTGCGCGGTCTCAGTGTCGTCGGAGTGCAACAGATAGACAGGATAGTGGAGGTTGTTGAGGAAACACTGAAAGGTTAGACATATTTTATTCTTAATTGATTATTTGATACTAAACTGAAATCATAGATCTATCACATGACTTCCCAGTTATGAATTTATTAAGACAAGATGAGATTACATACAGCCACATTAATAATTCCTCCGTTATTTTCACTATCTTAATAATAAGTTCTTGTTTTATGTTGTGTATCTGAAGTGCATTAATTCTTTTTAGGTCACACAGTTCGTTTATTTGGGCAAAGAAAAACTGATGAAGGACGAAAAGCTGGTGGTG
Source organism: Diatraea saccharalis (assembly GCA_918026875.4). NCBI lineage: Eukaryota > Metazoa > Arthropoda > Insecta > Lepidoptera > Crambidae > Diatraea > Diatraea saccharalis. The sequence goes on from OU893337.1 coordinate 14,854,269, forward strand.
CATCGCTCCTCCTGCCGAAAGTACGCAAAAACCCCCTAATAGAGATTATACCAATCAACACTGGTTGCTTAAACCAATGCACATATTGTAAAACTAAACATGCCAGAGGTGAACTTGGTAGCTACCCACCTGAAGAAATAATAGAGAGGGCGAGGCAGTCGTTCGAGGAGGGAGTTGTGGAAATATGGCTTACTAGTGAGGATACAGGTAGATACTTTTTATTTAATACATTAGAAATAAATGTAGTTGAAAATATAGTTATTATAAGTAAAGTTGTCAACATGAACAGTGAATTTTAAAAAATAACGAATCCTACTAATATTATAAATGCAATACGAATGTATGTATGGATACATGTATGTATGTTTGTTACCATTTTACGAAAATATAATATACGGATACTTCTGGGCATGGATTTACATATAGGCAACCATTTATCTCACTAAACAGTTCCCTAGGGACTACTCGAGCAAAGCCGCTGGTGAAAGCTAATATTCAATAATTACATGTTCTGATTCAATCAGTATTCTCACTCCAAAAGATAGCGCACAAGAAAAAAACCGGTCACGTGACATTTTGAGCTGTGTCGTCACATTTCAATAGACATGAGTGCTACATGCGTATCAAACACGTTTAGTTTGTTGAAAAGTGATTCGCAAGATGCTCTATCATGGCCGCTCGTTTCGGTTCTTGTAATTCTCAGATTATAAATAGCAAGTTAGTTTTCTACAAATAAAATATAAGTAATTACTATATTTGATCAATTTTGCATTGCTATACTGGTACTGGAAATATTTTTAATTACAAATGCTAAAAAAAATCTCAGCCCCGAGTACTCCAATGGGACTCGAACCCACGACCTTTCGTAATTCAGTCCTCCGGCTTGCGAAAGGTTCGAGTCCTATCTCAGAGTACTTGTGGCTAGTGGAATTTTTAAGCGTTTTTTATTAAATATAATATATACCTTACTACCTACTTAACTATTTTAAAACAAGAAATACTACATAGTTATTGTCTTTTATATATTTAATTGTTGGTTTCCATTGAATTGGCTCCGAAACTACTGAATCGAATTGAAAAATTCTTTCACCTATAGGTAACTACATCATACGGAGTTGACATAGGCTATAATTTGCACAGGCGAAGTCACGAGAAAACAGTTAGTTTAATATATAAGTTAACATTTCCGACATATTTCATATGTAGTTATTTAGAAATCTGTTGTTTGGTGTAGGAACGTATGGTCGTGATATCGGTACATCCTTGCCAGAGTTACTGCGCGCCCTCGTACAAGTGATCCCTGCAGGTTGTAGACTGAGACTCGGTATGACTAATCCGCCCTATATACTGGAACATTTACCTGATGTGGCACAAATCATGAAACATCCGCGAGTATACAAGTGAGGATACATTTTTAATAATTTTTGTTAGTTTTACACATTTTGTAGCTAAGAATTTTTTATCTAATGAAATGGTTGAAGTTTTTAGTATTTTTTTTTTTGTAAAATAAATATTTTTTTCATCTAGATGTCTGAATAAAATTTGATGCTATTATCTGTATATTTTGTACGAAAAATCATCGAATCAAATGTATTTTTTTTCTATTAATATTTGCACAACGCCACCACTGTAATGAAAAAATGATTTCCAATATAAAAATTTTACATTCGTCATCTATACAAATTTGATTCACATTTGATAATCAAAATCATAGATTGCAAAGCAAATGTTATTGATGATGATGATGATGATGATGATGATGATGATGATGATTGATGTATGCACAGCTTCTTAAATACCATATCGGAATCGAAATGAAACGGAAATTTCACGTTCTGTGATTTTAAGAGCGCAGATTCAAATCTTTCAGCAGATTGCTGCAGTATTTTTTTAAGTATTATTCAAAGTAGCGACTATTTACCCTTTTTTGTTTTCTTATCGTTAATTGGAAATATTATGTTTTAAAAAATTTAGTTATGATGCCTTTGACAGTCTACTGCTTGAATGATCAGTAATTATCTGTTATTTTGTTAAAGTTTTTACTTAGGTATGTTGAACTTTTACATTCTACCGCTTCGTTTCGACAATAATTATGTGTTATTTGGTAGGTTCCTACACGTGCCCGTACAATCTGGCAGCGACCAAGTACTGGCGGACATGAAGCGAGAATATTCCCGCAAGGAATTCGAGCACGTCGTCGACTTCCTCAGAGAGAAGTAATTATGAATAAAAAATATGTACATAATAAATGTTAGACATCAAAAATTGCTCTGATTCTAAGATGAGAAGCTAAAAGTCCGTGTTATAAAGTATCTGAAACAACGAAGGTACTTCAACACTCAGACCGGAGACAATATAAAAATTTTGATTTTCTACATTGACCTGACACGGAATCGAATACAAATCTACAAATATTTAGTTGTGATAGCGATCACTACTAAGTAATTGCACGAGCTTAGCAGACTTGAACCGCAGTAAAGAAAGGCAGTGTTACTCTACCTGTGGTTGGCTGACCCCTGGGGACTTGCGAGTATACAATTCAACTATCAAGTTATTGATATTCGTTAGTTTCTTTTCCTTATTTAGTGTTAGTGCTACTTAGTAAGCTTTGCGATGTTTATTTAACGATCGTTACCAATTTTACAAATATATTTAAGTGACATTGAATCTAATTATCAAGTTATCTAATATAATATGCATCGTTCCACTTAGGGTCCCTGGTATGACGATAGCGACGGACATAATCTGTGGTTTCCCGACGGAGACGGAGCAAGACTTCCAGGAGACCATGTCCTTGTGCGACAAGTATCGGTTCCCGTCACTCTTCATTAACCAATTCTTCCCCAGACCAGGCACTCCAGCCGCCAACATGCAAAAAGTAAGTGTAGTGCCCGCCATGAAGGTAATCCCCGCGAAAAAAGTTGTAGAAATTTTTTCTGCACATTTAGTTGTATGGCGATGAATTAAAAAAGACTTGCTACCAAATACTTCAGTTATACTATAGGACGATATTGTTACTTTTTTACTGCTACTGTGGTCCACATGAGCGCCAGATATCCACAGGTGAATAGTGGTCATATCTCGATTTAATCGTTTTGGAAGTATGGTATAAATTTAGTAGCAGTTCACAGAAATAAGTAAAATTTTAATGTGGTTCACGATAAAAAGTTTGGGAACCTCTGCTTTAAACAAGCGTTTTATTCAACAGGTACCCGGGCAAGAGGTAAAGAAACGAACGAAAATGTTATCAGAACTGTTCAGATCGTATGAGCCGTACGGCCACAAAGTTGGCGAGATTCAAGAAGTCTTAGTAACAGACGTGTCACACGACAAAAACTATTTCGTGGCCCACAACGAATATTATGAACAAGTACTAGTGCCCAAAGATGATAAATATATGGGAAAAATGCTCACAGTCAAAATCACTAGTGCGAGTAAATTCTCTATGATGGGAGAGCCCATAGACCAACCTAAGATGCCGGGCTTGATCGCGCCATTGAAGAAGGGTGAAATTTCCGGTGTCTATAGTCGGAAAATTGTGAATAAAGTCCCGATTCCAATTCCACTTTTGGTGGCGGCGCTCGCTTTATTATTTCGAATAATATGGCTGTTTTTATAGTTTCAATGTAAATATATCGTTTATAAGGCAAAATTGACGTTTTTTTTATAAGTATCATGTTTTAAACAAATATTACAGCAAAAGAATAGGAAAGAAAATTTAGTTAATTGAGAAATTTAAAAGTAAAGATCTTAATTTTAGCTGTCTCTTAATAAAACACAGTAAACGCCACTAGAAAAATAATGCACTCCATCAATTTTAATAGCATGTTTTAAGTTAGTAATACAGGTTTTCACAGCAAATTCTGTATGAAAAAATATAAAAAACTCTTGATTCATCAATAATACCTACTATAATTATTATTATTATTCATGTTCACAATATATAGACAACGATGACAACGAAAACTGGCATATTCAGCGTTTTATTTTACGATAACTGATTTATTATTTTGAGTTATCATCCAAATAAAGTAATCTTTGTGATTAAAGTTAATAAAAATTTAAATAATTAGCAGTGGTCGGAATTAGGTAGAGTTATTCATGTACTTATACTGATTTCATACAGCGAAAGAATAAAGTGGATATGCCTCAAATCCCGAGATTAATATTAAAGAGCAGAAAAAATCCCGTGATTTTTTTAATAAAAAGTTATTTACTTTTACACAATTTAAACTACTGCACGCACGACGTTGCCAAACTTACATCAATGACATCGGATGTCCACAGTTGCAAAATTTGTATTGTAAATTAATTTAAACTAATAAAAATTTTATGTTAATTATCTTTGTTTTATTTGTCTGTCTCTGACGTTGTTATTATTATTTAGTTGTAAGATTGTTGGCCACACGGGATTGTCCATTAGAAATCCCGGGAAGGTCTACATTTCGATGCAAGTACATAAATAACTCTACCTAATTCCGACCTCTGATAATTAGTGATCACTATTCAAATTAAGTAATCTTTCTGAAATAAAATAACCTAAAGGCTTTGGGATAAGTCATACATTATGACCAAGTTTATCATAAAAGTATTAGTGTAAGAAACAACCCTATACTACATATTATGTATAAATAAAAAAAGCGTTATGCGTGTGTATTTTTTATACAATTTTTTTTTTATTGTAAGTGCTTTGACCTAACTTGAAAACGATCCAAGTATCTCATTAAAAACTTGCAAAAGACACTCGATTGTCCAGAATTATATAAGGTCGTTTTGACAAAGTGTAAAGAGCCCTATTTAAAACTATCAAACACGTTTTTAATTTATACGTAAAATAATACAAGAGCTACACAAATAGACCTCATTTTATAATAGGATCTAGTTTGAAACAATATAGCGGCACGCTCGGACGAGCCCTTTCATAGTGCATGTTATATATCGTCGCCGCACGCACGTCTGGCTGTCTGTGGTTCTCCGATCGTTGCTCCAACATGTCGGGGTACAACCAGCCGGGGGCTAAAAGGCAGAAACTTAGGGAAGCGAGGCCGGGGGATAATGTTGATTATTTTCAAGGTAAGTTTTTTTTAACTGTATTTGCTTCTACATCCTTCCAATTTCGCGTTGTTTAACTGTTTTAGCGTTGTTATCTGGAACAACGAAGTTAACACAACACTCAGATCCGAGACAATATAGAAAGCTTATTTTCTACATTGATTTTACCGGGCATCGAATCTGAATCCTCGACAGAATGCGACGCCTTCTAACTGGCGTAGGGGCTGATTATTTTAATATTTATTTTACTCTTATCTTTTTTCTATAAGTATAATTTGTTAAAAAATACGGAGCAATAAAAAAAGGAAAAAAAAAAGAAATCTAGAACCTGGAAAATGACATCCAAATGTAGAGGCTCTTTAAAGTATAATATTACGTAGATACCTCTCTCTTAGTCGCTCCCTCATTACTGAGGATCGTGGTCAGTATCAATATTTATTTTGAAAGCCGCACTGATAAGATAAAATATTATAATAATAATAATCTAGATATAAATGTTCCCTCAAAGAAAGTACAATATTACTTAACAAGATGTCACCTCTTTATAGTATATGTGGATATATAGATTTTATTATAATATGTAAGTTGTTAATAAATATATATTTATAGGCATAGACAAGGTAGAATACAACAACATGAGTTCACCAAGCGAAGTATCCACATACCGCTACTATAACAGCACAGAAAGAATACACTCCCGGACTATGGAAGACTGGTTGAAGTTTAGCGTCTCACTCACTGAATTCAGGAATAACGGTTAGTTTAATTACTTTCATGATCGGATAGATCACTTAATCGTAATCCTAGAAATTTAGTTACATATGGTTTTGCCAGGTAGACCGGCTTCGCTTAAGGGGACTGCGTTATCAGAAAAGGATTATTACCCCCGTTGAGGAACTAACCTAAATTAATATCTTTATTAAAAGAACAATTACATTTTTATTCAGACTTTATTTTAAGATTTAATTTCCAGATATGAAATAAGTAAAAAAAAGCTACAATAGACAATGTTTAAAATAGTTTTTAGTTAACGAGTATTACAAATGGTTAATTCAAGTAATAGAGTCTACATTGAATGAATCTATTTTTTTAAAGGATCGGACAACCGCAGACCACCCTCCCACCCTAGGTCTTGGGACGATGGTTCTGCTAACATAGAGAACCACAAGCGTTGCATCAAAGCTCTCTTCGACTTATGTCACAAGCTCGGCTTGAAGTACTGGACGGCTTTTGACTCGGACCTCCTTCATTACGAGTGGTGGGAGGACTCCAAACACTGGGACGACATGGTCGACTACATACAAGAGCTTAACCAGAGATATCATATGAGACTAATGTGGTTAGCGCCCGATTTGCATTCTCATTCACGGTAAATATTTCAAATAATTATATATATTTATTTTTCTTATATAAATTATTTTATATATATTTAAGGTTACATCCACAACTACACAACATTATATAGAAAAAATATTGAAATCCACGTCTTTTTATTTTGGAATTATTATCAGTACTAATAAATTTTTAGACAAGTATAGCTTTGACCTTAGCTTTCGATTTCAATGGCTGATTTCATTTCCAGGTATACACACGGTGCCTTCACAAGTAACGAAGCGCCAATCTTCGCTCAAGCCGCAGCTCAAATTAAAAAATGCCTCGAAATCTCCCAACGGTTAAACGCCGAATGTTTCCTATTGTGGCCCTGTAGAGAAGGCTACGAGAATACATTCCAATCTGACGTATCAAAAGAAATAAAATTGTTCGCAAAGCTATTAAAGTTAACGGCTGAATACAGAGATAGGCTAAATTACAGATGTCAGTTGCTAATAATGCCTTATTATAGTTGCCAGTTGAGAAATTATACGTATAATTTCGGCTGGCAACACCACGCTTGGCGGGAGGGCGATGTGTTGAACAGTTACATGTGGGATGTTACCAGTTGTTTGTATCTGATGAAGAATTATAATTTAGATCGTTATTATAAAATATGTACGCCCCCTGGACATCATATGTGTATGGCTATTATGTAAGTGGTCATTTGATTCCATTGATTTATATTTTTCTTGACAAGCGATGTTTTCTATCACTAACACTTAATTAAATTGGCAACACTTGTTGTAAAAATAAAATATTTATCTGTATTTATATATGTGTGTTGATTATATTATTCAGTTTATAATTTCTCTAAATCGACACTGAAAATCAAAATCAATAACAGAAATTTTATATTGACTTGACGTGCTCTTGTGAACAACTTATGAATGATTTTACGATTCTCTGGCATCTGATTTGATTTAAGTTTTTTATGTTAACTATAGGTTACGAAATATATTTTTAGATACAACATGCTGGGCGGTGTCGTACTGACAAATGACGTAGATCCGTGTAACAATAAAAACTTCACTCTAATGATGAAGAGCATCATTGATCAAGTAAGTAGTGGAGGACAATATTACTTTTAATAGGGTAGTTTCGGGTAGTTTTTATAAGAAAATTGCACAAAAACTAATATTTACATCGTAATAAACTTACAGGCATTTACACACATCCATTAAAATTTTCATTAGTTTAAAGTGATATTACCCATATAAATTTGACATTCATTAGAGGTTCAAGGCGTCAAACCTCTAAGGGACGTTTGTGCAATTGACCGATAGACATTCTGATTTTGAGTCTTAAAATAGCACGCTTATCTTATTATCTTAAAATTAAAACTCGGTTTTTTTCATCTCGTGTTTCATGAGACTTGAAAACACGTTCCGTCATTGGGTGACGTCACTGTGGCGACAGTTGACAGATTAGTCGTAAATGTCTACCTATTATTTATTAACCAAATTCCTAGATGGCGCTGTTCTTAGCTTATTTACACCTTTTTATTTCGTAATCTATTGTCAGGTGGCGTTGTTCTTATTTTATTGTCAGTTTTTAACCTTCTAAATACTCTATGCATCTGTTTTGAGCATAGAGTTGAGGTTTTGTGTACATAGCACAAAGACTTTATGAATATGTCGGACAACGTTTACGCGGTTATAAAAAAGTTAAAATTTTGATTCAATTTTAAATATTTGTTTTATGCCTTTTTTAAATTAAAATTAACAGTTACAAGTATTATTTTAAACAGAGTAGAATAACCTATTGTATTTGAAAGAACGCGATTCATGACTGATTTTTTAATGTTAAATATTGTCAACTTACTACACAATCTCTCAGTTGCACAAACGTCCATTAAAATTGTAATAAGTTTAATTCTAAAGCACCGTTCATCTAGTTGAACAAAACGTTAATTATGGTTAAATGACGACTTTAAGCTCAAATGAAAGTTCTAAAATTGAAAATTTATATTGGTAATGTCGCTTTGAACTAATGACAATTTTAATGGGATTTGTGCAACTGATAAATTATCAATATATATTTTTTAATTTAGTACATTCATTACTGATTATGTCGTAGTTAAAATTTAATGGGCGTTTGTGCATGTGATCGAATGTGATATAAAAGTAATTAAACTGTAAGATGAGACCTTAAAAAAATGATGTTTACGTGTAACGTTTATGTGTGAGGGCGGTCCTCCTCCCGGCGGTGTGAGTGTGTGCGTGCGTGTGGCGGAGTGTTTGTCGGCGCACGTCAGGCTAGTGGACGCCGCCGCCAAGGGACTGAGGTTCGCTGCCAGCCTTATAGCTGACCAAACATTCTCCAAACATATTCAGGTAAATACAAATAAATTAATAGTTAAAAGTCAAATGTAGCAAAACTAAGGAACCACGACACTCAAACCAGAAATAATGTAGTCAATACCATTTTCGAGATTGAACCCGCCGGTTAGCTAGTTTTTATCTACGAAACACCGTTATATCGTTTTGTTCCTATATTTAAAGATTTCTAGGGTAACTTTTTCATAACACTTGATTAATTTGACAACTTTCATTGTGACTCAAACAGTATAAAATAAGATAAACGTCTTTAACATATATCACTTGTTATTTGCAAATAGATAAATGATTGACCATAGATTTTTTCTCTATCATTATTGCTATTTATATCATTATCTAGTATCTCAATATTATGTAATAATCTTCTGATATAAATAATTGCGATTAATAATATAGTAAACATCATTTTCGATATTGAGCTGGCCGGGTGTCGAGTCTGATTCGGATATGACGATGGATTGAAACCGGCGCGTGCGTCACTTCCGAACAGATGTCGTCATTCTAATTAGGGTTGTTATGGAGCGGACGTGGAATTATGAGAACCCCTATTGAGGTCTTGGATGCAAGAATCAAACAAGTGTTTCTTTTTTTTTTGGAAATTGGTACTCATCTTCGTCACATCCGTATCATCCCAAATTGTAATCGCTATAATCGTAAAAAAAGGGAAATACTCATAATATCGCCAATATCGGATGCAATCCTAACATGTCAATGTGATATGTAAATATGATAAAACAATAATAATTTAATAACCAGAGTATTTCCACAGCAACGGTACTCTTCTTATAACGCCGGGTTCGGTTCCCGACTGGTCAGCAGTGACGTCACCATGGAAGAATGCGAGGACTTTAGCAAGTGAGTTCTCATTAATGATACAGACACAAACACATCCGTTTATTCAAAAATGACGAATTTTCGTAATCTTTTTTTGTCGAATATTAATTAATAGAATCATGATCCCTACTATTGAAATGAAATGAAAATAATCTTTATTTAAGTAGGCTTACTACAAGCACTTATGAATCGTCAAAAAAAAATTCTTTTTTCCCCTACCACTTGTTCAGGACGTCTTTTAGCTGACAAGAAGAACAAGCGAAAGAAACTTACCAGCTCTTTATCATAAGTAATGATATTTACATAAATCATGCCATTACCAAAATAATATATATTATCACAATAATAAATACAACTTTCAAAGTCTGTAGGTCATATTGATAGATTCGCATAACGAGCCATAACCCTACGCAGGGCAGTGATAATAAATTTTTGGTCACCCATCCTATAATGGCCCTTTGCTAAAGTTTTTTAACCTCTTTGATCGCAGACTGAACTTGGTAATCACTGCGCTATAGAACTTCTCAGAAAATTTAATATTTGGTTTATAATTGTCTTTAGAAATTTGGCGTTATGTAGTAACCTGATTACTCTGTACCTCACAATATTCTATATAATTTTCATTAAAATCTTCGAAACGCATGTCTACTTTAGGGAAAGTTCCTCAGCTAAATATATGAAAACAATAAACATACAACCATTATATTGGATTCTTAGAAAACCTTGCAATTGTGTTATGACTTCCTTCAATCACACTTAGAACAAAAGATGTTAATATTTTCATCAGTCAATGTGAATGATGTTAATATTTTCATCAGAAATGCGAATATCGTTGCTGTTGCTGTCATAGATAAATATTGTGTTTTTCAGAAAAAATCAAAACCAACACAGTGAGTCTTCGAAACATGAACAGATGGCTATGTTTTTCCAACGTTATTTAGATACAAGTGACCGCATTTGACGCACGGACGAACTACGTTTTTAGTTGTAAGTATTTGATGTTGTTTATATGATTTGTGGGGTAGTTTCCGTATGGAAAAATAAATCACAAAATCATACAAAAACAAAAATTTACATCGTAATAAACATAGAGATTCTGATTTGAAGTATTAAAATCGAATGATTATCTTATAATCTTAAAATTAAAAGTCGTAATTTTTTTGTCTGCGAGTTACGTGACTTGAAACACGACCCGGCATTATGTGATGACACGTCACGCGTCGTCAGATTAGTTATAAAGATATGCGTGTTAATTATAAATCAAATTTCTAGATGGCGATGTTCTTAGCTTATTTATATCTTTTTATTTCGTAATCGATCGTTAGATGGCATTGTTCTTGTTTTATTGATATCTTTATTCTTCTATTCTATGCATCTGTTTTATGTACATATCACAATGTCATCGTGAATAAGACGGATAGCGTTTTTGCGGGTATAAAAAAAAGCTTAAATTTTGATTTACTTTAGATTTATCAGAGATGTGAAGAAATATTTGTATAAGACATAAGGAATAAGGAAAGGTGTTCTATTGCGTGGATAAAGTGCCAATTTTTTTAATATATTATAACTTTTTCCTTAACCGTTATGGTGACTTTAAAATCGTTTGATGCCTTCACTATAAAGCGAATTACATATTTATCTATTCATGGGCGTACTAAAATATAAAAGATAAAACTTTGATTTGCTGCCTCGGCGACCAGAACTTTTATGATTTCTATTTTAATTTTAAAGAAAATAATATAACCACAGAACATAGAGAGAGAATAGAAGTAGTAAGTGGGCGGGGCACGCGTCGCTGGCATATGCGCTTTTACTCATATGACGCCCTTTCCTCGGTTTTATGTTTGCCAGTCATTCGTCAATCATCGAGTGGTGATTTTACAGATTTTTTCTATAAAAAATGTCGTTTTGTGCTATTATCACTTGCAAAAAGCAAAGCAAAGTATACAATCTAACTAATGCAAACATTTCCTTTCACTGATAAGTACAATTTTAGTGCTAAAATATAAAAAAACGTAATAATTTGACACAATGTTAAATAAAATATACATTGATTGCTCAAACCAACATCAATGTTTCTGACCCCATTACTAAACAGCAATGTAAATCATTTTGTGCACTTTTGCAAAAAATAGTGCTGTGCCTCCATTTGTCTGAAATGTACCGATAGGCTGCTGCTGCTCGGAATCGTATTGTTAATTATATGGATCGTAATCGATAACTAAAACATATTTATTTAGAGCTTTTCTTTCATCATTTCATAACAACGTTATCGATAAATATATGCCATAATTATATAAAACTAAAAAATACTGTTTACAAGGGAAAATTATAGATGAACTGATACTGAACAAATGAAATAATGAACTGTCCAGGCACTTTTTTACGAAGATTCAGTTAATTATTTACACGCAGAAAAATATTAAAAAATACTGATGTGCTATAAATATCTGAGTTACGAAGTATACTAATTACGTTTTATGAACAATACATAAATTAAACGCAACTTCGTGAAAAGCTAAGAGTTGGCCTAATAGGTCTTGTTAGAAACTGGTGAAACTGGATTTCACTTATTTTGCATTACTTATATTTCAGTTTCCCTAATAACTTTACAACGGATTGCCTTGTTTACACAATTAATTTTGCCCTATCTGTTTTAGACCTAAACCTATCAAATGAATTTCAAAACAACATAATATCTAAACAAACAAAAAATTATGTTTTCAACTAACGTAATATTGTTGGTGGTGTGAATTTAATTTACAAAATTAATTTTTAGGCGTCGATTTAATTTACCTTATTATGCTGATTCATAATCGGAAACTATTATTATAGAAATCGAGTTAAGAAAGCCACTTTAAAGAACCGCCCACAGAACAGCTTTTATCAGTTTTTTTGTTGCTCCATATTTGCACATAAGTTTATAGACGCATGTCTCAAACGGATGTGACTTTATATGTAGATTGACGTTTGTACGTACTTATAGCTTTTGTGTCTATCTTCAAACTTTTTTGTCACGGCTTTCAAACTCATACTTGACCAACAATTCCTTATTGTCCAGTCGTTGCAATTAATAATGTAGCTACTACTATTATTACAGATATAAAACTTAGAATAATAAAGTAAAACAAACATGGCTATGATCAATTTATTAGTGTAATGATCATATTAGTTATTATGAAATGAAATGAAAATATCTTTATTCAAGAAGGCTATTACAAGCACTTGGAATGGCAAGTTTATTTTTATTTCTACTTTTTTTTTGTGAAGGAATCGTAATGTTTTCTTGCGTACATAATATTTTCATTGGTGTATTGAGAGGCAACAGTCAAAATATTTATTTCTTTAAATATTTCTCTGAGAGATTCTCTAGACCGTAAATTATATATAGCGTGGACAGCTCTCTTTTGTAGAATAAAAATATCTTGAATGCTAGCCGCAGAACCCCATAACAATAGATTATACGTCATTCATTACACTATGAAAATAACTAAAATATACCAATCTTGCCGTTTCAACATTTGTTAAGAGTCTAATTTTCTTAACAGCAAATGCTGCAGAACTCAGTCTACTTGACAAATTATCAATATACCAAAATACCAAGGAACTTTGACGATTCCACCATCTCAACTTTTTCACTATTTACATTTATAAGTATATTAACATGCCTCACATTAGGTAATGCAAACTTTATGTATTTCGTTTTATTTGAATAAAGCTTTAAATAATTACTATCAAACCACTGTAGAAAATTGTCGAACTGAATTACATTGAACTGTTTCATAACAAAATTTAAAGCTCTTATTTTATCAACTAATATGTCACATCACTAATATGCACAATCGGAATGATACCAGTAAGAAAAAAATACAAATTAGGCTTAGTGTAATTAATACAAAAATTCTGTTGTTTTCTTAATTTTTGTTTTTTTTTTACACTTTCCCTCGCTTAATTATATTACTCCACAGACATACGATAGAGTGTATCATTAAGTTTTCTTAGTTTTTGTACTGCGTTTTTTAAAAGATATTTTAATAAATTATGTAGGGAAAAGCCTTAATTTTTCAGTATTCACTTGGTTACAGCAAAATCTAATATTAATAGTTCGCACATAAAATGATGACCCCAATTTTTTTAAATGTGCATAATCTTAAAATATTTTTTTCCTTCTGGTATCCCCATATACAGCCACGTGACAGTTCAACATTCATGTTAAAGTAAATTATTTATTATCACGTTGAATTAGAGTTTGTTTTTAATCGTGTGATTTCTTAGCTTAGTATCTTTTTGGGATTTGGTTTATGTTATCGCGAACCTATCGCGTGGCGGTTTTTCATGTAGTGAACAAAATGATCATTTCATCTAATCTGTATTTGTGTGCGGAGAGGCGACACTCGGTTCCCATACTAAATTAATATCATTATACTTCTAATCTCTCTCTATGTTCTGTGAATATAACCGACGCCTTACACATAAGACAGAAGTATTAGAATTTTATTTATTTTTATTATGCAGTCAACTTGTTTTGGAGGCGCTTTGTTACAAATGAAAATAATTATAAAAAATAGAAGAAGAAAGAAAGCGAAAGTTACTGTTTCGCTCTAATAAGTTTATTGGGGTTAGAGTAGACGGAGTGATAATTATGAAAAAATCTTGATAATTATGAAATACTACACAAACTTTATATTTTAGGACTTGTTATTAAAAGGGATTAATTCTTTAAACAACTATAAAATATGGTTTTTTGATAGAGAAAATTGTCTAGGATGGACCTACAAAAACAAACGAAAAATGTGCACCCCTTTTTATTATTTTTATTTTCATTTCACTTTTTGTTAAATGTTATTTCACATGTATTTTTTATTATTTAAACAAAAACAAAGTTTACTCTATTATGTATTAAGAATATTGTTACCAGTAAATACGATAATTATCATGATAATTTATCTTAATAATTACGAACCCTGTTTGTATGTGTGTTATCGATTGAAGTATATATTTTTATATGACTTTAAATAAGAGTTTCCTGAATTTTAAGTAACTTTTAGTATTTTAAATATTATTTTGCTATATTGAAATTGATTTAAAAAAAATATCTTTTTAAAATCATCATATTTTTATTGGCACCGTGTACTTATTAGTGATCATCTCCGTTAGTATGGACTGATAGGTATGATGACTGGGTAAAAAAAAAGAAATTCTATTTATTTTGTCAGTCAGATAATATAAACAGATAACAGGAATTAAAGTTGAGGAGTGGGGCCTCGCTACGTCACAGTTTTGTAGAAAATGTACAAAAGCGTGACGTCGTGTGACAATTAACTCAATTTCGCCGTAATTTCATTAAATTACGGCGAAATTGAGTTAATTGTTGAAATTGAGTTAGTTAAATTACGACAAATTTTTGCTTATATGTCATTACATATAAGCAAAAATTTGTCGTCATCCCTATTGTAAGCACTTGTTTGTTGAATCTCTTGAGTTTATTAAGATATGAGAATGTAAAAAAAAACTATTAAATTAAATGCGAATATACTGAATCAACCAAACTGTAGTCTTGCTCTTGAATGCAATCTCAATATCGATTTCAATACAACCCAATGACGATCTCAGTTTTCATCAAATCATAGCTCGTACTCTTGAAAAATACACTCAACACTTACTCAATGTCAATTAATTCATTCAAAAACCTCGCAATATTGAGTCTCTTGACGCTAGTGTACCAAATTAAGAGTACGAAACGTCATAATTGCAATGTCCATAGATTGCGTTCATGAGTCTTAAGGCCAATGATGACTGATTCTTAAGGTTAATAGTCGAAGTATCTGTTATCATGATTATGAAATAAATACTTGAAGACTTACTCTCCGGACAGTTATTTTCATGGTTCATATGACTGAGAATTGTTTCCGAGATCTCCGAGACGACTGAATGTGATAATGATAACTACCCACCTCAGTGATAGATATTTTTTTTTATCTTACAATCGTGTGATTTAGTCCTTAATGATAGAGATTTATTTCAATAGGTATAGATAATTTATTGATTTTAAATTCGCTGAGTTAAAGTAAATTTTATTGTTATTATCTAGAATTTAATAGAATTAAAAGATGATATTATTTTTGTATATTACTGTATTTTATAATGGATACTATTTATTTTCGTTTATATAGATTTGTCTAGTACCATTATAAGTGTATTTGATTGATTATAATTATACCGTTAGATCATATTTAATCTACAAAATTATATAAAAAAGTTGAGCATAATACTGAAAATAGTCCATAATATATTTTTATATTTAAATTTGATTTCCACAATTGAAATGCGGTAATGAAATAAAATATTAGGATTTAGTATTAATAGTACAGATACCAGCATGTCAGGTTCTACAAGACTAAATTTTCTCCAATAGATTTAAATCTTAATATATTAAGGGTAGAGTTCATAATTATTTCTAGAACTTTGATATACTGTGGTAACCTGACCTGACCTGGAACCGTGTGTACCTTCGCTGATTTACTTGGCGAAGGCATTTACTTGTTTATTAGAGAAGACCTTTGAATCATGCGTGAAGTGAATTTTATTATGTAATTCATATTTAACATTTGGTGAGATGATAAAATTATAAGGGATTTCCAAATTGTTTTCTAAATAAAAGTCTGAATTGATAACTCTCGTTTTTATTTCATTTATATCTATTTTCAGTTCACTTTTTTTGGATTTTTTCCCAACATATACATCGACTTATGACGAGATATAATTACTTACATTAGTACCATAAATACATTGTACACAAACTTGTGCTAATATGTATAAATATGTCAAAATGCTATTTCGTCACAGATGTGTAAAATACATTTTTTTTTCGTACAGGATCTAACTGCAAAAGCAATCAAGTAAAACATATATTTATTATGTATACAAAAGAATGAACAAATTTCCTTTTTCTATAGAATACAGACCACCACATGTAATGATTTATTATGTAATTAAAAAGTATATTTATGACTTCGAGGAGATTCAAATTACATCTTTCCAACTTTCAAAGATAAACTCTTAAGCAATTAGCCTGATGCGACATTACAATGTAATTAGCGTTAATATTTATTTATATGAAATGATCATTATTATTTACTTGGTTAAAATTAAAAAAAAATAACATTTTGTCCTAGGCTTCGTTTACATGATTATTAAATTGTAAATAAAGTAAAATTAACTGGTCAAAATACTTATTTACTAAGTGAATAATATCTTGAAAATTTCATAGTTTTAAATTGATAACTATTATGATGAAGATTCAATTACTTAATAAGATTTTAATTTCAATGAGGAACTATTAAAAAAAAAGAAAGCACTAAAAAGTACTTCTACTAGATGGCGACTCTAGCAAAAGTTGATTGTTGACCAAAGATAGTCATTTTCGTTCCTTTAACTAACATATTAAAAACTGAAATTTGCAAAGTTCGAAACTTAGATATCAATACAAATACGAAAAAGTACAAATAGAATATGAGTTATTTATTGAGTTTTGAAAACTATTTAACTTTTATACATGGAAGATAACCTGAAGGGTTGTCATGGAGAAATCAAGAAATTACCGTAGCGACATCTAGTTTGATTTTAATGTAATGTTTTTTTAATGTAGTCCTCTGGTAACCCACAGCGCGGCTGGCCCCGGGGTAGGTTCACTAAGGAATCCCACACACCCCTTGTCGCTTGCCAGGTGCAGGGGTAGTGCCTAATGCATTTCCTCGAAGTAAAAAAGGGCAAGTCTTTCATAAATAACAACACTTCAAAGTCTTGACTGTGAGTCAAACTTAGGATAAACGCTTTTTCATTTCAATATCACTTGTTATTTGCAAATAAATAATGATTGCCCATATTTTTGTTTTCTATCGATGTTGCTGCCGTTATCATTATAATCTTGTATAAAATTATTATGTAATAATTGTATGATATAAATAAATGCAATTATTAACAAATCATTACACGTCATGACCATAAATGAAACATTTCCTTTTATGTTTAGTAAAAATTTTAGTTTTCATAAATTTTGATAATAGATAAGGTGCATTATACTTTTATAAAAAATATACACATATACGCCTAACGAAAATTTTGGTCAAGCCAAGTTTAGTACATTCACAATACTAATTAATTTATATACAAATAACAGTGTACAGTAACAGCCATTTTTATAAGTAGCATCGGTAAAATTTGCCTGCACAGAAAATATCGATAGAATACGAATACCAATATCCTTGAAATATAAACTTTAATGCCTTACGTTAAGATTTTATGTCGCATATTCATTATCATCACCAGCTTATTAATGTCCTCACTTCTCTACGGATGGAATCGAATAGGGAGGAAAGGCCATGATCCACTACGCGGGTCCAGCGCAGATGGAAATGGCTTAACGTGCCTTCCAAAGCACAGAGGTGTTCGAGATAATACGTTTTTTATCACCGATCCCATGACCGGCCCTTATCAATCAATCAATAGCAAATGCACGCGGGGCCTCGATTATTATATTTTTCTAATATAATTAACATCACAATTGAATATCAACTATGTATCTACTTAAAGTTCTATATTATTAGTGCAATGTCTTCCTCACAAATTAATGGTGACAGATATGATAATTATGTTATCTAGTAACAAGAACTGTCGTCATAAAGGGTTGTAGTTGAAGCTTTATTGACTTTCTATAATTCCGCTGACATTAGCAGAATTGCTTTACTGCAGAACGATTCCGTAAAAAACAGAAACCGAATTCGAATTTATTAAATTGAATTCGCTAAACCTTAAATTGTTATAACGTTTCATGGTATGAGTGAAGTAAGTTTCGAAATGACAAGAATAGAATATCTGAAACACGTATAAAACTAATCAATCTTGTAGGTATTAAAAAAATATGGTATCAATAGAATTTTTACACTAATATAAGTTAAAGAGGATTCGCTGTCGAAGTGAATTCGGACCCCTGAGTGAGCGCGTTAAGAATTTATATGGAGATTTGTAGTTCTTGGTAGTTACCGCTAGGGGCGCTGTACCGGATTCCACACTAAAATCTTAACGCGCTCACGATCGACAGTGAACGTGAAAGTAAAAAAAAACGTACACTAGCGCTCTGAGTGAATAAGAATTCGGGTTAGATTTTTATGGAATACGGAATCGCTACGATTGACTAAAATTATTTGGGGGCCATTTAAAAATGAACTTCTGCGCAGGCATATCGGTGTAATTATAAAAACGGCAATACTGTACGTACATTAATAATAAACATTGTTAACTAAACGACAAGATTCAAAATACTATGAATGTCTAACAATAGCAACTAGTAAGTGTGCTGAATTCAGTCAATAAAAATAAATTAAGCACATCATTAAGTTCGAGAAAAAACAATACTAACAAAGAAAAAAACGAATCTTAAGCTAATGTCATATTAACTAAATAAATAAAAGTTAAAAATTAAACTAGGTATTTATTATTTAATTCAGGGACACATTTAATCACTAATTTAATTATGTTCGATTCTGTATTATCTTAATAATGTTTAATATACAGCAT
Source organism: Diatraea saccharalis (assembly GCA_918026875.4). Taxonomy (NCBI): domain Eukaryota; kingdom Metazoa; phylum Arthropoda; class Insecta; order Lepidoptera; family Crambidae; genus Diatraea; species Diatraea saccharalis. The sequence continues at coordinate 14,873,441 of OU893337.1, forward strand.
ATCCTACCTCAGTACAGATAGAAAAAATACTTGAAATGAGATTATGATAATAAACATCGTCACCCACACTTGAAAATAAACTCTATTCTCGCATCAATAAAATGCGTTTTTATTCTGCAAACATAATGTGCTTTAATGTTTGCAATATTTCAACCTATCGTTTTAGCAAGACAATGCCACCACGTAGGGCTGGCGTTCAAACATTAGCCAAATTATTCAGGATTGCTCTCTCCTATCTTAGACGAATCGTATACGCATCTTTCTATCGCCGGACTGCAGCACATGTAGTAAACGGTTATTTATAAACGTTAAATATCATTCACAAAGTAGTAAGCAAAGAGTAAAGTAATGGGGAGCATACTTTGAATTCAATATTTTTTGAAGTTATCATTCTAAAGGCTATAATTTTATCTAATAATACATCATTGCTGCATATGTCGATGATCCTTATATCATCAGGAGGGAAATTTTTAAATTACGACAGGCAAAATATTTGAAAAAAAAAAAGAATTACTACATGTAATGGTGTTGCCATCTACACATGAAGGGAGATACATACAATAAATAGCACTATCCCACTTACAAACAAGATGTAAAACCACTTTTAGCGCTCATTTTCCATTACACTTTAACATGAGAAAGGATATACTGTATTACTTAAATTATTATAAGCTATATCAGAATCGATTCCAATGTCATTTTGAAATCAGCTATTCTAATATAATACAAAAAACGTAAACTATATTAAGCGTGGACATCAAATATATACTAATGATAGAAAAACAAAATGGCAGCATCGTCACTCGGAATGAAATGACCACATCAAGTTGGATTAATTTCACAAACGAGACCCTATTACTATTGGAACACTTGTTAAGTAGTAACATTTCGGCAATATTTAAAAGCACCATGGTTTGTTTTATTTTGAAAAATATTCTCTTTAACAAATCCACTGGTCATAATTAATAATAAGTGTAATAGACTGACTACGTTCATAGCACTGAATTATATTATTATTAAACGAGATAGCTTCTTGCGCACGAATTCTTCAAGCTATCTCGCTCTTAAAGACAATCCTTCCACTTATAAAGACCGATGGTACTAAAATAGCAGTGTTAGTAGTTTGCTTCTTTTCCAAAAGCCTAATTATTAAATATAACCAGTGAATTAATGTTACACAACTATATTACATTGATATATGCATAATAGTCATTTATTTCATATCTTACGCTTTACGAATCAGTTTTATATCAACATTTGGATTGTATTGTATGTAAATTGTCTTCAATATAGTAACACTACATAATGTTGCCGCATTAAAAACGCAGTTATAATAATATAAATACGTATACATATAATAGACAGTACAAAGACACCCATTAATGTTACAATAGGCACGCTACATATTTTTGGTTATACTCAATGCAACATTTGTAAAATATTTAAATACAATTAATTTTATATAAATTGAAAGCGAATATCATTGATGTATGTATATAATTCGATTACAAACAGTGACACTCACAATAGGTTAGTTGCTATGGTAAAGTAAATGCATATTTTATTGAAATAGTTTGGTGTAAACTTCATTTAATCTAAAGCTTTATATATATTCAAAAAAGGAACAACATATTTTATCTTTGGTTCTTTAATTAATTTTATTTTAATTACGTTATTTACTCAGCTAGTTAAGTTGTTAGTTAAAAACTCATGATATTAAATTTTTTATGGTGTAAAAGAAAGTGAAAATTATGAGTGTATAGTTACCATTGTATAAGTATTATGTACACTATACATGTTATAGTGTAGTTAAGTACGTGTATATTTATAGTGATACGGAAGTTTGTGCAAAAATTTATCATGATGTATTTTCTCCAAACTATACTAAAGATATGATGGCTCTAGAACAAAGGATGAAAACCTTATGACAGAAGAGTTAAAAACTACAATTTACTAAATTCAGTTTTTAAAGAGCCACTGAAAGATATCGTTTCAATATTATTCATATTCTATTTGAAATTTTACGTAAAACAAATGACTGGTTTAATTTGCTATACTTAGGTAGGTTTACATCAATAATGTATCAATATATTATGTATCAACAATTCTACATATATAATAATAAGCAGACCACCGGTTAAGAACCAATGATTTAAAAGATTTTGACATTAACATAATTGTGATAAAAGGAATTTGAGAGCCCCAACTTTACATCAACACACCCATTGCAGGTTGCAGACACCTGCTCAGGGATATCGTCTATTTTAAGACTGATTAAAAAAGAAAAGCTAGATACAAAACAAATAGTATTTGAAGCGTCTACTGGCATATAGAAACGTATGCATTGTTTTAGAAATTTGAAACGTAATATTAATTTAAGGTGAATTATAACCTTAACGATATAATCCCTACCTGTTTTATTATTGTACTTTTTATAGAGTAAGCCTATAAGTGAAATAGTGTTGATGATGCGTTTAAACACAGATCATGGTGTTTTTGATGCGGTGTATTTTGGGTTTATATAATCAAAGCTATAAAACTCGAAAGGAGGTCACAATATTCGATTATGCGGACCCGCTATTAAATATAACGTTGAGTGTAAACAAAAAAAGGTTTGAATTGATTTATATCATGGCTAGAACTAAACTTAATTGTATATTAGTTTCGACTAGATTTATATTTACAACCGCGTTGTTGTCACAAAATCGACTACTTTTAGACCAGAACTTCATAAACAAAAAAAAAAAAAAAATTATAAAATTAAATTCATTTGTAATAATCACAATAAATAAGTACTCTATATTCCATCAATACAAAAATTTTAAATTCATATAATTTACAATATAATAAATATATAAAAAGATTCAAATTATTTAATTAATCAATTTCCTATCGGAAATGTTCTAAAAACGCTTTAATCCATAGCAACATACCTTTGCATATTTGAACAAAAATTGCGATTAAACGTTACAATTTTCTACTTTTTCCGACATATCACAGGGATGGTTTTTATTTACACAACGACAACGTAAATTAAGATATTAGAAAAAGAATCTTTCATTAAATAATGTCCAATCTGAAATTTTGTAAGTGATAAGATAACTAAGAAATTTTGAAATTTTTAATCCTTCATGAGACAATTATCTATTAAACACAATTACAAACTCAAAAGTTATAAATCGATTAATTGCAATTTTCGAACACTCGATTTATAAATCAATAGTAAATGTAGGACTACAAGTATTAAGTTAAACGCTTATTAAGACAACTAGACACGCATTCCTACAGATGTTCTAGGAGATCAATTAATGTTCGATGTGTTTATTATGATAAGTTAATTAGGGGTTTCCCCCTTTACGTTACTGAAAATCCTCGCACGCATACTACTTTTTAATTATTTCATTATAAGTAAACAAATATTAATTCAAGCTCAATTTTTATTTTACACTTTTAAAAGATCAAATTTATTTATTATGAATATCGGATTTTGGCGAACCTTGCTCAATGTACCATGAAAACCTTTGATTAAAACGAAAAGGGAAGATACGGCCCAAGCGCATTTTTAATGTAAACTAAATTTAGGTGTACATAATTTCGCATTTTACATAAGAATAAATCTCATTTGTGCGGCGTGTTGCTACGCGCACGCCTGTAACGATCATAAGTTCTTGTCTCGCTCATGCTAGTGTTGAAATTCATTGCTGTCTCACTCGCCCGATTGACATGCTACCGATAACGTGAGTTCCTGTCTCGCTCACGCTATAGTTGAAACTTATAGCTGTATCTTGCTTACTCGTGTAAATTTGTTAGTGAATTTACTTATATAATTTACCAGTGCCATGTTTTGGTCAATGAAACTATGAGTATGCCGTATCTTCCGTTTTTGTTTTAATCAAAGATGAAAATATATTTGTATTATGGTAAAAGCAATTTATTTATTTAATCAATTTACTTATTATGTCAAATAATAATGTCAACAGACAGTATATTTTAATAATGGAATTATTAGAACATGATTTCATAACTTCTAAATTTCTGTCATTAAAAATAATATCTCTTATTATATTTTGTTTAAATTAAAATAAAATACATACAAATATCGCATTTGGATCAATTATAGCAAACATAAATTTCTGAACACTTATCGTCGTATCACATAAAAACCGTAATAAGTGCCATGCTAAATAATATACCGTTCCGATACCAACCAACACCGGAGCGTGCCATGCACGGAGCATTCAGCATTGTCGAAGCGTAGTATTAAATAAATATCGGCACACTCCTGTGCAGAAGGAAAGTTTGTTAATGTGTACTTTGGTTGGCACGGTGTAATGGAAAAATTAAAGTTTGCTTTTGACATTGATTACATGATTTAATGAAGATGTGTAGATATGAGAGGTATATCTGTAGTAATGCGTGCTCACGTTAAGTGGAGTGGTTATAGTCACTCGTCGTCAGCTGGTTCAGTGCCGAAGTATCTGTCGCCAAAGTTGCCGATACCCGGCAATACGTAGAACTTCTCGTTGATTTCGGGGTCTAAGGCGGATGTTATTATTTTTACCTGAACATACAAATTATATATTGAAGTAACTGTCGGAGTTTTACTTGAACTATTTCTTATCGAAAACCTTTATATTTTTCTTTAACAGTTTTTATAATACAACAAAGAACACATCGAGTGCCCACATTAAAATAAAACTACATTTTATAATAATAATAAAAAATAATCTTTAACAGTGTTTCTCAAACATTGTTCTACTTTGACCAGGTAATTTTCACACTGGCCCTTTGTGACCCATTTAATACTTTTATAATTATATTATGATTGCTATAGTTAAGAATACTAAATACTTTGGTATTGCCTATTTAGCCACAAAATTTTAGAGCAAAACTTGAAGGCTTCTGCTTCTTTAAAGAAAATGATGAAAGAGTTAACCTAAGGTCTCGTTCCACACACGGCGAGAATGTTGCGACCCCATACCAGGTCGCGAACCGGCAAATGAGACACTGGCCTAATTAGCTAATTTAAAAATTTATCACAATCACTTCGAATCTGACATTTGAAAGATATTCACGAACTTCACGCTACAAATATTTGACATGTAATAGTAATCGCACACTCAATTTTTTCTAAAAAATATTGAATTAACGATAATGTTTATTTGATAACTTCAAATAAACATTATCGTTAATTCAATCGGAATTGTCTAAATTAATTGTCTATGACATCCTAAAGCGATTTTGACTTTAAAAATTACAATGCCATAAATCACTATTACAACCGCTGTAAGTTTTAAAAAGAGATAGTGATATATTTAAAAATTAGAAAATACAGGTGTAGACGGTAAGCAAAAATAAATCCAGTTTTTTTTTCTGGTAGTGTTTAAAGTACTATTACCGATAAACACACTTTTATGCTTATTATATTTATAATATTGCTTAATTATAAAAAATCAAACATTTTGATCAAACGTGACCGCAAACAGCGCGTGATGTCACGCCCCTTTTACCCATATCAGAACTTAGAGAAATCAACCTTATGCATACATAGAACGATATTAGTTTTATAGGGGCGTGACGTCATAGCAAAGTCATGGCAGAAGTGGCGATTTCGCGGGAGATTTAAAAAATTAAATTTATTTTTAGATTTTGACTTAACACTTTTGAATGACACTTTTTTCAAATATTATATCTAGACATATTTCATGTATATCTATAGATTTAAAAAAAAAGTTGTCTACACCCGTATCAGGCCATTGATTTAAAATAGTTTAGTGATGGTTACCTTGGGGAAGGCGTACGCTATAGAGTGTACTCCTATCTCGGCCATGAGTAAGGATACTAGACTGATATTATCCTCGGGCACGTCATGATCTAGCAACACCCGTATCGCCATTATTGCGGCGGCTCCGGTAGCGACGGTCGCGTCCATCAATATCACTCGGTAATCCTTTATGTCCTTTGGCAGCCGCAAATAGTATAACTGTACAACACGAAATTTGTTCAATTATCGATAGGTACAATAGTAATAGATTTAAATTTCACATTTTCGAATTTTGAGCGGATTTAATAAAAACAATTGCTAAGTTGGTCTGTGTCATAACGTCAGTTACAAAAATAACGCTAGTTAACTTGAAATTTGTTTATGAAGTTAATGGCGTTTTGGTTCACTTGTAAAAAAATTACAGTTTTGAATGAAAATAACATAACAAAAGTAAGTTATTGCCTTATATCCCTACAACACCATGTATCGATATTTTTCTATTATTTATTATGCAAATTTTAAACTCTGCAAACATACAAATGCAAGATACCATGATTGGTAAATTATACAAAGAAATATGTAAATGTATTTACAATATTATATTAAATATTTTTTTTATAGAAAATCCCGAAAAACTTTGACTCTTAATTATATTAAACATAGATATAAAAATATATTACATAATAAAAATATACTATGTAGACAATTTGCGGTGATGAAAAAAGAGAAAATTTGGATTTGGATTAATAATATTAGAAGCTTATCAAATATTAGCACAGTTGATTTGGAAGTGAAGACTCAAATACAATAATGAACCGTATAACAATAAAGATGAAGCTCACCTCTGGCTCATCGGTCTGCTGGTTTGTCTGTATGAGTATCTTGCCGATGCGTATATCTTTACAAACGTCGCAGACTGCCTGTTCCATAGTTTCACCCGCTCGCAGTATAGATACGCCACATATCTTCTCTACGTCACATTTACGACCTTAACATTAACAAAATAAGGATTTGTCAATTTCTCTGACGTGAATCCAAATTTTTACTTATAGACGACTTACGTATGACGTCATTTATTAGCCAGACGAAGACTAAATCGCTTCATACAATAATTATAAAATAGTGATGAGGTGCAATGCTCAAAGAATAGAGCCTGCATTATGCATACAAAGTTTCTTCACCAACTAGTGTTGTCAACCCTAGCTTTAAAGAGTGGAAGATGTTTTGGTAGACTTTTGGTGTATTCCGAAAATTAGTGTACCTAACTTAGTTATGTCGTTATATGCTATACTAATAATTCTAATACTAACAATATACTAGTTCTAAATATATCTAAAATTAAAGACGAAATAAAAACAATAAATTACCTTTGTAAGTGAATCCCTGTGGCGTGTCGACAGAATGATCGGAGTAAGGCAACAGTGAGAGTGCGAATTCTATGACGAGTCGCATCAAACGTTTAGAGTAGAATATGAACTCGTCCCGAGCAGTGTCCTTGTTGCGAATGAACGTGTGGAGACCTTGCACCTGTTGTATTATACATTTTATTAACTTCCATTGAGAGAAGCTCAATGGCACGGCGGTTAGCGCGTTCGGAAGTTGAGCAACTTCGCAAGGGTCGGTCATAGGATGGGTGACCAATAATGTATTATTTCGAGCGCCTCCCTGCTTCGGAGTGTACGTTAAGCGTTCATCCGCACTGGGCTGGCGTGGTAAGTGATAAGTTTTCAAGACGTCGTCTGACGGTCATAGTTTCGATTCTCGGTCGGGTCAATATTTATATTTTCTGTATACTTTTCTATATTGTCTCGGGCCTGGGTGTTGTGGTACCTTCGTTATCTCAAATACTGTATAACACCTTCGTACTATTTCCTCCTTAGCTACTCAATTTGAAATCTAAGCAATATATGTGATGTTGTCTAATATCTTACTCTTTGTTAATTAAATCCTGCGTCCTATCAAATTTAAAGTTAATGAGTTGGACATAGGAATCATTCAGAGTATACTGAGTAACCCTATTTCGGATATCACCCTGTGCCTATGTAGTTTGGTAGAGCAATGCCTTCTCAAATCTACTCAGATAGAAAACTAAATAGTATGTAAGTATTTTTTTTTTGTATCGATGGGGCTGTCGTGTTTTAAAGACAAAAGACCCAAAAAAAATTATAAGATAATAATAAAAAAAAATTCTGCGTCCCAGCAATGGGAACAGTAACGGGCTGATTATAAGAATCATCAATACATTAAATAATTACGTATTTTATTTTACCCAAAATATTGTATTTCTTCTGAATCAAATATATTTATCTGTCCTAATATTCTACTCAATGATATGTCCACACAAATTTGTTAATTATTATTGTAGTTAATCGTGGAAACCTTTGATTGGTCATCTGTAATTTATTTGAATGTTTACATATAAGTATCGTATGCTGTTGGTGTTCCGGAATATATATAAATAAATTAAACAAATTAGGAGCAGTAGTACTAGGAGGTCTATGTACCTGTGGCGTGTCCTTAAGCACGTACAGTGAGTCAGGAACAGGTTGGCCCACATGTGCAACTGCTAGTTTCTCGCGAACCTTGAACCCACGCTATAAAAACACATATGGACATACAATTATTTACTTGTATTTAATAAACTTTCCATTAAATTGCTATATTTTGTCTATCAGAAGATCCGGCTTGAAGGACAATAAAATATGAAACGTAGATATTCTAATTTTGAGTTATAAAAAAGCCTGATTATGTAGTGAGATCGTTAGATGGCACAGTTTTCTGTTCAATTCACATCTTGTAATTTAAAAAAAATATTTATATTATGCGTATGTTTTGTGTTGTCTAAATTACGTCATGAATGTGGCAGCGCTTTCCGCTAAAAAAAAGTTTAAATTTCGGTTGAATTTAAGGCAAGAAGACGGACGTGTTTATTAATCCAAAATATTCTTAGAGCTTATTTAAATTCAAATAAAACATTCTCAAGTACTATTTCAAACAAAGTAGAATACCCTATTTGTTATTACCAGTGGTCGGAATTAGGTAGAGTTATTCATGTACTTACACTGATTTCATACAGCGAAAGAATAAAGTGGATATGCCTAAAATCCCGAGATTAATTTTAAAGAGCAGAAAAAATCCCGTGATTTTTTAAATAAAAAGTTATTTACTTTTACACAATTTAAACTACTGCTCGCACGACGATGCGAAACTTACATCAATGAAAGAAAGAAATAAAGAAATCCCGGGAAGGTCCACATTCATATCAACATTTCGATGCAAGTACATAAATAACTCTACCTAATTCCGACCTCTGGTTATTACTAACGTTAAGAAGTTTGAAACGTCCAAGTATAATGGACACTATTTTTATCTCGGGATCCGGGATTGTTACTTTAGACACTAATACTCACCAGTGGCGGTGGCTAATATCAAATTTTCACAATATCGATATTCAATATCGGATTCTGAAACTACATATTCTTTGAAACTATGTATTATTTGAAACTATATATATGTAAATCAATCTGTATTCGGTAACCTCAAGTCATTGCTGATTTAGCATTGGAAAATAAACTAACGTGGGGTTAACTAACATGCTTATTCACAAGCAATGAATTTGTACGATTTGAACAATTTGTATCATCTCCTACTCACCAGTTGCAACTGTTTGTGAACGTGTTGAACAATCAGATGTATGGCCACCTTATTCTCTCCACCTCTAGGTACAATGATATCAGCGTGCGCCATACACGGAGCTATATAGTTCTGGTAGGCTGGCTTCACGTACGTCATGTATTGCTTCAAAACTCCTTCTAGGTCACGACCACGTTGCACTATGTCCCTTTAATATAATAATAGATTTTTTTTAACTTCTTTGAAAATTGCCAATAAACTTAAATTTAGATATATTTATTTACACATGAAAAAGATATTTTTTTTGTTCCTAGGGTTGCCAGGCGTCCGAATAAAGCCGGATATAATCAGGATTTTTGATTGCGTGTCCAGTCAAAATAAACAGTACCCGGTTTGTTAAATCATATTAATTTCGCAAGTCGCTCGAAATAAAGTACTTAGACTGATTTTCCAATCGACTTTATTTATATTTCATTATAAATTATCTGAAAAGCTTGGGCTTTACTCAAAATTTTTAAACGACTCTAAAAAAAGGAGGTTCTCAATTTTACCTGTATGTATGTATGTATGTTTGTGCGCGATTATCTCGCGATTGGCTTAACCAATTTTGATGCGGATTTCACCATAGTATTTTTCAGATTTAGGAGAAAGTTTTAGGTATATTAATCAACTGTAAAAATGGAGGTCCCCACTTTATCACGGTATTGACGCGTTTTTCAAAAAGTATTTATAGTGTTACTTATTATATAAAAATATCAATATCACAAAAAAGCATGAATTAAAAAAAAAATTCAAAACTTAAAAAAAGGGAAAATATTACTTATCTCCAGAGCGACTAATTCGACTTATTAAAGCACCTATCATTTAATTTAATAACCTACAGAAAACCTCCGCCAGAGTTTATTATTCACTTTCTTTTAAGTTTGAAGTCGGATCTATTTTTTTTAAGTTTTTATTTTTATACTAAGACACAAAATGTCGACAATGTATGATGCCCAGCCTTTTTATTAAAAAGTTCGGTCAAACAGGCAGCTCTGTCCGACTATAAAGTTTGTCGATCTGGCAATCCTATATAGGCCTAGGTAAATACTGCATCTATCATCATCATGGATCTGGCTCACGCATACCATTTTATCATAAAACGCGGATTGAATTAGTGATTAATTTAAACAATTGGTTGCTCAAAGCAAATTGACAATGACCAAAGCGAAAACATCAAGTTGATACATGTTGACTTATTCATATAATGGTTTCCAGGGACTAACGTGGTCTTCGTTTTATAATAGGAAATTTAAGGATAATCAGATAATTGCTGTACTTTCTTATGTGATTCATGTACAATAACGTTCAAAATAGAATGTCAAATCAGTCTTCAAGACCTTTTGTATTATAACTTAGCTTAGTGCGCTAAAATCAATTCATAGTCATTATCAGCCCTTTTACGTGCCCACTGCAGGCTTTCAGGCCCCCCTTATGGATGGCTAAGGAGGACGGGATGGGATCAATGTCTTAACGAGGTAACCATTTTTGGTCACCCATCCCGTGACCGATCCTTCCGAAAGGTGTTTAACAACAACGATCGCGTACCGCGGCGCTAATCCACTACGCCATCGAGCTACAAACATAAAAACAATTAACTCCAAAGTAATTAAAAAAAAACACACGAAGCTAAAGACAAGTCTTGGTGTGAATTATTTTTTAAAGTAATCTTGTCACTTATCCCTCTTCCTCACTTTATGCGTGTGGCGAATATTCACTCCATTACTGTAACAGTACATTTTGATGTCCCGGAGTTATCTTTGAGGGCTACGGGAAAAACGGGACATCTGGTTACGTTATGTATAACTAACCTGCGCAGTCTCCTGGCCAATCGTATATCAGCGTCTGTGTCGACAAACACTTTCATATCGAGCATCTTCAGCACCTCCGCGTTGTAGAACGCCAGGATGCCCTCGAATATTATCACGTTGGCGCCGTACATCGTTTTCTAACGACAAAACATATACATCATTCTTATGCTATATTCTTCTTATGCACAGCTATTATTTTGGATCTAAGAGTATCGATTTTTAAACTTATTCCCAAAATTGTCAGTTTCACCCACCCCCCTATTAGTGAAATCATTGACCGGACTAGTATTAATTTTCTATTAAATCAAGCATTAAAATATCGACATCGATTAACCACGAAATTTAAAACAACACATTTATAGAATATAAGTAATTATAATTCAGCAGTTATACAAGTGCATTCGGAACAGTTAGAATCGATTTAGTGAACGATTTCTCAAAAACGAATCGATACGAATAGTTAGCTGTCATCATGTCATGCTCGTCAAATTGTCATGTTGAACAATGACGTCAGAGATTAAAAAGCCGCGTTTTTGAGTTTTATTCAAATATTATTGTTGAATCATTTTTAATATGTATTAAAGTTGGAAAAAAGAAATGAATATGTAAATTGTATGCGTATTAACTCAATAATATATTGTCCTGGATTATCGATTAAAGCACATGTCCAATATTATAATATTTCGTAATCCCTTTCAATATCAAAGATATTCGCAAACTTGACATGTGATAGCTATTGGGAACGCAGCATTTTTTTGAAAGATTAACGATATCGTTAATTTAACTTGGGACTCGTTAATTGGAGTTGTTCAAGGCAACCGTTAGACGCAAATATCTTTTAAATCTATTCAAAAATGTTAAACGAAACGCTATCTGCAATCTTTAGATCATTTTTCTTGATCACTCAAATAACCATTCATTCCAAATGCAATTGCGACTTTAAAAGTTAAAATTCCATAAATCAAAATCATACATCGGTGTCACAATCGCTGTACCTTTAAATACATTTAAATTTATACATACGGTGCGGTTCTCCCTGGAGTGAGTGACATAGTTGTATATGGGCACCTCCACCTTCTTGCCCTCCCTAAGTCGCTGTAGCACCTGCACGAGCAGCTCCATGTCGAACGCGTCCGGGTGATCGAAGTTGTATTCGTTGCGGATGGACAGCTGATGCTGCTTCTCGTTCAGTACCTTAACGATACCATTTTGTATTAAGACATTTTTATATAACTTTTACATGAAAACAACCATTATATTTTGTTTTTGCATAAAGTATAACATACTACATTAGTACATTAGAATAACTCATTCTTTCGAATTAAGAATGACATGTAAAGTCAAGAGGACGTCAGATTGATAATCAAAAAATATCAAACTTATCTGTTGACAGCAAAGTTCAAAATCGCTCGCGGATTTTTTTTATGTTGTAGTAACCTGTCAGATATTATGTTTAAATTATATTGTCGAGGCTTTCAACCTTATGACTGTAAATTAATATACAATATATTTAGACAAAATCCAACTGCTCCAAGTAATATCTTAGCAGGAAATTAAATATAGTCTGATTATTAAAGAATATGTAGGAATTAACTGTGACGTTGATTATTTACTTTATAAAAGGAGTCCATGCTGACTATTGTGACCCATGGTATGTTGAGGGCTTCAATTATTTTGGCCGCCACTGTTGTCTTGCCGGATGCGCTCGCGCCACATATACCTTCAAACAAAAACAACCTGAAAATCAATTTATTGTTACTGATCCAGCATTACAATCCGTTATCATCATAATTCAATGTGATTTAAAACCCACATATCACCAAATATTTAAATCATATTTGTTAATGATTATGTTTTAGTCGTATATTATTTTGTAGGTAGAGTAATAATTTATCTATGATTTAGAATATCTGTTTTTTACTAAAACTTCCATAGAATTCATAAATATTTCAATTGAATAGGTTTTATTACATTTTTTCTGTCTATAAATTTTTACTATTCTATATCGTTATTATTTCTTCATCGATCAGGTGATAGAATTGCAAATTGTTTTAGCGTGAATCCGTTCACTTTTAAATTAACATTCAACAAAGAGAAAAGGTCACAGGAAGTATTGTTAGTCTACGATCGCAAGGTCTGCCACTTTTTACTACACAAATGAACTGTCGACCTTTGCCGAATGTGAGCTAGTGGCTTTTAATGTCTGTATATTAAATGTTTATACCAATATTTAAACTAGTTACATAGGTGTAACGCAGCTCATATCCTATATAGCCTTGGCAAAGAGAAAAGGAAGATAATTGATAATATAAATTTATCTCAGTAATGAGATTTTTTTTATCTTTCTCCTGTGTAACATATACTCCCTGTAACTTCATTATCCTATTAATGTCTCCAGGCCGGAGCACATACCTTCTCTATGGATAGAATCGAATAAGGATAAACTAAATATTTAAACAATAAATCGCTACTGGAATAGATCGAGAGAAATAATGGAGAAGCTATTATCTTGATATGTAGTTTTATCTTGCTTTTAGCTTTTATCTTGATATGTAGCTTTGCATATGCTTATGTTACTTATGCTACGTAGCTATCAGCTAAGGGCAGTGCAGATTGTACACATTATCAGCCCTTTTACATCTCCATTGCAGGGGTTCAGGCCTTCGTTATGGGTGGTTAAGGTGGGCGGGTCATGACCCTTCACACTGGCTACAAATGCAGCCGGGACCTTCGAAAAAGCACGGAGTAGCTCGAGCAGATATTTTTTTGGTCACCATCCCGTGACCGACTATTACGAAAGTTGCCTAACAAACAAAATCGCGGGCCGCGGCACTTATCCATTTGAATACACACGAGATTGTACACACCGATAAGAAAAGGCTCGACTTCCTGTCCACCGGTGCAGTTGTACCAGGGCGGGCGGCCGGCCGTGTATATCGTCCTCCTGTCTGCGTGTAGGATGCTCTCGGCTGTGGTGCGTTTGTTTGACTGCGACATAGATGCGGTGCGAACGCGTCGCGCCCGTGGCGACTTCAATATGTTGGATCCTAATAAAAACAAATAATAATAATAGTTTATTTGACAAAATATGGTACAAACGATAAGACATACTCGACTGATAAAATAAACTTGCAAAATGTTTACATGTCATTATTTAAATTTTATAGTATACCAGCTATTTTTTGCCGACTCGTCCTTATTATAGCTAGTCCCGTAGGTAAAATCGGTCCAGTAAATAGTTTCGTAGCTTATTCGATGCAAACAAATAAACAATAAAAATATTTACAATTATCGGTCGGATCAATGTAGAAAATAAAATTTTATTTACATATAAAATTTAGATAAACTATTGTCTCCACGCGCAGAATTGTGGTATTTTAAAAGTACAACAGTTGTCAGTTTAGTATTTGGGTACCATTTTTTGGTTTCTGTTGGTACCCAAAGGGTAAACCGGGAACCTTATTACTGAGACGTTATAACAATAAATACAAAAAAATTGTTTAAAATAAATATATAAAGGAGGCTCCCATACGACAAACGCGAGATTTTGTTCGTTCGGTAAGGAACTCTTCGTTCGCGAGTCCGGCCCGCACTTGTCCGGTTTTTTTAGATAAAATTTGCGTACAATATCACATATGTTGCTCATATCCGAAATTAAGTAGCTAAAGCACTTATATTATGGAACGACGGTGGTACCAATACCTACGCCCCAGACAATACAGAGAAGTTCATTTTTTGACTATTCGACTCGATCGGGAGTGAACCAATTACTTTAGAGATGGCAACCTTGTAAATAGCGCGCAAGTCCCTCGGTCATGTAGGTCATCCATTACAAATGGCGAGAGCAATTAACCCATAACGAGGCTATCCGTAATAGAAAAGTCGTCTGGAACTATCTCAACGATTTCGTGATCGCCGGTGAATTACATCAGGCAGATAAGCCAGGCGTATTCTATTTCTCCGAAAACGAAACTACGTCTATTTTCGAATGCTTATACAACTCCGAATTCTAGTTCCGAGGACAAATAGAATAAATAGACCTTCAGAACTCATTATAATTTCATGGAGGTTGAGTTGTTTTGAACGTATAGTGTTTCATAATAGATAACGCCACCGCATTGAGCGCGACAAGGCGACTTTTCCGGTCAATGTGGTGATCATTTACAGTGATCGCATATCTATCAGAGCCGGAGGATGCGAAAGAAACATTTTTTTTTACACATTTCAAACTAGCGATATGTGACATTAGAATTCTGACGATTCGGCGTGTACAGTCAACAAAGAAGGCGGTCTACCAGCTAGATAAAAAAATCTGGTGAAATCCTAAGGTTGACTTTTGTAACGGAGTTTAGAGGCTCAATTATCATGTATTGTCTGTTATCTGAGATGCCTGACATTTCAATAATGTTCATCATCATCATTATCGCCAGGCTATCCCTACTGCTGGAATTCAGGCCTTCCCTAGGGATGTAAACGAATCAATCAAATCAAATAAGGAGAATGAGCCATGGGCCATGGACCCACCACGCAGACCTAGTGCGGATAGGTGGGCATTAACCACTGCAGATACATTCGGGAGCAACGGCTTATCGTGACTTCAGGAGCATGCAGGAGCTCGAGATAATATGCCAGCCATTGCGACAGTTTCTTAGCAACTGTATCGGAGACCGAATGAGCCAACCACTGCATCATCGAGCTCCTAAAGTAATACTCACTATCATAATATAACAGCAAGGGGAAATCGGCCTTGTTGTCTCGTGACGTTCCAATGAACCTCAACCGTAAAATGGTAGACCATATTTTTGGACGACTGTACTGTAAGTGTGGGATGGTTCATATGTTTCCATACAAAGAATTCTGTTTCTTATCTAAGCTCGGACTCATGTTTACGTCAAAACAGCTATAAAGTTATTGTTTTATTTCAATATTTCCGATTTAATTACGAAAGTCAAAGTGATAGTTATAAATTGATATATCGTCGCTCTTATGACGTTTTATCATCACGGGTTAAGCAGTTAACTTGTTTAATTAATTTTTATCAATTACTAGGTGACGATCTTATATCCGCATAATTTTTAGCACACGTCATCCGCGTATAAAGTAATTTAATGAAAACTGGAGATTATTTTGTCTCCTTTGATAACGTCAAATTTTACTTAAGTAATTAAATATATATGAAAGAACATCTTATATACTGCTCAGATTCCAAGAAGAGTAGCTAAAGCCCCCGTATTATGGAGTATCTGAGACAACGAAGGTACCACAACACCCAGACCCGAGACAATGGAGAAAAGTGCATTTTCTCTTTAGGCACTGCGGGATCGACGATGTAAGACCTGACGTAGTTTCCCAAACGCTGCCCAACCTAGCCGAACTCTTCCATTTCGAGAACGGCACCGCATACTGCAATCGGTTCCGGTAGTACGTGTTCGTTGAACATGACCTTGGTTTTATCCAAGTTCATCCGTAGGCCGATGCGCATAGAAGAGTCAGCCAGGTCATTCAGCATCTGTTGTAGGTCCTGCAGATTTTCTGCCATGATGACGATGTCGTCAGCAAATCTCAAGTGAGAGATGTACTCGCCATTGATGTTGATGCCACGTCCTTTCCAGTTCAGCGTCTTAAACATATCCTCCATTGCATTAGTAAACAATTTCGGAGACATAACGTCTCCTTGTCTCACTCCTCGATGCAACGGTATAGGACTTGTTGCTGATTCTGTACTTGGACGGTCATGGTGGCGGCCTCATAAATACATCTTATCACTTGGATGTATCGCCAATCGCTGCAGGGACTCCAGAACGGACCAGATCTCAATCGAGTCAAAGGCCTTCTCATAGTCCACAAATGCTAGACACAGGGGCTGATTATACTCTTCAGTCTTCTGTATAATCTGCCGCACTGTGTGGATGTGGTCTATGGTGCCGTATCCACTCCGAAACCCAGCCTGCTCCGGTGGTTGGAATTCGTCAAGTCTTTGCGCAAGACGGTTCGTGACTACTCTAGAAAACAGCTTATAGACGTGGCTTAGAAGGGAAATGGGTCGATAGTTCTTCAGCAGGGTTTTGTCTCCCTTTTTGAAGAACAGGACGACTACACTCCTACTCCACGCCTGCGGAGTTCTCCCTTCGAAGAGGACAGCATTAAAAAGCTTTTGGAGCTCGGCGAGAAGGCGCTTCGATTGTGCGAAACGCCATCTGTCACCTGCAGCTGTCATCTGTCAAGATCTATGGTGCTTTGCGAAACGTCAAGTTATGACATTGACGGCTGTCATCGCTTGGGAGTGGTCTATGCTTGTTCGAAGATGGCACTTTTTACGTTGTGCGGCCATATTGAGCGGACGCAAGCGCAGAACTCTCCGCGTTTCGTATTGCAATTCGTTTGCATCGAGTTATTATTAATGTACTCCGATTAGATAATTAAGTAATTCAACTAAATAACTGATTTGTGATCTATATGCGATCTTATTTCGAAGGAATATCTCGACCACTAGTCAGATTGCGGATGTTGACTAACCTAACTTTCCGCCGGCCCCGCATGACTTTCCGACATCAGAAGTGGGATGTAACCGACCAAGTGGACACACAGATATCATGGATATGGAGAATCGTATTGCAGTAACAAAATCAAAACTTTCTCGCCCTCATCTACGTCATGACTGGGCCGTTGTCGAGTCACATGTGTATCTGCCCGAATTCGATCCTGACAAAATACAAGAAGAATCACTTGAAGCCTTCGTAAGAAGAACAAAGCGTTCCTAATATGAAGAACAGAAACCTGAACGCTGCTGTCACGTTCTTCAATTGTGGAGCAGATGGTCACTACTCTCAAGATGCCTGTAGCCGAAGAAGATGCAACGGTGGCAAGCTTGATTGATACCCTTGCTAGTATTTTGCAGCATTTTGGTGAGTCGTTTTCATTTTGTTTTGATACTGGAGTCGAGTGCTCCCTTATAATGTAATTAATATCGCGAATAATTCATGGCAATCGAATTAGTAACACTATTAAAATAACTGGTATTGGTGATAGAAATGTTTATAGTATCGTGCAGATTTAAGTTTTGGTTCAGATTGACGATATTGTTTTTTTAATTTCTTTTTCATGTTCTCCTTTAACTTCAACTAGTTTTTATTTGGTAGTTCAACAAAACTTATTCTTTGTAACTATTTTTCTCTCCTTTTTTATTTGTAAAGCAGTAGTATGTAAGTTGCTCAGGTTGTTTACATCTTCCGGGCCTTCGTAGTCGTAGGCGTAAATCGGGCTAGATTTCCCGTCGCATTGCGGCCACGTTTGTGAGTGGCGTGCGTTGGCTAGCAGATGTAAACGATCGCTGTTGGTTCGTCGCATAGAGACGACGGTTGTGTATGGGTACCGGATGGAGGTCACCCGTGGATGTGTTGTGTTGTGGAAGGGTACCGGATGGAGGTCACCCAACCACGTGATTGTTTTGTGATGACCGGATGGAGGTTGTCACAAGGTGCTGGATGGAAGCATCTGAAATTATAGAGTATTGCATACGACACTGTTTTACTATGTAATCCACGATT
This sequence comes from Diatraea saccharalis, assembly GCA_918026875.4. NCBI lineage: Eukaryota > Metazoa > Arthropoda > Insecta > Lepidoptera > Crambidae > Diatraea > Diatraea saccharalis. Next base: position 14,892,235 of record OU893337.1, read on the forward strand.
TCCAATTTTATTTAGAAAGCTAATTTGTCTGATGAGTTTCGTTGAACTGCTTAGTGATCGTAGCATGATTTCATCACTTTCAATATTATTGTTCGAAGACTTACAATTTTGAGTTAGTTTATACAAAATGTAGTAAAGAATCTACTGCGCTGCATATTTTCCCTTTCAGATTGAACCCCCACGCGAGGATGCGTGAGGCTATCAGAATAGCCGTTTCGCAGAGCATCTCCATCACCTTTACGAAGATCGTTTGGTTTAGTTTTCTTTTTTTTTTATTTTTATTTACTCGATTACTTAATTATTCGATTGTAAAGAGGGCGTGATTATCGATACTTTTAATTCTATTAGAATGGTAACACTGAAGTTGCCGCCATTTTGGCGCGCATGAGTCTCTTTTGCATTTGGGCTGGGAGAAAACTATGGAAAAGCTCTATAGTCATTATTGGTTTGAAAACATGACAAAATATGTTCGTAAATTCGTTGACAACTGTATCACTTGCAAAATTTCTAAAACTCACATAGGTTAAGTGCAGGCTGAGCTTTACCCTATACCTAAGCTTGCTATTCCGTGGCACACTTTGCAACTAGATGCTACTGGAAAACTATGCGGCAAAAATGATAAAAAGGAGTACGCTTTTGTTTTGATCGATGCTTTTACCAAATTTTCCTTGCTTGTCCATACTCCATACCAACATTGACTCTAAGAACAGCATTCGAGCTTCGAAATTAGCTATCTCCCTATTTGCCGCGCCAATGCGTATTATCGCGGACCAAGGACGCTGCTTGACTAGCCGCGAATTTCGCGAGTTCTGTGACGACTGTTTGTGAGGTATCGTCACTTGGAGGTGGCATGAGTTACATCACTCGTATTAGGTGATGTGACGACTGTTTATGAGGTATCGTCACTTGGAGGTGGCATGAGTTACATCACTCGTATTAGGTGATGTGACGACTGTTTCTAGGACATCGTCACTTGAAGGTGACATGAGTTACATCGCTCGAATTAGGTGATGCGACGACTGTGATTAATAGAATTGATGATGTGCAGAGTAGAGAGAATTATTAATTTGACTGACTGACTGAAGTGACTTCGTTTTGTTACAAAATGAGGAGCGTAATCAGACCAAACAGACCGTTTAAGGTCATGGAGTTGTTAGATGGTGATCGTTATTTGTTAAAGGCGTTAAATTCTAAGAGGACGTACAAGTATGCTCATGATAGACTAAGAAGGATGCCTGAAGGTCAGTTGGTTGTAGAAGAATCGTGGATCAAAGTGATGATCTTGTGTTCGAAGTTCATGGCACATCGCGTGATTAAGTTGGGTAAAACTCGATGGAGGTGTTACTTGAGCGATCAATGGAGTTCCTCATGGGAATAATGCTTGATGGAGGCATTGGTTGTTTATGTGCTCGATGGAGACACTGGTAGCATAACGCTCGAAGCAGGAGTTTTGCTTGTGTTGTTAGAGGCACGAAGAGAACATAATGCTCGATGGAGGCGTTATGTGACTTGATGTGTGCGTTCTATCACTGTATAGAATCGCGATATGTGTTCAGTTGTGTACTGATGAGTGTAAGACTTGATTTAAAGTTTGAACTTCAGATATCCTTCGAAGTTGATTTACTAAGGCATTACAGTATTTGATCATTGTACATAGTTGTAATCAGTAAACATAGTTTGTGATCGGTGTGCTTATGTGACGGTATTTTTACTGGTCAGAGATGACCGAGTGATGGCAAAAGCTACTGGTAGTGTTTTCATTTTTAGACTCACACGAGGACGTGTGATGCAGCAGGATGGCCGTGTCGGCGAGAAGGCGCTTCGATTGTGCGAAACGCCATCTGTCACCTGCAGCTGTCATCTGTCAAGATCTATGGTGCTTTGCGAAACGTCAAGTTATGACATTGACGGCTGTCATCGCTTGGGAGTGGTCTATGCTTGTTCGAAGATGGCACTTTTTACGTTGTGCGGCCATATTGAGCGGACGCAAGCGCAGAACTCTCCGCGTTTCGTATTGCAATTCGTTTGCATCGAGTTATTATTAATGTACTCCGATTAGATAATTAAGTAATTCAACTAAATAACTGATTTGTGATCTATATGCGATCTTATTTCGAAGGAATATCTCGACCACTAGTCAGATTGCGGATGTTGACTAACCTAACTTTCCGCCGGCCCCTCATGACTTTCCGATTACACGGGACCATAATTCTTAATATTATGCACACATAATTAACCTTTTATTTATATAATAATCAAGAAACGGATAATCTATAGTAGTGAGTGAATTAGACATAAAACAATAATATAATCATAATAAATAGCAACAAATCAAAATCCGATCAAATCCAAAGAATGCATTAATTAAAATTAATATTAATAAACAAAATAAAATCCAAATTAAAAAAAATAGCTAGGGAAATTAATTCATATTACATTATAACCCGTCTCACCGAGAAAGTTAAAAAAAAAAAAATTATAAACAGCTAATATTTTCCAGTACTACTCTTTTAAACTTTTGCAAATTTAGATTTAAAAAATCGGCCCAATTGGGAACAATTGTGTTCCCATATAGTAACACGAGTATGCTCCAGTTATACCATAGTAACACCAAGCACAATGGTGTCTGGTGGTGATATAATTTTATGGTGTCACGTTGGAAGCGTATGTAGGTCGCAACGTGTGGTCCAAATTCAAGGAATGTTGAAGCGATCGTGTGGTTCATGAGAAACAAGATACTCAATACTCAAGATGGGAGAACTCAGACTTGATTCCGATAACTAACTGTATTCAGTGTTAAACTAACTTAGCATCTATTTGTCTCAGAATATTTTATTCATGATTTAATCGACAACAAAAGGAATGTTTTAACAGACTTAAAAAAAAAGAGGTTCTCAGTTAGATCTGTATGTATGTTTAGAGCCATTATCTCGCGTTTGGCTGAACCGACTTTGATGCGTTTCAGCAGTTTTCAGCATAGTATTTGTCAGACTTGGGAGAAGGTCCGACAAAAAAATGGAGGTTCGCACTTTAACACGTGTTGTATGTATTGTCTGCGATTATCTGAACAGATTTTGACGCGGTTTTCAGAAAAGTATTATTAGGGCTACCAATTAAATCATATCAATATACAAAAAATATCAATATCACTAAAAAGCAAGATATAAAACCTTAAAAAAATATAGAACGGACTTCAAACTTAAAAAAAGTGAAAGAAATAATTATCTTATAAGCTACTTATTCAAGAAAATGCTATTGAAGTCAGTCGCCTCTCGTTTAATTATTAACGTGCAGAAAACCTCCGCTCGACTTTAAAACCTTTTTTTTTGAATAAGTCGCTATTGGATTAAAGTATTATTTTTCACTTTTAAAGTCTATATTGTATGTGAAGAGGATTAGTCGTTTTACTGTGTATTTTTATATTCTTTTTCATCGACGACTATTTAATAAACTAACTAATACATATTTACATAGATCACTACATCTGTTATGTACTCCGCCAACTTCATTAGAATCTCACGAACATAAAATATAAATCTTTCTGCGATTAACATATGGCCAGGTGTAAACAAACATACTAACGTTTTGCGCCTGCGCATATTATAACAATATACGTAATGCTTTTCCAGGAAAATAAATCTATTTTAATTTGACATTTCGGTTCAAAATCACTCTTGGCACAACTTCTCAGTGCAATTCTTTTTAAAAGATAAAAAATATCGCAGAGTAATCGCAAATCTCTTGTACATACAGCAGCATATCAGATTACTACAAAACAACATTTCGCGGTCAATTTCGAACGTAAACATATTAAAATAGAATGAAGAAATTTGGTTTTCTGCAGTGGCCAATGTTTACATAATAATGCATCTCACTAGAATCCCAACAACTTGCGTCTTACCATTGTACTATCTACCTGAAGTTCAATATTATTATAGTATATCTGACAGCATCGATGTGTGAGGAAAACATAGCGTTCATAATATTGTTACCTAAAGTAGATAATACGATCACGAAATGCAAGTCAATAAGATTCTATTGAGATGGGATTATTACGTAAATATTTGCTGAATAGCCTAATTGACGTGATGTCGACCACACTTACGTGTTTACATTTCAAGCCATTTAACTCTTAGAGATCTCTTGGAGGAGTCAACGACTTCCAAGGTTCAAGGTTAGCTGATTATAGAGGCACCGCATTATTCATACAGAACAAAATAGACTTATGTTATTATTCTTGTTTGGTATTAATCGTGAATTTTTGGTAGGAAAACGTATCAATGTGTCCTGTTCACATTTCGGTGCGGTTGCCAAAGATCGTTAAAGATAATTTGTTAATTTCTTGTTAATAGCCTAAAAATGTTTCGTGGAAAACACATTTACCTTTTTTTTTACTTCAAAGAATGATTAAACAAATCGTAGTCGAATTATGGCCTACGCACATTAGATAAACTCGACTTTTATTCTCGACTCACAGAAATAACCTCCAAATTCGGTTCATATTCAATAGAATTGCGAACTTTTGATCTCCAGGTTTAAAGATCTTCACTTAATTGTATGTGGTCAACCTTGCAATAAGTTTTTTCAGCCAAGAATCATAAAATCGGTACATGATTGATGAAGGCATCCCATTCTCTTGCTTCCACGGGGGGAGTTTGTTATATATACGAATATTTTTAAAAGTATTATAAAAGATGTGATTTTCCTTTTATACCTTTAAATATTCATTAATGTTAAAAGAATATTGTAATTTAATAATTGAAATGGTAATAATTGAAACTCTAAATCGATGTGGTCGATCTTTGAGTCTAGAGAATGTGCGAAGACCTTATTTTGTTTTCAGTTCTATTTTTAGAAGTTTGAGGCTAAGCTAGGTCAAACTTTGTTAGTCAATCGCTCTACTATAGCGCGTAATACCGCAAAAACCGCAACTGTAGGGAGTTTTACTGGGACTGTAATACATAGTGAATTTTCGAGACTGGTAAGCAAGGTCCTTTGCCATTATTTTACATGAAGACGTTCCATGGAACCAACCATATATTTTTTAAACATGCTGAACGGCATTCATAGAATTAAGAAATATAACAGTCCCTAGAAACATAAAAAAATATGCTTATCGTCCTATTTCATTTGCGTAAAGACTATCTATTCTATTAAAAGAATGAGTATTAATTATGACAGAAATTGCAAAAACATTTTCCATACATTTTGGACTGAAAAACGGAAAATCAACTCGAAATATTCCTTACCCCAAACAAACAATTTTTTATACTATGATGAACATAACTTACAATAACAAACAACATTACAAATTTGTGCACTGATCACAATTTTTCCCTGTGTATCTAGGATTTAAACGGTCAGTTGCACAAACGTCCATTAAGGTTTAATGACGCCTTTCACTTCTAATGAATGTCATATTTATATAGGTAATGTCGCTTTAAACTAATGAAGATTTTAATGGACGTTTATGCAACTGGCTGAAAGCATAATAAATGTGTCATCATAATGGACTGTTTGACCTCTCTTTAGAAGTTTGGGAGACGGCTGAAAATGTGCCATTTCTGGATGATTTACGTGCATAGAGCCTTGACCCTTTTCTTACTATTATACACAGGTACAGTCAACAACAAGTCAGGTTATACAGAACTTCCAATGTCTACACTCGATTCAAAATCTTATTGCATTGAATACAGAGCTAAATTCAACTGCGGCATTTTGATATATTGTGATAGTTTGTACTACATCATTTTTTGTGTTTCTTTCTTATTGTGTAGTTTTGATGTAAAAATTATTCACAGACCTTCTGAATATACATATAAAAGAAAGGCTATAATTTATACGGGCGAAGACGGGGAAAGTCATTTTTGACTGTTTGCATCGAAAAGGCTCCATAACTACTGCACCGATTTTTAAAATTCTTTAACCTGTGGGAAGCTAGGACATCATACGCGGTTGACACAGGCTATAATTTACGCGGACAAAGTCGCGGGATAACAGCTAGTTGTTAAATAAACACTTTGTCTACCTGTGGAGGGTGGGCGGTAGGGGCGTACATCGGGCACGGTTATGGGCGAGGCAGGCGCTCGGGTCGAGTAGTCGTCATCGTCTATGAACACCTGCTCGCTCAACTCCAATGCCAGCTCCGTGTCGCTACAAATTAACAAACTGTGTTAAAGAAATGTTATCGCAAATATAAAGACGATATCCGTAGTGAAAGCTCCCGTACGAGGGTATCAAAGCAATGCGGCGTTTTCTGAAGTGCCGAGTTTTTCCATATTTCCATAATACTCAGGAATTCGATAGTGTATTCCGAGTCTGCGATGTCGAAGTTAAGCAACTTTCGTGTATAAGCTGGTTATAGGATGGGTGGCCAAATATTAAATATCGCGAGCTTCTCCGTGCTATGGAAGGCGCGTGAAGCCCTTGGTCCCGGCCGCATCTGCAGTCGTTCCATAGGCAAGGCCCCAGCAATGGGGACCAATATTAATTGGTTATGATGATAATAAAGGGATCCGAGCAATGTACGTCATGTTGTAGAAAATAAATAAACAAATTTATAGTTTTGATACAGTCCATTATTCCTTGAATAAAGTTATATCATCAAATTACAGATTATTCAAGTTTAGTTACTAAAAATTAGAGGCAAAAAAATGCATTAAACAGATATTAAAAGTATAAAACCACATGCATCTAAGCAGTCACACATAACGGCTATAAACATTTACACAGACATTTATTTTATAAAAGACAACAACAGGTTTTTTACATAACACATGATGATTTAGTAAAATGTATTTTATGTGTCTTAATTTTGGGACTAAAATATTTTGCTAACTTAAAAAAAAGTGACTAAAATTAATTATGTTAACACTTTATCCTAGTCTTTAAGTGTTTAAATGTATACCAGACAAAACTGTAGACAAAACTGTATCCATTTGTTTTTGTATGTAATCAGGATTCCTTAATCTAATATCTTATCATGTCTGGTTGCTCACATTACATACACATGTTATTTGCAGTCATCATAATCTTTTATTTAATTATGTAACCTTACTGTACAGTAAATAATCATAAACATTCAAGGTTTCAAAGTTATTACAGGTGTAAAGCAACAATGGGCAAAGAAGTCAAACTAGATTTTTTCTAGTTATGTTTACTATTTCATATGTCCCTTAAAGTTTATTCATACATCATTTGATGTTTACTGACTAATTAAAAGCAAAATATATATTTAAAACTAGATAACCTGGTCAATTTCATATCATCTCTCACTGTTAAATCTTTCCTGGACTATGAGAAACATTTAAATACAGACTAACCTCATCAGCGCCCAGGGCAGCAATAGGCCTGGATCGAAAACCTTACTAAACCCCCAATGCATTCCTTTGTAACTTAATTATGATATTATGATTTTGGCAGATGGTGGCAGCCCATTTGGAGGCCAGATGGCACCCTCCGCCCAACCCTAGTCCACCAGTGCTGTCATTATATGTAATCTAATTTGACATTATGAACTTTTGCATTTTGTGCAAACATTTTATTTATTTTTAATTGATAGGACTTTTGACTTATTAACAATTACTGCATTGAAAATGTATTTTAAGTATAAAGGTAAAATTACTGATACAAGGTGTCAGATTTTCTGTTATAAGTGTAGACAAAACAAACTTATAACTCATGTCACAGCAATTTAATTCGATGACAACAGTGCCAAGACAATGTCATAAAAAATATAAATTACACCTGACTCATCAAATTTCAGTGTTTAACTGCTGTAAATTGTAGAGATTAATTTAGTGACTCCTTGTGTTACTTTAAATAATTTCGTATGATATTATTTAAATTGACCACATACAACTTGTATTGTGACTGAAATATAAGTTTTCCTTATAACAAAACCCATTGTTAATTGATAGATAAAAAAAATTTACTTATATTTTTTTAGAATACTTCAAGTAGGTGGTTTTACAAATTGTGTCAAATTCTTTTATCAGACTACTTGCAAAACTCTATGATAATAATACCAGTTAAGTTTAAGAAAAAAAAGTTGTTTAAAACATTGACAAAACCATTTGCCAAAATATATATTACTAAATTAATATCAACTTGTTTTGAACTTATCATGATTATAACTCTGTGAAGATATTTTTTACCACATGGCAATGTTGTCTTCAAGTTGATTTGTAAAACATGCAAGCCATACCATAACATAATACATAAAAACAGAGCCATTGATGGCCACCTGTTTAGTGGTTAGTCACATAAATTAAAAACATGCTATTGTATTTGTGTATTAAATGTTATGAAACATTATACAAATGGTATACAATCATATAAATTGCATCTACTATAATGATGTGATAAAATCTATCAAACAAGTTGAACGGCATCTAATCAAATATCTGATAGAAATGTAAACAAGACATTGATTTCAAGGGCAGTCTATGTTTACAATGTGAATGTCAATTCTTAGCACTGTTAGATGATAATATTTTATGACAAAGTTGAATAAAGCATTTTAAGTGGATGAATTGATATTAATGGGTGATCAGAGTTCTATGAAGGCTAGTAAAGTATCCCAGCTAGTCACAAGACAATTAGCAATAATGTTCTATTAAAGGTAATCTTACGGGTTTGGGAAGATTAGTGGTCGCGCGTCCATGTCTTCAATATTTCTTAACGCATAAAAGTATTTCAAAACAGAACCACATTCGAACACGTGTTTTACTCACTCACGCCGCACAGCAGCCATTCAACACGATACAACTTGCCAATGTACTAAATAAATGTCTAAAAATAAATCACAATGCGTTCGCAAAGAGGTTATTTTACAGGTAGCGTTAGATAGGGTTATCTATCTCAGTAATATTTCACCGCACACGAGAACAGCTCAAAGATCCGATGATGACTAAGGAAGAGCGCTGAAAATGTTACTCGAGTAGCGCACTAAATTGACACGACACAGCTGGTCAAACAAACATTTCATTAGGTTATTACACTCGTATTACCTATCAGAGCTGGCGGAGCTGGGAGTTTCAAATTTATTTAACTTTCCAGCCATCACTAGTCATAAAAAACGGTTTGTAATTCAAAATAAAAATTACAAATATATTTTTAAAATTGCGATGTGATCTTCCACGCACAACACACGCCAAATAATGATTTGACATTTGGTGCAAAACGTTCTAAAACCAGGTAACAGTTGAATAAATTATTCTTTCATTGTAATAAAAACCTTATCTTTTGTAACCATGAAACTTGGAAAATAAATTATACAAATAGTAATACCCAGGTTTTTTTTAAGCAAATTATTTAAAATAAATGATTCATAGCATTAAAGTTGATTTTTTTGAAGTTACTAAAACCATTATTCAGGTTTATGAACGTTTGTTGTACATTTGTCGCAGATGATCCTTTACAAGCAGAAGTTTGAACGGCATATGACTCGACACTGGACGTCGTACAGATGTAACAGAACTTATAACTCTAATAAATTTTCATTACGAAAATGATTTTAATACTATCAATTACAGTGTGTTTTCTCAGAAGCTAATTCGAGCCGAGAGAAATAGTCTTAACGGAGGCCGTGTGTCTCATTCTGTCATCGTAATAAATATATAATCGTTAATACATATATATATGTCGCATCATCATTACGAAGATCGTTTTATTTAGTTTCTTTTATTTTAATTGCAAGTTACTCAATTACTTAATTACTCGATTGTAAAGAGAGCGTGATCATCGATACCCTTAATTTTATTAGAATGGTGACACTGACTTTGACAGTTCGTTAATAAAAAGCAAGTTGCCGCCATTTTGGCTCACATTCTGTTTCCGATCACCGAGGAGTAAAGACAGCCGATGACATCACGCTCATCTCGTTATATTTTCGTATGAAAAGTGATAAAATGAAACAAATCCACGTTGGTATACACGCCTGCAGTGTTATTTTAAAGATAGTACTCCGATATGGACCATCTATTTGGGCTTCGTTATTACGAAAGCAAACGAAACGATCTTCGTAATGAGAAGGGGCTATTGCCTTCTGACTACCCGCCATTATATATAATATATATATATGTATTGAGATTTTGTGTATTATTTTTAAGGTATTAGAGCTCCTCATTCTAAGGATCATTACTCATGGCTTGCAGCCGAATCGATTGTTAATTTAAATTGGATCGTACCAATGGAGCGCCATTCGACCGATTTATTGTATTTGTAATATTAAATTCCTTTTTCTAAAACCCATATATTTTTATTTAAAAAGTAAAGGGTGTGTTTACGTTTTCGCGTGCATATTAAGCGTGCGAAGATCAAGCGACATTCGCAAAGTAATTGTCAGCATAGTTTCAGTACCTTCAAATGAGTTTGACCACATGGCCTGGCATGGTCAGGATGGAGATCTTAATATACGTTTTGCTTATTTGTAAACTTGAGGAAATATGGTTGTTAAATTGAATGTACCTATGTATATTTTCTATGCTATCCAATTAAAACTATTATAATACTTTTGATTAAAGAATGAGTGATATGACCTTTTTTTTTAGTTAAATCTGACCCGGGCACACATCTTCCATTTGCTTTTATTTGAAATTTTTCTTCAAAGGGTGCATTCGTATTTAATTTATCATCAGCTCAGATCAGAAATAGCAGCTTACAGTAATAATTTTCCTCAATTCACGGTAAATATATCATTGTGTTTTAAGATTGATTAATGAATTAAAACTTAATCATTAGCGATCAGAAAAGTAATCAAAATAAAATGGCGACTGTAATGTTTAAACGATACACCGGCCACATTAAAAAGACCTTCTACGCAAACGAGTATCTAAAACAAATAGGTAAAATAGAAATATATTTATTGTAACAAAAAGTTTAACAAGATTATTGTTTACAATAATAGCCACAATAGTTAAAAAACTGAACATATGAAGGTCTCAGTTAAAATGTTATTGTCACCCTATAAGAAAGGGACAAATAATCTTTGTACTTAATATGTCGCTCGGCTCGCATTTCAGTTGGGGGGAATCTGCACTCTGTCCTGTTTTATAGTACTAAGTCCACGATCACGTTACCTTCATATTAGGCTTTATAAATATATATTTAGGGTGCTTGTGCTCTACACTGAATTTTCAGGACCGGCGGTCCGAATTTTTTCGGTTCGATATGTCAGGCCATATGTAGGTAATGCTAGCCTGTGCACTATCAGGAATTTTACGGTCCAAAATTTTACTTTTCTCTATTCCGGGCCGGTTTTTCTGATCCATGATGGCGGCAATGAACAACGTGTTTACGCTTGTGCACTGCTGTGTCCGCGATCCGGAAAATTCATAAGGCTTGGGAAAAAATAATCGATATGTGTGAAAATCGATATTTATTTCGGCCAAATTGTTAATTTCCAATAAACTTATAATTGATATTTATTGTAGATTATAAAATGCTATATTTTATATGATGATTTAATATAGTTAGTAAATATCACTGCATATGCTTTGGTAAACTCAGTATAGTTCTAATTTTATCAGCGTATGGTTCTAATATCGATACTTAGCTAGATTTTAGAATCGTATTAAAAGGATCGATAACTTAAAGTAAGATACATAATAATAATAGGCCTAAACAACTGAACCCATCTCAATGGAAATTAATATAGTAAATAGACTTAACTTTAAGAAAGGAAATAGGCTACATTTTATCGCGAAAAATAGGGGATGATAGTTTGCCTGAAAATATGTCATTATCAAAATTTTTTTAGACAATTCATAAGTATAGATAAATATTTGATGATAAACAGAAGTAATACTAAAGAATAAACAGAAGATTAACAGAAGTTATTAAGTGGCATTCAGTGTCTTTTTCGCATTTAAGTCTATATTGTAATAAAATTTGAAATGACTGTTTGTGTCATAAATAAATATAAAAAAAGAAGTATTCTAAGGGAAAAATATTTCTGCTCAAAGAAACTACACCACGCGTATAAAATTATGCCTATATATAATATAGTCAACTAGCATATTAATTATCCGCTTACACGGCATTAATTTCGTTAATGACGTTTACGCAACATGGTGCCACCGATTGTTCTATCTGTGTAATCGCTTCAAGTTGTTTTTACAAAACTTCGAAAAAAAATAGCACGTTTATAAATTTAAACAACAAGTACTAGACCATTATCAGTAATTTTATTCTAATGTCACAGATATTTTTAGCTATTGTATGTGAATAATGCTGTTCCTAAATTAGTAAAGTAAAAGTTTTTACATCTGATAGTAGTCATCCGATAGTAGTAAAAAAAATGCTTTCGTCTTGCCTCAATTTATTATGGTTTATGTAAAATGATCAGGTCATTATTTAGGTACCTTTCTACGTCTTTGAAATCAATTACCGATGTTCCAAAAATCTCATTGTACCTAGCGTAAGTGACGTGTATCTTCAAAGAGAGCTGCACTATACTGCGTCGCTCCGATCACGAAAAAAACGGACAAGTGCACAAGCTATTCTGGGTTTTTTATGTCATTCCGGACCTAAAAAAATCGGACCGCTGGACCGTAGTGCACAAGCTCCCTTACTGATAACTACGGGTGAGCTAATGAAAGATGGACTGTATTAAAATAATATGATATATTCGGAAAACACAGTAAAACAAAGATAACACAAATTAATATTCAAATTATACAACAAATCAGATCACGAACGTAAAAGACACAAGCATTTGACAGACAACCAAAGACCATAAAACGTCAATCATATTCAAAATATATACAAAACTTTATAAAAAAGGTGAGATGACCAGCCAGTTGCTAACATTCCCACCCCCAGTGGAACGCTAAGTGTTGGTAGCAACTGGCTACTCACTTTCCACAATGTGGACTAGCTTACGGACTGGCCGGCGTAGGGTACCACCCTTAGTGATGACATCCACTACACGGACCACTCCGTCTGCTCCAGTGAAAGTTTTAACAACTCTCCCAAGTGGCCACACCCCACGTGGGAGACTTGCGTCTGCGACGACCACCACATCACCTTCACATAAATTTTTACTTTTGTCATTGGTACCTCCTCTAGCTCTTAGCGTTGGTAGATACTCCCTCAGCCACCGTGCCCAAAAATGGTCCGCTAGTCGAAGAGTACGTCGCCAGTCACATCGCCGTACCAAGTCAGAGTCCGTTAGAGTCGACGTCCAAGGGGCGACAGATGAGCTTCCGAGGATAAAGTGGAATGGCGTGATTGCTTGTAGCGCTTCCGGTGACGGTGATACGTATGTGAGTGGTCTTGAATTGACTATGGCTTCAGCTTCGCATAACAGGGTTTTGAGAATTTCTTCTTTGGGACTCTGGTCTTTCAGACATGCATTCAATGCAATCTTTACAGAGCGAACCATACGTTCCCAAGCCCCTCCCATGAAAGGTGAAGCTGGTGGGATGAAGCGCCAGTGAATTTCTTTGTTGGTGATGAATTCTTGAATAGGTTCTCCAAATAAGGCTCGTAGTTCTCGATTGGCTCCGACAAAATTCGTGCCATTATCGGAGAATATTATAGATGGGCATCCTCTTCGAGCAATGAATCGTCGCAAGCTGAGCAAAGCTGAGTCAGTTGATAAGGATGGTACAAGTTCTAAATGCACGGCTCTTGAGACTAGGCATGTATATAGTGCTACCCATCTTTTTTCTTTGCGTCGGTGATTAGTCACAATCAATGGTCCGAAATAGTCAAGACCTATGTTAGTAAACGGTCTTTTGTGATGATCAAGGCGTTCCTGGGGCAAATCTCCCAATTGTGGCTTTATCGGAGTACGTTTTCTTCTGCACTCAAAGCAATTGTGAATCACGCTTCGGATAGAACTTCTGGCTCTTAAAATTGTGTATTTTAGTCTTAACTCGTTAAGTACCGTTTCGTGAAACGCATGTGCGGCTTGGATGTGGTAGTGAAGAATAAGAAGGCGAGTAGTATGATGACGGCCGTCCAGTATGATCGGCGAGATTATACTGTCGTTTACCTCGGGTGCAGACTTGATACGGGAGTTCATTCTAATTAATCCTTCTTCGTCGAGAATGGGTGCAAGTGCTGCGATCCGACTCTTCCTGGGTATGGGCTGGGACTCTTTTAAAAACTTTAGTTCTCTAGGAAAACTCTCTAGTTGTGCTTGTAGAAAGAGTATATTTTTTGCCTGTTGCATATAAACTACCGAAAGAGAATCAGGTGGTGTGGTGGTAAAATGGTGTAATTTGGAATTTGGAGTGATTGGCCGAGAAACTTTGATACGAAAAATATACACACCTTGTAAAAAACGAGCTGTACTTCGAACTAATCGAATCCATTTACTGAATCGCGATACGTTTGGAACATCTATAGTGGTAATAATAGGGTCATCCAAGTCGAGCGTCAGTAAGTTAGTATTTTCGTCTTGTGTCGCTTCCAATAATTCAGGTTCTTTAGGCCAATATGTGGGCGGCTTTAATAAAAAGGTAGGACCTGTGAACCATCTATGGGCTAAATTCATGTTTAATGATTTTATTTTAGTGGCATCATCGGCGATATTTAAATAAGTTGGTACCCACCGCCATTGTGATGGTTCACTTGTCTCTAAAATCTCACCTAACCTATGCGCCTCAAAAGCTCCGAATTTCCTAGCATCACTTCGGAGCCACTTTAGAACTGTGGTAGAGTCTACCCAAAAGAAAGTTTTCGTAGTTGGTTTTAAACGATGAGCATTTAAAATAGATTGAGAGAAGCGTGTTGCGATTAAGGCCGCTTGTAATTCAAGGCGAGGAATCGATATAGGCTTTAATGGGGCAACCCGAGCTTTACCGCCTATCAAAGCTAATGTTACAGAACTATCATTATAAATGAATCGCCAATACGCTACACAGGCATAAGCTTGTTCTCCTCCATCTGCAAAAATGTGGAGTTGGATGTCTTGAGGATTCTGAACTCCTAAATAACAGCGCGGTATCTTCAAAAGACTAATATTTTCTAGTTCATGAAACCACGAATTAAAATCAGAAAAATAACTAGAAGGAATTTGTGTGTCCCAATCAACACCTTCTCTCCATAATTTTTGAAGTAGTATACGTCCTTGGATAGTTATAGGGGTAATCAAACCTAAGGGATCGTATACCTTCATGACACTAGACAATATTGTACGTTTTGTTAACTTATCATTGGCAATACGAGAGATAACACGAAAACTTAATAAATCTTTCTGAGGACTCCATTTTAGCCCTAATACGCCGACTTCCTTGTTAGAAATGATATCGATTTCAGAATTTGAATAATTAATCAAATTCTTTGGGACTAATGATAAGGCTTCTGGTACATTAGAAACCCAAGCTCGCATCTCAAAACCACAAGCATTGTGCACAGTCACTATATCTGCAGCAACCTGCCGGGCTACATTGATGTCAAAATGGCTGCTTAAATAGTCATCCATATAATGATCATTTAATATAGCCTGACATGCTTTTGGATACTGCGATTCGTATTCTTTTGCGTTCTTATCTTTTAAAAATAATGCCATAAATGGGCTAGACACGGCACCGAATATCATTGATGACATTCTAAATTCTTTAATCTCGGCATTAATATTATCTCGCCACAAAAAACGTTGTGCATCCCTATCTTTGGGTAGTATTTTTATTTGGGGAAACATTTCTTTAATGTCTGCGCTAAAAGCATATGGACCTTCTCTAAATCGAAAAAGAATATCCAATAGAGATATAAGCAGGTCTGGGCCCTGTAGTAACAAGCTGTTTAGACATATACCTCGAGTAACCGCAGCCGCATCATGAACAACCCGAATTTTCTTTTTTATGGGGTGGAAAACCCCAAATATTGGTAAATACCAACGCACACTACCGTTAGATTCGACACAGGAAGCGTTGGCAGATAGCTTCTTATAGTAGGAATGGGGATCGCATTCTTCGGCATAACTTTTACTAATGATATCGTTTATAAAATCCCGAAACGCTTTGGCAAATGCTTCATCTTTGGACATCTGTCGTTCTAGCGCTCTAAGACGAGACAGTGCTTGTGGATAACTGTCCGGGATGACATTAGGAAGGCTCTCCTTCCATGGTAGTCCGACCTCAAAGCGACCATCTTCTAGTCTATGTGCCGTTGACTCAACTGTGACAACTGCGTGTTGATCGGCTTTATTACGACGCATGGATAATTTTGAAATACCTAGAGAGTCAATTGCATATTGGCTTTTGAGTAATGTATCTAGCTCTTCGAGTTTTCGTGTTGATTCACATGATAAGTGATTAACAAAACTGACAGTTTTAGAAGCGTTAGATATAGCTCCATGTAACACCCAGCCTAACAAGGTTTTAGAGGCCACAGGTTCATTTTTCTTACCAACTCTGATTTCACGACTTATAGATAAATGCCAATCTGCCGCGCCAATGAGAACGGTGGGATAAGAGCATTCGATTGTAAGCTCATCTTCTAAGTCTGATAAGTGTGCGTAATCAGTAATAGATATTTGACACGTATCCTGTATTTTTAGATTAAGAGGAGTGATTGCTCTTGCGTGTTCGATAAAGTGGCGGTCTGGCAAATTTCGCCCTCGAATATGGAAGTTGACGTAATTTGCCTCAACTACTGTTGTCATACCACTCACGCCGACCAGCTTCAGTTGTTCCTGGGAAGTCTGCTGTGCTCCGATTCTCACAGCTACATCGCCATCGATCAGCGTAGCAGTGCTGCCCTCATCCAAAAGTGCGGTGGTGTTGAAGGAACCGTTAGGACCTTCCACCACAACCGGGAGCACCTTCAATAACCCTCGAGGCCGTGATAGGCATGGGGTTATACCTGTCAGATGAATAACTGTTGAGGATTGTTTTAACGTTACATCGTTATTGGAACTCTCTTCGTTATTGTCAGTAATAGCGGTGACATTGCTTGCGATAGCGTTCAACTGGGAGGTATGAGAACTTGACGTTGAAGCGTTGGTCTCATCATGCAGAAGGTACACCCGTTAATACCACAACGCTTAGCACGACATTCATTCCATCTATGCGAATTATTCTTTAAACACACGTAACAGATTTTAGCTTTTCGAATCCATTGCCATCTGTCGTTAACAGTGAGTAATCGAAACTCTTTACAAGACCTTATCGTATGCTGACTCTGCTTACAATAAGAACACGGTGACAATGTATTATTATTTGAGGCTGAGGTGGTAGCCTGTACAAACTCTCTATGATGTATAGGTTTGGCTTTATTAAAGTTCGATTTTTGGGCGACGATTGTTAAAGTATTCGTATCGGTAGTAAAATTATATTTTAGTTGACGATCTGCTTCTAATAATAAAAACTTAGATAGCAACTGAATTTTTGTCAACTTTAATGTCTCTGAATTATCAGCGGCGTAGTCAGTAAAGCGACTTTTCAAGTGCTCGCTGAGCTTTGATGAAACTGTACGAAATAGTTCCGGAGAATGTAAATATTCGTGTTGACCCATAAGTTCGATTGTAGTAACGCAATTACGAACTCTGTTGGCAAAATTATTTATTTGCTCTGGCGTACTTATCTTATTGTAAGATTGTCGAAGAGCGGTAATCTCCTGCGCTACTAACAGCTCTGGCCTCGCGAAGGACTGTTCGAGTCTCCCAATTTGGGTAAAATTCCCGGTTGGATCACTGTAGAAAACGAATTTTCTATAGGAATCTGAGCAATGTATGTGATATTGACTAATATTTAGCCCGTACAGAACCAAATACAAATAAGGCAAAAAACATCTGAATAGTAGTTCTTTATTTACAATCATACCAGAATTCTATCAGAGTATTGTTGAAATGATTAAAAAAGCATTTGGAATTCAAGCGATGTCATTTGATTCGGCGAAATTAAAATTTATCCATCATGTCTTCATGAATCAAAGCATTTTTAATGGTAAAATTATCGGTGTTCTTGTCCGTAGACTGGCCGGATCTACATACTACCTAGACATTCCCATATTTAATTTGCGCATTATGTGAATGATTTTATTACCTACATTTTTATGTTATATTCCATCTCTTTATGGATATATCTTTATGGACAATCAAAATTAATACCCGTAGTTAACAAACAAAATTAGATTGACAGTATCATATCTTAAATCACAAACACTATCACAAGAAATTCTGGTCGCTCGACTGTGGTCTTACGCTACGCTTATAACTTTGTTTTACGGCTTTTCGATACAGACATTTTTATTTTTTAGTCTAATCAAAATTTAGTCTAAAGTAAAAAAAAAAAAATTATCATTACCAATTTAGTACAAAAACAAACTAAAAATCGAACTTCTTGTAAAATACCTGAAAGTATGTACGTGTATCATCATAATAATAGCTCATATTTTGATTGACACTTTAGGGAAGTGAAATATAAAATTAAAATATCATCTAACTTAGAAATATTGATTAAAAAACCTAATTTTGTGACGACAAATTGGAAGTTAACAATTGTCATTAAAATTCCTAGTTTAGCGTATATTTCATATAATTTGTCAATATTTTGAGAATAATAACACACACTAAGGAACTTAACATCGAAAAAATGATTAGTTTTAACGATTAGAACTTAATTTAAACGATTAGACGACACTACATTCAAGATGATTATCTAAAATACTTAGATATTAAGTTTAGTTAGAGGTTAACTCTCTGAATAGGGTCAACGGATCCAAACGGGTTTAAATGTTAGTCAGGGCGGTAAGTCAGCGGCAGTCAAAACGGCCTAGAGGTTGCCATACTACAATTCAGCCAAATGCGATGAAGAATAAATGTAAACAAAATAAATTAGGGTCATCACAACTTAGATAATATAAAAATTATATGAAACTCATACATCTCACCAGGATACTGCACATTACTTCGTAATTTTATGAGTAATATTTTTTACTGCCATATATAACCAGGAACACTCAAAACTTCAATATTTTGACAAACAAAAAAATGGAAAATAATAATAAAGACGAAACTATCTTTACTTGATAGCTCTATAACTTATAGAGTTAGATATTAGAAACACGTTTGCAGTTTTTAAATTAACTTTCCAAATAAAGTTGTGAATTATTATAAAATATGTTCCTTTAGACAGACTACATTTGAAATCGATTGTATAATGTAAGCCGACCCCATATGAAATTTCGGTATTCCCTTCTACTGTTTAAAACGACAAGTTTTTTTAAAATTTCATATAATAATGTGTCTGTAGCATATATAGCATTGTGAATTTATAAAGTTCGAAACCTACGAGTAGATATCAATACAAGTACATATAATTGATTATTGATAGAATATGAATTGATTATTATTATTATTAATGTTTATTCATTATTAATGATAATGATTAATGACATGTTTCTTGTAATGTTAAGACATTGCACATTAAATTAGGTAATTTTCAAAGCGCTACTATATAATTCAATTGTTGAATTCTATCTAAATTGCTTAGAATATTTCATAAAGTAGTATCTCGAAATTGGAAAAAAAATGTTGTCTAGTTTAAAAAGGTTATTAATATCTGCCTGTTACTGGTTGCTAAGAGACGCTTTGTTGGTAAACATTGGTCATTGAATTTGGCTGTAGTATACAGAGAATTTTTAATCGGTTTTCTTGCAAGCTATGGGTAAATAATTAATTTCTCAACAGTTTCTTGAATGCATATTGTTTAAAAAATATGGCACGTATTTTATGGAGGTGGAAGTGCTACTCTCCATTCCCCGTCCTAGATCTTTACCTGCAATTATATATACTTTTATTTTTAATAAAAAACATGGTATGACTTTCTGAATCATGTTAGTTCAAAATGTATTTTTCATAAACGAAACGGTTCATTCATTTGTTTTTGTCCGTCTTTCTCCAGCTCATCCTTGTCGTCGTCAATCACAGCACGATATTGAATCGATTGAGTTTAAACTTTGTACAGTGCACATCACACATACAATCTATCTAGGTAAGTAAGTGAGTGATCCAAATGCGGCTCTGGAACGTAACTAAATAATAAACAAGGAATTTTAAATACATGAGCTTTAATAATACTTTTCGAATGTAATTTAAAAATAAAATGTAAACTGTATTGCGTGATAAACGCAAGGGCTTATTGTCAAATATTTTTTGTATAAATTAAAGGTATTTAAAATTTCGTTTTATTTTTGTTTTGAATTTATTAAGACTAAGCTGTTTTCTCGCAACTTCGGCTATGTTACCCGCGTATGATGTAAGTACTTAGCTTCCCATAGTTGAAAGACTTTTTCAGAACCTATTCTATGCAAACGAGCAATCAATTCTTTTCTTTATAGTTGAATTTAAGAAAAAAATGCGTCATGAGAGTTTTTAAACCTGCTTATGGAAAAACTATAGTCTATTTTCAAAATTCTATTTTTCTAAAAAACTGTGTGCCTACTTTGTGTACAGGGTTCGAAAGACGCTTTGCTGATTTCTAATTTTTCTACAATATTCATTGTATCACTTGCATATTAAGCTTGTACACTTTTACACTTATATTATAATGGTTGTTTTCATTTCAAATAAAATCCAACTAGCAAATCGAATGGATTTCCAAACAATACAGCGATTGGCAATTTGTCACTTTCCCAGTCGGTGGCGTGCGACAGGGTAAATCTTCAATTTGCCCACAGGATTTGGGGTAATCTCCCATGATGAACTGCTCGGAGATGCAGGTGTTTGGGACGGATAGACGGCCAAATAAATGGTTACTATTATTTTTCTAGTGTGAGGTTCGCAGTAACGGTGTCAGAAGTAACCGTGGACTTTTTGCTCATTTATTAGAGGATTTCTCTGAGATTAAGTTGGCTTATGAAAAATGCTGTTAATACGTTGAAGATTTGTTTTACCTATTCAACCTTTGTTTGTAGGAGTCAAAATTTACGACAAAACGTAAAACATGTTTTGTGTTGTAGTTACAATAGTTTTTGAATCGTTTCATTAATCAAAACACAAGGTTACAAAATATATTTTTAACCGAGTTCAGATGGAGATTACCAAATTGACTATGTTCGGTACTGATAACTTCGTCACGATTCCTTTTTTACCCGACTACGGTGAAGCGAAAAGGAGGGTTATAATTTTGGCCGGTATGTATGTAAGAATGTTCATCTGTTCCCTTATAACTTTAAAACTACGTCTTATCGAAACTGGAAAAATTAGGTATCATTAGAAGCGACTTAGTTATCCGCGTGCATTAGACTACGTGACGTCACATTAAATAGGCAACAGCGCTCTCTAGAGCATAAAATAAGAAACAAAATCAAATATATGATTCAATTATTCCGTGTAGGATTTCAAATGAAAGGGCTTAATTGGCACATTTTAAGTATATATATATATACATAGATAGCTTTTGCTTGCAGTTTTGCTTAAGTAGGTACACCTGAAAATTAATTAAATAAAAAATAAGTTTAAAAAACTAAAATTCGACAATAGCTCAACCACACTCTAAAACGTTTGAAAGAAGAAATTTATTTTATAGCGATAGCTATATTATAATAGGGATGACCAAAAGACAGCGTAGTCGTGTGCCACAACAGTTTGTTTTGTTGTGATTAGCTACTGCTAATTATAATATAGCTATTGCTATAAAATCAATATCTTATTTCAAACTTTTTATATAATAACAATACTTATTAATCAGTACTAAATTTTTAAGAACACAGGTGTGCAAGAAAGCATAGAACTTGGGAAAAATGCCCAAGTCTTTACTAATGTAATTACAAGCTCTACACATTACAAGTAACATTGTTCATTCACCTATTCGAATCATTTTGTAGCTGAGGACTTTCCGGAGAACTTTTACTATAAAAGTAATAGTTTGCGATTAACAAAAAACATTTCTCAATACGTCATCATTTGTCTCTATCTATCTTATTGACGGGACGTTCTCGTTTTTTATTGTTTCTCCAAAAATGAAAAAGACTTCAAATAAACGCATTTTTATTGTAGCTTCTATAGAACTATACTACTAATACACGTAAGACAATCTTTGCCCTTATTATTATAATCGTACTCTTTGTTTGATAAAAAACCTTGACGGATATTATATGATTTTCCTTCGTGAACAAACAGAGTAGTATATAGTTCTGTGAATTAGCCCTCTAGGTATCGTAACACAAGTAAGTAATTTAGTTTACAATTACTCATGATAAGTATGTAACTAAATTGATTTTATAAATCTGATGGCGGGTTAATAAATTTGCAGATTAGAAGCTGAGCTTTTAATTAAGTAGCATTTTGCCGTCGGGCAGTCATGCGACAGTCTTGCGAGCAATTAGCCAAACTTTTGCCATTTGCATGTTATAGGCAAAGTTCATGGAGCGGGCCCTTCCAACCATTTCAAATTTAAATTGCATTTTTTCTAAGTTGTCTGTGCGTGAGTTTATTTTTTTTACTTAATAGATGTTTGATATACGGTCTGTAATGTAACGTCATATCTTTTATATAAGCGTTTTGTGTGAGTAATTTAATTATAATTAGAGGTCGACTTATAAAGAAAGACGTACTCGTGTGTCAATTTTATTATGTCTTTGAAGGTAACCTCTTTTTACATAAGTTGTTTAATTTTTTTGGCATTTTGAGATTTGTCTCAAAATGACAAAATAATATATCCAATTTCTAAATGTTTGTCAATCTACTTACAAAAGAGCCACATGTGACCATTCTACATTGGAAACATCCTTTGCCAAAGTTATCTGCAATATATTATTGGGAGCGTCTCTTTTCTCTTGATACTTGAAAAGAAAAAGGTTAAGTTGCTTCTCTAAGGTCAATGAACTGTGGAATGTCATTACATTTTATTGCATTGGAAACTTTTCTTACAACTTTCAGAAAAAGAATTAGGGTCTCAAATCTACTGCAAATTTTACGTACTTATTATTGTCATTTCGACATTTAATATGCTTTTTATAATAAGAGGGCGTCAAATGTAAGATCATTAACTTCTTTATGAGTTGGCTTAGTACGGATATGGGTGACTTTGAGAGAGGTTTAATTAACTAAATAAATATCAGACAATATCGCAACATTGCCCTGAAACCAAGATGAGTAGCTAAAGTCCTTGTATTATGGAGTAGAAGTTAATTAATTATCCAAATGGGGAGTCCATGTATACTGGGAATCGATTACTAACCCTAATACTTGAATAATAAATAATAATTTACTGAAGGTCCTACTGTTGAATACACATATAAAATATATATTATATGCGTATTCAACAGTAGGACCTTTTTCCTAAATAAATGGTGTGGTGAAAAGTTAGCTTTTTTATTTCAACGCATATACAAAATATCTATATAATCTATAAAACAGTAACGTTTAATAGTTAAACGTGGTAATTGATTTAACTTAGGTAACGAAACAAAGGGCAACTTGCTTTTTTATTACATCAACTAATAAGGTTTTAGGGATATAAATAATATAATTCAAAAGTGAAAAAGAGGTAGCCTTCTTTTCTGTGAGTTTAATTTAAAACTTAGTAGGTCTATTGTTTCAGTTTCCCAAGTAGTATTGATTAGAAAGTAAAGATTGTTATAGCACACTTGCAATATTTATTTATTACCAGACGTGGTAATAAACATGTAGACGTGTGTCGGCAGTATCCGTCGTTTTCATGATTTTTTCTTTTTATTTTTGCGGATATTTAGTAAGGTTTATTTATAGATGAAACTCTACATAGTTTACGCGTAAAATAGTATTTACTTTACCTTGCCGAAATATTAACACATTTTTACCATTAGTATCAACCCACCTTAAACTAGGTGTCATGAGTCCTTTTCAATTTGGGCGCCACATTTCTAGGTTCTTTTTCGTCGCAACTTTGATTGGGCGAAACGTTTGAAAGTCCAATAAAACTGAACGCACTCTGAATTGTGAGTGCCACCTTCTTATATCCAACCTTTTGTATAGGTATAAAACCTTCTTGAGTTGATCGAAATAGTTTTTTATTGGCGCTACCGATTTGCATTTACGTGTTTTGTTTTCTATTTGTTTTCAAGTGTAATGTGATTGATATTGTTAAAAGAATTGTATGTACTTAGGTAAATATACCCTTTTCGTGTGTACGTACACAAAGGGAGCCGGAACTGAAGCAAAGTGGAAAACAAGTGAATCTCTTCTTAACATAAAGCTCTTCTTAATATAATCCCCGAAAATTGCTAATGCGCCTGGCCGCCATTTTGATGACGTAATTGCGTACAAAAAATATGTAATATCTCTAATTTTTGGTTATGTTTGAAAAATGTCCTTTCCGTTTGTTTCCTGTTATTACATTTTAATATTTCATTGTTTCTTATTTTCTATATACCTCAATATTTACATATAAATTAACTGTTTTTCAAAATTTCACTCAAGAAATTAAAAAACGTAATTAAATTAATAAAACAATATTTTAGCGATTATTCATAAATATTTCAATAAATCTAAATATATATAACTCAAAGGTGTCTGACTGACATAGTGATCTATCAACGCACTGCCCAAACCACTGGATGGATCGGGCTGGATGGAAGTTTCAGACTCAAACAATACTGCATATATGTTCTGATCAGCAGTTAGACGTGCTAAGTTATCTTCAGGAGATTTCTGAGATCAAACGCTTGCTATATGAATTCTCTGAGAGCTAAAGATGCTCCAGATTAAACATGACAGTGCATAAGCGTCGCGATAGGCATTTAAATACGCTTCGCACCCATCAAGTTTCTTCTGTGACCAAGCGTTTCCTGTCCAAATTCTCTGATAGCTCAAGCGAGTCAACAACTGACAAACAAGTCAATAAAAGTCTTACGGTCTTCAGACATCATCATCAGCCCTTTTACGTCCCCACTGCAGGGGCTCAGGCCATCTTTATGGATGGTTAAGGAGGATGGGGCCATGACCCTCCACGCTGGCCCAATGCGGATTGGAAGGTATTAACGACTGCAAATGCAGCCGGGACCAACGGCTTAACGTGCCTTCCGAAGCACGGAGTAGCTCGAGATAATAATTTTTTGGTCACCCATCCTGTGACCGACCCTAGCGAAAGTTGTTTAACGACAACGAGCGCGGGCCGCGGCGCTTATCCACTATGCCACCGGGCTCTTCAGACATGCCGCCATGTAATTATCTTTCGTCAGACATGCACGTCTTATTTGTCGCAGAACGTCAGAGAACTAGAAAAAAAACACTCTCGACGGAAATCGTGTACTAAGGTATACTTCCGTGAGATGCTTGACTGAGCTCCGTCAGCTTTCTACCGATCCTCAGACTCATGTAATATTCATGAGCCTCGTCGTGCATCTTCAGTGAAGACAGCAAATTAGTTGAGTCAGTCCAGTAAACAATTATGGACGGTTTTATGCGGTGTGCTTTCAAAATTGTTTGAGCGAACCTAGATGCTATTAAAGCCGCTTGTAGCTCTAATCTCGGAATTGAGATTGGTTTTAAAGGTGCGACTCTCGCCTTACTACCTATTAGTGCCAAGGACGTCTCTCTATTAACGTAAGTGAAGCGCCAGTAGGCAACACATGCGTACGCCTGCTCTCCACCATCAGCGAATATGTGTAGCTGGACGTCAGAAAATGTTGGCTGACTCATGTAATGTCGTGGAATACTAATATTTGACGTGGTTTCTAACAGGTGAAACCAATTTTCACACTCAGGTATAAACTTTTCGGGAATGGGCGTATCCCAATTCACTCCTTCCCTCCACAGCCTTTGAAGGATTATCCGACCCTCAATGATAATAGGCATCAATAGACCTAGAGGATCGTATATCTTCATAACCTTGGACAGAATGTAACGTTTCGTCAGTGATGTTGAAGGATCATGTTGAACTATGCGGAAGCTCAAATGGTCACTACGTGGATTCCATTTGACTCCTAAAACACCTACGTTGTCATTAGGGGGTAGGTTGACATCCGAACCACTGTCGCTCCGCAGTTCAGCTGGGATTAAGGATAGCGCTTCCGGGTGATTAGAAACCCAGGAACGCATCTCAAAGCAACCAGCTTTATGAACCTCCACGATGTCAGAGGCGATTTTCGAAGCTCGTAAAACATCAGAGTGGCTTCCTAGATAGTCATCCATGTAATGGTCGTATATAATTGCGTGACTAGCATCTGGGTATCTATCGCTCATGTCTTCAGCGTTCTTGTTTTTTAGTGCAAGAGCAATAAAGGGACTAGAAATTGCGCCAAACATCATCGATGACATGCGATACTCTGTTAGTTTCCCGTCTTTGTTCCGCCACAGGAAACGTTGTGCATCCCTATCCACTGTTGCAATTTTAATTTGGGGAAACATCTCCCTTATATCCGCGTTCAGGGCAACAGCACCCTCTCGGAAACGGAAAAGAATATCTAGCAATGGTTGTAGCAAATCTGGCCCTTTTAATAATAAACTATTGAGACATACACCTCTAGTCTTTGCTGCCGCGTCATGTACCACCCGAAGCTTACGTTTTTGTGGATGCATCACACCAAATGTTGGCAAGTACCATCTAATGGAGTCACCAGAATAAAATTCGTGGTAGGTATCTGCCTCACATTCTTCGGCGTAACCCTTCTCAATTATGCCAGTAATGAAGGTTTCATAACCAGTTTTAAAGGCTGAATCTTTTAACAGCTGTCTCTCAAGAGACATGAATCGCGATAGTGCTAAAAAGTATGAGTCCGGCAGGGGTTTCGGTATGTTATTACGCCATGGTAACCTCACTTCAAATCGACCAGTATCAAGTCTTCGAGTTGATGTTCTAATGATGTCGAGTGCGCGTTGATCTTCGACATTTTCTTTCGGTAATTTCTTGCTAATGCCTAAAGAATCAATCTCGTAATGTCGTTTAATTAAATTTTCCAACTCGTCGTATTGGCGTTGCATAAACTCTTCAGTGGAATTTTTTTGAGGTTCGTATTCGTCGTCGCTGTTCGAGTAGTCGTTTGTGGTGTTGACGAAGTCGATAGGTTTGGATGACGTCGAAATTGCACCGTGTAACACCCAACCCAATAAGGTGCGTGAGGCGACGGGTTCGTTCTTTTTGCCTACTCGGATGTCTCGACTCAATGATAAATCCCAATTTGAAGCACCAATGAGTACAGTCGGACTCACGTCATTATTTGACAACTCTTCTGAAAGATCAGCGAGGTGCTCGAACTCATTAAAGCAAATTTTGCCTACACTTTGTGATCGTAATCCAAGCGGCGTAATAGCCCGAGCGTTTTCTATAAAATAACGTCTTGATTGGTTTCGTCCCCTTATAAAAAAGTTGACGTAACTAGCGTTTACCTCTTTGTACATGTTGCCGACACCTTCTATGCGTAGGCGGCTTGGGCACGCTGACGTGCTAGCTCCAATATGCGCGGCCACGTCACCATCAATAAGTGTGGCAGTACTACCTTCGTCAAGGAGGGCAGTCGTAGTCAATTGACCTTTGGGTCCCTCTATCACCACAGGTAGCACTTTCAGGATACCTCGTGAAAGAGCTCTCGGTCGTAGCAGTTCTGTAGTATTGAAGGGAATATCTGAAACATTTGCCACTTGCACATTAGGCTGATCTGTGGTGACATGTGAGGAATCTAAATTCGTTATGACCACTTTTTGTCTTGATATAGAGCCTTCTTGAGTATTTCTGACAAGTTGCGAAGGAGTTTCTCCTACGCCATGGAGAAGAGAGTGATGACGCCGCGTGCAGCCACTGTTACCACAAGGTTTTGCTCGACAGAAATTCCATCGATGTGGATTTGACTTTAGGCATCTATAGCAAATTTTAAATTGCCGAATCCACTGCCAACGATTGTCAATGGTAAGAAGTTGAAATGCTTTGCACTTTACGATGGAGTGTGAACCTTGCTTACAATAGATACACTGTATGTCATCACTCTTTGAAACCGTGGCGTGTACGGTTTCCTTTATTACCGGTCTAGGATAATTTAACTTATTTGAAGGGTTAGCGATTACTGACTCGGGTACAAAATTATATTTTAATTGTCGGTCCGCTTCCTCTAATAAAAAATTTGATAACATCAGCAATCGTGGTGTCTCGTGAAGTGTCTGCGTAGCCGCGTAGTCGGCAAATCGACTACGGGTATGTTCACTTAATTTAAGTAAAATGATACGAAAGAGTTCTGGCGAGTAAAGATGTTCGTATTGTTTCAGATACTTAATGGTTGACACTAAGTTGCGTAATTTATTAGCTAACATATTTAAATGCTCTGCGCTACTTATCTTTATATTTCGGAGTGCTCCGATCTCTCGTGCCACCAAAATCTCCGGCCGAGCGAAGCTCTGTTCCAATGTACGGATGACGTCATCTGGATCGCTTGAGTCCCATAAGAGCGACGCCACCGCTTGGTATGCTGGGCCGCGAATAGCGTTGCCCAAACGTACCAAATTCTCAGCTGGGGAAAAAAAGTTTTTCGTTTTATCATAACTAGACTTAAAGGTCATCCATTGACTGATATCACCTGAGAATACAACTAGCTCGGGCCTCTTGGGCCGTACGGAAGCATCCATGATGGCTTTTGTGAGCTGTGACACTGAGTCGACGTTATTGTTATTCGGTGGTAGTACGGCATCCGTTGTGGGTTGGATCGGCATAGAGAAGTTCTCGTTTACTGTCGGAATGGGCATCGCTGAGAAAGCCGGCCGTGGTAGGGTGCCCAGCGGCTTGTGCTGGGTGACGGTCAGCGGTGGCGACACTTCGATGATCTTTTCCAATGGTGGTTTCGGCATCGAAACCGTTGGAAGCATCGACTGTTGAACAGTATGATGAGTGTTGGCTTCCGATTGCCAGTCCGGGGCTAAATGTGCCACACCGGATGGTAAGTTTGCGCCTGCGAAGAATGTGTCATGGTGTGATCTGACCCAAGACTGTGTACGTCTAGCTGATGTACGGGAGGTTCGAGAAGAACCTCGAGAATAAGATGACTTATCTTTAGCATCCAGAGAGGCGAGTTGAGCCTGCAGTCCTGCTTGCTCAGCTTCGAGTTGTAGACGGGTGAGCTCACGCTCACGCTCCGCCTGCTCCGTAGCCAGTTGTACGCGACGACGAAGATGCTCCGCTTCGGCTGCTAGTTTCTTCGCGCGCACGGTAGCTGATGAGTGGGATGACTGTGAACGTTCACCCTTAGAACTACTGCAAACAGAATAATCTTTTGATTTTGCGACACTACCATCAAAAGATTCGGGGCGCTGTGTGAGACCTGCTTGCAGGCTCGCGCTCGATGGTTGTATTGCAACATCGATATTATCAGCGCTAGGAGTTGGTTGCGAATTGACATCGTCAGTTCGTGGATGCGTGGAGCCATTATTGTGCTGCATCCGATCGACTCCGAACGCTGAAATATCTGCAACCGACTTACTTTTACTACGTGTCTGCATGATTGACGTGAAATGAACAAATTAACAAATATGAAGTATGAATATTAACTACGAAAAAATAGGATGAAATGATATGAATTATGCTGGCTAAATAATTTTAACTAACGAAGGACCAAAA
The DNA here is from genome assembly GCA_918026875.4 of Diatraea saccharalis. Taxonomy (NCBI): domain Eukaryota; kingdom Metazoa; phylum Arthropoda; class Insecta; order Lepidoptera; family Crambidae; genus Diatraea; species Diatraea saccharalis. The sequence continues at coordinate 14,921,712 of OU893337.1, forward strand.
TGATAACTACTAGAGCGAGGACTGTATAATGAAATGCTAAATAAAATGAATTAAATAATATAATATTACTACATAAGTTTACAAGTTTATAAGTCGGTTACAGAACAATAATTTTAAGCTACTAATAACAAAATCAAAGAATATACTAAAAGTCAAAAAACTATATAAAAGGAACATGTCATAAAAACTTCTTAAATATGTACACTATGCCAACTGCCAGCTAGTTTCACCAACTTTAAAGTAAAGTGATCTGTATGTAAAAAAAAAACATATAGAGTAACATAAGATTATTGAGAGGAAAAAAATTGATATAACTCGAGTAGTTATCACTCATTCGACAACGGTGTAATAAACCCAGTTTAGATTCGTCCTGAGCCAAAGTTCCTACGTCTCGCTGATCTCGGATCTTCTTAATAATTTCGTTTTGAAGGTTTGACCGTTTTTCGAGGTATTCTAACAATTTATGTACCTTTTTGGTGAAAGTATCTGCTGGGACGTGAACTTAACTTTTTTTTTTAACGTCGAGGAAATACTTCTTGCTCTGTTCTTGTTACTCGGCAAGCAACAGGGAGTGAGTAGGTCCGGGCTCCGTGAACAGTGGGGTTACAAGGATACTCAAGTTTTGGACCGTTGGTCCCATCACAGATCGAGAGGTTCGGGTCCATCGGGAGCCTCTCCGAGGCAGGTGAGGCTCTGCAATGCAGAGGTAGCCAACCAGCTCCGCTAGTCTCGAAGACGTTAACCTAACCTGGTAAGAATTCACTATTGAAAACCTTATATGTGCGTTCATTATAAACTACTCTATGCTAATTTGCAGCAGCGCAACGCTCTATTCGCTTGATCTCCTACACGCATAATCGTATACTACATGTCCATTATAAGCTTCAGTTTAGAATATATATGATTAGTCATATGTATATAACGGCGGGTAGTCCGAAGGGGTTATTACGAAGCCCAAATAGATCGTCCATATCAGGGGACTATATTTAAAATAACACTGCAGGCGTGTATACCAACGTGGATTTGTTACATTTTATCACTTTTCATACGAAAATATAACGAGATGAGCGTGATGTCATCTGATGTCTTTACTCCTCGGCGATCGGAAACAGAATGTGTGCCAAAATGGCGGCAACTTGCTTTTTATTAACGAACTGTCAAAGTCAGTGTCACAATTCTAATAAAATTAAAAGTATCGATGATCACGCCCTCTTTACAATCGAGTAATTAAGTAATCGAGTAACTAGCAATTAAAATAAAAGAAACTAAATCGAACGATCTTCGTAATGATGATGCGACATATATAATTGAAATCAACTTACATTACAGTATCGAAAATATTGAAAAGTTATTTATTTATTTATATTCATATAAATTATAATGTTATAGACAATATTGTGGTGGTAATCTCAATCGTATAATATTATTGTGGCTTTACTTTGAAAATAATAAATCTTTCAGTTTTAAGCAATATTTCATTTACTAATTAATTATTAATTTACAGCAAAGGATAAAATGAATATTTTTCAAGAACGTGTCACAAAGAGTAAATCCTAAATACATGAAAAGTAAATTTCTTCTTCTATAAAAATAATTATGTTGTGAACCAAAGAGTAAGTATTTACTTATATTCTATAAGTTTCAGGTGCAGCTGCCACAATATCAATACGTAGCTCAATAGCACATCGATAAGCGCCGCTACCCGCGATTGTTGGTTGTTAAGCAATTTTCGCATGAGTTGTTCATGGGATGGGTGACCAAAAATTATTAAATAAAGGCTTGAACTCCATTGCATTGGAATGTAAAAGTGCTGATGATGATTAACAATATATCAGAAACTCATATTTAATAATGCAATCAATTTCATAGTAATTTTGGTGAAAACAGTAGGTACTTTAAATTGATATAACTTTTGAAATAAAACTTTCACTAAATGTTAACGAAAGGTTACCACAATACAATAGTAAAAACTGCATTAAAATAAGTTCAGTCGTTTCTGCGATTGAACAGTAGAAAGGCACCAAAATACTAGTCCCTCGGCAACCTGCGGCTCGCGAGCCACATGCGGCTCTTTGGCTGGGAAGCTGCGGCTCTTAAGCTCCGAACAAAAATCGATTAACAAAGATTCAGCACCACTTCTATCTCTCAGCCACATAGTCTTTGCTTGTACCCGCTTTTCACCCGCTCAGTCTGGACGAGGCTATTGAAGTACAAATTAGTGTTGTAACTAAATGTTTAATTGTTTTATTTTTTTACTTGAATTATAAATAATTATTAATACCATAAATATGTTTAATTTTTTATGAAAAAAACTACTCATATATGAATAAATAAATATTTATTTTGTCTTATAAATAAACATTAAAATTACTTTATTTATGCAAGTACTATTTATTGTGATTGAATCACCATGATTGACCGAAAGTAGTTGATTCCGTGCATCGGGGGGCACGTTAAGCCGTCGGTCCTGCGCCTGATCTCTCACCGGTCGTGTCGGTCAACCGTCCCATCGGATATAGAGAGTGGAAGGAAGAGAGAGTGAACTCTAAGAATGCGAAACCTAGTTGGTTACAATAAGCAAAGTCCTGCGCAGTAAGTCGATGTCAGTGAGAGTATGACTACATTACTTATTTATTGTAGGCATAAAAACATTTTGTGGCTCTTTAAAAACTTAAAAATGTTGTAAATTGTAACTTTTGGCTCTTTTGAAGCCCCCAGGCACCTATCTAGTTTGCCTAAACCATAATCCACCACTGATAACACTTGACTATTTATTCACGTATACAAATAACTATTTTGTTTTATAAATAAAATATTTCAGAATTCTATACCAACTCTAGTATATTTATGACTCGCTTACAAAATATGTTCAGCTTAAAGTATACTTTGGCGAGGAAACACCAAGTTTCGAGACAAACTTATTTATCTGTTAGTCTGAGTGTTGAAGATGTTTATGTGGTGTATTTAATTTCGGTTTATTGCTTCTTAAATGGACCTTACCATTGGTAATGAGCTCAATTCTTATTTTAGATTTAAGTATACTTTCAAGCTTGTATTCATTAAAAAGTCAAAATATCCTTTATTAAATAAATTTATTGAAAGCTTATTTCTAGTCGTTCAACATATAATATCGTACGTATGTTGCAGGTCAACTTAAGTCGTTCAATTGGATGGCTAACTTTTAAAATGAATGACGCCATTTAATTGATAAATAGTTTTCTAGTTGAATAATTTTGACATTTATAATGTACACATTATAAGACAGTTGACATAGAAGCAAACATTTATGATTCCAGTGGGTAGGCCTCTATTGAGCGAATACCCGCTGGATGAACCCACAGAGGGTAGCCCATAAACTCGTCGCTCGCCAGGCGGCGGGGCATGCTTAAAGCAATTGCACTACAGTAAAAATAGGCCAACCAGTGCTCATGAGTGATATCGAATATTCTCTTATAATATATTTTATATTTTTGGTCAAAGTACCCTAGTAGAGGCTATTGACAGGATTGTAGAGAGACGAATATCCGCGACGGACGCGAGCAACGGATACTTAATCTGTTGAGGCCATCGCGTAAGCGGTTACACTGGTATTATTTATATAATAATAAATAAATATTTAAGCTATATGGGCTCCCATAGAATAAGCATGATTTTCTTCGGTTTCGGCGAATCCGATTTGCACTTGGCCAGTTTTTTGTGGCACGTTCCGCTTGCCAGACTCCAAGCGCCATTTTTTTTTTCTGGTTTTGTAATGAGGTTGGAATCTTTTTCTAAAACAAATTACTACAGCAAAAGCTCTTCATAGGGTTGAGCCCCGAGCTCTCAATCATTATCCTCATCTTTTCTTTGTTTGCTCACCATCCGTTCGCAGTTTTAATGGCCTCAACTAAAGCGGTAAATTCATTGCGATAGAAAAGGATGAATCCTTTTGATTCGGACGCGTTTCCGAATGGTTTTCGTCGGAGGAAATAAGCTCACGATTTAAAAGTATTTATTTCACTTTAAAACTTATCTTGTTTGTGGATTTATGTGTTTACTGTATCTTCCTTTGTCCCAAAGACACTTAATGTTTTTATTGTTTTAAGTGGAAAAAAGCATCTATGCCTATGAACTTTACTATAAACTACGTGGTTGACTATGTATTTTAAATATATTCTATTAGAAACTGAAACAGCGTCAATAAGTTGTTATAACATTAATTTCTTGTTATAATCCAAAGGTTTGTTCTTTTTCCACATTTCGTCGCACTATTAATTTTTGTCCAAAAAAATTACCTCAAAATTGACTGGTGTTAAATCCGCCGTTCGTTTGAGCATCAATTAAGTAATAAACCAACAAAAAACTATAGAATTCTATTATCTAATTACCGTTTTTCAAAATTATTATTTTCCTGTTTTTAATTAATTTATGTTTTGGCGCTCAAAGTGGTGCTAAGGACGATTACAAAAAAAAAGCAATTCATATAGGTATTGAAGTTCTATTATAACTGTTCAGTTGATCATTAATGTGGTAATACCACAGGTATATTGTTTTGGTGGTATAAGATATATTCACGGTAATAAGTCGTTTTAACATTCTTTTGAATGGATATAAAATATCTTTGCAATTAACATCATAAAAAAATATTTTATAAAATCCAACGTAAAAGTTCAATTAGGAAAAAGGTGATTTTTTTCATTTATCACCCTTGTTCACATTTGATTCTAAATATTCACCGAGAAGAATTCACGATGCGATTCACTTTTTAAGGTTGTCGAGTCGAGTAGCCTTACAGCATTCATTGGCAAACGGCTATTATCCGGGCCACTGGTTTGAGAACATGGAATTCTTATACAAAACGGATCTGAACCATTGAATACACAGTAAATAAGCAAACCGGTAAATTTTAAAACAATGTTTGTGGAATACTACTAATACGAGTATTATAAATGCGAAAAGTTCTGAGGATGTATGTTACTCTTTCACGCAAAAAGTACTCAACTGATTTTAATAAATTTTGTATACGGATGAGTAGAAGTCTAAGCGTGAATGAATATATGGGCTACTTTTTATTTAACTAAACAGTTCCCTGGGGACCCCGCGGGCGTAGCCGCTACGCTGGCGCAAAGTTAATAAGATATAAATAAAAAATTTGAAAACATCTCAATCCAGGTCAGCCTAAATTATACTTAATTCAAATAATCACTGACTTTATTTTCGTGTACAAACATAACAACAATAAATAGAAACGGATTTGGAAATAGCAAAAATATTTTTTTGGGGGTTTCGCATGAACACTGGTAAGTAAGTTACCGTTTAATAAAATTAATTTTCTGGATATGAGTTGAATTGTTATCACATTAGAACATTGGTGAATAAGTTTTAATCAGAGATATTTTTTTTATACAATGAAAGCTCGTTTTCCCGTACAGATATATATTGATAAATTGTACTTTTACATTTATTAACTTTGACCACAAAGCAATTTAGCGAAGTCAGTTATTTTATTTTATTCACTTTATTATATTACTGTTTGATATTTAAGTATGTCAGAGCATTGAGATGTGGTATTCACAGCACGCGTTCCAATCTCGCGGGTGTTGATTTGGTGTCGTTTCTGAACGCACGGCTTATCAAAATGGCGGATTGGCGGGAACTGTTTAGCATTTCAGCCTCCTTATTCAATTTCGCTGGTATCCATTTGCCTACAGATTTAAGAGATAAATCTTCACTTTTGTTTTTTCTTTGCAAAATTTTCCTGAAAAAGCTCATTTTTTATGAAACTATGTATGAAATTTTTTCTTTTTTTTTAAAAATGCATATTTTTCCATGTAAGCCCACTACTACTTATTTAAGGCTTAATTTTTTTTATTAATTGAATAAAGTATAAATCGAAGTTAAATGATTATTATTTAACGCATATATTAAACGCACTAAAAACTAAAGTTGGCACACACTTTTTAGAGCGTTAGTCAAATAACCCTACATAATTTATAATGTGGTCTCGGTGTGGACGTGGTGTGTATGTAAACTCTATAAAATTTTTCGCAAATACATATTTATGTTAAGATCTACTGTTACAAAGAACTCTCAAAGCAACGTATTTAAAATTTAATGAAAATTACATTCACGAAGTATTTTAATTTCCATCGTTACACTGCATATTTTGATTTTTTGGAAAATGGGAACTGGAAACTAATTTCAAAGTTGTCACCCTCTGAGCGACGAAGGGTAAAAATGCCCCTTTTACTCGCCCTAATTTTAATCTTTAACTAATTTTTGAATTCTTAGCCGTAGATGTATAAATTGTTTTTCTTGCCGAAAATATGCTGCACATATGTGTTTATCAAACTTGTTTAAAGGCAAATATGAACACGACATCCTGTAAAAAATTCGAAACAACTGAAAATTTAAATAATTTTACAGAAATACATGCGATGAAACCGTTTAAAAGTAGTTTTATTTAATTTAAATGACTAGGTAGGGAAATCGGTATCTATGAATTAATAGCCAGAAAGGTAACATACAATACAAATAATATAAATAAATAAATAAATAAATATAAAACAAAGTTGGTTCCTGCTGGCTGTATGCTGAGAACTAGAGAATGCAAAACGATAATAACCATTTATTAAAGTTATCTGTAGTAAGGTACTTGTAATATTTGGTAAAAAAAATATTTTTCTAATGTCATAGGAGTAACAGTAATGAAAAGATTTGAAACCACTGCCCCCTTACTATTGGTACGTGTAGATTATGATATTACTAGTTTTCCGCCAGCGGTTTCCTCCGTGTGGTCAAAAGTAGCTAATTATTTCAATATTAGAATTAACCGTATCCCATATTCATCCAAAGAGTGAATGCAATAGTAGATAATAATTGCGATCCACACATCCTCACAAACTTCGGATTTATAAAATTGAAGTAGTATAGGAGAACCTAAACCAAAGTAACCGAAACGAAAGTCAGACTAAATAGATATCACTAATTTTCGCGTAAACTAAGAGGTCATTATTTTAGTTGGACAAACAGCCTCTCCGGGTGCAACATCAGCTCGACTGGTGTAATTAATCATTGTCCCATACTACTGGACTGTTAAATATTGAGATTTTATCTTGGTTTTAATAGATAAAACACGACGAAATTGAGTAGCTAATTAATAAGACAAAGATAGATGATGATGATGGTGATAACTAATACTGTAAAATCGTTAATACAGGTGTCGGCATCAAAGTGATATAAATATATTAAAAATAATAATATATTACGATAATTATATCTAAAGAATAATGTCAAAACAAACTCAAATAAAAACTATAAATTTTAGAGAGTTTCACCTATAAGATCCCAACTAACAAAAGATTGTTGTACACATCGAATACCATAGAACATTACATAAGTAAAAACTTATGATACATGGTCAAATTAAAGTCTAAAAAAAGTAGTGTAATTGTATCTTTTTTTTAAATGCGCTGTCTATAAAGCCAATAAAAAGTTTAGTTTTTAAACATCTCATTAAACCAGTGTTTGAATTGTAAGAAGGTATAATGTAATTTTAATATTCAAATAAAAATCACGAGCACAATGTTCTATCGTGATTCATTCGAGTTACCTAGTTACAGTTTCGTTTGGTAGAAGGTTTTGCCAAGAAGGCACTACGTATGCCAAATGAGAATCACATAGGTGCTGCTTGGAGATATTCCATGCAATTTTATGAATCTTTTGCACAACGTAATTAGTATAAAATCACATTTATTGCTAGCTGAAGCTCAAATGTATTATTGTAAAATAGACAACAATAAATCTAGACTCGGAAAAATAAAAGAGCGAATTATAATTACATCTTGTGTTATATCGTGAACGGTTTCATTATGTAATTAAAGTTAAATGAATATTGATTTTTAGAGTAGTTTCATCAAGTTTCACCGTTTATCTAAATTTTAAAGTTTATTCTATCGTATTATTAACCGCCTCGAATAACATTAAGCTTTGGAACCTATAAAGAAAGGAAAATTAAGTTTTTTTAAACATTTAATTTAACTTGACGTTGAGAAATATTTAATATAGAATATTAATCTAACAACTTCAAAGGAAAACAATTACGAGTAGTTTAGAGTTTTTTTTCTATTACTTACGAAGATTTTAAATAACTTAAAATCAACTCGAATCTAAAATAAATAAATAGGTAAATGAAACAATTTTTCAACTGTTTCACCGCGTTTGTATTTTTGAAAAAGACAATCAAGATTTTAGTAGGTAGATCCGAAAAGTCAATAAAACTAAATATAAACGCAATGACACCGTTCAATAAGTTGTTTCATTTATGGATAGTGCGCATGAAAATGTAAGAATTCAATAGATAAATAGGTACCAATATCGATTATGTATTAATTTCGTAGTCATATAAAATATTGACAGAAACATCACTCGCAAACCTAGTGAATTTATTTCTGCGAGATTCCGAAAATTAAACTAATTAAGATTCAATATGTGATCGTTGCTGTCGATAATACGAGTATATCTTAGCAAGCATCGAGTTACGATCCTGTGAGCTCACTCGCTTGGAGCACGTATCGCCAAAGAGGCACTACGTGCGCCAAATTACAGCATGAAGATCAAATACGTGCGGGTCACCCACACACCATACACAGCATGGAGATGACGGTAACCGTTACATTCATGGCCTGTGCTGGTTTATCGTAGACGTGATTGCTCATTAAACTTTTTCAGGCGCAAAATTTTCTTTTCAGCCAGTTGATATGGACTGGATTGTATATTTACATTAATATTATTGGTCTCGGTTGTTTTTTGTTTGCTTCAAAACTGCTGGACTGATTTTAAAAATTCTTTCACCATCAAGAAGGTATATCTTTAAATAAGGTATATCTGGTGACATAGGTAATAATTTACGCAGGGGAAGTCACGGAATCAGTAAAAAATTTTAAAAAAAGGACGGGAATTGGACTCGCCTACTGCTAAGGTTCCGTACAAATTTGTAGATAACAATTACTTCTAGAATCGAATAAAATTTGTATTAGCACAAATTAGATAATATAGTTTATGGTTTAATGACAAATCATAGTTTCAGTTTTTACATTGTACTTACTAAAACACGATGTTACTTGGCAAATTTCATATTAAGCTGGAAGTAGGCTATCGATATTGATTTCGGAGTGTTGGTCGTCGTATTTTCTAGCATAAACTTCTTCTTCTTTTTAGAATTGACAGGTTTTTTTCAAAGCTCCCAGATATGCCAGATATGCCTCTGGTTACATCCAATTGTTATTTAATAAGTAATATTTAATTAGTCTCAGGCTCCGAGATAACAGAAAAAATCCAGAATTATAAGTATTAAACGAAACGGAATAAAAGGAAACAGTAAGTTATCTAGACTATTCTCAAATCGTTAACGAAATGGGGCAAAACAATACGCAAACAAGAAGACGTGTAATTTCTGAAATAAGATAAGTATACAGCGAAAGATATGCTAGTGAAATAACAAGCTAGGTTATATTAGTCTTTTTGCATGTAGATTTGCCAGGACCTGCCAACTTAGATGTTTTTGTTTTTTTATGTGCAGTTTTGCTGGGGCCTGCTAACTCAGCTATTTTTGTCTTTTTATCATTAGCTTTTTTAAATTTTTTAGCTTGCTCTTCTTTGACAGGAGTAGATGTCAGCACCTCCGATTTTTGCCACTTGTTTTTGCGATTTGTTTTTGGAGCAGCCATGGTTGGTATGGGTCTGATTTGCAATGGAGTAAGGCTATGTTTCATTACTTTTAATGGATTGTTTTCAGCTTGTGAGCTAGCTGATTTTCTTTTCGGCAGGATATCACTTGCAGGGACAGGTGTAGCAGACCTCTCAGGTTCTATTTCGATAATAATCTCTGTTTTAGTAAGTTCCATCGTTGAAGTTGGTGATCTAGCAATGGGACAGTCATTTGAATTAATCAATGGATCATTTGAATAGCGAGCAGCTCCACTTGTTGTTGGAGCGTCAGTCATTGTAGACAAAGCGTCACTCGAACGGAAATCATCCATTGTCAACGGGGCATTAGTTATTGTAGATGAGGCTGTAGTATTTGATGTTGCGACATTAACAGGGTGGTCAGTCACTGTTGTCAGAGCATCAGTAGTATAAGATGCGTCATTTATAGGTCGGTCAGTCATAACTGATGGAGCAAAATCTTCATCCCCAAATACATTTGGATTATAAGGACAAATTCCAGCTTTATTAAATCCACTTGTTGCATTCTGGACTGAAGCACTTTTGACGTAAGCTCCACAAAACAGTTTTGCCATGTCATACTGATTCACGATTCTGCCTGGGTGACTTTTTTGAAACGTGTTCAGCTCTTGCTCAAAATACTTTTTGAACGGTCCAGAAACAGCCACGTCTAGTGGTTGCATTCGGTCTGTGGTGTGTGGTGCGAATGATAAAAATATGATGTTATTTTTTGACGCAAATTCTAAAGCTGGATAAAACTTGTGCGATTCATGGTTATCAAGTAAGAGTAGCACTTTTCTGTTCTCACTTGGGCGAACCTTTTCGGCAAAAAATTACAACCAGCTTAAAAAAGCCTCACCGTGGATCCAGCCGTTATCTGTGACGGTGGCTTGTGAGCCTGGTGGGGCACCATCTAATAGTCTTTCCTGCATTCGTTTGCGTGCGAATATAAAGAAAGGGGGTATGAATGTAGCTGCTGCGTTACAGCAACATATGACAGTAGTTAACTGACCCCTTTCTGCACTGCTTATGACGCCGACTTGATTTTTTCCTTTAATAGAGAGGACCTTCGGTGGTTTAGTTGTGCTGCTCTTTATGCCGGTCTCATCTATATTATAAATGGTAGTTGCATCAAGGTTGTATTTTCTACCAGATCCCAATAATTTGTATAAAAAACTCAACTTGTGGTTTGTTGAAACCTCTTGTTCTTACCAGAGATGTTGGCTCCGGTGATCTAAGTACAATTTCTGGGTGTCGACTCTTGAAACCAGAAAACCAGTCATCACCTGCTTTACCATTTTTGAATGAACGAGCGATATTATTTTTCGTTGCGTATTGATACACCAGTTTTAGGAAATTTGCATGAGTTAGGCCAAAAAACAGGCTGTCTAATTTTTTCAAGTACGCGCTTAGCTCTTTTTCTTGCTCCGGCGAAAAAACCGTTGTAAATCTACCCAGTTTCTTTGCCGTGTTTCCTGACTTTACATGTCGATGCAAAGTTGTAAATGGAATTCCGAATTCAGTAGCGGTAGATTTAATAGATTTCCCTGCTTCTTTTACCGCTTTTATTGCTTTCTCAAGTGATTTTTCTGACCATGCTCCTCGATCACTTTTGCGTTTGTATTTATATACCATCTACAACGAAATAATCCTGTATTTAATCTAATACTAATAATGAAACTAATTACTCACATACTACTATACCTATATGCTAATGGACTTAAATAAATGTGTTTAATTTCGAGAAAAAAATACTATCGAACTATCCGGGCAAAACGGATAGCTATCCGTTTTGCCCATATCCGTCTTGCCCAAAGCACTAATATTCAAACGTTGTATTAGCCTACTGTAAAATTTCTAACGACAATGAAAAGTTACAAACACAAATTAAACTTCAAAAAACACGCAATCGCTCAAACAGAGTCTGTTCGTTAATACTTAATACATAATACAAAAAATCAAAACACATACCTTGCCAAAAATCGTAACAAAACAGCAAAAAACTTTTATTATTATTTTCACAATAAGTGCACGCATCTATTGTTTTGGTTAAACTGTCATGGCGCGACTGAGTTGCTGTTTCACCGATGCGTGCTTCTCCAGTAGCGCCATCTATTGTAGGTTTTTAATAAAATCGAGTATTCGTCTTACCCACACTATGCATCTTGCCCGGGTTTCCCCTACATATGCTGTGAAGCAAATAGACTCTTTTTATATCTATGTAGTATAAAAAGGGGGGAAAATAATTTATTAAACACAATTACACGTAGACAAGTTTCGTTGTGGTGTCGATGACGTTCCGACGATGTCAGCAACTTTCGCAAGAGACGTGACCAAAAAAAATTATCTCAAGCTCCTGACATTATTTATATTTTATGACTTTTAACTACTCTTAAACCACGCTATGGAATTCAATGCAGTTTTCACTGTTGGGTAGGAAACAGGTTGAAGTTTATATCCCTCGTGAATCCGGGTCGTATCGCTAGTAGTTTATGTTCAACAGAGATGTCTGGCGTTAAACTATGAATGCATCATATCTGCGTTTCGTCTGCGACTTTGCCCGCGTGGATTGCATGATTTTAAATCGTATTTAGCCCACCTAAGAGGGATAAAAATTTTCAAAATCTTTTATTATATTAGTGTAGTATATTTCAGCTCGATCCATCCAGTAATTAGACCTACCGCATTTAATGATAATAATATTAATGTTTAGAACAATGGGGGACTTCCTTGCTCACTTATATCGCAATTCAGTTATATCTCATAGCACTCTCAGGAAACTAACTTTACTAACGAAATGTAATGAACTTACTGACAATAAGGTGTAACTTTCACAATAACTAAGATGAAGCGGACAATGGTTCTTTTGTTCCCTCCGTTGGGACTAGCTGATAATGTTCGGGATACGTAATAAATGCCGTATGCGTTGGCACCAATTGTGTTTTATCGTTATTCGACATTTCTGATAGGATATATTTTCTTTGTTTTCTTATCTTTGCTTACCGAATTATAACCGAAAGTATCTCGAGTCTTTCTGTTAAAAATAAACTTCTGAAATATCACGTTATTAAAGAAAAACTCATGAGGAAGGTTAAGTATATATAAAAATTACTAGTAATATGTGGGACTAATTTTGCTAGCAATCAATCAATAAAATCCTCTATTTGTATAAAGCAATAAATACGACATAGGTTCTAAAATAAATTACCTGGACGATTGAGCTTTGCTCGGTTTCTTTTTTAAACTGAACCCTAGCTAGATCGATTTATTGCCCCCAAACCTGCATACTAAATTCAGGAAGATCATCGGAACAGTTTCCGAGATTCAGATTATATAAGTAAGTGTATATAACAAGAATTGCTCGTTTAAAGGTAAGTATTCGATAATTTTGTATATACACCTAAATGATACAATAAGGTTTATGGCCATTGTATCTAAGTACTAGGTAATGCTCAGATCAAATGGAAACTAAATAAATTATCATTGAAAATATTTCCATCAAATTGATATAAAAAACTATCATTAATACATAAATATTTTCACAACGTTATTAGCAACAAAAGAAGCCAATTTTCTCATTTAATGGAATTTGCATTATAGGGTAGCCATAATAACGTCTTAGAAACACTCCAACTATTTCATTTTTAATAAAAATCGTATTTAGCAAAGACTAGGAATTTATTGGAAATATCTCGACGGCCATAGCGTTCCTCACAAACGTGCTTTCGAAAGCACTCGATGTAGAGGGCGCTTCAAACGATGGACTTTCTGCCAATGTAATGTGATCTGCACCCTCCTCTGTGTACAGTACAAAACGTACACAACGGGGTTGAGGAAGTGACAAGCAGGAGATCAACCTTTGCTGGTTTGGGATTATGACAAAAGACGCGCGAAACAAAAGCGACTGGCAGGCCGTAAAGAAAATAGGCGGTAGTTCCTTTTTTGAAAATACACATTTTTCAGAGGCATTTACGAGGTTAGTTAGATAATATCGGAGTTTGGTTAAAAATATATTAAAAATAAGTTGGAAAACGAGTCTGGTAAACGAGTGCAGTGAGTGAGTGGTCATAATATATTATATCTGCTTGTGTGTTTGGATGGATCGAAGTGAACATTAGTGAGGATCAATCAAGCGTCACGTGTGTGTGAAGGGCCGGTGGCTTATTAGAAGCGTCGTTTGTTACTCAATGTCTTAATATACTAATATGCAACATTGTATGTATTTTACATTACTATGCTAAATGTTAACAAGAAAGTGTATTTTTGCTAACGCAAGGGAAATCCACCTTATGCCAATCAGGTGCCAACCATAAAAGCCTAAGCGTGGTTAGCTTACCTTTTATTAATGATAGGAAATGCCTGACTTCGTTCTTTTTGCGCGGATCGACGACGTTATATGGGGCTTTCTCTTGGGAACCCGTTAAAATGCATAAGCATACCACTAAACCCACCGATGTCCCTCTTCTCTATGGCGGGCGATGCACCACCATGATAAAACCATTAAGTACTCTCAGTTGGGGGGACGGTATGTTATTCGACAACAAGCCGGATCAATCGTGGGGTTAGAGCTACCAAAAACCTAGTGAGTATTATGATTTTTTCAGAAACTTCTTAATTTTTCTACTAGTGAACGTATTTACTATAGAGTAAGTTATTTAGAGGGAGAGTATTGATTTCAATATTTAGTTACCTTAACAACTGAGAGAAATATTTTTATTAATTTTGTAAACATTCTGTGAACTCTTTACGTCTTTGATTATATTTTATCTTTAATTTATATATAATATAATTTTGGTATTTGTTTTATCATATACTCTTTGTACTGAAACTGTTACATAAAAAGATAAATAAATCTCCCATTATCCCATTATACCTGGTTTCTATAATCCTCTTCAATACATTTAATTAAGATGAGAAAGCATTTATAACAATATATTTTTTTTAATGTTTCGTTGCCTATTTAATCAATTTGTACCTAAATAATAAAAACTACACTTCTAATTTTATGCTGGGTGATTATGAGTTACTCAAAGAAGAACTTGTAATGTAATTATAGCATAAAACATGATAAACTTCGAATTTTCATGTACACTCATTAAAAACTTTATTAACGAGATTTCGTATACACGATAAAAATAAAGAAATGCCAATATAAAGGGAGCGGTGAACCATCAAACAGTACATTTTGCTATTAAATTATCCACCCTTACATAATAATAATAAATTATAAATTTGTCTAACTACCCATTTCGTTGAGCCAGCCTATTCGTCTACAGACGGCGAAAATGCGAACTAAAGTATTTCTTCGATGTCAAAGAGAATTAGACTCTATTGGTATAGAGTTTGTCGATAGTGGCGGCCTCCTATGATTTGTTAATAATGTTTGTTGTTCTATATGAGCTTCGCAACGATAAATGCTACCACAAAGGTTGTATCCTCAGAAATTACATTGAACATACGGAATTAACGACTGTGAAATCGGGGCTCTGAATGAATTGCTCACTTGGGTCGCGCCATTTGGTATATCCAGATATGGTTGTCGTAGTCAGTTGGTTTTTGTATACCACCGTATATTATTATAATCTATGCTTTAAAAAAATAATATGATTTTCTCTAATTAAAGGAGACGACCCAAAACTGCTCCAGAGTCGTGCCATGTTTGTATATATTTATGAAACCCGCAAGAGACTCAATAAAATCAAAATTACAAAACATAGACATAATTTATAACACAAAATATACAAAACGGCAGTACACATTAATTTTCTGTATTTTTTTTGTATCCAATAGTATCCAAAACTGCTCGACCGATTTTAACAATTCTTTGACCTATGGGAAGCTACATGTCGTTTACATAGGCTACAATATAAGCGGGCAGGATTTTCCCGCAACGTTGCCCGCTAGTTAGTATTTAATAAAGCTAGTGTTTAATAAATAGTAAAAAGACTCAGTTAGTCTCTTTGCATAACATTTTACAAAGATAGGCGTATCTAAATTAATACATTTTTATATAAAAGAAAAACTTTCTAATAATATTTAATTTTGGTCCATCTTAATTAATATTATTTCTGACTTAGCTTATCTTTATTAAAATTAATGACTTGACATTTTCTTTTCTTTAACTATCACATCACTACAAAAATAACACTTTAAAGACCCGATGTCTTATCGACGAGATATTTTCGATTGTGATTCATCAGGATTATAAAAGCTTAAAAATTTGTAATGTATGACTAATCTTATTGGCGTGGCGGGTCGAAAAGACCTGCCATGCACAATAAGAAAGCAAATTGCATGCATTTTGAACTGCCACCGCACTTGTTGGAAGTCTCTGTTTTTTTTTCGCTGATGATGAAAGCAGGCTTGAGCAAATTACGCCGAATTTTTTTGTTTCGTTTATTTCTAACAAAACTTTATATTAATACATTGATTTAGAGCTGGCTGAATGTGGCGAATGTGTGCCAGATGTTTTTTTTTCACGTGAAATGAAGTTTTCGAAGAAATCTGTTTATTGTTTGACAGTGAAACACGTTTTCCGTATGTGAATCTTTTTATCTGATGAATTCGAGTTCCTGAAATATTTTATGAGTGTTAAAATCTAGTAGGTAAGTAAATCAAGAGAACGTTAGGTGAAAATCCTTTAATTCTGGGTATATCATTTTTTTTTCTGGAAGTAATTTTGATTTGTAATTGCTTAATCTTCTTCTTTATACTTGTCAAATGTAAATATTACAAATTCTATACTGTTATTTACTATAATACTAACAAATTAGATTTTTAATAAAAGGTATATAATCTATTAGTTGTATCCCGAAATTTTATTCACAAATGATGGAGTTGCCCGTAGGTGAAATAATTTTTCAAATCGGTCCAATAGTTAGAGCTTATTTAATGCAAAAAAAAAATAATCTATCTTTCATCAATCAATATTAAGTCCGCCATTTGTCTACTTTTAACTAGGCAATAAAGATCAAATAAATAAATGTGCATGCTATGACACATATCAAAAACCGAATGTCAAATATGCCTACGCAGATACGTTATGATTTCACTTTAAATTCTTGTGTGTAATAATTGTTTTGTTTGTTTTATACTGGGTTGTGTTGTGTGTTTGTAAAATAAATGCTTTATTATTATTATTTCCAGATTTTTTAGTATTTAATATATCGTACTAGTGTTTAGTATTAAATATGAATTTCCTTTTTTATAATGATTAGCCAGAAACTATTAGCTAAAAATATATAAACATCTCGATTATAATCCCATAACGTACTCACGGCAGCAAGTCAGATTACCATAATATGTCAAATTTACTCTATTGATTTACGTCTTTATAAATTAAATGAAAAGAGTTTAGATTTTACAGATTCGTATCCAGACGCGATGTTGACTATACATACGTACCATAAATAACACACACGTGCGTGTGTCCTTTTTAACCGACTTTTAAAAAAAGGAGGTTCTCAATTCGACTGTATTTTTTTCTTTGTTTGTTACCTCAAAATTCATCATCTATCTATAAGTTTCTTACTCTTGGAGTACATGATATCTATGGAATTAAATAGGATGACCAGGCCATAACCCTTCACGCAGGTTCAGTGCGGTCAGTATGCGTTAATGCCCATGCAGCCGGCACCAACAATTTGATGTCTGTTCCGAAGCAAGGAGGAGCTCAAGCTCACCCATCATATGACTGGGCATTATACCCAACGCATGCTCTTCATGCTCTTCAGCGCGAGCTCTCAACTGTTTTACATTAATAAAGTATAATAATACCAATAGATTTTAAGCACAAAATTCTTTTTTCAGCTGCAGCATCAGAAACATTATTTTTTGTACAAAATAACACATTATTATTATTTTGCTCCTGAAACAAACATGAAACGAGAAACATTTTACCAATTTTATTTATACCGGCGCCGCTGATGAAACAAAAATAGTGGTTTTTAATATTGAGTGATTGTTTATAGTAGAAAATGCAATAATAACGAATTAAAAGTATTCTGCTGTCATTGTATATGACGACATATCGCTCACTGAATAGTACAGTGGCACAACTCAAAAACCATATTTCGAGAAACGCTCTCCAAAATTATGAAAATTTAATATATTTATAATTATGAAAATATTTTTTTTTAGCATAACAGTTAAATCGTTTGTATTATATTATTTCTGTTAAGTTTCTTATTTTTTCTTTAAATTATCTATGGGATGCCACCACAATGTTTGAATGAAAAAAAATGGTTTTTGAGTTGTGCCACTGTACTATTCAGCGAGTGATATATTCTTCGTGGATTAGGTGTATAGACGTATTAGGTAATCCTTAAAATTACGATGTGACTCGGACTGTTGTTATAGTGAATTAATGGGTCTTATTTATTTAGAGTACAAGAAGTTATTTGGATTATCTCTTGTTATAAATATTGGTGTAATCGGGTAATGTAATATAAGATATAAGGGCGATATATACGAGTGCCAGGGACAAAGTGCATTTTTAAGTCATTTTTCATTAAGGATATAATTATCTTATTATTCAAAGTTAAATCTTATTATTTAAAATTAAACAAAGTATTCAATGATAATTTAGTGATAATATAAAACAGATAGTTGATTTAAAATTCATTTTTATAAAAAATGCTCTGATGTCACACAGTAGTTGACACATCAATCAATATATTCAACCTGATATGTAAGTATACATAGAAACAAAATTATCTTATATTGGACATGTTTTGCATACACAAGCCTATTGATATCTAAAGTTTTTAATAAAAACAAAACAATCTTTTTAAAATAAAATTCAATAATGATAGCTACAAGTTAAATATTCAGAAATAATAAAATAATTAAACGTTATAAATGTTAAATTAATCTCGTTACAATAAGACATTATCAAATACATAAATTGATAGTGTCTCGTGTTCATCATTTATCTTAAGTAGCATAATAAATCAGGATTATAAAATAACGATGGCAGCTTTTTAATTAGTGGTACAATTGCTTAAATATTTAAAGCATTTCAAACATTTATTGAGAATATTTTTGTAACTATTCGTATAAATAAAGAAATAAATATTTTATCATATTCAGATATATTAAATTACTCATTATGTTGCAATATGCAAGTCAATTCCGAGTTATTGTTAGAAAAACAGAACTCATAATGGATCACTTTGTCGTCCGTCCGTCTTGACAGACGTTACCTTTTTCTCAGGAACGCGTGGAGGTATCAAGCTGAAATTTATGTTATATATCAAATACTCAGGTGAAAAATCAAACTTCTAAGTCAACTCAATCAAAACGGCTGTATCCGTTTATACCACAAATTTCAGTAAACTTTTCAAAACGCGCAAGGAAATCAAAACATACTTCCCGTGAACTCAGAATCTTGTTTGGTTCGAAACAACTTCTTATAACACAGTTACAAGAAAAATTGCGAAATAATAAAAATATATTTAATCACTTTAAAGTTACTACTCTTTACTTATATATTACAGGTTTGGAACAGGAACCCTTGGTGCGCGAGTCCGACTCATACTTGGTCGATTTTTTGCAATACCAAAAGTATTTAAGTTTTTTAAATTTTCATCATGTCCTAAGTATACCAATTGTCGTATAATTAATTGTTATTACACTCGTAATTACGATAAATAACTTGTAATTACGCCTACATGTTGAACTGGCTAATTTTACTTTAAAGTACAAGGTATTTATTGTGGAACTCCCACGACATGGTGAGAGTACAAAATATTTTAACATGAGCCAATTTTAGTAAATATGGTATCTTGGCTATGGTAAAATTCTAAAATGGAGATTGACTTTGGTTGATTTAATTGAAAATGAAAATATTTTTATATCAATTTGAGGTTGGGAATTATTGCCAAGATGTGTACATACTAAAAGAGGACACTACTACAAAAATCTTTAACTGCTTTTATAAAAGGAAATAGCGTTCAATTCGTTGTAATTGAATATAACTACATCGTATTTATAAGGAGTTTATCACAGCTAATAAGCGAATTTCAAATAAACCTCTAAACTTTGCTATTTTTAGATTTTTTGTTGGGGCGCGTGACGGAATATTTATAAATATGTAAATCGATTTGAAGCTGAGGGAATTAAGTAACACTTTTATAATAATCATAATTTAGTAAGTAGTTAATTAAAATACCGGTTTTAACGCTTGATACTCCATCCTCTACCCCTCTCTCTCTATCTTATTACGAGCAAAAGAGATAGACAGAGACAGTATTTTGGCTTTACGTCTCCCCTTAACATATAAAAACGACTTAACTACAAGCTGTAATTAATTTTCAGCCATTATGAATTAAGTAAAAAATAACCGTTAAATAATGGGTCGGGAACAGGTTTTCGTAGCATACCGGTTACTAATAAAATGACGATGAGATGTCATTACATGCATTATGTCGGTAAAAAAGACGTAATTACATGCGTCTCAGCCGAATGCAGTGAATGTTCGTAGCATTTTCTTTCGTTATTCCATTTTACAAAACAAATTGAAAGTGTATTCGTTTTAAAGTATTTGAAAAGATACTATACCGTGTATCATTTCAAATACTTTAAAACGAATACACTTTTAATTTATTTTGTAAAATGGAATATAAATGAAATGAAATTTGAAAAGATACACGGTACTTATAGTATCTTTTCAAATACTTTAAAACGAATACACTAATACACATTCAAATTGTTTTATAAAATGGAATAACATTAAATGAGTTGTAATTAAAGACTACATCATATTTTTTATGAAAAATCCTTAAAAAATCCACTTGGTTCCTGGTACCCTGAGATGGGATCTCATCACTATTAGGGTCCCAGGGACTAAGTGGATTTTTTAAACATTTTTCATTAAGAATATTTTTCAGTATAGCTTGAGAGATTGATCAAATATATATCATATTTCTCTGATGTTGCTATCATTGGTAATGTTTCAGCCAAGACATGAATTTAAAAAATGGAAAAAAACATAACAAATTTTCTCTTGATATTCACCATATATGCAATATCTTGTTGTAATTATATTATTTAAGACTTGTGTAGTAAGAGAAAATCATCGAAATCTTCCAATTCTAGGTCGAGTCAAAGAAGATTTCTTAACCTTTCAACT
Source organism: Diatraea saccharalis (assembly GCA_918026875.4). NCBI lineage: Eukaryota > Metazoa > Arthropoda > Insecta > Lepidoptera > Crambidae > Diatraea > Diatraea saccharalis. The sequence continues at coordinate 14,942,548 of OU893337.1, forward strand.
TTAGCCACTAGGGGAAAAGGAGCAACATGCTGCGGAACATGTCCCCTAACAACCCGAGATAATTTCGCAGGTCACACTGGTCAGTGTTTTTAGAAGCAAGAGAATTAATCGATTAGTTCTGCGTACATACATGGTCCGGGAATAAAATATAAATGTAAATCAATGCTGATGGATGTGGAATTCGTTACTACAATAAGAAACGAGAATCAATATTTAGGTATTGATTCTCGTTTCTCTGAATGTCGAGACCACCTAGTGTCGAGACACTTTGTGGATATGAAGACATCTAATGGCACGACGTTGTTGTGGGACGGATGAACTGACTCTCATACATGGAGTATCTTTTTATACTGGAAACTCTCAGAGCGAGCAAAATATGTTGCGAAGGAAGTTTATTATTCAATAAAACTTTTGTCCCCTATTAGTTTTACGTGACCGAAAGACTTATTCATTGTGCTGTGTGACAAATCTTTTTTATTAAATCATTACCAGCCTATTTTACTTATTTATTGACCACTCGTACATCTATTAATACCCATATATACATTATATAATATATTAATGTCCCCACTTCTGGAGGCCTTCTCTGTGGATGAAATCTTATCGATTTAATTTGATATTGAGTTTGGGCCATGACTACTTGGCCATGTTAACGATTGAAGGTGCAGCCAAAGCCAACGGCTAAACGTGCCTTCCGAAGCACGGAGGAGCACGAGTTAATAAATTTTTGGTCACCCATCCTATGACCGGCCTTTGCGAAAGTTGCCTAACAACTGTATCGCAAACCGAGCGCGGTAGGCACTGGGTCATCGAGTTCCTCTTTCTACTCTGGAAATAAAAAAAGTGTAATTTTAAAATAGTTTTATTTTCACGTTATTCTATTATTCCACGTATGTTCACATATCTTCTGCTATGTTTATTATTTACATTCTTTTTCTGATTAAATAAAGTTTAGAAACAGCTTGCGATTCTTGTAGTTCAGGAAGTAAGGTATAACAAGACGGAGGCAGTCGGTTCAATGCACAATGCGCTCGAACAGATTTACGATGCCACACTGTCGCCTGGAATATAGTAACTGGCATATAACAGCCAACACTAGATCAGACACAATCGTAAAATATATAATACTTGCAAACAATGCCGCCAATTATGTGGCTCATAACTAGGATTGTTTATTTTATATACTTTTAATCATGACACAGTTAAAGATGTCAAATGATATTTAAAAATCCAACTAATTTCAAATTCTAACACTCGTATGTTTAGTGGAGAAAGGTATCTAATTACTTGAGGGAATAGCAGAAGTTAAGAAGTAATTTTTAACCAATAGATGAGAATTTGAATAAAATAAGAACTGTTAAAAGCTAAAAATAATAGTATTCTTACTTCTTACTTATTCTTACTTCATATTGTTTCCTCATATTTTTACGAGCACTATCCATCAAATGAAACAACTTATATTTGCGTTGTTACTATTTTATAAGAAGACTAGCTGTTGTCTCGCGACTTCGCACGCGTAAATTTCGGCTTATGTAAAACTCGTATGGTGTAGCTTCCTTAAACTATTCGGTGCAAACAATCAAACCTTTCTTTTTCATAATATTAGTATACATATATTGCGAATAATAATTTCAAATTTTTAGTGATTATCGTATTTTATAAATTTAATTAAATTCGTTTTCCTAGATCCTTGTTTCACTTGTCATATCACTTAACTTGCCGGCACACAATGGTCGGCGTACCACCGGCACTGCGAAGACGACTGCACGTTATTCGTTTCGAAAACGGCGCACGCGCACGCGCTTGGCATGTTTGATTTATCTGCACAATATAAACATGAATGGGATTGTTGGGAGATTCACGAGTACTTGTTACACATAGAAACAATGCATGGTATTATGTTAGTTTAGATTTTTTCAATAAATCGACGAGGGCTAGGAGTTCGATAGTACAGTGGTTAGCAGATTTGGTTTGCGATACGCTGTTTAGTAATTGTCGTTAAGTGGAGACATTAATAGGCTGATGGTGGTGTAATAAATAAGCTAAAAATCAAACAATACTATGTTGAAGACCTCGACAAGTTAGGTTATGTGTATAATATCCGGTCGGGTCAATGTATAATGAAGCTTTTATATATCGTGACGAGTCTGTGTGTTGCGAAATCTTCATTGTTTCAAATTATCATGATTCAAGTACTTTAAATCTTAGAGATGATGTATGTGATGTTGTCTGATATTTATTAAAATTTTATTATAATGCATGGACTAATTACAGAAATATGTTAAATTGTACTAAGGGCACCTTAGACTATTAACATCAAAAGCATAAATAGCCTGACGATGCTCATTGCTGAGTGTAGGCCCCCCATTCCATCTCCACGACGATCGGTCCTGTGCTGCTTGCTTCCAGCTGCTTCCCGCAATCTTTATAAGATCGTCGGTCCACCTAGTGAAAACCTACCCGCTGAACGTTGTGCGGTACACGGTCGCCTTTTGAGAGCCTTTTCGCCCCAACGGCCATCGGTTCTCCTAGCTTTGTGTTTCGCACATTGCGCACATTGCCACTTCAGCTGAGTAATTTTTCGTCAGTCTGTAGAAAGTTTCTTGGGTTTTAGAAAGTATAAAAATCTAAAAAGCATCACAATATGTTTTCATTGTGTTTTTTTTTTTATCTTGAATACATTGCTTGTTGCAAGCTAGAGCCGGTCAGTTTTTTCTTCGTGCTTCTGAATACTCGGTAACGGCTTCAACTGAAGTCGTTAGTACACTGATCCGCATTGGCCTCGTATGGTGTGTGTATGATTATTCGATTCCATCTATAAGGAAAACTTATGTCTTTATTTGTGCCCTAGAAGAGGCTAATGGTGATATTTTGTTATTTAATTTTAGGAGTTGTGTATCTATACTAATATTATGAATTTACTGTTTGTTTCTTTACATCGAATAGGCTCTAATAGAATCATCAAACATAACAACAAAATACAAAATAAGTTTTCATCAAAAGATTTTAAAACAGGCCAGTATTTTTTGAATTAAAAACTAGCAGTGTTATTACAAAAAAGATAAACACGCGTTGAACACGTGTTTAAAAAAAATTCTATTACAAAATCGTATTTAGGCACTGTTTAAGGCTAAACATCCCTTAAACATTGTTTAAAATATAAACACTCGTTGAGAGTTGTTTAACGCGTGTCTAACCTCAAAATAGGTTGCGCTTTGTTGAAAATTCATCCATATTTTTAAGATAAAGATTATATTGATATGGTCGATTTAGATTACATGGAAAGCTTTTAGGACGCGTAAGTAAAGCGAACGCGAATTAATCCATTTGAGCAATACAATGAACTTTGATATAAAAGAAAGTACATATTTAGTGGATTGTTTGCTGACAAAATATATGAAATTATTTAAGGCGATATTCCACATAATCCTCGAGATGAAAGTATAGATCTGCAAATAAATACACGTAGCATGTGCATGTGTGCATAGCTTCTGTGTCAGTACACAGCTTGTGAACATGTGCGGCGTTGGGTTCGGCATCAGGTAGTCGTTGTTCCGTTTCTTCATATTATTTCGCTATAGTTTTACTTAACCTTACTCTAATATGAATTATGAATAGAAGTGCCAGTTTAAAAACGTTAATTTTGTACTTTCTTTTTTACTTTTGAAAGTTATTGGCTAATACGTTATTGAACATATCTTTTTACGATTAGAATTTATCATAAGTCTGTATAAGATGTGCATATAATGGAACGTGTATGAACGAATGAAAGCCAACTGAACGAATGCTTTACGGGTTGCATGTTTAAATCAGCGTTAGTTAGACTACGACTAAAAATGGATTTGTAATAGACAAAGTTAAACATCATTTTAAACAGGGTTTATATTCTTAGACATTGTTTACTTAAACACATGGTAAAACCCTGTCTAACATCTCTTTTGTAATAACACTGTAGAGGTTCCCAAACAATTTTTTCTCGTAGACCATTTTAAAAAAATACTGACTTCGTTGGACCCCCTGCTATTAAATTTTTACCATATTCCCAAAATTCGTCCAAAATGTGAAGATCTAACGATAGAAATTGGAGCCCTATTTTTATTTCACGCCAACGTAGGCCCCATCGAATTCCTCGTGGATCACTGCCCTAGACGATGTTGATGTGTGTATTAGACCGATTTTAAAACTTCTTTCACCTACGTGAAGTTACATCGTACGCGGTTAACATAGATTATAATTTACGCGGGCGAAGTTGCGGGAAAACAACTAGTCAATGTATTTTAAGTAAATTAATCAATTCGATTAATCGAGTAATCCAAGTAAGTCCAATCCCCTGCTAACTTCTCGTCTGAATACATAAGTGGAAGCAAGTTAACTACGTAGGATGAGTCGATACATTATTACGGCGTGTAAGGATCCAATGACAAAGTGGTGTACAATGACGAACAAGTTAATACACTTAAAAAAACAGCAATACAAACGAAAAGGTTCCCCGCTACCTAATCGGCCATTAGTTGAACACTCGTAATCCCGGGTCCCGGAGATATAAATCACCGCGGGAATTAGCGCTGATAACATCCCGCTGGATTACTGCTTCGATGGGAATTGATGGTTCACAAACCCTGCTAATCGGTTCAAGGACTATCACTTGATAGGAGAAAGGCTTTTTAACAGTGACAATCGAGTGACAATGATGTCTCGAGTATCAGGAAGAAATTAAGAAGAATGGGTTAGTGTTGGAAATATAGGAAAAGAATATAAATATTATTGCAGGATTTGATTTCTTTTTATTGTTTTTGGTTACAGATAAATTTTCAGAGGCAAAGGCTGGTGGCTATAAATTTAATCCAACTTTGGTAGAATATGTCATAATCCAAATGATCAATCGAGCATATAATGCCCGAAATGCGAGGGCGTGTTTCTTAAATTATCACACACACTACTTATTTAATAATTAATAATTTATTGGACATTTCGGATCTTTTACAGGTTATGTGTTCACTATAACAAGATGTTGCTAATATTAAATAACTAAAATTGATTGGCTTGTAATCATAAGTATAAAATAACAGAATAACTTAAATGTTGTTATATGAAAACGCTTTTTTTAATGATATTATTGTTAAAAATATTTTTGTGATTGTTTATTTATTTACTCCTAAACTAGTGATGCGAGTCGAGTCACTCAAGCTAATTAACTACCCCACTCAAGTCATACTCGAGTTTACGAGTTACTGCAGTAAAATAATTGCAAATTTGCTACTCGAGTGAGATTTCTCTTAGTAATTTTATATATATGTATATATGTGTGTGTGTGTGTATTTTATTTATAATACAATTAACAGAATTTTGACATGTTAATTATTTGAGTAATCAAGAAAATAAAAAATAAACGTAGATAAATAAATTAGAGTAGCAAAATGACATCTAGTACATACTCGAGAACTATTTTTATCACTAAAGTTTGAAAATTGACTCGAGTGGCTCGAGTAAAAACTGGATTCGAATCATATCACTCCTAAATACCTACCTACAACCAGTTACTAACCTACCTAAACCTACTTCAAAAGGTAATCAAGGTTTTGATTGACCCTCAAAGGCTGCGAAAGCGCTGTATTTGACGCTGTATTTTTTAGAGAATATCAAAGCTATAGTAGGTACCTATTTTAGATTGTAGTATTCATACCGCAGTTTAATATTTGCAGAAGAAATGCATTATTTATTTGTAATTTTTGCATTAGAAATGCTATAGTCGTTACATGTGATTTTTAACTCATGATAAAGTGATGGTGAAAAAGTTTTTTTCGCTCGGTTTTCTTAGCCAATATTTACTTTCCCTGACGAGTTGTAGGGGAAAAAAATATTGAACGATTCAAAACTACTTGGAATAAGCTAATTCGATTAAAGGATTTTTTTATTTTATATTACAACCGACGGATTACGTGTTTATAATTGAAACAGAACAAAACAACAGTATACAGTTTTCCAGTTTCGCTTTGATTTAATTTTGAATTTTCGAAGTAGCAGAAGTACACAGAAGGGGACCTTTTCAAACAACATTTTGTTTCACAAACTAGAGACTGCTAACTTTACCTCATTCAGTTTTCTGCTTTCGATTGATCCAGTAAGGTTTTATTTTTTGGCCAATCTGACCCTTGTAAATTGAATCTTAAGGGGTCGAGTAAAACTTTTTCGTTAAAGATTTTTGCAATTTCCGATAAATCATAAGAAATAATAAACCTATTCTTCATGAAATGTTTTGTGATTCTTTGTTTGCGTATATTCTTTGTTTGTCACAAAGTGGGAATGCATTACATACGATAAATTACCGAGTGAACTCAAAATTGTTACTTAATTTTAGGGCTACGGCCTATGTGTGTATCTGTAATTGGTTATCGGATGTATATAACGATATTGTAAGATCATTTATGCAACCGTGCATCTACAATGAAAAATAAAATAAATAAATAAATCCATAATTTATAGAGAAAATAAGTGAGCGTTTCCATATTATTATTATATTACTATTATATTATTATATTACTTGTGAAAGGAATAAGCTACACGAGATTCCACTCAGAGGGAAGGCCTAAGGGTGATAATGATGTGTAAAAGTGAGATGAGTAAAATAAACAATATTGTTAATTTTGCAGGAAAATTTGCAATACTTCTCTATGGAGTAAATTTTAATGAATTCATGTTTTCGCCCCTTCAGTTCTGTTACAAATTACTATTTATTTGTTGCAAAACCAACTGATAATTAGTGACTTTTGGTTAACGCGTCCTCTTAAAAGGACTATGATGGATGGGGATCTTTCGCGGAAAAATAAGACTATAAAGGAAAAGATTTTATACGAATGATATGTATACGAAAAGATAGATTGAATGTGAAATATTCTACAAGATCACGGAAATCGCAAATCCGCACCTTAAATCGTAAAACTTCCCATAGTATATTTTCTTTGGTAATACCTTAAAACCTTCGATCAAAGGGTAATACTGGATGCGAAAGTTTCATAGAAAACATTTTATATTGTACTTTCATTTACCATAAATCACATTACGACGTGACGAAACATGCATACCCTATAACCCTATAATAATAACATAACAGGTGTTTCTTACGTGGACCACAATAGCGAGAGTGTTGTAAGTAATATTATCGGCTACCGGAAGTTCAGCACGGCTTAAATATATACAATCAAACATAGGAACAATAAAATGAATCTTATTAAACTACACACTTCATGTTTTGCAATAAAGTTTGATATTACATATATTTCTTCCGCGAAATGTTGACCGATTTTCAAATTTGTTTTTTTATTCGACAGCTTGATGGAACTAGGTGGTCCCATAAAATTTTTATCGAAATCGAATTAGTAATTTTCCTTTACCAAAACAAAATATTACAATTTATATCGGCGAAAAAAATTAAAGATTGCGTATTTCGCATTTCTTCAAAATCCGAAAGGAGGACTTTCTATGTTAAACTGGCATGTATATTATTTTTATGTATGTTACGTTCATCGATTGCTTCTTGAATTGTGAAGCAATTTCTATTAATTTAGCTGTTACCTCGCGACTTTGCCTGCATAAATTATAAACTATAATCCCTGACAGGGAAATATAAATGTATTGTTGACAATAGCCAAAGTATTAGTTTCTGATGCTCACAATAATAAATATATAGTTCGAGCTCTTTTGGACAGTGGGAGTCAAACCTCCTTCTGCACAAAAGAATTAGTGGAAAAATTACAACTTTCTACTTTTAATTCAGCTAAAAATGTAATTACTTTGGGTGGTAAATTAAATGAATGCAATAAAGCTACTAATTTAAAGATTTTTTCCAGAGTTTCTCATTTTAATATGAATGTGACATGTTCAATAGTAGAAAAAATTACAGCTAAATTACCACAAAATTACATTTCCTTACAGAACTTCACCATTCCAAAAAGTATTGCCTTAGCAGACGATGAATTTAATACTCCTGGTGATATTTCTTTATTACTGGGTGCAGATATATTTTTTACATTAATTCAAGATGGTAAAGTAGAAGGAGACACAGGTGATTTAATTTTAATTAAAACTCATCTTGGGTACATCGTCTCTATTTGCAATTCTATTTCAACTTCTACTACTTCTACATTAAATACAGCCTTTACTATGCATACAGTAGATTTTTCCAGTTTTGATATAGAAAACCAAGTTAAAAAATTTTGGGAAACCGAAAAGGTTCCTGAATTTTATATGGAAACCTTGCCTGAACATGAGTATAGTTCAAAGGTATTTCAAGAGTCAGTTACTTTAGAAAATAATCGTTTCGAAGTTAAACTTCCATTAAAGATTTCATTACAAGATATTGATTCATCTAATTCATATTCCATTGCTTTACAGCGATTAAATTATTTACAAAAACGTTTCCTAAAAGATTCTTTATACCATTCAATGTACAAAGCTTTCATTAAAGAGTACCTCGATTTAGGTCATGCAAAAGTTATTGATTTAAAAAATTGTAATAAACAAGACATCCCTTTGTTTTTCCTACCGCATTATGCAGTGTTAAGGCTTGAAAGAGAAACTAATAAACTTCGAGTAGTTTTGGACGGTAGTGTTAAGACAAAAAATGGGCAAAGTCTTAATAATATATTATGCAATGGGCCTGTCTTACAAAAAACTTTATTTGAAATATTAATTTATGTAGCTTGCCGTAGGTGAAAGAATTTTATAATCAGTCCAATAGTTTTGGAGCCTCTACAATGCAAACTAACAAGCAACTTTTCTCTTTATAATATGTACTCATAGATTATTAGAAAAAACTAAGTCAAACAAATAAATAAAATGTCCTTTCCCTAAGATTTTCACTTTCTTGACATTTTTATATAAATATTTAAAATTTTTAGTGTTATCTATTAAAAAGAATATATCACTAAAAAGTATAATTTTTTTTTTTTTCAAAAATAGGGCCGTATTTAACGCTCTTTTTTAAGAGGTTATTAATACTTATCTCAAAAGTGACTTATTCAAGAAATTGCTATAGAAGTCGAGCGCCTATCATTTAATTAATAACCTACAGTAAACCTCCGCCCGAGCTTTTAAAATTATATTCTTCATATAGGTTTCCTTCTTCCGAAATCATTATTCGGTACATTACAAGGTGCACTTAGGAACACTTTGTGTAAATAAAAATTATGAAATAGTAAACCGAATAATTTGGCCGAATATCTAGTTCGGTTAAAGTTAAACCGAAATTCGGTATTCGGTTATTTGCTGAAACCACTACTCGGTGCATCTCTAATAATTAGAACATTTTTTATCTCAATTGAAAGTTAAAAATATTTCTTTCGATTGGTCAATCCTGTTGAGTTTCGGGTAGCACAATAGTAAGAGTGACTGCTCTTACTATTGAGCTATGGGCAAATAAAAATGTAGTTTAACTACACTCCTCGTAAGTTTTGATTTTTTAGGGTTCTATACACAAAGGGTAAAACCCTACTACTAAGACTTCGCTATCTGTCTGTCTGTCACCAGGCTGTATCTTCTGAACCGTGATAGTTGAAATCTTCACAGATAATTTATTTCTGTATAACAATAAATACTAAAAAATTGAATAAAATAATATTCACCAGGTTTTATCTCACGAATCGTAATAGTTAGTTAAATCGTCACAGATAATTTATTTCTGTTACCGCTATATAACAAAAAAAAAACAGAATAAAATAAATATTTAAGTGGGTTCCCATACATCAAACGTTTTTTTTTTTTTTTTTGCTCTTTTTCGGTACGGAACCCATCGTGTGCGGGTCCGACTCGCACTTGGCCGGTTTTTTTTATAAAACGAAAATATGGACACCAAATTGGTCCAACTATTCGTGAATTTTGTAATTTCCGTTGATATAAAACATTAAAAAAATTAAAGATCATAAAAGTTTCGGCCGACTGCAACCCCTGACTGAAAATACTGCACTTATCGATAGAATGGAACACTTCCTACCCTCTGCAACCCTCATAAATATCTAAAAACATTTAATTAATTTATCCCGTAAGGCGGTGGCGCGAGAATGCATCGTCATTCCCTTAGCTCCTTTTGTTTGCGTTCAGTATTCGCACGGATCATTGCCGACGCGACCGCATAAGGCTTTCACGCTAGTTTGGACAGTCACGGTGTTTTGACGACACACATGGGAGAAAAAATTTTAGAAAATGAATCCATGAGATTTCACGTTTTTTTATTATTTATTGAACGGGAAAACTGTTTACTCTCATCTAGAAAGTTACAGCCGATTGGTTTCAATGTTCTTACGTTTCATATTGTTGAAATCGTGTGTTGCGTTGCCCGATAGAAATAATTCCTTTTATTCCAATGTCAAAAACAACGTCACAACACAACACATAAGTGTTGCCAAGTTTACTCAGTGTCTTGATGACGGATTTTTCATAAATATATTTTATAAATCATTATAAATTGCTCTATTAAAACAGAACAAAAATTACTAATACTATTGTCGATTGTAGGCATAATCATTTTGTATAAAGCAGTTGATAATTTTTTTTGTAAATTCAGTATTGCTCCCATAGTAAAAGTGGTTCAGTATTCTTAATTTATCCATTCCACGAAGTCCTAGCACAAATCTTTCATCTTAAACATGAACACTGTTGTATACACTGGATGAACTTGAGCAATTTTACATTAATTGAAATAGTATATGAATGCATAGTTAAAAATATTGTCTGAAGATCTATTTCATCTGGCTGTACTTTCTCCCAATTTTATTTAACTCAGGGGAATGCACCTTATGCCTCAAATCAGTGTTCTCTAACCACATGGACCTGTCTTGAAGAGCAAGATCAAAGTGTAGTCGACCTACCTGATAAAACTTACAGCGAAGTAGCTTTGCGTGAGTAGGAGGATCCGGGAACCGAAGGCCTACGGCGTTTCTCCGAAAACGATATTTCGTCTGAAAACAGTAATACAACACCAAACAAACGCAATTTTCGATTATTAATGATACAACGGTAATCTAATACATAAATAATTTTCACGGACGTGATTTTAACTCATTTATCAGAATATTTTAAATTGCGTTAGTGGATAGTTAGTGGAAAAAGTAGGTCTTCTGGTACGTAGGACACTGGAGACAACGACACACTGCATTGTCCCTATCTGTCTGGTCGGTATTTTTCTTGTTTTCTCTTCGTAAGCTGCGTAAAGTTTTAAAAAAAGAAATTATTATTGTAGTATTTTGTTGACGACGAAGTACAATCGTTCCAAATCATGAAGGCCGATTTTAATTTACGTGTTCGGAAAATAAAAAAAGACTATATTTACCTGTTTAATTTTTCATATAATTTAGATTTATGTTATTTTGAAAGTATGTTTAATGATAGAAGCGACATATGTATGTGTCGCTAATAAAGCCTTATTTGCTAATTGGTCAAGATATTTCAAATAAATCGCATCCATTGTTTGTAAACAACATAGTCCGAGCGGACTATTTATTACAAAAACTTCTGATGTAATCATTATTTTTTTAACTCTCGCTCCTCGCTTGACACCCTACCTCAGCGCAATAGCACGCACCCACTCGTCTCCCCAATCCATTGGACCATTTCGAAATATGTTCCATGTGGTTTGATCAGGTTTTGTTGGATTAAAGGTCTTTTAGGGAACTCTGGCAACGAGCTGGCAGATGTAGCTGCGGGGGAGACTCCGGGGCAGGCTACTGCTATGCAACAAACACATGATTACACTGCGTTTGCGATCTCATATGTCAAGGTCAAGGCAAAGGCACGACTGTCCCAAGAATGATAGAAACTTTATGCGATCACTCCCCAGGGTTCACATACCAAGGCATTGTTCCCCGTTTAGACGTCATCCTATACCTTCGCAGGTCCGATTACATATCATTCTACCTAAATCCTAACCGATGTGGAACCGATGCAGATGTGTTATTGGCATGAAGCCAATAACACCTATCTGCATCGGTTCCACATCATTGCTACCAACACTTATCCTTGCGACTCCGTATCCTCACAGTCACCACAACATCTTCTCACAGTCTGTCCCAGATTCGAAAGATCCGGACACAATTTTTACAGCTATGGCAAATGCGCAGGGTTATGTCGTATATCATGAAAGATTTCCTGCCCCATGAGGACCACGGTTGGGTCAGTCTAATAACGATATATACTCTAAGCTGAATCTTTCCATACAGCTTAAGTATGATCACATTTTTTTAAACGTGGATTGAGTTTATATCGGTGTGTGAATATACATACGTATATTTAGATTTCATTTTTGAAGTAAAGAACATATCTCAAAACAAAACAAACTTCTATTTACCAGGCTTTGAAATTTAAATTTACCACATAACACTCAGATGCAGGTTGCACTGTGTGAATTGCCGCAGACGCCATCATGCCGCTTGTATCCTATTTAATGCTGTCTCCCTTTCCTGTTTCCTTTCTTTTGCATACTTCTTTTCTTTACAATAGACTGTCCTGTCCATCTTTACCTTCCAGGAACGACTCCCTTCACTTAATCTTAACAGGAGTTTATTCCTATCACATTGCAAGGCTCCTCCGTCCTCCGAAGTACATGCTTTCAGCGAAGTAGTTACGTTCCTTAATTTATAAAATAAACAAAAAAAAATCTCTACTTGCATTTTGCCATTGTACTAACTATAGTCTAATATTATTAGATATTTGTCATCATTGATGCGTGAAGAAGACATTGCACTAATATTATTGGACTTTAAGTAGTAAAATGCAAAGAAATGAGATTCTTATGAGATGCGATTATTACGTAAAAATGAACAGGATTGGCTTGCATGTCTGGTATTCAAAAGTACCATATTTGTAGACCAACAGTACCTAAATAGTTTCTTTTGTCATTGACAAAATTACTCTTTAATCGATGTCCCTACGTTCGTTAATCTTTTGTGACTTTTTGGTATCGGTCCAGTTTTTTGCCTAAGGCGCTATGTTCCAATATTTTACTTAGAGCGCCAAGTTTCAGTGTTTTGCCTAGGGTGCCAAGTTCCAGTGTTTTGCGTAGGGCATTAAGTTTTATTACCGGTTCTGTATCTATTTCCCAACTCTGTAATAGTGCACAGCACTTGACCTACCCGCAATCAGACATACAATAGGTTACAAATTTCGCCTACGCTATGCCGAGGTAACGTTTCCGCATCGAAACACTTGATCGTTTGTTTGTGAGAGGTGATTAAAATGTGCGTGCCGAGGGCACAAAGAAAGTTTATTATAGCCTATTGTTGCTGTTGTATGAGCACAAGAGCTTTTACCGGGGCGCTTACACTTTTGCGACCAGTGAAGGTGTAAAGTTTACAATATCTTTCGCTGATATTGTAAAAAATCTAGAAAACTTACTGCATAAACAACATTAGTGATATGAAAAGCTATATATAATAAGAAAATTATTAACATTCAAATGAGGTATCTGTTTCACAAAACGATAGCTTTCAAGAATAAAATTCAAACGACGTACAAAAAGACAAACGATTTTACGATAATTATCGTTTATCAAATTAAAGTAATAATAGTTATTATCTAATTTTCAAATTAAAAATCGATGTAAATAATATAAAAGCATACATACATCTGAACATAGAAACTCATTATTTTAGATTTGAAGTTATTTAAAAAGCATACAAAATGATCAAACGTATATGTTTTTGTAGCTTTGGCTTTTCGCGTATAACTGACCTTAAAGAGCACAGTAACAATCGCAGTATTGTGCATCATGATCGAGTACAGTTGCAGGAATGTTCGCGGCATGTACTGCTGAATAATGATGTCCACGGTGCGTTCCATATATTATAAATTGATATAATACGACTCAATAGGGTCTGTTGCTAAGTTCTATATTTGAAGTAGATGTCAAAATTCGATACATTTTAAAATTTTAGTACAAAAAGGTATAAATGCCAGGTAAGCCACGAAAAAAATTGTGACTTTATGGACCTAGTGCAGTTTCTGTGAGAGTAGAACAAATTTGGTTTAAGCGTTTTCAGTCTGGACATTTTGATGTCAAAGATGCATTTCGCTCCGGTCGCCCTGTTACGGAAAAGTGGATGCCATTTTCGAAAAGTGGAGTTACTACGTAGCTGAGGAACTGGAGAATGACCATAAAACTGTTTTGGCGCATTTGTAAAAAGTTGGATATTTGGGTACCCCACGAGATTACTGAAAGAAACCTAATTAACCGTGTACTCATTTACGATTCTTTATTGCGGCGACGTAATGAAAGCGAACCATTTTTAATTTTAAAAGAAGCTGATAATTGGTGATGAAAACTGAATCACGTACGACAAGAACGTGTGCAAAAAGATCATGGTAAAAGGTCGGTCAGGCTTCACAGACTGTGGCGAAACCCGGGTTAACTCGCAACAAGGTACTGCTGTGTGTATGGTGGGATTGGAAGGGCATTATTTCTATTTGTTTCAGTCTCTTCAGACTTCTTTAGGCAGTGTCAGGTTAACATCACGCGAGGACTGGCAAAACCACTTGTTGCGTTTATTTGATCAGAAACTCCAAAATTTCTATTGCAATAGGATCATGTTCTCATCTATAAGATGGCATAAACTTATAGAACAAAATGTTACCTACATACTTTAGTTAAATGTAAATAATACGTTTGAATTGTCATTTAAAATGCGAATAAACTTTTTCCCCAACCTATTATAAACTTACAGGGCTTACAAAAGCAGCGAGCAGCGACACATTTCAAAGAGTGCGTAATTGTAATTGAAGGTCAAGATGGATAAATATTTAAAATATATAGTATTGGACAACCTCAGAAGTCGGGGCGATGCTTTATTTAAACAAATATTACCTACTTGATAAACACTATTACATTTTTGCCATCTTTCATTCCATTGCCACCAATCAAAAAACTATATTATTTATGGTTTTTAGTTATAGTTTTTCAAAATGACTGCTATAGTTTTTCATAAGATGTAGCTTTTATCGCAATCAATGTTCTAATTTTTGAGATTCTTACATATGAGTTTGTAAATTATTACATTGAGTTTGTTTAATCATAATTACCTTATAGGAGTACACAAACTTATTGTTGAACGACATTAGAAATGACTTTTTATAATTTAGTATCCATTTCTATCTTGCATAATTAAATCATAATTAAATAACTTTTAAAATGCGCAGTCATTAACATAAGTCTTTTCTTTGTAACAATAAAATAAAATACAATAAGTCATAATAATCTGTACTGTTTACATGAATGTGCGAACATGGAAATTAAGTGTTTTAAATATGTAGTAACATTTCATAGAATAGGGATGATGACTGGGTAAAAAAATGCAATTCTATTTAGTCCGTCAGTCAGATAATAGAAAAATATTAGATACGTATTTTTTTTACTTCAATTTAACAAGAAATAGCTTAGATAACAGGCATTAAAGCTGAGGAGTGGGGGCTCGCTACGTCACAGTTGAGTAGAAAACGTACTCTAACGTGCCGTCATGCGAAATTTCAACTCCATGTAACGCCGTAATTTTATGATTACGAAAAAAATGAAAAAATACGTGTTTAATATTTTTTAACACTCTACCTGACGGACAAACAAACAAAAATTAGTCATCATCCCTATTACATTCTCAAGTCAATACTACACTTATTAACTACACTCATCATCATTTTACAAGTATCTTTATAAATCAAAGGAAGCCTTCTAAGTTGAGACCACCACAATTATTATTATTATAACAATTATTTTTTCCTATAACAGAGCAAGAAGAACAAGAGGTTCACTCACGCACAAGAGATTCCGTACGTTCACGCAGGGATAGTGGCAGAGGTGCCGTGGGTAAAAGGGAGGGAGAGTGGCAAATCTTCGACCTTTCTCCCGCGATGAGTAAGTTTGAACCATGGCAAACCCATGGAAAAGCCTTTGCAGCCTAAGGAAGAGACAATATTTTTCAGCCAGTACGTCAGTACGTCCGCACGCGCTTTCTCCAGTGATGAGTAAGTTTGAACCATTACGAACCAATGAAAAGGCCTTTGCAGCTTAAGAGAATAAGGCAATACCTCTAGGCTATTACGTCGGAAAATTCTGGAAGAGCTACACCTCCACGTACGCACCGTAAGATTATTTTCGATATTGTGTTACATTCGTGAATAAATTATTAGTTATGTCGCTATAAATAAAAAAAAAAATAAGTGATAATTCTATAATGTAATAATATCATATTAGTTTAATTTTATTATCGGAATTATTAATTACAAATAACTTCATAGCATCATAACGTTAAAAACTATTTGTAATGCTCATTTTATGTAAAGTATTTCGAAGAATTGGTGCTCCTTTCGCGTCCGATGGGAAATCATCGTAGTTACTTTAGTATAGATGGGCAACAACACTGTTTTATTATCTATCCGGGACACATATTTCATTTTTTAGATAAATGTAATTTTCTAGTCGATAGAATACATATATAATTTTTATGGACCCTTCGCTGAAAGTTTGAATTACGCTGTAAACTTAATAATGTTTGGCACTGAAAATACTTTAACCTTTACTCACAGACTATTTGTCTATGCTTTTAGGTAACATTTTTCAACACTTGCAACGGTTAGCGACATACGGACCGCAGAGGGTTGTATATAAGATCGCTAAATATATAAAACTACATAAAATTTTGGTGCTTATTTATTTTAATTAAGTAAATCTGCATCCTTAATATCAGTTGTACATTTTTAAACGTTGTGCTAAAGTAAAATAAAAAAAGGTCAAGGTTACTAACTATTTACCTATTACTGTTGACGACAGCTTTACCAGCCTCTAGATGGATTTGTATTTTTTATGATTGTGTCGCTTTTAATTGTTTGCTGGCTGTCTTGTTGTTATTGTCTTGTTATGTATTGTGTTCATCAGTGTTTATGAAATACATTTTTCTTGGTTAATTTATCTTTGAATTTAATAATGCAATCCATGCTCGTGTTGGCGATAATAGTTAACGAAATTTAACGACTTTTACGGCTTGATCAAGATAAAGATCGGGACGCCTATAATAATTATTCAATAGGTTTTTGGATCCTTTACTAATTTACTTGCCCAATATGCTCTTAGTTATACTATGTAAAGTAGTTTTCGTTTGTAGCTAAATGCGGAGGTTAAGCGATTTTCGCAAAGGCTAGTCGGTGGATGGGTAACCAAATATTTATAATCTAAAGTTCCTCCGTGCTTCGGAAAGGACGTTAAGCCGGTGGTCTTGACTGCATCTACAGTCATTAAGACTCACCTATCCGCACTGGGCTCACTTGATGGATTAAGGCTAATTTTCCCTATTTGATTCCATACGTTTTTGAAGTGCTAGTGTTAGGTCGAAGATAAATCATTTTTATAGCACACCATATTGTATAAATTTCTATAGGTATATTAAAATTTGATACCATTTAGTTTTTCCATTCTATGTTATTCATTATATAAAGTTTTCACCACCTGCCCACCTACTAGACGAGCGTTTTGCAAATTGTGCTCAGTAGACCTCTGTGATTCCGCAAATTATATATATATTGGATTCCACTAAACTATTTGGGATGGATAAGATACGGGTAGAACACGCGTTTGATACAGTGCAGTAGGCATAGTAGATAGTATCATTTGTTCATTGATCCCTTCAGGGACAGAATCCTTTGTTCCAAGAAGTACTATAAAGTGAAGAAAACTGTTAGGAAATTACGTCTGAGCAGTTCTACTGTTGCAGTTGCTTGAAAACTAACAAAATTCTCCTTATTAAAATGTAATCATTAGTCATGTGTAAAAGAGAAAATAAAAGAAAAAAAACATGCAATTTTGCGTGGCTTTGTTTTCAGTAAAGATTTAAAATGTGATTTACAGAAACAGTTCTATGAATTCTGCAGTTGATATTAAATCATAACTGAACAGCATTTGTGAATCCTCCTTAGCCACCCATAAGGAAGGCCTGAGCCTCTTAAGTGTGGACGTAAAAGGGGCTGATGATGATGATGATTTGTGATTGTAATGACGCTAATTCTTCTCTTCGTTTTTCCTAATTGTTTTTTAATTAATTCAACATGAGTTGTAATCACACAACATATTCATCCAGTTTAAACTTCGCCTGATTTTAAAATTATTGTAAGGATTTAACTGCCAACATTCAATGGTCTCTGTTATTTGATGTCGCAACTTGAAACATTCTTGAAAAATAAATTGCACGAGGTTCTACTGATAACCTACAGTAGAACTGAACTCAGACGTATGTTTTACAATCAATTCTATACAGTTCTATTTCGTCTAAAAGTAGAACCAACAGTAGAACATCTTAAAATATGGGCACACCACATTTATGGTATAGTACGGAGTAACAACAAAAATCTTTTAGAGTTATAGTGTTAAGACGTTTGAAATAAAAACAAATCATACGTATATTAATGTACTTTTATTTTTAAATAAATATAACCGATAACATTTATTACATCACAGGAGCAGGGTATCATAAAAACACAATCAAGATCATAGCAAATACGCTACCAACGAGTTTTTTATGGGAACCATAGACAAATCGGCGAACCCAGTCATGTATCTATGTTGTCTATGATTCCCCAAAAAAATATACCTCAATTGACAAATCCCTTACACAATATAAATAATTAATTAAACACTACAAAATATTATTTATATCGTTCGAAATAATACTTATTTGCGAAACAGTACAGTTGCATATAGAAGTTTGTTAAGTTTTTTTTTATTAATTGACCTAATGGTTGGATGCTATTAGGCCTCTTTGTGCGATTTAACTTAATATAAGCTTTACAACAATTATTGAAATAGAAAATCGACGTCAGTATATTAGGAGAAAACTTTTGAATTAACATATTAGTTTCTAATATCAAAATCGTTAAGCAAAAATGATCTAATCTCACGATTGCGGGTCTGCTGACTATGGTTTGTCTTTATTTCGGAACGAGTAACAGAGACAAAGCATACAAATCGATTTAATAAATAGATTAGATCATAATAAACAATATTCACAAGTCCATTAAAAATACAAACCGACTATGACTATTACGATCTGATATATATTTAATTTGAATTGTTTTCTGTGCATTTGTTGAAATATTTTTGCAAAAATAAACAATATAACAAATATTGTTTATTTTTGATTAACGCTTCGAAGAACGAAGTCGTTGGCTTTGGTTATTATTCAAAATTTTAGTAATTCAGATTTCACTAATGTTGAATTCTGCATTACTGTTGGTGGTATGTATAAGTAAGTTTTGTGGTTGGCTAGAATGTACTCAGTTACAATAAGCTTAATAATTTAAAATTTAGGTTAGAGTTCAGGAAGTTTAAGGGTTAGGTACCTATTCGTTTATATAATCGCTGTGAACAATTATTAAAAATATAAGTTTAATTTTATTTAAGAAAAATTAAAATATATTCTTGGTTCACACGTTGAAATGCACAAAAAACATTTCAATTATATAACTACTAATATAATTACGAAACCTAAAGATATGCATAACTAGAAACAGGTTAATAGATAGTTTCTACAACTAAATACACTTTTTACAATCCGTATTACAATCAAGCGAAATACCTAAGTTATTTTTAAATAGGTTTTATTTTTATCCGTACGATTTTTTATTTCGTTTTAAAAAAGTGTCGATTTCACTCGCATTTAGATAAAAGAGACATATTTATTCAAAAAAGTATTACATATCAATTCGACTATTCTGATTGTGTATTATATAGTTTGGAATATGTAAAATACTTGATTCTTTCTGAGCAGTCCAATCTTAAGTAAAATCAGCAATAAATAAAGATTTCGACAATTTATCGCATCGTCCCGAAGTAACTTGTCGTTTTTGTATTACCAGTGATTGCGGGAGAGCTTGCAGTAAATCATTCGAGCGTGCACCAATTTGATTAAGCATTGTGTGCCTAACTGTACCCGAGTGAGATGCTATGATTGATATCGACAACTCAATTGCCAATGATTATACGGCCGAGTTCAATAGTACACACTTTTTTGAAACGAAACAAGCTTATAAATAACATTACAACTTAGTAAAGCTAATAATACTGTACACACCTCCGTTAAGGTTAGGCCATTTAGATTAAAACCTCCACTTCCACTTTTGCAAACAGGAAAACGAATTAAGTACCTAAACTGTACAGTTAGCGGCAATGGTACTTTGGCAAGATTAACTTACGAAATTATTTGAAAAAATATAACTATTACAGTTTAAAAAGTCAGTTATTTTCTCCCGATTAGCATTATAACGTAGAAAATGTAACACTAGATACTAGAATCTAAAATTAAATATGCAACCCTTACCAATAAAGTTTTATTAATAAATGAGGTACGTTAAAACCATTGTGACTATACTTTGTGGAGATGAATCATCTACATTATGACCTAGATCTAATTGTACAATCGGCGAAATAATAGCCGATATCTGTCAAAACACTCAGTGACGTCATTTGACACATGGACACTCGAGAGACAGTGGCCTGTTGTACTTTAAAAACGTATATAAACATGCTCATATCCAATCTAAAAATAACACTTATACAAAAATGCTAGTAATGGAACGAAACACTTCGACCTACAATCAATAAAATCTATTTAAATAAATAATAATCATATACACATTTGTAATAAAATCCTAGGATGGGAAATTCACAATATAAAAAAATACGAAAGATTATTGCATTTTTTTGGCATAAAAATGTACGCGTTATACAATGTGAATTGTGATTGTGATGTTACTTATTTTTATTATTAAAACATGATTAATGATATATTATTATTAGACAGCACGTATATTATTGGCAGTTACAGTTAAAAGAGCTATTTTCATTTCACATTTTGCACGGAAAAAGACGGATTATTACGGTCAAAAAACAAGAACACAACTTTAGCGACCCTTTGGCGGTTCTCACGGTTGCGTATTTTTTTATCATTGGCTGTACGTGTGTGCGCCTTGGTCTGCTTTGTTTTTCAAAGATAGCGGCTAGTGGCAATTGATGGCACGGCGCTGCAGTCGGCGTATGCGTCGATGCCAATCGTCACGCCACTCCAGAAGTAGGGTTCTTTCACCCACCGTTAAACCTGGTAGTCCTGATGAGTATCCTTCTTTTTCCACTCCTAGGATTAGGTATGATCTGTTGGCCAAGTTAAGATTTAATAGTTATTACACGAAGATTAAACTTCAAATCATGATGAAAAGTGTTGAACTTTCTAAAGACCACCCAAATAAACAAAAACTCTCATTTGTCTGCTTGAAAGTTTTAATAAATATTATTTTAAAAGGTTTTATGTATAAGGTCTTTTTGAAGAAAAAAATGAGAGGTCTATGTATGGTAAGTAAGTTGAAATAATACCAGTGATATATCGAGAGGTAAAATCGATTACCGTCGTATGAATATATAGTAAAAGTAGAAGATACATGCATATGACCTAAAAGGTGATTTAGCTCGTATGGATACTATAGATTTACGAGCCTTTTACACAATTTTTGAATGAATGAATGAAAAATTCTTTATTGTACACCAATGGACAAAAACAAATATATGGATACAATAAATGTGAATGCACAATTGTCGGCCTTATTACTAAAAAGTAATTTCTTCCAGGCAACCTTGTGAACTGAACGAAAATTATAGCTAAAGTAGATTAGAATAGGTTAGCTTATGGTGTCTCAAACTTTTGTAAACAACCTCAACCTAAGACTCCATAGACTACAGCTACAAATGAAAAAGCTGTTTGATTTGTTTGATGGATATGTATCAAAGTAGCTCGGTGGCGTAGTGGATAAGCGCCGCGGCCCGCGATCGTAGTCGTTAAGCAACTTTCGCAAGGGTCGGTCTCAGGATGGGTGACCAAAAAATTATCATCTCGAGCTACTCCGTGCTTCGGAAGGCACGTTAAGCCGTTGGTCCCGGCTGCATTTGCAGTCGTCAATACCCTCCAATCCGCATTGGGCCAGCGTGGAGGGTCATGGCCCATCCTCCTTAACCATCCATAAGGAAGGCCTGAGCCCCTGCAGTGGGGACGTAAAAGGGCTGGTGGTGGTGGTGGTGGTATGTATCAAAATGTGTACAAAAATTTCAGTTGTCCATAGAAGTTGTCAGAGTTAAAGTTGGGAAAGAAGATGGATACTCGGAGACTCGGTTTTTATAGAGTGCCCGGATCTCGGGGCTTATCTCCTCGGAAAGAGTATGCCTTAGGGTTTTAAGCAGAAGTAAAAAAGGTTAGAGTAATGATATTGATAGTAGTATGAGCTTACTTATTAATCTTGATCTTAGGGCACTTGCAGGCGAGGTCGCGCGGGCGCACGTAGAGCGCGGTGGTGCCGCGGCGCAGGCGCGAGCGAGGCGCGCGCTTGTACACCGCTTGCACGCTCAGCGTCAGCCGCGCCCACTCGCCGCCCGCCGCGACCCCGCCCCCGACCCCGTCGCTCGTCTCGCGCCCTACCACTTTGCCCATTATGACTGCAGAGAGACCATAGATGAGTGGTGGTATTTCATTGCTATTAAATCTGTACACTAAGTACAAAATAAATGAAATTCTTAACATAAACATCACCTTACGAATGTAATGGCGGCGTCGTCCATGTCAATGAATAACACAAGGGGTCATTTAATTCCTGCCCTGCGATTCTGTAAAATCCAGACCTGAACTCGAATTCACTCATGTGTCCGAATTCACGTAATTTAATCTAGAAATACTAAATACTTCTATTTGTTTTTCTCTCTGTGTTTATTATGTATTGATCTAGTAATGACATGGTTTTTGTAAATGTCATTACTCTTATTAAAGCTGGTGGGTTTCTTGCTGGTTCTTCTTATCAGCCAAAAGAAGTTCTGAACGAGTGGTGGGAAAAAAAATGTTGGACGATTCAAAAGTACTTTTAAGAAGTCTATTTGAATAAAGATTATTTTGACTTTTGACTTTGACTTGACTAAACAAAATTGATTGATCATACGTATCTCAGATATTTTAATCCTATATAATTTCGAAACTCACTTCATTTATGCCACGAAACGTTATAAGCAATTCAAGTTTGAGCGGATGCCACTTTTCGAAGTGAATTCAAACACCTGAGTGGATTCGAGCTCGCGTTTGAATTTTTACAGAATCGCAGAGCTGCTCAGTATTTTCGTGCCGAGGTTAGGTACTGTTTTCTATATTTAAGAATCCATAGAATAATTAAGAAAAATGTGAGACAGTTTTTCACTTCTGTCTTATACACATTGATTTAATACTAATTAATATTGTTAACAATCAAATAAAATGGCTTCTCCTGAGAGCCTCTCCCTCCGCGTTTTAACCGCGCACGCGAATCAGAAACAGCTTTTGAAAAATGCGGTGCAACCAGGCCCTGTGGGGCAATTATATGCATCTTATAATTTTAGATAAATATAAAAAGATAATTTTAGATAAATAGTAACTACATATTTATGAAAAAAGGCGAAAACTTCAAAACAACTATTATGAGAATCTATAAAGCCTTTTTAAATTATATTATTTGATCCATTTTGCATTCACAATGCTATACTGAAAATCTTTCAGTATAGCATTGTGATTATGATTGGATTTTAAAGCATTTTTCATTTGACTCTTAATGAAAAATGCTTTAAAATCCAATCCAATTGCATCCAGAGTCCCATCTCAGAGTGCAAGGGACAAAGAGGATTATTAAAGAATTTTCCATTAAGAAGACTTTTTCAAATTTCCTATTTGTATACTAACTCACCGTAATCTCGGCTGCAGAACTTGTTGAGGTTTAGTGTGCGTGCGCCGGCGCGGCACCGTCCGCACTGATCCGCTGCTAAACGCAAATAACGTACAATTCAATGAATCTGCCAACATTCTTCTATCAAACAGATTTGGTTTCCAAGACGACCAATCTACTATTCTATTCTGTAATGAAAACAGCCTCGAATTCGAAGTCGAGTACTGTCGTTTTTGAAGCAGGTTTTATTGCAACAACTTTTTTATAGAATAGTACTGCTGGTCTGGTAAATAGTATTGTTTACAGGTTTTTACGGCTTGATAAAATTTAAGGTTCCATTTTACACTAAACTTATTTTCACGTCGCTTGTATAGAAATTCATATGATCGAAAATGAAGTTAATATTAATTAAATGTTTGTTATGTAATAAAACATCGATTATTATATTTTCAGTTAGATGTAAATGAAACGATTTACCTTCTTCGTCACTGATAAATTAACACAGAAAAAAAAATGATTATGAACATGAAGATAGATGAATAAGCGAAAACAATTAATAGTAATACGACAGGAAAATGTATTCAACGTATTCTAAATTTATTGTTAATGTTTTGACAAAATCAATTATTTAAAACAAATAAAGCCTGATTCAAATAAGTAAAAGATGAATTTAAAGATCGATTAAAGAAAATATTAATTAAAAACAAAGACTAAATCAGTCAATATTGTTCTAAGCTGTACTAGCCTTACTTCTATTAATGTCATAGGATTTATGAACGTCTTTTGTACTAAAAACATGAATAGCTAAAGGAGTTTTTGTTTATGCTAACTAACTAAAGGCGAGTATGAAATATTCTAGATATTTTCAATTAGACTATGACTACATCGCAATTTTATCCTAGAAACAATTATAAATAAAATCAGCACGGTTAAGAACTTTTAACGCCCGTGCACCAAATTAAATAAAAAGTGAGGTAAGGTTAGATAGGTTAGGTTACTCAAAGACTAATATAGAAGAATTGTCATTTTTTATAAATTAGGAAGATATTTCAAATCTGTTGTTGGTGTTTTATTCATAGGTATTCTATATTCGTTTATATAATATGTAATATTGTTATGTGCCCGGACTTCGTATGGTGGATAAGTTAAATAATGAACAACTTTTGCTAGAATAGCAACACTGAATTCACGAAGAAATAATTAGCTGTTTCATACAAAATTGTAATGCTTCCAATCGCCAAGAGTATGAAACAGCTTTTTGTAAATTCAGTGTTGATTTCCTAGCATATGTTCAGTATAGTTAACTCATCCACCTCACCTGGCATCCTGACACATAATAATCTTATACCTTACATATATAGAATCTCAGAAGGACGCATTTCTTGTGACAACTGACAGTTAAATAAGAACTTTTTTATTCTAGGGCAAATGAAGTTACATTTGAACATATTAGTGATAATTACGGACGCCACCCACAGCTTTAACAAAGCTTGTGGTATAATAATGCTGATATTAGTTAATATGAATCAGGCTTTAGCAAAACATTGTTAGAATGTGCAAATAAACAATAATGGACTAGAATGTACGCATTGGGTAAAAACAATATTGCAGCTTATTATTATATGTAAAAAATAATCGCTTAGGAATTTATAATTATAAATTATTATAAGTAAGCGTACACGCCAATCCTCTACCTCAATCACGATGTCATGGCACTATCACGATTTCAAGTTTCACATTTCTTTCATTATGTATTTAGGGCAGAATATTCTTAACCGCAGATTTACAATAAAAGATGTGGACAATATTTCAAATCTTGGTTGTTTTCAAAAATGATAACAACCAAGATTTAAAACAACCAACTATTGTTTATTAAGGAAGATCTCTTTCTTAATAAACAATAGTTTCTGTTACTGTTAAAGCTGAAAAGCTGGAAATTTTATACTTTTGTTGTTTGTATGACTAACAGAATGAGTCTTCGCGAGCTCTATTATAGCCAAATTGGTATGCGAGTGATCATCACCGTCAGTTGTATGGTCATCGTGATGGAGATTTACATGCGGTGTGAATGAGGCGAGAGTGCAATGGAGGCCACTTACTACTTACCGCGGCCCGGCTCGCCGTCTACCGCCTCCATAGCCTGCACAGCTGTCACCACACGCGGTATACCTGCACACATTTTTTTTACGTTAACAATGACACTGATAGAATACGTATTTATACCTCATCGTCAGAATAGAACTAGTAGTGACAAGAATCGGTAAGAAATATGTAGTCAGGGTTGTTTATTTTTTGGTTCATATTGATCTTAATAATATTGATAATAAAAATAATTAATCTTTATATGGTGCAGTAAATAAGTACAAAATCAATTGTACGTTAATAACTGCATTAGTTCAAGATTGTTTCAGGAATAAGCGCCCACCTCGATCAAATGACAAATAAAAAGTCACTAATAAAGCAAAATACATAATAAAACGAACGATAATTATACAACATAATCACATCAACTTATTTTTTTATACAGATAATAAAAAAAAGATACTTAATAAATGATTCGACATCGATATTATATTTTAGTAACTATCCATTTAAAATATGTTTACATACTCGAAGTGGGAGAGTTATAAATTTAATTAGTATGTTTAGTCGGCCACAATAGCACAAGATAAAATTCCTAATCACGCCTTTTGCTTGTTTTTCTTCTTCGTTAATTACTTTTTTCAAACACCCGTGCCTGTTTGTATGACTTATCACCCTGCAATAACACTCAATTAGTGGAAGTAGAGTCTTGGCCTTCTCCACTTCTACATCCTTAAGATAAAATTGTTATCTTTTATTTGTCATTCAGAACGGTTGCAGTAGAGGAGTAGAATAATATTCCTTAGACAGCTATCCAAAACATCATGGATAGGTTTCCTAAGCCTATTCAAGAAATTATCAGGATTTGGAGACGAATCACTCGTTATAGAAAAAAAAAACTGTATTTTTACGTAAATTCAAAGGCTAATTTTTAAATAGTATTTACTGAATAATATATATATATATCAAACGTTTATTTTTTCTTTTTATTTAAATGTCAAAATATATTTTAAAATTATCTTAATAGTTTTCCAATATCCAAAAAAAAAACGGGTGAGCGGTATTGTTGTTTGTATAAAGCAAATAAATATTGGTATTATTGTAGTGTATTTTCTAAAGGTATCGGTGTTACTCACGTATGCACGGCGCAATGTGGCTCCTGGACTGCTGGTACCCTTTAGCGCAGCGGTTGCAGGTGGTGCCGGTGACGCCATCCTTGCACGGACACTGACCGCTCGTCTGGTTACAAATCTTGCCACTAGCTCCCACTGGGTGACAGTCGCATGCTGTAAATATGTAACATATATATAATCCCGCGTAATGTTTTCTTCTGAAACTTCAATAGTCTTCATTTATTTATTCATTTCACAAATCAAATGTCACAAGTATAATAGATGTTACATTGGATTACAGTTAGTGTGACATCCTGTTAGGGTGTAGCAATTGTATATAGCATAAATAACAATTAATAATCCATAACAATATCACTAATTCAGTTCAACAGTCTAACATACATAGAGTCCTAACTTATTATTGGGAGGTCACTTTATTATATGTTTATTTTATAATAATTTAATTAGTTTGGGCTCTTATCCTCAAAGAATTCCGAGACACTATAATAGCTTTTGTTTATAAGAAATTATTTCAAATGATTTTCAAAAGCTTTTGTTTTTTCGAGCTCTTTAATGTAATTTGGTATTTGATTGTGTTCTTTGAAATAGTGAAAAGATATATGGTATGAGCATCGTGTTTGGACAGCTGCTAGGACAAAAATACAAACTTTATTAGGTCTACCATGTCCTTCTAGTCAGGCAGCAGGGATAGTGCACAGTGTATTTTATTTCAGGATTTGTCCTAAAAACTCAGTATTCAGGACTGCAGCAGCATTATTATATTAGGATATCACAGGATTTTTCGATTATAGTTCTATTTTAAATGCTTGTACATTTAATGTGCTTCAATAAGTTTACTTGAATGAACAATATTTTTTAAAGTATTTATTATTA
The DNA here is from genome assembly GCA_918026875.4 of Diatraea saccharalis. Classification (NCBI taxonomy): domain Eukaryota; kingdom Metazoa; phylum Arthropoda; class Insecta; order Lepidoptera; family Crambidae; genus Diatraea; species Diatraea saccharalis. The sequence goes on from OU893337.1 coordinate 14,970,378, forward strand.
TGTGTTAAAAGTATACAAATGAGCTCAATAATTATCTACAATGATCCCGAAGATCGTATAAATCCGGATGTTAAAGGTTATTTGGCGATCTAAGTAGCAACTCAATTATATAAAAGTAGTGTCCGGGCACACGGGTCGCCTATTTCAGCTTATTTGTCTATGCTCCTATGAAAGTAAATACAGAACGTCTGCTTCACGGAACTATGAAAAACAGCGACTTACACTTACAAGAATAAGAAAGATTTTCTAAGATTTCTTCTATATTACTTGTTTATTTTGATAAATGTTTGTTTATTTAACCTTGGGTAGATAGTTTTTTTTTTAAATATGAAAACTCAAAAAATAAATTTGCGTCTAAGAATTTCGCAAACCGAATTATCGCGCGTTCTTTATTGTTCTATAATTCTATGGAGAATACCTACAGGTTAACCTTAGAAGTAGGGACAATAACTACAAACATTGATGGTGAAAAGGAATCCATATAACATACTTAAAAACCGAGAAAATGTATTTTCATTTATCCCGGTAAACTTTTACAAACTTTCCATAACGACATGTAACGTTTTGCTACCCCAAAATCCAAAAACTATGATATAAAGAGAGCGGCTAACCTGGTTAAATCATATATCTACAAACAAATTGCATTCCATCTTATGAAAAATTCTTAGCGAACTTTCTGTGGTATCAATTTCTTAGTTTACCCGGTTCAAAAGCCAGTCGTTTCGCTTGCCCGGTTAAGCGATTTCGAGGTGCAAAATATGTTCGGGGCGCCCTAGTTTATTGCGGCCAATGACTGACAAATGGCGTAGTTCGCTCTTTTTCGGTGGTCGTTACGGCGAGAGCGAAAACAAAATTGGTATTGTATTGCGAACGACGTGGTTTGTTTACGCTGATAGTCCTATGAATAGCAAATAAAAGTAAGGATGTTTACAGATCTCTTTCCCTATTACGGACAAGTGGATTTTCTACGAAATATATAAAATACCCATAAATTGACATAGCGCCGAGCCTGGGCGGCACTAGCGTGTAGGACATTTGGTTGTAAATACGCATTATATGTACGTTAAAATCAGGACTGGGTGTAAATGCATCCGCTATAAGGCCCTGATGATATGATAAGATAACTTCTGTATCTAAGTTCTCCTAAGCCATCCATAAGGAAGGCCTGAGCCTCTGCAGTGGGGATGTAAAAGGGCTGATGATGATATGTTTCTTAGTTATTTACACAATTGAAACCCAGTTGGACAGAAGTCAACCTAAATTTAATTTATATGTGAAACAGAATTGCTAAAAGATCGGTCTGCTAAATTTACTCGTCTCGTTTTATTATTTAAAGTCATATTCTATAGCATTCGAAACAAATCATTATTTCCAATGTGCTTAAAAGTAATCAAAATAAATGAAAGTTGTACAGTCAACAGCACGTCGGGTTATACGAAATAGTAAATATCTTAAAATGTTGAGGGTAGATGTCAAAATCTGTTGCATAAATTTAATATATTGTGGTAATTTGCCGAGCAGTCGTGTGAAAGAATGTGAATTAAAAAAATCGTTGAGATCTCATGTGTAAAATGCGAAGAAGGTTTTCCCCACCTCATAAAAATTCCTGATAGTTCTTTTGAAGAGAAAGAAGAGAGAAAATATACTGCAATATTATTTCATGTCATTCTTGCACACTCTTCTATAAAATTTACAAAGACAATCCTACGATTTTCCACAAAAACAAACTTCCTCCTAGACATCGATCATGACCACCCTCTATTTTCACAGCGCACTAGCAAAACATCGTGACCCAATCAAAAGCGGCAATAGCCGGGTACGAATGCCGACGACCGACCGGGTGTAAATAGCCCGGGGCCCGCGGGAGCTATTGGGCAGGCCCTCTTTATGGGGCCACACTATCCACTCGGTTATTCTTATTTTTATGGGGTCCCAATGTTTTGGTTCGTTTTCCTATATTTGAAATGTTACTCCTGACTTTATAAGGTGACTATTTCTTGAGATTTTGGATATTTATTTACTAAAAAAAGAGATACGAATATATTTTTTGCATTATATAAAATTGTCGTTGAACTTTCGCACATTATACGGTACAAAGTTTGCAGTGTTAGTTGGTTTATGATAAATTTGGAATTCGTAATACTGTAAGATACAACGTAATCTGTGAGCTAATTCTCTAATTACGAAATCTAGCGTGATCCTTTAAAAAGTAAAAGGGAAGAAAATATAAAAGCGATTTATGGAATTATGTATTTTTAAAGTTGCAATCGAGTTTGGAACGATTGATGCTTTGAATGATCAAGAAACATAATAAAAAGTATAATAACCCGTTGATAGATTGCAGTTAGCATACAACTATAGCGTTAAAAATATTTGTCTAAGACAATTAACATAAACGATATCGTTAATTCAATAGCAGAAGTTTGTGATTATCTTTTGAATATCAAATTTAAAGAGATTGCAATACATTTTAAAAGAAGATAAAATAGCCCCTCGAATCGAAGAAAAGCATACCAACAAACAATTTTTAGCAAGCTTACATAAAAAGCTTTATGCTTTAATACACAACCTTTAAAAGTGTTTTAACTGCATGTTTAACTTATAAATTATATCAGAGCATGGCATTAACCAATGCCTTTCCGACATAAAAATGTCCACGTATTTAGAATAAGCTAAATAATTTTATTGATTAATAAAACGATTAATTGCACTATGCGATGTTCTATATGATATAAAAAAAATTATGTCGTTGTTTTTTGAAAATAAAATCTTCAAATTATGATATAATTGTTGTCGTTTAAGTGACCCTTATATCTTAGTATAATAGTTGGTAACGTAATAAGATGTCCTATTATCATATTATAAACAACTCTGTGATTCAGTGTTACTTAATAGTTGATAGGAGCCGGGCACAGGAGGTTAGCACACTCGGCCTGCGATATGGTTGTTAAGGAATTTCAAAAATTTCCCGGGCTCCTTCCGTGCTTCGGAAGGCATTTTAAGCCGTTGGTACCGGCAGCACCTACAGTCGTTAACAACAACCCGCAAGGGGTCCGCGTGGTTGGGTTGGTCATGGCCTATTCTCCCTATTCGTTTTGATTTCATTCCATCCACAGGGAAGGCCTTAACCTCAGCATTGGAGACAATAACAGGTGATGATGATTATGAATAAATATAGTTGCTAATTTTATGGGTAATAAAATAAAGCAATAAAAAAATGTATTAATAGAATAATTAATAAGTAATGAAAAGTGCAGTGGTTAGCATGTTCGGTATATGATGCAACGTAACATATTCGTAGTTTTTTTATTTTGCCGAGATTTTTTTATCTTATAATTTATCATCATCCATAAGTATTCTATTTTAGTTTCACGGATCACTGATAAGTAATGGTAACTCTTTAAAATAACTGCTTGCCACTATTTAAAAACTATTGTATAAACCATTATAATTTGTTTCCGCAAATATGAAACAAAATTTCATTCCTGCTCATAGGTAATTAGCATATAATTAATGTATCACATTCATCTACAGTGTTATTAATAAACAAGGTTTAGCATTGGAGTAACGATGAAACTGCACTTAGTGTTAGTTTACAAAATTCATATTATTAAACAGAGACTTAGCAAAGGTTAAACTAGTACGAGGTTTACGGGAGTAATATTCACTCATAGAAGGCAGTAGGTTTGTTTATTCTCTGTAAAGTATGAATTTGGACTAATATCAAAATTTCAATTTTAGCGTAAATTAACTCAGGCGCTAAACTTTGTTTATTAATAGAATCAAATCAAATAAATTCAAATTCTTTTATTCAGTCTGGGTTTATATATAGCACTTGTGGAAGTCGAAAATAAATATATATATACAGCACTGATGGATATTAAGATATTGATATTTTAAATGTGTTTTTTACTTTGTAGCCAAAGATTAATATTGATCGATTTAATAATAAAATTGATTTCGAGTTATTATGTGATCAATTATTATTTTTTGGCACTTCATTTAACGCTATTAAGCCATCATCCATCTCTGTTTGTCTTATATGTTAACTTATATGTCTCAATAAGCCAGTCATTATTGTTTTTCATACTTATAGTAACGGGTATTAGATGCGATTTTTATTTGTTTTTATAGCAGTAACGCAGATGTTTATAGTGAGTCCCTAGGCTTACAATAATATCTTAAAAACTCTCATTTAAAAAATGGTATTAGTATCACTTATCAGAAGTTGTTAAGCACTATATTTAGTGCTAATTACCTATAAGGCTATTGCCTTGCCGGGCTATTTTACACAATATGTTCCTTTTTTTGCTTTGTTTATTCTTTTTGTCCAATATTGTTAACTTAAGTACATAAGTATTAACATTGCATATTTTAATATATGGTAATATCCTCCTAATGTTGTTGTACTCTCAAATTTATGAAACAAAATTGTAACGTTTGAATTTGACAAACATAGGAGCTCATATTATATTATTGTTAATTATTCTTATATTTTATAGGCACTATAGGTCTATTATAACTTCAACAATTTACAAAAAATATTTTCTAGCAATAAAACGAATGCTACATATTTATATCCTTATAAAAACGTTGGCTTTGAACATCTTAATGAATATTTCTAACAATAGCTATGTGATTTTATTTCTTTGCTTGAATAATTTTTAATTTAAGATGAAGTTAAGTGGCTTGTTAGGAAGTTTTAACAATCGAACTCTCGTAAACTGACTAATGATCTCAATGTCTGAACCATTTCTAACTTTCTTCTTTCAATTGACCACAATATTGTGAAAAGTTTGTTAATGATTCAATAATGTATTGGACCATGCCTTATAATATCTCGTGCAGTTGTATTTATTCTACCTTATATGTATTTACTCAATGAGATTAAATAAATATTAGGTAGAAAATATTTTGTTGGGAACTTTTATCATTAAAATTTGATGTTGTGACAGTACATTTCCTTTTTGTGAAATAGAATTGCTTGTGTAGGTCGGCAGTATTCATTTTATTCACTAAATAAACAAATGCATTCATATTTACATTTTTTCTCCTGTAACTTAATGTTTTTTTTGTCCTAGTTATGGGACTTAGTGGCATACTCAAGAGTGTAGAAACATGGTTAAGTCGTCGAAGTCAGCGCTAGGTATTATTAGTTTACTTATTATAGTAAGATTAAAACATATACTTACGTTTACAAGCTTTCTTGTGAGAAATAGGCTTGCTCGGGTCGCGATAATATCCCTCGCGGCAGTAGTGGCAGTGCCGGCCGGCGGTGTAGTGCCGACACTTCATGCAGACACCGCCGGACTCACGGCCGGACATTTTGTATAACTCCATGTTGAAGCGACATCGACGGGCATGGCCATTACAGTTGCATTCTGCGAAATAAAAGAAAAAAATGACAACAATATGAGTAATTATAAATATGAATTAATTAAAGTTATTAGTCAGAGTACGATTCTTACAAAGTTCTTTTAGATCCAAATTACTCAAATGGGATGTAAATGTACGTTAAATTGAAGCTGTACTCGTATACTAAGTATATAACAAAGGAAAAGTATTGTACAATAGTAGCTCGGTGGCGTAGTGGATAAGCAACTTTCGCAAGGGTCGGTCACGGGATGGGTGACCAAAAAATTTTTATCTCGAGCTACTCCGTGCTTCGGAAGGCACGTAAAGCCGTTGGTCCCGGCTGCATTTGCATTAGTTAATACCCTCCAATCCTCATTAGGCCAGCGTGGAGGGTCATGGCCCATCCTCCTTAAATAACCATCCATAAGGAAGGCCTGAGCCCTTGTGGTGGGGACGTAAAAAGGGCTGATGATGATGAAAACAATGTTAACGTTCATCATTGTTAATTAAGACAGACAAATTTACCTACCAGAAAAACATTTAAGTTTTACCCACACCAACATAAAAATTATTTCCATCAACAAAAGATCCTTGATTTTAACATTTTACTTTTATTTTATGTCTTTATGCCCCACACTCCACAAAAGACCTGTCATAACCAAAATTAGTATGTCAACATACGATCAATTTATTATCTTCAGTTTCCTCTAAAGAGCATTCATAAATCAAAGACGAAAATCTATTAAGAGGATTGCGTAAGCGCACATATTTTCGTATTGCGTTTACGCCTGTGTGACAATGGCCGATAAATGTCATGTTTGATAGTTCGAGAGAGGGTAGATGCATTCAAATAACTTGTGTCATTTGTATAATCACGTGCAAAAGTGATATATAAGAAATTTTAAAGGTATAACAAGATTTAAAAGAAAAACACTTTGTAATACATAGGTTATGTTAGAAATTAATAATAGAATGAGACAAAATTAAAAAATAAAATTATAACAAAAAAGTTTTTTATAAACAAACTTATTTGCGCGCACTAAAACGTAAATAATATTTTTTATTTATTTTTTTTAAATAATACCTTTCACTCAGTCTGTAAAAAATCTTGGTGTCATATTTGATTGCAATATGTCTTGGAGCCTTCATGTCCGAGAGATTAGTAGGAGGGTATTTGGTGCATATAGCTCACTTAAGCGACTTAGGAATCTTTTGCCGACTAAGACTAAAATCACTCTTGCTCAGTCACTTCTTCTCCCTTTGCTTGACTACGCTGATTCATGTTATACAGACCTAAGTGTCGTTTTCCTAAATAAACTTGAGCGACTGCAGAATTTGTGTATCCGTTTTGTCTTTGGTCTACGTAAGTATGATCATATTTCTGATTATCGTACCCAACTTCAGTGGCTACCTATCTCTCGTAGAAGAGACTGTCATATCCTATCACTCCTATATTCCATCCTGTTTCACCCACACACACCGCATTACCTCAAAGAGCGCTTCGTCTTTCACTCTACGAATCTTACCCGAGATCTGCGGTCTTCCTATAATTTATCTTTAGTCATGCCTTCCCACAATACTGATTTCGTAGCCAAGTCATTTACAGTTAAAGCAATCAAACTATGGAACTCTCTGCCTATAGATATCAGACGCGCGCAATCACGGAACTCATTCAATAAATTGATAAAAGAATATTTCCTCAATCTGGACTATTCCTCTTGAACTTCCAATCTATTACTTTACTATCGTAAGTTTTATTTATATATTTGCACTTTATACGTTCTCGTGTGTTGTTTCCCCTATTGCACTAACCCGCAGTTAATTTTTCTTTATTGGTATCATTTCCTTTAGCCTAGGGTCGCCTGGTAGAGATTGCTACCTTAGCAATAAGGCCGCCTTTTGTGTTACTGAATCTAGTTTTATGTACCTTTCTTACTGTATTTCATAGTGCAATAAAGAATATTCAATCAATCAATCAATCAATAATATTTTTATGCAAGACAAGTTCATAACGTAAATGTTAAAGTAATTATAACAAAAATTTTTTCAAACAATATAGGTAATTGACTTGAAAAACTTGTAGCGAAATCACAGTTTACATAATTAACAGTTGAAATCGGTGACAAGGAAATAGACATATTTTTTACGTTTTAATGCGCAAAAATAAATGCTTGTTTTTATTTTTTTCTTTCTAACTAACACATAAATATACGAAGCGATGCAAAGATACGTGAACAGTTTTTAACATCTTACTTTATGACAAAACTTCTAGCCGTCAGCTTTAATTTAGCAAATTGCACTTCTACGTTACACATAAAAAGGCCAAAACCGGGTCATCTACCCTACATATATTGTAGCCATTTTCAATTTCAAATATATGTATATATATATATATATATATATATATATTTTATATTACCTATTTTATTTATCCTATACACATATTGTTTTGTACAGAGCTGTTCACAGATTGATATAAAGCAGTTATGTTATTGTGTGCACGTCATGCCTGCGCACGCGTACGCCCCTACCACGTAAACCTGTCAACACGTGCGCCGCTAAAAGCATAATGTTACATAACAGATGGCATTGGAAAATATTACCGGTCGCCTTTGTATCATGTGAACTTTATGCGTTAGATGTCTGAAGAATGGTGTTTTGTTTGCTTATACGGAATTACATATAATTCTGTTTTCAATCTAATAAGAAGGTAGTGGGAACTGGTTGATGTATTAAACACAATCAAGGTGCAGTTTAAAGCCATAATTAAAATTGAAATATTAAGTTTGCGTCGTAAAAATATTGACTTTTACGACAAATTAATACATCAATTTGACTTTATTAAGTTACGTGAAAACTTAACTTTTATGCACCTACCTACCTATTCTTCTTGATTGTGTTATTTAAGTTATTTCCTTTCTCCTATCGTTTTTCTTAAATTGTATATAATGATATATTATTCATCCTGAAGTTTTAACGTTATCAGCTACATCATTGTTCAAGTTTAAAAAATAAATTAATACATTTTCTGTGTCAAAACCTCATCTCTAACGAACCGTAGCCGTATTAAGGTCCCAAATAAATTTTCGTTCCATGTTGACGTATCCGATTAGCCGACGGACGAACAAATGCGTCATTTATTTCTTTTTTTATTCCCGAGCACGCGCGTCCGCTGGCGAAAGAAGTTTCGGAAGCTACTGCTCACGTAGAAATCAAATACTAAACATTATTCAAATAGCACTCTTATTGGCCCAACAATAAGGTACAAGGTTAATGTGAAAGTGGGGGCAACGAAATTAGCCACTTTTGTGATCGCCGTCAATGAAATAGTACGTGTTCTCCTTGATTTCTTTCCAGGCGTATTCCTTCTTTTCCTTTTGGGATGTTAACACGATTTAGCTGACAGTGCGATCCGATTATAAATGAAACTTTTCCTGGTACCGTTTGATGGCACGTTCGGTTAACTAGAGTTTAACTAAACTATAGTTAGTTTGCTAAGAAAACGTGCTCACTGGTGATTAAATCGTTTTTCAAGTAAACGAGAACCGTAAGAAGTAAACTTATATTAATGATCATTACCCATAGACTGTAGCCATGAAAAGGGTTTAGAAACATTTTAATTTAGCATTTAAAATTTTAATTTGACATTTACAAGTAATTATTTTCTGTATCAGTTTTAAGTATTTCCATTACCTTTATAAAAAAAAGGATAAAAAAGTTACCGTTAAACTTAGGTATGGGACACTTATTCAGCTACCAGAGACCCTCGATATTTGAAGTGTTTTTATACTATTTAAAATATAATGGCAATTTGAATGCAAAATTTACCAAATATAATATTTTATTTAATAAAAAAAAAAAACAGGGAAATGTGTCAAATAAATTGTATAATTATCAATATAGGACCGAAAAACATCACCTCTGGCAAGATATTAACACGCGTCTTCGCCCGCGTTAGTTATAGCCTATGTCACCCGCGTATGATGTTACTTACGTTGGTGAAAGAACTTTTAAAATCGGTCCAGTAGTTTCGGAGTCTATGCAATGGAAACAAAGAAACAATCAAATCTTTCCCTTTTATAACATTAAAGTAGATATACATTTTAAAGTGAAAGTATCTTAAATTAAATTCCTTCGTATGTTTTCTAATGAAAATCTCAACGATATTCTTACAATATTCCTAAAGTTTCGAACACATTCAACTGACAATGTAATTATAATTTCATCTATATTATAACACTTAATCATTGGGACCCCTTTAGGTTCAGAACATATAAATTGTATTATTCCATCTAAAGTCAGACGTCGTCAACCTAAGAGAGTTTAACTTTATCTAACGGGCGGGTGAGTCTAAATTGCTATACGTGACGTAACGAGTTTATTAATTAAATCAATCCTCGCTCTCGCTATGATATCAGGCGCTTAATTACTGAAAAGGTTCAACACCCCTGTTACAATCATAATTTTGAGCACATTAAGAACCCTTGTAAGGGAGGTTTTTACATAGAACTTAAAATTGAAGTAAAACATAGATAAGCGTATTAATTGCCATGAATTTAGCGTTATTCTAAGTAAAAGTAATTCTTTATTATTATATACATTAGCTTTTCTTCCTCGCAAACTTAACCTTATGTCACCCGCGTATTATGTAGCCTCCCATAGGTATTTTTCTTAAATCAATGCAGACAATTCTGGTGTATGACTATTTCTGCTTGGAGCAGGCTCCTATCATGAATTTCCATTTCTTCTGAATTTCACAAGCAAAGGCTGTTTGAAGCAAAAGCTCATTTGAAGTTAAAAACAGAGTACATTAAATAAGCCTGAAGGGTTTTAGTGTGATTAGGGTCGTCATTATATATTTCAACACCGTTGTCTCATGGTTATTTTGTAAAATGACGCTGTTTGTGCTCTTTATGGATATACTTCAAAATAACCTCGATAAAAACTTAATTAATATTTCGAAGCAAAATTACAAAAACCTAAAAAAATCACAATTAACACAAATTGAGAAAAGAAAATATTTGTATTCGTTTCAGGCAATACCAGCATTCGTCGGGACGTCCGTCGTCATCGACAGCTGATTGACAAATGGCTCGTCGCCGTCGAGGGAAGGCCCTCAGCGCTTAATAATTGCTCCGTAATGATTGATTTCGAGTAAACGATGTTATGAAAAATCGAATAAACCTTTAATTAATTTTTCCGTATAATTTACGTAACAAGGTGAATGTTGAGAAATAACGTTATTAAAAATAGATGAGTCTTATGATTAAAATTTAAAATTTATATATAGATAGGTGATGATTAAAGATTTATATATGCCTCTATTAGAGGCATTTACTTAAACTAGACAAAATTAAAAAATAATTAGCTTTGGGTAGTTTGAGTTTTAGAATATTATTTAAATCGTTGCTCAGGTACAAGTCAATTGTATGTATTCTGCTTAAATTTACACGTCTTCATGAGAAGAACTTAGTTAAAATAGGCAACAGCTATTCTGTTAAAAAACAGCTTCGAATTCGAGCTGAGCGCTGTTATGACATAGATCTGAAATGAATGAATTTTGAATTAAACGTGTTTATATTCTTAATGAAAAATGTTTAAAAAATCCACTTTGTCCCTGCCACTCAGAGATGAGCTCCGATCACTGATCTACCTAGGACCTAGCAGGTCACAATAACTGACGAATTTTAAGCACTTATTACTTTTTCGCTATTACTGAGCGTATTTTCATCAAAGTTCAGGCAATCCACCCACATATTTTAACTTTCGATAAAAATAAAAATTCGTTCTAATTACTATATTTGATCAAGTTTGCATTCAAAGTGCTATACTGAAAAATATTTTTAGTTGAAATATTACTGAATAAAAGTCAACGTACAATTATTCCTTTATCGCTAGTAATATATGAAATATGGTTTTTTGATTGAAATGAGTGTAATTCTGTGGACCGGGATTTGTGTGTATGGCTCACAATATAAAATAAAAACTTTGATACCTTGTAATGCCTAAGTTTTTTAAAGTAAGTAATTAATCTCCGTTAGAATTCATAATCACAACTGAATTTTCATTTTAATATAATTGAATTAATATTGCAGCTGAATTAAGCATGACTAAAGTACCTAAGTGGTAAAAGCATACATAAACATTATTTTTTGTCGTTGTATTTTGAAAATACTTGTACAATTAAAGATAATCATAACAAAAGCAATCAATCAGAATGTTTATCATTAAAAAATATTCTTGAGCACAGTTTATTTATTGTATTATGATATCTTTCTCGATTACTATACAAATTATTATATCTTAATCATAACTTTAAAATAAAAAAATAATAATTTTAGTTTTTTTTTGTATTATAAATCAAGATTAATAAACAGTTTACACATTAATTCGGTGGAAAAATACAAGTACATAGTATGGCATGACAGATGACAAAGCTCGTAATGTATTTACTTTTGGCCACCATGAGCGCTGCGATAGATTACGTTACCCACACCTAGTCCTTCGCACCCAGCGAATAGCAAAACAGCCATCAGTTTAAGTTAGCTATGTAACATTTACAATCATAATTGAGGTATCAATTATTATTATCTAACTGCCGGTTAGCACACGGGTGACTAACACAGTTGGTGAGTAAGTTCTGAACCCACTCTGAAGCCATACGTCTTGTATTGGAAGCAGGCCAAACTTTGAGTACCACAATTGCATTTACACGCCCTATTTGTGTGATTATCCTGTGATTTATAGTTTTAGAGCCGCTGGTGTTTGATTGACAAAACTGATGCGTCGCCTGGTTCGTAGAAAGAGATTGTGTAAATGCCAATGATCAATAGTAGTATCTTTTGCATGAGATGTCTTTATTGCTGAAGAATTAACAGTTATATGGATGATGGTTGGTTTGCTTTAGACTTTGGAACGAATGCCAGATGAAATTGATTGTCGGAATGAAAGCAAAAGGATTTTGAAGCTCGAGGAGGTTTAAATACTCGTTATGCACAAACAATGCTTGAGACATTTTCTAACAGTCAAGCTTAGGATGATGTCGAACAGATAAGTGGCAATGTGTGTAAAATAAACAATATAACAACTATAATTAAGTGTAAATAAATAATATATATATAATCTGCTTGAAGCTGCATTCGTTTAAATTTCATATCGAGTGGTAGAAAGTCTTATGACTAAAGGCAGGGAGTTCCACAGAAGAAAAGACTTGATGGAGAAGGCACATTCATGATTAAAATAATGGCGTATTGTCGGAAGCTAATGATTATAAAACCGGTGAACATGTATGTATCGAAAGAGTAGTGAATATGAAGAAAAAAGGCGCAATGCAAGGCCTTGTAGCAATCTGTTCTCACTCTATAAATATTTTTATGTATAGCTTTATTCCAGATACATTGCGTGGTAATCAGAGAGAAAGCACTCCCACAAGGCACGGACCTTAAATAAAAAAGCGCCTTTTTCCTTCAGATTCACAACTCAGTTATAAATTATTGTATAATAGCATTTGTATACAACACAAAATGTTAGACTTCTGTAACGACATTTGCAAAACGCCACATGTAAAAAGCAACCAAAAAATTATATGTTCTCGTATATTCCATTCGAACTTTGTGATTTCTCAACAGTCATGCAAATATAACAAAACGATACTTTAAAAAAGCATCAATGGTTAAATATGTCGTTACCTTTTGATAATCTCGTAAATGTCGTAAAACGTGTATTTTATCATACCATTAGCGTAAAGCTCGCTACTTAACAGTACCGGGCGCCGACACAGTGTATCGAGCCTGATAATTCCAGACACCTCCACGGAATCCTTAATGACCACTAAGCCACAGTATAAATATCATTTCAGTAGATCAAGACGGCGTTTCAATTAGTTTAACTGCAATTTATTAAAGTAGGTAAAAATGATATTTGATCTTTTGTTTAAGACGTAATAACGAATATCGGTAACTTTACAGTTGACAGTGGACGATTGACAGGTTAAAGTGCGATAGGAAACTCTGTTAGGATTGCATGTCCTTATTTGAATCCTTAGCTCGGTACCTTAGTTGGAAGAGCACTCAACTGGATAAAGACAAATCGTTAAAGTAGTTTGTTTCTAGAGTAAAATAATTAAAATTAACAACTTAAAATTAAATTTTATATATCCGTGTGTGTTTCTTTCTAAATCACGAGTATCTTTTTAAGTGATTTATAAAACTTGAATGAATCTGCTGTAAGTAGGGTTTTTAGGAAAAATGTATGTAGCTACACTGTGTTAGCGGTATTGCAATTGGCAATAATGATAATCAAATCAACACATTGGACACCTGTAAATGGATTTTTATAGCTTATGGTCCTACAAACGACCAATCTTTGTCCATAATTCTGAGATGCAACTTTTTTCGAAACGTGTAAGGGTCACATTTTTTTAATTTTTTTTTTTGCTTATTTTTGTCACTTATTGACTGAACTAGTGATCGTTTCGTAAGGGGCAGTATATAAAATGGCATTCCCGCTGTCTGTACGCTGAAATCTTTTTAACACACCACGGGCTTTAATGCAGTTTTTATCAATATACAGAGTCATTCAAGAGGAAGGTTTATATTAATAATAGAAGTCTACGCGGGCGAAGACGCTGGCGGAAAGCAAATATAACACTTTTGTTCAATAGCGCATGTTTGTAACCTACATTGATCCATAAACCAACAACTATTTTTTTTCACTTACACAAATGTGCCATCGGTAAATCGACTTATATAAATTAGCTAAGATACGTCGTTCAATAAAAATGTGCATTTATGAAGGTTGAAAATTTACTCCTCCGTATGTCTGCTTTGCTTTGTCCTTTTTTATATTTATTTTACCTTTGCCCAGGCCTCCTTTATACATGTAGAAATGTCATTCGTTCATCAAAAACTGTATGATATCTGGCATCTTCCAGTTGTGGAATATCATACAGTTTTTGATTGCGGAAGATCCAGTTGTGGAAGATGCCAGATATCATAGTTTTACAGTTATAGTCCCGTCTCGTAGAGTTTCAATGAAATAGGTTTTATTTGATTGAACCTCTATTCTGTGACTGCGTTAGGAATCGAGTTCGAAGGTGATTTTATCACAGAATTGCTCTGCAGTGAGTGCGATACTGTATAGATTTCATATGATTCACGTGATAAATATTTAAAAGACAGAAGTTCTTTTATGCGATTTATAGCCAAACAAAACTTACAATTATCAGACTTTACTTTAACAAAGCATTAAATATTAAAAACTTTTTGGAGGAAATTATATAATGAAAAGTTAATTTGAAGGGACACTTCAAAAAGGTAATGGTGGAAACAGTATTTTTAAGAGATTGCATTAGTATTATAATTCGCTTTGATCGAGCGCCGTGGACTAAGAAAATTTAATATGCAACCTCCGGACATCAAAGCGGGCGCGGAACATGAATTAAATACGTTACGTTTGTTGGAAATGCTCAAGGTAAAAGAGGAAGCGGAGGTTTTATATTCGTAATTGTGATATTTTAAAACATAAAGTATTTCGGTTCTGGAGAAACATTAAGTTAAAGAGTTTTTATCAAGTAATAATTGAAAAGTTGATTCAGGATTTCTCGAACTCCTGATAGTAATAATATAAAAGCTCATGAGTATCTTCAAGTATAGGTCTCCCTGTCGCTTTCTTTAATGGTATATATCTAATTAGTATAAGAAGAAGTCAAAACTATGACGCTTATTCCCACAGGCGATTTAGAGGTTGAGGCTGTAGTGGCGTTTACTCCGACTTGACAAAAGATGCAAATCGAATGGAATAAACGAAAATATTCTCAAAATGAATTAATTTTTCAAACTTTAATTATGATCTTGATTTTATATTTTTCTGATATTAAAAGAGGTTTTGTTTTTGTTGATTTGTAAAATGTTTATTTGTTCACAAATATAAATATAAAGAGCAAACCAGCGAGTAGAATAGATTATATTTCTTGATTTATAAGGCAATGACGCTATAAGTATACTACTTTATCTCCATATATTATTACGTAGAATATTTCAAATCAAATTCAAACTGTGCTACTAAGTTGCATACGTCCCAATAACATGAATGTGTATACTACATTATTTGTTTGTTTTACTCAAGATTCGGTAAGCATTATTACTATGCCCTCAAGTAAGTAAAGTACATATGAAACCAATGGCAAGCCTCACGACTACCATCAATTACTCTACACGTATTTCTCTTACCCATGGGGCATGCTCATAAGTGACCTGGCAGTTTCACTAAAATTAATAATACATAGGTTGTTTCGTATGTAAATTCTCTAGGTAAATACATGACATTAATCATTCTACTTTAACTGCCACTTATTTCAATTTTTGTTAGTAGGATCCTAAGCAGTAAATCCTATTTTAGCAAATTTACTGATTTAAAATGTTTTTAACTTTATGATAAAGATCTATTTATGCTGAATATTTTTTATAGTTTTATTATTATCGATTAAAAACTCTTCGTTTACGTAAAAGTATCCGTTTCTTTTCATAGCAGATTCTGAAAACAACGACATGATAATCCACACAATATAACTATTACTAACTAAATATGTGAAAAAAACAATATTATGTACAAAAAAACTTTCAGCTTCAAGTAGGTATGCAATTAATTATAGTAAGTGAATTTAGTTATCCGCTATTTCTTATAGTTTGTACCAAATCATCAGACAGCAAATATCATTTGATCCACATCCTGGTTTCCATTTTCTTGGAGATGCATAATTATAAAATTGCTTTTTTCGTGATTGTTTACTGCACGAGAAGAAAACGTGTATTGAGATGAAACAGCTCTA
Organism: Diatraea saccharalis; assembly: GCA_918026875.4. Classification (NCBI taxonomy): domain Eukaryota; kingdom Metazoa; phylum Arthropoda; class Insecta; order Lepidoptera; family Crambidae; genus Diatraea; species Diatraea saccharalis. The sequence continues at coordinate 14,986,561 of OU893337.1, forward strand.
GGGTGTTTATAAACAGTGTAATTTGCTTACAATTTTTGACATTTATTGCTATGAAATGTATGTTTTGTTTTAGGGGAATGTTTTATGGGAAATATATATTTTTGTGTTTGTTACTTTTTACTCTATCTTATATTATATTATCGTTCTACGTAAAGTTGAAGGGATACAAATCACGATAGTACGTTGTTTGTAGCTGCTTCTTTTTCGAATGGCATTTAACTGGATTCTTCCAGGAACTTTTCCAGCGTTAAGTTATGATAGTTGTCGTTATCATATGACATTTAATTGTATTTAGACTCTTTTATACCAAGTATATCTAATACTTATAGTTGTTTTTCCGCGACTTTCCCCTCGTAAATTATAGTCAATTTCACTCACGTATGATGTAGCTTCTATAGGTGAAAGAAATCTGTGGTTTAGGAGCATATTCAATGCGAACAAACAATCAAATCTTACCTGTGTATAAATGTATGTCTAAGCTTCGCTATAGTACTTAAATCACACTGAAATTAAATATGTCGTCGTGTTGTTCGCATTTACGGTATATTTGCATTGGTCGATAGGGTCCGCGTTTTTGCGTATGTTAAGTTATTAGAAAAAAAAAAAATTTTTTTAATATCAACAGGGGCATTAATGACTGACGTTAATGACCTTTTCATTTCCTTTTTTTGGCTTCCCTATTACTAAGACTCCGATTTCCGTCTAGACAGTTTAAATGTTCACAAATTATGTATAATAAAACAAAAGGAACTAAATATTTGAGGGGAGCTCCTCCCATAAAACAAATGTTTTTTTTATTATTTTTAATAGATAATGGTATGTACGTTGGCCGGTTTTTATATAATATTAATGGCCATCAAAGAAGATAGGAACAATATTCTTAAAATATTTTTTTTTTATTAAGTTATATATTTTTTTATCAATAATATACGTCCTTAATAAAAACACTCATACTAAAATTATAATATGGTGTATAGCATAGAGTAAATTTAATTACCTAAATATTATTTCAATTTTTAATAACATTTAGACATAAAAGCCATAGATATACAGAAGAATTAATTACGTAACTTTACTCGGTAATTTTAAATCAATCAGCAGTATTTTAAGGCCGTGTGTACACAGCGTGGCGCGTTAAGGCATGTACACATGTACATACCATTACTAACGAGCGCGCACCTCGCTCCATCGTCAAGAACAAGAGCCCCATTTTTGAATCACTCGCTTAAAATTCTATAGTCGTCTACGACTTAAGTCATACAGTCTCTACTTTTAGTCACATCATCATAAGCCACTGTTTTCCTGCACTTTTGAATCGTTTATCTCGGTAATGCCAACAGTTGCAAATAAATGTTTAATTTTATTCATTTATTCCAGAAAAAATAAAACCTTAAAAATTATCACAATGAAAACTAAATTTCAAAATGTAATTTGGAATCAAGATTCCTTAGAGAGTGTAGAGGAGCACTAAGAGAGGATTTTTTGAAAATTTTACCCCGAAGGAGCTAAATTAGAGGATGAAAGTTTTTATGGATTTTTTCATTTCTGGACTTAAAACAAGATCACGCAGGCGAAGTCGCGGGCAAACGCTAGTTATATTATAAAAGTAGTAAATGAACACTCGATATGAGGCGAATTATTCAAAAATAGAGCTCCTATACACCTTCCTAATTTAATTCGAATCGAGTTCGCGCCATTTTCTTTTCCTGTTCCTTTTACAATCATTTCTCATGTTCGTGATTGGAAAATGTGTTCGAAAATCGAATTAGAGAGATACGTGTTTTCTTTTTGTCTTACTTTTTAGTAAATTCTATGTTCATTTTTGGAAGTGTAGTTTTTTTATGTGATAAAACGTTTAGTTTTGTATGTAGAGTTCTAACCGTGTATTTTCGTAATTCTTTAAAGTTTAATAAAGTTTAGATCAAAGTTCTAGTTCTGCTAATGTTTTACAACAAATACCATAAAAACAAAATTATCGGGATGACTGAAACGTTTATGAAGATATCCGACAAAATTTATTTATAATTATATATAAATAAATTTTGTTTGTATTTATTTAATAATTTATTTTGAAAAATAATGAATCGCAAAATGTGTTGGTAAGCGCATAACTCAACAACGCCTCGACCAATTTGGCCAAATCTTTTTTTAAAATGTTCGTTGAAGTTCAAGGATGGTTTTTACGGCGAGAAAAATTAGAATTATTGCTGGAAAAACCCTAAAAATAGCCCTTTTCTTTTTCCCATACAAATGATTTGTAACTAAAACGTAGTCAATTTGAGCTTTATTGCTATGGTATAAAGTTCATATTAAATTACAAGCACTCACTGTTGTCTAAGCAATGTAGGTGTGTTCCTAACGTCAAAGATCATATCTATCACAAAACAATGTGCGTGTGTGCGTTGGAGCACAGAATACATAGTTGGAGGAGTTTAATGTCGCGTTCCGAAACTCGCGTTTCTTTTGTATTAGTTTCGGCACGCGAGATAAAATGCATCAGTTTCCACGTTATTACATGTATTGCCGGAACATTGATGAAAATACGCTCTGTAGTAGCAAAGCTGTTGGGTCCTAGATAGCTCATTGGTTAGAGCAGTCCCTGGATCGCGAATGGGTTCGAGTCCCATTCCGGGGTACAGGTAGATGGATTCTTCCAGCATTTTTCCTTGAGAATGTTTATATATTTTTTTAATTCGAATAGTTTACTTTTATAATGCTGTTGTGTGTAATGTGTTTTTATGATCATAAAAATCTCTTTTTTCTATATTTAATGTTTGTATTTATTTAATAATTTATTTTGAAAAATAATAGATGCTAAATATTTGGTTGAGAACATTTACAATATTATGATAAAAATACAATAACTATCATATACGAATGTGAAAATTTTCACTGATTATTAAAAACATCAAATTAACGCCATCTCTTGACAACAAAAACGAATGATCATAGTAAACACAATTCATTTGAATAGGATTGAAATAGGCCATTTTTCCCTAGCACCCCTTTTAGCTACGTAGAAGGATATCTATGGTAACATTACATAAGTTTCCTCGTGCGTATCGTAGCGGTAAGGTATCTAGACCGTGACATGTCATCTTGTATCCATTGTTGATGTGCAGATCCAGTAACATCTGAGAGGTACTTTAAAAGTAAATTATTACGCACCTAGCAAACTTTAGGTATGTACTGTTAAAAACATCTACTACTTTACCTTTTCTTATTTGTATTGAAAAAATTGATCATTATACCTATCAGTGAAGGTTTGATTTTATAATTCAACATTTATCTACTGTGCTGTGACAAAAATTACGATGAACAAAGTACTTAGTAAGTTTCGTATAATTTAGAAATATTTTTAAAAATAATTTAAGACATCACGGAACTAATGTGTATTGCTTTTGACAGACAAATTGGATAATTAATTTGGAATATCTGAATGACTGTGATTAAGTTATTTTTACGCATGTTCAGATAACTAGCTGAAATCGGCACAGAGTATTGAATGCCACAATCCCTAATTAATCAATTGGAAAATCAAAGCAAATGGAATTAAATCAGGGACTGCAACACCGAATTATCCGAATCAACGTACACGTACTCGTAAATGATCAACGATTGGAAGGAAACATTATTAACATACCACCAAATTAAATAACCTGACATTTTTCATGCGAAATGGAACAAAATTAGATTAATATATTTATAAATCCAGTCCAACGTACGGTTGCTTAGAAGTTGCTTCTTAGCTATAAGGCCGGCGATTGTACTTGAAATTTGTGATTGTATTTACCTATTTCTATTTTCGTTTGTGGGTACAATAAGATGTCCAATAATTAATTCATTAATTTATCAGTAGTTTGTTACTCTTAATGCAGCCGGCCGGCCTATCGTCTTCACCTTCAATATACCTAGATATGAGTAGGGTGGATGATCTTGTTTCAGCCATTTAAAGATTATGATTTCGTCATTGCCATTTTATAAGTAACGAAGAAGTGAACTTTGACACATAAAAGTTATTAGTTTTGCCATAATTAAACATTCTGAAAACCTTACACGGTAAAGTAATGTGTTCAAAATTCAAAATAACGCCCTCTGTTGTCTAGTTGCCGTACAAATACTGACAGCTTATGAATGCTGTGGCATTTTTAGTGGGCAAAGCTGAGATAGTGAGTCAAGTCCATGCCTTTTTTGTAATTATGTTGTTCATACAAAAAAAAAAGAGTTATTTATCTATCTATCCAAACTAAGAAGCATTGCTGAGCCATGGGACAAATTTTGTATTGTGATCCTCTTGAAGACCGCTCTTTAAACATATGAATCTCTTTAATCGTCATCTAAATTCGACGACATTTGCAAAAGATCTGCAGGTTTACTTCATTGCTTGATAACTATTGAGTTAGCAATGAAGTTCGGTTCGTTTGCTAACTCAATAGTTATCAAGCAAAGGCGCTATAGAAATTGCCTGTACTTTTTATGAAGTCCCCATTTAGTAATATAAAGGAATCTAGATAAAAGGAATTGATGATTAATTCTTAAGTTTTAATTTTAATCTTTCACGAAGAAATAAATAATCTATAATATTACTTTCGTCACCAAAATCATCACCGTGTATTAATCATCACATAATCCAATATGAAATGTTAAGTGCTGATAGTATTGCTGATACCACTAAAGTTAACAACTTGCCTTCGAAAGCATGGAGGAACTCCAGCTAATAAATTTTCGGCCACCCGTTCCACTACCGGACTTAGAAAAACTTTTTCAATTTCCGCAATTACAGGCCGAGTGTTAACCTTACTTTTTCGTCGTTCATTTCTAAAGTCAAAAGTATAAATGACAGGTATCGATAAATTGTGGTAAAAAAAATTACATTGCTACATCAAATACATTTCAAGTTGATATTTAAATAAGACGGTATTTAAAAACAATCATCAAACCGAGACCTGCGTTTAAAGTAAATTTTATGAGCTTAAAGCTCAATAGATATAAATAGTAATGAGTTCTATGAAACATTAAACAGGTGTGGGTATATATTAATAACAATATTATTAATCGATATGTGTAAGTTAACCAAGAAACTAGTCCTGGAGACATTATTGAATTAATTTATAATTCTGTTTCTCATAACACAATAATACAAGATAAAGTATTTCAGATTTCCTCTAGGTTTTAAGTGTGTAATAAGCATTATATGAATATTATATGCAAACAAAGATGTGAAATATGTACATTAAACATTAAGAACACCTAAGTAAACATTTGTAATATTAAACATACTTCAATTCAAACTTATATTATTTACGTATTCGAATTTTCGCATTTCTAATTATCTAAATTTAAAAAAAAAATAACTTTCACTCTCATTCTCATTTTATACAGTCAATAGTAGGTCAGGTTATAAAAATCAATTAAATTTTTGATTTAAGTGAATCTTAGTTCGGAATATATTTTTGTCGATTTTATTGAAAAAAAGGAAATCTTGGGGCACAACAATAATTTTTTGCCAAAATCATTTCTGGATGAATGTAGTTGAAATTGATGAAAGAGGCACCATTGTGAGGTTAATAGTTTCGAAGATAAATCAAATTTAAAAAAAAACACTGTTAAGGATAATGACAATGTGTGGAAGTTAATGATTTAAGGAAGAGGAAAAATGACGACTAATATAAATAATGATTTTGTGTTGTTTTTATAATTTTTATGAAATAAAACAATTCGACTAGAAATCAACAAAATAGTTTAATCATAACATCCCAGATTATATAACACTTTTTATAATTTTAGACGCTTTTATTTATATATTATTAATTTAAAAATTAAATTATTTTAGTCATTATAATGTCTAAAATAATATAATATTTAGGGTTAGTTGCACCTGCACAATTTTAACTTTAACCAATAATTTGTAGAATGCGTGTCATGGCAAAGACGGTTGTCTTTGCCATGACAAAGGTAAAAACTATATAATATATAGTACCACAAAGGTAATTCTAGGTAATAATGAACATTTCTTGTAAAAAATGGTAAATATAACCAGTCAAATGTTTTGGTGTAACTCAGTCTTAAATTTTTATATCAAATTTACTGTTTTTTTTTTAATACATCAATCACATAATATACCTACTTAGTACTTACAACACATTCATCATCATCATCATCATCAGCCGGAAGACGTCCACTGACTAAGAAAACATTTAGATAGATAGACAGATAGATAACACTTAGTACGTACTTTTTGGAATTTTTCTTCCATTTCTTTCTTTGCTCACGTTGAGCTCGTGGAGTGCGTTCCTTTATAGATTTGATTTTACCTTCTTCCTTTCTTTCTTATACTTATTACGCCTTTTCTCTTGTTCAGTTGTTAATAACTCGGGATTATTTTTTATTTCTAAGTATTTTCTCTTTTTACACAGTCGTTGTTGTGCTCGACGATGTTCTTCTGTAGCTTTTTTGTTTATTGGTGGCATTTTGAAAGACGCCTTTAAAGAAAATCTCATGGCTTAAAAAAAATACATTTAAAATGTAATAAAAACTACATGAAGAAAAAGAAGTACACAAAACCATAAGTCTAAAAATCGTAACGTCTCAAATAGGGACTTAGCTTTATTAACATACTTACTTAAATATAAATATCTTGAACAATATGTAACTAAAATGAAGTGAATCTCTTTTAATTCATGAAAAATGGGGTCATCATCAAAAAATCATTATCCTCAATAACTGTCATTATTAGAAACGGAACAAATCAATATATTCCCTATTTATCATTATACGTAACACACATTTTGAAGCAAATGATATTGGCGAAAATGACGAATCCCAGAAAATTGGCTAAAACCTGTTGAAACTAAATAAATTCTGCTTTAAACCACATTGATATGAATAATTTCACATTCGATACGTAATAGCAGCAAACAAGTTGATTAACGTGATAATCATCTGCTACATCAGAGAGCAAAAGTATAATGACTTTTTTCATGACAAATTTGTAAGAACGAAATGTAAACTTACCTCGTCGACAAACACGTCACGTCCACTCCGTTCAAAGCTCGCAGCTCGTCTGAGAGAGGTGCGGGGAAAGTATCGCGGGCTTTGATTCAACGTGAATTTGAAAATTCACCGAAAATTTACGAAACCATCCTTCCTGAATTTAATGATTTTTTTAATGACAATTTTAAAGTGGGTTCGTTTCCTATATTAAAATAAAACAAATGTATGTAATTTACGATGATTAGAAAGTTTGAACATTTGAGGACGAATTGGCATATAGAAATAAGATGTTCAGGTTTGAATGATTTTTTTATCAGACATAACATCCACGCGCAGCCACATGGGACATACATACGAGATAATGACGTCTGAGGCACATTTTGACTTAAATTTCTAATGGAACTATCTTTAGTATTTTTCTTTAGTGTGTAAATAGTTGTGCTAGTATTTCAAAATATCTAAAAACTTGTTGCTGTTAATTATGATTTGATTAGGAAGAAGTATTGGGATTAGACAGGTTTTATCCTCTTAACTCGTTGAGGGAGAATTTGGAATTAAATTGCGATTTTACATTTTGTGGTAAACTGACGTACTGTTGTTCTGTGCACGACAACATTAGTAACACACACACATGACATCACTAACCTACTAATTTCACCATTACTAGGGCTCAGGTCTTCCCTATGTATGGAACAAAATCAAATCGAATAGATGGGTCCAAACCATGACCCACCACGCGGGCCCTGTCTGGATTAATAGGTATTACGAGTGCAAATGAAGCCGGGATCAGCGGCTTAACGTGCTTACCGAAGTACAAAAGAGCTCGAGACGATACATTTTAGGACACCTATCCTATGTTCGTCCATTGTGAGAGTTGCTTAACGACCGTAAACGCTCTACCCACTGCACCATCGAGGTCTTCGAACAAGAAACAGGTAAAGTTATATATCAAAATATATTACGTACACTGTCTCTTGCACTATAGGTCACAGCGGGCATAGAGAAAGTGTCAGAATTATTGCTTGTTCCGCACACTATACACGACATGATAGAGAAACACATATAATTTCATACAAGTGTAAAAGGGAAGGACTACATTGAGTAACGATATGTGCGCTTAAAACATCTCTTTCATATTATCAAGATTGATTGTAACGAATTGTCTGATGTATGAGCTTTGTACAGATAACAACACGTAATAGATGACGTTGTAGATGTAAATAATTGTTATTTTATTATAAAACAAGAAAGTTACGGTTTTTTAATAAATACGAGAATATTATAAAAAAAGTTTTTCAAAAACAAGCTTTTATTTGTGCGCACTAAAACGTAAATAATAATTTTATGCAAAACAAGTTCATAATGTCAATGTTAAAGTACTTATAATAAAATTTTTCTTTAAAAGTAATTGACTTGAAAAGCTTGTAGCGCGTAAAAAATATGTGTACCTATTTGCTCGTTTCCAATTTTCTTAGCGCTACAAACTTTTCATTCAAGTCAATTATTGTTAGAGAAAATTTAGATCATAAGTACATTTCTGATATATCTTGAGTATATTAATAAGCGTATTAAGTAAGTTAATTAAGTATATTATATGCAAGGTTTTTTTCCTGTTAATTTTATATATCTTGTTGTTTTCATAAAGACGGATCTAAAAATCTTAAACACGACGCAGTTATGTTATTTCATTGCTAAGTTTATATGACCACCTTCCAGCTCCATCATCACCAGACCTATGTCTGAAAGCATCCAGCGCCAAAATCCTAATAAAGACGGATCTAACGACTCCAAATACGATGCTGCAGCGTCATTTCATCACTAAGTTCCTATGACCAACTACCGACTTCATTGTCGTATCAGCTTACTGAGACTTTAATATTGCATTGTCATCTGACTTATGTCTATGCAAAATATCAAATATTTCGGATATTGGGAAGTGGGTCTAATTTGAGTTCCAAGATTAGCGCACTAAGAAACAAGTTAAAAAAAGTGGACTTCTGTCAATTTGGTGTTTCTGCAAAAAAAAAAACATATATTTACAAGCCTGTGTTGATCACTAGAACCTTTACATAATGAAATCTATTTAATAATGATATCACCATTTGGATATAAAGGTAAATTTTCCAATTTCCTTATAAATAAATCAGTGCAGCAGTAACTGTCTCCTGTGATAGTTTCCAGACGTGCGTGTGGTCTCCTAAAATAAGCTTAGGTCGTAAACGGTCAATTCGGGTTGTTGATTGTAATTGGGCGCGAGGACAGATAGGTAGTTTCAAACAGTTTTATTTAGAAAGAAAGAAAGAAAGGTCAGACTTATAACTGTATAAGACCCTATAGTTATTGGTCTAATACTCTTTAACAGTTATTTTGTAACAGTAGAGCGATTCTGTAGTAGCTCGGTGGCGTATTTGATAAGCGCCGCGGCCCGCGATCGTAGTCGTTAAGCAACTTTCGCAAGGGTCGGTCACGGGATGGGTGACCAAAAAATTATTATCTCGAGCTACTCCGTGCTTCGGAAGGTACGTTAAGCCGTTGGTCCCGGCTGCATTTGCAGTCGTTAATACCCTCCAATCCGCATTGGGCCAGCGTGGAGGGTCATGGCCCATCCTCCTTAACCATCCATAAGGAAGGCCTGAGCCCCTGCAGTGGGGACTTAAAAGGGCTGGTGGTGGTGGTGAGAGCGATTCTGTAAAAATCTGATACCGAATTTGAATTCACTTCGTCCGAATCACATCATTTAGTGTAGAAATTCTAAGAATTCAATTTTTGTATAAAATGCAAAACAAGTTTGTAGAATTTATACGTGTCTTAGATATTCTATTCTTATGTTATTTCGAAACTCACTACAGTTATGCCACGAAACATTATTACAAATTCAAGGTTGAGCGGTGAACTCGAATTCGGGTTTGGATTTATACAGACTGGTAGGGCTGTACTAGTATATTGTTTTTATAATTACTAATTCCATTTTATATGTTTTAATATATAAATATACTTTCTTCTTGTTAAATGCTTGTTACTTGTTGTTTATCATAGTTCTTCGTAACATAAGTGATGTTTATAACAACTTTATAGTATTGAAAACAATTTTTAAAAATTAAACCGAAATTATACTTAAAAGCGACTTCATTATTGAAAAAAATTATGACAACTCATTGTTGACATTAACAATTCATTATTGAAGAAACTTATTATTTAATAATTTTATAAAAAACCTCCGCTATTAATGCTGAAGTTTAGGCCTTCCCTATGTATGGAATTAAATATGAAAAACATCCACTACGCTCAGTGCGACGACTGCAGATGCAACCGGGACCAACGGCTTGATGTGCCTTCCTAAGCACGAAGGAATTCGAGATAATAAATGTTTGGTAATCCAACCTATGAACGGCCTAAGCTCCGCATCCGACCACGCTAATTAATGCGCGATCGAGCAAATCTTACTTTTCGTTTTTTTCCGGTTTGTGCTAATAAAACTGTTAGTTTTTTACACGTCACGTGCGTTAGAATTTATCACCGTCAACTTGCCACGATATAATATTTAATCTCATTAATCTATCACCGTATGAATGAATATTAAATTATTATGAAAGTATTCGAGACGCCCACCGCACACCCAGATGGAGACTTTGACAGATCGCTTGTGACGTACACGTTTTATCTACAATTGTGTGTCAGCTGTTTATTTTTATTATGAAATATGACATACCTAAATAAAAGTGGAATTTCAAAATACTCTCCTCTCGTAACACTAAAATTTCTTCTAGTAAAAATGGTGTTGAAAAATTTATCTTTAAAAGGATATTTTTGATATTAACGCAATTTTTAAGCTAAAATATTGAGTGAGATCCATATTTACATTTGTCTAAGCCGAAGTCGTGAGTTTAATTTCAAGAGAAAATCGGTGTGTCTGTCTGTACAAAGTCTTAAAACATTTTTATTAGCATTACTTTTGCGTTTGAACTGCTTGAGTTCACAACATTTTATAAAAGGTTAATGACAAATCAATCAAAATTATTAGTTCAGTCTAGGCTGTTACAAATACTTGTAAAAGTCGAGAGCTACGCCATCGATTCGTAAATCTACGGCGGAAGACCATGTACGGAGACGATTCCGCAAAAAACTCGGTGAGGGCTGCTTTTTTCTCCCTCTTTTATTTCATACAGAGAGTCAAGATTGAAAAATGATTTCATTAAAATATGAAGTCACTTTCCATTACAATATAAGAAAATATAAAGGTAAATCAGTATTTACATCAGAACTCCTAAGCTCTGAAATGTAAATGCATAATGGCGTAAAGGTCTTCAAGTTTAATGAGTTCCTAAAATTTAGTCAAAGTTGTCAATAATATGACAACTTTTACGCTTTACAACAACTTTAACAGACGTTTGTACAACTCAGTATTATAATGATAAATTTTGAACATAATTAATGTTATGTTAACATCTGCTGACTAATCATGTGCGTTGACAGGTAATCGACAAAGCTGAACAGTAAACATGTTTGCGCCACAAAACCTTCAACAGTGACAATATTTTTACTTCGTTCGAATTTTTTTGTACGGAAAACGCGTTGACATAACGTCATTAGACCGATGGAGAATTATGTTGGCGTCGTCCATAAGGATTGGTATAGTTAAATCTGACGGATGATCCGCCAACAAAGATTTCTAGTATCTACATGGATGTTATTCACCCGAACACTGTTCTAAATTTGGGAATATGTATCGGAAATTTTGCATTAAAGTAATGACGATTATAATAGTTTGGTGCATCTGGGTAATTCGTCTTACAAAAGTACGCAGCGGATCGAGTGTCCAAAGTTGAATGGTAACATGTTAAGGCCCAAGTAATAAATAGAGTTATAATTTATATTAAATATATATTAGGAATCATATCTATAACATTTGGATGAATTATGAGTATTTACTAATAAGAAAGAATAAATGACGTACAATTGCAATAAATTTAGCAAAGGTCAGTTGGACAGAAATGGTTAGGTTAGGTTACAACTGCAACCACAATAACAATTCAACCCTTTGAATTTGGTAAGAGGGTAGAGTGTATTTTTAAATAAAATTAAAAGTTAGAATCCAAATCTGAACTGTGTATATTTCTTTCTCATTTTTTTATTATGTATTTATTATTTTCACTGTTACGTAATAATTATGAATAATCTCCAAATACAGATAATTTATCATATTATCCACATAGTTTAGTAATTATTCATAATATCTAGCGTATAATCGCTAGATACTATGAATCATTGCGCGTTATATACGTTATTTAATAAAAATAAAACTACTGAATTGATTTTAAAATTTCTTTCACCTATAGGAAACTGTATCCTACACGGGTAACATAGGTAGTAAGTTACGCGGATGAATACGCAAGAAAATAGCTAGTCTATAAATTTAAATAAAACCTAATATCAACGTAAGACCATTAGCAACCCTTATTATGAACCAAAAAAAGACCTTTGTGACAAACAGCATCATTACACACAATCATAGAACATAAACATGAAATTTTTATCATCTCATTTGTGAACGTACATTGTGCAAACAGGAACGGACTTAGGGTACTTTAACAAGTAGAACTGTGAACAAAAAGAAAATAATTTAAATATCTAGAGATACCTATTAATGACAAAATGAAGAATGAAAATATTTATATATCTAAATTCCTCTTTAATAATTGGTATGTATATAGGTATACGATTTTTTTTATTGTAAGGAAAATAAGTTTATGTAGGACTCTCCTCTATGGGTTCATCCAACGGGTATACGCTCAATGGATCTATATAAGCCTACTCACTATAAACCATACAGTGTAGGGTACATCATGGGGGTATAATGAATCCTACAAAAACGGATATACCTTGATTTATGCTGTGAGAATTAAATAACGCAAAAATTAAAACAATATAATTTTGTGAAATACGTTAAGTATTCAAAACTCTTTAATAAGTTTTATGTTAAAATGCAAATAATGTTAATAAATATTTATATTTCAAAAACATACAAGTCATTCATTAATGAAAAGTTATATTTGTACTTGCATCCAAAATGAAAAAAAAATGTTGGATGTTCAAGAGTACTTTAAACAAGTTTATTTGAAGAAACATATTTTGACTATGACTTTTTTCATGGTGCCAATTATGTTATACCTACCACTTTACTTTTCTGTTATTATTATGTCACATGTTGGTAATTATAAAAAAAAAAAATAGTACTCTCCAATAAGTTTACAGAATTCAAAACTGAGTTTGCCAACAGAATAGTCAAGTCACTAATAACACTTTTTAATAAAGAGATTGAAAGCAAACATTACACCAATGCTATACCCTATCTATACCAATATTATAAAGAGGAAAGATTTATTTGTTTGTTTGCTAGGCTTTTATAGGCTTCGAAACTGATTTGCCGATTTAAAAAATTCTTTACAGGAAGTTATATCTTACACGGGCTCATTCGCAGGAAAATAGCTAGTTCCCTACATATTCATAAAAAGATACAAAAAAGTAATAAAGAAAAAACACAGATGTGAAAAGAATGTAGAAGTCCGGTCCTGTTTACTACAATGTACTCGTTGCGGCCCCAAGAGGGGTCGAAACGACCGAAACCACAGACCAAATAAATTAACCCTTGCGTGAAACGGCACCGTCGGAATGACTCGTCATTTCCGTGGATGATGACATACGGCACGTGAGGGACACCGGACTGAGGACTGCTCAAGAAAATGGAGGAATCGTGTCAAACGCCGCCGTTATTGACGAATAGAAAGGAGAAATATTATATATTAATGTGATCGGTTAAATAAAATAACTTTTGAAGGTGTTTGGAACGTGTATTTTTCTGTAATTTAGGCTTTTGTACACTGGTGACTCTGTCGCCTGTCACTTGTCCTTGTTGCGGCACGCACTTGAACACGAGACAATTTAAGTGACTTCTATACAAATGACAGATGCCAGTGACATAATAATAAGTCACGACGGTAAAAAAAAAACACCAGTACCCTTATAATATTACACCAGTATTTTTAAACCTATGAACGGATATTGAGTTGGCTCCATGTTTAGCCCTAATGAACTATTCGCCGTAGTATAAATTATTTATGCTCTTTTTTCTAAGGGGAATCATTGATTTAGAGGATTCGAGAAGGATATGCCTGTTATCTTAAAATTATTAAAGGCATAACTAATGCAGTAATAACAAGCATTGGCTGTTGAAAAATGTCGGAAGAAATCATGCTAGTACAATATATATATTTAATAAGAAGAAAGAAAAAGTAAGACATGTGCGAATAATAAGATGGCATTTATTAGGTACCAGTCATATCAATTGGACATTGAATAGACAAACACTTTTATGGATTGTCTGGGTTTATGAATATGGACTGTAAGACACAGAATTCCTGTTAGAATGTGCAAATCTTACTCATAACTTGTAATAAAATTAAATACGCTTAAAAATATATAAGTAAAACCAAACCAGTATAGTGTATGAGAGATCCTAAACACGAGCACGAATTGCTCCAACGTCACGCTTGAAGCCGGCTAAAACCGATTTAATCCGGTTATTTGATTACCGGTTAATTGTACCCGTTTCACGCGTGAGCAGCCCCCTCCTTCCCCCTATCACTGGAGGATGTCACGTTTATTAGTTATGCAAATAGCCTTTATAAGGGTCACTCGAATTTTATTAGCGTCTTCGCAAATAATTAGGATTTATATATTACATGTCACATATGGAGATTTTATTAAGCGTCCGACTTCAATATTATTCTCATGATGCAAAGATCTAAGACAAAGATTTTGACTTGGATTGGGTTATATACTGTTGGGTGAATACAAGTGAATATTATCATGTGTGACAAACTTTATCTTTCGACTCTCCTTATATCTATCTCCTTTTTCTTAATTTCTAAGCCTTCTAAACCCATCCTAAATTCCATTAAAACTATTATTTCCTATAATAGCTTTGCTTTCCCAACCTTTGAAAATGGTTGAGCACAACCCGTTCAAACTAATAATAAATAAAAACTCTATTTACACAACAGAGACTATTGAATTTTCATAAAATATCAATAGTTTGACTTTGAAGTGGGAATAATGAGCAATTTTCGCTACTGTTAATAGGCAATGATGAACTTTTAGAGTTGAGTATAAACTAATTATTAAACTATTTGTATTAAATATGTCTAAAAATTCTTCCTATTTGAAAGTTTAGTCCCAGCAGTGAAGACAATAATAGGTATGAGCATGATATATACAAATTTATGAAAGTTATCGATTGTGAAATTTAAATACTTATTAAGTAATTAATTAATTGTATATACTCAAACCGCTCCATCAAACCGATAGTCGTCGTCGATATGTGTTCATACACATCGCACTAACAAACAATAATTATCCATTTACAAACTCTTTTTCTCGGTAACGACCAAAAAGAGCATAGGAAAAAATACATAACGACAATATATTTTCTTTCAAATTCATTTAAAATTACTTTCAACTAAGCATGGTAACAAGTGAACTGTTAAAATAAAAAAAAATATTTTTGTTAAAGTTATTAAAGTTTGTCGACAGATGGCGCTGTACAATAAGTACATCGCGCTATGGTTTTGTTAAAACGAAATATTGTAATGCTTTTCGCCTGGTGACTAACTTCAACCTTCCAATTTTTGGAGGTTAGCAATGTATGTGAATTTTTGAGGATACATTCGGAATACCAATCGTAGTCCGATGTATCGGTAAAGATTTAAAATCCTTTTAATCTAACGATCAAGTAGAGTTTATAGGATTTTATGTAAAGAATATTCCTTTTAATCTTTAACGTTTTGATTTCCTTATCAATTTATCTGGCTGCCTGCCTGCCTAGTTTATATATTTATTTATACAGGTAACTCAATATCAATTAAATAAAACAAATAGTCTTTTTCATCTCTCGAACGAAATATAGTTCTTAAAGTTTCATAGAGAAAACGAAACTGATCGAATGCGGTTGTATTATTACGAATCTTTTTGAGTCGGCGACATTTTGCTAACCCGTGACGGTCGGACGCCCGCCCTTTACGTAAATTCAATTAGGGTGACAATAAGTAAGGTATGAATAAATATATTTTCTTATATTATGTATTTGAGAAGCTTTTCGATATAATTATACTAGTTTTACCATTTTACTTCTATATTTTAATTCAGGTGATGCACAGATAATTCATAAAAATCTAATAAAAATTTGGTCTGAACCAACGTTTAAATATGTTTTTACCACTTAATTATGTAATTAATTTAGATAGGTATGTCTTTTTAATTTTAAATTTCGTCAACACATGACTTTAAATTGAAACCTTCAATATTTGTGAACTTTAGATTCCTAAATTACTAATATTTTTCTAGAAAATTTATAGATTTTTAATTATACGCAGCGCCATGTACGACACTTACAAGAAAATACATTTTGTAATATCTCATTCAGTTTGAACTATTTTGGAGTACCTAAATAGAAATGTCAAATAAAGAAAGTATATTTAATTCTCTAAAACGATTTAAAAGTAATCTTTGTGGACTAATTAGATTTTTCCTTATCGTTGACAACAAATTATTTCGTAACCGGTATTTTATATCCAAGATTATAAGATTATAACTATTAAAATAATATGAAACTAATCCGCAAGGTTCTCACCTCATGGCGTCCCTAGCCGAGTCATTGCAATATTCTTGTAGCAGCAGTTCATAAAAATCGAATCGAATTCCTTCTCCTCCAACGACTCTCAATGTGTGTAATGATATAGAAATTTGTCATTTTTGCAGCGAATGCTGAGAATAATTGGAAAACGCTTTCACTCGAACACGTTCGACGGTCGCTTTAATGTAATTTTCGCGTCGGATAAAATCGTTTTAAAACGCTTTGAAAATGCTTTCACTGAAATATATAAAGAGAGGGAGGAAATTTCTTACAAATTAATACGAATTTCCTAAAATTTTTATCATAAATAACCTTTTTATTTGCACGTACGATATTGCAAAGCACTCAAAATAATATTTTTATTTGAATAGGATAGAGTTTTATTAGCTTTCAATGGGACACAATTACATAATTTTAATATCGAAGTAAATTAGAGAACTTAAGTGTATTTGGCCTATTTAAAGTTAATGTCATGCTAAAAACTAATTGCAAAGCTTTTAAAGTTCGACAGAACAAAATTAAATGGATTTGCGATTAATAACATGTATCTAATCAGCCAGATAAAAGTTTTAGAATTCGGGAACATATATATATATATATCTATCAGCTTCTTCTTACTGAGAAGCAAATACGGAGATTGAATACAAGCTACGGGATTGGAAGCCTTAGTGCCGACCCTCGTCATTAATACACATATGAAATTATTTTAACAAAGAAATGAACCAACTAGCGTCATCTAGTTTTAGCTTTTCAGTTAAGTCGCCATTGTATCCCAGTTCGCAACAGCTAGATTATATCATTATCAGTCAATAACTTTGCTTTTAACACACCACAAAATCGCCGATTTCCGTGCGAATAAATCTGAACCCGTACCCACATCGGGTCGACCTGTTTCCGAATCGATTCCAAAGTTAAAATCGATTGATCAAAGTCACGGCGATATCAACGGGAATTACTCACGGTGACTGCCATCTTGATAAAGTGAAGATTCAATGCGCAAGCGCACGATCATGCGTTCATGAGAAATTATTCCAGTGCAATTTTTTTGGGAATTTTTCACGTAGGCTATTCTAATCTTCTATATATATAAAAATGAATCGTAAAATGTGTTGGTAAGCGCATAACTCAACAACGCCTCGACCAATTTGGCCAAATCTTTTTTTAAAATGTTCGTTGAAGTTCAAGGATGGTTTTTACGGCGAGAAAAATTAGAATTATTGCTGGAAAAACCCTAAAAATAGCCCTTTTCTTTTTCCCATACAAATGATTTGTAACTAAAACGTAGTCAATTTGAGCTTTATTGCTATGGTATAAAGTTCATATTAAATTACAAGCATTCACTGTTGTCTAAGCAATGTAGGTGTGTTCCTAACGTCAAAGATCATATCTATCAAAACAATGTGCGTGTGTGCGTTGGAGCACAGAATACATAGTTGGAGGAGTTTAATGTCGCGTTCCGAAACTCGCGTTTCTTTTGTATTAAATCTTTTTGATTTTAATTAAATCTTTTTGACAGGACGAAGTCTGTCGGGTCAGCTAGTAGAAAATAAAGACCTTATGCGCACTAAAGAACGAGTAATTTTATATATTATTAATCTTATCTTTAGCATGATTGTAAGAAATACTTATCATTTTTATAATGGTGCTTATCATTAGATAATCGAAACCATTAAATTGATTTTTGTTTAATTAATTGAAAATGAATGCATGTTGTGAATTCATACGGCTGTAGGAATAATTACAAGTGCTGTAGCTATTTAATTTGGGATTTGAGTAATGTACGTGATGTGATGTAAATTTATTGTAAGTATACTACGGAATGAAACAAAATAAAAAAATACGTATTATTTTTGCGAACCGCCAGCTTGTCTTCTTCACAACGCTCTAAGCTATGACATTATACATACCTACCATTAAACACATATAAATAAATACAAAAAAGCCCCTTACGAATCTCAACGAGTATGTACCAAGCCTAGGGGCTACACGCACCCAGCGTCGAGATAAAACATTTTTAATGTATAGACACTCGCCGACGGGTACACAGACACATACACAATTAGAGTGCCTCGTGACCGGCTTGTCAATAAGTAAATTACACTGTTAAAGGAAAAATCTATATCACATTCATATTTATGATTTGACTGTATCTGGCAGCACGGTATTTTCTACCATTTTCTTTTATTCATAACAGCGAGAAAGATAGTTTTATAGACTTCAGAAAATTTTGAAAGTTCATTTACGACATATTCCGGTCTGGAATCGAATCAGAGATGGCGCAAATTTGAAACTGACATGTGAATCATTTAGCCACGGGCGTTCTACAGTCTTATCAAAAACGTAAATTATTTCAAGTCTCTTTACCTAGCTAAATATGTTTTTTGCTGAGGTGATCCCGTAGGAACTTTGGGATATAGAAAATAAGCTATATGACTATGTAAGAATATGACGTTGTATTATTAATGCATAATAAAATATAACTAATTAAGCAGAAATTGATTTACAATCGATAACACATGGTTCCTTATTAACCGTTTATCTTGAGAGGATTTCATTCTAGAGTTCTAGAACTCTAGACGATGTATCAGATTTACTTGTATTTGTAAACTTGCACGGCAAAGAAAAATAATCATTAAGTTAAATTTCTATAAATTACAATATTCAAACAAAATAAAGATCTGTTTAGTGATACCAAATAATTTGTATTCGTTACGAATTCTCTCATTAGAGACATAAAAAGTTAGATAACGAAAAATATTCATAAATGTGACGTCGTATAATTTTACGCAACGTCGGTTCGTGTGAAATATAAAGCAAGACGGTATACGATGTAGCAATAACTCCGTTTAATACTGTCATTTGCTTTCCAGAAAGCTTCGAGAGGTGCAGATAACAATCAGATTTCCAGGTGAAATCCCGCCAAAAGCGACGCGCCATTTTCAAATAATAAAAAAAAGAAGCTTAGCGCGGCTTTATTTCTTTTTGATGGCGGCAACAGGTTCTTACATCATTTATGAAATATTTTTTTATATATAAAATGATTATATTAATTGCTACTCTTCTATTAATGTATTTGTTTGTATTTCATTCGTGTCAGATTCATGTCATTCTTATATGAAATGCTCTAAATAAATGTAAACTTTCCACATTGCTTAAAAATACTAATCGCTTAAAATATAAATGTAAACTAAAGTTTCCAATTCTGTTAATAACTAAGTAGAAGGTCAACTTTTTTTTAAATAGTAGGTATACAAATGGTTTATTGTTTAATAAAGTGCATTCATCACACGTGACTCTGGAATAACGTTGAAATAACCCAAATTAAAATTAGTATTTATAATTTTGGTTATGAGGAAGCGAGGTTGCTTAACAGGTAACATCAAAATTGGTGTGTTAATGTCTATTAATAATATTTTTTTTTTAATGAAAAATGTTTTAAAAAGCCACTAGCCCATCCCATCTCTCAAGTCCCATCTCGAAGTACTTCGACCTTTCATAATCCGGGTGACTACTCTAACTATTGAGCTACCCGAGATCCAATAGGACACGAATTTTCAAGCATTTGTTACCTTCGCTATAGCCGATACTTATAGCCGCTATTTACATAAATCGAAAGTTTAAAAATATTTCTTTCGACGGTTTGGGTGGATTGCCTGAGCATTGACGAAAATACGCTTCCTTGTAGAGAACAGTGCTTTAAAAATTTGTCACACAAATTTTCTTTAAGTGTTTGTCGCCTTAAGAAGGTTTTAAACATGATATATTCTTTGTACCGGAAAATAATTACAAATTTATCAGTCCACCTTTTTTCAAGTGTGACTAATATGAAAGAGATAAAATTTAAATTAATAAAGGCGCGAAACGAGCTCGTTAATCGGCGCGAGCGCGTCCGTAACTCGAGCTGTCATCTTAAGTGGTGCTGCTGTCGCTTCTCTTTTTGAAATTTGAAATGACAAATGGCGCAAGTGACACTTCAAACGAAATGAAACTAATTGTTATGAGATACTGGCACAATGGTGGCGACCAATAGTAAATAAAGATTGATTAAAAAACGATTGAATTTTTAGGTGTGATACAACTGAATGTAGGGTTTATCTAGATATATCTAGGAGTTAAGCTTTGAATAAATTAGCCGATTGGACTAAAATCTTACATTATAAATATCGCCATTTTAAAAATATGTGTTCCAAACTATCCCTGCCCTGCCGTTTGATGGGCAGGGGGGTGTGTGGGACTCTCACCCGCTAACGAATTTACTCATTGGGTGATCACTGACCAGGGTACGAAAGCCTGACTATCTAGTCATAGGATATGACATCTTAGCTAATACAAGTATGAATTAATTCATTTTACTATTTTGACATATTTTTTGGTGAATACATTTGGGATTTTATTTATTTTATTGAGGATATAAAACAGTTTTACAATATGTTTTACACATAATAAATAAACAATTTTCGGCTACTTACGCAATCAGTAACATTATCCACAGGTTACTAATATGTATACATGTATACATGACAAAAGTACGAGAAGACAATGAGAAAAAATAAAGAAAAACAATGATATTTTCAAGATTTTCACAAATCTTCTCGAAAATAGACTTAAAATAATCCCTATTATACATAACCAACTATGCATGACATAAATCTATAAGTATTTTTAGTAAGTTTCTTAATATCAGTGAGTTTAAATACAATAAAGCACTTTATAAAACAATTAATTGATAACTGCATTGCCCTTTTCAACATTAAAGTGTGCAGCGAAAGGGCAAGCGACTTAAAATGCCCACCACATATTTTTATATGCGTGGGCGTGCTATGATGTATTCATAACGATATGCTATGCCTGACAGACTATTAAAATGGCAATTCATAAATATTCGGAACAAGTTCAAACAAAAATAAATACTTAACTATATTTACATACATATGTGAGGACGAAGTGTTGTTTTGTTTATATACTTTTCATGTCATCTCATTTTTAGGGAAGTTTATTTTTGAATTAATATCTTGTTTCTAATACATATTAATACAGTATTCTACTATTAAATAACTTCAAAATCATTTATTTAGTTTGGATTAAAAATTTAAATACTATGCCCCCGGTTCGCAAATCTGCAAAAGCAACTGTACTGAAAAGGATCGGTAAGATGACAATGGCTGCGTTTTCTCCTTGTTTTATTTCATACAGAGAAATTCAATTGAAAAATCACTTCTTTAGAATGTAAATTAACTTTCCATAACAATATTAAAATAAAATAGAACAAACACTATGATGTTAGAATGTTAACATAAACAATATAATAATTTTGAAATAATATAATTCTTCAACTATTTGTATCTAATTACTAAAAGAAAAAATGAAAAGTGGTACCTAGTTGTTTATGAACCATTTCAAAACGCGAAGCAAGGGCAAATAAAAGTGATATTACGCACTATAATTTGCTAAAAATTAATATTTAAAATCACGATAAAAATTATATAAATATAGCGCACTTTTTATAATTATATTTTATATGTAGAATAACGAATATCCTATAATTTAAATATGAAATAATAATTTCAAGAGCATAACAAGAGCGCACGCCGTCAAAGGGAATAAATCGCATCGCCAAAGGCATCCTCCGATTGGTTTGTTAATTAATAATTACGTGCCGTTTGATCGGGTTCATTAGATCTTACGTTTAATTAGATACCTTAAAGTATAGCTGAACAGCAAAACCAGTCAATGCGAGCGAATCTCCTTTGTGATGTCGGTGTCATGTGGATTTTAATTAATGAATTAATCTGGGTTACTATTATTATTAAAACATTATAATATTTTGAAGGAAATACGTATCAATTGTAAAATAATTCTTATAATTATTATAAAAAAACTCTACACGAAAACCTTTAGTGCCCTTTAAAAAGTAAAAAATACGTCGCGTTGCGTAATTACGTAATTATTAACACTTATTTATGTACTGTAAGATTACTTTCCTTTATTATTTTTTTTACTTTTTAAAGGGACCCCGACAATAAAACCCAAGTTTTGTTGGCGGGGTGCCTTTAAATTTTTTATTTATTTTATACTTTTTAAGGTACATACTTATTATTATGTAGATTCCTGTCGAAAATTTTCAAATTTATATTTAAGGTCGAGTTTATTCACTTTCATTTTACTTATTAATTACTAGTTTTTGTTTCTATAACTAATGATTGTTATTTAATATTGATATTAGTTCTCAACTCTTTATTATAATAATTTTCTCATCAACCAAAAGCTAAGAACACTCTCGATTAAGTCATCAATATTATCTTCAGTGCGCTTTCATTTGAGACCCCACTCGAGTATATTTGCAGACATTCGGTTATTTTTCCCCACTTTCAGCCCACACAACTTTTAAACGGCTTAACTGATTTTCATCAAACATGTCTAAGAACACTCGCACTTAAGTCACCTTTAATATTAAAAAAAAAAACTAAAATTAAAATCGCTTATTTCTTTCGGGAGCTTTGATGCCACCGACAGACACACTCAGTCACGTCAAATTTATAACACCCTTATAACTCCTTTTGGGTCGGTGGTTAATAAGGATTTTATTGTAAACAGTCGACTTCTATATTAAATAATGAATAACTAAATTAATAGTGAGTTATATAGTTAAATGCTTAACAATTATCAATCCAAATTGCAACTGGGACCGGTTAAGCATTTTTTCTATAAGATAATATGAATATAGCATTGTATATTTGTACTTAATATTTTTTTTAATTTCAAGAATCTCCAACAAGTTAATTAAAAACCAAAGCTTGTACACTTATATAAAAAAAAAATCTTATAATAAGTATTCTTAATGAAAAAAGCGTAAATATCCACTTTGCCCCGTGGTACTCTGAGATCAAGACAAATCAACTTTATTTTTTATGTAGAAAATTTCATTGTTTCCATTTTATGTAAATAACTGTTTTAACCAATGAAATGTCTTAAACGAATAGCAAATATTAATGTCGGAACAAATACACAATGTTTTTTGATCGGTTGTATTCTGGAATTGGGCCATTGTATTGTTCTCCGTGATGCACTTTTTTTTTCTTGGACAAAAACCAATAACGGTTGTTACTTCCACTTATTTGATTGTTAAAGTGAGCCAAAGATGATTTCAGTTAAAAAGTGGTGTTTTCAAATTAATAACTGTGCATTATCTTAAGAACTACTGATGTCTTAAGGAAACTATTTTTATAAATTTAAAAGAATGATGGGTGACCCAAGAGCTTACTTTTCAGTCCTTGAATAAATCGTTGAACAGTTTAGTTTGCCATATTTATTTATACAAATTGTCAAGAAAAACGGTCCCGCGATGTACATACTTACAGAGAGCATCATCTTGTCTTCAGAAATTGTTTTGTTTACAGTAAATATATCCATAATAGTTATTTGGAAACATAACTTTCTGAAGTTATAATATTTTCACAAGTAATTTGTATCAGTGTAGTATATTGGTACAGATATTAAATATTTTCGATCATATTTTATAGAAAATTAAATTCTATTGATTATAGTTAACAGCAAACTTTAAGCTCGTTTCAGAGTTCGTAAGCTTGCAACAAAACTTTTTAACAATTTCCTCATTCAGTAGAGGAACTTCTTGAACTTTACTAGTTATTTGGTAACGATCTCATGACGACGGAGTTTTGGACTGAAAAATCATACTTCCTACTAATATTATAAATGCGAGGATACTTTTTCACGCAAAATCTACTGCATAGATTTTGATGAAATGTGGTATACGGATAATTCTAAGCCTGGACCTGAAGCACTAAATGATTCCCTAGGGCCCGGGTGAAGCTGCTGGCAGAAAGCTAGTAATAAATAAGGTTTAACGGAGAACACTTACATTGGTAATATTCCAAACAAATAGGTTAAGAAGCTTTTGTGCTATGGTGTCTGAAACAATTTTCTTTCTAAAACTTTTCTCGGATGTAGTCCAAAAATACCCTCGATGAAATCGTTTTAAAGATTAAGATCTGGCCTAGATCACAGCCAGTATTAAGCTCTAATGAAGTCAGGAAACGTTCATTTCTTACCAAGATTGGGTGGCTCAAGCTTTATTATCTGGCGCCGAGTGTTGCCGAAAGGTCCATTCTTGGTTACTGAACAAGGTGTTGGTTAAGGAGCTTAACTACCTTCTCGAGAATGGTATCTTCATACACTTGTTCCGATGTTTTAATGCCTTTTTCACAAAAATATGGCTGGATCACTCCTTCTCAGCTAGCACCCCACCAAACCATCACTGAAGTCGGATAATGGCTATGTTATACTTTGTTGACTAATCGTGAAGCTTCTTTAGAGCTTTCAACATAATATGCGACTAGGTCTAGGCCTAGGTTACTACTGGTTTTAGGTGTTGTTTTCATCTCCCGAGATAAAATCTTTTGTTTTCGGACAAGATTATTTTCGAATTCTTTCCCATACTGCTTTGATCGTCTTTTTCATACGAACACTACTTAGACGGCCAGATCGTTTTCATTCACAAACAGAGTATGTTTCATTCTATTAATAATCTAGTACACAAACATTTAACTAATACCTAATGTGTGGAGGGTTTTGAAAGTTGTGTTTGGCTCCATAGCTATTTTATGTAATGCAATCTCAGCGATGTGTTGCTCTTTATCACCGTAAACCATTTTTATATCCAAATTCAAAAGTATTATTTTGTTTAATTTTAATTCTAACATTATTTATGACCAGACCAAGTAAATACAAATATAACTTCGTATTCGTATAATCGGAATACCGTAGACTTTCTCGTCGACTCTTTTTCATTTTTCATCCTTATTTATTAATAATGTCATTTAAGAACAGAACACCATATCGAAAATAGGTTTACAAAGCTTCAGTACCTTTTGAAAAACAAGGGATTTTTGACAGAACTGATGAGAGCGTTAGTTATACAACAAAAATTTAATTAATAATTCAAAATATTAGAGCCCAGAATTGACCAAATCGTCCAGAGAGTAAACCTACCTATAGTTATGTGCACGGACATTATAGTACATACCAACTAAATATCAATTCAAACAGCACCGCGAGCTGTTGTAAGCAAAATAAACGAACAGACGATTATCGAGATGAATAGGAGGATAGAGATGGCATGATTGCTAGCGTCGAGCTTACAACGTGTGTTCTGATTCTGGGCCTAGCTTGCAACCCTGCGGCATAAGAAAAGTTTCCAGATTGGACTCAGTCTTATGTGTACATTTGTAAATTATTTACATACCCATACATAATGGGGATTCCTGAAAAAAAAAAGGAATTCTAATTTTGCCCGTCAGATAATATAAAAATAAACAGACATATTTTTTTGATTCAATTTGACAAGAAATAGCTTAGATAAAAGGCATTAAAGTTAAGGAGTAGGGGCCTTACTACGTCACAAGTCTCTAGAAAATGTACAGGGGTATGACGCCATGCGACATTTCAATTTAATGTATCAGCATACAGCTATTTATTTTATGCAAAATAATAACATCGCATAATATAAATAACTGAAAAATATTTTTAACGAAATTATAATAAATAAGTAACTATTGGATTTTATATATACAAGATATCAAAAATATCGCACACCTAGATCTAAACTAAGACAACTCAAAAAACTAATTTGGTGGTCTGACAATACATTTGTTTACGTGGCAAGAGCGCGAC
This sequence comes from Diatraea saccharalis, assembly GCA_918026875.4. Taxonomy (NCBI): domain Eukaryota; kingdom Metazoa; phylum Arthropoda; class Insecta; order Lepidoptera; family Crambidae; genus Diatraea; species Diatraea saccharalis. The sequence continues at coordinate 15,012,932 of OU893337.1, forward strand.
CACTGTTGATTCAACAAAAAAAGAGCTAAAGAGCTCTAGCGGCTCATCCCCGAACCTTTATTGAATCTGTTATGTTGGATATATGCGTATGATCACCAAGTATTTGAATATTGTACTAAGTCAAAACTCGCTCAAATTTTTGAGTTGTCTCAGTTTAGATCTAGGTGTGCGATATGTATATACAAGCCTGCTACAACTGTTTGTTATGATTTACTAAAAAACCATGTTAAGGTTTCAAGGGAAATAAGTCTAACATAAAATAAATCTTTTTACTTAAAATAACTTTTAAGGGGCCATTTCAACATTTATTTTTAAGAAGGGACATTTTTTTTTATTATAGACATGTGTATAGCATACGGAACTGGAAACATAAATATCCATAATATATTACATATACAAATTTATGTTGTTTCATGAAATCGATATACTTACAATCTGTGATTTTTCAAAATAATTAGTGTACTGAGTACACCTACAATAAGTCATTAATTTATGCACAATATAACATATTCTATTAAGATAAATCTGCACTAAGACATGCTTTATTTTGTAAATTACTAAATAAATTTTTAAAAATTGCTTTGTTTTTTTCTTCTTTTCTGATTGTATAAACAAATAAGTACATACATAAATTGATTTAAAATAAAATTACACATGCAATCAAGCAACAACAATATTACAAAATGAAAAGCTGTACGTTTATATTTTAAGATCTTTGGAAGACGATATGATGAGTAGAAGACAGAACGAGCCTGTACTAGCGTGCACTTAAAGGCGTGGGGGCCAGAAATGTGCCCTGCGGCAGTCCTCTGTTCCCACTAATCATTCAACTGATACTCAGTGCGTGACTTGCTAAAAGGCGATACCGAATTCTACAGATGCTTAACATGATACTGCACTTATGTTTTCACTAGTAATATACAGGTTCATTAATTAATATTTTAATTGCGGTCATATATAATTATTCATTGGTTGTTATACTCCATCGATTGTAAGATGAAAATCTATTTTGTATTTTTAATTAAGTTAATCTTATATTATATCGTGAAATTTATTTCATGTCGATTGACTGAAATAAATGTTCATTGTATTTTTATTTATATTGTGGTAGTTGGAAAAGAAAGTATCCGTATATTAATTGCTTATATTTTCACGTGCACAATCCATAAATGAAACAACTTTTAAATGATTTCATCGCGTATTACAGTATTGTTTTGAAGATATCTGTATGCTTAATTAGAAAGACAATCAACATCTTAGTCTTATGTGAATACGAAACCTGTAAAGACTCCAAAACATCAATAAATACAAACGCGATGAAACCGCTTAAACGTCATTTCATTTAAGTATCCATATATGCTTTATTATTTATAATATTAAATGTTATCATCAAAATGAATTTACATTTTAACATCCATATGAAAAACAAAACACGTTATAAGATCGTAATTAGAGATGCGCCGAATTAGTTGGTTTACCATTTCATAATTATAATTTAGCCAGTGTTTCTAAGTGCTCCTTGTAAGTGAACAATGATTTTGGAAGCATAACCTATATGAAGAATAAAATTTTAAACAATACTTATCTCAAACGGGCGGAGGTTAACTGTAGGTTATTAATTAATTTATACACGCCATACTTAAATAGGAGTTTCTAAAAAAAGTGACTTTTGAGATATGTGTTGTTTAAAATTCGGTATCTCTAATCGTAATCAATTAAAGCAACAAGAGCTGAACGAAATGAAAAACGAAAACTCATATCCGTTTATTCAACGCATGAATTGTTTCTATCTAAAGATCAGTTCAACTTTGTAAATTGTAAGTGTACCTTGATATCTGATGTCTCAAGTATTTCGTTGAGACGAGGAAATTACCGTGTTCAATGCTCTTTACGTAAACAACTAGAAACGTTCAGATTTCAAACATAAATAATAAGGTGGTCGGTCCCCCCGGGGTTGATGCTGGCTTTGATAAAAACATTTGCTCTTTTATGCTTCCATTAGGATGAGTGTAGATTAGTGTATTTTCTCGAATATTTTGATGTTGACAAATGGCTCGTTTTGCATGCATGATTATATGTGCATCACATATTTAAATTAAGGTATTGAAACTGGTAAACACTATTCTGCTTATAAATAATGTAAAAATTATATTATTATAATTTTGGGATCATTTAGACTAATGTAATAAACTAGTGTAATGTTCTTGCGAATGCTGGATAAAATGCTCGTTATAACTATACAAAACAATTCCTTCTTTTATGCGCCTAGCTTTCGTTGGAGTATTACATTTTCAAATTATCTGTATAAAATAAAAGTATAAGATAGATAGTTCGTAATCGTTTACAATAACTTGCATCTTTAGTCTTAACATCAATAAATAAAAATACAATAGCAGCTGTCGTCTTACTGTGCTCCTGCAGGGCATTTCTTGTACAATTCCGTTTATATATTAAGACCCTTTACGTTTGAGACTTACAAATGCATTGAATTGAGTCTTTTGGTGGTCTGCAGATTTACCTTGCGTATCTGTGCTCAATGCAATTTTGCACGATTCGTTTATGGTTTGTAAAATCAAGATGCAATGAAACAATGTCGATTTCATTAAATGCTTTCTAAATACCTAAAGCTGCTAAATTTTGTTACAAGTCGTTCTCTAGTCTATACTTACCTTTATATTGCGACGAGGGAAGCTTCAGCGAAAAGAAATTATTCCTTAAAAAAATACTCGTGCAGATTTTTGTTATATTGATCTTCTTTTATCATACTTTAGGAGCCTTTATTTGAAATTCAAAAGGGTTTCTGTGCCATTTCATATGTCATTTTCTTTATTTATGATCAATATAGATACCAAAAACATCGATAATAGTAGTAACTTTATTACTGTTTTGATATATTATTTTGCAGTAAATCTTATATTTTGGAATCTCACTTATTTCCAAATAACAATTTCCTGTATGATATCTAAAAGGCATTCATTTAAATTCTTAAATGCTTTGTAAAATAGAACAATTAAAAGCAAATTGAAATCGAAGACGAAACAATTCTCATTACATTTCAAATTCCAAATCAAAAACGCCGCTTTACATTAATGACAGCTCATTCAGATCTTATCTTAACGGTTTAGAGTTGATATTCCTTCACTTGACAATTTCCTTTAACACGGAGCACATCTTAACGTGCCGTTCAAGGTGTAGTCGTAAAAATGGATAATGTTCAGAGCCGATGTTGCAGCATAGAACATGAATCTTCAATTAGGAATTATAATGTCGCTTTGTACTTCGAAATAAGGTTCAAAATAATTGCCAAAGTGCCTGAGGCATAATGCAATAAATAGGAAAATGGTTTCGAGTATTAAAATAAACTTTTTTTTGAACACAATGGCAAAAAGTTGATGACCGTGATTTATACTTCCATCTATTTATTACATTATTTCATTTTCTAAGGTTATCAATTATTTTTATTGCTCATAAAATTTATATAGATGGTCATAATACTTACTTAACAGAAATACAAAATACCCATAAATTTTACCAAACCAAACTAAAAATAAAATGGTGTTTCATGAATATTCTACACCAAAAGTAAATTTAAATATTACTAGTCGCAACAAGAATAATAATAAGAATGGGAAACAATGAAAAATGAACTCCGTAACAAAAGCTGTAGATAGTGAGACTACTTTTCTGTTCCTTGTAAGCCACAATGTAATTTAGCACTTGAGAATGTGCAACAACACTGAAACTTGCTGATCCAAAGAAAATCGAACAAGGCAACGAGCTGGAAACAATCGAGCGAATCGAATCTCGTAAATATTCTCTCGGTCCTTAGGAATCGAAAGATCAAATAAAACGATCGATTGAGAATTTGAGACAGTAGAATGAGAAGTCATTGTAAATATCTGCAGAAGAAAATAAAGATGGTATGTTTTATTTTAAAAAAATTTGCCTATCGATTCGCTAGAAGATCGTTCGGATATATTATCTTTTTTATTCATAAATTTTGCATTTTATTTCATTTCTAGGAAATTGTGTTTCAGGTTTATTGGGAGCTCACGTAGCATTTTACGTGTATTTTTACCATGTTACGTTAATACAGCTACAATGAGTTATCTCATTTAGGTATATATACATAGATAGATGTGTTCAAATGGGTTATTCTAATTTCTATACAATATTCTTAAGATTATCTACAAAAATATCCAAATCAAGGAAAGGTATTAGAAGTGCGTTAAGTACTTGGTACACGCGACATAGACATACTGAAATATTACGTTGTAAGTTTTTTATTAAATACTGATGAATTTCAGATTATGTATTTAACAGTGCTGGACTTTGCATGGTCATTCTGAGTTGAAATTAATGAGTTTTGTGTCACTTATACACTATTATTACTACTATGGAACCGTTTAGTAAGATAAAAGTAAAATATAAACATGCTTAAAACAGTCGGAGATATGTAATTTAACCTTGTTATTTTATTAACGATTTAATTTAAAAATTTAGAAAGCTAACGTCGATTTAAAGAAGATTAGATGACAAAATGTTGAAGGTATTAAAGCCTGCGTAGATTGAGTGGCTACCACTCGAATGGGTAAAGATAACAAAGACATTTTAATTGGTGGCGTTTAATCGATATCAAATCTCTGGTGGAAGCTGAAAGCCTCCTTGGGTTATCTTAGTGTGACCGGATTTGGTTTAAAATTAAAGAGTACGCGTTTCATTTGTGTTTATCACATATTTATACATTTATTTTGGTAGGTAAGCTAAACATTGATAGAAACACGCTCACTAATAGAGAAAATAACAAGAAATAAATGTAGTTCAATGTTTAGAGCAATAAATAAAAAGATTATGAAAGGTTATAAATTCGAATCCCATCTCGGCCACCTGAGATTATAGATTTTATTAATAGAAAAACGTAACCGTATATGAAATACAATAGATTTTTTAATTGTCAGTAAGCCTAGATTTGCTATTGGTTTGGCTTAGAAATTATATAAAGAATAACATAGTTTTTCGGTATTCCGTATAAGGTAATATTATTTCCATATTTGGTTACAACCTTCAATCAATATCATTGCATTCTCAATGATATCTCAAAAAATTATCAACAAATATGATCAGTCAAAACTGAGTGCTCTCTCTGTCTTAACATTTAACGAAAAGTACTACATCAACATAGCATTATTTGCTACCGATTTCTATATTTAAGTTATGCCGACAGCGATCCACTCGTACATCAGACCGAGTAGGTGTAACAATATTAAAGGGTTTTCGTGTAATCTCCCGAAGAATCTCCGCCTCTGGGTCCGATAAGGGCTAAATTACAGAAAACATGATGCCACAATTTGTTATGTAGATCTAACCGAAGAAACGGACCGACTGGATGGCTCACCGCGGACAGACCCTCGGGAGACTTTAAACGTTAAGGTATCGAATTGTTTTTGTTTATAGCAGAAGTTTCTGTAAATGTATATACATGTTATAAAACTACATTGAAGCAGTAAGAAAATATGACTTGGAAATCAGATATGGCAAAACAACATTTAAAAAAAATAGGACCGACTTCAGAGTGAAAAATAATACTTATCTTAAAAGCAATTCAAGTTTTTCGAACCATTGAAGTTCAGGCTGAGGTTTTGAGAAGTCTATTAAATGATATCCTTTCGACTTCAATGTTTCTTGTACAAGTAATTTTGTGTCTTATATTTATAACAAAAGTCCTGAAATTTCTTTTTATTTGCACGAAATAATCACGAAAGTGAACATACCTACTTGCATAAAAATAATCTATATCTATATTTCTATACTAATATTATAGAAGAAAGATTTGATTGTTTGTTCGTTTGTTCGAATATACCTATAAACATGACATCAAAATATTTAGGTGATATCTGATGAAATGCATATTTTGTTTTGTTATAAAAAAAACAATATCGATTTCGATAAAACTTAAATGGAACCACCTCGACCCATTAGGTTGTCGAATAGAAAAAAGAATTTTAAAAATCTATTCATAATTGATGGAGTGATCGAGTAACAAGCACAAAATAAAACACACATTCAAATTCAAAACTTTCTTCTCTTTGAAGTCGTTTAAAGAGAAACTGAAATTTATTAAATCTAATAAAGCTAAAATGAAATTATTTTATTCACAGTGCCTGTAGTTATTAGGTCTTTAGTTTTATGTCGGTGTTTTAATAAAAAACAGCAAGAACCTCATCAGGGTTAGTATTTTTCACTCTTTATTACAAAGTGTGATACAGAGATAGGAACAATGCAAGCTTGATGTAATTATTAGGTTTATATTTTATTTGTTGTATGAAAATCTCGTTTATTACGTTCAAGAAACTCCTTTCTGATTTATCATCATCGGTCTATTAATGTTCCCAATGAAGGCTCTAGCTTCCTATGAATGGAAAATAGGGAGACCTGCCTTAATATACCACGCGGGTATAATAAACTAGCTTTCCGCCAGCGGCTACGCCCGCGTGGTACTCTTGAATCATTCTGTATATTGATGAAAACTACATTAAAATCCATTGTGTAGTTTTAAAAAATCTCATCGTACAGACAAAAGACAATAAACCTGGATGAATTATTACTCAATATCATTATTGATTTCTAAGAAAAGGTTGGAAAACTTGTAAAATAATATATTTTATTGAAAGTTTATAGGAACAAGATGACTATATTTATATATTTTAAATGAGTTCACGATTATTTATTAACTTAGTGCGTGCATGAAAATAAAACTAAAACTCCGCCTTTTTTTAAAGTCCTATCCCATGGGAGATGTAAGTGGATTGCTTTAGGGAGTCCTAATGTAAAACTTCACGGTCAAGAGATTCTGATGGCTTTATAGGAAGAGTACGGTTTCGTTTGAAATTTCGAAATGTTTTAGTGACATAAACCTAATACTAAAATGGTCCGTGGTTTTAAGTACAATGACACTTAATTATTATAGACTTTCCTTTAGATCGAATAAATTTTATCAATATTTTATATTCTATTACTGAACACAAATATTTATTTGTGTTTTTTCACCATTCTGAAATAACAATTGATTTTTTATAATAGTCAGCACAAATCAATAATAATTGCTTTTTTTTCTTTCTTTCTCATATATTTCAATACGTAAGTAGGGGCATGCGTGCAATTTATGTGAATAGATCTGCTTGTGTTTAGGTGATGCTTGTGCTCTTACTGTTCACATATTTCTTTTTATTTAGTGCACTGTATGTTTCTTGTGAATGTTCCCTTTATGCTTAACTTACATAAAGTAGATAAATATTTCTATCGTGCCATAAAAGTTTTGTGTAAAAGTTTTTAATTGCGATCAGAGAATAGGGACGCGCAATAAAATAAAAGGAAACCAAAGACTATGTTGGACTATGGATTGATTTTAAAAACGCAGTCCAGACAAGTATGGTCATTACACGTTAGTTTGTGATGTATTGTTATTTGTTTATTGTTATCATTTTTTATTTTCTTTCTCTGTCTTATCTGTTGTGTGTTCTATTTTCACAAGTTTTACATATTTTTTATGTGCTTGAAAATAGTCCGTGTTTCACTGCTGGCCTCAGCAGAATACCAGTTCAGTATGTTATGCTTACTGCTTATACTGAATTGGGAAAAAAACAACAGAAAGTGCTATCTTTCTTACTGTTTTCTTACTGGTTTCTTACTTACTTAACTTTCTGTTGTTTTTTTTTCTTTTAGTCTTATAAACTATATTTTATTTGTTTATGTTTATTATATATTTTATCGTAAATAATCATGCTGTAAATTGTGTACGTGGGTGTACTGTCAATAAAAAACGTATTATATTAAAGTTTATTGTTGATAACCAATTCATTTACTTTATTAAAGGTGGAGGCATCATATCGTCTGACTGTACAAGTGTAGTACACACATAAACTTCCTCAAAACTGTTGAATATTCGCAGTCAATTAGTATGCCTTATGGCTTGTCCGCATTGGGATATTATATTATAGGGATATTATATTGGATATTCAATAGATGCAAGCAAATAGATGCAAATATTTGCATCAAATCACAGATTTTTCTTGTTTGTGAACTTTTTACCTACACTTCGGTAAAATTCAATTGGTTACAAAATTACGAGAACTGGTTTTGATGGTGTCCTGGGCGAACCTGGATAGTTTTTCAGCAGCGTCCTGGGTTTTTCTTTTAACAAACATGCTAGGTTTTTAAATTGCCTTGATAAGGTCATGTATTTGACCACACAACGGTTTTTCAATGAGCGGCGGGGTCGCCATTTTTGATCCTTAAGAAAACTAGTGTGGACGTATATTACATACATCCTAGTTTTGGAAAATTGGATCCTAAAATATCGCGGAGAGTTTCTTAAGGATCGAAATTAAACACAGTTGTATAAATATGTGATTTCCAATACATTAACTTTGAGACTGTTTTTGTATTTCACATTTATCTATTCACAACTAGCATTCCGCCAGTGATTTCATTCCCTAGGGAGCCGTGTGGTAAGATAAAAAGTAACCTATATGTTCATCGATCATCATCATGTGTAATCCAAGCTTCATCATCATCAGCCTTTTTAAGTCCCCACCACAGGGACTCAGGCCGGAATGAAGGGTATTATCGACTGCAAATGAAGGCGGGCATCAACGGCTTAACGTACCTTCCGAAACACAGAGTAGCTTGACGTAATATTTTTTTGGTCTATCGAGATACTCTATCCAAACTTAAAATTACCAAATTTCATCAAAATCCATTCAGTAGTTTTTGTGCGAAATAAACTCACATGTTTCGATTTTTTTAATATTAGTAGGATGCTCTATCCAGTCGCTTGGTATCTTTGCCGTGTAGGGACCGGTTCCAAATTGCAGGCGGGGCTTAATTGAATGTTATTGAATTAGGATCGCGCCCTCACGACTACCGCCTTATTCATATCGTATTAATTATGAAGCAGACAGAGATGGAAATATATAATTACATATTACTTTGTGACTACATCTCTCTTTCCAATAAAAGGTTCGTTTTAAAGTTTTATCTGCAGCTTGGATACAATGTGATGGACATAATTGGCGTGAAATAGAATGGGAGTATTTTAAATGAAAAATTCTTAAAAATCCACTTTGTCCCCTGAGATGGGACTCGAACCCATAACCTTTTGCAAACCAGGTGACTGCTCTAACCACTGAGCTGTCCAGGTCCTAACAGGACTGATGAATTTTTCAAGCACTTGTTACTTTTTCGCTATTACAGATTGTATTTTTTATCAATTTTTAGGCAATCTACCCAAACAAAGCATTCCAATTAAGTATTTTTAATTAATCATATTTTTCAGTATAGTAAGTTTAATCATTAGAATGGGAGTGTTTAAAGTTGAAAAATCAACCCGGATTTTTGCCATTAGACCGTGCCATACCATGACCGTGCTATGAACGCATCAAGCAAGGAAACAAATGATACGCAGAAAGCAAAGTAAACGACCTCCTTTGCCTAACCAGATATTTAAATCCACAAAAGATATGAAATTTACACAAAATTGTACAATAAACTATATTGATTCTCGTAATATAAAATACTCGTAAATTCTAGTTTTAAAGTATTAGACATTCAATTATTCTTTTATTGTAATTATTATTAGCTACAACGTAAATTATATCCTTACTATCGATATTCATATACCAGATTATTAATTTATGTATAAAAATATGTTCTGTATTGGCTTGAATAAAGACATACATAGTATGAAATGATGGATATAGGATAGCTTTTAGTCAGATAATTATTATCTTTCAGTTCAGCGGTCCTGAAGATATGAGGTAATAAAGAATATTACATACATACATACCAGATACGCGCGTAAAACATAACCCTTCCTTTGCGATCGGGTAAAAAAGGTAAAGCGACAAAAAAGAGTTGTGAATTCTAAGGGTAACTTTATGATTATTTTCTATCGAGTTAATTTTGTTGAAGTTTTGCAATCGAGAACGATATTTTTTTGCTACAAAACAATAGACTCGTTTAGAAGTACATCTTTACTTTCTTAAGTCAAACCAATAAACAATATAATGCAGCTAATGCTCTTTATATGGTGAGGATTAACGGACTGTGTTTTAATATGCCAACTATTTTCGTTGCCGCAACAAAGAATATGAAATACGATTCAAAAGCGGCGGTTACAAAAACAATATTGTTTCGGTTCGCCAGTGAGTGGATCAACGGACAAACAAGCCAATTTTATTGTTTGCGGATTGCCGCGACGTTGTTTGTTTGCTGGTGGACTAGCCAGCCATATTGTTTTTTAAAAAGCATTTTTTTATTAAACCATATTTCAATATTAAGAAGATGAACGAGAGAACTCTTAAAAGCAGTTTTCTTTTAAAAAATCTGAAAGAATGATTATATAGGTAATGATAAAAATTATAGATATCTTAATCAATACATTAACAAATATTTGAAAGGATTGAAAAGCTGTTATCAAATGTTATTAGGGATAAACAAAAAATTTTAGTCTATACTAATAATATAAAGAGAAAAGATTAGATTGTTTGTTTGGATTGCATAGACTCAAAGTAAGTTCACCTACGGGGAGATACATCATACGCGGATGATATAAGCTATAATTCACGCGGGCGAAGTCGCGGGAAAACCGCTGGTTTGCTAATATGTATAATTATACTTACTAGATTATTATTTTCAGAAAAATAAAACCTACTTCAAATCATCTTACAAAAGTGAAAAATTATTAGCAGTTTATAAAAAAAAAATTTGACTATTTTGTAAATAGGTACTATTTTTTCATTTAGGTGACACACACATTTACTGAGCTGATTCTTTATTATACGTAACTATGTTTAATATTCAAGATCGAACCAGTATTTTCGAAGATTACCAATGTTACAAACGAACAATGTTAGAAACTTTACTTGGAACTTAATTTTAAAATTACTGACAGTTTCGTATACTGACTTTAATTTCATTATGGTTGTAGTTAAATCATTGTTGTGTTGCCGTAAAATACATTTTCAGACAAATTAGGTTACGGCTGCGCGCGGTTTACCAGTAGTTTGTTACGATTTTATTGAACGGGCTACAGCCGGGCCACTGTATTGTCATACTAATTTCATTGCATTTTGAAACTATAATTACGTGTTAATGTAAATGTATTTCTTATTATGGTTTATTCAGCTGCTCTAAAGTAAAACATTGTAAAGGTCACTGTTGTTATATTTAACTAAGCTTTTTCCCGCGCCTTAGCCTGTGTGGCTTCCCATCGGTGAAAGAGTTTTAATATTCAGTATATTAGTAATTTCGAAGCCTATACTCAGTAATCAATATCACAGTATGGGGCATCGTTGGATAGGTATTTCAAAAACATTGGGAGTGTGGGAAGACCATTTTTCGTTTTAGTAAACCGTTTGTGACTTATTAGGCTTTAAAGAGCTAATTTTCGTTTTAAGTCTACGAACTAAACAGTCGTTGGTAAAAATTCAAATGTTACGGAAGTAATGCCTATTTATAACGAAATTCAAAGGAAAACTATCACACTTAAGTTGGCTTTACAAGTTTACGAGTAATAGTCGACCAATTGTATTTAACTTTCGAGTTATTTCGCACTCCTAAGAAAACTACAACACAAACGTGTTTTTTTTTTATTGATAAAGTTACGGAACTCGCAGTTTGACCGGGTTTTCTTTATAAATTGATAACAGCTCAAAATTACTTCTAGTATTGAAGTGTTCGTACTCAATATATTGCGTTCGAACTGAATGCTGACCCATCAATAATAAAAACCACATCGATTTCCCAACACGATGTCATCGTGTGTTCATTCTACCTGTCATTACTATTATACACTTGAGGGAACCAGTTAAGATATGGTGCAAGTTAAAAAAGATAATAGATTTTTTTTTGTTATATAGAACCGACTTCAAATATTAAAGAAGTGAGAAAAGAGAGACTTTTTCTAAAACAGTTTGATTTTCGAGAAACTTAAATTGAAGTCAGGCTTTTTCTGTAATGTAATTATTTTTGAATATTATCATGTATGTAATATTTCTCGCTTCTTTAACGTTTGAAGTCGGATGGGAATAAAAACAAGAATTTAATATAATACTAAAACTTAAACTGTTGGATCTCGGTTTGTTAGTAGCTTTCTTTCCGTTATTAGATAAATTTGAATAAACTTGTAACGGTGCCACCATTTATTTTGTTCTAGGTACCAGCATCCAAACTCTTTGTCTTTGATCTTTACTGTCATTACTTTTTTATTATTCACTCTTCGTAATTTGTAATTTTGAGTAACGCGATATGCTCTTTCTGGATGTTAGTTCACATTGGATTATTAATAAAAAATATTTATGTTATCTGTTTCAAATCAAATATGTTTAAAGTGAAATGTGTAAAATAAGTGCTATATTTAAAATGAAACCTAGAAAAGGGGTATACAATTGTTTTATTTATAATTTTAGAAATCCATAAGAACTGTTTTATATTATTTTCTTGTTCTTAAAGTTTTTTATTTACACCATTCAATACACTTATTCAGTTGTTTCATTATCTACCAACATTTAAGCATCAAACCCTTCACAAACTTACCAAGTAATAGTAACATAAAACAGTTTTTTTTCCAAAATAATTCACATTAATATTTCAATCATAATTTTGTTAAACTCTTGTCGCTTGTCACTCATTCCAAATGTCACGCAAGTGGTGACAACATGACAAATTAATACATTAACGCACGCTCCGCACTAGTTGGATTATCGAGAAATCACGATTCAAATAAGCCTATTATTTCTCTACACTATATTTAGATATATAAGGTGTAATATTATTATATACCAGGTCTTCGTGGGGTGGATTAGATAAGTATACTGAATAACTTTTACTATGAGAACAACACTGAATTGAATTCACGAAAATTAATAATCAGCTACTTCATACTGTCAACTATTGTAGGTATTACAATTTTCTATGAAACAGCTTATTATGTTTTCGGCTTCATACACATTATGTTATACAAAATTCGGTGAATTATATTTTTTATATTATACAAAATATAATTCACGGAGCGTAGGGAGTAGAGAAGGGTGGCATACGAAGTGTCTGCCCCGGTTAAAAAAACGTAGATCCGGACCTACTCTTTCAACCACTACATATACATCGCTCAAATAAATCAAAATCGCTGATTTGAATACTCCTAATCAGCAGTGTTATTCTGTTATAAAAACAGCCTAAAGATTAGAGATTTAATCATATAAAACCTATTTCAAATGTTAATAAAAGTTTTATTTCAATGAATCTCTCTGACGTAGACGATGATTGAAACTGTGTTAATTATCTTATAAGATCTATTAGCGATCGTGTTTACCTTTGAGTTACATAATAAAGACTCGGATCATTCTATTTCTATTACAAAACACCAATAGAATTATCCCTCATTCTTAAGAACAGCTGTGACATCTCGCTCTGTGAGCGTCGACGCATCACTGACTGTTGCCGAAAGACGTGTGCGTCACTTGCGACATATTTCAGTTTCTCCACACTAATATAATTAATCTTTACTTTCTGCCAAACAATGCGTTCTTGAAAAACGCATCTGTTAAACGTCCTTAGTATTTTCATCGTATAGATATGTATAAGGTCGTCAACGATATCGTTATGGTGTGAAAAATATTGTTAAAACTTAATTCCAATAATAGCAGAAATATGGCAGATGAGTCGACATTTGCCAACTAATGTAAATGTATGTTACATAGAGAAACTTTGACGTATTACAACTCAATGGATTTGGTTTTACGAGATTACTTTACTATGTATGTTCTTTAAAATGTTGAAGCATAGTTCATACATTTGCCTATGCGTTAGTTACAAGAGTAGTGTTTATAGCGCCGTGTGTTACACTCTTCTAGAGCGAAAAATGCTATCTTAGACTCGCTCTGGTATCTTCTTATGATTTTTGCGACATAAATGACAAAATAATTGCATTTTGTATTAAGAAACTATATTTTTTCTAGATATTAGTGGATACATTTGCGTAATGTATGTTGTTGCATTTTTGATTGACATAAAACTTATCTCATTAAAAATAGTCTTTAAACACTTAAGATGGCGTAGTTTTCTGTATTAACTGTACAATGTCGCAAACGAGTAGATAAGTTGTGTTTTCGCCACAAAAGGCATGCCACAAAGACATTTAATTAACTCAAATACCACTGTTGAACCACTCGGGCTATTTACATAGAGCTAGCTGCACCACGCGGCCGCCGCGTAAATTTCACAGTTTACAAACTCCAAGTTTAGATGTAGGGAGTTTATCAACAACAAAATCAAACGTTTCCTTGGTTTGAGTCGATTTCAATACAGTTCCGGGTTGCAGCGGCTAGATAGAAAACAGCTAGTGAGAAATTTTCCGTGCTGTTCTATTCAAATAGGAAAAATTATGCAAGCCGTGAAAATCGAGTAATGTTGTTTGTTTTGTTTGGAGCTAATTGTAACATGAATATCAGAATAAAATTATGTACATTGTGTGTTTTAAATTTTAACCCAAATCTTAGCCAAACAAAGATTGATTGTAACCATCAATGATATCTACATAGGTCGAATTCTTATATGATAAAAATTAAACATTAGTATTTTATTCGGTTCATTCATAAAGTTATGAGCAGCAGCGGGTGACGCAATTGTGCATGTGTAAAAAAATGACTGACTGATGAACTGAGTAGGTATAAGATAATTTCCTTTGATAAATAAACATACTCTCAAAAAGTTTAGTGCACACCTCCGTAAGCGAAATGCTTTTATAACGCTGTCATCTCCGGTGAAAATTCGTAGTTGATTGGTTAGTCTATAAAACGTGATTCACTGATCCAAACAGAAGAAAAAAACACGTCAAACGTGGCTATACGGGCTAGATCCCGTTTCTTTTAACTATATAAACAAATACGTTTTTTCATTTCAAGTATATAACGGGGTTTAAAATTACATGTTGGTTTTAGAATCCAGTACATATCTGCTAAACCAATAATTTATTATATACGCACTAGTAATATCTACAAACTGATTACTGAAGAATGGATTTTGTGTTATCACTATTATCGACTGCTTAATTACCCTTCACCTTAAGATCCTTCACGTTTTATGACACTAAGATATATGAAATTCCGTACAATATGCCTTTAGTTATATGTTTAATTCAAACTCCATCTCTATTTCGATTATTCTATTTGTATTGTCACAAAACAAATAAAGAAACATAACTCAATAAATAGTTTTCGAGAACTCTTTGAGTAATAACTTTATAACCAGTTATTTAGGAGAGTTAGCTAGTTGGATACCAGGTTATATAAAAAAAGATTTAAAAAGAAAAAAAGGGAAAGTTGAGAAGCTACCAAAGTTTCTTTTTTGTTATGGCAGCATCCGTTAAAAGAGAAATAAAAAAGAATCAATTAATGGACCTCCTCGGAGACATCGTTTTTGAACGGCGGCGAACAATTACATTGTCATTAAGGCGCTTCCAAGCTACAAAATAGGGCGATGTTTCATTTTATACCTTGGTTTTGTTAAATAATAAACGTTTTTGGTTTATCATACTATACAGCTACTAATGAAGTTATCTTAAGGTAGATCTTATTAGGTACTTAACTATTTCTTAGTTAATTTTTACTCTGTTCTGCCTAATAATAATTTAAAAGCAAGAAATGGATCATTGGGGGGAATTTTAATAGTTTTTATCGGTGTAGGCAAAGGCATGTTGCACATTTATGTACACAACATTAAGATAAGAAACATGTTAATGTTACATAAATTTCACATACGCAATTTATAATTCTTATAATAAAAATACTTAATGGAAAACAACTGCTTTGAAATTCCTTAATTGTTTTCCCGTAAGATAATTAAACACATTAAAATGCTGCCAGTATTAGTGCTGCTATCTAACTTATGCCGATTTGTTTTAAAAAAGGAAAATTATATGTTATTGCAAAATAAAAAATATATTCTACCATTCACCGACCACCTGTACCGTTCGCTCACGACTCGTGTCACATCTGACACCTGCCAGTGTCATTAAGCGACATTTGGCTGCTGCAATATCATAAACATTACCCGATATGTATATGATTTCGGTATTTCGAATTCGTAGTAGTAATATTGCTTCTTAAACGAGAACTTTAAGAAATTATGACTCATGATTATCTTGGATGTAATGTTTAAAGCTGCGTTGTTGGGAATTTATATATTTTGAAATAAATGATTTATCCTAACTTGTTCTACTATTATTATAAATGCAAAAGTTTTTGGTTATGGATGGATGATTGTTTTGATTGGATGATTTCATAAAAAACTACTGAACGGATTTTGATGAAATTTGATATACGGATAATTCTAAACCTGGATTAACATATAAACTACTTTTAATCCATTAATTGTGTTCCTAGCTATGAAACACTATACAAACCATCATGTAAGCTGCTCGTTTAAAGCTAGTGAGTCATAAATCATTCGTTTTTTAGCTAAGATTTCTAATTTATACGTATATAAAGCTATTGAAATTTGGCTATTAAAGATTACTTATAACAAATCAAAGTCTATATTTTTATAACATTATTATAAAAAGAAGCCACGGAATATGCTCAGAAATAGTTTTTATTAGTTGAAAAGTTAATTATTCCGATAGACAGATAAGCTACTTCATATTGTAACTATAACAGTCAGCAACTAAAGCTAGTCTCATATAAAGGATATTAATGATTCAATCCAACAACTAAGCTGCTACTCAAAACTTAATTAACCTAGCCACCCTAATCAGAGGATTTATTTATTATTAACTGGCAACATTTGCTGACGTTGTTACTGATATTAATTCCAGTGTAGCTGAGAATAAACGGTGAATTTTGACGTATAATCTGTTGGCATATCGGGCGACTTAAGGCTTAATTACACGGGCTTACTTGCAAAACTAAACGCGGCAATTACTGGTCGCTCGGCTTTAGTTAATTCGCTGAGACTTGACGTGATCTTGTACAGATACGCTAATAATGTACGTTATTTATGCGAAGGGAATTCAACGCAACTATTTAGAATATCATGGATTTACCAAATGTGAAGGGATGATGACTAATTTTAGTTTGGCCGCCCGTCAGGTAGGTTATTGAAAAATATTAAATACTAATTTTTTGCGGTGTCAAGAAATTTTAGCGATACGTTGAGTTGAAATGTCGCGTGACGTCACACCTTTGTACATTTCTACAAAGTTGTGATTCATCATCATCAGCCCTTTTTACGTCCCCATTGCAGGGGCTCAGCCCTTCCTTATGGATGGTTAGGGAGAATGGGCTATGACCCACCACGCTGGCCCAATGCGGAGTGGAGGGTATTAACCGGGACCAACCGGGACCAACGGCTTAACGTGCCTTCCGAAGCACGGAGTTGCTCGAGATAATAATTTTTTGGTAACCTATCCCTTGACCAACCCTTGCGAAAGTTGCTTAATGACAACGATCGCGGGCCGCGGCGCTTATTCACCACGAGCTACTCTAGTTGTGATTGTTATCTACCAAAGCTCCACTCTTTAACTTAAATACCTATTATCTAAGCCATTTCTTATTAAATTGAAGCAAAAAATACGTATCTAATCCATACTTTTAATATTATAAATGCGAAAGTAAATCTGTCTGTCTGTTACTTAATCGCGCCTAAACCACTGAACCAATTTGCATGAAATTTGGTACGGAGATATTTTAATACCCAAGAAAGGACATAGGCTACTTTTTACCGCGGGAAAATGACGCATTCCCACGGGAAAATAATCTAAATATATATATAACTCAAAGGTGACTGACTGACATAGTGATCTATCAACGCACAGCCCAAACCACTGGACGGATCGGGCTGAAATTTGGTATACAGGTAGATGTTATGACGTAGGCATCCGCCAAGAAAGGATTTTGATCAATTCTATCCCCAAGGGGATAAAATAGGGGATTAAATTTTGTATGAAACATTGTCAATTTTAAACCGGGCTGAGATTTTGTATAAATAAGGCAACTATGGCGTAGGCATTCTCTAAAAATGGATTTTGATAAATTCCACCCCTAAGGGCATAAGCTAAGAGGATAAGACTTTTTTTCAGGTATTTTACACGATATAATGAATAAATATTCGTTAGAAATGCTGCCTAAAGTAACTTTACCACGCGGACAAGGTCGCGGGCAAAAGCTAGTATTTTTCCTTAATCTGACTGACGAACTAAATAGAATTTATTTTTTTATCCAGTCATGATCCAAATTATTTAATCCCATTTTTTTAGGCCGGGTTATTGCAGAAAAATAGATCTATCTTCTCAGCTCTTTATGGCCGATACAGACATAAGTATTAAAATAACACTACAAAGTTTGACAGACAGTTAATACTATGAAATTTGAAAAAAATCTTAAAAAGTAAACAGATACCAGGCTGGAATCAAAGTAGCGAGGTTTAAATAACCTAATTAAAAATTGATGCAAATTCGACAACCACTTTAGGTTAATTTGAAGAGCATTTACCCTATTATTTAAATATCACTGCTTTAATTCCAACCCTAAGACAACCGTTCCATTATTATTTTTTTCTAGCCTTTGAGAGATATTAGCGTAATTGCAAAATAAAATTTAAATTAAAAAAATCAATATTTTAAACATAACTATTGCAGAATTCTCCAATAATAACTAAACAACAACATATTGGGACAATTTAATAGAACAAGAATTACATTATAATCCTTTCTTTTTTTAAAGAATAAACGCGTGACATTTGACAGTTGTCGTCATACGCATGTGTCAACTGCAGTCCAGACAAAATGAAATGGTAACATCGCGGTCGGTATAAAAAGATCGGACTCTTGATACCGGCCTGTGACCCGATAAATCGTACAGATACTGTTGTCCTTGCGATGCGACGTGGAGGCTTCTTTAGGGACAGTTCGTGCCATACTCATCTTTATATCGCCGACAAAAGGTCTTTTAATAGCGTGATCATTGTTGAAATTTACATACTTTATGGTTTCGTTTTGTGTCACATTTTATTTCACCACTATGTAAGATAAAACTTTTTTACACAATAAAAAACGATGTTACAAAAAGGAATCCATTATAAAAGATGCATACGAATCGCAAATGGACGTAATAATGATGAAAAAGTTACATTTAATCTTTGAAATACTCAAAAAATTTAAAACTCTTATTATTTTACCCTATGATAACTCTCTTTAAACTAAACTAAAAAATGTAATTTTAATCTAAGGGTTTGTTTTAGAATTGTTCCACGTTTCCGCTTGGTCATTTTAACTTTCGGAACATTTCATTTTCAATTCAAACTTTGTATATTATTCTATTTATAATCTTACTATTATTTACCAACGCCAACCATATTTTATACGAAGAAAGTACATAAAACATCCTACAGACATGTTAATATAGCCTTTGATCAAATCTCGCAGCAACATCAAAGACGGTTCTATTTTAGAAAACTTATTGATCGATTCTGCGATTTAACAGAATTTTCTATAACAATTCTTGATAACAAACGAATCGGTTTCGTTTTATTTCTTTATTCCAAATTTAAAAATGCCGTTATTTTGACGTCGTTTATTTAATATGAATTATTGTTGACATAATAAGATTATTTTTACCGCAATCCGCTCTTGAAACTTAGCCAATAATTAATCAAGCTCAAGTCAAGCAACCGAGACGACAATAAAAACATAAGGAAGACTTTTGAGAAGGATTCATATTTATCAAAGTGAAAAATTGATATTTAATGCAACAAGTTTTTTGTGTGCACTCAATGCACGGGTCAATGCGCCATCAATCATGTACAAAAAAAGAACCTTTTAAAAATAAACAAAAAGCGCGAAATCTGCACGGGTCGCTTTTTACTTTTTAATTTTGCAGTCACTTGCAATCGTGTCAGCTGCCAGTTAATGTTGTATTAAGTAGGTATGAACGTGAAGTCACAGGCTACTCGATGTTTACGTTTTCTTAGTTTCACCTAATTCCATCCACTTCCTGCGATTGAAGGTCTCAGTAGCATTTGTTTAAGTTGTAAAACTACTTATGATATCACGTAAGTAATGACCATCAAAATATTGACCGGATCCTGTCAGGCTACACGTCCATTTGTGCCCTATATTTTATATGAGCGTTTAGATTTATTTCGGATTTTGTAGTACAAAATGTCAAAAAACAATAAAGCCGATTCTAAAACAAAAAGAACTATCTACGAGTTCTATTTAGGGCCCTGCGAGAACAACTTTTCAGAGCTTTTCATATAGCTTTTTATTAACTAAAAAGTCAGATTTAGAGAAAAATTTGACATATTAATTATTTTTTTTTTAATTCTATGATTTTTTTTAAATAGAAGTTGATTATACAAGCACGTTATTTTATTGCTTAATTCCATAACTTTAAAATTGAATCACTTTTAAAGCGGTCTTATATCAAATCCTCAAAATAACGTGTATGTATGAGCTTGAGAGATTCCACAGTAGTGTTAAGAAACAATGACGTACTTATTTAAAGGTTAATAATGTTATTGATACTTTTTGGGAAGTAACACATTCGCTAATTAGCTTTTTTCGCTAAGCTTAGTATTGAGCTTGTTCCAATTTTCTTTAATGCATTATTTTTATGACTGGTTTCATATAGCGTTTCATGTTATTTTTAAGGTAAAGTTGTTCATAGACGTATATTATGAAGTTTTGAACGTCACTCTTGTCTTTTTATACTAATTATAGATTTGGTATCAATATTGGTGGTAAACAAACTAAAGATTCATTTTAATATGGTAAAATAAACGCTTTTTTAAGAATATCACCTGTCTTCTTGGTAATCGTGTATCTTTATCTATTTTCAGTACATTTGCCGAATTTTAACAACGTTAAGTCGCCTTTTTCATCGAAACCGCGTGTTGTCACCTCAATCGATGATCTGTTTTCCCAGATTCATTCGATTCTAAATCCGACAACACGAATTCCTACTGAGTCAACGACGAGCACAGCGTGTGTCGTGTCATTAGCACCCAATAACGCAACGGCGACTGTAAACATGGGATAATGAAATGCATACGCCCTTCTCTGTCTCTCTCCACAGACTATATCGGTCCGCGCCAAAATTACCAATGACAGTTCGCTTTTTAAATTATTTTTGGCTTGATAATTGGGTCCTTTTCAAATTCCAGTGGGTCGAAAAATGGCGGAAACAAATTGTTGTGTAAGACAAAACGATTTGCTAATTGAGCTGTCTTGTTTAATGTGTCGCGTCCTTAATTTCGTTTTTCAAGCATCGCAAGTTTTCCTTTTTTTTTGAGCTCTTAATTTAAATATTGTTTAGAGTCTTATAACGTTAAGGATAAATTGTTTATTTAAGTATGAATAATAAATCCATCAGGTTTGTTTATTCAGCTATTATACCCCTCGATAAATAAAATATTATACCTACTTGGAGCATTGCTTGGAGCCAATAATGAACTGTTGAAGGATTTAGTGGTTTTAAGTGTTCCAAGACGTACTTTTCTTGATAAATTCCCCAGGGAAGTAGGTAATTTAGTTCGATGTTCAATAATGTGATGTTATTACTTTTCGATATTACCTAGTGAACAATTTGCGGGAGCTTTTGATCTAAATTAAAACTGAACTAGAAACAAGAGTTTGAGTCATTTAAAATAATATATAACTAAGTATGTAACTACATATTCTGAAATGATAAGAACTAGGTAGGTACCTTTTTCGTTTTTAATATGATAATGGCAAACCAAAAATAAATTTGGTGATTAAGTTCTGCTATTGCGAAGGTTAAGTAACTAACGTTAAGGGCGGTCATTGGATGGGTGACGAAAAATTCTTATATTTGACCCCACGTGCTTCAGATGGCACGTTATACTCTTGCTCAAGACTACGTCTATTGTCATTAGCACCCACCTGAATACTACTTATACTGGATCTGGGTCCTTCTCACGAGGAAGACATTGCTACTCTCCATATACCACTACGTCAATAGATTGATGATGCTAAATTAAAATACTTAAAATGAAAAGCAAAATTTAACACTTGAGTCAGGTGGAGTTAAAGCGTTCTAACCACCTCTGAAATCATATTGTATATATTTTTTATTAGTTTAACTTTAAATAAATTTTCGCCCGAGATAATTAAGACGTAATTCTTCCACTTTTATTTGTATTTAAAACAATACTATTATTTTGATTCATAACAAAATATTAATATACCCTACAGATTCGGAATACGTCCACTGCTAATGAAAATTTCGTGAAACATATATATAAAAAAAACTTGATTCATACCACAGTTTCAGTATCTGAAACAAATGGTATTAAAGCGACCTCTCGCTAGATTATTTCACTAAACACTTTATCAAAAACTAAATCGAATTTGTAATACGATCCCATCCTATATCACTATCAGCAGTGTTTGCCGGTGGACAATGGTCGGGTTCCACATAAAAAAGGTCAAACAATCTACTTTACGATCCGTTATCTCGAACACGCGTAAAAAGTCAGTGAGATAAAACCGATATTTGTAAAAGAGACGTTTGATCCAAAATGACGGGAAACTAATTCAGTGGAGTAGGTAAGTATGAGATCCTTCAATCAAACATGTTTCAATCAACGAAATTTATATAAGTTTACAAAATGTCTTAAGAAATACGAGTATATCGTTCTAGTTCTATCTTCTTATTACATTTATACTTACTAGCTGTTGTCCTGCGACATTGCACGCATAAATTATAGCCTATGTTAATCCCATATGATGTAGCTACCCGTAGGTGTAAGAATTTTTATAATCTGTCCAGTAATTTCAAAAAAACATACAAACAATCAAGTCTTTCCTCTTTATTATATTAATTTAGATTATAAAGAGAAAAGAATCGATTGTTTGTTTGCTTTGAATAAACAATCCATTATTTAATGAACTATCCGACCCAGTGAACTTTGTTACGCCTACGTTTCTTTGAGAAAAGTTTTTTTTTCTCCATGAGTTTTTTTCCCATTTTCCGATATCAAGTAATATTTTCAAAATTTTAACAGAATTGGTCGAACCGTTCTCGAATAATTGCGCTTAGCGACACATTTAACGATTCATAGTCATCACCAGCCCTTTTACGTCCCCACTGCAGGGGCTCAGGCCTTCCTTATGGATGGTTAAGGAGGATGGGCCATGAACCTCTACGCGGGCCTAATGCGGATTGGAAGGTATTAACGACTGCAAATGCAGCCGGGACTTAATGTGCCTTCCGAAGCACGGAGTAGCTCGAGATAATAATTTTTTGGTCACCCATCCCGTAACCGACCCTTGCGAAAGTTGCTTAACGACTACGATCGCGGGCTGCGGCACTTATCCACTACGCCACCGACTTACTCGGTGATTTATAATAAGAGTATTTAACGAAGTAATCAGAAGAACCTATAAATATTTAAAAAATATTCTATAAAGGTAAAAGTGGACAGAGTGTAGACGGAATTCCGTAATTTCGTTAACAACTTATGTCGAGTTGTTATTATATTTTTATTTATTATAGGCACACTTTTGACCTCAATCTAGCCCAAGAACATGAGTTCTACGGTAAGACGAGCTTGCCCAATAGAAACTTATTCACGCTTGCCTTAATTAGGTCTGTGTTATATATATAGACACTATTAACCTAAATCAAATAATAACTTACAATAATTCACATAATCTGCATATATTTGTGTGGTGTTTGGTTCTCTTACAATAAACGAATACTAAAAACAAATCCTCATTAAGCAATTTGTTTCCATTTTTAAAAAAGAAAACAAAATTACGCTCATGTGTCATTAAACATAACTTACTGTACGGAAGATGCTCCAGCCTGCCAGATACGTACCTGAAAAACAGTAAAAAAAAATTAAAACTCATTTGTAACACTCCGAACTAGACATAAACACGAATTACACATGTTTACTTAAAAATAAAAAATCAACCAAAAGCGAGCGAGACTCGGACATGAAAGGTTTCGTATAATATCTACGTGAGGTTTTATGCATTAGGTGAAAATCGCCATAATAACAGGTATTTTATGAAAAGTAGATAGAAGAAATAAAAAATAAGCAAAAATTCTATGAAGTTTCTGATTTGTCTGAAATCATTTTGTATTTTGCAACATTTTGCGTAAACTGTTTTAATCAATCTGGGCAAATCGAATGAAATCAAATGGAATGGTCCACCAGTTTTTCAGACAATCGATCTAAAAATGAAAGTGACTGTTTACTGTTACCATAATACGTCGTTTTTATCCCTTTATCCCCCTTATTTTCTTGCACTTTAGCAAGAAAATATTAAGCCTGTTTTATATAGGTATAATAAAAATAATCAATAAAGTATTTTGCAGTTATTTTGTTTTTGGCAAAAACGCACAATTTTTCTTTTTTTTTCATTTTAGGTGGTTTATATGAACTGTCATTTCACAAAGACAAAGTGTTTACCTACCTATTGCAGCTAATAAAATATAGCATGTATACAGATAGACGAGACATATTAATATGATACCGTTGGATTTGAGGCCACGGTACCCTAAAAAACGCATAAAACTCTCGAATTCCGCAACGTCAGACGTTATGACACATGTCAAAATACTGAGACGACCCGACATCGGTCTATGTTATAAGAGGCACCGGCAATGATGTGCCAGAATCTAAATTTATTAATGACACCATTCATGTGATTATTGCTGTCGATATAATGTAAATTTTATGCATGAGTAAGGTATTAATATTTTACATTTAATTTAAAATAATTAATCCATAAGTCGTTTTAAGGATTAGCGTAAATTGGAAAATATATCAAAAGTAAAATGCCGTACTTTCAAAAGAAAATATTCTTTTTTTTAAATGAAAACAGATAAATTAAAAATAAACGTACGCAAACGTAAGTCGTCATATGAAACAATATTATTTTATTTTTAAAATGTTATAAAAATACTTCTCTTCATTTAAACGAGAAACTAAACATAATTGAAATGCGTCATTCCTAAATATGAAAGTTATAAAAATCAGCAATTTCACTCAAAATGAATGATAACGACGTAAATATAAAACGAAGTCACAATTTAAAATCTGACTCATGATACAACGAGTAAAAATTATATATATCCAAATTTAGCATTAACTAAAAATAAAACTTTTTTTTTAATATTTGAAACTGCAAAATCTTATTCATTGGGCCACTATAAACCCCGTCCGTGACAGTTGTAGATGTGTAGGGTTGCCAATTTTGTGTTATTACAATCTCATTCAAAGTATTAGCACTACTTTAAGTTACCATGCTACTTTAAATTACGTATTATTGAAGAAATATATAGTCGAATAGAATAATATTTATAACATAAATATGGTGAAATCTATATTATATAAAAGGCAAACCTGACTGTATTGCCTATATATTAATGTACAGACAGAAACTATTGCACTTAGAAATTAGGTGCAGGGTTCCTTTCAGGATGTAAGTATTCTGTTCATTAAGAAAGAATTTTTAGAAATTAAAACCCA
Source organism: Diatraea saccharalis (assembly GCA_918026875.4). Classification (NCBI taxonomy): domain Eukaryota; kingdom Metazoa; phylum Arthropoda; class Insecta; order Lepidoptera; family Crambidae; genus Diatraea; species Diatraea saccharalis. The sequence continues at coordinate 15,038,489 of OU893337.1, forward strand.
AAGAGGGTGAAATACTAATCATTGGCAATCGACCTTACAAAAATAACGGGCGATGATCGACACATTATGATACAGTGCCAACCCTAGTAGTATTTGTCGTCCATCCGCCCGTGTGTCACTTGTACCATTTGATGGGGTTTTTGAACGCGTCTATTTTGAGTTTACCTGCCCCTCGTAAAATATGGGAGTTTATTACTACAGTAATTTTCGGATCGTTTACTGACAGGAACTACGTTTTATTATATCTCAATTAAAACGGTTTTTCAATACACACCTATTTTAATACTAGGTCTGCGATATTCATACTATCTCTTTTGTTTAAGTAAAATATAGCTTTTATTAGTCTTTGTAAATGTAATTTTATATTGAATAAAAAAAAATTGCAGCAATATGGAAACACCATTGCAAAAAAAATAGACAATAAATATAACAATCTTTCTTTATTCTACTTCTGTGTTTGTCTAGGTTTAAACTTAAAAACAAACGTTAAGCATCTCACATGAATTTTTAGATCTCATTTTTAAATAATAATGAATAATATAGAAAATTTTTAAAATAATAGACAAGTCAAGCACCTGAGATTAACGGATTTCCAAAGTAATTTATGAACATATAAATAGACTATTATATCAATATAGCATTGTAAATATACAACGTGTAACATAATTAATACACATCCTGAAAGTAGTTTGTTTGAAATCAGATACTGATTCGATTTTAAGAATAATAATAACACTGGTCTACAAAAGAAAAAAAAAGTGTTTCCTTTGATTTTTTTTTGTTTCTATCTCAATTTGACACGTATTTTTCTAATATGGCAACAATTTTTCTCTAACAGCTTTTGTTTTTGAGTTATAGCTAACTACCCTCATTTACTATTTTTACTTAGGTTTTCATTTTTTGTTGGACACAAAAATATTTTTTATCGTTCATTTCGATATGGCTTCGTCAAGAAGATGTTGTGTACTTAATCCAGATTGTTTTTGTTATATTTGTGGCGAATATATATTTGCAAAATATTGAAAATCTATATCGGACTTTGTAAAAACTGCTTATCAACAATACTTCAAAATAAAATTATCTAATCAAGACAAGTCATGGGTTCCTCATATTGTATGTCAGAAATGTGTTGTATGTTTACGTTTATGGTCCAGTGGAAAAAGGGATGCAGTAAAGTTCTTAACACCCATGATTTGGAGAGAACCTCCAAACCACCATGACGACTGCTACTTCTGTGTTGTGAAAATAAACGGAATTAACCCTGGAAATCGAAGTAAGTGGTTATATCCTAACTTGTCTTTTGCTCAACGGCCTCAATGGAAGGCACGTGATGTACAACCCAGCACATCTAAATCCTCTGATGTTCCAAATCTCCGTGAATCCAAATAAAATACATCAAGTGAAGACTCTGATCCCCACTACAAATCAAGTCTTTCAGAACCTCAGCTATTTAATCAGAAAGAACTAAATGATTTAGTAAGAGATCTGAACTTATCGAAAGAAGCCTCTGAAATTTTAGCATCTCGTTCCAAAGAAAAGAAATTGCTTGCTCCTGAAACCTATATTACTTTTTATCGTACCCGAGAAACGAATCTGTTACCATATTTTTCTCAAGAGAAGGTTTTAGTCTATTGTAAAGATGTTGGTGGTATTTTGCAACAGATGGCTTTACAAAATTATACCAACCTAATGAGTAGCGTCTTTTTATAGATAGCAGCAAAAGAAATTTAAAGTGTGTTCTCCTTCATAACGGTAACAAGTACGGATCTATACCTATTGCACATTCGACGATTTTGAAAGAAGAATACACAAATGTTTCTAAGGTTATAGAAAAAAATTAATATCAAGACCACAACTGGCTTATATGTGTGGATTTGAAAATGGTTAACTTTCTTCTAGGTCAACAAGGAGGGTACACAAAGTTCTCTTGTTTTTTATGTCTCTGGGACAGTCGTGACAAGCAACACCATTGGTCTCAAAAAAATTGACCAGTACGGGAAGAGCTGAAAGTTGGTACAAAAAATATCATAAACGATCCTTTCGTTAACCGAGACCGCATCATACCACGCATTCCACCACTTCAAATTAAACTCGGTATAATGAAACAGTTTGTGAAAGCGCTAGACAAGAGTGGCGAATGCTTCAATTTTCTATCACGCAAGTTTCCGGGATTAATTACAGAAAAATTAAAATCCGGTATTTTTGATGGTCCACAGATTAGGCAACTCGTGAAAGACCCTAATTTTGTCAAGTCAATTACTCAATTCGAATTTAAAGCTTGGAACTCATTTGTTTCGGTTATATGTAATTTCCTAGGTAACAAGAAATCTGACGACTATTTTCGAGCTTGTTGAGTGCATGCTATCAAACTTGCAAGAGCTAGTGTGCAATATGAGCATTAAACTCCATTTATTGCACTCGCATTTAGACTGATTTCCAGAAAATCTGGGTGATTTTAGTGAGGGGCACGGTGAAAGGTTTCACCAGGATATTCGGATAATGGAAGAGCGTTATCAGGGAAGGTGGGACTCGCATATGATGGCAGACTATTGCTGGAGTTTACAACCAGACCTACCTAACGTTGTTCATTCAAGAAAATCTTATAAAAGATCATTTGATAGAGTATAATAAAAAAATTGTCAATATATGTATTAATTTTCTTTTTTTAACCTAAATAGTAAAACGGTGTATTTCAAAAAGTAAAGCTGTTACCAATCTTCCAGAACTTTTTTCATAGTTAGGACCATAGAGTTACCCAATAACAGTAAAAAAAAATAAAGAAACAAATATTGTGCTGACCAGTGTAATTATTGTCTTAACTTAATAAACACTGAATCTTGAAACTGAACAATATTTCATGTCGAGAAATTTTATTGGCGGGTAGGTAGTATCATTGTGGTATTGCGCTCTAGGTACAAACATTGGTAGCTGCAGGCTAAGCCATAATTTTGACGTCATTGTGTGGATTTTTAAGACGTCCACACTGTTACCCAGCAATTAGTATAACTGCGTCAGTACATAAACAGTACCTACATAAAAGTAAAATTCCAATTTTCTTTTTATGATTATAAATGCATTTGCTAATTGTGGGTGTATAAGGATGTGCGTTATTTCTGTTACACGTTGTATAAAAATATTATTAATATATTATAAACTAATTAAGAGATTTAACCATTATAATAATGATTTGTTTTCAAAATAATGTTATGTTATTTAATTCGAATAACTTTGTCGAAGCCAAACCTCATTTTAGTGACGAAATAAATAATTATCTGCTCGAATAATCGTATCATAATGACACGCGATCATACGTACTGCACCTTTTTAAATGTAAAGTCAGCAAAATATACTTATTTATTCTATTCGATCAATTTTACATTAACAATGCTGTGTTGAAAAATAATTCTTTCATCTGTTTGAATGGATTCCGTGGACATTGGTGAAAATACGCTCTGTAGTAGCAAAAAAGAAATAAGTGCTTCAGAAATTCGTCAGTCCTGTTAGGTCCTGGGTAGCCCAGTAGTTAAAGCAGTCGCCCGTATTGCGAAAGGTAATGGCTCCCATATCAGAATGAATATAGAAACAATAAAAATATACTTATGTTTTTAAAAGCATCATTTAAGTTAGAAAAATATATAATACTTCAAATAGGAACATAATCGAAATTTTAAACTGATTTTTTTTTTGGGTCCAAAAGTGATAATTTAAAAAAGTGGTAATTTTTTTACCCTTTTTCAATAGGCAAAAATGCGTTTCGTTTCTAAATAGGTAATACAGGTAAAATATTTAATGTTTCGTTGAACTTTCTAATATTATCGTTTAGTTTCTGCACCTGTTATCGATGAATTTCACAGATGCTGTTGAGTGTATTTTTTGAAATTAATCGATTTCAAACCTAATTTAATAGCACGTTTAATTTAAAATTAATGTAAAATATGAGAGACGTTGAGATTTTAAATCCAAATGTGCTGATAATGTATGTACATAGAGACAGATTAGCAGATTGTGATTACTGAACACGTTTCATCGTTGTGTCACCTCCAATTAGATTGGCATATTCGATAAAACTGGAAGTTATAGCGTTGATGAAGCATAATGTAAATGAATCTATCTAAAAATTCCATCAGATAAGTAAAATAAAACTCTTTTAATGCAGGTCTGCAGGCATGTTACAGGTCTAGAACTAAATCAGAAAGACAGAGATCGAACTTTAACCAATCAAATAAAATTTTCAAACTGACACACACAACAGAGTTTCTGAAATTTAAACGAACCCTTGAGTAAACCGCGAAGCGAAACTCAAGGCAGATGGACACGAATGAAATTCTTATGTATTTTTTAGCCTCTGAGCTTAGTTTTAATCCTTCAGCCTTTTTCTTTTAGTACATCATTTTTGCTAACCTTACCACAAAAACCGGAGCTTTCCGCTCGAGCCACTCGCATCACGCCCCGACCAACAATTTGAACTTATTGTTTTGTAGTTATTGGCAAAAACGTTAATAACCCATTGTTTTGGATACAATTGGACCGAGAAAAATGTTCTTTTCGAGACGTGTCCTCATTCCACGCTTTAATTTTGGTTTCGAATACAAAAAAATATTATAATTGCGTTATAAATTGGTCAGAATTTCTTTTTTATTTTACATTAAATAGATTTATCAACATTTGAGAAGATTATTATTATAAGATATTTATTATTAAAAGAATCAGAAAATATTTTCGTATTTCATTATATATTTTTGCCTGTGTAGAATGAGAATTACAATATTCTATAGTGCTTTTTTTATTTTATATAAAGTTCATTTGTTATTATTGGACTTAACCCAGACTCACAAAAATGAAATAAACATGCGGTGTTAATCCACTTAACCTAGAAAAATTAAATAAATATGTATGTGTACTAACCTCTATGAAAAACCAACAAAACATTCAACATAACTTATGACATCTCATTTCCCATTTTATTCAACATATGCATCACTAACAACCAATCTGGGGCTAAACATCGAAACAATGGTCCACCATAATGACATAAAACTCGAGCAATTATAATTCCATCCATCAACCCTGTTAACATTAAGATAGACCTTATATCCAGAGCATAAGGTTAAAATCGCAGTGATGTATGTTACCCTAATATGATTTATAGTGAAATAAATTACAATGTCTTTTAGAACAGACAGGCGACTAATGTTCGTGTAAACAAGACTTTATTATGTTATAAAACACAAGTCTGTAATAACCAGTGCGTGCGGCGGACGTCGGATTCCCTTATCATAAAATCAGGAAAAGAAGTTTCCATAAAATAAAACCAACTTGAAAATTTTAAAATAATCTAATTAAATATGTAGGACCACGTAAAGCTATTTAATGAAATGGTAAGTCAGTTGCTCCCGTGACTCGGCCAAATATACCTTTCTTTCGATAGGAAATGAGTTACGTATACATACCCGCTCTCCCGTAGCGTGGGGTAAGTGGGTTATGTGGGACTCTCCCCTGCGAATCCACCCCAGAATTGGGCTAGTCAAATATCAGGGAGATACCAGTCTAGCGATGTCCCTCTCCACGGACGCGAAGCACGGGTACAACGCGAAGACCACTTCCCGCGACAATTTAAAAAGCCCTTGCCTACCACCGGATAAACAGTTATTTTTTTATTAATAAATCCTATTTGCTGGATACAACGTCCCTCTAAACTATTACTTTGCAGCACCTGATGTGGTAACCACATATGTGGTTATTAAGAATTACGAATATTTAACTATTTTGTGAAATTAAGTTTAGTTTACAAAATTATGTGCTAAATAAATAAATTATAGCCTTAGTTACCGTTAATTACAGCCTTAGTTACGCGCGTCTGATGTAGCTTACAATAGGGGAAAGAAATTTCATGATCGGTTCAGTATTTCCAAATATTACCCTCTATAAGCAAATAAGATTAGAAAACTTATCTCTTCATAATATTAGTATAGATCCAATGATAAATATAACTCGTATTGCGTGGCGTAGTTTTCATACATTTTCTCAACACACGAAAACGGGGGTAATAGTACTATATGAAACAAATTCGTTTGGAACAGAGGGGGAGGACTAAATATAACCGCCTTAAAAGACATATATGAAACTCTACTTTAAAAACAATCATCTTATGCTGAAGAAGTTCTTCTTTACACGTTAATCGCATTAAGACGAATTGTATTGTTATTTTTCATTATTGTAATGGAAAACTTATTCCGGATTAATGTTTTTTTATTAATTGACTTCTCTACTTAAAGTGAAAGAAGAGGAAAAAAAAACAGTTTCCAGCCCGATCTTTTCAGAACAAACTTTTCTGTAATAAGTTAATGAAACTTTGGTGTATAATTTTTCAATTTTCATAAGTGCAAGTTGAATAAATTATTATAAACAATGAATTAATATCAAGTTGGATACTCGAATCTATAAACCATGCCCAAAGCTTTAAGTTTATATCAGGTTTCAAAAATTAATTTAATAATTCATTTAGATAAGGTTTTATATCATCACATGGATTTAATTACAATGTCCAATTGAATAGTAAACAATAGTTACTATGATAAAGTTTTAATTCCCTATACAAATTCCCACTCATATTTTCATCCCTTTATTTGCCTTTTTTCGGGATAAGATATAGCCTACGTCCACCTAATGTGATGTTGTTTTCCGTAGTTTAGGAAAGAATTTTTAAGATCGATCTAGTAGTTTCAGAGCCTATTATATACAAACAAACAATCAAATCCATCTACTTTATAATATAATATTATAATATGATAGCAATAAATTATCATGAAATTAGTCACCATTTTTAAATAAATTTCTCCTTTAATCTCGTTTGATTTAGAGTCGCGGAAGTTTAGACGTCTCTAAAAGAAATACTCTCGACACGGGCAGGAGACACATTTTTCATGTTTCCAGGTCAAACGTGACTATTAAATGTTTAGTGTTGTGTTAAAAATATTCAAAAATTGTAGATAAAATCTGCTATTATCATTGACATGAATGTGTCTATGAATGGCGGGAAAAAATTACTATAATACAACCATTATTTATTATATTTGGTTATTTTTTAAACTTGGTTGGTAAGAATATGTGGAAAGTATCCAGGTGTAAAGAAAAAAAAAACAACGAGAAAGAGACACCCTCTTGGCCTTTCTGCTCACTCACGATCACATCCATAGCGTACTGGTGAAAGGAGATGTCGGAAACCATGGATTTAAAAAAAAATGTACGCGCCGTATCGGCTGTATGTTTACTTAAATATCTGTGAAATAAATAAGGTGAAAAATGTATTCGTTAGCATCCCAGTTTCAATCAAATAAAACCATTATTAGGTTTTGAAGAAGGTTTTATTTAATTAATCTCTAATGCTTTGGTAGCGCTGTGTTTAACACGGAGTTCGACGCTGTATTTTAATCACAGAAGCACTGTAGAGTGTGTTCAGGTAATCAAAAATGAGATACCTATTATTCGCAGAATAATATAGATAGATAGATAATATAGATCGTATATAAAATGGATATCCTATTCCCGAATTCATTTTCCCGTCCATCCATTTAAATTGTAATTCAACCTTCATTAAATTGAATCATCGTAGGTACTTGAATCATATCTCTTGCGATTTCTAAAGTCAATAAACACACCCATCATACGACTGAGCTGTTTACTTTGGAGCAATCTTTGCGCTCATCGGGACTTCAAAAGTACTTCAAAAGACCGATTTGATACTTCATGAGATACTTGCAGATGTTTGCACTGGATAATGCATTGAATTTTTTAAACAGTATTGTCAATTTTCGCTTGCTATCTTTTACAGGACTGCCCGAAAAAGGAGTGTATTTTATTTAGAATTAATTTATGTACGTTTATGAATTTCTTTATTCGTTTAAACACTAGATATATATCTATGGTTTAAACCTTTCAATAATTCACGGATATTAATATATACGAGTAGGTTTTCTTTAGAGACGTTACATCATTACAAGTAACACCGGCTAAATTTATTTAAATCTTTTTTTCTTAGGTTATAACAGTATTAGCCAGTTGCACAAACTTCCCTTAAAATTATCATTAGTTTAAGCGACATTACCCATACAAATTTGATATTCATTAGATCTTAAAGACGTTATTAAACCTTAATCGATGTTTGTGCAACTGGCAAAATGGGTATCAAATTAAAGATATCGATGAATACATTCCAAAAATATTTAATATGCACACATAATTAACTGCTCTCTAATAGGAATATAATAAATATTAATATATATAAAACAAACTAAAAATATTAAATAACAACCATGTTGTAATATGGAGTGGGTAAACAAAATTCGCATGCATCACAGTCGGGGACATCTTAGAACATTACTACTTATTTTTTTCAAATATAAACTGCTTCCCAATTTACTTTTTGAGTATTTAATATGAACCATATAATATATTTTATTCAGATCTCAAGTAAAGTAGGAATGAACCCCGAGTTTTTGAAATCTTAAGAAACCACATCACCGATTACGATAACTTATAGAAAAGTACATTTTGAATATTAATAGAGCAGAGAATCAAACGTAGAACCTCAAAGGAGCCGGTATGTGAACTACTGGGTTACAGAAGTAGGAATCATTTCTACGATGACCTCCGCAGCAGAGTGGTATGCTCGCCGGTTTCAAGGTAGCGCCGCCTCTGAGGGTAGGGTTCGCTCGGATCAATGTTCAAAATCTACTTTTCCTTATGTCTCGGGTCTGGGTGTTGTGGTTCCTTCGTTGTCTCTGATAATACATAATACAAGGAATTTAGCTACTAATTGTAGAATCTGAGCAATATATGTATGTGAATATTTATTTATTTCAGTACCATTAGCCTATTATTGTGCCCACAGTTGAAACATGGTATTTCCCTGGAGTACGGGACATAACTATCGACGCGGGCCCAGTGTGGAACGGCGGTGTTATTGAATACTGCAGACGCTCCCGGCTGCATCTGCAAGTGCTAACAGCTTAAGGTGCTCTCCGAAGCATTGCAAACTTCAAAACAACATTATAAATTTTGGTCACCCATTCACTTACCGGCCATTGTAAAAGTTGCTTAACCCCTACAATCACAGACTAAATACGCTAACCAGTATGCAATCAAGATTCTCTAAATCATAATAATTTAGAAGCATGATATTATAATTAAAATAATTTATTTGCTAAAGAAGAGGAAGCACGAGGAAATTGAATGAACCGATTCGTTAAGAAAAACAATTATTTTCCCAAAGAAAACAAAAAGTCATCGTGACACTTTTACGATCCTTTGTTTGTAAGCCTGTTGTTTGTTTGCTTACACCACCCCCCCGTCCCCCCCGTCCTAATCCATCTGGTCGACAACCGCTTACTACCTAACCACTCACTTTTAGGGATACGTACCTAAAGGGTAAAACGGGACCCAATTACTTAGACTCCGCTGTACTTTCGTCTGCCTGTCCATCTTTTACTAAGCTCTACCTATCTCATGACGGTTCATGACGTGATGACTAGGCAGTTGATTTTTTTTACACATGTGTTTCTATTGCTGCTATAAAAACAAATACTATAAACCGAATATAATAAAAAAATGAGCGGAGCTTCCATTCAACAAACATGATTATTTGCGTTTTTATATATTATGGTACGGAACTCTCCATACGCCAGACCGACTTGCACTTGGTCGGGTTTTATTGATCGTTAAGTTGGTCGTTATACCGTATGCGAGAACTCCCCGAAGGAGGTATAATGACTTATGAAAGCACAGTCGTTATATCGCCTGCGAGTATTCCCGCATGAAATAAATAATGTTTGTATGCGATAGAAAGAACTCATTTACCTCGTTTGCGTGCCGATTTAGCGAATCCGGCCGCTATGATATACACAAATTTATTTACACAAGTGAAATATAAATCTTATATAACTAAATATATAAATGGAAAAATTGAAAAGGAGACCTACAATAATTCAGTTGAGAAGCTATAAAAAGATCTAAATATAAGTTAAAATAGTTAAATATCAGTTTTAATTTGTCAACAAGGATATTATCATTGGACTATATTAACCCACCAATCAGCACAGGGCTTGTGTGGTGGGTTATGGCCAATTCTCACTATTAGATTCGATTTGAGGGCCTGAGGCCCAGTAGTGAGACATTAACGGGTTGGTGATCGCAATATTATAATTAAGAAATTCATTGAGGCAACACATAATTCTCCATAATTTTGTTTGAGAGAATACGTTAGCCTCACTTATCTATTGTATAAATTGATTTCTTTAATAAAAGTTTGCCGTACCCCGCATCCATTCCATATCGACCACATGCCTCATTTTTAGAATAAAGATGGCATGAAATTTCATTAATCGATAAAGCAAAGACAGACCAATGAAATGAGCTATAGAAATTGACCCTACAAGAGGGCTCCATTGAGAAATGTTAATAAACCATTCAATATTTGTCATTATTTTCTGTTGTCCAAGTAAAATTCAATATTCCTTGACAAGAAAATATGTTCAAAATATAGAATAGGTTTACCAAAAAATACCACTTGTTCACCCCAATTCGTGAAATTTCTGCTATTGACTTTTAACATACTTAACAAAATAAGGTTTAAAATAAATTCGATAAATTCATCAGTACTAATTAAGTTGTCATGTTAGATTGTATTTCACACATGTACGTCAACTTGGATAGAGTAGCAGGAGTTTAATAAGGTTAAAGGTTTACGCATAGGGATTACTTATATTCAGCTATACCCCACGCACTCATAACACTAACTGATAAATTTATTTTCCAAGAGCAGCCGCGAGACAGACGGACGGGCAAATATTTATACAGTGTAACAATGTAGCAGGCAGGCACCGGTGTTTACAAGCCACCTCGTAAAACGCGTTGTTAGTTTGTTATTTAGAACGGGCGGGTGTGTTGGTTACCTTCTGGTAGACTCCTTAGTGTTAAAAAAATGAATAGTTCTTACTCGAATATTTAAATTTAGAATCATTATTGAGTACAATAAAAAGAAACAGTATAATTTGGCATTAAATATAACGAAATTCTCTGTTTTCATTTCAATAATAATTGTTACACTATTACTATATGGATCTATATTGGATCATGTTTCTTCATGACAGTCTGTTATTTTACTTTGAAAACTTTGGAGTAATACGTAGATACTTTATATCTATACTAATAATATAAAGATGTATCTTTGCATAGTGTTTTGTAGGGGGTAATCTTTGGAAATATTAATCAGATTATGAAAATTCTTTCAGCTACGGGTTAGCTTACATCATACACGGGATTGTAGGCGATAAAGGTGGTCGAAGTCGCGGGAACACGCCTATAAACATATACTCACGATTTTCTGAAAGTACACCGAATACTTTCCGATAATCGTGCAAATGACTAACAGAGCATATTTACTTTTAATCCGCTATGGCGAAAAGAAGGGTAATGGTTTTAATATCTTATAACATCGAAACTACTCATCGTAACTGGAAATCTCATCACAGTGAAAATATTTTTGTGATAAAATTCCTTGAGCAAAACAGAGAAACCACAAAATTATACTGTCAAAAACAGCAACATAATCGTCGATGCGTCGAAATCTTAAGAGATCCTAAACAAACAGTATACAATATCACAATAAACAACGTATCTCGTTAAAAATAAGACACAAAATCGCTTGTGATCAATTGCTGAGGTAAATTTAGGTAGGTAAGTTTTATGAATGACCAGTCATTCTGGATGCTTGGCTTAAAAAAAATACATTTCTTTTTGTTGCCACGGAGTCTGTCGTAAATCGTCATTCATTGAACAAGAGCCAGCAAAAAAAAGTAGAAGAACGACTATGGAAGTTGCCTGGTTGAATTACAAAAGGGTAGCGAAGAAATCCGAAATTCGATTCTGAAAACATTACATTTCAATAAATAGCGAGTTTGAATATTTTGACAAATGTTATATAGTTGTTATCCTACTAATACAAAAGATAATGTTCGTATTTTTCTATGTTTATTACTTCTTTACACAAGAAAACTAAACGGATATAGACGAAATTTGTTATAAAGGCAATTCTTGTTCTGGACTAGCATATAGACGATTTTTTTTTATACCGATAATAGGTTACCTAGGGATAGAAGTACTTCCAAGGGCACCTATTTTTGTAAAGGCTAACTAAACAGTAAGAGATATACGAATGTTTTCTAAAGAATAGTTGGAGAGCTTTAAATTATCCATAAAAAGTCCGCGGTATCATATATCTATGTGCTAAAATTATTCAACAAAAATTAAAAGACTACGTAAAAGTGTATTTAAATTGTTTGTCCGTTTTTAGACGTTTATTTGAGTAGGTAATATTGAATTGTTATCGAAATAAATACGCTTCTCGTCAAAGAAATTTAATATGCATAATAATTGTCTTTTGCATCAAATCAATTAGATGAGTAGTTTGGATTTTACTTTAGTTTTTAAGAAAATAAAAAATATACCCTGCCTATTTTCTAAATACTATTTCATGTGTATGCATAAATTATGATGTAACAACTTTTTTAACATGTATTCGATATGTTTTATATTTATAAGGACTGTAGTAAAGATACTATTGTGTTTCTAATAAAAACAGTGCTTTGAATGCATTTTGTTTAACCATAGTATCAATCAAATAGAAGCCAATTTTGTTACGCAGTCGGCCTGATGGAAACCATAGAAAACAGATTAGGGAGAATGTATGTACGCTTCATTCGACACGATGACTTCTATAAAACCAGGCTTTACAGCTAATGATTTAATGACAAGTAAAATTTTTATTGTGACACTATCGAGAATCATTTAGAAACGCAAGGCAAGTTACGATAATCGCGCTAAGCAAAATATGAATCAACACTAGATTAGAAACTCGGAAGATTACTTACAGCAGTACATAGGTACTGCTGTAAGGAAATTATTATAGTAATAAGTAACAGAAATAAACATGAACTGAGAATATATAAGAAGAAACGCGTATAGCTACGCGTATTCTCTAGAAACGACATTGTTAAAAAATAGACCAAATGCGAGTCGAACTTGCACATAAAGAGTATGGAGTATGGGAATTCCGTTAAACATTTTTTTTTGTTTTTTATTATAGCGGCAACAGAAATACATCACCTGTTAAAATTGGTACTTTTTTAACTAACTAATAATAGTATAAATGCGAAAGTTACTCGCTCTGATACTATTTAGATAAAATTTGCTATGACAAAGTATGAGACACTAAACAAGATATAGAATAAATTTCATACGAAGCCTATGAAAGAAATGAACAGAACAGGGTAGAAGTTTTGTATTGGGATATTTATTTACTTACACGTTTTAATATCAATTTAAAAATAATGTTAATGGAGAAACAACGAATTCATAATAATCGAATAATTCTTACGGTCAGTTGCAAGATTTAATATCGCCTTTAAGCTCTAATGAAAGTCATATTTGTATGGGTGATTCGCTTTAAATGAATGAATTTTAATGGACGTTTGTACAACTGGCTGTTATTCTTTTAAATTCAAAATACTCAATTTTTATTTGGGCGATGATTTCATGGCAAATTGTTTTACATATCTGACTTCAAAAGGAAGTAATATGAATTATTTTGCGATTTAGAGGTCTGTTTATTTATGAAAATAATAATTTTTATTATAAGGTTATTGTTATTAGGTTATAATACCTAATAATACACTATATCAAGTTTATTTTGGTGATGTAGTTCTCTCAGTTTTTTTTTTTTTTTACTAAAACAAACGTCTGATCTTATTTCGTCAAAGTTTTAATGGGATTTTTTCGAGAATTTTTCAAATAAAAACAGTGTAATATCAGTACAAGAAAACAGTAAAATTGAAAACCTATCCAAATTTTTTAAAGTTGGTTAAAAAAACTGCAAATATATATTAATACCAAGCAAACGAAGTTGCGGGCAAAAGCTAGTCATAATATATTTGAACATAGTACATATTTTACAAATCAAGTGATTTTTTATTAAATCTAGTTAAAACGAAGTAGTCCTTGTTAGGACTTCTGTCGGTTATTCTCAGTAGGTCTTCCGCTATAGATTTGAAAACCGATGACATAGCTTTCGACTTTTTTTTAACATTCACAAATGTTAGTAATAAAGACTTATTTGTGCTCCTATGTGGGAAATCTTTTACAGATAGACAAATCTTTTACATCTATCTCTACACAATATGTACAGTCAATAGCACGTTAAATTATACAAATCTGTCTTCTCCGCTTGATTTTAAACTTTACATTAATGGTAGAGTTGAAAATAAATTGCGATAGTTTGACATATTGTGGTAATCTGTCATCTTTGATGGCGGATACGATTTTTATATTGATATATTTGCTCATAAATTTTATTCTTCTTTTGAAGGAGGTCTACCATCAGTTCCTATAACTACTACTTATCCCTCGACTGGCGTAATAGTTCAGTTACGTCATTATAGTTATCGTCCATATTCTGACCGGAGCAGATTCTACAAGCTTTCAACATTCCTCTTCCTAGCTTTGTATTATTTTTCAAATCGAAATTCTTTTATTTCTGATACACAAAATTGCAATACCGATATTATTATACATAAATCATTTTTTTTTATTATTAGTCACCCTTAATTGTTTAAATTTGACCATAAATTTTGAACATTAATGAGACTTTATTGTCAATGTTTTTTTTTGTCACAAACGCTAGGTAGTGCGTATGATGTATTTTTCCAAATTTTCCAAAGTGTTTGCTTCACGTATCAATTATAATATTTATTAAATATATCTTGGTGATTATGTTCACAAACACTTATCTCTTTATCAATCCAATAGTAATAATGTTTCTAAATCTAATATTAGTAAATATTAAAGACATATTTATTAAAACATGTTCATTATCATTATCAACGGCAGTAAATTTGATCGAATATATTAATTCAATACAGCATTTGTTAATACAACAAAATATTATAATACTGCCACTGATCGTATAAATTTAACAGTAGTAAATGGAATGCAGTTAAGTTTCTCACAGTTTCTTAACACTGAACGCATTATTTCGTAAAAGATTGTTGGTAATTTATAACTAGGCGGTTTTAATGTTCCCTAAAATATTAAACTAGCTGTTTTCCCGCGACTTAGCATGCGTAAATTATAGCGTATGTCAACCCCGTATGATTTAGCTACCTGTAGGTGAAAGAATTTTAAAATCTATCTATTAGTTTCGGAGTCTATTCGATGCAAGCAAACAATCAAATCTTTCCTTTTTATAATATAAGTATAGATTACATAATACAAAAATATTTTTTACCATAATTTCGAGGGATTAGTGTTTTAACAATAATACTCTTCAACTTTATTAATTATGTGTGTCTGCCGTTCTAATGAAGAGTGCAATTACTTGGTTTATTACATTTGATCTATTCATAATTAAAGATATAATTTTTTTTTAGTGTCTATCTTTGATAATTAAAAGAATATATGTTAAAAAATGAATCAAAACTGCTGCCAAAAAATCCAAGAACAAAAAAATAAGCTCATTTATCTGATCACTAATATGTATGTAGTTTGCCTCAAGCAGTTTGGCTTAAATTTCGGGTTATTGCACTTATCGTAAGAATAGAAGGTAGAAATAGAAAAATATTTAAGATAATAGGCAAGTCGCATTAATAGGATTTCTTCCTACGTTCCTGTTTCTTCAAACACCGAGTGATTTCCCCTAAAAAGGCCAATTAAAGGAGCTTTAATGTAATTTTGAACTGCTATCTGTGTCACACTTTAAATGAGGTTGTATTAACACCTGTCGACCTCCCCTCCTGGAAGCTATGGCGGTTCTGAGAAAAGTGAAAAATATTGCGATTTTCTTTTGTTATTTTTATTATATAAATTGAAGCTATTGCTCTGCTCCGAATTGCCCGTTTCAGTTTTTTGTATATCTATACTTCTATACTAATATTATAAAGAAGAAATATTCAATTGTTTATTTGCATCGATTAGGCTCCGAAACTTCTGGACCTATTTTAAAAATTGTTTTACTTACGGGTCAAACCCGCATAGATTAACATATGTTAAAAGTAATTTACGCTTGCGAAGTCGCGGGAAAATAATATAAGTCGAGTATAACTCGGCAAGTCATAAATAAAACTGGAGAAAGCAAATTGAATTGGAGGTGTCAATGGCATAAGCTCAAGTCACGGTAATGCTCAGTAAGTGTTTACTGTTTTCTGTATTATTTTCAAAATTGCAGACCCAGTAGTTATGGGGATCAGACTGAAACAAAAAGAATGAGAATTCATTCGTTTCCTAAAATAACTTAAAAACTTAATTACAGCAAATTAATTTGTAAACAATAGGCAATAACTAATTTAGAGGAGGGTCTATCATGTTTCAAACTCATCATCCTCAAGACGATGTGCAAATATTAAAGTCAAAATACAATAAATTGTCTGATTTTATTTGAAAAAAAATGATAAAAAATTAAATTACATATAAAATAGCGAATGCAAAATCATATTTATATACGATACAATAGGTTCATATTATAACCAAAGTATTCATACAATAATTAAGAATGAGATTTAAGTCTGAAAAGCACATACACATATTTTGGATGCTCTTGTATTTAAATTATTTAAAATTGCTTTTACATATTAATTTAGCATATAAAGTATGTTTTAAAAGTGATTAGTACCTGCAGTCGTTGTCTCCTCTCTAGAACGCTAACTTAAGAATTTCAGTACATAATATAAGGTTGCACAGTCATGGATGACATCAAAGGCACAATTGAGTCACTATCTCTTCTTTTCTCCGAGCGAATGACTAATTTTGAAAATACTCTTCGCAAGACAACTGTACCACAAGCATCATCTTTGTCCACCCTGACAGAGGAGTTTCACACTTTTCGGGATTTTGTGATGGTGGCCCTCAAAAATCTTGAAAAGCAGCTTGCCATGTTGGTCACGGAGCAGGATAACATGGAGATGCGGAGTCGTCGAGATATGCTGTTACTTCATGGTGTTCCTGACACTCAAAATGAAGACCCCATCAAAACACTTTTGGGAATTGCATCGCAGCATCTTGGAGCAGTACAACTGAAGTCACATGACCTGAGGCGTGTAATGAGGATGGGTCAGGCTCGTGAAGACAGGCCGCGACCACTTTTGATCAAACTCCACTCACAGACGGTTCGGGATAAGCTCTGGTTGGCAAAAACCGGACTGAAGAACACAGGTATCACAATGTCTGAGTTCCTCACGAAGCACCGGCATAAAGTGTTTGTTGCTGCTCGTGAGCGTTTTGGTATTGCCAAGTGCTGGACCAACGCCGGGCGCATCTTCGCGATCGATAGCAGCGGTAAGAAACATCGCATTCAGTTCTTCACTGATATTGATAAACTGGGTGCCGTGGAGCCTGCTATCGCGTCGCAGTCTTCCTTAAATAAAGGCCAGGTTCCAGCTGCGTCCACCAGCGTTGCGAGGGTCAAGCGGGCTGCCTCTGTGAAGAGGAAGTAGTTTGTAGGTTAGTGTTTGTCATTACTCTGTTAGTCAAATTGTCTTTCAATATACTTACTTTCTGTTTTTGTTAACTACTTCTGTCCAAGTCATTCGTAATAACTATTTAACTATATTAATTGTTTATTCCTTGCAGGTTGATAAAATAATGTTCTTTTATTTTGTGAATTCACTTTGTTTTTGTCTTGATGTCATGTGTCAATATTGTCTGTCATCTTATATTTTAATTGATAGCAAATGGATCTGGCCCACACAGCCTTAATCTTTAATCTTTTTTTTTTTTGTTTTTTAAAATAAAAAAAAAACTTTTTGTTCGTATTCCCTCGCTAGATCCATTTCTATCTTGCTTTTATTATTTTTTTATCTGATTTTGTATTTGTGTTATTTTAATAACTGTGCTGTTTTTGCTGTGTGATATTATTTTGGATACTTCTTTCAAG
Organism: Diatraea saccharalis; assembly: GCA_918026875.4. Taxonomy (NCBI): domain Eukaryota; kingdom Metazoa; phylum Arthropoda; class Insecta; order Lepidoptera; family Crambidae; genus Diatraea; species Diatraea saccharalis. Next base: position 15,056,466 of record OU893337.1, read on the forward strand.
CGACCTGTGGGTATATATGTATATATATACACAAGTTCATTTTTTTTATTTTCTTTTGATTATGATATGGATATATCTTTGGATAGCGACCTTTTTCTTTCTTGTTCTACGTCTTCTGTTTCTGATTCTAGTTTTCATAGTTCCGATCGTCCTGTGAACGAAATTCTAGATGATGCATTCTGTGATGTTCCTAAAAATTTCAATGCTGTACATATTAATGCACAGAGCATCCCAGCCCATTTCCCGGATATTATTGCTTCATTTAATTGTAAAAATATTCATGCAATTCTTATATCCGAAACGTTTCTTAACCCTTGTCTCTCGTCCTCTTCCTATTCTTTACTTGGTTTCCATTTGATCCGTAATGATCGTGTAAGTTCTTCTCATGGTGGGGTGGCTATTTACTTACGCTCGAATATTCCTTTTTCTATCCTTAGCAGATCTCCTCAGCCACCACCTCCCAACAGTGCTGAGCATCTCTTACTGGAGGTATCTCTCGCCCATACAAAAATTCTGCTAGGTGTATATTACAGTCCGTCACTTCGAATTGACTACTTTGATTCTTTCGAACTACTACTTGAAAAGTTTGTCCCTTCATACGCCCACACTATTATTATGGGTGATTTTAATACCTGTCTTATCAAAGATGATTTTCGTTCCAAAAAGTTACACTCACTGATTAATTCCTCAAACTTACATATACTTCCATTAAAGGAAACTCATCACTTTCCCAACTGTGTCCCCTCTCTTCTTGATCTCATCATCGTCTCTTCTCCATCCTTCGCTGTTAAGCACGGTCAATATTCTGCTGACGCATTTTCCTACCATGACTTGGTATTTCTGTCTTATCGGATTCGCCCTCCTAAATTAAAACCGACCGTCAGACTTCAGCGTAGTTTTGCGGGTATCAAGCAGGAACTCTTGCTCGATGATGCTGCCAACATAGACTGGTCAGCTATTTTTGTTAGTGATTCTGTTGACGTGCAGGTTGAGCTTTTTAATAGGCTCATCACAGAATTGTATGACAAGCATGCTCCTGTTCGACCCATCAAAATTAAACATCTTCCTGCTCGTTGGCTAACTGAGGAGATACGTGGGTTAATGGTAAAGAAGAATAGGGCTAAGACAAAATTTAAACTCAATCCTTCGAAGCGTAATGAGGAGAAATATACTCGTGCTAGAAATAGATGTAACACGGTGATAAGGGACGCTCAAAGACGCCACATTCATAAATCTGTCGATAATGATGATCCTGGAAGAGTTTGGAAGTTTTTGAGGTCAGTTGGGGTTGGCAAGTCACGTGACTATCATTCTCGTAAAATTGATATTGATCAACTTAATAGTTATTTTTCCACATCTTCTCCTATTGATGGAAACCGGAAGGCTGAAACTCTTCAGCATCTTTCTAATCTGCCAACTCTCAATTCTCCCTTTTTCTTGCATCAATTTGCGGAATGTGATGTTAAGAGAGCCATTTTGTCTATTAATTCAAATGCAGTAGGTAGTGATTCTGTCAGTAGAAAAATGATCCTTCCTCTGATTGTTACTCTGTCTCCAATAATCACCAAAATTATGAACAATTCAATTCAGACTGGTGTTTTTCCTACATCTTGGAAAGATGCATATATCGTTCCACTTCCAAAGAAGCCAAATCCGTCTCAATTTTCTGAATATCGTCCCATTTCCATTCTTCCTTTCCTCTCCAAAGTCCTTGAAAAACTTGTCTCCCAACAGCTCACCACTTTCCTTAATACTAATCAGATCCTTAATCCTCTACAATCTGGCTTCCGCAAGGGCCATAGTACTTCTACTGCGTTGGTTAAGATTACCGATGACATTCGATGGGGTATGGAGAATAAACAGCTGACTCTGTTAACGTTATTAGACTTCAGTAACGCCTTCAACTCTGTTGATTTTGATGTATTTCTCGGTGTTATGGTTTCTCTTAATGTATCTCCAGCCGCAATTGATTGGTTTCGTAGTTACCTGCTAGGACGCCGGCAACGCATCCGTATTGACGATTTGGTCTCTGCTTGGTGTAATAACAATGCAGGCGTTCCTCAGGGTGGCGTCTTATCTCCACTGCTTTTTTCTATCTTTATAAATTCTATCACTCGGTCATTATCATGTTCTTATCACCTGTACGCTGACGACCTCCAGATTTATACCCAGGCACCGCTATCTGACCTTTCAAGGGCAGTTTCGGTTACCAATTCTGACTTATCACTAATCAATAACTGGAGTAAATCATATGGTCTTATCGTTAATCCATCTAAGACACAAGCTATTATAATTGGCAGCCGTCATTTCGTTTCTGGGATTGATTTTGATCGCCTGCCCTCTGTAAAGTTTAATGGGACCATAATTCCCTACTCTAAAACGGTTAAAAATTTGGGAGTTATCATCGATCATCATTTGTCTTGGAGGCCGCAGGTAGAGGCAGTCAGGAAAAAAGTATTTGCTGCCTATGGTTCTCTAAGTCGCTTACGTAATTTTCTGCCAACTAGTACTAAAATCACCTTGGCGCATTCTCTTCTGTTGTCTATCATTGACTACGCTGATGTATGTTATACGGATCTGTCGGAGGAGCTTCTTGACAAACTTGAGCGTCTGCAGAATGTCTGCATTAGATTCATTTTTAATCTTAGGAAATATGACCATGTGTCACAGTTCCGATCCAAGTTACAATGGCTCCCTATTCGCCGGCGCAGGGACTTGCACACTCTTACGGTTCTTTATTCTATACTTTTTCTCCCATTTTCTCCGCCTTATCTTAAAAAATGCTTCTCCTTCCGCTCTTTCTCTACACAATGTTCATTGCGTTCCTCTACCAATCTCACTCTTGAGATTCCTCGCCACTCTACAGACTTTGTTTCCTACTCCTTCTCTGTGCATGCTGTGCGGCTTTGGAACTCACTCCCGGAATGTATTAGGAAAGCTCGTTCACTAGATACGTTTTGCGATCAAGTTAAGAGTCATTTCCTATCTATATCCTAAAACATTTTTACTTATTATATATATTTTAAACTGTTATAGAACATTAATTTAAATCTGTCTTTTAATCATCTTCGTAACTATATGTTTGTCTAGAGTTATATCCGTTATTTATTTATTTATTTATCCTTCCTTATATTGCACCTACTACCCCCACACTATCCATTAAAACTTCTTTTTCTCTCCATTGGTTGCCTGGAAGAAATTGCTGCACAGCAATAAGGCCGCCATTTGTGTTCTGTTTTTCTTCTTAATGTAATTTTCCTGTAACCTGTGTTATATTGATCCATTTATTACTAAATCACTTTAAAAATATGTCCAATTTGGCAGCTATCATGTCTTTATGTGCCTTCCAATTACAGAATTTTTCTATCGTGAACCCTAAAAATTTGTTTTATCTACTTATAATAGATTGTTATATATATATATATATATATATATATATAGTAATAGATTGATTTTATCGATATCAGCTGAGTGTGTTTTATCTTATTAGTATCATTTTCTTCAACTAGTGTTAGGTAGACACTATTTGAACAGATGGTTATATTGCGTTTTGCATAATATAGGTATATGTCAATAAATTTTTATTTGTATTAGTTTAATTAATAAAATATTCATTGAAATTGACAGTTATTTGTAATGGGTAATATATATGAATTGTCATTAAGTTAATTTCTGTGATGTCCTTTTTATTTTCTTTGTTTATAAAATTGTATTTGATTACGTCCCACGTCAATAAATAATTTTGCTCTAGATATGCAAAATTGCACATTCCCCGTAGTACATCATATAAAAGACGGACAGACAGGCGACATTACGGCGATGGCTCAGGCTGCGCAGCTTGGTTTCGACTAGTTTTATGTCGTCAATGAGTCTCTTGGCTCTGCATTCCACCAAGTCGATTATATTGTAAAATTTCCGTAGTTCATCATTCAAACATATGTCATATATTTTTAGTTCTAAATCGTTCAATAATAATATGTGAGCAAATCAAATGTTCTTAATAATCCTATAAAAGTTCCGTTTTTCTTTTTTGATACAGAAACAAAAAACGGTCAAGTGCGAGTCGAATTCCCGCACGATGTATTCCGTACATTATTTATGAAAAAATAACAAAAACACGTTTGTTGTATGGGAGCACCCTAAAATATTAATTAAAGTCTATTTTTTAGTATTTGTGGCAACAGCAATATATCATCAGTGAAAATTCAACTGCATAACTATCATGGTTCTTAAGAGACAGCCTCGTGAAAGACGGTCAAACAACGGAGTCTAATTAATGCGGTCCCATTTTACCCTTTAGGTAAAGAAGCCTAAAAAGTAATATTTATAGTAATATTTAATCAGTAATTTATATGAAGAAGGATTTGTTAAAGTCGGAAAACTAATATCATCTAATCGCAAATCTATGGTGTGAGACCTTGTAGATTACATTGGAAAGGATTGTGCTTTAGTAATATAATAACCCTGTTAATAAACCGATGACAATAAATTAACGAGCCATGTCATATACAATGTCCAATGTTCTAATATCCGATTTCATCCTTTATAAACAAAAGAAATAATGGCAGAGTTTCATTGTGGTATTTCATTTGATCTCGAGTTTGATTTGACCTAATCCACACTACTAATATTATAAAGTGGAATGATTTGTTTGCTTGTTTGCGACGAAAAGGCTCCATAACTAAAGGATCTATTTTAAAAATTCTTTCACCACTTGAAACTACATTATATTCCAAAGAGTTCTGTTGCAGTCCAAATAAGAATCTATAAAAATGTATGTATATAAAAAATCACAAAGCTATAATTAATTGTTGTTATAGTATAACCATTTATTTATATAAAAATATGCAACTTACTGTGTAGCTGTATCATAATACTTTAAGATTAAATTATCGAAACCATTTTTGCTGTGAAATTCGTCATTCTTTGTCTCTATCTAAATCATTACCAAGCCCAATGATATAGATAGCGGGGTCAGCGTCTATCACAGTGTGCCCGGCTATGGCATACAGGTGCAGATATTCGCCCCCTATTAAGTAAAAATATTAAGAGCGCGTTTCATGTAGTATCATGAGATCCATGAGATATATCGTAATAATAGCTGAGACTATACTTTGTTTATTATTTGATCCCAGGACAAAGCAAAATCAATTATATATATCACTACTTGTAGGCCTACCCCACAAGGGATATGGCGTAAATATTCGTTAAAGCTTCCAAATTATAAAGATTAAAAGACGCAGATATTGTTTTAAATACTTATAGAATTTTAGTAACACGTGCCTGTATATTGATATACGTTAGCCAAGTTATAAGCTAGGAGATAAAAGATTTTATTACGGTACTAAATTCATAACTTTAACGCTGTAGTTGCGAGCTTTTAAAGGATTTTAATTAATATCGGTAGCTGCTACAATTGTGTGTTTACTATGCTGAACCGACTAAACTCCTACCGACTAACGCAAATGTTATGAATTATTGTAACGAGATATTCTGCTGTTCATTTTAATGGTTAAGATACGGGTCTACGGAACTACTCTAGGTTAAATCAAAATGAACTTTACAGTAAATACTTCTAAAATGCTTTTGTGCATCTTAAAATCACATTTTATGACCTTATTTACTCAAATTAAAATCAAACTAAGTTAATATAATATCATAAACCTTTATATAGACAATTTCATAGAACAGTAACAGACAAAGAAAATATAAATACTGGGAAAAACGGTCGACGGAAAGTGCAGATTTTGTTTAACAAAAGATGAGACCATACAACACATCTTGGTGGAATGTGAAAATCTTTTCGGCATTTACTACACCAAGAAATACAATCATATTGTGCAATATGTTGCAGATTCTATGCAAAAAACACAAAATGGAATCAACAAACTTGTGGCGGAAAGAAAAACTAACGTAAATCACACGTGAAAGAAAATGATACGGCGAAAATAATGTGAGAGATGCCCAAATTAGATGAAATAAAGAATATACATGTGATAGCTATTTATTTATTCACGGGCTGTAGTTGAAATTTTGTGTGGAGCAATTTGAGCAAAACGATGGTTGGCAGCTGCTTAGTGAATTCAGTTGGAACGAACGGTCTCACGTGCCTTCCCACGCAGAAAATCGAAATAAAACCTTCGCAGTCACCTTACTGGCTAGTGCTAGCTGACTATTGCACCATAGAGCCCCTCATAGTCTCAAGAAAAATACAATAATAGAACATATATTCATGTTATTAGAAAGTTTAAAATATTAGTAAAAATACGCATATTTCTTTCAGTTATTTCGGTGAATTTCCTGCAGACCAATTCTGCAAATGTTTACGTAATAATCCCATCTGAATATAATCTCAACGTTTTATCTATCTAAAGTCTAATATTATAAGTGCAATATCTTCCTCACGCATCAATGCTGACAGATATATAATAATATCTATTGCACTTCAGGTAGATAGTACAATGGCAAAAGGTAAATAGGTTGAGATTCTATTGAGATGCAATTATTACGTAAATTAACATTAGCCAGATCAACCTGCTGAACACAGATACTAGAGCAGTAAATACGCTTCTAGCGAAAGTATCTAGCTAATCAATCTATCTAGCGAAAATAACAAGTGCTTGAGATATTCGTCAGTACCACTAGTTTTCGGGTAAATCAACTAGTGCGCAACTTATTGGTGCGCAGAACTGGTATCTTTTAAACTATTTTATTTATGAATATTTCTTTAAAAAAATATATGAATCATGATCATGAGCGAAATTATATTTTCAGAAGGAACTGTTATGAATAAGAGAAATTGTATAGGCCCACTGATGCCATGTCACCTCGACAACTGTGTCACTCATCAAAAGCGGAACGGCCGACTTTTAAAATTACACGTGATGTCATCACCGAGAAATTAATTAACACTAATGATTCCCACACTCGGTCCCGACGCTTCTTAAGATTCTGATTGTGCAATTCATGATTGATAACCTTATTTAAAATATCAATCATATATTTCTGCATACACTAATCATTTAACTAAATGTTTTTTAACATGCAAAGTTTACGATTACTGTTTTTTCCTGTCTGTAATAAATTACAAACTAATAGAGATGTACAGAGTACTAGGTAAGCTAAGGTAAGCGGTTACACAGAATGTTCGTGACTATCCGGTTTCTTTTAAGCGCATTTTTTTTATAAATTAGCACACTTCATTTGCGCTAAAGGGACCACCTTTGCGCTACATATTAGGTTTTTGTCGTACAATATATAACCAAGTACACGACACGTATTACTTGATGCATTTCAGTTAATAATTTTATCGGAAGAACTATTATTCTTAGATAGTGGATTGATGAAAAGAAATTAATAACAATTGTAATACAAATAAACTCTTAAGAGTACCAAATGGTTTTATTAAATAAGAAAATAAAATAGACTGACCAGAGTCAGAGTACATACAGGTCCCAGTAAGTCAATGTAAATTTATTACTTGTGTTTATCATCATCAGACCTTTTACGTCCCAACTGCAGGGGCACAGGGCTTCGTTACGGATGGTTAACGAGAATGGGCCGTGAAACTACGCTGGCCCAATGCGGATTGGAGAGTATACGTGCTTTCCGAAGCATGTAGTAGCTTGAGATAATTACATTTTGGTCGCCAATCCTTTGTCAGACCCTTGTGAAAGTTGCTTAGCAACAACGATTGCGAGTCGTAGCGCTTATCCACCACGCCACCGAGCTATTATTGTATTAATAGGCCCCTTTAAATTAGGTACATATATTGCATTACAGGGAAGTAAGTACAAAAACGTTTAGCAAAAATATGTACGGTATTAAAAGGCATACCTCTTTCCTAAAGTAATGTAATTATAACTTTCACACGAACCGTCTATCACGAGGCTGATTTTATAAAAGCTAATATTGTTAAACTCGCTCAATATAAATTTCTGGGCCAGCTATAATGGGCCAATAAGTTAATTAAGTGAAGATTTCCTGAGAGACGGCGCGGCGTGCGTCCACTATAGAAGGGCCTACTTACAGAGTCATAAAATTAATTGTGTTCAAGTTATATACCTACTTCATTAATTTACAAGCTACTATAGCGAGTGCCGTGAACAGTTAATTGGGTACTCGTGTAAAGTATCGCTATTATGTGAGAATATTTATATGTCCATATAAAAATATTTCAAATTTATAAAGAATAAGTCTTTAAAAAGATTGAACCAACCAAAAAACATTAAAAAGTGAAATATAATAAATATTTAAAAATGGTAAGTTAAAAATTGGTGAATTTAATAGTCTTTCCATAGAAAATTTCGACCATTCTAGACAAAAGTAAAATTACTATCGGTTTTAAGAAACACATTCGAAACTGAATATTTTCTAAGCATAAATGAATTTCAATCGCCGAATATTATATTCCATGTTTCATTTGCATTCAGGAGTTACGGAAATTTTAGCGGCTTACTCTAAAACGTATTTCAACTCTGCATTTATTTTTCGTCCATTTATTTATTTTTTTGTTCCATTTCCAGGTTTTGCAGTCATGCTTTATGTTTTATTTTGATTAACACACTCAGGCGAATAATGTAGAGTATCAAAAAAAAATGTTTTTATAAAAGAGTTTATATAAATTCGCGGGTAAAATAACTATCTGTTACAATTGAGTCGTCACCCAAGAGTCTATATTATGTTCGATAACAATTAATTTAATCATCATGAAACACTTGTTAGATAGAATATTATGGAAATTATTTTGTGCTAGCCTCCATATTTCAGCATAGTTTCAAGCGCATTGGTCATAGAGTACCTTGCCCGTCCCAACAGATCCGAAATATCAGGGACTCATGCATAATATGATATAAATCCTGTTAAAATTTATAAATTAAATGTTAGTGACTACGAAAGTTCAAAATAAACTATTGTGTAAATTATATATTATTAAATTGAACTTTAATGACCCCTCTATTCAATCTATATAGCATTAAAAAAATATATAGATTTTGGGTTTCATAAAATAGGTGCATCTAGAAATACATTCTGACATTCAAGACCGTAACAGTGCGATTCCTTTGCTTGAACGTTAAACAATGGAACAGACTAAACAAGGATCGTTTGCGGTCACACTCGGTGGCGCTTGGGACCAGATTAGACGGAACAATGGTCCGCTCCTTTGTTCGAGATGCCTGTTTCATAAAATCGCATCAAAACGTTCAAACATTACAGATATTTTCGAACATCTACAACAATGATGTGAGTAATATTCCTAAACTATAAATATTTTCTTTTTCTCAGTCGTAGACTCCTGGCGGGGTGATTGTGGTTATGGATCGTTTAATTGATTTTTTGTGGCTTTTGCGGAACTTCTCCTTCTATCTATTAGAGGAAGTATGTGATTTTATTCTGAATCAAATACTTTATATTTATTACTTGAATAGGGATGATAACTAAATATAATTATTTTTTCATTCAGGTTGAATATTTAAAAATATTATTCCCTGATCTACTAATTCAATGATCATAAAGTGCGTGTATATATGGATATGGAGGGTAATATCCAAAAAACGGAACGTAGTAAAAAAAACTTTTGGAAAAATTATTCCGAACGGATGTAACCTACTTCTATACGAGTAGTATTTCCCTTTTAAAGATTTTCTGTATAAATTTTGCAGTCTGAAAGAAATTCCTACATAATTTCCTCCAGAGAATCTCTTACGTTTTATCTCAAAAATTACAAAGATTAATTTTTAAATAATCCTTTTGCAAACAAAGAGGAAAAATATTATAAAGCATCGGTGCATTGAAAAGGGCCGCTCTTTATAATCCGTATTTTATGAAGGAAATCTCGAAATAATTAAAATCTGCCCCTCGAACGAAACATTAGAACGTTAATAAATAAACAAAGGGCAGGCCAATAACAATGCAAATTGCAACAAACAAATTGACGCAACTGGTGTTATACTGCTGCTGCAGTCCATTTTAATTTGAGCTCCCCTGCCTTCTATGATATATCAATAATAGGTAAAACAGACGGTTAAGTACTGAATCTAACGTGTCAAGTTATAATGGTACTTGTGGACATAGCATTAATGAAATAGTTGAACTGAACGACTCAGTGAATTATGGTACGCTCTTCTGATGTAAAATTAAATATGGTTTCATTAAAATATTTATAAGTTTTTATAAAACAAACGAATCACTGAAACAAATAATAAAATATCATGGCCACACGCCACACGGTATCAATTCTAATGAATGAAAGGACATATACGTTATTTGTTCATTTGCACTATAAACTTTAGCTTATGAGCTGCTAAGATATCTCCGTTTTGACACCATTTTTACAGGTTTCGCGTCGTTTTATCCGTTAACCTTCATCATCAGGTATATCAATGAGTGTAATCCTCCCGACGGGGTGTATAGGCTTTTACGAGCATCGGGCGCCGACGCCGGCGGCGATCCAACTTAAATTAATTCCACCCTTTGATGGCGCTCGCGTTAAACATTGCGAATTTGATACAGTTGATCGGCAAACATGGCTACAGGGGCGTGCGACATACTCCGATTACGAAATTATGACTTGCTATTCACTAACATGTTGTTTAAATACTAGTAGACATGAATTTTTGTTGCTAAAGTGGACAAGGAGGTTTACATTACACATAATAAGGATAAACGAAGAGAGTACCCTAGGTTAGATTAGAATAAATTAAAGATCAGGTTGAGTAGTAAATCCGCTTATAGCGCTTTTTTAATGTAATTAACAATTAATGAAATAAAAGTCACCATAAATTTACATAAATTACCTTTCATTATTCGTATTGCAATCCTAATGTAACCTACGTTTAGTTTAGGTTTAGGTATCTGATTGAAATAGATATAAATCAGAAGATGCTATAGCATTTAAGCAATTTAAAAAACAGATCAACACATCAATTTTACGTTAGTAACTCGTAAAGTAAGCTCATAGGTCGTTGCGCTACAATATGCAGAGCAATCGATTCTACCCTTAATACGTTATCGATTCTCTTCACTCGATAGGCTTCTTTGAACTCACGCAAAATTGTTATGGCTAATCTGTTTAATAAATAATAAACATTAGACCACTTGAACATAGAAAAAATTTAGTCAATACCAGTTTATAGGGAGGAGCTCGATGGCGCAGCGGTAAGCGCGTTTGTCATAAAAAGGTTTCCCAAATGCCGATCATTTGATGGGTGACCAAAAATTTATTAGCTCGTCTCCTGCATGCTTAATTTATCTTTTGCTGGAACACAGGTCTTCCTTATGAATGGAATCAAATAGGAAAATGGCCATAAGCCACCACGCGGTCTCGGTGGTGATTGGTGTGTGTTAAGGACTACAGATGCAGCCGGGACCAAAGGCTTAACAAGCCTTCCGAAAACTGAGGAGCTAGAAAAGATAATAAACATTTAGTTTGGTAAAGATAATAAACCACTGCGCTGCCAATCTTTTCATCTTTGATTTAAGTCTACTCAAGTTCTGAGAGAGATTAGAAAAACGTTTGGAGTTTTACGCAATAAACTTTGGTTCACTTTCAGAAGCATCAGTATTCAGCAGCGCCGCATTGTAAACACAAATGCGGATCGCCCTTCAGAAACCGGTCCGATCTATTCAAATGTCAGACTGACTTAATGCCAATTTGATGGGCAGCTCTATAAAACGGCGTATAAGAGTATCTTTCTACCCTTTTTTATGACCAAAACGTGTTGGAAAGCGGCCATCGACTACTACTTTCGTTTTTATTCAAATTATGATCCATTAATTTATACTACTCTTTGAAATTCCTTGTTTATAAAGGAAATTGTTTAAAAAAGAATTAAAAAAGATTGTTAATAAAATTAGTTAACAGACCAATCAAAAGCTTTACATTAAACCTCGCATATAAATGACAGGTATCAATAGGATTAAAATGATTCTACTCGTATTAGTACGGAGTGCAGATTAATATGGTTTCATAAAAAGAATTCTAAAATTCCTTTCATTGATCTCCTTCAGCGTGTTCAATTTTGGTTTATGTGTTACCTTTAATCAAAATCCTTGTCACAATGTTTATATTTGCTAGTTTTTAATGGTTGACACTTAAATATATTTTAGTACTTAGGGAATTTCATCACTCGGTATCTAGTGAAGGCGTTAGTAGTTAGAACACCAAGACGAATAATTGACGAACTCGAGAATCGCTTTGTCTGCCACCAGACGTCACTTTTTTCGGGCCGAAAATGAAATATTGGTGCTTTCGAGTTTATCATGCTACGCGTGATAATGGCGATGCGCTGAAAAATATATAAAAAATGTATCAAAATTCTCCGTAATTTGTTAAAATTGACGAAAAACTTTTTCTTAATCTAAAATAAGAGTATAAACCGTGTTGTGGACTGGCGAAGATTCAGAAGTTACTGTGAAAATCAGTCATGCAAAAGAGTTCCATAATGTAGTAAAGTGATTAGTTACTTACTCATTACAAGCAAGTTAAGAAAATAATACACATATCTTCATACAGGGGAACGATCACATTCAGCAATCGCTAATGTGTGAGCTGTAGCGCCTGACCTCAGCACTGGGTATTAAGTGATGAATACCTTTGGCATTCCATACCATATTATTATATTAGCCGTTAAAAACACCTGCGAATTTCTCTTGCAAAGCTCTTAGTCTATCGGATAACCCAAAATATAACAACCCTAAAAAATGTGGATTCAATTTGCTGCATCTGCATTTATCACTCACAATAGTAACTTTCCTTGTTTAATTCATAATTCGTACTGAGTAAACTTGAAATTGCACCAATACACTACACCATATGTGCAAGTTTTGCTTCAACTATTTTCATCAATAGCTAATTGATTTTCCGTATTGGCTTGAATATGGTTGATTACAGTTGATCAACACAGTCAGATTTCCTTATCACAAAGATTTTATTTAACTTGGAATTCGTACAGTGTACACGTGGGCATTCTAACTAATCAAAATCAAATCTCAATAACAATCTTACTTTCACAATTCTTTCCAGTATATCCCCTTTCAATTTCCAACTACTTCGAGATGACTGGATAGGCCGATAATTACCCCGCCTACGCATACATTACAGATAACAGGAGATGTATGGGTTACTATTGATGGGTATTGTATGCCCATCGCTCATTGTACTACTATCTTTATCTGGATTTTCCAGTATACTCTATAATCAGTAGACGATGTTACGGCAGCCTTGTAAATTTTTAGTACAATGTCTTCTGCTACACGTATCTCGCACGCCGGCAAGATACTGCCATCTCTGTGATCGAATATTAACTTTTAATAATATTAATAGAAAAATACACTTTTCTATATTGTCTCAGATCTGGGTGTTATCTTACTTTTATTTTTCATATTTCTATAATATTCTACAAAGACTTTAGTTTTGAATATAATGTTATCAAATATAATAAGCAGAAGTCCACAAAACAGCCTATAGATTTAAATATAATCGGTCACGGTATTTCTTCCACTATAACAGTAGTTTATACGAGTTGTAATACAGGCGACCATTTTAAGCCACTGAGTTAGTTAGAGATGCTAATAGATAAAGACGAAAGATTTAATCGTTAGTTTGTTTTTGCAATTAATAGCCTCCAAAACTACTGGCCTGATTTTAAAAATTCTTTCACCTGAGCTACATTATATACGGTACGGGATAGACAATTTTATCCCGAACAGGAAAAAAAGGAATGACAGAAAGAGTGGAAGTTTGTAATGTGAATTAAAAAGTTACCATATTGTTTACTATTAAATTTGTCATTGTAATTATATCCGTGTCATGATATGAGAAACCGCTAGCGGAAAGCTGGTTGTCATAAAAATTTAAAAGACTTTTACATATAATAGCATCATAATAAATATAAGTATTTCTGCTTCTTTTGCCATACCTAACATTCAGTTTACTGTGAAGTTGTGTGTTGTAGACGAGCAGTCAATCAAAGTAAATGTTGACCAATGAAACGATAAAGTATTTTTTAAGATGATAAAGGAAAAATGAAGCTATAACTTGTTTTCGTATTCGTAAATGATCAACGGATCCACCGTACAAAATTATAGAACATCGAAATTTAGTAGATATCGACTTTCATAGCTAAATATCATGCTAAAATTATACAAAAATTACAGTGCTAAATTATACAAAATTTAGTAATACAACTTTGATAAGCTATGTTTATCCCGGAAACGTCATTATATTGTCCAATAATTTGCCGTTTCTTTATTATAATTCAATAATAATTTCATATCTTTTTTTTTATTCTTAGCAATACTGGGTAATTCATTAAAATTATTGTGTGGTTGTTTATTTTTTGACATTCAGTACAACATTGTGAATGCAAAATTGATCAAATATAATGATTAGAACAAATTTTCATCTTTATCGAAATTTTAAATATTTCTAAAAATATTTCTTTCGGCTGTTTGGATGGATTGCCTGAACATTGATGAAAATATGCTCTGTAGTAGTGAAAACATAACAAATGATTGAAAGATTCGTCAGTCTTCTTAGGTCCTGGTTAGCTCAATGGTTAGAGCAGTCGCTTGGATTGCGGAAGGTCATCGGTTCGAGTCCCATCTCAGAGTGCCAGGGACAAAGTGATTTTTTTAAGCATTTTTCATTAGGAATAATATATATTTGCGTATGAAGGTGGGTTCGTGATAATGCGCTGTTGTTCCGTGACTATGGTGCTAGCAACAGTGCTGAAATATCGGGAACCCGTAAAATTTATGGTACATGGTAACAACCCCATTTTTAGCGATCATTCTGATGTTAATGACCTTGAAAGTCTAAAATATCAGAATGTGGGTCTATCTATGTTTTGAATGAATGGTGATATTATAAAAAAAATGCATTTAAACTCCATCTTGTATTCGCGCTTGTAATTTTTGTAACGGTTACGAATTTGTTGTACCACGAAAATATTAATATAACGATATTTTCGGCGCCTCGAAACAAAGAAAATGATAAAAAAATGGCGAATCTTTGAGGACACGTTCTATCTATTTTTATTAATAAATGTTCCACTAGTTTCATCTTATTCATTCAAATGCAGACCATCTTATAATAAGACGAGCTTGTACCAACTCAATTACTGGTGACATCACGACCACACACACACACACGTAACGGTCCCTAATAAAAAAACGATTTGTCTCATTTATAAAGTGGACCGCTTTTATTTATGTACGCACTGCTTTCATTTTAACGAGATGCAGGGCGCCTTTTGGTGTAGTAATATCTATATAAGTCATTGTAATTGGCCGACTAAATAGTGCAATCGTTATGGATACGAAGAGTAGGGAATCCTATCCGGCGGGATCCTTGCTGGAATCCGGCCTGCTGTGGAATACCACCGAGAGTACTTGGCAGCAGATTTTATTAGACAACCCAATCACGCTTCCGAGGTCGAGATTAAGCTTTACTAAAAAAGGGTAGCGGGTAGCGAGCCCAAGCTGCCATATATTCATTTGGGTCATCATGATCATTGTGCTAGTTAGTTCTCCAGTAGTGCAGGTGAAAAGCGCTCATCCGATTGAAAGCTAATTAACCTGGGACCTTTTTTTTCTTTTTCAACTATCTCTTTGTTTATAGTTAGGTAAGTATCCCAACAGTGCCCTAACTAAATGGGTAACGGATGCAAATTTTTTTTGTCATATTACTTGAAGAAAACGTAGTAGGTACTATATCGATATTCTAAATATTATTTCACTTAACTGACAATGAATATTGTTGAAATTCCTCACGTTATACAAAAATATCAAATCGACAAATAGATAACGAAACTCAACGAGCATGATAATGAGGTTAAATTGAACTTTATCTCTTGAAACGAGGCGTAACTTTCTCTATCTGAAGAGACAAAAGATAAAACGGAAGACATCTTTGTAATGACATTTATAAAGAAGTTCTGGTTGTATTCTATATTATAACGGTGATATCGTGAAATATGATCAAATAAACGAAGCCAGTAGGGCTCACGATCTTATTGTAAGAGCCGACAAGTCAATCGGCATGCTCTCTTACCAAAATCAATGGATTGTGTTTTCTGTAAACTTAAATTGTCCGACTTATAATATTTTTGTATAATTTGCATTTACGTCTCATAAATTGTCGACTATCTATCTTATCATTAAAGACATCGAGACAGGTGAAACTAAATTAAAGCTTGTAAAAAACCCTTGAGCAGCTCGGTGGGGTAGTGGATATCAACAACGCCGCTGCCCGCGATCGCTGTTGTTAAGCAACTTTCGCAATGGTCGGTCACGGGATGGGTGAACATATATAGTCTCGAGCTACTCCGTGCTTCGGAAAACATGTTAAGACGTTGGTCCCTACTCCATTTGCAGTGGTTAATATTCTCTAATACGCATCGGGTTAGTTTAGAGAGTCCGTCTTCCTTAACCATCCATAAGGATGGCCAGCGCTCCTGCCGTGGGGACGTAAAAGGGCTGATGATGATGATAAAAAGATACTTAAAAGTAGAAATACATATTAAGTTTAATTGTTTAAATAGATTAGGTATTCAATATTAATGAAAATGTGTTCACTAGAAGCGCAAGGAACAATAGAGATCATGCCTGAGTAAAAAAAAGAAATCCTATTTAGTCCTAGCAAGTGTGACGTCATGATTGCATTTTAGCTCAATATGTCGCCGTAATTTATGAATAACATAAATGTTTAATATTCTTCAGTAACATACCTGACGGACAAAGAATTAGGCATTATCCTTATTAATTTAGAAATTCCACACTCTAGCTCTTTAGTAGTAATAACCAACTTTTTGTTAGTTTTCTCACTATGCAGTTTTTAAAATAGAGGTCACACGAGTTTAAAGTCCGCATGTGAAAAGCTTCTCTTCGAAAGCTTTTTTTTTAGTCCACACTCAACAGGACGATTCTCTCCGGCAACAATTTATATTTGTCGGTCGCACTTAAGTTTCCGATGGCGCACAATGAACAATTCATTATATTTTGCAACGCGCAAATTCCTTTCGAAGCGACACGTTTAAATGGAAGTATTAATTTCCACGTATTTATATACCAATGAAATGCTTAAAACATTGGGTGTATATTAAAAATTGTACCCATTAAAGTTTCAAATGAATATAATTAAATAGGAGAATAAAAACTCTTTAAAAATGCGTATTTTTGAAAAATCATTACATGTTTTCAAAAGTGTCTACTTCTTTACATATTGCGTGTTCACTAAACTAATTAAACTAGATTAGAACTAACAAGAATTCACGTGTTAAAATGTTTATGTTGATTTATTTAATGAGTAACATGTAGGAAATTTTAAGAAATAACCACCACCAATCACCCGGTAACTCGCACTGAACTCGCGTCGGTGGGTAAAGGACGGATTCGATTAGACCCACAGAAATTTATTTCTGTGATTAGACCCCTATTTGATTAGATTCTATCCATAGGAAAGGCCTGTATCCCAGCATTGGGGCATTAATAGTTTGTCGAAATTGATATTGAAGTAAAAGCAAAACTTTTATATGGTGCTAATTAATGAATTCAAAAGTGCCTTTTGAAACATGGAGAAGCTCCAGATAATAAAATGTTGGTCACCCATCCCATCTTTTCCAAAATTATTTAATGTTTGCAATAGCAGACGAAATACACTAATCACTGTGTCACCGAACTTTAATTTATCCCAAATTGTTACGTGTTTCAATGTTTTAAAGTACACAACTGGTTTTAATATGGTTTTCATCAATATACCTACAGTCATTTAAGATGAAAGTTTATATATTATAGGTCCACGCGGGCGAAGCCGCTGGCGGAAAGCTAATAATAAATATTAAAAAGTAGGATATTATTTCTACAGTAATTTTTTACACAGTACGCTTTAAAAGCCGTATTTTTATACGAGCTCAAATATGAATAATGGATAAACCAACAAAATATATTACCAACGTCCATTAATTATCGGAAATAATTTCCGATTGGGCATCACCGAGTGAACAACGGCAACCCTAATAAAGTGTAGCCAGATGAAAAATAGGCAATTACCTGAAACAAAACAAAAGAGATTTATCAGAAAAAGGTCGTATTTAAAACATTTTTCATTTAAAATTAACGACTAATTTCTCCTCTATAGGTCCAGTATTTTATAACACGGTGTGCAAGTTATAACACGGTTTTCGTCCGTGACCATCGTTAGATGACACCCATTATATCAGTCGGTTGTCTGTCTGTACGTCTATGACGTACATACAAAGACAAAGTTAAACATAAAAAAACGAAAGTTTATGTCATACAGAGATAAAATGTTATTGTGATATAAGTTTGTTGTTAGAATCTCATTTTGTTTATTTCAAGATAAATGCTTATATTAAAAATATATATAAAATAGGCAAACATTTACCACACCCTGTTGGGTTTTCTTTACATAAGCCCTATAGTTAATGGTATCAGCGCCATTAACTACAGGGAATTGCAACAATAAAGAAAATAATTATTTAGGCTATATATTACAAGTAATATTTTTACAGAACTCTCTCCACTAGTCCTAACCACTTATGGCACCGCGCGGTTTTTTCTCATTTATTTATTATGGGAGTGATTATATTAGCCCTGATCCGTGCGTGTCATGCATGTGTATAAAAACGTATGTACGTACCTGCCCGCACTTGGAGACAAGCGGCGAAGGCTAAGGTTTGAACTACCTACATCTGACAGTACGGTATTGTGTTTTATACAGCGTATCAGTCGCCTTATCCTTTTCAATGGCTCAAAACCGCCTTTTACTAGAGCGAGAAAGATAGCGAGTGTACGATAGCACGCCGCGGAATCCCCGAGGCGATAGGCAACACACTATCTCTCTCGTTCTATCAAAAGATGGTTCTGAGTGACAGATAAGGATAGGACGTTATAGCGTGTTGCCAGTTATTCTCCTTTTCCAGTGGCGGACTAACCTCATCGGAAGCCTGGGGCGGCAATATGCCTGGATCGACAGAAACTTGCGTTTACACCCCCTTCCCTCATCCCCTACCCTCCCACTCCCCCTCCCCATCCACCACGAATACATTTTTAACTTTATTATATTATTATGATTTTGGTGGATGGCTGCAGCCGGGGTGGATCGCCCCCTCCGCCCCCTCCCCTTAGTCCGCCACTGTCCTCCTCCTTTAGCAACCATAAGAGAGACCTGAGCTCCTGCCGTGGGTACGTAAAAGGGCAGATGATGAGATGTAGCAAACCCTAAATATAACTGCTGCTTAAAAGTGTGAGACTTATGATCCATCTTTCGTAAACTAACGGCCGGTTTCTAAATTGAGAAAAGCACAAAATCTCAAAGGATTATTCTTAATAACTTAAGTTTTTTACATTTTATATGGCAAAAAGTTCTATTTTAACAAATTGCTATCAACTGATCATTAAAAAATTATAAATCACTAATGAAAACTTGTTTAATTGACTTTTAAAATAGCTTGAACACAACTTCAAATTCTCGGGGAAACCGGGTGTAAGACAACTTATACGCACTTAAGCACCATTTCTTATGGACCAATACCTACAATTGCATCGCGTTAACGAACTCACTGTAAGGTCTATGACCTTCAATGCAAAAAACAATAGCAAATCTCCGGAGCTATTTTAAGTTTTTACATATTTATAGGCGGGTTAGTTAGTCAGTTAGCATACCTCCACAGACTATTGTTGTCTCTTCTGCACAACAAAAACATGCTTATTAAGTTGTTAACGTCTAAAGATTATTGCATGATGATACACTGTACGTCTGTAATTCTAGGGTTGCCACCGGGTCTGAAGCAGAAACCTAGTAAAAATGGAAAATGGGTTGATTTAGGAAATAAACTTAATATTTCTCTACCAATACAAAAGTTAAAATTATCTAATATTCACTATACTGATTTCTACATGTTAATTTCGAGCACTAAAATAGCACTAAGTGCTCATTAAATGCGTAATTTGATTTGTAATAGTAATTCTTGTAGCTGGGTTATAATAGGATACTTTTAAATACTATTCATACATATTGGACAAATTACATATATAGCTCAAATCACAAGTAGTCTAAGCCAAACAGTTGTATCACCTGAATTCAGGACAATTTAGAAAACATTTCCCTAAACTAGCCAATTTCTACTGTTTATGTATATCTGTGGTAATACATGACTTTATTTCATTTTTAACCGACTTCAAAATCCAAAAAGAGAAAGTTATACGTTCAATGGCGATGTATTTTTTAGCCTAGTATTAGATTTCTAAAAAGACTTGGCAACCCTACTCGAGCATGCATACGATATTATAAAAAAAAACATTAAATCAATACGATGTTCTTGCTTCCTTGCATAAAAAAAATATATTTTAATACATAACAAAACATTTAGGTATCTACACAAAAAATATATTTCCTTCAGTAATCGTAATAAGTTAAACAAAACTTTCTAAATTAACAGCTCCTGGGTCTCAGTGTGTATGCGTCTGAATTCTCTTCTACTATTAAACTAATTGTTATTCTGACAAAGGTATATTTTTTCCTAATTATGTAATAGAAATTTTGAAAATAGCTAAGCTTGGGTATTGGACACAAGTCACATTTAGCTTAGTACGATTAAAATGTTAAATGTTTACGTCCCACTTTAAGACACTAATTTCAATATACAGAAGTGTAATAGACAACTATCATATTTATTGCTAGCCAGTAATAGAAGTACATGCAGATACAACTAATCCCATAAGTACCAAATCTATAGTTATCATCAGTGGTCGGAATAAGGTAGAGTTATTCATGTACTTACACTGATTTCATACAGCGAAAAAATAAAGTGAATATGCCTCAAATCCCGAGATTAATTTTAAAGAGCAGAAAAAATCCCGTGATTTTTTAAATAAAAATTTATTTGCTTTTACACAATTTAAACTACTGCACGCACGACGTCGCCAAACTTACATCAATGAAAGAAAGAAATAAAGAAAGAAGAAATAAAGAAATCCCGGGAAGGTCCACATTAATATCAACATTTCGATGCAAGTACATAAATAAATCTACCTAATTCCGACCTCTGGTTACCATACAAGCAAACTACCGACTAACTCTATTACAATTTAATCAATTTATAAAATGGCCATTTTAATTTTATGCTTTCTTTTTTGTTTCTAAATACGAGAAGACGCATACAGCCGACTGCCTATGACATAGATCAAAATATCAAATTTCGCATATTCATTTTAAGACATCCTTTGATAGTGACAATATATCTAAGATATCGCTATGTCTTAAGACGATCCCCAATCGGGTCAGGTTAGAAAATGAACTTTCTCGAGGATGGTGGTTGTTATACCTTTGGTGTTTCAGAATTTTAATAAGACATGGGCTTTAAGATATTTAATGTGAGAAATATACGTCATGTTGAACATTTTCTCTTAAATTCAACGACATATATATTTTTAAATTATATATACACGAAAGCCACTTTGCAGTGAAAATGTGGTACGAGCGATAAACTAATTAATTTGAAATAATTTTCAAAATTTATATCTAAATTTATAGCTTATGTCAACCGTGTGTAATGTAGGTTGCCGTAGGTGTAAGAATTTTCGATATTGTCACCGAAGTTTCAAAGCCAATGCAAACAAACATAAAATCAAATTAATATATAATAATATTAAATTATAAGTATAATGTCTCTCTATATCTTATAGAGGGCTTGTAATTATGTAATACTATCCTTAACTTTATGTCCACAATATTATGATTGTTGATGTTTTATTATTTAAATACAGACATTTCTATAAAATATAGACGTGAATCCTGACCTGAAGATACTGTTAAAACCCTTTGGCACAAAATGATTACTTATGGAACTACCAAAAAACAGTTAAGACAAGTATTATTGAGTCATAACTTTGATAAACGTGATATGTTTCTGAAATATCTATTGGATGAAAAGGAATACTAATGTTACCAAGAATAAGGGAACGTCTGTACTAATATTGTAAAAAGGAAAGGTTTTATTGTTTGTTTGTTTTCATTATATCGGCTCCGAAAATAACGACTCGATTTAAAAAAGTCATCTGCTGGAAACTACATATGCGCGGTTATAATTTACACGAGCGAAGTTATAAAGTACAAACAAAATTATGTATGTTTTGATTTTCCCATCATAAATATATTTTTCGTTATGTTATTTTTATTAGCTTTATTTATTATGGACATAGTTTTTTTTATATTTAATTATATGCACAAGAATTAACATTATACTTTGAATTATAATGTTGCCTTAATTAATTGCTCAACGATGTCGTGTACATATGTTATTGAAACTACAACCTGACATGATACATATAATTAAGATAGCGTGAATTTATGTCATTGTAATTCTGTTTGTGCCTATTAAAAACCATAAAGCTACGTGGGCACTGGTCTTTTTGTCTCTTGTCACCATCCTTGAAAAAATCTAGCGTTGGTGTACGCATTGGAACATATAATAAATATGTGACTTTCAGTCTTGACTACCGTATTTGACTCGATAATATGTCACCATAATGATGCCAGGTTTGAGAGGAAAATAAACTGAATTTATTAATTGTTAAATTTGATCAATTTTCATTCACAATGCTATACTGAAAAATATTATTAATGAAAAATGCTCAAAAATCATTTGGTCATTGGGACTCGAGTCCCATGATCTTTCGCAATCCAGGCGACTGCTGGTGAATTCATTAATCATATTATAATAGAAATAACAGGAGACTAAGAATAAAATAGCAGGAGGCGGTGACAAATAATCAGCCAGTTGCACAAATATCCACTAAAATGTGTATAGCGACATTACCCATGGAAAATGACATTGATTAGCGCTTAAAGGCGCCATTAAACCTTAACGGACGTTTATAAAACTGACCGAATAATTCCCAATGACAAAAACACCAGTGCGCGCTTAGCTTAAAAGTACCTAACATAAATTTTAAGCACCTACTTGAGAAAGTACTTCTGAAAATTGATTGTAATTAAAAATCAAAGTGAAGCAAAGACGAAAAAAAGTTTTACCGACTTCAAAAATGGAGGTGGTTGTCAAGTCGATTCATGTTTTGTATGTATTTACCGTATAGGTACAATTTTGACTTTATATTTTCGTCAATAAAGTACCGATTTAATCTTTCCTTTTGCTTCGAAAGAAGATTTTTCCTAGGGTATCATTAAGATGTAATAAGCATTGGTTGACTGGTTTCTTTGTGAATTATTATCATCATCAAAATATTTTTATATTGGTTTTTTTTTTCATTCAATTCTTTTTTAAAGTTAATTGTCCATCTAAAAAACGCTGGCATTACAACACCAAAACAATACCCAACTAAGAAAACACATGCGTTCTATATTCAAACTTGCATTACAAAGAGAAGAACGCGTTCCGATTAATTTGTCATGCGATCATCGGTGCGTCCCACTCTCATATGTTTATTTTTATTTATGCGCCTCTAATCTTTCGGTGGAGATTTATTACGCGTTGAGGTTAGAACGGCAATTATAATTCTGGCGGCAAACGGAGGCGTGGAATGCGATCATTACGAATTTGTTAAGACACATTGTCTTGTAAACAAACACGTTTTGAGCTGGTTTCTTATGTGGAGATACATTTTTTAAACAAACTTTAAAATTTAAGACATTATTTATTAGGCCTTATAAAAAAAAATGTATTTGTTGCTACAACTTTGTTATGTTTTTTCTCCTTTTTTAACTTTTCATTATATACCTTTAAGGAAAAATATTTTTTTTTTTTCAAAATTAGAACCGTCTTCAAACTTTAAAAAAGATATTAATAGTATTTATCTCAGAAGCGACTTTTTCAAGAAAATGCTATTAAGGTCGGGCAGAGGTCTTCTGTAAGTTATTAATCAAATGATTAAGTTTACTTATGACTAAAATTTATTTTTTCCTAAAGAAACCAAAAACTGAAACCTGCACTTAATCAGAAAATGGTGTCCTGAATAACATTTTTTTAAACGATATGTTATCGGAGTATTTAGTAGCTCGGTGGCGTAGTGGATAAGCGCCGCGGCCCGCGATCGTAGTCGTTAAGCAACTTTCGCAAGGGTCGGTCACGGGATGCGTGACCAAAAAATTATTATCTCGAGCTACTCCGTGCTTCGGAAGGCACGATAAGCCGTTGGTCCCGGCTGCATTTGCAGTCGTTAATACCCTCCAATCCGCATTGGGCCAGCGTGGAGGGTCATGGCCCATCCTCCTTAACCATTCATAAGGAAGGCCTGAGCCCCTGCATTGGGGACGTAAAAGGGCTGGTGGTGGTTATCGGAGGAGGTTTTATTATTTTTTAGTAAAAAACTATGAAATTGTTTTGTAAAGAACCTTGTCCTTTTTTATACAGTTACTAGCTGTTTCCCGCGATTTCTTTTTTTTTTACCCATTCATCATCCCTATTTTCATGATTGGATTAGTATTTCCGAAGATTTACCCCAGAATTAAACAAAGAAAGAAAGTTTACGTCTACGTAATATTAGTATAGCCAAAAAAGATACCTATTTAAATATAATAAAGAATTAGGTTCCTATAGAAAAAATTGTTCTCGTGCTACATTCTACAGCTTCAATAAAATATGCAAATATGCCTGTGATCTCGTAAAAAAACCTTAAAACTGTTTGTGACCAAAACCATGACAAATTACCTCGTTCAAAAACGAGAATTACTGTCGTCAACTTTATTTTTTTTTATTTGTTACGAGTGGAACTCGAGCGAATGTGTTTTGTTTGCAAGTGCGAAAACACAGCGCAATAACAACATATGGGCCCAGCCGGGAATTAATTACGGCAACATTTACGGGACATTCCAGGTATCCACTTAGCGGTAAACGTCCGACTTTACCTCGACCATTCTCGGAGATGTTCTTATTGTGTAGTCGCTTAAGTAGGTTTATGCTGCCTCGTTTGAGCCTTATGTTGTCGATTTGACTTAAGCTTTATTTAACATATTATACATTAGTTCTGTAAAGCTTAATCACGTTTAATGTGAGAGTATATATTATTTTTGTAAATTTTGCATTCATAATATTTGTCAAGTATTCGATATTTAAGCCCCGTTGCAAGCACTTCCAAGCATTGATCTTGGCCTCAATTCCGCAATTTTTACGGATACTGAAATACTTCCATTTTACCATTGTATTATCTACCTGAAATCCAATATTATAAATGCTATGTATTCTTCACAAAGCAATAGTGACAAATGTATTTATTATTTTGTGTTCTAGCAATAAGAACTGTGTCATAAAGGGTTGTAGTTAAATTGCTAATGATTTTCCACTATTACGCCAAAATTTGCAGAATCGCCCTACACGTGCTTACGACAGCGCTTTAGTAAAAACGTTTTTACAGGAACTATTGCCCGTTTGTTATTATAATAATTTTACCGACGAAACGAGGTGTGATGAGCCTTAAAATTTATTAGAATATGGTGCTAGGAGTAAGCGACAGCGTTATTTAAGATATAAACATATTTGTTGAGTTGTGCGACGCATAGAAATAAAAAAATACTTATATATCTACCTTTTTGGGTTACTGACGTACTTATCTTAAAACTTGTCATCTCTTTACTTCTTAGTAATTGAAGATATCTTCAGATAGGAAGATTTAAAAATTGTTACTCCCTACTGATACACAATTTTTTATTTATTTACAAAACGGGCCGTAATTTTTTCGATATGCAAACATACATAAGCAACATAAATCGTAATCGTGACGTTCTAGATATATTTTGTTCTAATGCAAATTTACGTTACTTAATAATTCTGATAAGTTTATATTATATGGAAAAAAGTAATGAAATAGCCAAGATCCAGGATCTATGGAGGTCAAATAATTTTGATGTAGATCTCTTAAAAAAATATATTTTAAAGTATACGATAAATTAACTCACACACCACAAGAAAGTTTATTATTTATACGTTGTTCTGAATACTGTTTCCTTCTCCTGTATCCTTTATCTCAATTTCTCGCTCATCACTTACAGCAAACCGTATAATTTGTCCGTTCCAGTCACGAATCACACTCATTAATACTGATAGTATGAGATCGATTACTCCCAACTTGACCCGCGGTTAAACGTAACCCGGCATTGACGAGCCGTTAATGTGCCGAACACCGTATACACCGCTTTTGTTATGATTAAAGGTTATGAATTTATACTGTTTTTATTGTAGGACGGTTCGAAAATTTCACAGTCATATTTAGAAAGTGTAGTTAGAAGTTATGTTTGAGTGAAGCTTTAATATTACATTTTAACGAGAAGAACATAAAGTGAAAAACATTCAGATGTAACTCATATTACGAAATTTATTGGTAACATTCTAACTAAGAAACTTCACTTTTATGATCTGGTCTCGGATAATAATTAGCTGGATTTGAACCAATCATTTTACACCATCGTCAGGGTTACCTAACAAGAATATTGTATTTCTCAAGTCCTACTACTTACATATTGATAGAAATACACGAGAGTTTTAATTAACGTATGTATATGAACCAACATCGCTAATTTTAAACCAACGTAGTAGATGAGTAGTTTTTTTTAATATTGTGAACGCACAATAAAATTATCTTATAAATTGAATACTCATTTACTAGAATTTATTAATGCAAAAAGATATATCCACTTTCAGAAGAACCACTTTCAGCGGATCAATCAGTATTGGTGTGTCCAATCCTATACCAATTCTGAGTTTTTGAGTTATCTCGTGCACATTGAATGAGTTAAGATAGAGTTTCGTAAAAAATATGTATTAGTTATTTATACCTACTTCCACATCTATCAAGAAAACAAAACGTTAATTTGGCAGATAAAGGAGGTAATAAAAGCGCTTTCAATTATTTATATTCCATTTTTAATATAATTACGAGAACAAATTTACCTTGTAACTAGTTGGATTTCACAATTAATTTTGATCAATTTTATTAATGCTTTTTCGAGTAACTGTCATCACTTAGAAATATAATAGTATAAACAATAATTATAGTGCTAAACCGCCGTTTTAAGAGAGTCAATAATATAAGTAAACAATTCATTCACTGGAATGTTATCCTCGAAATACCGAGTAAACTAAACTACTTATTTATCAAGTTATTAATAGATCTCGAACACGTCGGCTAAGTGGATTTTATTGTCTATTTAACTATTTTGAATAGATCAGATTAGATTATATTTAAAGGACTGTTTATTAGTCACATTGACAGCATACTGATATATATATTTTTTAATATTATCCCATCAAAAACACAACGTGTACAAAAATACATATGTCACAAGGCAATTCTTCAACCGTAAGAAGTTATGAAATCAACATAAACCAAGTCGATTAATTCAGTTCCTATCTTTCTGTGAGAGCAGTTATGGAACCTTATCTTAGGCTTAGGAATATTCAACAAACACACACAAATGTGTGTGACATTAATCACCTAAGTACTTTTTACCATACCTATGCGTTTACCAAGTATCCCTAAATCTATGACAAGGTTGGATAGCTGCTCTCACAGAAAGATAGGTATAGAATTAATCGACTTGGTTTAGATTGATTTCATAACATTTACGGTAGAAGAATTGCGTAGTGAGGCTTGTGTATTTTTGTACATTATATGTTTTTTGTTGGGATCTCATTTCTTTTTGTAGGTAGTTCTCCTTTTTTTCTTTTCGGGTATTATAACTTGGGCGTCAGTAACGGGCATCAAAGATCACTCATGCTCTGCCTCTATGGACTTTTAAAAAGGCATTAATTTATTTATTTTCGATAAATCATATGATAAATCCACTTGGTGAATGTATCTTCAATAAGTCTATTATATTCAGAATACAACCAAAGTTGACACTGATTAGATATAAACAGGTCTCGAAAGTGCCACATATACTGCTGGGGCACAGGTCTTTTTGAATGGTTAAGAAGGCCACGCTGGCCCAATGCGGATAAGATGGTATTACAGAGTACAAATGCAGTCGGCACCAATAGGCTAACGTGCCTTCCGAAGCACAGAGTAGCTCGAAATAATCATTTTTTTGGTCACCCATCCAGTGACCAACCTTTGCAAAAGTTACTTAACGACAACGATCGTGGATCGTGGCGCTTATCCACCAAACCACTATGCTACTCTACATATGCTTGACCTTTAGTATGTAAATACTAAAGAATCAACTTAGCCCTTGTCTCTTATATATCGATCATTATACCTATGGATATATTAACGAAGCCCATTTGGTTCCGTTTGTTGGCCTTTTGTTGGTCCACTCTGTACGCCACATAGATTTATATCTATGGAAGGCATAATTATGTCCAAACGTAAATAGCTTTTCCAAAACTTTTCCTATGATTATAGTTATCATAGATTTTAATTATGTATATTTTATTTACTCTTTGGTAAATGTTTGTAAAATTCTCTTTGGTTTGTGTTACTAACCAACATATTGACGGATATTTTCAAAATTTTCTACAGTTATAAATAATACAGAAATCAAATATTTCCTAATGTTATATTTTTTCCTTGCTTTGTATGCAAAATTAAAACATTGTTCAAAATTTGAAGTTCGTGGGTCTACTAAAAGTACCTTAGAATTTTGATGATCTATGTGGCAGTCAGTGACAAAATTAAAGTAATTTTGAATTGCAATAATTCTTAAAGTACTCGTTCAAATTTAATGCGATTTGGAAATGTGCCTCGTTATATGATGCCATCTTGGTCACTGAACATTTGAGCTTCTAGTTTACTCCATAACGAAGTTACCGGGAGTCAAAAATGTCCCGAATAGCTTTAAGAAAAGGATGGTATGGTCGTGCCCTTTTTACTTTTTTGCTCGACTTGGCAGGGACACTTCCGTGGCCCCAGTTACTTTAATCTTTAGCTGTAAATTGAAAATATTCCATTCAACATGATAAAGGTAATTTATCAAATTATGTGGTGTATGTGGTGCGATTCACTATTGTATATTTGAAAGAAAAAAATACATTTATATACCTTACAATGATAATGAATATGACAAAAACATTTATTGATGAGGGGTGTCCCTTCCAAACGTATAGCGGTTGTGATAGTGATTTATGGAATTGCGTAACTTTTAAAGTCACAATAGCTTTTGGAACGAATCATGATTTGCATGAGATAAATTTCATAGATAATTCATTTCATTTGCCATTTCCCAATAGCTTTCAAAGATATTTGTAAATATTACTTTGCTTAGACAATGAGGAAGTATTAAAAAAAAACATTAGTTCCCGATATCAAACTAGATGTCACTACAGTACTTTCTTAATTTCTCCATGACAACCCTTCCGGTTTTCTTTCATGTATAAAAGTAAATAAATTTTCAAAAGTCAATTAACAACTCATATGCTATTTTATATTGATATCTAAGTTTCGAACTTTGAAATTTCAATTTTTTAATATGTTAGTTAAAAGAAATGGAAATGACTATCTTTGGTCCATTGTTTTCCTGCAAAAATCAACTTTTTCTAGAGTCGTCATCTAGCGGAGGTGCTTTTTTGATACTTTCTTTTTATTTTTAAATACTTCCTCATTCCGATTCACGTCAAATAGACATTACCGTTCATTCAACATGTTTCAATAAAACGTCGCGATTGCAATTGCTATCACATGTCAAATAGGTGTAGCGTAAAGATCATGAATATCTTTCAAATGTCGAATTCAAAGTGATCGATTTTAAAATTAGTCATTTAAGCCACAGTACTCAGCCATACACGTACCAATAAAATAAAATAAGTACAAATTATTTTATTTTAAAACTCACTCCCGGTCCATCGCGCGGATAATAATCTTAACAACGGAACCTTTTTATTTGCGAAGAAATCGAATTTATTGAAATACCTAGATTGCCTGGTAAAGTACCTATGATGGTAGTACATGGAAAGGGTTATTTCTTGATTGGTGGGATTTCTCTTTATTTCGTAAATAGTGAGAGTTGAATGAATTTAAGGTTATATGGTAAAACCAAAACAAAGTTTCATCACCTTATTTAAAGGAAAAAAAATCTGAAGTGTGTATGTTGTCTTCATGGAAGACTTGAAAAATTCAAAGATCGATAGACCGAAAAGAATTCACGCCCTCCTTGTATTTAAAAACATTTAAAATCATTTACCGGACGAACTTACTAATTTACTTGATCAATAACCCACAATTGGCAAATCAATATTATTCCTGTTAATTTAAAGCAAAAGAACATAGCATCATACAGCCACATCTTCGGTAATTTGTAGCTGCAAATGTTTTGCAACGCAACGGGATGATGCTTGGGTAAAAAAGAGGAGTTTTATTTAGTCTGTCAGTGAGATCAGACAATATTAGATAGGTTCGTGTTTTATGTGCTTTAATTTGAAAAGATATGGCTTAGATCGTGTTATCGTTAAAGTCGACTCGCTAATATAACAACTATGTTGAAAATGTACAAAAGTGTAACGCCATGCGATATTTCAACTAATTTATCGCCCTAAACTATTGATAATGCAATAAATAAAAATACTTGTTAAGTATTATTTAATAATCCACCCGACGAACAGACGAACAAAATATAAGAATTTTCACCAACAAAAGTTTCGAATCTAGTGTGTACCAAGCGTAGTTTTAACAGCATACGCAGTCGGTGCCCTTTACTTACAATATATAAAAATTAGCATAAAGGTGTAGTTTGATTGCGCAAGTTACGGCCTGTGATTGTAGAGGTTAAGAAATTTTCGCTAAGCAACTGCCATCTTACTTACGACTTTGGAAAGCATTCAGAGCCGATTGTGTCAGTTGTATCTGCAGTCATTAACACCCACCAATCCGCACTAGTCGTTTTCTATATGATTCTCCATAATATTGAAGACCTCTGCCTCGACAGCGGGAACATTAATAAATGCTGATGATAATTCACATAAAATATAACATAAAACGGTGATTGCGCTATTATACAAATAAACCTTATCGTATTTTACTATACCTATTGAAATAGCATGCAAATTACATATTATTTTACCGAAGCGCTGTTTTATATCATGTAAATGTAAATCAAAATACAATGATATATTTTTAATTAAAAATGCATAAAAATTCATTTATATGATGTAATGACAATTTCAATGAGAAATTTATTAATTAATCCCATCACCAGAGTTTATATGGGAAAATAAAAGTATTGTTTTTACTCTTTTTCTACATCAGAAACTGCCTCTAAGTACAACGATATTTTTAAAAAGAAAATGGCCGAATCGATCTAACTTCTCTCGAGTCTTGCGGTCAGCAACACATTTTAGAGATTCATTTAAATTTGTTTCGATTCTTCATTGTGTAAATATGTTGAAATGTTAAATTAAGTCATTTAAATATTCTTCTTAAAAATAAAACTAGTCCCATTTCGATAGATATAATAAAAATATTATGACTCATTTCAGCTTTTAACAAATTATTGTATTTATTTTAATGAAAAACTTATTAGAATAAAAACCATGTAGATAGACACTTAAAATGTTATAATATCTCCAAGATGTATAAATAACAATAACTTATAAACATTATCATTGTCCATTAAAATTTTATCGCGTATACACTGGTATATACCATGAAGCATTAAGACTTCGCGTATCACCATCATTAGTACCTCGCACGCGATAATGAACATACTCCTCAATAAAATATTAAGTACATTGGGAGATATTCATTCAATATTAACTTTCATCTCTACCTATTTATTGAAACCACTTTTGATTAATTTAAAAGCCTGTAATTTGTAAGCTTTTCCATTTTCAGATGGAGAGATGATTTCAGATTGCCGGTTTCGGTGCCTCTGTCCCGAAGGTTCGGATTGCCATACCCTATGGGCTGTAACTAGGTAACTTGAGATAGACCTACTACTGTAACAATGTTGTAACGATCACCGCCATTCTCTTGAGTTTAGCAATTGTTGACTTTAATTCATTTATTTTTCATTTGTGATCCTTATTTTTGAAAGTCAACATGATGGTTTTTAAAGATGATGATCCGCCTCCTGGCTCATCTAGTAAAAATTTTAGACATAGAACTAGAAGAATTATACTTGTAACTCTAAAAGTGAAATACTTTTATAAGTTTAATTAATTTATTTGTTAGTCGTTACTGACTTTTATGCTCTTAATAGTTTTTCAAATCCATACGTTTGTGTTTACCTGGATAATGTTATTAAACATGTCGCAACAAGATGGAAATAGTTGTTACCCAATTTAAAAATACACCGTGTAGACATAATGAGAGGCAATTTACCGTCGAGAAAAAAGCCCGTCGCTGTAATTTTACATCGTAAACATCGCGGGACGAAAATTAGGACGGTTGTTAGAGAAGCTATTAAATTATTATATCAAAATCATCAAATGAAATGTGATGACACTGGTAATTATAAAACAAAATATAGAAACAATAGCAGAAAATATAATTTATATAAATATGCCAATGCTAATAGGGGTAGGTATAATTACGGGCCTGATTCTTTCCTTCATTGGAAGAAGACGGAGAAATAGTATTCTCTGAAAACGAATAAGCGCTTATTTTTGTATTTCATCTAATGTCTCCAAAGAAACACATTGTTTAATTTATGTCGCAACAGAAGTGGGACCTGACTCTGCCTTTAATGTACTGGCATTGTAAGAGCATTCCCAAATTTTTTGGACAAATAGAGTAGGTGCTCAATATACATCATTTATGAAAGTTAGCAAACTAGCTACATAATATTTAGTCCTTCCTTTCACTATACCCGTGACTGTTTGTCGGCAATGAATCTTTTGATACTTATAAATTCTACTTATTATTAATTGTTCAATAAAATAATTGATAGAGAATAAAAACCGTTTTACCAGAAAATATTAAAATAATAAGCATCAATATTCTCAAACAAATCGTCCGAGGCAGAATTTTTACTGCACTATGTAAGTTTTTGATATTAACAACACAGCATTTTTCAATTCTTAAAAATATATTTAAATATAATAAAACAGGTCACCATACTCATAATCAAAATAATACGTAACAAAATGTTCGACTAGAAAAACATTTCAATTGAACTACATTTATTTCTAAACAAGAACGTGTTCACGGCAATGAAGCATTAGCAATTTAGCAGTACGACAACAGTTCGTTCAAACTACAAGGTTGGTCGCAACACTCCGAAATAACTCCAGGACCTGTCCTCTTGCCTCTCGAACCTTCCAGAGCCTTAGCTCTTGACATCCACGGCCAATCGAAATCGTTGAATGCTTCTATGGTGTTATATTCTGCTCTCTTACCCAACATTCCAGCAGGACACAAGTACGCAAGGGCGTTAGCTAATTTTCTCCCACAGTAGAATTGATTTTGACTCTTGCCTGATGTCGATGATAGTAGAGCAGCGATGATGACAAATATGAATAAGAAGATCTTCATGATTTCAACAGAATGACTTTCAAATGGACGTAATACAGTTCAGGTCTCTATGCTTCGAGAGGACGAAGCTAAATGTGATTTTGTGATGTGATCTTTAGACTTTATAGCAAAATCAGATAATGAATATTCAAACACTGATATATGTTTTACAGCTGACTTGATTTCGTATAAAGCGTACATGATGAAAATTATATATGACAATTCAAGTAAGTGGAACAATGTGTTCAGTGATCGTAAATAACAAACAACATATTAATTGTTATTTTAATGAGTATACCTAGTAGGTTTCTGTTGATCTTTTGACAAAATTACACAAAATTCTTAACTACATATCATAATAGAGTTATCGTTAAATAATATTGGAGTTATGGTACCAATATTTGAAAGAGCTCTTTGTGTCATTTGATAGGTACTTAGTAATTCGTTCTAAACTAAGTAACTAGAATTCAACTAAGAAGAACAAGTCTAGTTCATAAAATGTACAAAGGAATAATTTGAAGGAATATTCACAATTTACTCAGATCTCGCGTGGGATAAATATAATACATAATAATACATACCAGGAGCAACTGTTTATTCAAACATGAATCCATGTGACGGCATTTATTTGACATATTATGGGGTACTGACGTCATCAAACTTAAGGTAACTGCATATAATAAATTGACACCCATGAAATATTCATTAGTGTACCTCGTATAAAAGACGTTAGTGTGGTAAATTCACCTCATTCGCAATCTAGTTTGCATTGTCTTCGATTAAAATGAAGACTACTATTGTGTTCATCTTGACTGCCTTAACTTTGGTAGCCGCTTCGGAAGGACCACCATTGGTTCTTTGCGGTAGAAGATTGTCAGAAGCTCTAAAGTTTCTTTGTCCAAAACAGGAGGGCAAGAGGTCCAGATGGGATCACTTTTTAAATGAACCAGGTCTGGCACGACCAGGCTTGGAACTACCAAATTTTGCAGACATGGGTGTACCCAGTGAACAATGGGGATGGTCATGGATGATACCGCGATCCCAAGCTCTGACGGACTCGAGAGGCAAACGAGGCGTCATCGATGAATGTTGCTTTAAATCTTGCTCCCGTGAAGAACTCCTAGCATACTGTCCAAGAGTCTGAAG
Source organism: Diatraea saccharalis (assembly GCA_918026875.4). Classification (NCBI taxonomy): domain Eukaryota; kingdom Metazoa; phylum Arthropoda; class Insecta; order Lepidoptera; family Crambidae; genus Diatraea; species Diatraea saccharalis. The sequence goes on from OU893337.1 coordinate 15,091,029, forward strand.
CTATGTAACGGCCAAAATGTTTAATTATTTTTGACAATTTAATCTAATATTGAGTAGCCAAACTATGAGCACGTTAGTTAAAAGATAAGTTAACCGAATGTAGTATATTTTTTTAGGAAACATAACTATCATAAAAAGAATTGCAATTGTAATATGGAGTTTGATAAATTGTCCCATTTTCATGTCATAACTAGTTTAAAAATTTAATTATTAGACGATTTTTGTTCCCATCTCTAAACATAAGTGCTTTTTTACATTTAAAGTTAGTTCGTCTATATTTAGCGTCATTAATATCTAAATACGCTATACCTTTAAAGTCTCTTTATATAACTAAGTTAGAGTACCTTTAATTATACAGAGCCTAATATGATGTCAAATTAATATTGTAGTAGTATTAGAACGCTTCAAATGTTTATTATAAACAGTAATATATGTCGTCCTGTAAATATAAATACGTGTGTAAAGTAAATTTAATGTATTTCCTTTATATATAAAGTTAAAAAAAAATCCTACTTATGTTACAGTCTGAAGAATTTAAATTAGTCGCGTGACATTTTGAGCTATGACGTCACAATTCAATAAACACGAGTACTGGTTGCACTCGCAAAAACACCGACATTAATTTTACGTCACACGATGCTCCGTCATACATAGGTGCCGGCGTTTTATAATCCACAAAATATAAATCGCAAATGAATATTGCAAAAAATAAATAAAATAAATTTTTTATCTAAACTAGCTGTTTCCGCGACTTCGCATGCATAAATTATATGCCCTATGTCAACCCCGTATGATGTAACTACCCGTAGATGAAAGAGTTTTAAAAATCGGTCCGGTAGTTTGGATTCAAACTTAAAAACAAACAATCAAATATTTCCAAGACAAAATTACTATGTAGATACCATTTCCAATATAATAGTTAGGGGAAAAACTTTCTTCGCAGTTTATATGAAAGTTAAACACTTTTTAATTAAGTTTATTACATAGAAGTAAAATACATACTTTAGTACCATTTTCTTCGATAACTTTTTGCCATCTTGTAGGTAGGGACATGATCTGCGCGGTGTATGGCCTCCGGGCCGATCCCGCGCCTCGCCTACCATGAGAGGGACATCGCTGAGTTTTAGTGGGTAAACTCCTGTATTTTGTCTAGCCCCCACTCTGGGGGCGGGACCACAGGAGGAGTCCCACAGACCCCGTGAACCCCAGCGCATGGGGGGAGCGGACATGCGGAATGCATTTCTCAGCGTCAAAAAAAAAAAAAAAAAAAAAAAAAAAAAAAAAAAAAAAAAAAAAAAAGGTAGGGACATGATCCCATTGTCATAAGTATTTAAGGACTTCTGATAAAAAACCGCGACAAGTTGTTTTGGCAGTCCTCGCATGATGTTTACCTGACACTGCCTAAAGAATTCTGAAGAGACCGAAACAGGTGGAAATCTGAAGATGCAAGGTCAAGACTATATGGCAGATACACACACGTCTCCCAGCCGAACTCTCTTAATTTTTGCTGAGTAGCAAAAGATGTGTGAAGTCTAGCGTTATCATGATGAAACCCATACAACTTCTATTGATTTATTGTGGCCGTTATCTCTCAACTTCTATCTTTACTCTCATCAGTTGTTCACAATAGATTTAAAAATCGATAGTCTTACCTGACGGAAACTGCTCATAATGAATAATGCCCTTTCAATCCCACCATACACATAGCATCACCTTATTGCGAGTTAACCCGGTTTTCAAATATTAAAAAACGGTCAACAATTGATGAAAATATCGGTGAACACACATAAAAAAACATACATCACCATTGAACATATAACCTCCTCCTTGTCGATAATGAAGTCGCTTAAAAATAGAACCGACTTCAAACTTTATAAAATGAGAAAAGTCAATTTTCGCACAGACACAGTTTCAAGTCGGTTCAATTTTTTAGAAAAAGAATTGAATATTCAAATGTCGTATAGGGATAATTATTTTTAATTTTGTGTTTTCCCAGAAAACTTTTCTGTAATAACGAAAAAGTGACGAGTTCTTGAAAAAATCCACAGTCGTATTACGAAAGATTGTAGGTTCGAATCCCGTCTCAGATTACCAGGACCAAAGTAGATTTTAAAAGTAAGCTGGAACATTATTATCGTGAACTTTTTCAGAGGCAATATATGGAGTTTGTTTTATTTATGACGAAAATATATCAAAAACTAAATGTTTTGCTGATATCTATCGTAAAAAACGTCCAAAACACTTTCTAATTGCCTAATTAAAAAGTGTTACGAATTTTAAATCATTTTTGATATAAATAAAAAAGGTATTTAAATTACATTTAATCAAAACTATTGTCGAATGCGTGAATGATAAAGACGGTAAAATTTAATCTACACCCTTTTTTGTGTTGAAAATAACGATTTATTGGAATATTAAATTAATATAAAATCGCAACAAAAGTATTAACATGTTGAAGTTTACTTTGTAAGTGAAACCCAACTTTTTATAGATCAATAATTTTTTCACACTCTTCTCTTTTACCTTTAAGTGTTTGATTAGGTCACAGAATTAGACACGTTGCTACAAAATGAATTTGACAAGGTAAGGTTGACTATTTTATACAGTTCAAAAAATGAGGACTAGAAAAAGAAGGTTTTAGTTCTTTATTCAACAGAACGAAGCTTAAAGATAAAATACAATAAAACACATATGCACTTTAACATCACCACAAGTTTAAAGACACAAAAACATATTTAGCAATAAGACAGAAGTTCAGATAGAGTACAGGGATTGTCGCAGCATTCGGATACCACACCTCTCTTGCCTCTGGGGTCCTCTAGAGCTCTCGCTTTAGTCACCATCCATGGCCATCCAAACTCATCGTAGTCCTCAATGGAATTGGAACTGGAGCTCCGTTTACCCAACATGTTATTTTGGCAAAAGTACGCCAGAGTATTCGCCAATTTTCTGCCGCAGAAGACTTGAACAGATGACTTCCCTGATGCTAAAGACATCATGGATACGACGAAAAGAATAAAGAGCAATTGAGTTTTCATTGTTTCTTCTTCAGCTGTTGATGTGTCCTGAACGTTGTTGACTTCGAATGTGAAATGATACATATACGTGTGATCCTTTTATATCTGATATTGTCATCAATATTCATAAGCTATGTTCGTTACAGGAATTAATATGCTCTGACATTGTATGATAAATAAACACCTCAAATTATTTATTCTAAGTTAAAATGTTCAGTTAAATCTCCATCTGAAGTTCAATGGATCGTCAAAAACGTCTGAACTCGTCTTCCCACGTATGTGGACATAACATATGAGACGAAGTCTGATTATGGATTAAAGTCACCTCCTAAATTTAACTGAATATTAATGAATTAAACCTATATAAAATCGAGTTCACTCATTTATTGGGCTACATTCTGTCAGCGAACAACATCAGGTGTACACCATGAAGGTTGTTATCATAGTGTTGCTATCTATAATAAGTCTGGGCAGTCTTTCTCCCGAAGACCCTTCACTTCAGGTTTGTGGACGTAGATTAGCCGTCACGTTGGCATACTACTGTAATAATAAAGTTCTTCCAAAGAGATCAGGGGTCTTATCGGTGTATCGAGAGTGGCCTTGGCTGTCGCCTCAGTATGCCTTGACATTGGAAATCCCGACGAGCAAAAGAGGAGTTGTGTCCGAATGCTGTGACCAGCCTTGCTTGGTTGACGAGCTCATCACGTACTGCTAGAACCATAAAGATGATGCAAGTAACAATGTGACATATATTTTTTTGCTTCACATAAGCTTGAGTTTTCAACTGTTCATTGACGACTGTGTGATTGCTTTTCGTACAGTTAATGGCACATCAGGTTATCCAAAACTGACTCTGATTAATTTCAAACCTTACCTTGTTGGCATTTAAGTTCAAAATTTGAAAAAATCCGAAGATGTGTTATTTTATGGTAAACTGATGTGTAAATCCCAAGACCTTAGTTTGTAATAACAATATTTTTTATTTAAATGTTGTTGAATATATCTTGCATAAGAAAGTAAATTTAACATATAAAGTATATAAAAAAACATATTTTATCTATTCAATGTAACCCCATTATTTAAAAAATATTATTATAAAGTAAGTATTATTTTACAACAATATTTAAGAAATACCTATTTAAATAAATTATATATCACTATCAGTCATATTTAAAATATATCCCATATTTAAGACGGCACGTTTACATATTACCAGAATAACAAACCAATTTTTATTTCGAATTAAGTAAAATAAAAGTTTAAGTTTTTTTTATTAAATGTTCTTAAGCAAATTTTTTAATGAAATTCTTCTATCTATAGGGGATTGTATTATTTAGCAATAATAAATAAATTTCAATTTCGCTTGAGTTTAGTAAACTTTATAAATGGAGACATTTGTCTTGTGACACACGCCAAACTAACAAAATAAGTTAACCGTAAAAAGTCATATGTAATTTAAGAAACATAAGTATACACCTTTAAACTATAATGTTATCATCACCAGCTCTTTTACGTCCCCACTGTAGGGGCTATAATAATAATGTTATAGGATACTGTTATCTAAACTGTATTAAACACATAAATCGCAATTCATATGATTAAAACTAAATTCAGTTCCAGTTTATGCCAACAATATTATAAAATTGCACCAATAATCAATTGGCTACATCTGCAGTCGTCAACACTTAACTTAGTAATCTGAAGAAGGCCCACATGGTAAACATGGCCTCTCACTAATCTGTAAGATTCCATCCATAGATCTGCAGTCTCGATAGAGTTTGCAATCGTTAAGTAGCGATCGCAGAGTTCACTGACCGATTTGTCAAACTCGATCGCTAGAAAACTAATGAAAATCTCTAATTTGACAGTTGCACTCGATACGTGCCTAATAAATAACAATATACTTAACTGAAGAGACTTGTAATAATCGTTTACTGGGTAAGAGAATTCGGTAAGATTGTGATCGCAAACTCTGTAGAGACTGCAGCTCCTGTACCTCAGAGCTGAGAACATCATTAGGCTGGTGATAATGGACCAATAAGCAATTTTAGTTATTTTATTTGATTAATTTTTACATTCACAGTGCTAAATTGATAACGATCTTGAATTAAAATTTTCTCAGGGTACCTGAAACTGGTGTTTTTTGAGAGACTATTTAACAATTTCTTTTAATTCAAAAACACTCTCCTAGCCAGAGTAAAAAAATTATGTAAATCTAAAAGGCATCATTGAACACATTATGAACAGCGAAATGTATTCGATATCTATACGTAACTTGATATGTAAATACTAGGATATTACATGAGAATATAAATAAAAAGCGAACGCTAGTTGGCATAAGCTGGACGGTAATAGAGCCTTCAAATAAATTAGAGGACCCCTGGGGTCCGACACATTTGTAAGGTATAAGCTTACAGCGATTACTAAAATCAGTTGTTCTATCTCATTTGATTTATTAGATTAATTTATAAATGCTGAAGCCAACCTACATAATATAAAGTTATAAAAAATATTTTATTTCTTGACTATTCATGAATTTGATATAACAATAATAAATAGAGATATCTTATAATCAAAACTTATGTGAATTGATAAAATTTGTCATAAGTTAAATTATAGAGAAACAAGACTGTTGATTGATAGTTTTATAATTAATAAAAATTGGTGCTATTTTAAAAAAGTTTCAATGGAGCTTAATTTACTTGCCAAAACCGTCTGATTAACTGTTTCATAAAATATCAATTAATTCACCATAGTGTTGCTAAATCATGTGACTTTTAAAATATTTTCAAAACACTTGAGAAATTGTAATTAAATAAACTTCAATTTTCTTTTGCTCTACTAATGTACACAGAAATAACTAATAAATACTGATTGCTTACAAAAAAACTGTAATTATGTTATTATTAGATTTTTCGATATCCTTTTGTGTCTTATTTTCATTTATTTTAAAATATAAACCATTATACCTTTTTAGAAAACATTAAAAAATCCCGTTTCACATCTGATTCTAGAAATATGTACTATTATATTTTTTTTTATCTCTTGATCATATAACTTATACCATATGTCACAATTGGACCGGTACCTCAGACTAGTTTATGATATTACACGTAAATGTTTTTTTCATCGCAACGCGTTTACGACAAATGTGTTTTTAAAACTAATATAATAGGCGTGAAAAAGATCAATACACTGTATTTAAATGCTAAATCTATAGATTATAAATATTTCACAAGAAGACGGTTACCACTATTAGTTTTGCGGCATATCAGTAGGATTTCAGGTAAAACGAGATTGCTTATTCAAATTTTAAAGCTCATTAGTGTCGCATAATAATATGGATTTAATTACCTGCATTTAGCTTGCAAACTGTAGCAATTACTGAGGTTACTGTTAGCATAACAGATAAAACTAGAACCTAGTATAAGAATCTAATGCACATGATCCTAGAGACTGATATGAATTGCTATCAATATAATAAGTATAAGACATACACAAAACATTGTTAAGTTAACAAATGTACTAATAGTATCAACGAATGTAAATGAAATAAAAAATGAACCACGACTAGCCTATGAATTTTAAGTGCCTTCATAAAAAGATTTAAATATAGTTATTTTACAACAATTCTATCATTTTAACTTTGATTTTAACAATTATTTTAATGGCTCCTAAAGCATACAGAACCTCGTAGTTCCCTATTACAAAGATCAATTTAAATAAAAGCTGCATGGAACCTCCTCAATTGCAGTTCGAACGCTAACCTACGCCATCTTTATAGTTGTACTATCTTAAAAGCAAATTATTCAAATTATCCAATAACATAGCTCGTCATGTGTAGGTAGGTAGGTACGTCGTGTGTAAAATATTACGAAGGAGTACCAAATAGTTATTTATTATTCATTACTTAACAATAGTAAATCGCAGCTTCAAGGTTCACAACAACATTTATTTGAAATTTTCTGTTATTATTTTAACATAAGATTCATGCAAGCTCCATGGGAATAAGGTCTTATAGAACGTTCATTTGGAGATTACAGTTGTAAGCCTTCGATGTTTAAGTTTATTTTAATTTGAAAGGGCTATTAAACTTTTGTTTAGTGCGCAATTAGTGATGGTATAAGCTGCATTTGCGCAATAGTTATTTATAAGAGCACGCTGTTAGAAACATATTTTCGCTATTAAGTTAAATATTTTATCTTACGTAACCTTATACCATAAAATGATTATAGAGGAATTACGAGTATGTAAGAAACTGAGCATTAAAATGATATTGTGGTTATGAAGAAGAAATATCTGCAAGCCCCCGTTTCAGTTTTTGTACCTCAGCAAGATGAAACTTTCTTACGTTACAAACAAATTTGACTTTAAATAATGCAAGGTAAGGCTGTTAACCGTTTGGCTGCCACTAACTTTTTTACAATAGTCGAGTACATTTTTATACTATCTCCGGTTATACCTGGATAATTCTGAAGGTACCCCTATTTCCCTTTTCTTTGTTTTCCATCTTAATGTACTTCTTGTTATTTTATTTTAATATGAAACTTACCATAATACATAATCACAATTTAACAGCATCAATCTTTACCTGTAACAAGAAATAAAATATATTTGAGGCATGTATTTAATTTTATTTATTTTGGACTTTAAAAATGATGGTATAGTTTAAAAATACCTCACACCATGTTAATTAGGCATTGTTTATTTAATTTACCTTCAATTGAGAAACTACCAGTCGAGATCAAACCATAACTGATTTATCATTTATGTACCCACACGGAATCACGACGTGTACGTCTTTCTACTGAGAAATCTGTTACACAATATCTCGAACTCGAGAAATGTAACAGAATTTATCATTTAAATCTGTAAAATTGTAAATAATGTTTTTGTAAATTAAACACTTCTGGATAATTATATTAATTTATCACTAACTTTACAATTCCTGCTGCAATTCATAAATTCTTATCCGTCACTTTGTCAACACAAGGGCCTGTAGTTACAGAACGAAAAATAATTTAAAAATTAAAAACACCTCTCCCAAAATCGAACTAAAAACAAAAGAAACGATCTGTATTATGGTTTGGCTAACAATTTCATTGCATTTTATAAGATTACAAGTGTAACACAGAATGATACCCTATAATTTATATCCGTTTAGTATTTCAAGTTATGGTGGAATAAAAAATCACATACATACATTAACCCAAAATACAGTCCTTTTTGGCAGTCATGTTAAAATATTAACGAATCCGCGTTGGGCCCGCGTGGACGATTGAGCCCATTCTCTCTATATGGTTATGTATATGTAAGGTCTGTGCTGCGTCACTGGTAATGACGATTGGAATACTCTACATAGCAAGGTGCAGTACAAATGCTGGAGTCCAGGTTCTCCGGCCACTTGTGGAGAGACAATGCACACCTCGTTGATATATAAATATGACATTCCTTTCAAAAATAAAAATAAATGGTAGATGCATACTGAATTTGATGTCCTTATAAGTAAAAAATAAAATAGATAACCAAAAAAGCTCCTGATACCTTTCAAGTTAGGTATTTCAAAATTTGCAAACAAATATAATTTCCTTTCTCATTTATCATTCTATTAACAATCTGTCTTATCTATTTATCATTATCATCAACTATCAATTGTGTGTAAGATTTATCTAATTTGCTAACTATATACCGCTGATAAAGTCTCTTGTATAATAAATATTGTACTAAAACCGAACTGCTCACGTATGACGTCATCAGTTAGCTTCCCAACAATACATCAACACTCTGTCACAGATTACTAATAACCTGACGCAGGCGGTGCAGAAGCAAACAGCTCACATCTGAGACAAATGGTCAGACAAACAGTTACAGATTGCATGATATACATGATTGGCCCGTACTAAAGGATCGTGATTGTTTATTGTCTATTTATCTATTATGGTAACCCAAGGTATCCCTTGGGTAACCATTTCTCAGGATTTTTGGACGTTTTTCAGGATTGTGGTCGGATTTTGATAATCTCGGGATTTTTATAAAACAGTACAATTAAAAATCTCTTGAATAAAAAGTTTTAATAATAATAAATAATATTTTTAATTTTACGACGTGCAACGATTTAGCGAGATCCCCCGATATCCACTGTGTATAAAAACGATAATACTCACCAACCTACTGATTGGATCGGCACGTAGCTAAGATCCTCTCACCACTTCGAGGTAACACTAAAGCCTTTTTGAAGGATTCATACAGTTTTATCAGTGTGATTAAAGACCTACGTTTCGTGGATAATCTATGGTTAGTTTTGATGTCCAGTCCTTATTCATATGTCTAACCAGTACAGGACTGCATTGACATTAGTAGGAGATGGCTAACTCAATAATCTTTGCCAATTGAATATGCAGAATTACTGGAACATTGCTACCAGCTGCGGAATGGTGAATTCTATTTACAAGTAGATGGTATAGCAATGGGCTCTCCTGTATCACCCATAGTCGCCGATTTTTGTCATAGAGGACTTCGAGAACCTAAAGCACAGCATTTCTGACCCGTGGAACATCAAAGTGGTTCTCCTAGGTGTCTCTTGGTGTGTACGGTTAACCTTTTGTACTCCTGCTTCACCTAGGTGTTCCACGGTTAACTTTTTTTACACCTGCTTCACCTAAGTTTCCTGTAGGTACTCTTGGTTGATCTAGTTCTACGACAAATTTTGTGCACCTCTAAATAATAAAATCTATTGGATTATTACTACGCAGCCAAACTTTTTTCGAGTGCAAGATGATGGGTATCGAGACTGCTGTCTGGCTAAACTTTAAATTTATCTATTTACCTACCATTATTTCGTCCTCCTCTTATGTACTGGATACTTATAATATTTTCCTTATTGTATCAGTTTTAGCGTATAGTTTGGATTGTCTGTCATCTTTATACAATAAAAAATTCTTATTATAATATTAATTAATAAAGCATGTCTGGCGGACGAAACAAGAAACATATATTAATAGAAAAGGTGTGTTTATAATGTTACATGCAGGCAAACAATATTATAAACTTAAGGACTATAAAAATGGATCACAATTGTCGGAGTTTATTTCGCCAGTTCTTTTCAGACAAGACTCCCAAATTTGGAATTGGTGGCAGTTTACGGTAGCCCGGGGCAAATAAATAAGTCAAATGTATTTTTTTAAATAATTAGTTTAATAAATGTAATCGATTTCATACAATATAATTTTTTTGTATTGTGAATATGTCCAATGGTACTGTTTTGAAGGTAGCTCTACTCTTAATTAAAGAGTCAATTAACACCTTAGTCTTGTGTAAACACGGACCCTCTAAAAGGTCCGAAACGTCAATAAAGTAAAAACACAATCGCGATGTAACCGTTTAAAAGTTGTATTATTTATAAAATTGTCTTTTTATAGGAGTTGCACACAATGAGCCAATTACTAACTAGTCAAAAACTTTGCAAGCTCGGAACGTTTGGTTGGTGTTGGGATAATCTTGATTTATAATAAATTAGACTTTTTTATGCGTCCGACATATTTATTCAAGTACCAGTGTTCCCACGACCGACAAGGCAATGGCCATAAACTAATTATCATAGACAATTGACAATTCACAGACTAGACTATAACATGCCCCTTTTTATTTTTAAAAGATACTTAATATAATGACAAATGACATTGACAATGACAACTAAATAATAAATATTTATAAACCAAATTACCAATCTACCTCGTGAACTATAAATTCTTTCATCACTTAAGGTGTCGTTACATTGTGAAGGTGAGATATTATTATTACCTAATATATTTACATTTACATCAGGACTATTTGGCAAGTTTTGTACATTGATATACTGAGAGGGAAAAGGACTTTGTATGTGGTACTCATTATAATCATGCAGACTTTCAGACGAGACAATAGTTTCATCAACATTAACAAACAATGGAGACTTTGGCAACCATTCACTATTAGACTGAGTTTGTAATTCGACTTGACATTCAGAAACATTTGACTGACCAGGCTTGATTGACAAGAAAGAATCAGAATCATTGTTCTGTTCTTTTGAACATAAATTATTACAAGATTCATGAGTGAAAAAGAATATACAATTATCATCCTCTTCCTCAAAAAATTGACTTTTGACATTGATTTTTTATTTTGTTTCTTTGTTGACTTGGACTAGGCTCTGCAAACCTGACTTTTCTCTCTTTTGAGTTGTATTTATATTTATCTAAACTTGACTTTTGACAATTAGACTTATAATCAAAACAAATATGTTGATTATTTCTCCTATAAGTAGTATTGTTACAATCTTTGACAATATAAGATCTTGGATATTTTGTTTTAAACAAAATAGTACCCTTAGTCCATATTATATCTTTTGGGTTTTTCTTAAAATAAATTTTGTCATTAATGTAAAATTCAGGCTCATATTTTTTACCATTTCTATTATAATATAATTTGGTTTTTTCTAAATACTTTTGTTTTTTCTTATAATGTTCATAATGGTTGACAATTTTAGGCCTTAGATTACATACTTGGTTGGGCAATTTTGATCTCAAAGTTCTAGACATTAACAACTGCGCCAGAGAGTCAAGATTCCCTCTGGGTGTATTTCTATATTGTAATAAACCCAAGTAAGGATCTGAACCAGCATTGTCACATTTTCTTAATATGTTTTTAATTATTTTTACTGAAATTTCAGCCGAACTATTAGATCTTGGAAAATGTGGACTTGAGACAATATGTTCTATATCCCAGTCATGTAAAAAATTTTGATATTTAGAGGAGTTGTATGGTGGACCTCCATCTGAGACTAGTTGCATGGGAATACCATGTCGAGCGAATATAGATTATAATTCTGTTATGATGACACTAGAAGTTCTACTATCTCTGTTTAAAAATGCAATTTCTATATAATTAGAATAATAATCTATAATTAGAAGATATTTTTTGCCTTTACATTCAAATAAATCCATTGCTACTTTTTGCCATGGAAATAGAGTTTGTTCATGCTGTAGTAAAGGTTGTTTTGTTTATTTGAAGAATAAATAGCACAAGATTCATATTGTTTGATTTTATTTTCAATATCCTGACTAATATTAGGCCATTAGACTACTCCTCGGGCTAGATTTTTAGTCTTTTCAATACCCTGGTGACCATTATGTAAGACCTTAAGTATTTCTTCTCTCATTGATTTTGGAATGATTACTGAATTATTTTTGAAGACTATGTCATTAATTACATGAATTTCTTCTTTAATGTTCCAATAAGGTAAAGTTAAAATATCACAATGCTGTTTACATTTCGGCCATACCTTTTTGAAGTATTCTTTTAATTTTTGAGAAACTATGTCTTGATTAGTGTGACTTAAAATTTTTTCAAGTTTTTCTGGTGAAATAGCTAAATAAGAAGTTAATAAATTTACATGAATTTCAATATTTTAATCTAAATCTTCTAAACTAATTAATTCTTGGTTGAAATTATCGTCTTAGATTGGAGCTCGGGACAAAGTATCAGATATGTACATTTCTGAACCTTTTTTATAAGATACAATCAAGTGATAAACTTGTAATGTTATCATCATATGTTGCAATCTAGACGGAACTTCTGCTAATGGTTTTTTAAATAAGGTAACCAATGGTTGATGGTCTGTTTCGACATGAATGGGTTTTCCATATAAATACTGATGAAACTTTTTGCAACCAAATACTATTGCATAAAGTTCTTTTTCTATTTGAGCATAATTAATTTGACTTTTATTTAAAGTTTTTGAGGCATAGGTAATAGGATTATTGCCATGTAAAATGACTGCACCAACTGCATGTTGTGATGCATCGACAGACAATGTTATAGGCTTTTTTATATCATAATGAACTAAAATAGGAGATTGACATAATAATGATTTTAATTGTCTGAATTGTTGTTCATGGTGTTCCAACCATTGCCACTGACTATATTTTTTGAGTAATTTTCTCAAAAGACTAGTTTTTTCTGCAAGATTAGGTATATAAGAACCTAGATAATTGATCCCTGTTTATTGAAGATATGACCAACATAGCATACTTCAGACACACCAAATTGGCACTTTGACCTATTGAATTTTAGATCAATTTCAGAAGCGCGTTTGAATAATGATTCACGTCTTTCATTGTGTTCTATCTCATTAGACCCGTATACAAGAATATCTTCAACAAAAATAATTATGCCAGGTAGGTCACTGAATAGTTCATTCATAGTTCTATGGAAAATTTCACCACTAGAACTGATTCCGTTGGGTAATCTTAAAAATCTATATCTCCCATATGGCGTATTAAAGGTATAAAGGTCACTGCTCTCTTCCTCTAAACAAATAATCCAATATTCTGAACTAGCATCTAATTTTGAAAATATTGAAGAACCAGATACTTTAGATCTAAGATCATCAAAGGTAGGATAAGGATAGTGAGGTCTTTTGATAGCTACATTTAAGTTTCTTGGATCGAGACAAATAAGTAATTTACCATTAGGCTTTTCAACTAAAACAATAGAATTGACCCATTTAGTTGGTTTTTCTACTCTTTCAATGACTTTAAGGTCTTCCATATTTTTTAGTTCATCCCTAAGACGTTTCTCCAAAGAATATGGTATTCTACGGACAGGGCAAATCTTAGGTGGTACACTGCTATCAATGTCTAGATGAGCTTTATATGGTAGGCAACCCAGACCTTCAAATGTCTTAGCATATTTAGAAACAATTTGTTGTACTGACCTTTCTTGAATTCCAAATACTCGTTTCACTATACCCAATTTTTCACATGAATTCCATCCAATTATTGTTTTACATTCACATTGAACAACTACAAAATACAATTTAGATTTCAGCCCATTTTTAAATTCACAATTAAGTAAACATGTTCCTAAATTTGGTACTAATTGTCCTGAAAAAGAAAAAATCTTATTATTTGTTTTAGTTATTGATTTTAGACTGAGAATTACTAATGATTTTGTCTAATGTCCTTTTGCTAATAACATTTGTATCTGCACCTGTGTCAATTTGACATTGAAGTTTATAATTATTGATATGAACATTAATTTGCCAATTTTTTATGTCACAATTATTTATAGTCATGTCACATGTCACAATAGATTCTTCGCAAGATATATTACTCACTTGACGTTTATTATTATTATAAGTTTGTTCCGGTTTCTTGAAAAAGCAAAGTTTTGCAAAATGTCCTCTCTTCTTACAGCTACTGCATATCTTGTCCTCGGCTGGGCATTTATGTCTGTGAATCTGACCACATCTTGAACAATTTCTTGTTTCAGTCGGCTTATTTTGCTGATATCGATTTAATGATTGATTTCTTTTTGGAGGGTAGTTTCTTTGTTGAGACCCGTTTCTTTGTCTTGACCTGTTTCTTTGGTTTTGTGAATATTTTTGTCCTGATTTTATCATCTGAACCTTTCATCGCCTGTGTTCCCATTTTCTTTGACCAATTTGTTTGAACGTTCTTGCGATAGTTCCAAATTTTTTGCAATTTTCATGGCTATTTCTGTTGAATTAAATCGTGTTCCGAATCTTTTAATACCCTATAAAAAATCTAATAATATCAATCTCTACGGTTTAATGCAGTTACCGAAAATAATGTTTGAATACCACTGGTAGAGGCTGGTGTGTTTTGTAAAGCTGAGGTTTGCTCTGATTGCGTGTCACGTACGTCACTATTGATTGTTATCATTTGCCCAAACACAACCTGTTGTAGGGCTGCCACCTGCAAATTATTAGGTTTAGGAAGTAATTTCTGATAAAATTAAAAATACCAAATACATGTAATTATCATTAAATTATTTAATTCATTTCAGTTGAGCAGTTTCAAAGAAGAAAAGGTTACGTGAAAGATTTGTTATAGTGTTATGTGCCTTTATGACTTTATAATAAATCGTTATATTTCGAAGTTAGACTATTTGCAGGATCAGTAAATAAATTAATATAAGTGAACATCGCATATATTGCTCAGATTGTTCAAGCATTATAGAATTCTGAAACATCAAATGTACCTCAACACACAGGTGTTCGGGTCTGTACCCGAGATAATTCATTTTTCTATATTGCTCCGAATCACAGCTGGCGACACCTTAAATCAGACTTGCGAGCCATTCGGCTATGGAGGTACATTATTATTAAAGAAGTCTCAAAATCATGACGACTGGGAACATGTAAATTGTATCCGTGCCGAGTAGTGCCAAATCATTTATTTTTAACAAATATTTCTTGTAAGAATGGATTCTAAGAAAGGATTGACGATGTAACTATAGTGTATTTTTTGTTCGATTTTTAGTTACTAAGTGTTGGTTGACAGCCCTGTAAGTATGTGACACACATACCGCTCGGCGACTGAAGAGGTAGTATCTCCTAACTGGATTGGTCTCGCAAACAAGTGTACAGACAGACGAATGACACCCACTCCATTTTAACCATCCCATTTAAATTTTCCTTACTTTTTCGATGTTAAAATGTTAACGAAAACAATACAGTTTCTTCGTCACCAAGCTTAAGAAACTGGTATATATTTTGTTTAATGATCTAGACTTTTTAATAACACATAGGGTACTTTTTACTGGGAAAACTTCTCACTCCCACGGGATACCGACTTCCACGCGGACGAAGTCGCGGGCGTCCACTAGTAAACAATATAATAAAAAAATAATTCTAAAATTTGAAAATATAACTCTTTGCCAATATTACTGAGTATATATTTCATTCATTTGTCATTTGTTTTACGATTTGGCGGCAAATTGAAAATTGTCTGTGTCACGTCATCATGAATTTAACACGAGAAAATTTTCGTGCAATGATTTTTTATGACTTTCGATGTCATTTAAGTCAACAAGAAAGTTATGATAGACTACGATTGGCCTTTCACGATGAAGCCCCATCTCGTGCGACTGTTTACAACTGGTTTAATGAGTTTAAACGTGGTCGCACTAATCTCACTGATGATTTACGTGAGGGACGGCCTTCTACGGCGACGACTGAAGATAACATCTGTGTTGTGCGGCGTATGATAGAGACTGACAAAAGAGTGACCTATCAACAGATTCGGACAAGCTTAGGCATCGGTATGAGTCAAGTGCACAAAATCCTCCACGAACATTTAGCGGTCAGGAAGCTTTGCGCCCGGTGGATACCTCATAATTTGACTGAGGCTCAAAAACTCCATCGTGTGGATTGGTGTCGTAAAATGATTGAAAGATTTAACGGAGGTGACTCAAATGCTGTGTTCGACATACTAACAGGTGACGAAAGCTGGATTTACTGTTATGATCCTAAAACCAAAAGACAATCTGCTCAGTGGGTGTTTCCTTTCGAGGAGTTGCCAACTAAAGTGAAGAGAGATCGAAGTGCGGGAAAAAAAATGGTGGCCTCGTTCTTTGGAAGGATAGGTCATTTTGCAACAATTGTGTTAGAGGATCAAAAAACAGTTTCTGCAGAATGGTACACTACCAATTGTTTGCCACTTGTCTTGGAAAAAGTTCGAGAGAAACGACCTCGCAGTAGGATCCTCCTTCACCACGACAACGCCTCGTCGCACACCGCCAAGCGAACGATCGACTATTTGGCGACATCAAACGTTGAATTACTGGGTCACCCGCCGTATAGCCCCGACCTCGCGTCTTGTGATTTTTATTTATTTCCAAAAATTAAAGAAAAACTTAAAGGAAAGCGGTTTATGAATGCTGAAGAAGCGGTGGCTGCGTATCGCGATGCCATTGAAGAGACCCCTAAGGACGAGTGGGCAAAGTGCTTTTCCCAGTGGTTCCATCGCATGCAGCGGTGTATTGACGTGAATGGACAATATTTTGAAAAGATATAATAAAACTAATAACTGGCTAATGTAATCAGTTTTTGATTTTCTAAGAACTTTCAGTTTGACCCTCGTATGAGGTACCAAGACCTCTTTACCCATACACGATGCAATTGGAATGGTGGGATATAGCGTTGGCCTACCCTAGCGCTAGCGATTGCATCGTATTTAGGGATTTATGGTGTGACGGGTTCGGTGTTTAGGTAAATGAAAAACTGACTAAGCTTGATAACTTGGTATATTTTACAGTGTAAATAAAAAACTGAAACAACAAATAAATAGAATATATAAAAAAACGGACGGATTTCTAAAATTATAATGATAAAGTAGTTAGTTAAAATAGTTACTTACCCTTTCCTTGGGTTGTAATACATATAGAAATTTAGTAATACGTTACATTTTCTATTACTGATTTATAATTTCAAATTACGAAAAGTGAATACTAAAAATATATATGTTAAAGATCATAAATAAAAAGTTTGGATGCGGAAACCTAGGATGAAGTAAACTGTGTGGTATAACGCATCATTACAATTGTACATAGTCTATGATTAATTTTATGTATTCTTATGAACGAGCATGTGATAGGGATGTTCCTGTGTCCACATAGAACTTCATTACAAGGTTATGAGGTAGAATTCAGATAGAACAATCTATTGACGTTCTGGTGACAGAAAAAGAGGTTATAATTTTGTACAATTTCTATATTTATATAGTATATGTAGTACAAATAATATTAACTAAGTACTTCATTATATATCTTACGCTAACGTATACAACCAGTCGCGCTAAATGGTTCATTACGATTTATTATTATATCACTCAAATCAGAAAATTTATTTTGCCAAGGAAACGTTATTATTATAAATTCTCATGTCAACATGTTTAAAACTACATTTTCATATTCTTATTCAAAATGAAAATTATGTTAATGCAACTGTTGAATAGTCAGTTTTTTCTGCCATATAATAATATAAATTCTACTGCAATAACATTATTATTAACAGTTTATTTAAATATCATTTAGCCCCCTCTAACATTATGAAGTTATAAACAACGCTGTAACTAAACTATTTTGTCTATGGTTGAATTTAATAAGATTTCCTTATCTATAGCACGATCGCCTCCGCTCCGTAATACCGTATAAGGCATATTACACAACTATCCGCGAGTATACTGCCGATAAACAATACTGAATGCTAAATTGTTTTCTAGAGTTAAATTTATGATGCTACCTTAACTGAAACTTTATTGGAACATGCATGCTGCTTGCTTGTGAAATCAAGGAAGCTTCGGGATTTAAATGGAGCCTTAAAGTTCACAGAGGTTGTGTCATGAATGTAAACTTTACCGTAAATAAATAATTTAAAAGTTACAACTTAGTTTTCGTATATAGTTAAAATCGACAGACTCTAGAATGATATACTATATACTCAATAGACACTATGAACTATAATATTTTTTTACGTAGACTGGAAAGAAAATTAATTGAAATACAAGTATACCCGCATATGATGTTGCTTCCCGTCAATGAAAGAAAATTCAGATTCGGATAAGTAATTCCGAATATTACCTTATACAAACAAACAAAGTTATAAATTTTACCTCTTATACATATTAGTAATAATTAATTATAACACGAAGCATAAATTGTTTGATTCTAATAATATATTATCGAGTTCTCAATTCGGCTTCCGTGCCGGCAAATCGACTGACGATGCTGTCCTAGATCTCACAAGCACCCTTATAACTAATCTAGATAAAGGTAAAAAGAACGCAGTGATATTCCTAGATCTTGCTAAGGCGTTTGACACGGTTTCAATACCGCTCCTTTTACGGAAACTTGAGTCAATAGGAGTGAGAGGGATCCCACTCCTGCTATTCGAGGATTATTTAAAAAATCGCTTTCAAAGGGTCAAACTTGACAGCCACATTAGTAAAGACCTGCCAATAACTTTTGGGGTTCCCCAGGGAAGCATCCTAGGCCCGTCGCTTTTCATCCTATATATGAACGGACTTTGCAATCTTAACTTGTGTCAGGGAAAAATAATTGCATTTGCGGATGACACGGCGTTATTGTTCAAGGGGAATACGTGGGCTGAAGTTTTCAATCTTGCACAGATGGGTTTTAACAAGGTATATGAGTGGCTACAACATAATTCCCTTACTTTAAATGTATCCAAAACCAAATACATGGTATTTTCATTAACGAAGAACTCCTTGCCAACAATGGGATCTATTACTGCCCATTGCTGTGACATATCTAAAAACTGCCAATGCCACTGCCCACTTCTCGAAAAAACTGAAGTAATCAAATATCTCGGTGTCCACATCGACTGCCTTCTAAACTTTAAACCCCACATTGATACTCTAGTGACTAGATTACGAAAATTAATCTTTATATTTAGAACCCTTAGATACATAGCCGATCGTAAAACTTTAAAATCTTTTTATTTCGCTCTTTGTCAATCTGTCATTGGCTACTGCATTACTTCTTGGGGTGGTGCAGCGAAGACTCATATCATTGAGGTAGAGAAAGCTCAACGTGCCATACTTAAAGTGGCTGCCTTCCTACCATATCATTTTCCTACAACTGAACTGTATAAGACATGGGAAGTTTTGACAGTCAGAAAAATATACATTCAACAGATCACTTTAAAAAAACATTCAGAATTGGCATTTGACCCTATCTTATTTAAAAAATATAAAAGAAGGAAAAACAAAGTCTGCAATGTACCCCTCTGTAGAACTACTACAAGTCAAAGTCACTACTACTATCTTGGACCCCATTTGTATAACAAAATTAACTCGTTTCTTTCCATTTACCCATTGTCAAAGTCAAAATCTAGGTCCGCAATGCGTAAATGGTTACTGACACTTGATTATGAAAAAACTGAAAGACTCCTCACACCCCTCAAATAACTGAATTAAGTAGTAACACAAAAACATTTACCTCTTAGACGCATACATTAATACATAAATAATTACACTTGTTGTTTTTGCTCACTAGTCCTTAACATAATGCGATATATTATTTTTACTTACTAGCATGCTTTATTTCTTACTCTTACTTGATCAAAAAGTGCGATTATTGCTAAATATTCCATCATTACTGAACTCGGATAACCATGCATCTTCTGTATTATACATATCCTTGGGATGAGACCTGGTGACCTATAGGTCAGGTTTATCAAAACCTCTGTTAGGCACCAGCCTCTCACAAACTGAACAACTTGGTTTATTGTTAATGTATGTTCGTAGATTAAGTTTGTGAAGGAAAATAAATAAATATTATTATTAAATTATTATTAAATAAAAATATTATTATTATTATTATAAATGTTTGAACTTTTTTTACGAAAATTGCACGGCCGAGGCTGACATTTGATTAGAGAAGATACAGAATGCTAAATATTTTTCATAATAATGCTTAAAAACACATTAAATTACTATAAAAAATAGATTTATTTATTGAAATTATTTACTTATATAGGCGTAAATGTTTACTTAAAACTAGTCTCAAATGATTTCTATAATCATTATCGCTAAATATTGATTTATTTATACAGAAATAAATACGACGGTACGATTAGTTTGCAACTCTAACTATATTTATTTATAAGTAGTTGTACTATTTCTGTGTAGCTGACGATTTGTCTTCTGAATATCACGTGCCCTCGCTACACAACGTTTTGTGTACACTTGCCTTTTAAAGTGAAGGTCTGCGGAAGGTCTTCTTTAGGAAGCTGTCATAATTAAGAGTCTATGGAATCTGACAGTTGATTAAAGATCTAATATTCAATTATAGAGACGATTTAATATATATATGTTATTAATATTTGGTGTATTATACCTCCTTACCTATATAATATTTGGTGATTATAATTCGTTAATTTACATACCAAGAATTTTCCATACTGAGTTGAAAACGAAAGATATTACATGAATGCGGTTGGTCATCTCGCTCAAATAGTATCATAAGAGGCGACATAATAGTAAAGTTCTCATTTTGAGATCAAAATCATCAGGCGAATGTCAATTTTATTTTATTATTGTTTACTAAAAAAGTACCAGTTTAACAGGGTTAACGTGATAAATTATAAAGTCTAAAAAACACAGACTAACGATCTGAAAACGACTTAATATAATCAATAGAAGCATCGCGACAGTCGATCATTTCTTACACATTGGTAAAATCTTTAACACGGTCAAGATGAGCTGTTCTTCGGGTTTCTCTCTCCTTACACTTCCTTCTAGATTAATACTTATAACCCTTTTGTGCTATGCAAATCATCTTTTCTCATCACATGTCCATATAGAAATAATTTGTTGCCTCTCAATTTTTCTGCCATTGGTGCTACTTTCAAATTTCCTCCAATGTTCTTCACTTTTACCTTCTTGTCACTCCACTCATCCTTCTTAGCATAAGCATTTTAGCCACATGCAATAGACTATCATCCGTCCGATAATACGTCATCCAGGGAATTAAAAGAGGTTCTTATAAAACAACCAATGTTATATTTAATCAATTTTGCATTCACAGTGCTACTCTGAAAAATACTCTTAATAAAAAATGTTTAAAAAATCCACCTTGTCCCTGGCACTCTAGAGATCCCACCATCGTCTGAGATCATTAAGAATATCAAACAATGTTATTTCATCGTGTGGGGTTTTAAATTTGCAATGTGTCAATAATAAAACAATAATATTTTAGTTAGCACACTTTAGTAACAGCGCGGTATTGCCCGCCATAAACGACTTTTATAACACATCAACTCGGAAACTCAACATTTTAAAGAGCATAACAGTCGTTTGATATTAAACCTTAACTTGTTCAATCTTAAATTCATGATCGATTGAGGAAATTAGTTTTTTTGTAGTACCTTGACGGGCACAGCAGTACGTCATATATAAATTATTGATATTACTGTGTATTGATCAGAATAACGTATATAGGAAAAATAATGAGGAAAATAAGGTTTTTTCACTCAACATATTTTATGTTTATGATTCTAAATATAGGTTTCAATACATATACACAAAACAAAAATAAATCTTAGAAATTTTAGAAACCCCTACCAGACAAAGTGATTATTCGATTTTCCATTTGTATTACTTTGACTCTATTCTAATAAGGAATCAGCTTGTAATATTTCTGTGCAGTAAAGTTATTACACAATTTTGATTCCGTTACCATCAGACCTATGGGAATAATATCGGACGAATAACGGAACTGATATTATGTATACCAGTTCATTGTGTGAAATTAAAGGGTTTAGAAGTCGAAGGAGACCAAGACACACCTTGCATGATCAGATTGATGTTATTAAGATAATATCATCATCATCAGCATAGCCCTCGTTGTTGCGGCACAGGTCTTTCCTATGAATGCAATCAAATAATACCCAACCACGCGGGCTTATTGCGAATCTTAATGACTGCCGATGCAACCGAGATCGATAGCTGAAGCACTAGGATCTTGGGATTATTAATTTTTAGTCACCCATTCTACGACCAGTCTTTGCAAAAGTAGCTCTCGTAAAAGTAAACTCTCCGTATCGCAGACCAAAAATTCTAACAATTGCACCATCATGAAGGAAAACGCTTTCAACATCTAACATGATCATGGACAACACAACCTTACAGTCTGCCGCATTCAAACAGCAATTACAGAAGTTGTGTTTTAGGGTTCCGTACCATAAGGGTAAAAGCCCTTAAATACAGACTGATTCAAGAGGAAGATTTAGGTATGCGTATAATATATTACGTAAGCTGGTATGTAAATATATTTAACGTGATAATTCTTAGCACATTTTTGTTCGTACTAAATTAATAACATTCGTTACGTACATTGAATAAGTTAAAGGGATAATCTGTTTAAACGCTCACATTTTCAGAGCAATACGCTGAAAAGAGATGTATGAATAAAACATTAAGGGATTAATAATTTCCATAAAATTAACGTTTGTTATCCAGAATTAGTATTTTGTTAAATTTTCTAGTGGATTAATTTATTTAATTTTTTTTAATAATACATTTATTTGTAATTATGTAATAAATATACAATATGCAAGGTGGTGATTCATAAGAAGGCTAACCTGTTTTGGTAATCCAGAGTACCAGAGTACCATTTTTCGTAGGAGCTCCCTTAAATATTGATTTTATTCCGTTTATTATTAAATGTTCTTATAACCGTAAAGAAATACATCTAACTGACATTTTAACTGTCTAACTATCATGGTATAAGAGATTCAACCTGGTGACAGACAGACAGATAGACAGCGGAGTCTTAGTCTTAAAATACATATATTCTAATATTTCATTTTTATGAACAGAAACTACACCGTTTTACTTTGTTTTATTAATGTTATAGTTCTGTTTATTAAACTTTTATTGTAGTCATCAATCACATAAGCAAGATTTAACTAGAAAATTAACTTCATACATTTTTCAATTAGCAATTAAAAAATCGCGCACCAGTGCAAGATCAATCTTGCAAAATTGGTACAAGATCTCGATATTTCGAGATCGCGGAAAGTCGAGATTGCTTCGGTGCTTCAGATAGTGCTTCTTCATTCTCAAAATTTTAAGAAATACCTCATTATTCGAATATTATTTTAAGTTTTTACTAAATTTACTGGTCTAATGGTAGAGAATGCCTGTTTGGCATTAAGCCCGCCATTTGTCTATTTCTTTACGCAAATAAGATGAAATAAATACATAAATATCTTTTAAAAAAGGTTTTTTTTTTCTTGGAGACCAATATAGCATTGTGCAAGTTAAATTGATCAATAAGCATTTATAAAAAAACTTATGAAAATTTCAGTGACCTACGCAAATACTTAGAGTAACTACACCAAATAAAAATAAAAAACTTACGAGTTTGGTCACGTTTCATTTACATACTTCACGAAGGCAAAAGCTGCCCTTTAAGTAATATATTGCTCATATCCAAGACCGTGAAAGAACATTTAAACTAAAAAATAACATACACAAAACTGAATATCCCGATTTTAAACTCAACAGTAAAAACATAAAGTTCGAAATAGAACAGAGACAATCAAAGTTGACAAATCATCACCGATCTGAGTGTATGCCAATGATATTATGCGTAGACACGCGTGAGGGCACGTCCTACAAATGTTTATTTAAAACGAGCTAATCAAAATCACACTTTATTCGGAAGCTTGTAAAGTCTACACCACGAAATAAGCATCTAAGTTTGGAAAAAATATAGGTTTTCGAAATTCGAAACCGTTGCGACACTATTTCGCTGCATACATGGTGTAACTTTATTCTGATAGTTGTAACGTTGAAATTGGAATGTAGATAAGTTAAGGGGCAATCATAATGTTTGCTTCCACTGTGTGAGGGCGAGGTATAATCCGCGAACGCAGTGCGTTCACGCGACCTTAAATAGGGTTGGTTCTGTAAAGAAATTTTTTTTTGGTTGGTACCTTATACTTCAAAATATACATTGTTTTTATTATTTAGAACAACTATTTAGATACAACTATTTAGATACAAATCTTGTAATTTTAAATCATGCACTTAAATAACTTATTTTCCTAATAAATAAACTCAAAAAATATTAATATAAAACAACTGAAGAGTTTATTTGTTCGTGCTAGTGTCTAGGACTATAAGTCATAATTGACTAAATTCGTTTATACATCTGATACTAAAATAGGCATAGTTACATTTAGTACAAAAACATACCTACATAGTAATTCTATTTTATAACACCAAATTCAATAAATCGGTAAATAATACTTCATAACCACTTGTAGGTTAAAAAAAACAAAATCTCTCATTGAACTCAACCATCACACTTTTTGAAAATAATAACATTAGAAAATATACTTTATTCAGAGATAAAATACCTTACAAAGTGTGAACTTATTAATCCACTTTCCTAGATGACCTAGAAAATACTAGAAAATAGTATCTATTTAAACAAAAAGATTTAATCGAGTCTACAAAAGACGAATATATCATAAAACACAAATAATATCTAAAAGACATAAAAAATCTCCTTTTCTTTGAAATCTGTGAAAAACAAACTTATTTTTAAGACAATATATTTTTATAAATGGATTTTGGTTTGCCAACCCTACATCAGATTTACACTAAGAAGACAAAGAGTAGCTTAGAATTTAATAAAGAACGGGTGTGATTGATGAAATGTACCGATACACATATGATTCAATAATACGTCACAGTATCAAAAACGTATTCAAACATACACAACTCAGAAATAAATTAAATACCTAATCACTTTATACCAAAGATATTTATATACTAACTTCTAAATTGATTGCTCGGAATTCTACTTGCGGCAGATCCAATTGGAATTTTCAAAATCTAGCGTAGAAAATATTGTATACATATAGTAAAGAAAAATAGAATTAATCTTACCGCACAGCTTATCTTACATACGTGTACAGCAGTAGTCCTTAACTTTTTTTTTCTGGCAAAACAATATCTGTATTTGAAACACTGACTTGAGATTTTGTTTATCTATCAATTAGTAAAATAATAAACTTAACTAAGGCTTCATGATGAGATTGACGATGACAGCGATTACGTCACTTTTAAAATTCCCAAAATTTTGTAAAATGGGTGTTACCTTACGACCTTAGACTGTAAAACGTAACGTTAATGAAGGAATCATCACATTATAAAGAGGAAAGAATTTGTTTGTTTGCATTAAATTAGCTCTGAAGCTACTGGTCCGATTTTAACAGTTCATTCACCTACAGGAGCTATATCATACACGGGTGACATAACCTATAGTTTATACGGGGAACAGCTAGTCTCTTATATAGTATCAAATACTAGCTTCAGATACTACATAAGGTTTATTTGTTTCTTTGGGTCTTTCGAGTAACAGGATATACTTTTATGTAGATACATGATAAATGAATTCATGAATATCAAACTGTCAAAAATATTAAAAACTGGAATGAAAAATGCCAGAGCAAAATACATCTTACAAACCTAATAATAGAAACATCTTCTTCCAATTACAGATAAAGCGGTTGACTATCAATAACAATCGCTAAGAAGTTTGGTCATAACTCTTTCAATTAAAACCTCTCCAGCGATAGTAGGAGTTAAGCGGGCGGGTCCCTGGACGCTTCCATCCATCACAGTCATACACCATCATTTGTACGACCGCCATTTTGCCTACAGCCATTCCGGTATTGCATCCCGTGACGCTCGGTTTGACTAATGGCAACACAAAGTCCGAACTGATTTATGAAATGAATTAAAAGGATCATTTCTAGAATAGGAAATATAATATAGACTTCGAATTAACCCGTGTACAAACAAATATAGGTAATATTTCAATAATTTGCTATGATATATTATGTGCAATGTTATGATTAGGCGAGAGCCGATATTTTTATAACGAGATAAATGATTGATTAAATTAAATACCAATTTATATTCAACTATTATTTGCAAATAAGTAGTCCGGTTTCGTCCATTGAGACAGGAAAAGAAAATATAGTTAATAATATCTATGAGTCAAAGCAAAGTGTTTTGTTAACATTTAAATGCATCGCCTTTAGTAACTCTTAAATTCAATCATCATCTTTTTGGTATAGTTTCTATGATTGTTAATGCAAATATGTAATAAGAAAACGCACATCCCCATCTCGGGGTACCTGGGACTAGTGAATATTTTAAGCATATTTCTAAAGAATAAATAGATAAAAATTATTAACACCAATATTGCTTAGATAGGAGTATTAAAAACTATAACTTATGATATCAATATCTTGTAAGTCGTAAGCGTCATACGGGAGCAATATGGCAAAGCTAAAGCGAACTTTCTCTAAACCAACCATAATATGGTTACAACAAGAAAGACTTTAAGAACATTCATTCTTAAAGGTCCGATAAGTTATTAATTAGCTGTAAAAAGCTTTCGACGTTGTTATTGTTATTTACAATTTCTTATTTAATATATTATGTAAGTATAGCCATATTGCTACTTCGCTTTAAGTACAACAAAGGATCTCATTTTTCTACACAAACGTAATCCCGCTTTTGAAACTCATACGTACGCATTCACTGTGTTCAATTCACAATTATCAGAGTTTAATGCGTATTTTCTGGCAGTTTTAACCTAAAAGCCTCTACGAAATTGCTATTTAAACTTTTTGCAGCCTCCCGGGGCGGGTTGTGGGCATAAAAAAACTTTTTACGCAGAGAAAAAGGAAATAAAAGCGAATTGGAGGGATGCGATGTTGTCAAACATTTATAAATGTTATTTTTATTTTGAAATGTCCCAAGTTTGATATTTGTGTTCAAGGATGGCAACGAGACTTGATTAATACGTCTCCACTGTCTGTCAACCTGTTACAAGAAGGGTCGTTGTAAATTAGGAGTAGGATCCCGGATTACCGAATGTAAAACACGGACATATCTGTCGGTCACTAATCACTGTATTGTTATTGCGTCATTGAACATTGCATAATAATATAACATTTTATAACCATAGTCATTTTATTAGCAGGACAGTATGCATACTCTATGCAGGCGCTCCCCGAATACTCTTTTGAAACTAGGAGGAAACCAGAAAATTTGCAGCCGAATTTAAGGCACAAACAAAAATAAACAGATTAGAAATCTGTTTTTGTGTAATACACTAGTTATTAATCCACGACTTTGCCCTCTAAAATTATAGCCAATGTCACCCGCGTATGAATAGCTTCCCGTTAAGGTTAAAATTTTTAACATCGTTCGAGTAATTTCGGATTTAATGCAAACAAAATATACCTCCGTAGCCGAGTGGTTTGCACGCCGGTTTCTAGGTGTTATCTCTGAGCTCTCGGGTTCGATTCCAGGTCGGGTTAATGTAGACAATTATCTTTTCTATTTTATTTCGGGTCTGAGTGTTTTAGTACCTTTGTTGACTCAGATACTCCATAATATGGGGACTTTAGCTACTCATCTTGGAATCTGAGCAATATTGCTCATTGTACGTGATGTTGTAAATATTTAATATTTTTTAATTTAATTTAATACAAATCTTTCCTATTTCTAATATTAGTACAAATTCCAACCTATTTTTATTCCTGAATATAGATTTTTTTGATGATATACGCAAAGCCTAAACTAGGTCTCTTTCAGAAGTTTGTGTACTTTTAGTACATGGTTTTATAGTCAGTATCTGTCTTCATTATAAGTTCACTATAACCCACTTGTTAGATACTTAACGTCTTTGCCAGCAACATTGTAAAGCATTACATTGTTGCATGCAGTTACCGTCACAAGGACTGACTATACTTGTTTCTTATGCGTATTATTTACTTATTATGAGTAGTCAAATTACTTACTTAGTCATCAACAAATAATTTGCCGGTGACTAAACAACTTTATTGCAATGTCATAAACTCAACGGCTAGCAATGCAATAATTATGGGTATTATTCTTTATCCTATGTACACGTTTCGTGTAAAACTTTGGAAACAGTTTCGATGGCGTAGTGGTCAACGAGTTAGGTATGCTATACGAAAGTTAAGCAAGATTCACTTTGCCCAGACAAAAAAGAATAGCAAAAAACATAAAGCAATAAAAGACCTGTTACTTAATGGGGAACAAGCAACTTCGCAAGGGCCGGTTAAAGGATAGATGACCCACATTTTATTATTTAGACCTCCTCCGTGCTTAGGAAGGCACATTAAGACATTGGTCTCGATTAGATTCCATATTCCTTATAAATGTTTAAATAATTTTTAACATTTACTAAATATAAACGTATAGAGGCGATAAATATTAATAGAGTTTGACTAAAGTTAACTGTTAGCGAATAAGAAGCAATTAAAAGTTGCAGCGCTTTATGCTAGTAGCGGTTGACACAATCAGAACTATGGCTGAGTTAAAGATAGTTAATGAGTCCAATTGCTACTTCATTTAGGATATAATGTGCTTTTACGTATACGATTGTAAATAAATGATATTATACTAATAGGATTATGGATAATACAAATAAACCCGTAATGATCTTACTTAGTCTACAATTTTCTGTCGTTATATTAAAGTTGTTCCACTTATATATACTTTGTCAACTAACAATTCATCTGGGTATTTAAATTAATTAATGAACTACAAAATATAAATCCTTAAGTGTGCGCACTAAAATGTTTAATTATATTATTATAGAAATAAGCTTATTCCTGTATTTAATGACACAAAATATCTGTGTACAAACTCAAGGCACCTTTAAATCAATGCATAAAGATTAGTGGGACGACTTACTTACATAACTTTAGTTATACTTTAAAAGCCATAGTTGCTTCAGTGAACAATTTACAAGTTAACGTTAATTATATTAAACGTATGTTATGTAAATATATATCATAGTTAACCGGTTTAATTAACAAAAATTACCTTTGCAAGCAGCAATTGCCACGTTTCGTGATCTCCCCTCTAATAAGCTTGATATCAGATTGGATAAAAAATATAGCCATCTAATAAAAATATTTTCCTTTGCAACGACGGATTTATATCCATTAGAATAAGCTGTACGAAAGCCTTTTTCGACATATGCTCCAAATGCCAGATATTTTTCATTTAAATCCGTACATTTAAGTCTATTTCGCAAATCCACCCCACACAGAACCTCATCAAATTTAGGGTGCATGTTGCTAATAAAGACCCAATAAACATGGAGGGGACGAACGCACTGAAACGTATACAATAAGCAAACCCAATAATTAGCTCCATTCATACATTAAAATTGTCTCAAATAATATCCATTTACGCTCGAAAAATGTTTGCAATTTAGCACAATGCGAAATCGTACAATTTCTAGGCAAAAATGTGCGAATTCATTGCATTTGATAATCGGGGGCGGACATTTTGTATTGTGTTGTGCATTGCAAATGGCGGAGATTAATTGGATCATTACCGACAGCACACAGTGAACATCTGTAACGAGTTATTGCATCCAATAATACATTTATGAAGTTTCAGATTATTTAAAAAAATAAGTAGGTAGTAGTAGTAAAATAAATTTTTGTAAAACTTACAAAACAAAATGTGAAATATGTTACTTTTTTTTTGAAAATTTCGTTTCCACTTCGCCCATTTCTGATTTTTTAGGTGATTAGGTATGTATTTTAAATAGTTTTTTGTTTATAACTTAATAATTAAGGTATATAGTTCTATTTCTCATTAATTATTATATTCATCTTGTGTGTTTTAATTTTTAATTACACACTCAAAAGGAACTACACATATTTAATTTTATAAAATTGACATATTAAAACTAACGAAATCATATAATGTTAACTAACTTATTAATAGATTAACAGTAAAAAAAATCATTCTTGTTATAAAAAAGCGTTTTAAATCGTAAGATAGTGTAATGGCGTTCAAAATAACCCTCCCGGTTGAATCTGAGCCGCGGTTATGGCAGCCGGCGACGGGTTTATGAGATATACGGTGGGTCGTTACAAACAAACACAGTATTTCCTTGATAATCGATACATTTCACAGCTTCCTGTACGACAAACATGGAAAAACTCTTATAGAATAAGTTCTCCGTAATAGGATCACTATATATTCAGATTAGTAAGTGATGTCATACTTCAAAATTGTAAATTATAATAACAAAATTAATTTATAATAATAACAGACTTATAAGAATCTGAAATAAACAATAGTTAACAATAAACTGATATTTGTAATAGGAACTTGGATTTTTCTGAATTTGTAACTATAAAATACTCTCTTGTTATAGTATACTTTACAATATAAACATTTTGTTATTTCTTAAAATCCTAATCTGACATAACTCAAAATTTTGCGAAATTGAAAATTAACTTTTAAAATTCATACCTTTTTATTTTTAATTATGTCAGTTTTTAATTTAAGCGTTGAATGTTAAAAAAGACGTGAAGTGAACAAAATAGGTATGTTAACGTACCGCCAATGAATTGGGCTTTGCATGCTTAACATGCGCACGCGCACTAGGAATAGTGATATCAATTAATAACGCTCTCAACATCTGTGCTTTACACATTACTGAACTAAAATGTTATCTAGTTGACGCATACTTTCACGGTGTTTATGAATTTGAGTATAACAGTCTATATTTTCATAATTATATTTACCTACTTATCGCTGCTAATTCTATTGTGACATACTTGAATATAGATTGCTAGATTTCATAAAAAACATTTTAGTTATTTATGAGTTAACTGTTGTACTATTGACAAGTGATATCAATAATCATACTAGAATATAATGAATTTTTTGTCTTAATTCTAAAAATACTCAATCCTTATAAATTAAATCAAGGAATTTATATTTTTTGTATTAATCTCAAGTCTTAACTTAAACGTAAACAAGAAACCGCATTAAAAAAATATATATCTTTGAAATAATTGCGTTATTATAGGTAAAGTAAACGAAAACCGAAAACAAACCTATTCTATTCTCAGTCTAACAAACATGGCAGTAACTTAAACAGAACTACGCAAACAATAAGTTTCTCGGTAAAATGTAAATAAAATGCTTATAAATATACTAGGTTAACAACAAAAACCCACTGCCTTTAGACCACCCAACAAATGCACGAAATGGCAACTATTATCTCGACGGAGAACTGAATGCCGCACCCCTGGGGAGATAAAACGACACTCATTGTTGGACAATCGACATTTTATATATTTGTGTCAATTAATAAGAAATATTACTAAATTTTGACGTGTTATTCAATCAATTTGCTTAAAATAGAGCCAAAAATATATAAAAAAATTATAATGATTTGGTAAAGGAACGGATTAATAAAGAAAAATAACTCAAAAAAAAATTTATAGCAATTTTATTTCGACTTCCAAAACATAGATTTTCTATTATCTTTTGGATCTAATAAAGTTTATTTGCATTTAAGTAAAGTATGTAGGTACCATTTTTTGAAATAATATTTTGCCATCTTGTAGGTAGGGATATGATCCCATAGCTTTAGAAATTTTTGGGCTTCTGATTAAAAAACCACGGTAAATGAATTTAGCAGTCCTCGCGTGATATTAACCTGACACTGCCCAAAGAATTCTGAAGAGTTCGAAACAGGTGGAAATCTGAAGGTCTAAGGTCAGGACTATAGGGCAGATACATTTACACCTAGCAGCCCATCTCTCTAAATTTTTGCTGAGTGGCAAAACATGTGTCTGGTCCATCGTTATCGTGATGAAAAACCACACCCGTTCTATTGATTAATTCTGACCTTCAATCTGAATTCTTTCTCTCAACTTCTTGCTTTAATCTCATCGATTGTTCGCAGTAAATTTCAGAACCGACTGGCGTGCCTGACGGTAACAGTTCATAATGAATAATGCCCTTCCAATCCCACCATACACACAGCATTACCTTATTGTGAGTTAACCCGGATTTCGCTACAGTCTGTAAAGCCTGCCCAACCTTTTACCACAACTTTTTCACGTGTTCTTGTCGTACGTGATCCACTTTTTAGCACCAGTTATCAGCTTCTTCAAAAACGCCGTAATAAAGAATCACAAATGGGTACACGGTTCATTAGTTTTCTTTCAGTGAGCTCGTGAAGTACCCAAATATCCAACTTTTTAGTGTACTTAGCTTTTTTCAAATGCGCTTAAAATATTTTGTGGTCAATCCCCAGTTCTTCAGCTACGAGATATGCCGATCTTGCTCCGCTTTTTCAACAATGGATACCATTTTGTCCGTAACAGGACGACTTGAGCTACGTGCATATTTGACATCTAAATTTCCGGACTGAAAACGCTTAAACCAAATTTGCATTTTTAGCTTGTGGTATTAAAATTTTAAAATGTATCGATTTTTTTTTTCATTATTATTTTGACGTTAAGAAAAACAAATGATAGCCAGATACAATTGGTATAGCCAATTGTATCTGGCTATCATATCCAGATACAAATGGTATAGCCAGAAAGATTCTATTATAAATAAATGCATACTATATGCGAAAAGACTTTTTCTCCAACCTAATATTACAAAATCAAGATGTGGACTTCATGTAAATTGATTAAGTTCTTGAAATTCATGAAATTAGTATGGGAATGCGAAACGAAACTCTATTTAAGGAAAAATGTCCGCAGAACATACCCTCCTTTTTAATACTCGTACATTCCGAAACACAAAAACGCACACAAACGCATTTTGTTTTAACTACATTTTTCATAATCAACTTTAGACAGTTTCACACTCAAAGGTAGTAGTAACTTATCTTAAAATGTCCTCCTTATTACTTACTTTCAATATTATTGAAACGTCAATATCACCCAATTCTTGTTCATTATCGAAGGAAACAATGATAATTTCAAAACACTTTCACCTACTTACCGTAAAGACCAACAGACCTTGGCCTCTATTGTGCCAAGAAACTCTCTAAAATCGTAAACATTTGTACGGAGGAAATGTAAATGATGGTTCATTATAATACGGTTACGTGGATTGATGGTCAGTTCGCGTGAGAAACAGGAACTATTGACAGAGTGGACGATAACAAGAGAATAAGTCGAATTACCTCGTTTGTTGACTACCTAAATTATGTTGGCTTTGTAAATGGGTAAAGAAATATTATGATTACCAAATCTACAGCGGTGCTTTCGGGTTCGTGTTGTACGCACACGACAACTTCTTCAACAGTGTACCTCATTAATAAGTAGAAAAACATAAGCGCCCGCACACATCATAACTTATTAAACGTTGCTCATCATTCTCCTACGTCAGTCGATGCAGCTACTGATTACTGACTTCTCATCTATATCTTTACAATTTTTTTTATTACTTAAATAAGTTGAATGTCAGTTTTGCTCACTTGATTATAATGTAAGACCATCAGCGTTCATATTTCTCATGCGTAATTTAGCCTTTGTGAAGTAAATAACTAGCAGAATGAAGCTTAAATTATTAAAGATATTAGACATGCATAAATTGATATAATTCAAAAAATTAAAGGTCTGTTTAAATCGGAAGCATGTGTTTGTACGCGGCGGATTATCCGTTGTCAGTTTTGAAGTTTTGCGACTGACAATTACGAGACGGATCTTCCAACAGATATGCACCGACCCTAACATGCAAACAGATGAGAGATATTTTTATAATAGGTGTTAATAGATTTGGAGTAACATTAGTTAAAAAATACTCAAAAAAGTAAAACCTGAAATGTCCGAAAAAACGTATGTAGATATCCTTTTCATTATTTTACCTTTCAAACATAGTATATAACAAGAAGTTGCTAAATATATTGTTAATATAATATATATTACGTTTCCTGTTTCACCAAAAATTTGAAAGCGTTTAGTCTAATTTCTTATTATATTGATTGCTTACTTAACAGATATTAGCTCATCACATCGGCTGTGACAGGAACTTCTCCTTTTGAGTCATTACTCTTAAAAATAACCTGTTGATGATGACGATTCAAAGTTATCTAACATTTTCAAAGAAATAATGTAGGTTTTATATAAACAATAGCTACAAAGATTTCTCCTTACATGAGTAACAATGTAAAAGTTTTGAAATAATGTATAATTCATAAAAAATTCAAAATACACTACAACTCGAAACATTGACGTGTCCATTTGTCAATCTAAATTTGAAAGTACAGAATATCATCAGCACTATTTGCATAATAAACGTTTCAAGTAACTGATTACACCAAACACTCGAGTCGTAACAAACTAAACAAGCTAACGTCAAAAGAAATATAATTTACAGTTTGTTCCGAAACATTGCAACTTACTAATCTCTAAAGTACAAACAATAATGATTTGTGTGTACCTCACTAAAATCAGCATTGCCACCGACCGATATTGTTCGAAACAGAACTCTGTGATTTAGAAAATAAAGTTGTTTAAATAGCGTCGAGCTAACACAAAAGCCCACAACTGTGTCTTTGTGAGTCTGAGCTAACAAATGAGTGAGTTATTGCTTCCGAGCCATTGTCAAAGCGGAGACGTTTCGAGATGGCGGTTCGGAAATAATTTATAAATCGATTAGTGATCTTGACTACCAGTTATATATCAAATACTGTATTAAGTTCGTAAACGTGATATAGTAATTAATAGTACCTAATAAAGTAAAAAAACGCGACTGCCAATATCAACAGTATCTCACTACAATCACCCACGTCTAATGTCCACAGAACAAATCCCCGACTGCAATGAGGATTTAGCTTAGCCAAGTCATAATACGTTTCTTTAATTTTTAGTTCGATTTTGGCACTTTTTTAATTATAATCCGATCCCCAAATAAACGTAGGAAATAGGTATAATATAATTTTACATTGTATTTGATTCTTACGTTTCAAATTTCTTTATTTCTAAGGTCGTCATTTTTAACAAACAATTACCTAATACTATCAAAAATTGGTTGAGTTAAACATTAGATAACACATAGCACTGTTTTTTTACATCACCACATCTGGATAATGTTTTAAATGTGATAAGATAAACTGTCACTATTTAGTGCACTAATTAAAAGAAAAAGGTTGCCAACCTATGTTTTGAAGAAAAAACTAGGCGAAAATTATCTTAAATAGTAATTTCCAATTTTCCATAGTAAAAAGAGTTTAGATACTCGTAGTTGAGGATTAAAGCAAAGTATGAGATATTGTCCAATATTCATTAATTAATGCCATAAATTTAAAATTAATTGCGTTAAATGTCTTTTTAAAATTCTTAAAGAAAAATTCAATATATCTTGCTTATAATAACAATAATAATAACATTTTATTTCAGACTTTTTTTTTACAGACGTCCATAAGTTGTTAGTGCTAAAAGTTCCATGAAAAAAGAAACGATTAACATGAATCAAGTATTATATTTCCCGCGATCATTGATGTTAAACAACTTTCGTAAGGGTCGGCCACAGGATGGGTTACAAAAAAAAATATTATCTAAAGCTACTTTACATTAAGTCGTGGTCCCAGACTGACCATGATGAAATTATAAATATGTGGAAAGGTAGTTTTTTATTAAAAATATTATAATCACATGTTATTTTAAGCGGTCATAATTCGGCACACAAATTTCTATAAATACAATACTCGTAGAAACCATACGAATTATTCATTTCATAAATTTAAAATAAAACCAGTTTTCTGGATATACGAGGCTTAACTTCTAAACTAAATGTACCTATATTTAGAAGTCTTTTCATTTTAAAACAAATACAAGTATAAGCAAAACTAATCTTAAAATATTTATAATTTATTGTACTTTTTAAGTTTCAGATTTAGTAGTTAAATCGGTTTTTAATAATATATTTTTAGCAAAACCTTTACTGTGCTATTAATAAAGAAGGTTTAGCGTCAGAGTAAATTTACGCTAAAATTGAATTGACTAATCCAAATTCATATTATACTGAGAATATGCTAACTTACTATTAGTAAAAATTACTCCCGTAGAACCCTCTACTATAGGTTAACCTCTGCTAAGTCTCTGTTTAATAAAATGAATTTTGACTAATACTAAGTAATATCTTGTTCATTAATAACGCTATTACGGTTTTACTAATATCTACACCTTATTAAAGCGGTAATCAAAATGTAAATAGTTGTGTAACTTCAAACCTACAATGAACTCTTAAAACGTAATTTACTGGCTTTCTTGAAAAGTAGTGACTTTGTTTTGTATATATGTATCTAATTTAAGGATATTTTCATCAAATTTCAATCAGTTTTTCCGCAGGCACCTTTTTTCTGTATACGAAATTCATGGTTGCATCGTAATCGCTTGAGTGCGCGCCAATACACAAACACAAGTGTGGAGTGCCGATGCCGACCGCGAGTCTTTTGTTTTGAGGCCGATTTAGACGACTATTTTAGACAACTATTTTTACATTTTATGAGTAGTTACGGCGAGACTTGCTAATACGTCGGCGTATTTGTTACTTTTGAATGTGATTTAGAAAGACATTGACAGTTGTGCGTAATTATGACGGACACTTTGATACTTCTTGTGAATTTATTTCATATTTTTGTGGGTGTTATTATGACTGGTAAGGTAATATACGTGTTTGATGTGGCGTTAATGACTAAATGGGAATATGGTGTAAAGAATGTTACTTATTTTCAATGGGGCTCTAAGAATCTTAAGTGTTTTGTGTTGTTAATGATTAAGCATATAATAAATCTATATTAGAACTATTAATAAATAAAATGGACATAGATTTATCATTATTATTTACTAGAAATGAATCCAGCAAACTCTCTTTTACATTAAAGCCAGTTAAAAATAAAAGGTTCGACTTCATCTATTTTTACTTCCCTAGAGAAATATAACTTACGTGGGCAGATCCACGGCCACAAGAGATAACGCAATATCGCATACTAAACAAAAATAAAAACATTGAACCAAATGCAACGGCACCATGGAATATTAAAACGAAACGCACACGACACAAAAAAGTATGCAAACGGTCACCGCGAGCGGACACCCACACGACACAGGGGGCTAATAAAGTGGCCGTGATAAATCATGCGATAAGACGAGATGATAAATCTGCGAGAGTTAATTACAATTACACATTTACACGCGTGAATTACACGCTTGTAACACGCTAGCGCAAAATAACAAATATGAGTATCATACTTTGTTAATGACAGCATTATATGGAAAATAATTGTGGCAAGAGCTTTTTAAGCCATTTTGTTTGTACACTATCAATGTGTAATGTAAAAATGCACCAATTCTCTTGTGTAATAACTAAAGTATGATTTTAGTTGAATAATTTACTTTCTTTCCTCATTTCCCATATTTCGGTACAAAAGAAATAATTAAAGTCATTAAAAGATAGGAAGTAAATAGTTATTATGCTTAAGATATAATTTAAATTACTTTCAGCGTTTTAAAAGCAGACCTACCTAAACCGAAAACCTGGGTAAATCTGCTCAATGTGGTTTACACCCGTTTTCGCTAACCTAAAACAAGGCATAGCTTAACTAGAAAACGCCTTAGCAGATTAGTTTAATTCCAAATAAATAAATTCTTCTTTTTTCCCTCATCATATTTATGACCTATCATATTCGCAAATGCCTAGCCCAAGGCGCCGCATAAGGAATATCATAACTTTAGACATTGCTTAATTTCGTTAGGTGGTATCTAGTCAATGGTGGAATGCATTTTAATCATAGGCGATTCCTAAATATTTAGACGACAGATTTGGACGACTCCTAAGTTTAGTGAAAACGGGTATTAATTACCCAAAGTAAGGTGTGCTA
Source organism: Diatraea saccharalis (assembly GCA_918026875.4). Lineage (NCBI taxonomy): Eukaryota > Metazoa > Arthropoda > Insecta > Lepidoptera > Crambidae > Diatraea > Diatraea saccharalis. The sequence continues at coordinate 15,129,140 of OU893337.1, forward strand.
AGTCAAATTCGAGAGATGCGCAGCGGAAAAAAATCCGTATAACGATTGATTTAATTTTTTTAATACCTAATGAAACAGGGCGCGATGCCCGAATGTCGTAAATATATAAAAATCTGACTAAATTCTTTTGAAGTTTTTTTTATTTTCCAGAGGTTTAAACGGAAAGTGCTTACATTTGCCCTACACTCTACCTAATTTTTTCCAAACTTAAGGAACCTGTGAACTGTCTGCTTTGTAAAAAATCACTTGGCACGGCAGCTGAGAATGCTGTGTCAGAGACATATAAACCTACGAGCACACTGGTGACTTATTATTTCTATTACAATGCTATTGTCATTTTAATTGTCTTACGTTCAAGTTAGTGCGCCACTGCAAGTATTCTTAAGACCACTGCTTAAATTTTTTAAATCTTTTGTTTTATTTAATAGTTTGATATTAACAAAAATTAATCGAAAGCAAAATATGCGTTTTTGTTAATTTGTCTTGTGATGTCTTTGTGATTTGGAAGAATTCTGATTTCATTTCGATAAAAATCTATGACCACATCAGCCTATAATCAGTCTACGAAAAGAAAAGCGCTGCGGAGTCACATCATAGACGTTCAATCAAATAAAATCTACATCAAAGGTAATAAAGTTTACATTTCATTGAATTTCTATGCTGTTGCAGAGCTGGGCTCGACGTCGAATTCGAAGCTATTACCATAATATGGTATAGCTGGACTCCTGTTACGCAGTTGAGCCTCTATCGCTCAATCGACTATTTACCACTTTATCGAGACAAAAAACATCTATCAAATTCTACTTTTACTATAATTTTCAGTTCAGAATGTGAGAAACAAATATAATTTAAACTAGGTATATCGTAAAAGGTACAACAGCTGGACATAACACCAACTCGCGTGTGGGCATAAACTCCTTGATCCGAGACCAATGAAGAATGACGTTTCAAATGCCTCACTGTTACCGTACACCACCCCTACTATGAACTAGGGTCTATATTATGGAATATAAACTGGTTCTAAAAAGTCGTACATATTTAATCATTAATTATGTAAATAATTTTTAAAATATTTTTCCGTAAGAAAAGCCATTTTTAATTTTAGCATACAACAATTTTACAAAATTATAATTAAAGAAAAACAAACAACGCGCCTGTGTGATAAATAAGTAACTGACAAGGCTGGAACGAGATAAAAATGTATACAACATCATACATAACATGCAGTCGGGAGCATGCACAAAAAGAGAATGATTCAACTTGTTATTCAATGAAATGCCTCCGATTTTTTGTTTTTTTTTTTCATAATAGTCACGTGAGGTTCAAAAGGGGGGAGATGTAGTAATATATCACGTGTATTTAGTTTTTTCTCAAAAGCGCGATCACTAAACCGAAAAGCAGCGTCTAAAATTAAGATTTTTTTGTAGGTACTAAAAATTACACGTAATTTGTGTGGATGGAGTATGGGTTAGTCTCAAATCTCACCATATGTCACCAAGGGGGAAGGGGAGTTACAAACTGCTGAAAAAAATTACGTAATTAAAGGACGGTTTCTTCCTCCTCGTTGGTTAAAAAATCTATATTTTTAAACTTTCTCACTGTATTATTTTTATTAGTATAACGATAATGGCAATCATTGTATAACTATTTAGAATCATTGTAGTCCTTTAATTTGATACCCATATTGTAGTATTTAAAACAAAAAAAATCATTAAATATATATATGGCGTCGCTCAGTCGCCATATTTGTATTTTTTAACGTTACCTATCTTTGAACACTTGGGCTACTAAGACACATCTAAGGATACCTCAATTATTTAAATTTGTTCAGCGGTTATGAAGATATGAAGTAATAAATCATATTACATACATACAAGATGCTTGCGAAAAACATAACCTTTCATTTCCAGTCGGGTAAAAAATTATATGACATTTATTATAGTGCCTACATTATGCAAAGAAAATAATCATTTATTAATGGCCCTAACTGCTGGGACATAGGCTTTCCCCTTTCACCCTAGAGAGACATCGAGACATACGCGGGCCTAGCACGGATTGGTAAGTATTGACGATTGCAGATACAGCCACGACAAACGATTTAACGTGCCTTCTTAAGCACGAAAGAGGTCGGAGAGTGAATTTTGGTCACCCATCCTATGACTAGCCCTTGGGAAAGTTGCTGAATCTCCTTATTGTAGACGGAACACGCTAACCACTGCGCCGTCTGGCTCCTTAGAAAGATAATACAGTCATTTTTCATTCATGTAATTTTAAAATGTTACAATAAAAATTTGAACTTAAATCCTTTTTAACCATCCTTTTTTCATATCACATTGTGAGGCACAATTATTATATTATTTATTAACCTATAAATATTTAATAAACAAAAAAATCAACTGCGCTAAATTTATAAAAAATAGATATTCACATCAAGACTATTAGCTGAATAAAAAAAAAAAACAAAACTTTTAAACACAAATAAAGTTTATTCATAAAGACTCGCTCCTAACAAAAATCTCATAGTACGGGCCGTCACCAAGCGTGCAGTTTCTTGAACTACGAATAAAATATAAGCGAAAGCAATGAATAGCTTTTGATACATCTTACTCAACTTACGTTTTTCAATATATTATCAAGAGGAAACAATTATAAAAACATATTCAATTTGAGCTTAATATATATAAATAATAAATCAAAAAATATTTCTTTTACCTACTCCAGATAAATACATTTAGAGGATTGAAAAGAAATTAAAATTATCAATAATACTTACCCTAGAATAGTATATAAAATACAAACATTTAAAAATGTTTTGCATCTAAATATTGCTTAAAAAAGGTACTTTCAATAAATAAGTATTTGTAATATTGTATTGTATAAGTATTTGTAATTAATATTTATTGTTTATATGTATCTTTACATTACGATTAATTTTTCTATGCAAGAAAAATGTACAAAACACTTCATTAATATTTACATACTATCTTTCACCAGCGGCTTCACCCGCATTGTCCCTAGGGAAATGTTTAGTGGGATAATTCTATTATCTAAGTCAGCTCATACCCTATCTATATACCAAAATTCATCAAAATCCATTCAGTAGTTTCGGCTTTATTGACGGAGAAACATCCAAAAAAAGAAAATTTCACATTTATGTTATTAATTGGATAACAAACAAACTGACTGAGACTGACATCTAAACTACGTAATAAATCGCTTGTACTTTGATTATATAAAAGCACTTGCATTATAGAATATTAGGGGTTCACCCTCAAGAGTATTAGCCTTATGTTAATTTCTGATCCATCGTTAATGTTGTTATAGTAAATGATAAAAAATATTGAAAGTAATTAAGTAATAAAACACACAAATAACATTCTTAACGACCGATAAATAACAGATCTTTAAGTTAACATCACAACATTATCAGGCCCGACACGGCGCACTATCGTTTATCTCCGGACCATTCGAGAATACGACAAACCATCTTAACACCAAAAGTACGCAATAAAACAATTATTATCTCGGATAGAGATCGAAGCTTGGAATCATTCTAATCATTTGTAACACGATCTCTTGAGAGACCATAATCTAGACACCTCTTACTTTTGAATTATCCTGCCATGAAATATTATTGAGTTCAGAGAAACGATCGTTGCAAAAATAAATCAAATATTTCAGTTAACTGAAAAATTATTTTTATTTGTCTAAAGGGACCTCTCAACGAGCAATATTTTTCGTCAAAAAGTGACTAGTAGTGGCCAGCCAGGTTTTTGCAATATTGCACTTATATCTCGGCCATATAGCTAAACATTGGTTTTTGGTATGGCCGATTTTGATTTTAAAAGGTTGCCTGGTGACCAAAAACATTTCCAGGGTAGCAGGGCAAGTAGTTGACGATAGTGCAGCCACTAATTTGTAAATGTATAATGTAAATCTGTATGTCGATGAACGAGTATCTTGTAATAAAACATCAGATCATAATGGCTTTTTTTGTTAATTATTCAGTTTTCAATTTAAGGATCAACACGTGTCATTAAAATTTATTCAATAGTTTTAAAGACATAATATTAACAAATCTAGAAAAATAAAGATGTTCTCTTATATTTATTTAATAGCAACGTTACAATAACTTTAATACACTTTTCAAAATCAAATATATACAGTTAAAAAATGAAAGCTACTTAATTTACTTAATGAGTGAAAACGTAATCATTTATTCGTAACAAAATCTCTTTCAACAAATGTAAATAGGCTTAACTTGCTAACAGGATATAAATTACAAAGATTTGTTTTGATAGTGAAAGACAATTCCGTTTATTTTCTAAGCTAAACAGAGGCTTAGAAATAAATGGCTCGTTTAAAAGGACCAATTTAAGAGGGTTACTGATAAGCGAACTCATTTTTTAAGCGTTATCTTTAAATATATCAAATCAATTTAAGTGTTTACAGATGATACAGATGAACAAGAATAGTCTTTTTTTAACGTTTAGTTTTAGCTTCTTCTTTAGCTAATTTATTTAATGAGCTTTAATAACAACACACCATTCGTAATTACATTTATGTATATGTCAAATTTAAATTTCAATATTTTTCATACTAAGTGTTACTAATAAACAAGGTTTAGCTTTAGAGTAAATTACGCTGAGACTGCACTTAGTATTAGTCAAAATTCATATTTACAAACATAGACTTGGTAAAGGTTTACCTAGCACGAGATTCTACGGGAGTAATATTTACTCCTAGAAGGTAGATTTGCTTATTCTCTGTATAATATGAATTTGGACTAAAACTAAACATTACATTTTAGCGTAAATTTACTCTGACGCTAAATCTTGTTTATTAGTAGCACGGTTAATCTATTAGAATTATTATTTTCATTACATAGACAACATAACAGATAGTAAACATTTAAATACCTCTTTTAATTACCTCTCTACATTTCGAGAGTATCTTTATTAAGACCGTTGATATGCCGATGGCAAATGTAAGCACTGTAAATAGTTTATACATATACATAGGTATATGCTGTGTCAAATAACGGTAATTCTTGGACTGGACAATATCATATAGTTTATAGAATTACCAGAGTTTAGAATAAATTAACCTGCTATTCTGCAACTCAAATATTCTCTCTCGGTGCGCGAGCGGTCTGTTATTTATTTAATAAATCCTGGGGGCTAATTGTCTTATTTTAAAATCAATCTAAATCCCTTTTTCTTTTTGACATTTGAAAGATATTTGCGAACTTCATATTGCAACTATTTAACAAGTGGTAGCGGTTGTGATCGACACGTTTTTTCGAAATATAATGAATGAACCATATCGTTAATTTGACATTGCCTTTCCTCCTTAACCATCCATAAGAAACCATCCCCCTGTAGTGGGGACGTAAAAAAGTCTTTAAAACCTATTAAGAAATGTCCAACTAGAGTTTAATGCTGGATGCAATCTTTTACGGATGTAGCTAATTTTTTATTGTTTCTAGACCATTCATATCATCTTTTGTTTCAAAAGCGATTGTGACTTTATAGTTTAATAATTCCATTAATCGCTATTACAATCGGTATACCTTTAAAACAGATTGTGATATATTTTAAAATCAAACAATTAGCTTACTGTTTTAGTTCAAGTATTTGCTAAGATTGTAAGTACCTGGTCATATTGAAATGAAGGTACGAGTTATAAAATTACTTTTGTTTTACCAATGTTTAAATATTTTACCTTTGACTTGGTTTAAAATAAAATAACTTATAATTTAATAATAGATGTAATGCTGGGATTAATCATCATATTACAACAAAAGGCTGGGAAACGAACTTTATTTCTTTTTCATAAATATTATATTGGAACCCACTTAATTGAGATTACAATCATCATCATCATCAGCCTTTTAATTTCGCCACTGATGGGATTCCCTTTGGATGGAAACGAAAAGATTAGGGGGAATGGGCCATAACCCTCGTCGTGTTGGTCCCAGTTTTATCTGCAGTCGTTAAACTGTTTAATGTGCACTCCGTAGCACGGAGGAGGTCAAGATAATAAATTTTTGGTCACCCATCCTATGGCCGGCCCTCGTGAAAGTTGCTTAACCTGATCGAAAACTAAACGCACTATCGCTTTTAAGCGCATATCATATTCATTTTACATGTATATTAGTATTAAATAACCATATTTTTTCCTTATATATCTTGAGTTATTATGGAGATGTGGAATATTTCATTAATTTCTAACCAAGTCGAAACAGCATTTCAAATAACTCAAAAGCTTTGCAAGCTAATAGAAGTTATAAAAGACGTGCCAACTTCAGCTCCGAGTGTATAAGCTCTTAATAACTAGAGCTATTCTCAAAAGTAGAGCTCAAACGATGTCTAGGAATATGAAAGTTACCGATTCACAATGCTTATATAGAGGAAAGATTTGATTAAATGTTTGTTTTTGTATGAGCGTTAATTTGTGAAAGTGTTGGCATTAAATAAGCTCAAAAACTATTAAACTTATATTTTTTTTTTTCACTTACGGGAAGCTACATCATACGCGTATGAAATAAGCTATACTTGACGCAGTCACACCGTTAGTCATTTAATAAGATGCTGAACAAATCAGCATGATATACAGTCAGTTGCACAAATGTCCATTAAAATTTTCATAAGTTTAAAGCGACATAACCCATACAAATTTAACATTCATTAAAGCTTAAAGGCGTCATTAAACCTTAATGAAAATTTGTGCAACTGAACCATAGACAAATGAAAAATAGAAACATACATTTGAGGAGGAGGAGGTGCATTGGATATCACTTTCGGTTTACGATGCCGGAGTTAAACGACTTCTGCAATAGCGGCCAGTGGGATGGGTGACCGAAATTTTATAATCTCAAACTCATCGGTGCTTCGATCGGAATACTCATAAAACCGTTGCTTGTTAAATTACAACTAATCAAAGCTACTCTGGTCCCGCGTGGTGGGTGATAAATGACCCTTTTTCATATTTAGTTCTATCGATAGGGTCTGAAGAAGGTCTGTGCCTCAGTAATAACTACTGATGATACATCAGTGGAAACTGATGATTAAATTAACGATCAACTGAGATTCACGCAGACTCAATTGATAGAATTCATTCCATAACTCCCAACTAATTTCTAATAAAGTAATAATGGTTTTTTATTTACATAGTAAAATAAATAAATATACATAGTAAAATGTGTTTGTTACATTCAAAGAGCATTGAACCTTGTTACTATATATTGTGCATTAGTGTAAACAAAGGTCGACAAATAAATTTGTATTAATAGTAAACTGATGCAACAAACAGAGCGATATATCTTATTGATTCAATCTAAAACTAATTGCAATGCGCAAATAAAAATTAATTCATGCTGAAGAACACATTTACCTGTGCTCCTTGGTGTGAGGATGAGAACATTATCAACAAAGGCATTTCTTTTGGTTCTTTTGGTTTGTTTATTAATTCATTGCCATATTCTTTTGGATCCTGAAAATGGTCTTGTGACTATCAGAAAACCGTGTTAAAAGTTAACAAAATTTGAAACGTATTAAATATTTTTCTTTAAATAAATTAAAATATTAATTGATAGACTGAATCTTAAAACCGATTTTTCCGAATAACTCAAGTTTTATACCTTGCACATGGCAAAAAGTCCAAGTTTTATCAAACTGATATCAACTAATCATTAAAAAAATTTAAAATCACAAACGAAAACCTATTTAAGCGACGTTAAAAATGGTTTAAGTGCGGTTTGACACGGGCTTAACTTTTTTAATTCTCAATTCAGAAACCGGGAGTATGTCAAGTTCTGCATTAAGTGTTTTTATCTAATAAGTAATTTATCAAACAATAGCATCAGCCGATATTATTAGATTTTATTAAAGACATATAGCGTAATTCACTTAATATATTATAATATGATAAATGATGACAATAACAACACCTTTCAGAGGATTATGATGTAAGATGTATCAACAGAATGTACCTATATATCATAAATATTGACCACACAATCATAACCATATTTCAAAATTCAAAAACGACGTCTCACTATAAAATTGAATATTGTGGAACGGCAATTCTTACCTGTTAAGAGTACCATAATGGTTCGGTCTCAGCATTTTCCTATTACGACTTTAAACGACAATATATCAGGATAGGTGTCTCCAACAAAACGAACCAATAATACATTTTTTTCGCTCTTTCTCCTCTTGTAGTGGACATGAAATGCCCTCATTTTATTGTACATTCCCACGACCTATTTTATGAATAGAAAGGAAGTATTATTGTAACTGAATAGATTTAAAACAATAATATCGGTGAATGTTGCAAGAACAGTTATAATAATATTTTTGAAACTGTAACCTATCTAAAGTATTCATCTTAATCGAAACATCAAATAATTATGTAGATATAAATTTTAATAGGCACATTACTAGTCCTATCATAAATTAAAACGTTATTAATGTCTGCATTGCAGGATATATACCTTTTCCTCAATAGAAGCAATTATGAATCAAAGTATTAGCGACGCACGTAATATTTGGTTTCTTAAAATGACTTCCTCAAAAGATTTCATTAGACTACGTTTCAAAGAAAAAAAAAGTACTTTAGCATGTATACTACATAATAATAAAAAAAACATAACAAACAAAACAGATACAATTACAAAATTTAAGATATTAACACAAACAAACAAAAGCAATGTAGGATCATTAATTTCGCTAAGTAAGAACACGACACGTTTTTATTACGAAATTTAATGATATTGAAGTATGTACCTACACTGTAAAGTTAGTTAAGTTGGTTTACAACTGATATCACTAAATGATTAACACATTTTAAACAACTTACAAAGTTTGTTCGAATAAAAAATAAAAGTATTACCACATTCAAACATCAAAAAATTATAAATGATCGTGACTTTGAATGTGAGTGATGTGAGTTTTATATGATAACATTTTTATGTATTTAATACCATTCCATACGTAGAACACTATATATGTATCAAAATTATTAAAGCTTGTAGAATATGTTTATCTATCTGGTTTTTAATAATGTGAGGCATTTTTAATTATTTAAAATTTTTGATTTAATACTATTTGAAATATCATCAATAAAAATAATATAAAATAAAGGTCCCAAATGCGATCCTTGTGGGACTCCAGATGGAACATTTCTATATTAATTGATGTCCATTTAAGGCAAACAGTTGGGGATGATTTCTTATGTATGATTCGTAATACCTTAAAAGTAATCCATGTATAATAATATCTTGACGACTTTCTCGTACGCACACACAACTGCCAATAGCAATTAAATTAGGGGAACTATATCCATTAGGATAAAAACCTTCTTGTTTTCTTCCGTGTATTAAAAACAATAATTAGTGGTGTACAGCTGACGCCGACAGACGTATTGAGATCACTTGGACCGCGAGTTAATGCGACGCCGCGCGGCTGCAGGGAGGCACATTCATGAACACAAACTAAAAAACAACCACGTCCGATCGCTCCGTGATTCAAAGTACCGTCTCTCATTGTTACGTTGTACTAATAATGAATTCATTAAATGTTCCACGATATTTAATAAGTAAAAAACGACATGACATAAACTTTATGATGACCGTGTTCTTGATTTTTTCGACTAATTCAAATGAGATGGTGTTACGATGGATAGTAGATATAATTCTGTATTATTTTTTTGGCGTGTTTGCTTTGTTAAATGACAATCAGAGAATATAATTGAGATGTCTTAGTGCTTGTATTGTTAATAATATTTTAAGTATAACAATTGATTAGGAGAAAGTGGAGGAGAAAGATAACAATAACAATTGGAAATACATCCAAAATCTTGGGATATAAGATACATTGAACAGCATATTAATCAAAATATTTGAAAATCCTTTAGACACCTATGTTGATTTTATATTCTACAATCTCAGCCACACAAAGTGAATAAAACAAATCTTTTAGTTTCCCAAATATTCCAGGAATTGAATCTTATCACCGTCGTTAAGGGTCTGACCCTCCACGTTTATCTCTCGATGAACCACAATACGGGCTAACAAACGCTCTCGCGATAGGTGCGCCTACGCATCAACTATGATTTGTGACACCACTGTATATTACCTGACGGTTACAAACTATTCTTATAAGGGCATTTCAAGGATGGCATCAACACTTTTTATGGTGACAACTTATTTAAGTCTTTATTGAAGCAATTAAGTTGATGTGACACACTTTGGTCTAATTTACGTAAACACATTTTTATCTTAATATCTTATAGTGTAAAGAATTAGTAATTTGAATTTATTATATTTATCTCAATACTGGGTTTAGAACATTTGCACATATATGAACCTTTATAATTTGATGATAGAAAGCTCTTTTGTTATCAATAATATAAAAATATTGAGTATGATGATTTTATGAAGAAATCAATAGTAATATTAACAGGCCACATTATTCGAATCAGTTAACGATAAATTTTAAACAATTATATTTAAGTTTAAAATTATATCTAACTCGCCTTATCACATTACTGGTTATGTGACCCTCTCTGACAGGCTATAACCATTACAGACTTAGCAGTCCTCTATTTAACTCAATTGATTTATAGTCCATGAGCCCATCACATAATTAACTTTTACGACCCTGCGTTACTTTGTGTTTCATTCATACTACAGCTATATTAATATATAACATATTCTTCAATTTCAGAATGCTTATCTGTTTCTGTAATAGGTATTGTTAAGAGCAACTTAAATATAACGACCTACAGAAACAAACAAAAAGTTATTAACTTCATTATTCAATGCCATTATAATACGTTTATAATCTCATTACTCTCAATGTTTACGCTTAAAAATAAACTTTTGATTATTGGGTACAATAATAAATCTTGTTTTGCTCGGGGGATATTTTTATTAGTTTTTTAGAGTAGCGTATTAAAAATGTTAATTCGCTCATATATTTCCATAAACATCTTATGGTTTAATCGGTTTATGACACGCGTGCATCAGATGTTCAAGATCTATGGATCTCTCCATAGTTTCGTAATTTGTGTAAGAATGTGGAGATCGTCTGGAACTGGTTTCTTGGACGTTTCCCATCTCTCGTGCTGAACGTGTTTTAATGACTTATGAATTGCCGAATGCGTGATGATGTGTTTGATAAGTGTTCATATTTTATTGTTTTCTTTATTTTTATAGCTGTTACCAATCTGATGTATTTTTTCTAAGTATAATAATAATATTAACCATAAACTTGCAAAATAAAAAATTTATAATTTAAGCTATGGTATTAATTATCATATCACCTCGATTTAATTTTACGGAAGGGCACAGGGGAGTTTTAATGATATTCAAATCGAAAGTAACAAAAAAGGCTAAACACACCAAAACACAGAATACTGACCTTTACATTCATTAGCATCTCTGACGGTGGCGCGTCCCCAGGGTCTGTCGAAATGAAACGGCTTGCAGCGCTCGCAGTCGCGGCCGGCGGTGTTGTGCTTGCAGTCACAGACCAGCTGCTGCGTAGCACCCTCCTGCTGCATCACACACCGGGAAGCATGACCGTTACACTTGCATCTCCCGCCCACTGCGAAGTCCGAAACAGCATAATGCTGCGTCCCTGGAGCCGCCTGCTTTTTAGGGTCAATCTCATCCCCTTCGTTCACCATATGCAACCGGTTAAACACAACCCTCACATCCGTCGCGGTCACCCAATCTTGCAACACCGGTGACACATCAAAGTTCGCAGCACTCGGACGGCCTTCTAACGTGCTGAATGCCAACCGTGACCCAGCTGCATTATCTCCTGCCAATCTATGCGAATCTGAACACCTGGCCTCTTGCTCGTTGGCAGCTGTAACAGTAGCCTTATTAGGTCTTCCGTATACTCTACGACACTGGCTGGAGTAGAACTGGAAGGGTTGCCAAGTGACGCCGTAGTCAGCACTCTTGTATATCGCGACAGAATCAGGCCGAGCCGCTTTAGGACAAAATTGGAGACTGACGTATGTTAGCTCATATTTCTTTCCCAATGATAGGGTTAAGGAAGAAACCGGGAGTATGTCAAGTTCTGCATTAAGTGTTTTTATCTAATAAGTAATTTATCAAACAATAGCATCAGCCGATATTATTAGATTTTATTAAAGACATATAGCGTAATTCACTTAATATATTATAATATGATAAATGATGACAATAACAACACCTTTCAGAGGATTATGATGTAAGATGTATCAACAGAATGTACCTATATATCATAAATATTGACCACACAATCATAACCATATTTCAAAATTCAAAAACGACGTCTCACTATAAAATTGAATATTGTGGAACGGCAATTCTTACCTGTTAAGAGTACCATAATGGTTCGGTCTCAGCATTTTCCTATTACGACTTTAAACGACAATATATCAGGATAGGTGTCTCCAACAAAACGAACCAATAATACATTTTTTTCGCTCTTTCTCCTCTTGTAGTGGACATGAAATGCCCTCATTTTATTGTACATTCCCACGACCTATTTTATGAATAGAAAGGAAGTATTATTGTAACTGAATAGATTTAAAACAATAATATCGGTGAATGTTGCAAGAACAGTTATAATAATATTTTTGAAACTGTAACCTATCTAAAGTATTCATCTTAATCGAAACATCAAATAATTATGTAGATATAAATTTTAATAGGCACATTACTAGTCCTATCATAAATTAAAACGTTATTAATGTCTGCATTGCAGGATATATACCTTTTCCTCAATAGAAGCAATTATGAATCAAAGTATTAGCGACGCACGTAATATTTGGTTTCTTAAAATGACTTCCTCAAAAGATTTCATTAGACTACGTTTCAAAGAAAAAAAAAGTACTTTAGCATGTATACTACATAATAATAAAAAAAACATAACAAACAAAACAGATACAATTACAAAATTTAAGATATTAACACAAACAAACAAAAGCAATGTAGGATCATTAATTTCGCTAAGTAAGAACACGACACGTTTTTATTACGAAATTTAATGATATTGAAGTATGTACCTACACTGTAAAGTTAGTTAAGTTGGTTTACAACTGATATCACTAAATGATTAACACATTTTAAACAACTTACAAAGTTTGTTCGAATAAAAAATAAAAGTATTACCACATTCAAACATCAAAAAATTATAAATGATCGTGACTTTGAATGTGAGTGATGTGAGTTTTATATGATAACATTTTTATGTATTTAATACCATTCCATACGTAGAACACTATATATGTATCAAAATTATTAAAGCTTGTAGAATATGTTTATCTATCTGGTTTTTAATAATGTGAGGCATTTTTAATTATTTAAAATTTTTGATTTAATACTATTTGAAATATCATCAATAAAAATAATATAAAATAAAGGTCCCAAATGCGATCCTTGTGGGACTCCAGATGGAACATTTCTATATTAATTGATGTCCATTTAAGGCAAACAGTTGGGGATGATTTCTTATGTATGATTCGTAATACCTTAAAAGTAATCCATGTATAATAATATCTTGACGACTTTCTCGTACGCACACACAACTGCCAATAGCAATTAAATTAGGGGAACTATATCCATTAGGATAAAAACCTTCTTGTTTTCTTCCGTGTATTAAAAACAATAATTAGTGGTGTACAGCTGACGCCGACAGACGTATTGAGATCACTTGGACCGCGAGTTAATGCGACGCCGCGCGGCTGCAGGGAGGCACATTCATGAACACAAACTAAAAAACAACCACGTCCGATCGCTCCGTGATTCAAAGTACCGTCTCTCATTGTTACGTTGTACTAATAATGAATTCATTAAATGTTCCACGATATTTAATAAGTAAAAAACGACATGACATAAACTTTATGATGACCGTGTTCTTGATTTTTTCGACTAATTCAAATGAGATGGTGTTACGATGGATAGTAGATATAATTCTGTATTATTTTTTTGGCGTGTTTGCTTTGTTAAATGACAATCAGAGAATATAATTGAGATGTCTTAGTGCTTGTATTGTTAATAATATTTTAAGTATAACAATTGATTAGGAGAAAGTGGAGGAGAAAGATAACAATAACAATTGGAAATACATCCAAAATCTTGGGATATAAGATACATTGAACAGCATATTAATCAAAATATTTGAAAATCCTTTAGACACCTATGTTGATTTTATATTCTACAATCTCAGCCACACAAAGTGAATAAAACAAATCTTTTAGTTTCCCAAATATTCCAGGAATTGAATCTTATCACCGTCGTTAAGGGTCTGACCCTCCACGTTTATCTCTCGATGAACCACAATACGGGCTAACAAACGCTCTCGCGATAGGTGCGCCTACGCATCAACTATGATTTGTGACACCACTGTATATTACCTGACGGTTACAAACTATTCTTATAAGGGCATTTCAAGGATGGCATCAACACTTTTTATGGTGACAACTTATTTAAGTCTTTATTGAAGCAATTAAGTTGATGTGACACACTTTGGTCTAATTTACGTAAACACATTTTTATCTTAATATCTTATAGTGTAAAGAATTAGTAATTTGAATTTATTATATTTATCTCAATACTGGGTTTAGAACATTTGCACATATATGAACCTTTATAATTTGATGATAGAAAGCTCTTTTGTTATCAATAATATAAAAATATTGAGTATGATGATTTTATGAAGAAATCAATAGTAATATTAACAGGCCACATTATTCGAATCAGTTAACGATAAATTTTAAACAATTATATTTAAGTTTAAAATTATATCTAACTCGCCTTATCACATTACTGGTTATGTGACCCTCTCTGACAGGCTATAACCATTACAGACTTAGCAGTCCTCTATTTAACTCAATTGATTTATAGTCCATGAGCCCATCACATAATTAACTTTTACGACCCTGCGTTACTTTGTGTTTCATTCATACTACAGCTATATTAATATATAACATATTCTTCAATTTCAGAATGCTTATCTGTTTCTGTAATAGGTATTGTTAAGAGCAACTTAAATATAACGACCTACAGAAACAAACAAAAAGTTATTAACTTCATTATTCAATGCCATTATAATACGTTTATAATCTCATTACTCTCAATGTTTACGCTTAAAAATAAACTTTTGATTATTGGGTACAATAATAAATCTTGTTTTGCTCGGGGGATATTTTTATTAGTTTTTTAGAGTAGCGTATTAAAAATGTTAATTCGCTCATATATTTCCATAAACATCTTATGGTTTAATCGGTTTATGACACGCGTGCATCAGATGTTCAAGATCTATGGATCTCTCCATAGTTTCGTAATTTGTGTAAGAATGTGGAGATCGTCTGGAACTGGTTTCTTGGACGTTTCCCATCTCTCGTGCTGAACGTGTTTTAATGACTTATGAATTGCCGAATGCGTGATGATGTGTTTGATAAGTGTTCATATTTTATTGTTTTCTTTATTTTTATAGCTGTTACCAATCTGATGTATTTTTTCTAAGTATAATAATAATATTAACCATAAACTTGCAAAATAAAAAATTTATAATTTAAGCTATGGTATTAATTATCATATCACCTCGATTTAATTTTACGGAAGGGCACAGGGGAGTTTTAATGATATTCAAATCGAAAGTAACAAAAAAGGCTAAACACACCAAAACACAGAATACTGACCTTTACATTCATTAGCATCTCTGACGGTGGCGCGTCCCCAGGGTCTGTCGAAATGAAACGGCTTGCAGCGCTCGCAGTCGCGGCCGGCGGTGTTGTGCTTGCAGTCACAGACCAGCTGCTGCGTAGCACCCTCCTGCTGCATCACACACCGGGAAGCATGACCGTTACACTTGCATCTCCCGCCCACTGCGAAGTCCGAAACAGCATAATGCTGCGTCCCTGGAGCCGCCTGCTTTTTAGGGTCAATCTCATCCCCTTCGTTCACCATATGCAACCGGTTAAACACAACCCTCACATCCGTCGCGGTCACCCAATCTTGCAACACCGGTGACACATCAAAGTTCGCAGCACTCGGACGGCCTTCTAACGTGCTGAATGCCAACCGTGACCCAGCTGCATTATCTCCTGCCAATCTATGCGAATCTGAACACCTGGCCTCTTGCTCGTTGGCAGCTGTAACAGTAGCCTTATTAGGTCTTCCGTATACTCTACGACACTGGCTGGAGTAGAACTGGAAGGGTTGCCAAGTGACGCCGTAGTCAGCACTCTTGTATATCGCGACAGAATCAGGCCGAGCCGCTTTAGGACAAAATTGGAGACTGACGTATGTTAGCTCATATTTCTTTCCCAATGATAGGGTTAAGGATACATTATCTGGTGGTGAATCGTAGGATGCGGTCGGGAGGGCAGCGGAACGCCAACAGGTAACATCGTTGGGATTGTTGAGGTCAGTGAGGTGTTGTGGTAGTTGACGGCGGTCGGATCTGGCGGCGTCGCAGACCCGACAAGCGGAGTCGGGAGGCTGGTCACCGGGCGGATCGCAGAGACGTTCAGGACCCCGACGGCCACAAACAGAGGATACGATAACTGGGGCCCCGAAAGCGGCGTTGACGAAGTCGGGGATGCAACGGCGGGGGCGGCCGTCCTCATAGCAGGGATCGGGCGGGGAGGCCGCGAGCGCCAGGGCCGCGGCGGCGAGGAGGGCCAGCGCGCGGGCGGGCATCGCACTAACTCACTACACACTCACAAAACACGTGCGCGCCGGTCGGAGGCCGCCGGCTGACTGCCGCTTGCTAGCCGCTAGCCGGCCGGCGAGCGGGGCGCGGAGCTTTGCTGAGCTTTTTCTTGCACATATTGAGCGACTTTGTTGTTGGTGAAAGTTTGTTACTATTTATCACGCAAATAGATAACGCAATGGCAACAGGTAGCGTATTATTTTATTTTGTTACAGGTACCTGAAATGACATTGTTGCGTAAACACATTTTCTATATTGTTTTCATATTGTTGTTAGTTATACATAAAACAACTACCTACATATGTTAAATACAAGACATTCACATTTCACAAAATGAATCTAAAAATATTATCAAACTTAATGATCTGGTTAATGTTACTACTTATCTATAACAAAAAGCCGATTAAAATGGTCTTATTTTTTAAATTGATAACACGTTCCCCCATTGTCTTCGTTAGCTTTCCACGTTTCTAATTTATTTCTCATCTTCACAAGATTGTACATCTCTCTCCTAAACACTTTTTTTTAATCGTCGTCACTTCAAGATTCAGCCCTTTCTTATCTCACACATCATATATCACACACTCTATCCGGCATTCCTTCTGTTTCCCTCTTCGTACATTTTCCTGAAGTCCAATTCTATATGTGTAGTTTTATATACGCTCTGTATTAGCGAAAAAGTAATAAGTGCTTAAAAAAATTCGTCAGTCCTGTTAGGTCCCGGGTAGCTCAGTGGTTAGAGCAGTTGTTCGGATTGCGAATGGTTC
This sequence comes from Diatraea saccharalis, assembly GCA_918026875.4. Lineage (NCBI taxonomy): Eukaryota > Metazoa > Arthropoda > Insecta > Lepidoptera > Crambidae > Diatraea > Diatraea saccharalis. The sequence goes on from OU893337.1 coordinate 15,146,628, forward strand.
AAATGGGTTCAAATCCCATTTCGGTGTTCCAAAGTGGTATTTTTAAGAATTTTTCATTAAGGATAATTTTGAATATTCTTTTAATTTTATCAAAATCACATGCGTGAAGATTATCTGTGCATTAGAGCCAGTGTCAGATCCTAACTTCACTGAACATAAATTATGGAGAATGGGTTTTCCGAAAATACACAAAGTTCACTTTTTGTGTCATTCTCACATCGATATAAAACAAAGTATGTTTTTATATCACATTCAATTCCATATTATTTTAATAGTCATTAAAAGTAACTATACCACTCAGACAAAGTCGCGGGCAAAAGCTAATTTTGTAAAATATCTGTATGAGAAACAAATAAAGATTGTTTTAATTTGGACATATACTTTTTAAAAATATTCTACATTTACAAATCATAAAATATTATTAAAAATCTGTCATAATTAAAAATCTCCCATGGTATCTTAGTGTGAACACTGTCATCTCTAGACGGCGCGGGGTCTTTAAAACGCGGAACTCTACGCATTACCTGAACACCGAACCATAAACACCCCTCCTCAATTTCTATGCCCCACTATCAACCAGATTTATTGCTTACTATAATTATTAGTATCACAATAAAATTCGTCTTCTGTGACTGTTTTGTGATTAAATATGATTTGAAGTTTATTTGACTACAGTTTAACAAATCACACTCGATTCGATAAATGTTGTATGTTCTATACCTAATATTCACCAGGCCTTCTTTATGAATGCTTAAAGAGGATGGGTCATAACCCTCCACGCTAGCCTAATGCAGATTGGGGGGTATTAACGATTTTAAAAGCATACAGTACCAACGGTTTAACGTGCCTTCCGAAGCACGGAGTGGCGATATAATAATAAATTCTGGTCACCCAACCCGTGACCGACTTTTGCGAAAGTTGCTTAACAACAATGATCGCGGACCGCGGTGTTTATCACTACACTACCGACCTACTCTTATCGTTGTCATGGTCATCGTCACCAACATATTAATATCCTCATTTTTATTGATGAAATAAGTCTACTTTGAAATTTATTTCCTAAACTTTTGGAATAATAAATGTTTATTTTAAATGTCTACTCAACTCAACAGGTCTACAAAAAATCTTATTTTATACCTTGTATTCTAATTTATTTCTGACAATAATTTGGTGTAATATTCTATTTCAATTTACTTCTGACAATAATTTGTTATAGAAATAATTTCTTCGATGCCAAAATGAAAACAAACCATATGATGTTGTAGCTAGCTGCATAGTTATCCCGCACAACTCATTACAACTAAATAAATAGGATTTTACGTAATAATCTTTACCTCAGCGAAAGGCTCGATTATCGATATTTGAAGTTGTGAACGCAAAAAATCCGTAAAACAACTGTGTAGTAGTATTTATTTAATTCTTGCCGAAACATTTGTTAATCATGAAGGTATGTTATTCACAATAAAAACTGTAAAAAAAAGGGTAAAAAAGGATTAGAATCGTATAAAAATAAATCGTACAAAGAGAACTTAAACTGTATTGTAATTTTATTCTATCTGCCGCTGAATATGGCATGGCAAAGTATATGTACTATATCATGTTCGGTTAGATCAACAGCCACATCTAAATAAAATTGCGTGGGCAGAGTACAAACTGCATCTATTAAACCAAAATGGCGGATGCAACAGATAATCATGCTAATTTAAAACGCTTTATTATTTTAGTTTTCTAGTCAGATCTAAAAAAGAAAGTGAAATAAACCATGTCTTTTATTACTATCGTAAAATTTTCAGATTTAATAGCTCTTTAAGTATGCGATCACAAGCTGACAAATTGTCACTATTTGGATGTACTGAGAATCTTAACGATTGATTTTATTAAATTATATTATAACTAGCTTTCCGCCAGCGGCTTAGCTCGTGTGGTCCCTAGGGAACTGTTTATTTAGATATCGATTTATATCATGACACTAACGCGACACGAATTATAATGACATGATTACAATGACAAATTGAATAGTAAACAATGGTTACTACGGTAACCTTTTAATTCCCTATACAAACTTCCACTCCCATTTTCATTCCTTTATTTGCTGTTTTTTGAAATAGTCTATGTTCGCTACATAGGAAGTAGTTTCCCTTAGGAGAAAGAATTTTTAAAACCATCTGGTTTGGGGGCCTAAACAAACAAATACAAACTCTCAAATCTTTCGTCTTTATAATAGTATAATCACTAATGGCATAGCCTAAATATATAAGTCCATGCTAATTATATTTTTAATTAATTACCTATAACAAAACCTCAAAAGCAATATTTCTTTAAAAAAGTAACTTTCAAACATTTATTTACTGATATTATGATTCTTTTGGTGTACAGTATTCGTAAATAAAAAAAGAACAATTATTAAGCTAAACAATTATTAAATATAAACAATTATTAAGAATAGGTTAGAACTGTGTCCAGCCTAAAATCGAGTAAACTATCTATATCATTTGTGTCTTTAAAAAATGTATATGCTACAGACGATTTTGTCTGGGATCTTTCTACTAAATGATGGTTCTTCTTTTTAATTATTGTATACGTACACAGAACACAGTTCTGTGGGTTTGTCGATCTGGCAATCCTATATGCGCCTAGGTAAGTACGTGTATACGTAAATATAAAAGGTGATTCTGACATTAAAAATTAAGAGTTTCAAATGTCAAAACAGCATACCTTAATCAAACGACTTATTGAAAAAAGAAGTTTATACAATTTTATGTCCTGCATAATACATTATGATATAAAAATTCTGCTATAAAAGGGTAACCCGAACCAAACACCTGTTTTTCTATCTACGTAATACAAATTTTAATATTTTTCCTAAATTATAACATTGATTCAAAGATTATGAATATTCTTTAATTCAACATTAATACCGACAAAAATAAATAACTTTAAATTTACAATGTTCAATTGAAATAAAAAAGCAAATTTAAACCTTTTGACCTTTCTATCAAATTATATAATAATTAACACAGACCATGTTTGTTTGTTCAAATGTCTATTATAAGAGTGAAAAGTCTCTTGTCCGCGTCTGTCCCGGACAATGTAACTCAATTAACAAGCTCTACCTTTCGGTGCGTGTAATTATACCCTTATCTCGTAGGACAGCGCCGGACACCGCCGGACGCGGCCGGACGGCGCGCTGGTAATTGCTCTTTGCCCGGGGGTAAAATCACAAAACGGTAGATTAAGTTCCTTCATCAAAACATAAATTATGTACAACCCTTACTTTATTATTTAAAGATAATAAAACAGAAGAATAACGTTAAATATATTAATTCATTCGATACAATCGTTTGAAACAATATATAAAAAATATGATAATATGGATAATAACCTTCGATAGGTATAACAAAGAGAAAAATCGTTTAAAATCGTATCCCGATTATTCAAAGACTCCTGGACCAATTTGGATTATTCTTATTTTACTCCAAATGGTACACTTCTCAAGTGGTACCTTCATATGTAAACATTTACAATCTACATAGGAACTTGACGAAATGAGATCACCTTAGGCAACCAATCACACTGTATCGTTGTACACTGTCGGCCGATACGACCCATGTAACGGAACTTAAATTCGACAGCGGCATCAGATAGGTGCACCCTTTTCACCGACCTTCACGTCCGTTTCCGATTCCTACGGGACGTCATTCGACACGTTCCTGTTTTGAATAAGCCAACTTTGTCAGGGATCCGATTAAATTTTGATTAATGCTCACCATTTTTGATTAAACTTTTATTGACTTACTGCCGAACGGTGATTTGATTTGCTACACGTTGAGTATTCGCAATAGATAAATTTTTATACTTTCGAGAATTTATTTTGGGTACCGCAAAAGGTGATATAATATACTCAGTCTAGCCAGCCCATATTGCTGGAGCAAAGGCGTTCCCAGTGAATACTACGGATTGGTAGTTGTTAACGACGAATTCGAGATAGTAAAATTTAGATCACCCATCCTACTACTAGCCCTTGGGAAGTTGCTTAACTTCGGCATTGTAGACCGATTGCCATCGAACTCCACAAACGAGAAAAATACAAGTAATATTTGAATTTGTCATTATTTATAAATATTCGCCTCAATCGGTGTTAAATAATGGAGTGGTGCGGATGTAATCAAGGAAATCGAGATAAGCAATAGATATGGCGCCTAATGCAATTTTTGAATCCCTCCATCCGCCTGGATATTGGAACAAATATTAGTCGAAAGTTTGTGTATCGGACTTTTGATAGATGCAATGAAACCTATTCTGTTTGAGACAGAATAAGGACGTCAGCATGGTATTCGAACAAACAGACAATTAAAGCAGTGTGAGAAAGAATTTAAAGAAATCCTGTAAAAACGTAGATTTTATATGGTGAAACATTATCTATTCTTGGTTAAAATTAGTTTTCTGGCAAAAGAATCGTATAAGCACATTGAAGCTTTACCGCAATTTACCACCATGTTTAAAGTAGAGAGAATACACATCGTAACATAGAAACAGGGAGGTGTCCGCCTTGTGAGAGGACAATGCCAGGATCTAGTCACAGTATAGTAATTGTAAACACAGTACATTAAGCAGTGGAGTTACTACTTGTCGATAGAGTAACAACTTAGAGAATGTGGCTTATTCAAAATTCTTTCATTTGGTTGTCATACAAATCAATTCGTCGTATATTTTTCATCTCATTTCAAATTTTGATTTAGTAAATATATATATTTTTTTAAATAAAATGTAGATCTTCCTCCTTTTAAAAGATGCTTCTAATGCATTCAAAAAGAGTAACAGTGACACAATATATCTCGAGTTCGAAATCTTCTTCGAGAATTTAAAAAAGGCACTTTGTAATTATGACGGAAAATGTTAAGGATTAAATAACTGTATTTTTATGTGTATTTTGTATATTTATATGTGTACAATAAAGAATATTCTACTTATATATCTAAAAACAATGATTGTCTTTGTTTGTTCTTCAATCACAACAAAGACAAATAATTACCTTTATCCTGGATTAATGATAGTTACTATAATTAAGTAATATATTAATTTTATCAATATATTAATTCTATGTTTCCTTGTTTGTTCTTCAATCACAACAAAGACAATTAATTACCTTTATCCTGGATCAATAATAGTTACTATTATACCTGCCAACAGTTTCCGGAAATTCTTGCAACTGAAATCTAAGACAAAGATAACTATTTTTATTAATGAATTTCAGGAAGCAAATTACTTTTTATAGTGAAAGCAGCATTTAGATATACTGCTCGTGCAATAATACTGTGACCTAGGCCTGGGGCACATTTGCGTAATGAGCAACGAAATGACACATATTTACTGTGCCTATTGTCTCTGGTTCAGTGTCATTGACTTTCGACGTTCACAGTCCGCATCCACGCAATGCTAAACTATAAACTATTATCCCATCAAAACATAACATAAAAACGCACAAGCCTCACAACGCAATTCCTTTGCAGCTATCCAACCTTATGATAGACCTAGGAATACGTAACAAACGCCCACACACATTAATCACCTAAGTACTTTTAAACCAATAAAGACACAGAGCCAATAATATTTAATATTTTTTAATATTTAATCAAATATTTAAAAAAATCTATCAATAACTTTAGATAGATTTTTATGTAACAAAGCCCTAAATCTTTTCGATAAATCATATGATCAATCTATTCGGTGAATGTATCTTCAATAAGTCGTTTATATTCAGAATACAACTAAAGTTGACATTGATTAGACATAAACAGACTTATCCACTACATCACCAAGCTACACTACATATGCCTGACCGCATATAAATACTGAAGGATCAACTTAGCCCTTGTCTCTTATATATCGATCATTATACCTATGGATATATTAACGAAGCCCATTTGGTTCCGTTTGTTGGCCGTTCGTTGGTCCACTCTGTACGCCACATAGATTTATATATCTAAGGTATGCATAATTACAATAAACCGTTGTAACTAGGTATATTATTTGTATTCTGAATTGCTCAATAAAGTATTATTATTAATTATGTCTAAACGTAAATCTTTGGTAAATGTTTGTAAAGTTTTCTTTGGTTTGTTTTACTAAGCAACACATTGAGAGATGTTTTCAAAATGCTCTTAATTCATAATGTTTGATTTTTTCTTAATAAAATTTAACATAATTTTGTATAAAATTAAAAAAAAACAAAATTATCTTTGTAAGCATAATATAACAGTTTTCAAAATTTGGAGCCTATAGCCTGGTCTGCTATAAATACCTTAGAATTTTGATGATCTACGAGCAAGTTAGACAAAATTAAGGTATTTTTAATTGCAATAATTCTTAAAGTACTGGTTTAAATTAAATGTGATTTGGAAAAGTGCCTCGTTATATGATGCCCTATTGGCCACATTTAGGCTTCTAGTTTACTCCACAATGAAGTTACAGAAGGTCAAAATGGTATGGCAGTTCCCTTTTTACTTTTATGCTAGACTTGGCGGAGCACCTCCGTGGCCCCAGATATTTTTGACTAACATGCCGTTTTCAAGATGTCACCATCTCTGAGTCTCCGGGTTCAATTCCCGGTCGGATCAATGTAGAAAACAAACTTTTCTATATTGTATCGGGTCTGGATGTTGTGGTGTCTTATACTAGTAACAGCATTTAAGTATACAAAAGCTTTTGTTCATTACCTTCGGTGTACAACTGAATGAAAGCATAAGTAATTTATTTGAAACTAATCTATAAAATCAGCAAATCTTGTAGTGGACCACAATCACTATCTCATTGCTCGCTAGAGGCAATGCAGCTAGCTTACCTATGCTTAAAGTTATCACACAAATATCTTTATTTATACATATCAAAAAAAGAAACTGCCATTGTTCTTAAATGAGACTATACAAAATCACTATATCTGTATGTTCTTTGTCATATATTATACTTTATATAAATCATATAGATTTTGGCAATATATCACAGAATATCTCAAGTAGAAGTACCAAATATACATTATATTTGGCATATAAGTATATATGTAATATAAATACTATCCTTCTGCCAGGAGCTTCGCCTGCGTGATCTAGTTTTAAATCCAGAAATAAGAAAATTCCATAAAAACTTTCATCCCCTAATTTACCCCATTAGGGGTTGAATTTCATAAAATGCTGTCTTAGCGTGGACCTACGTTCTAAAAAGAACCCGCATGCGAAATTTGAAAGTCCTCGCAAATGTAGTGACGAAGTTTCATACAAATGTCTACCCCTAATTTACCCCCTTAGGGGTTGAATTTCATAAAATCCCTTCTTAGTGAGCACCTACGTCCTAAAAAGAACCCGCATGCAGTATTTGAAACTCCTAGCACTTGTAGTTTCTGAGATTTTGTGATGAGTGAATGACCTTTCGCTTTTATATATATAGTATAAACCCTTTAACAATCTTCTGCTTTATTAATTACTTACTGTTTTTTGACTTCGCCAAGATAAATTATAAGTTATGTGCTTTGCGTGAGATGTAGCTTCACGTAAGTGAAAGAACTTTTATGATCAGATCAGCATTTTTGGAATATAACCCTCTATAAACAAAGTTTCAAAGTTTAACTCTTTATAATACCAGTATAGATTATTGTAAATAAGTCTTTTTTCCATCAAAAGAACAAACGCTATCGGGTTATTGCTTCGACGAACGAGTTAAATTCTTGAAGTCTTCTAAATGTCTATGGGGTGAGCTTTCAAGTATTAAGATTGTGAAGTAACAAGTTTAGTTGTTTTCTCTACATAAAAAGTCGGTGTTCGTAATGTAGGATAAGCAATAAGTTCGCGTAAGTAATTGCTGACTAAACTCGGACGGTCCGACGCACTAGACGTTTTTGCTACCAAACCATAAACGAGAGGTTTGCATAGAGTAGACAACGAAAATGTTATTTAAAAATATATAAATGGTTACGAAGGTGAGGCAATTTTCGAAAAAGCCGGTCATCAGACGATCTTCAGTCTATTAATGTATCCACTTCTAGGGACGGGCCTTGCCTATAAATGGAATGAAATAGAGAGAGCAAGTCATAACCCACAGAACAGTTATTCTTAGAAACTAATATTAAAGATATATAGATATTATTGCTTTCACAGATATAAATATTAGTGTTTATTATATATATCCTAAATATGTATACCAGAGGATCTATTGTGTTCGTATAGATTTACTTAATTTAGGAAAATTCTGAAATTCCTATTATCATATTCGTGCATATTATCTACGCATAAAGGAATTGTCTACCTACACTGCCCTATCCCTGTTATATCATAAATTATCAGAAATCACCTGTTTATGGAGTCACGTTCGAGATTCGCAATTACACAAAATTTCATTTTCGGAGAAAAGTAAGGCCCTAAAACCGGTAATTCAGTAGGTAGAGAACTCGCTCATATAACAAAAGGTCGTTGGTTCGACTCCAGCCAGGTATCTGAAATAGTTTTGTTTTTCAAATATTTGTAGGAAAAAATATTTTTATCTAATCCAATATCCTCAAAGATATATTTTTCATTGATTGCAATCAAAAACATAAATTTTCCATTGAAGCTCTGTCGCTAACTACACTATGCAGTCGCCCATACACAGGTAATAGCTACGATTAGTCGCCTGTGCGCGCGCGCAAGTTTTTGCAGCCGGCAATATGTCAGCCGATAACACTGCGTGGCTTATATGGACACCCGGCGATCTGAGATTGCGATGTAAGTACGTTTGTCCTTCACTCATATCTTTTGTCCTTGAAAAATGAACCCTAACTTGTGATTTTTTTTTGTTTCGTTACATTTGTAATTTATCGATCGAGTAGTATAATGACATAATAAATAAAAAAATAACGCTGTGCTTCTACCTAGAATTAGCGACCCTGTCCGTCTACGGACCATTGATAAATCTCCGTCTAGAGTTTTACTATCTAGCGGTGAAAGTCACATCGAAATCCGTCAAATGGTTTAGGCTTACACTGAATTATGAATACACAGATGAAAATGCATAACCGCCCGTTTCAAACTGGCTAATAATGCGTGCGCTTTTACAACCCAAAATTTTCAGACTTGTTTTACCTTAGTTTGAGCCGAAACCTAACAGACAAATTGTATGGCAGAAGCATTTTAATATACACTGCGAAAATAAAATATTTTATGGGTATCTAAGAATTCACTTCATGCTTTTTCCCTAATCGTGTGGCATGTTTAGTGGTCATAACAGACCTTCGCCGATAGATATAAACCTTACCATTTATCCGGGTGTAGTCTCAGTATCGGTGGCGCGTCACGTTCGTTAGCAGATAAAACCGTATCAGTATGCACTGCCGTCACATTTGAGAATGTCTCACAAAAAACTGTGCACTAGCACGAGCCGCAGAAATGTTAAATAAATACAGTGAAATGGTCTTAAAGCGTTGTCATAATTGGAAATGTTCGTGCGTTCAAACGATTTCGTCGTACGATGATATTAAACGCACATAACTGTTAACAGTGTCATAATTTAATCCACGAATGTAAGAAATGTTTAAAACAATATATGGTGTTCGTATATCTTTGTTAAGAATCTTAGTTGTAGTAAGAGATGGCAACGTAGGTGAAGACCCCATTAGACCATCGTACGGTGGGCATCGTGCGATTCATTAAGAACTCTCTTATGTCAAAGCAAGATGATATCGCATTGTTGGTTTGGACAAGCACTAGTCAATTTATGACGGCTCCATAATAATGTAAATAATATTTATTAGTCATAACATTCTACCATTTTTAATAACGTATATAAAAATTTATTCGCACAATTTTGTTGGTACGTTTGGAATTAAGATTAATAAACTCTGTACACAGCGGTAAGTTCTGTGTTCAAATTCAGGAACAAAATTCTAAATAATATAATCCGCCAACGCACAAAAGTTCCGGACCTAAGGAAATGAATTACGAAATTCAAATGGCAATGGACAGGATAAGTACACTATAAAGATGATGACATATCGTGACATAAGATCTTGCACTGGAGACAGGTACAACAATGCAAAGTAAAAGCAGGCACCACTGAGATGGTGAAATAATATGAATAAGATGGCAGAGGGCCTACTAAGACAATAGAACTTGATAGTAGGATAATCTTCGTTCCATTTTGTGGCATTCTCATTGGTTCAAATAAAAAAACCGACCTCAAACTTCAAAAAAGTCTCAACTTTTAGTCAAAAACATACACTTTCTATATTGTCTCTTGTTGTTCTTTTAGAATCTTTCATAATACAAGAACTTAACTACTAAGGATTTGAACAATGTAGGCGATGTTATCTAATATCAAAATAATTATCAATAAAATGACTTAAAAAATATATTATATTTGTTTCAGTAAACGTTTGCGGATCTGTGATACCCTAAAGTAGTCGTAAAAACCAATTAGCATAAAAAGGAACCACTCTATAATGTGTATTCCCCCTCGCAGACATTATAATTGCGAGGGATCGTCACTACACTTTTAATTAGAAAACGTATCACTACGAAAATGTTTATCTAGTGTTTCTTAAGCGCTCTGTAAACGATTTTTGTTGTATGTCTTTTACGTTTACTTCAAGCGATAGGACAAACACAAACAATAAAAAAATCTCCCTTGGTCGTACGAAAAATCTCAAATATAGATTCTATGTTTAAGATATTATATACACGGAAGTCTTCAGTTCTAGCATTTTTATTATTAGCTTACTGATTCCAATATGTATTTTATATTTCGCTAGAATCCATTTCAATCGTCGATATTATTCTAAAATAAATATTAAGAGGACATAAAATGATTGCGAAAGGCGAATTGCGCAGTATTAAGGACTGAACTTTAAAACAGTTTCCGAGTAACATTAACGTAATCAAGGGAAATGTAGAGACCTCCTTATTATGCAAAAAAATGTGTTAGGATAATAGCACAAATAGACAATACTTAATCTCGTATACTTTTTTTTATCAAATTTAACTTGCTCACGCTCCCGTCCGTATATATTTACGACATTTGCTTATTACATATATGTATACAAGACAATATTCATATAAGACACAAAAATAGATTATACTTACCGCAATCTACAATTAAAATGCTAAATACAAGCCCTTACTATATGTCATTAAAATATATAATAAACTACCAAATCTTAATGGACGTTTGTACAATTTACCGTAAATTTCCTTATCAAAATGGTATAGATAAATACAATGAAAAATGGAAATATGTTGAATTTAAGAGGTATCTTTGTAATATTATTGTATCGAAAACATTTTATAAATCCATGTTTTACACCGCACCACACCGCAGAACTCTTAAAAATATGATCATAGTTTTCCCTTTCTGAATTACAGTTTATTTGGGCATTATTTCTTTATATAAAACCTATTGAAAATTCATGATTTCGGGTGTACGCGCTCTTAAAAGAGCACTGTAAACACGAAATTCACTAAACATATAAATCTTCAAACGGCAACAAGTGTTTTGGTATCATAATAAATGCTTAAGCAAGTACGGTTACACTCACTTTCATATTTAAAAACACGAGATATCAAACAAACAACATGAATAACTGATGTATCTATGACGTACGATTGTAATATTATTCACGACACAGAAACTTTCTAGTGTGATCTTCAAAAGTTAAACAATAGTTTTATTCGTGGTCCTTCGAGCCGAAACAATATAAGAAAGAAGGTAAAATATCTAACAGGAGATTACATTGGCTAATTCTGTTACACTATCAAGACTAAAAATCATGTCCTATTTTAACCTAAAAATTTAATAACGCGTCTTGTGATTTGATATATCTTAAAATGTAGCTTATTTTTACTTGTTTCATAACAGGAAATTAAATCTTAAAATAAAGCTCAGGTCAAAATTCTTAATTGTACTATGAAAACTACCCGAATACGATTCGGACCTTAAAATGACGGTTTGCTACGTTTTGTTTAATCTACTACGGAAAAATATTTTTTCGCAATAAACAGTCAAACTATAAAAGGCTTTGATTTTAAAGTAACTTCACAATTATCTCGAGTTTTGACAGCTATTATAACCCTAAATCATTATTTACAAATTACGAATCTCCTTGACCTCTTAATAAAAAGATGCTAAGGTATTATTCCGTTTTAAGCAAAAACTAATATAAATTGTTACTAATGATGGGTAGAAGCGACATTTAAAAAAACATGTGACAGGCCAATAAATATACGGAAAGTACGGAGCTAAGTATTAGATACATCAAACTAATAGTTTTTCTTAACGCAAATTAATAGTTTTTCTTAACGCATGTTAATCTAATAACAGATTGCAATCACAACGCCTTACGAACGCGGTGATTAGGTGAAGAGAGCAATTGTCTACGCTTGCCTTAGTAATGATTACAAAGGGATGCGTTAATGAGCCCGGAGTCTTATTTAGCGAGCTCTTCAATGTGATGCAAAAACAGTTATTAAAGTGAGACACACACAAGTATATGTGTTTATATCAGTATCTCATTTCAATCACCAGAATTGCATAGTGTTAGGTCATGCGTGTAAACATAGACGATATTTCATTTTCCAGAAGCAATAGGTAATAATAAAAAACATAAATAAATATTAGACAAACGGTCAGTTGCATCGAGTTAAGTTTAAAACGTCAATTAAGTTTCATTACGCCTTTAAGCTCTGTGACGGGTTCGATACTTAGGCAAATGAATAAAAGGCTGACTAAGCTTGAAAATTTGATTTATTAGAGGGTAGTAAGAAAAACCCTTTCCTGGGTTTTCCGTAATAGTAAAACTTTGTAGATACTTTTAGATTTACATTTTTCCATTTTTAATTTATAATAACTTTATTATTATTAGATCTATATAATTAAATTTATATGATAAAATTATAATATTCTCACCAAATGATTTTTTTACGAACTGACACTCATTAAAGAACATATTGGATTACTAAAAATATCAAATTACGAAAAGTGAATAATGAAAATAAATGATATTGAAGATCAAAGACAAAAAGTTTGATGCGGAAACCTAGGACGAAATAAACGATGGTACGATGCATCGTTGCACTTCTAGTGAACGTTAAATTTTTATCGGTAATCAGCCAGTTGCAGAAACGTCCATTAAATATTCATTAGTTAAAAGAGACATTACCCATACAATTTTGTCATTTATTTGTTTAAAAATGTAATTAAACCTTAATGGACGTTTGTGCAACTGACCTTTAAAGTCTGTTGAACAAACGTCTATTAAAATTGTCATTAGTTTAAAGCGACATTACCGACACGCATTTGAAAATCATTAGAGCTTAAAGACATCATTAAACCTTGATCTACGTTAGTGCAACTCACCGATGGTCACTTAAAACTAATGACAATTTTAATGGACGTTTGTGCAACTGGATGATAATCGCATAATAACATTACTCTAGCCCTGCGATTCTGTAAAAAACCAAACCCGAATTCGAATCCACTCAGGTTTCCGAATTCACTTCTAAAAGTGGCATCCGCTCAACCTTGAATTGGTTAGTGGCAAAGTGAAGTGAGTTTCGAAATGACATAGGAATAGAATATCTAAGTCACTTATATTCAATCAATTTTGTTTTGTATTTTTATACAAAAAATGGAATCAATAGAATTTCTACACTCAATGACGTGAACATCGGACACATGAGTGAATTGGAACTCGAATCTGGATTCTTACAGAATCGCAGGGCTGATCACAAATTAAGTAGGTATATAAAGCATTTATGTTAAGGAAATGTGAGAAAATGAAGGTACCACAACATCCACGAACTGCCCCGGTTATTATAGAAAAAACATGATTTTCTACATAGATTCGACCGGGAATCGAACCCGGGACCTCACAGGTACGGTGGTCGTTAGCAATGAAACCTTAGTAGATTTTATTAATATGAACGCTTCTACAGTTTTGAAGGCCCAAACTCGACTTAGAACGCATCAATAATGGAAATGATATAAATCATAAATGAATACCAGAAATTAATTTCGAAAATGTATGTATACAAAAAATCTATTGTTATTAATTTCGCTCCGTTTTGGTAAAATAATGAATTCATGAACTGCTTATAGCAGATAAAAATTACATTATTTAATATCATATTCAATTAGGTACGAAACAGATGGATAGTTTTACAGAGCAAAATATGTAACTGTAGACGAAGGCTGTCTCTATCATACTCCTACAAACATGTTCAATCTCTTTCGCATCGATAGTACCGCGGAGCGCAGTGAGCATGGTTCTATAGACATTTCGCATTGGACCGATATCGTTACATATAGGATATGGTTCCTGGAACTATTACAGTCCGGAAGTACTCATGTCTAATACACATACTTGAATCATTTGTTGAAAAAATATATGATATAAAAAGTTGAATCTGTTACTTTTCAGAAGGAATAATTTATTATGTATGGTGTGAAAGTCAGCAGTTGCCCAAATTTCTGGCAGTCGGCAGGTCCCGGTAATTGGCTATTAGTTTGGGTGTGTTTTTCTTACATGTTGGCTGGCAGTCCGCCAATACACGGTGTGTCAACGCATCACCAATTTACCTTTGTGTAAAAACTATTTATACTATTACCTATCTATTAAATCTAATCACGCTCTGACTATTTTGAGATTTAGCTAAGGCGCATGTACACGGGGTCAGTAACCAGTGTCTGTGCTGGCGTCAAAAACTAACCGCATTGTTTACAAGTGTAACGGCCGGTACTGAATTGAGTAAAGTTCAAAATCTCGACTGATGATTCTCAATAAGTGTCTGAATTAAGAAAAGTACACTATCTCGACTGATTATTCTCAATAAATTAAGTTCAATAATCAGAAACTCCTAGTTTTATCAAACTGATCATTAAAAAAAACTAAAATGAGTTGAAAAACTCCGGGTGTTAGTCTTAAATTAGGGTTTTGTACTTTTTTATTTTTTATTAGACAACATCATATAAATTGCTCATATTCCAAGATGAGTAGCTAAAGCCAACACCCAGACTCGAGACAATATAGAAAAGAACATTTTCTATATTGACCCGACCTCGAATAGAACCCGTGACTCGGAGACGGCGACACCTTGAAACCGGAGTGCGAACCACTTGGCCACGGAGGTTTTCATTTAAAATTCGATAATCGACTTATATATTGTTTCGTTGTCAGTGTTATGCTAACAGTAGAGTGGTTTTTAGTAGGGTAACTCAGTGGTTAGAGCAGTCGGATTGCGAAGGTCATGAGTTTGGGTCCCATCTCAGAGTTCCAGGGACAAAGTGGATTGTTTAAGCATTTTTCATTAATAACATACTACTTTTTCTTACTACGCAAAATTTAGTCTCCGATTTTGGTTCGTTCGACACTACTTGGCATGCACCTCATCTTGTATCTGTGTGAAGTGATTATTCAGTGTTGCAAATCGTAATGAAATTTCCCTATGATTGTGGATTTATTTCTACAATGAATATGTTTTATTTTCAAATAACCCTCTTTAATAAATAAACCCATTATACACATCGAGCATTGTGTCGAAGCGAATCAATTTATATCACTTCACACATTATGATTGTATCATTCCCCGTGCATTGGCATCAGACAAGGATAAGACCATTATGTTTCATTCGCGAACTGTATTGACACAATATGCGGTTAACTAGAGCTGATTGACGCCGTTCAAAATGCTAAGTATTTTGCTATGATAAAGTTTAATTTTTTAAATTGATTTGGATGGATTCTATTAAGTTATTAACTAAGTTTCTATAGCACTATAGCAAAGAGCAAAATAACCAAATTAATGGAATACAGAAATTACTTTCAAAATTATTTTTATTAGTTGTTTAGCCACTACTTTGCTCGTAAATTATAACCGCGGGTAATGTACACAGTTTCCCGTAAGTGAAATATTTTTTTGCTTTAGTAATTAGAATTAATAATCTCGATATTATTAAATCAGTCTTGTAAAAATTGAAAGCTATGCAATCGGTTCGCAAAACCACGACAAGAGACCTTGGAATTATTTTAAGCAATATTTTATTAATAAAATTTGTTATGACTTAATTTGATTAAATGGAATTGAAAATAATTTAATTTTAATGTAAATGATTAACTAAATTTAAAAATATGTATTTTATTGTTTTACTTTACTATATGACTCCTCTACATATAGCAATGCCCTTGCAGAGCGACACATGTATACCTAAAATTTTATTATGTCAATTTCTTTTTTACACTTTTTCTTTTTTTGTAATGTAACACGCAATAAATATTTTTTACTTTGACTGAGAGAATCGTCAAAAAAGTCATGCAACGCAACTGCCTCTTTCCTTCTGTTTTATTTCATATGGAGTTCTATTCGAAAATGACTTCAATAGAGTCAGGTTACCGATGGTATGTATCCTAACACTATTTTCAAATTTCCCCAAAAAATTCATTGTTTATAGTAACCTAATATACTATCGAATGTACAATCATCATCAATATATTAACGTCCCCACTGCTAGGGCTCAGGCCTTCCCTATGGATGGATTCGAATCAAATCGATTACCCACTTCACGGGCCCAGTGCGGATTGGTGGGTATTAATGAATGCAAATACAGCTGGGACCAATGGTTTAACGTTATGAAGCACGGAGAAACTCGATATAGTATTTTTTTGGTCACCCTTTCTATGACGACCGGTCATTGCAACGGATAAGAGCTAACTACTGAGCTAATCAGTAGACTGTACAATAAAGAATAGAAATTACATTAATTTAACAGAACAGAACTATAAAACGGTCAAAAGTCAAATCAGGGCTACGACGGTATTCGCCAGTATTATAATATAAAGAGCAATGATTAATCCATCCAGTGCTGCAATCTCTTCTGAAGTACCACTGAAGATATAAATCACCAAGGGTCATCGAGGCTAAACCTCAAGTGATCACTGATTCGACGCCGTATGACGTACAAACTGATACAGATCACCAGAAAACGACGCTGTATACTTTATTCCAACGTAATAAAAATCATTTTCGTATAACTATACGGCTATAAAGATTTGTAATAATGTCAGTCGGTTTCTTTAGTTTAGGTTTGATGGATATTAGAGAGTGGTTGATATGACGGACGTTAATTTTATACATTTGTAAACGTAAGATATTTAACTTTCGATTAATAATTCGTCATTTTTATTTAATTTTTAAAGCATTAACAGAAAAGGTGAAGATAAGCTTTCCAAGATCCACCGAACTGTTCCATTGTCTAACGAAAGGTTTTCGATAGCCTAAAAAACGGTCGGTAGCTATAACCGATGGTTGTCCGTTGAATATTGAAACCGGATGTAAAAGTATTAAAAATTAAAAACAAAAGTTGATAGACACAAATTAAAGTCATAATATCGTTCTGATGATCAAATGGAAAAATAAATGTATTTTTAATTTCCTGAGAGCTTTATTTATTGATATGATTTTATACTCGCGTAAATTAAAGCCTCTGACATCCGCGTTCCGTGGGATAACTATGTATTTGAAACGGTCCAGTACTTTTGGAGCATACTCAACGCAAACAAAACAATACTTATATCTCTTTGTTGATTTTCTAGTTATAAATTATTTCCAAATGAATAAAAAAACATTAATTTTCAACAATTGAAACACAAATATGTATTATTATATTTGATTAATTTTGCATTCACAATACTATACTGGAAAATATTCTTAATTACAAAATTCTTAAAAAACCTACTTGAACATTGATGAAAATAGTAGCGAAAAAGCAACAAATGCTTGAAAAATTGTAAGTTCTGGATAGCTCAGTAGTTAGAGCAGTCGCCCGGATTCCGATAGGTCATGGGTTCTAATTCCGTCTCAGAGTACCACGGACAATTATTAATTATTATCCAACTAAAAGTTATTCAAAGCAAAGCTCTTAAAAAAAAAACCGTAAAAAAAAGTTTCAATACAAATTTAAGTTCAACAAACACTAAAACGAATCTCGGTTTTATAATAAGAATTATAATGTGTTATCTTTATTTATGTGATGATAAAATTAACGACATCAAACAAGGCATATTTGTCAGTTTGTCTGCCATAGGCCCTTATCGTAAGGTTGTAAATTTTATTGGCCCTAAACTGCATTATAACGAACGTGAACGAATAAATCGTATAATGGTCGCAGACTGTGGTCGCAGGCTGTCTTTCGTGACAAGGAAATGTAAAATTTAATTATATCCGCTATTTAAATCAGTGATAAATCCAAAAAGTGTGTATTACCTTTCAATAATAGTATCTTATGCTTAGAAACTAAATAAATATTTCTTTTATTATATTATTTTCTATAAGACTAAAATTTGTGTTTCATAAGCTTTTATTTTTTTTTCATGAAAGTGATTAAGAATCGCCTATCTTTATTGTAGAATTAGCATCTCATCTTATACCTTCTTTACCTTCAACGTACTTTCTTCTAATACTTTTCTAATTTGAATTTTTAAACCATAATCTTTAGAATAATGCCATTTACATTTAGCCATAGCATACTATAGTATGTAAGAGCATGATTACATGCAAATAAAGTAGTACTGTCACGACTCACGAAACGAAATCAAAGATTCTAGTGATGGTGAACGTTTCGAACAGAGTCGCCTCAAATCCCCGCGTGTCGCACAGACAATTGTAAACTCCCATCTCCTCAGGAATTACGGTGTAATTCCGTAAGCGGAGCACGTCACAACCCTCCATCGTAAATAATAGAGCTGATAAACTCGAGATAAACGGGTGATTCCGCTGATCATCTCCCTTTCACCCTTCACCCACCCCTGATGCACTCTTCACGGAATTAATTTGAATTTGTTAATGAATCTATTCTGTTGTATGATAAACATGTGTTAAATTGTTAACTAGCTTTAAAGAGATCATCGCCCTCGTAGTACCTATAGCACCGTTTCGTAAGATTAAAAGTAGACTATATGTTAATTCATAATACTAATAACAGAGTTATTTCTAGTATTCTAAATTAACATATAGGCTACTATAAAATTTACAAACAGTGCTTACTTTATTCAAATTGTTTTTTATTTGATGTAAATATCTGTTTAAGTAATGTCATTTTCACAAGTAATTACTTCTGTCGACTATAGATACGAGTCTTACAGGCAGATGCACAAACGTCCATAAATTTTTTTCATTAGTTTAAAGCGACATTACCCATACAAATTGTCATTCATTCGACCTTAAAACGTCATTAAACCTTAATGAACGTTTGTGCAACAGACGATCCGTGATCCTAAAAAGTAACCCCATGCAAAATTTGCCACTCCACTGTAGTTTCTGAGATTTCGTGATTTCTGACCATTCACTTTTATAATACACATAGATTAAAGTTATAGTTAGGTGCTTCGCTTTCAAGAACAACATATAAATTATTAGAAGTAATTACTATTAAGGTAATGCCGCCTAATAAAGCCCGCTTGACCTTTGTATTGCTATAAAGCCATTTTGAATAAGTCTCGCACAGACTGATTAGTGCTTTGAAAACATTCGCCTATATTGCCACATAGTTTTTTTTTTCGTTTATTACTATCATAATGAAAAGTGACTGTAAATCCCTACAATATTATGAGAGTGCAGATCCTCCATGAAACAATACAACTCGTACCTTTATGTTTAAATGATGAATGATATGGACTAGACTAAATTTTTACTTTTAATTTTTATTTTGTGTGCAAACCATCCATGAAAGGCCTCTAAAGCTTAAAAATAATATTTTTGATCAATTTTCGATTATAAGAAAAATTACTTGCCAAAGACACAAATTTTTGAGAACGATGAAAAAATATTAAAGAGCTGATTAATAACTATAAATAACATTTCAGTGTTAATTGGTTTTTAAAGAAATAAATATTTACGATAGCGAATTCCTACGCTAAAGCAAGAATGCACAATTCAAGTAGTGTAAAATTGCAGGACGCCCTCTGCGTGTTAATTAAATGTTTTGAATACATATCTGTTATAGGGAGAGGGACTGTGAGGGCATTCTCTGTATTGAGGGGGAGGGCTATACACATTTAATCCTTTAGCGTTTTCTCTGTGACATCTGATACATTTTGTTGTTGTTATTATTCTTACAAATATAAAATCGTGTAACGAGCTTATTGACCGAGTAATTTCATATAGTTACACGACTGTTGTATTGCTTAAATTGAAAAGCTGAAACTATACTTAAAATTGATTTGAATAGATATATTTCTTTTGATTTTAAACCAATATTTGTTTATTAAATATAATTTTTTTTAAATAAATTATTTATTTATATCATATATTTTTTTTAAATTCACTAGTCCCAAGTGCTCGAGATCCCATTATGAATAAGAATTATCAAATAAAACCTTGTTACTTATTGAAGATGGTTTTATTTAATTGAACTCTAAGTTTTAACGTTAGATGCGCTCAACTATGTTTTCATTCATATGTATTTTATATTCATATTGCAACTTGGTATCTATATCAATCTAATTTAGAGTTTGTATAATGCAACAATTTGCTAGAAGGCTCCGTCTCAGAGGGTGCTGTGAGCGACAACCGGAAATTGCCAGCCGTGTACTTCCGGCCGCCATTCCACACCGACAATTAGTTTATACTAATTTTGATATTTGTACTCTATATTAGAGTTAATTTACTATGACTAATATATTTTTTTTAGATATTAGATACTATACGGTTCTCTTCCTATCATGTAATAATTTAATTTATTAAAGAAACATTTGGGTTTGTTTGAACATAATACCACATATTATATTCAACGAAATAATTTTTCCGTGT
This sequence comes from Diatraea saccharalis, assembly GCA_918026875.4. Lineage (NCBI taxonomy): Eukaryota > Metazoa > Arthropoda > Insecta > Lepidoptera > Crambidae > Diatraea > Diatraea saccharalis. The sequence goes on from OU893337.1 coordinate 15,167,444, forward strand.
CTTAGTTATTTTCACAAATTAGACAAGACTAAACCTACATTTAGTCTAGTTTGGGCAACAAAATTGATACCATTATTAGATTATATCTATTAGACATTACTTTAAAAAACAACAGCCTGGTGACTGGTGTCTAAGACGGGACTCGAACCTTCCGCAATTGTAAAGATATTCTAAAGTCAACAAAAAATTGAAGACTGAGTTTATGCGAATACACGGTTAAAGACCACGTTTACAAAACTCGTGACTGCCGAATGCGGTAATAAATCAACTAAAGGATGTCATTTTTATGCGTATCTAGTATGTAGAGGTATGTATGTAATATTCTTTATTTTCTCATAATTCCAGAACCGCTGAACGGATTTACTTGATTAAGGTATTGTTAGATTTGTCTGATTTGTTAGTTGATTATTGTTTGATTTGTTTCTAGATAGGTGACGTTAAAAACTGTGCGACGCCATTGTCATAGGGGGGGCTGGGGGGGGGGGGGCAGAGGGAAGCCGGTTATTGAATCGAATCGAATAGTTAAATATAAATAATCTTAATAAAAACATGTTATATAATTTTCATATAAAATGCGAAGAAGTTTTCCTCAATCTATTATGATCATCATCATCACCGTAATAATAATTAATCTACAGCAATGAGAAAGCAAAAAATATCGACTTTGCTCTTTTACTTTCTGGACCAACTTGGTAATTTGACAAACTTCAATAAAATATATAAATAAAATAATAATTAAAAAAAAAAAACTAAATAGCCCGCCTGCGTGTAAATTGACTAAAAAGGCTAGATCAATTTAAAAAGTTTATGCAAGATTCATAACATGCAGTCGGTGGCATGCACAAAGAGAAAATCGTTAAATATCTCAGTTTTTGTTTTTTTTTTAATAAAAATAAATCGATATAGTGTATGCAATATTAATCAAGTAAAACAATATTGTGTTGTAAGTTCTCATTTAGGTACTAAATATGTTTAGTTTGGGTTAATACTACTGTGGTACTATCCTCTATTCCTAAAGCGAGTTCCGCGAACCAAGTTAAGTCATCAAGTTTCCGAGAATTATTTATTTTTGTACGTAATACCTAACTATAGAGCAATAAAGTGTTTTAATTAATAAAATTCTAAAACGATTTAATGTATTAATATTTTTTGTTCTGATATAAATTACAGTTTCTTTGATTTGTAATCATTTGACATGTGGTTCCAAAATTGTGATGGTTAATTTAGTATATTAGATTCCTATTCTATTTATATCATAAATGGATTGCAATTAAAAAGTATGAATAATAATACTTTATGGTACACCATAATTAAATAACATGACAATTAATACAGTTAAGTGGTACAATCAGCGGTCTTATCGATAGATATGAATAGATTGGTAGTTAATGGTGTCATACATAGCGAGAAAACAATTGCATATACAGTCAATTAAATATTACCTATACGCTTATTTACTATCCCCTGTTAGTATTTTGATAACTCATAAATGGTATTCTGTAAAAAAAACAGCGTAGGGCTCGACGTCGAGCACAGTACATATTTTTGTTCGAAGCTAACAATTCAAGTTCCCAGTATATTTGTATAATAAACATATATTTATAACCGATAACAGGTAGAAGCCACCTGCTCGCTGTTTCTGTTCAGACGTATAAATTTATGCAAGCTTTAATTATTTTTATCTAATGGAATGCGACTTTATCGAGATTTTAACGCGTTCAGATTGCATTTACATAAACTACTCACCATGTTATAAGTTTATATTTTCGCATTCCAAACATACGGCGACAGTTTTATGAACTTGCATAGAGTTGAGAAAGCTATGATAATTAAATCATTGTCAATATCGATAAACAACACCGATAATATTTGTGCACAACTTTCACCTAGTTGCACAAATGATCTTTATGGTTTTATGACGTCTAAGCTCTAATAAATGTTTTAAATTGTCGACTTTAAACTAACATCAATTTCAATGGACGTTTGTACAACTGGGTGCGTCATATTAAATATTTATATCTCATTCAATTTAAAATAAGATTGGTCATCAAAAACTTGAAGAACGAAAATCTTTCCATTGATTTTTATATGTTTTATATATACAATACATAATTACATTAAAAGCTATTTAGATATTATCCATGCAAAATTACTCTGAGTCTCTGTTATGCTTTCAAGCTTTAACCACTTAACTGTTTTTAATAAAATTTGGTACTAACAGATAGAGTTGACAATGGAAAATGCCACAGGTTAGTTTTGACCACAAAAAAAGGGCAGAAGGGGTTGAAATAAGGAATGAAAGTTCATATGGAAGTTTATCATGGTTTAAGATAAGACCATGTAACTTTATACGATATTTAGGCTCTTGATAAGAATTAAATAAATATGAAGAAAGAATAAACAAACTGAAAATTTTTATTATTAAAATATTATAGTATATACTAAAAACTGAAAATGATACTTATATCTAAGTAGCACGCGATCATTAAAATATAATGATCTATATTTCACAACATTATTGACCATGATCTCTTGAGTAGCACCTACCTAAGTCATATTTCCAGTGAATGATTTAAGTATTTCATATAAATGATTTTGTTAACAATGGGCATCTCTAATTACTAATAAAGGCAAAAATGTATTAGTACTGGGACACACATAGACATACTATAACTGTAAAAGTAACTCCATATGTGTTTCTGTCCTTGGAAAAGGACTTAGGTTAGTTTTTATCGCGGGCGATAGGCTTAAAGGGGTTCCACGGGAACGAATCTGTGGGCAGACAGATAGTACAAAATAAAAAAACCTTACATAACCCATTTGAAAGAAAAACAATGTCATTTATCGATAGCGTTATTGAATAGCACGGTACATCTCTATAGGAGTATTTCAATAGGAATCCTTCTTTCATAGGACGTGGGTCCATTAGTGGCACGTGACCGGAATGTCCAGAAGTCGTGTTTGGGCTGCAGCAGCCGAGTCTAGACTGAATCGTTACTCGAATCTAGATCCAATTCCGACCTAGAGAATTGTTTTCCGCGATGTCTGAGTGAGGATACAGTATTGAATACTAATAGAAGTTGAATAAATAATATTTTATGTGAAAGGAGTCGCTGGAATTGTTTGACAAATATTTGTTTATAACTTACTCAGGAGATTTATAGATAAACTAGATTTAAGTTGTGAATGAATTGAGTTATAGTCAAACTTATGTGATGTATGCTGGGGCACATGTCTTCTTATATTCCTATTGATGGGATCAAATTGAATAGCGAGAATATACCACAATCCACCACGTAGCCCCAGTTCGGTTTGGTGGATGTTAACGACTGCAGATATAGATGGGACCAACGGCTTAACATGCCTTCCAAAGCACGGAGGAGCTCGAAATTTCGGTCACCCATCCTATGACAGGCTCTTATGAAAATTACATCATACAGCTCTTTTATAGTAATTTCTTGGGTATGTAAAACATACTTGAGTAGGTTATTTAAGTATATAAATCGATTCAGACCAAGTTTAATGTTCAAAATAATATTTTTCGCATTGAAAACATCGCGGAATATATTTTTATTTGTACATATTTGAAGGAGCTTTGTAAATGACTATAACTTTTAACATTATAACGCTCAGAATTCATTGTTAAAGTTAAATTGATTGTTGGAGAGATTTCTCGAACAACAAATGTTGGTTTATTGTTCTGGTTAATTCGATGCACGAAGTAAATAAACAGAACTGAAACACATGCAAACACATACGCTATGAAATACCTATGATATATTAGCTAAAAGAATAGTCCTCAGGTTAATATTGGAAAAGACCCTTACTATAATTATTGCCTCAGATCTGGATGCTGTGGTGCACCCACATGCTGAACGTGGAAACACTATTTGTTTCTTTCGTGCGGATTGTCAACATTCAATTGCAAATGTATTCAAGGTCAATCTGACTTGCAGCCGTGTGTACTTTCGTTGTTTCAGATTTCCATAACTTTTATGATTATTTAATTTGAGCCAAAATATTCATCTTTCTCAAATTCTAACGGCTGATTTTTAAGTACGTAAGTAAGTGTTTAAAAAAATCAGTCAGTACATCCAGACACTTTCCATCGACGGTAACATAAAGAGAATTCCAATAAATTTACGCTTAGTACTTTCATTGTAAAGTTTATTCCAAAAGCTACGACCGTTGTAAATGTATAATAAGGTTTTCAATTAAATTAGTCATAATCAGAACGCTGTCAAGTCAACTTTGCAAACGTTGAATAACGATCCGTTTATAACCATTCGTCTTGTAAGAGCCACCTTTACTCAATAATAAACTACACAACCATTCTCCCTGCGAATAATGAATGTACAGTGTACAATGTGCTTATAAGTCTATGATTTACAACATCGCCTTTATATCATTTTTGCATTGTTAAAATGTGATTTGTATGTTTTGAATAGAATTTGTACATCGCGTATTAATCTCCGAGCTTATCTCTATTTACGTAATAAATTGTTTTCGTATTATATGACCTTTTACGCTGATCTGAAGCCACCTAGCTTTTGAATTATGAATAGAAATATCGTTATTAGAGTGAGATACTGATATGCTTGTAATGCACTATTCCACTTTAACTACTATACTTTAAGGACATGATGAGAACATAGTGTTACGAGCTAGGATTCGAGATAAAAATTAACGCCAATTATTACAAAAATTATCTAACAATAAAATACACACTTCAACTTCACTACTCACATTACTACTGTGACTTCACAACACTATTAGAGCATCCAGATAGTTCACAGCTGTAAATTTCGCTCTTGTTTTCAATTCACTGGTCACTGAAAAAATACCAAGACGGATGATAGCTCAGCAGCGTATTTAAAAGACCGTGGTAGACTCTACCAGCATTTAGAATATTCTAGGTTAGGACCTAGAACGTTTTAGTCGGTGAGGCGTATTTGTTCGAATAGATCCATCTACTAGGTATTTTACAATACTAGGCTGCACCGGTAATACTTTATCCACCTAGTTTCACGATTTTCGACACTAACTTTGTAAGATTTAGAGGGCATAATTGTTTGCACATGCCAAGCTCACCTATTATTTTCCTCTGTTTTATAATTTTCGACTTTATTTGGAACCAGTGTCAGATTTCATAATTAGTTAGGCGCAACTATATAAAAACGATATTTATGTATATAGTAGATTGACTAGTTAGTCAGTAATATAAATCTACTAATCTAGTTTTACCACTTATGTACGTTATTACGTAATACTACTAACACTAGGTGAGGGGGAGGAACATCAGAGATTACATTTGCATAGACACATATATTCGCCAGTATCTAATCTATACAAGGTGAGGTGAGCCGTATTTACTAGAACATATACACTGTAATCCAGTATATCCTAATACTAGGCAAATTAGTAAATCCACCTATTATTTCTGAAAATCACAAGATTTTCCGTCGTATGCCAAAATATTAGATACTATATTTGCATGTATGTAAGTGTCATTCCCACCACCTAGTGTTTTTCCCTATTATCCTCCAATATATTTTTATCATCCTCTGGAGCTAGGTCACAACCCTGTCTTTACTGCAACATATTCAAAAAAATAGAGAAATAGCCTTTGCTGCTGCACCTTCGCACTACACTCCTACATTTATTTCACTAAACTTATTCGAGTAATTGTTTTCCGTTACTTAGGCACCTTACTTTCTTTAATTGTTTGTACCTTAACCTAAAAATTAAAATTAATAATGTATGACAAAAACAGTAACTAAGAGACTTCCGTAACTAGTTTACGATATGATCACTTACTCTTGGCCAATTCATGAAAAGTCATACTATCAGCCGCCTCTATCGTTAAACGCAAATCATTCATTGATCTGGCCAGACCACATCATTTTGTGGGCAGCAAGATTTTTCCATTTCATGAAATACAAACGTTTCATGAAATGACTGCCCGCTTCATGAATTGGTCAACTCTACGATCTGGCGATGACATATATACTAAGAAACCTTTAATAAGGTGCTTACATAATATGAATGACCAAATGTAATAAAATAGGATTTGTGAAAATTTTCAACTTGAAAACTTAGGTTAAGATTTAAGGCCTGCCCAAAATTCTTTAATTAAAATAATAAAGCGATTTAGAATATACTCGCCATCAGCTGGCCGAAAAGTTATTCTAAGTAAATTTTCTAGGAAAAAAAAAAACTACTATTTAGAATTTATTGAACACCACCTAGTGTAGTCATATATATATAATATAAAAATATTGTTTATCGCAAACAAAATTATTTGAATTTGAACTTTTTTTTCTATAAAAATTTCAAAAATGTAATTATATACTCAAATACCAATTTTCATCGTTATACGACAAAACATTTTGTAAATAATATTAGGTAAATTTATTACAGTGACAAATCAGAATATAAACAATGGTTGCTATGGTAACATTTTGGTTCCCCATAAAATCTTTCACTCCCATTTTTATCCCTTTATGTGCTAGTTTTCGGGATAAAATATAACCTATTACCATCCTACGGTCATAAACTACCCCAATACCACTTTAAGTTACCCCAATACCAAAAAGAAGTTTCATACAAACTCTCTTTTTGACCCCTTCGAGACGGAATTTCCAAAAATCCGTTCTTAGTACACCTCTACCTATTAAGGGGAATGTTCCCTCCAAATTTCAAGTTTCTACGACCAGCGGTTTAGGCTGTGCGTTGTCTGTCGATCATCGAGACATCCCTACCTAGCAAATAATTGAAAACTTGATGAGAATTGCTTAAAAAATCCACTTTGTTCCCGGTACTCTGAGGATCCCATCTTAAGACAAAGTTAAGAGACCAGGGACAATTAGGTGTCAAGTGCATATTTTATTTAGAACTAATATCACGACATCGTCTCAGCAAAATAATCCTACAATGCTGATAGAGCCAGTGACTCAGCAAAGGGATGAGGACTATTTTTTTAGTTTGTCCGTCAAGTAAATTGTTGAAAAATATTTAAAACACAAGTATTTATTTTTTGCTTAAGCAAGAAACAAAGTCATATAAAATTCAAATTAAAAATATTAAAAAGTACTTATTCAAAAAAGCTGGCAAAGCGGTCGTTAACTATATTTATCTAATATAAGAATATTAACTGACTGATGGACTAAATAGAATTCAGTTTTTTGCTTAGGCATCATCCCTTTTACAAACACGTTTAACGTGTCTATAGTAATACATAGTATGTATTACTATGTATTGCATACCTCTATTTTAATAAGTACCACTGTGACGGGTTCGATGCTTGGGCGAATTAATGAAAAGGCTGACTAGCTTGAGAATTGATTTATTTTATGTTAATAATGGGTAAAGAAAAAAAACTGTAACAAACAAAAAATGAATATAAAATTGCTACATGAAACGAATGCACACCCCTTTTTGGGTTTCTTAATAAAAACTTTGATGCTATTACAGTATATAATTTCTATTTTAATCACACATCTTCATTATTATAATACTAGTGGACGCCCGCGACTTCGTCCGCGTGGAAGTCGGTATCCCGTGGGAGTGAGAAGTTTTCCCAGTAAAAAGTACCCTATGTGTTATTCTGATGTATAACCTATATTGCTGTAAAGTTTTATCCAAATCCGTCCAGTAGTTTTTTCGTGAAAGAGTAACAAACATCCATACATCCATACTTACAAACTTTCGCCTTTATAATATTAATAGGATAGGATTTATATTTAAATTTAAACGATTTAAAATAATATGCTCGCAACAGAAGATTTTTTTACGAACTGACTTTCATAGAGAGCATATTTGATTAGAGAAAAATTTCCAATTACGAAAGGAGTATAATAAAAAGAATAAAAGACAAAAAGTTTGCGTGATGTAACCTAGGACGAAATAAACGGTGATAAGGCACACCGTTACTACTATAGGTACCAATCATCTACTTAACTCGAGAAAATAAATGGATATTATTATTAATAGAATGGAGCAATGTATTTGATGTTACACGAAAAATAGGATGGTATTATGTCCAATACTGGAATGAATTATTTGGTGTAGGTACAGTGACAATGGAGGCTAATGCAACATACTAATTTTAATGTATAGATTTCTCAGTACCATATTGTATTAGTTAACGCACTCAGACGGTACAGTCAAAAGCGCATCAGGTGCTTACCGCAAAAGGCCATTTCCGATCAATTTTAAGCTTTAATTTGTTACTAGTTAGATCATAATTTACCGTGGTAATTTAGCCTTTTGCTTTACCTGATGTGATGCTGTGTGTATATCCAACCACGTTTAACATAAAGTGCATCGCGGTAGCGACATCATAAGGCAGTTTCACATCACATAAGTGAAATGGAATCTAGAACCATAGTTACACATAGGTATCGCCTAAGATACCAATATTACTCTTTTTAACCGACTTCGACCTAAAGGAGGAGGTTCTCCGTTTGACCTGTATAATTATCTCGCGCTTTGGCTGAACCTATTTTGATGCGGTTTCAGCATAGTATTTGTCAGACTTAGGAGAAGGTTTTACGTATATAAACCGACCGAAAAAATGGAGGTTCGAACTTTAACACAGTTTCCAGAAAAGTATTTTTAGTGTTACCTGTACAAAAATATCAATATCATCACTAAAAATCATCAAATAAAAACTTTAAAAAAAATAGAACAGACTTCAAACTTAAAAAAAGTGGAAAATACTAATTGTTGATAACGGCGATCTCCACTAAATTCCATTTTGACACTTCATTCTTGTATGGATAACCTGTTATTTTTCATCTCACACCTCTCCCATAATTTCCCACAGAGCTACAAAATAACAGCTGGGCAGGCCCATCCATATAGGCAAACGAAGCCAAACAAATTATGTTTGTTCTAACCCTAACTTTAAAAAATCCTTTTGTACTTTGAGCATGAGTCCATGTCCGCAGTATTCTATGTTCAATATTTTCAAACTAGCAGCGTCTAAGGAGTTGTCACTGGCAAAATGATACTTATTAATCAGTATACCTACATTATTATTTTTTATCCGCCATTACTTCAGTGTTTTTCCGGGCACCGAATTTCCGAGTTTCCTTGAGCCGGCGTTGGATCAGCTTCACCAATACGATGATGGAGCCGGAAAGCAGCCCTCTGAATAAAACCTCGGTAATTAAACCAAGCAACTCTATAGAGTTTGGGCTTTTTATATTTATATTGACGATGACTTTAGACCGAGATAACATCTAGGGTCTGATAATAGACTAGAAAGTGGTTTTAAAAACTTTGTTATTAAAGAGTACAAAGGTTTAGTTGATGAAGTCACTTTCTAATAAGACTTCTCTGTATGAAATAAAACGGGTATAAAAATGCAGCCCTTGCTGAATTTCTTGCGGGTTCTTCTCTGTAGATTTGCGAACCGATGGCGTAGTTTTCGACATCCACAACTGCTCGATACAGCCTAGAGTCTATTATTGAATTGAATTGGACCAGATCTAACAAAAGCATGTTTTAAAAAAGAAAATTGTGATTTTAAATTATTGATCAACTAGTTCCCTTAAACGTCATCTACCGTGTGGCAAAGAAATAAACGATATTTTACTATTTTCCCGTCGACTTTATATTTTATTACTTCTGAAGCCATGAAACAATAAAATCTACCTATTACAGATAGAATATTTATGTTTTATAATTTTTCCATAGTAATAGGTAAAACGATATTTTTTAAAGATGGTTTTAGTTTTTTTTAAAGGTCTGACTGCAGTTCGTCAATTAAGTGTTTGTCGTAGTCCAGGTGATGTGATACGAAGTATTTAGTAGACTATAAAAATACGAACTATTTATTTTGTCTTAACTAACAGAACCACCAATACTAATACAACAAAAACCTTCAAATGTTCTAAAATAATAAATAAATCCAGCGGTTTGTCGAAGCTGTTATTCTTGTCCAATTTGGCCGTAAACAATTAAGTTTCATTTGCAAACATAAAATCTTAGCTCGTTTCTCGTTTTAGCAATTAAAATCCTTTTTTATGTCCGGCGCGATGTGATTCATCAAGATAAGTTTACACACGAGTTATTAGGGCCAGAATACAATAAAATAAGAGGAGGCGTAAGTAGGGCTGTCAAAAGTAGTTCATTACCACTTAAGACTTGCAAACACATTTTCATTGAAAAAAATTATTATATTATTGCAAACAACTTGTTAATACTATTTTCTAATGATCAATTAATCTCTCCAACATATTGTCAAAACTATATATTTATATACAGTTAAACGGTGTTCCCCTTGATTAATTTATATCAATCAGAGTATCAAACGGTACCGAATTCGAATAGAACTAGAACTGAATGAAGCTCGAGATGAGAATACCAGAGGCTTTAGGCTACCAGAGAGAGAGAGAGAGAGAGAGAGAAATAATCGAAGTCAATAGTATTATTATTTACAGGTGTAAATAATAATAATTCGTGCACATCGTACAAGCGACAATAAAGTTCGCCTACTACAATATTGAAACACCTGGTTAACAGTTTTAAAAGTTGTTAAATATTGTAGTTTTACAAAATTGTATATTTACTACAAAATTACTGTAGGTTACAGTTACAGCTGGTAACCCTAGCATATCAGACATTGAATATCAATTACATATAAAAAATAACTTCTTGCAAAATATTGTCAATGAAATTGGAATTCAATTGTTTTCCTCCAGCTTATTCACTTATTTATTTTAACAGTGCCTACACTTCTGAGTATTTCTATAACTGAACCATTAGCATTCAGACCTAAGAAAATACGGAAGGGTTTTCCACACTTACCCAAGCGGGATCCGTATCGCAGACTTCAGTGATAGACACGTGAAACTAGAGTACATAATCATGGAGGTCTTCATATTAAATAGCAATCGGTAATGTCATTGAAATAAAAAAGCTCACACTGGATTTAAAGAAGTGTTAATAAATTTACTAGCTGAGCCTTAATGGCCGGCAAAGCTCGAAATATTTATGTGCAGCTTAAGTTACACTTAAGTTTCTTGAGAGCTTTGTGGAGCTTAAGAATAAGTAAAATCCTCTCGTTTGTATTTTATTGTGATTGGAATTAATGTGTTTTATAAGCACAATTAGTGGGAATATCCTGCTGTGAAATCATTCATAATTATAACTCAATAGTATTTAGTCTAGATTATTTTTTCACAAAATTTTACAAAACGGTTGTATGATTGATTTATTTGACATTGTGGATAAGTGTGGATAAGCACCGCTGCCCGCGGTTGTTGTCAAGCAACTTCCGCAAAGATCGGTCACGGGATGGGTGACCAAAAAATCCGACGCTGATCCCAGCTGCATTGGAAGTCCCTGCCCTTCAATCCCCAATACGGATTGAAGGGTATCAACAATCCACGTTGGGGCAGCGAGCGTGGAGTTATGTGGCCCATCCTCCTTAACCATCCATAAGGAAGCCCTGAGCCTCTGTAGTGGCGTCATGAAAAAGGGCTAATGATGATGACAGAGTCGAACACAGCGCCACCACAACGCTGTCACAAAAGTGGTCCAATGAAATAAAAGGTTCATTACCAAAATGTACCAAAAGAATTAGGTAGATAATTTGATTTACCTATTATTTGATCTCACAGAAATACTACCAATATTAGTTTTGTTTTAAGGCCCTACATTATTGTCATTTAAACCTCTATTTTGACTTTATTATGGAGTTTTGTGAAACTAATGTAAAAGGTACGATGGGGTTGACTAAAAAAAAATAATCTCGTTCATTTGAGACTGAAGAGTTCTTTAATTATCTTGTTATAAGATAAATTTCCAAAAGCATTGTACCTAAATACAAGTGGGTACTTTTCAAGAATATTTCAAAAGCTATTTTTTGTTAATTCAAATCCCGCGCCACTAAAACTTCTATTTTTACTCAATGCTCTATCAAAATGATGTTTGCATATAACACAACATACCATAAAAAGCTGCAGGGGGGATTTTATTCAGTATAAGAAAGTTTACCCTTCAGAGCAGTCTAATAAAGACGTATTCAATAATCAATAAATCACTTGAGATACTTAGCTCAATCTCTGGTAGGGGGGCGACATCAAATTGAAAAGCGTAAAAAAGCCATATAAGTCCACTTGGGCCATACAGCTCGTAAATACGTCAAATCTATAGGAAATTCTGGAATTATTCCCCACTCTCCTGCCGCTGTGGCGGAACTAGTGTTGGTTCATATCATATGCGTCGGTTTATATCCGAAAATATACCTAACTATTATTAATATTTATATACATAATTATATACGTGTCAATAAAATTTCTCTGATTAATATTTAATCTTCATATGGTAATGGAATTTGTGTTTCAGCAGCAGAGGGCGACGAGGAGGGGACGGTAGGAAGATTTGGAATCTGTTATTATATGAATACTAGCATCAAAATGAAAAAAAATAGTTTTTCTGATTAATTGAGACTAATTAACATTACCAGTTCACAATTTCTTACAAACATCATAAATTTCTATTCTTATGTTCGAAAATTTAAGTCACTAATTTGATAAATTGACAGTTATTTAGATGAAAATATGATGTTCTCTCTTTACCATGTGTAATAAATAACGCGAGAGATTCAAGAGACCCAATTATTTAAAGTTTAATTAAAAGATTGTTTTCAAACCTTGACACTAATGTACATCGAAGTCCTCTTAAAATCTTGGAAACTACATTATTGAAAATTTTGTATAAATTTAATATTTTACTAGTTTTTTTTTTAGAAAATCTAAATAATATTATACTTGTAGCTATGAAATCTTGTAGCTATAAAGTTATAAAAGCTATGAAATCTTTTTGGATATTTTAAACTGCAATTTAATTCAATAAAGTCTTCTCTCTTTATTGCTTGTGTTTTTAATAAAACAAATTATATTCAAACATTAGACCATTTTTAGAGTTACAAATTGTTTCGTAACTGAAAATCAGATATCCGTTATAACATCGGATTCGGCAATCCGCTCCCTATCACATCCCTAATAACCCTTAGAGGTATGCTTGAAGATAACAGGATTTCTTAAACGGAATCGACAGGCCGAGGTATTTTAAGGGTAAAAAGGGGTTTTTTATTTCGCGAAGGATTGCGCTGATACCGTTGCCAGGCCATAAATCAAATTTGTAATTGGGTTTTTTAAAAGGCAACGTTATTTATATTCATACTTTTAGGTCGGCCGATTTGAATATTGTAAGTGATAGCCTCGTTATAGCTTTAATATCTACAAACACATTTAACATAGCTTCTATATTACAAATTCATTCTACATTTTAATGACAAGCTCCGTGTTCAAGATTCCAAAGTATCGGCAACTCAAACTATGAGGTTTCGGGTTTGATTCCTAGTCTGGTCTATGTAGGAAATTATTGTCTCGGGTGTGGATATTGTGGTAATTTCATTACATAAAGACCTTGTTTGGTACCTCTATTTGGTATTTTATAAATGAAAGCAATTACTTTGTATATAAAATCAAAACGATTATTATCATCATCATCGCATTAGATAGAATCTTTATTCTTATGCCCTAGGAATATATATTCGGCCACTTTTTGCACATGAAGCTGATAGATTGTGATGTCAGGAATATTGTTCATGATTTTTTTTTCCCTATAATAATTTAATGGCCAGTTTTATCAAATTCCACCCTTAAATACTCCAGCACCGTCGTCATGTCCTCAATGCTCTCTGAAACTAAAACCAATGCGTTTACAAACTTCAGGTTGAATCTCTCTCCGTAAATCATAATTCAATTTGAATGATTATAGTCTAATGAAAATGTTCAAAGTTAAATGAAGTACATCGTGACAAAACAAAATAGAGACCACCGCATAGATAAGAATATCAACAACGGTACTACATAATGAAGATATTATATCCATCCGATATTATTCGTACGAGTATTATCGTAGGTATAATTACTTTCATCGCCACAATCTAACACTGAAGTTTTTGTTTCAATATTTGTCAATTGTACATTATATCAAAATACTCTTATGCATTAAGTAAAAACGATAACGGTAATTTTGAGTTACATTCAGCCAGTTATACAAACATCCATTAAAATTGAGTATGTAAAGCAAATTAAATTGTAAAGCGACATTACCTATACAAATTTAGCGTCCATTAGAGCTTAAAAGCGACATCAAACTTTAATGGACGTTTGTGCAACTGACCGATTATCTTATTAATTTTATTTGAGTAGTTTAGTGCGTTCAATCTGTGTATCTCGTAAATGCCAGTCATAGTATGAGAACCAGAAATTTGTCATCTCCAACACCTCCGTGCTTTTGTTTCCGTAAATCTCAGCTAATAACACCCACTCGAGAGTTACTAACACCGACCGATGTGATGGGTATAGCATAGCCTGTTCTCCCTATTTTATTCGATTCCATCTAGGGAAAGCCTCTGCCCAGCATTTGGGGACGTTGATAGTCCGACGATGATGAGTTTTACTTGTATTTGTTTGAAACATCTAAATTGTGCTTATAAATTAAGCTTCTGTATATAAAAATGTTTTCTACATTACTATTTTCTATACATTATGTGACAATTTTATTTTTTGGCACAATTTTCAGTATCACAGTTAGGTGCTGCTTAGACGCAGCTTTTACTTAATGAAACTGGTATCTATTTGCACATTATTGCCATTAACACTTGCAGCAAAGAAACACGAAGTTTACGGTTACTTCAACTTTAAATAAACTATAGAAAACAATTGTCATTCATTAGTCAGTGCGGAAATTAGCAACTTGGCAAACTGTTACTAGGTACAAATTGCTAATTGCGGCATGGGCCTCGTATCTACACATTAAGCAAGCTGTAACTGTGTCTGAACCAATATAGTGATACGGGCACCAGACGTATATATTTACAAAGTTTAAGCGAACATTTACAAAACACAGGAGTATTTTTGTCTGCTAGACTTGCTTTTAAAAGATTTGTGGTCACATTTGTCAAAAGGATGGCTGACAGAACGGACGACGAAAAGTCACGAAGAATTTTTTTTTATTTGAATAATCTCGAGAAATTCTAGAACAATATCATTACTCCACACCATTAATAACACCAAAAATACAATAAAAAACAACTGTTAACGCTTTGTTAAATTTTTGCAACAAGTCTGGCACTTCGTTTACTTTGATGTATATGTCGCAACACTTTAAATTAATTGCGCCATTCATTTAACGGGCTGATTTTCGATCAGCCGAGTAGCAGACCGCAGCGCTCTACAATACGGCTGAACAAAAGTCAGCCAACTAATTAACTTTCAATTCATCGGGAATACCGAAATTTTTGAAAGTATTAGAAGTAAAACAACACAAATATTATAGTGGATGATTTTATTTAAAAATCAAAAACTCCTTGTTACGATCTGTAATCAATACAGATACAGAACTGATCAAAAAGATATGTAATAACAAACTTCTTACTCGCAACAGGGTGTTAGTTTACTAGTCCGTATGATTCAATACAAGATGCTAACGTAAATGAGAATGAGCAATATATTTGACTGCGCTTTTTTTAGTATGTTTATTACGATTTCGAAATTTGGTGCTACAATAGTTAATAACAACATAAAATGACAAACAACCAAGTTATTTTGATCCTGCAAGACACGTGATAGGTTAGAAATTATACTTAATCACTACGCTGCGCTTTGCGATCGTCCTAAATTTTGAGGTTACTTTTTTTAACAGATAACAAAACTATATTAACGTTTTCGTGCCATTTAAATGCAATTGAAACTAGACGTGCAATTGAATGGCGCAATTCAGTTAAATGGCTAGCTGCCCAATTGAACGGCAATTTTAACCAGTTGGCTGCGACATATACGTAAAAACTGACACATGATGGCAAACAAATACACATTTGCTTGGCGAATGTGTACACTTGGCATCTTCGTAGGTACTTACGTATTTGAGCACATGTCTGGCACGGGTGTAACGAAATTCTAATATCCAACGCGTAGGTTGACTTGCGATGTCCACCGACCGAGATGTCATCAACTCGTAGCAGGCTCGCGAACCGTAGCTTCAGAGCTTACTGTATGTGAATAAATAGCATTAGAGAGAAGTTCGAACGGGTCGTTGGTCGGGCATAAGCATGACAACAATGTCCCATCCAAAACACGGACGACTTAAAAATATTGGTCGCCCATCCGATGAACGGCCTTTGCGAACATGCTTACCCTCCTCAATCGCAAACGCGCTGAGCCCTCGAGCTCCTCGTACGCTCCTTACATATTTGTGAAGAATTGGCAACTGTAATTTGAAGAGAATAAACCTAAATTGTAAGTGTTAACTTACGAATGCTAACGTATCTGTCTGTCCGGAGCGGCCGCGTCGAAACGATTAGCAATGGTGTGGAAATTACAGAGGTTTTAGTAAAACCAAAATAGTTTATGTGTTATTTACACTATAGATATATTAGTTTCAGGTTGGTTACATAATTTATTGCTCTATGCCGCCATTGTGTTTATTAACGGACTTCAAAAAAAAGGACTATTCTATTCGACTGTACTTTTTTTTTGTTTGTTACCTTATAACTTTTACTGGGTGGACCGATTTTGATGATTCTTTTTTATTTGAAAGCTAGTGCTTTCCGTGTGGTCCAATTTTAATTTGGTCCAGATCTGGCAATGACATCTATGAGAAAACCATATAAGTCTTAAATTTGCATTAAGTATGTGTGATGTTTGTTACCTCATAACTTCTACAGGGTGAACCGATCCTATTAATTATTTATTTTATTTCATTTGAAAGCTGTTGTTTCCGGTGTGATCCCATTTCAGTTTTCAGCATATTAACAGACAAAAAAATGGAGATTCGCACTTTAACGCGGTTTTGAGGGGGTTTTCAGAAAAGTGTTTTTAGTGTTACCTATTATATAAAAATATCAATATCACTAAAAGCATGAAATAAAAAGCTAAAAAAAAATAGAACCGACTACAAACTTAAAAAAGTGAAATATAATACTTATCTCAAAAGCGACTTTTTCAAGAAAATGCTATTGAAATCGGGCGCCTACAAATTGATTAATAACCTACAGAAAACCTTCGCCCGACTTTAATAGCATTTTCTTGAATAAGTCGCTTTTGAGATATTTAACCGTGAAACACCTAGGTGGTGGTGTCCCACGGGTCAGAAATGGTATTTTCACTTTTTTTAAGTTTGAATTCAGTTCTCTTTTTCCTTAAAAAGTTGACTAGTAGGGAATTCTTTTCACACTTTATATCACATAAATTTATGACTGAATGACATGTCAGTATATGACAGTGCAGAAAGCAGTCCCTGTTCATGAGTATGACACATTAGGCAGTCATGGTCTATCTTATACGTAGATTAAAATATTAGACGTTCTTTTCAAATTTCTCTAACAAATTCTACAAAATAAAACTGCATAAAGTCTACTTTATTCAGAAATTCACATAGCTCCAGTATATATGTACTATTTATGGGTAGCTCACAGCCAATGAACTAGCAGCTTATGGTGGCATTACAAAAAAATTGGATGAGCGCGCGCGCACAGGCAATGACACTGCGTTTCGAGACCACCCGGATGCGTCGATCGATTTGTAATCGCTTGTGAATCGATTTCATCACGGTCATCGATTTTTTATAGTTCATTGGTACATTATATTTCCCTTTTACGCTTCTGGAATATCTGCTACTATTGATGAATGGTGAAATATTTTTTTTTATATTACTAGCTTTTGCCCGCGACTTCATCCGCGTGGTATAGTTACTTAGAGCAGCATTTCTAAAACGAATATTTATTCATTAAATCGTGTTAAATACCTGAAATGAATTTTCATGATTTTATTTTAGACAATGACGGACTTCCGTACAATCTATTTATCACATTTATAGCAACTTATGTCGTATCTCAAGTAATCTCTGTTTAGTGAGTTAGGCGTGAGAGCATAACTGACATATATTTAAACGATTCTCCTTGTCAGTCATTACATCATCATACATTAAATTATCATAATAGATTACCAGGCAGTTACCAAAATAAATTGACTAAGAACAGTATAAATCACGATTGCTTGGTCGACTTTTAATCTCACAGCTGTTAAAATGGAAATTAAAAGTTTTGACTGTGAATATATAATGGATATCTCGTAGCCAACTAGGTAAAGGATCCGTCCAATTAGGCGGCTAGTCCTATAATAGAACGGCGCCATTCATTTGCACGGCTTAACGTTGATTAATTGAGTAAACATTACAACGTACTTCTACTGTACCCAGGGACTGGTTAACTGTCAAAGATCAATAAACGAATATTAATTGTATTAATAGCAAAATGTCCGCGATATTCGAATAAAATTACTTCGATGTTCATCTTTGAAGGCACTACAACCAATGCCGTCTTTACCATAAGGGCACTAGGGACCAGTGCCCAGGGCCCCCATCCTCAGAGGGCCCCGAAGGACCGACAATTTCTCTCACATTTAATATCAAAATATTATAGTCGGGCGCATTACACTTTTCTCGTTCTACGAACGTCGATCATTTTAATAAAAAATATAATAAAAAATGAATTGCAACGCTGTTACGAAAACGGCTAAATAATTTGTCAATTATGGGCATAGAAAGTGATATTCTTCAGAAAATGAGTTTGAGGATTTAATAGAAGATTTTGCTCAACAGAATTTTGTTCGAAAGAAATTATCGTAATCACAATAAAAAAACAGCAGCATACACACTAATTTTATTAATGACATATAATATTATTATAATATATTTGACTAATAAAGCAAATCATAGTGAAAAAAGGTGTAAAGTTCGATTCGTTCTCTCTACATTCCAAAAGGGCCCCGAATTCTTGTGTGCCCAAGGGCCCCAGCAAAGTCTAAGACGGCCCTGACTACAACAAAAAGCTATATGTATTTATTTATTTAAGGTACAGCATCATTTATACATTTAATTAACCGACTAATGTCCAATATGTCACAGTACTTTATCTCTGAAAACTTTAAAGCTATTTAACCGATTTGTAACATAGATGGAAAGAAAAACAAAAATCGAATGTCCACACAAAACTTAATCATAAACTTAAGAATAAACGCCATCTACTATCACCATCATCAGCCCTTTTACGTCTCCACTGCAGGGGCTCAGGCCTTCCTTATGGATTGGTTAAAGACGATGGGGCATGACCCTCCACGCTGCTTTTAGTAAAATATAAAAACTATACTTTGTGACTTGTACTTGAATATTTTCAAAAAAATTATCTATAATATTATTTTTGTTATCAATTATGTACTCAAATATCAATTTTTACCACTATATTAGGAAATTTTCGAAATAATATTATATAGATTTATTACAGTGATAAATCAAATTGTAAACAATGGTTGCTATGGTAACATTTTCATTGCCATAAAAACTTTCACTCCCATTTTCATTTCTTTGAGGGGTAGATTTTGGGATAAAATATAGCTTATGACCTGCCTAACGTCTTAAACTATCCAAATAAATACCAATTTTTATCGATATAGGTCCAAAAATAGAGAAGTTTCATACAAATGTTTTCACCCTTTTTGAACCCCTTCGGGGTGGAATTTCCAAAAATCCCTTCTTAGTACACCTCTACATAATAAAAGCAATGTATCTTCCAAATTTTAAGTTTCTACGACCAGAGGTTTAGGCTGTGCGTTGTTTGTCAGTTAATAAGTCAGGACATCTTTCATCTTTCATCAGGACATCCTTTTACATATGTATAGATAAATGTCTTGAGCGAGATATATTGGCCAATACCTATTCTTATTTTAGTTTAATACTACAAAAGAAGGTACCAAATTTATCTTTTTACCATAGCGGGTATCTTATCTGATGACGAAATGTCTTATTTAAAGTCATTTTTTAAGAAATTTATTTATTATTAAAGTAATTCTTTAATTCACACTGCTATTTTTCAATCAAAATTTCTTAATCAAAAATTTCACTAGCCTCAGGTATCCCGACATAGGACTCGAACCCACAACCTTTCGCTATCTGGGCGACTGCTTACAGCTCAGTGGTTAGGGTATACCGTTGTGAATACAAAACTGATAAAATATATTAATAATTAGAACAAATTTTCATCTTTCGAAATTCTCTTCACTCTCTGAATCGAAAGTTTACAATATTTGTAAAAATATTTCTTTCGGTTTTCTTTTAAATTTATTTATTTTAGGTGTTTAGCTCACAAAACAAGTTACAGTAACATAGTTTAAATAAATATACCTACATAATTTAGAACTTTGCACCAAATATGGAACGTAACATCAAAACGTAGTCACAGAACATTTTACAAAAATACAGCTAATAAAGAAATCAAGAAAACAAATACGTGTTTCTAAGAGTGCAGGATGCCTTTAAATCGCCTGAAGATCGATGAAAATAGCTCAATAATAGCAGAAGGTAACGAATACTTGAAAATTTGTCAGTCAGATAACTGAAGGTCATGGGTTCGAATCCCATTTTCGGGGCACCTGGGGCATTTTTAAGTATTTTTCATTAAGATTATTTAGATCGAAATTATTACTTTTCTAATTTATTTCCTTGTAGATTATATCTATTATGAAATATGAAAACATTAAAGCTGTAAAACTTCCAGCGAAGAAAACCACAACGCTGTGAACATAATACACCAAAGGAAAAATAACAAACAACCATCCCCACCCCACGTCAAAGGAAATTAATCCGAAATCGTGCAAACAAACGCACACCTCATTATAACTATCCGCCAGGGGTGGGTCCTTGAAAAATGTCAGCGATATTTTACCGTTATATCTCTGGGGGAGACGGTGGGAGACGAAACTGGATTAACGAAGTTCATGTCGAGTTCACGACATCCCACTGGCTGACAGAAAAATGGTAACTCTATGATTTTTATTTCTATATGATTCCGTGGCAGTGTCGCATTTGATACTGTTTTAGACCAAATATCATACATTAAATATCCATTGTTTGATAAATATCCATATTGAGTAGTGTCATTGATTGAAAAATAAAAAAACATAATTTCGTATTAAAAAAATCGTTTAAAGTCTGTTTATTTTCAGTGGTATTTTTTGTATAGATATTAATAAAATAGTCAATATCTATATAAAAAATAACAGAAATCCTGGAAATTTTGTTCATTTACACAAAACCACTTATGCTATCGAAGAGCGAATAAATAAAATAACTATTAGTAAAATAAAATTAGCAAAAAAATTAATTTACATAAGAAAACATACATACCTGTCGAACATAACACTTCCTCGATTCTGATTTTGAAATCTGTTAAAAAAATATATACTTTTGGTATTCAATGAAGGCATTTATAATAACTTTTTGTAGTTTTGTTAAAAGTATAACGATTTTTTAAAATTCGTCAATCATTGAACAGGTTTAATATTTCAAATATAAAAATCTAACTTATTTTTTCATAAACTAAAATCGAAATGTTGATATGGCCGAAAGTGTACCAAGCTACTTCATACTTAGGAGTTTTTGTTTCATTACCAAATGCAGTTTTGTTGTGTCTAATGCAGTTAGATTAAATTATAATGATCTTTACTTACTTTCAGCTTCTATAAGATTGATTTTAGCAGAAAGACTTTAGGAAATCATATTAGCGCTACATAAGTAAGAATTTACGGCAACAACACCATTAGCACGAAACAAATTTTCATTTTTATCGAAAGTGTTTTATTGTGGTAACAATATGGTTTAGTAAAAATAGATATAATGTATGTAGAAAAATAATTTTTAATACTCGTAAATTAAGTAGATACAACATAAGACTTAACTATCTCAAATCCCAGTCAGATTAAAAACAAACTTGGTCATTCTTATAGTTTTCTTTCTTTTTTATATTTGTAATATTAAATATTTTAATTACATAAATGAAATATAAGATAACATCACATACATTAATTAGATCCTAAATAAGATATTTATTTGCACTTTTATTATAGTAATCGAAATAACAAAGGTATCGCAACACTAAGACCCCAGACAATAAAGAAGTTTCTATATTCATCAGCCCTGCGATTCTGTAAAACTCCAAACCCGAATTCGAATTCTCTCAGGTGTCCGAATTGACTTCAAAAAGAGGCATACGCTCAACCTTGAATTGGTAATAACGTTTCGTAGCATAAGTGAAGTGAGTTTCGAAATGATATAGGAATAGAATATCTGAGACACGTGTATTCAATCAATTTTATTTTGTATTTTTATACAAAAAAAAATGGAATCAATATAATTTTTACACTAAATGACGTGAATTCGGACACATGAGTGAATTCGAATTCGGGTCTGGATTTTTACAGAATCGCAGGGCAGAACGGGAATCGAACTCAGGCTCTCAGAGAGAGCGATGATGCTTTGAAATAAGCGTGACCACTCAACCATGGAGGTACATACATTGCATATTTTGATCAAATTGCAAAAATATTGAAAAATGTTTAAGAAGAACTCCGAAACAATATCAAATTCAATTTACACGTTACGATGCTGAGATATTGAACAAGATATTATAGAAAACCTATCTCCTACAGCTTATTCCAGTTTTTAATAAACTGTTGTATGTTATCTCAACTCAGGGTGTCTAGAATTCATACACAACAAAATAGGACATGAATTATTTTATTACAGCTTAAATAAATATTGAATTTGTGTGACCTTAATATCTTGAAATATTTTAATTATAGTTATTTAAGATAAGAGTGCGGAAAGTAAAGTTTTACGAATAAGGGCCAAATTGAAAACACGAGCGTAACGAGGGTTTTCATTGGCACGAATTCGAAAAACCTTTTACGCTCAAGTTTCTTACAACATTTTTCAATGCTTTTTGCGAGGAAATAAAACAAATATAAAACTAAGTATGTATTAAAGGTAAAAATTATTTGTTAAAATTAATCGTGATATTTGAACATGTTTTCGTGTCATACATTTTTATTTGAAAATATTCGTTCTAGGCTCTTTGAAATACTTTTGCCTCTAAAGTTTGACATATTTTCATCTATTTTTTTTAATTTCTTTGGTGCTCGGTCAAAAAAAATTCAAAAATACTTTTAAGCACGTGTTCAGTAAAGAATTTCAGTACATTTTTTTTAAGACGTGTTTAAAGACTCACTTTCGGTGTTTACAATGGATTAAAAAAATAGCGCGTTGTAAGCAACTGCATTGAAAAAAAAATTTAACAGCTTTCTTATTATTAATGAAATTATTGTGTGTTTTTTATCAATAACCTACGTAGATATCCGAAGTGTGAAAATTTATGTGTTACATATTTTTTTATAAAATATATGTCGGCGAGAAGGCGCTTCGATTGTGCGAAACGCCATCTGTCACCTGCAGCTGTCATCTGTCAAGATCTATGGTGCTTTGCGAAACGTCAAGTTATGACATTGACGGCTGTCATCGCTTGGGAGTGGTCTATGCTTGTTCGAAGATGGCACTTTTTACGTTGTGCGGCCATATTGAGCGGACGCAAGCGCAGAACTCTCCGCGTTTCGTATTGCAATTCGTTTGCATCGAGTTATTATTAATGTACTCCGATTAGATAATTAAGTAATTCAACTAAATAACTGATTTGTGATCTATATGCGATCTTATTTCGAAGGAATATCTCGACCACTAGTCAGATTGCGGATGTTGACTAACCTAACTTTCCGCCGGCCCCTCATGACTTTCCGACATCAGAAGTGGGATGTAACCGACCAAGTGGACACACAGATATCATGGATATGGAGAATCGTATTGCAGTAACAAAATCAAAACTTTCTCGCCCTCATCTACGTCATGACTGGGCCGTTGTCGAGTCACATGTGTATCTGCCCGAATTCGATCCTGACAAAATACAAGAAGAATCACTTGAAGCCTTCGTAAGAAGAACAAAGCGTTCCTAATATGAAGAACAGAAACCTGAACGCTGCTGTCACGTTCTTCAATTGTGGAGCAGATGGTCACTACTCTCAAGATGCCTGTAGCCGAAGAAGATGCAACGGTGGCAAGCTTGATTGATACCCTTGCTAGTATTTTGCAGCATTTTGGTGAGTCGTTTTCATTTTGTTTTGATACTGGAGTCGAGTGCTCCCTTATAATGTAATTAATATCGCGAATAATTCATGGCAATCGAATTAGTAACACTATTAAAATAACTGGTATTGGTGATAGAAATGTTTATAGTATCGTGCAGATTTAAGTTTTGGTTCAGATTGACGATATTGTTTTTTTTAATTTCTTTTTCATGTTCTCCTTTAACTTCAACTAGTTTTTATTTGGTAGTTCAACAAAACTTATTCTTTGTAACTATTTTTCTCTCCTTTTTTATTTGTAAAGCAGTAGTATGTAAGTTGCTCAGGTTGTTTACATCTTCCGGGCCTTCGTAGTCGTAGGCGTAAATCGGGCTAGATTTCCCGTCGCATTGCGGCCACGTTTGTGAGTGGCGTGCGTTGGCTAGCAGATGTAAACGATCGCTGTTGGTTCGTCGCATAGAGACGACGGTTGTGTATGGGTACCGGATGGAGGTCACCCGTGGATGTGTTGTGTTGTGGAAGGGTACCGGATGGAGGTCACCCAACCACGTGATTGTTTAGTGATGACCGGATGGAGGTTGTCACAAGGTGCTGGATGGAAGCATCTGAAATTATAGAGTATTGCATACGACACTGTTTTACTATGTAATCCACGATTTCCAATTTTATTTAGAAAGCTAATTTGTCTGATGAGTTTCGTTGAACTGCTTAGTGATCGTAGCATGATTTCATCACTTTCAATATTATTGTTCGAAGACTTACAATTTTGAGTTAGTTTATACAAAATGTAGTAAAGAATCTACTGCGCTGCATATTTTCCCTTTCAGATTGAACCCCCACGCGAGGATGCGTGAGGCTATCAGAATAGCCGTTTCGCAGAGCATCTCCATCACCTTTACGAAGATCGTTTGGTTTAGTTTTCTTTTTTTTTTATTTTTATTTACTCGATTACTTAATTATTCGATTGTAAAGAGGGCGTGATTATCGATACTTTTAATTCTATTAGAATGGTAACACTGAAGTTGCCGCCATTTTGGCGCGCATGAGTCTCTTTTGCATTTGGGCTGGGAGAAAACTATGGAAAAGCTCTATAGTCATTATTGGTTTGAAAACATGACAAAATATGTTCGTAAATTCGTTGACAACTGTATCACTTGCAAAATTTCTAAAACTCACATAGGTTAAGTGCAGGCTGAGCTTTACCCTATACCTAAGCTTGCTATTCCGTGGCACACTTTGCAACTAGATGCTACTGGAAAACTATGCGGCAAAAATGATAAAAAGGAGTACGCTTTTGTTTTGATCGATGCTTTTACCAAATTTTCCTTGCTTGTCCATACTCCATACCAACATTGACTCTAAGAACAGCATTCGAGCTTCGAAATTAGCTATCTCCCTATTTGCCGCGCCAATGCGTATTATCGCGGACCAAGGACGCTGCTTGACTAGCCGCGAATTTCGCGAGTTCTGTGACGACTGTTTGTGAGGTATCGTCACTTGGAGGTGGCATGAGTTACATCACTCGTATTAGGTGATGTGACGACTGTTTATGAGGTATCGTCACTTGGAGGTGGCATGAGTTACATCACTCGTATTAGGTGATGTGACGACTGTTTCTAGGACATCGTCACTTGAAGGTGACATGAGTTACATCGCTCGAATTAGGTGATGCGACGACTGTGATTAATAGAATTGATGATGTGCAGAGTAGAGAGAATTATTAATTTGACTGACTGACTGAAGTGACTTCGTTTTGTTACAAAATGAGGAGCGTAATCAGACCAAACAGACCGTTTAAGGTCATGGAGTTGTTAGATGGTGATCGTTATTTGTTAAAGGCGTTAAATTCTAAGAGGACGTACAAGTATGCTCATGATAGACTAAGAAGGATGCCTGAAGGTCAGTTGGTTGTAGAAGAATCGTGGATCAAAGTGATGATCTTGTGTTCGAAGTTCATGGCACATCGCGTGATTAAGTTGGGTAAAACTCGATGGAGGTGTTACTTGAGCGATCAATGGAGTTCCTCATGGGAATAATGCTTGATGGAGGCATTGGTTGTTTATGTGCTCGATGGAGACACTGGTAGCATAACGCTCGAAGCAGGAGTTTTGCTTGTGTTGTTAGAGGCACGAAGAGAACATAATGCTCGATGGAGGCGTTATGTGACTTGATGTGTGCGTTCTATCACTGTATAGAATCGCGATATGTGTTCAGTTGTGTACTGATGAGTGTAAGACTTGATTTAAAGTTTGAACTTCAGATATCCTTCGAAGTTGATTTACTAAGGCATTACAGTATTTGATCATTGTACATAGTTGTAATCAGTAAACATAGTTTGTGATCGGTGTGCTTATGTGACGGTATTTTTACTGGTCAGAGATGACCGAGTGATGGCAAAAGCTACTGGTAGTGTTTTCATTTTTAGACTCACACGAGGACGTGTGATGCAGCAGGATGGCCGTGTCGGCGAGAAGGCGCTTCGATTGTGCGAAACGCCATCTGTCACCTGCAGCTGTCATCTGTCAAGATCTATGGTGCTTTGCGAAACGTCAAGTTATGACATTGACGGCTGTCATCGCTTGGGAGTGGTCTATGCTTGTTCGAAGATGGCACTTTTTACGTTGTGCGGCCATATTGAGCGGACGCAAGCGCAGAACTCTCCGCGTTTCGTATTGCAATTCGTTTGCATCGAGTTATTATTAATGTACTCCGATTAGATAATTAAGTAATTCAACTAAATAACTGATTTGTGATCTATATGCGATCTTATTTCGAAGGAATATCTCGACCACTAGTCAGATTGCGGATGTTGACTAACCTAACTTTCCGCCGGCCCCTCATGACTTTCCGACATATATAACTTACTAGCTTTCCGCCAGCAGCTTCGCTCGCGTGGTTCTGTATTGTAAACGTTCCTTTTGAATCACTCTGTATTTTGTCAGGTCAGTCAGAATCAAAAAATCAAAATCAGTTACTCAGTTTAAAAGATCTCACTCAGCGTACAGACAGCGGGAAACGACTTTGTTTTATACTATGTGTAGATATATATTGACAACAAACTCCAATATGTAAATAGTTCAAAAAATGGATAGGACACACACAACTAAGCGCATTCTTAATTGTGTCAAATTCCCAAAATTTATATTTATCATTACCATCAATGTACTCGTATTAAGGTTTTAAGTCTAGTAAACAAAGTCAGTTTAGTGTAACCTGGACGCGATGTAGACTAGCCCAGTTGAACAAACATCCATTAATAGTACATTACGATATTAGTGCGTTATGATGGTTATAACATGCGAGGCGGAATTTCAGCCCGAGCCAAAGGCGAGGGCGTAATTGAACCGAGCATGTTATAACCAATACGCACGTATATCGTACGACGTTTTTTAACACTTTGCGAGGAAAAAGAAAAAAAAACATTAAATAAACTCAATCTGTGTATGTACACTGTTGCTTTCCCGCCATTTTAACAGCGCGCTAGCGCTGCCTACTGACTGGCGCCGAGCGGCGATTAGTTCGAAATTTGAATAGCAACAGCGCGCGAAATGGCAAATAATACTGTTATGGAATTTGTATGGACTATAACTTAACTATTTGCTTTGGTAACACACGCGTTTTTTATGACCCGCTTTACATATTTAAAACCGGTGGAATTACATCAGCTTTACGAGCAAAGGTGTTAAAAAATTATTATTAGTTTAAAGCGACATTACCGATGCAAATTTTCAAATTAAGAACATTCATTACAGCTTAGAGTCGTCATTCAATCTTTATGGCCGTTTGTGCTAGTGTTATAGACGTTTAAGTGGGTGTCATATCTTAATTTTTGAAAAATTTTTGTGTAACTTGCTGTAGGATAAAAGTTCAGGGAATAATTAAACCACAGAGTTGTTGTCTTATCAAAATATATCAACAAGTACACGTAAATTAATAAATTAATGTGGCACAAATCTTGCAAGCTAAGTTTGGCTCACTTTTCGGTTTTCGATTTACGTGAAATTTAGCAACCATTATTATTAACAAAAGCAATGCAATATCAAAAGCAAGCTGATCTGGTGATGCAGATGGAAGGTAGCCATTAAACGAAGATGTTAATTCATCGTTATTAGTTCTACCGAGTTTGGGCTTGTTTAATAAATATATTGAAGATATCTGACTCAAAATAATATCCAACCAAAAACTTGTTTATAAACAAAATTAAATTCATAATATCTCAGTACTGATTGTCACCCTATCACCTGTAAAAGAGACTGCCATATTGTTTGTGTTACACCAGCTTTCGATGTGTCGCTTCGCGGGCACAAATATGTATTATTCCACCTCATACAACGATGCAATACGCAATATTTTCTTTATATTATTGCTTTCCGTTCTCCCCCACTTGTTTCGCTATATGACACTCTGTGGAATTATTCTGTGAATCCTATAACGTTAAGCGTAATATCACATACTATGATTTTTTTTTTTCGGAAGTCCTTATTGTTATTGTGGTAGTGAAAAATTCATATATTGTGTAATTATGTTAATTATCATAATTCATTGTTTAAAAATATGTTTCATTCAACTTTGTCTACAAATAGAGTTATATTTAAATGCATTGTATAATAAAGAATACAGAAAAAAGGTCTTCAGTTAAGATATCCAACCAAAGTGTAGTAATTAAATTTTACTGTAGTACAATTATATTAATAATACATAGCTATTTATTTATTAATAATGATTAACATTTGTATTAATAAAGAGAGGCTCGATGGTTAGGGCGTTTGGTCTGAGATACGACAATTTTCTCAAAGGCCGGACTTAGGCTGGTTTTAGTTAACGGACTGTCTGTGCTGACGACTACGCGCGTAGCTATCAACGCAAGCTGTCAGCGCATACTCGTTTTAATGTGATCGCTGTGAAGTACAGACATCGCCAATCCTGTGAGTGTTCAAATTTTTGCAGTGAATAATTTACGTGAAAGAAATAAGCGAGAACGAAAAAGAAGAACACAACATGTTCATCCATTTCTGTTCAAAAATTGCTAGTGGGTGCATTTGTGACGTTGATCAACCAGTTGACACTATTTGAAACAGAGTTGGAAGGGTCCATTAATTCAAGTCCATTAACTACTTTCGCATGTCAACAAGAAATTTTAACGCGTTAATTAATAACAAAGTTTAGTGCCAAATAAGTTACTACAATGCAGTAGGACTTGTTTCTGGAATCTTTGTTTTTGTACAGTGAACCGGATGCATTCACACTTCTCCTGTGTTCATCGATATTGCACATGACTGTACACGCTGACGACGACATCCACTCGGCTCGACACCGGAACACTCGCTGAAGGAGGCGCGATAACCAGCGCAGACACCTCTGCGGCGCTGTCGCGCAATGGCATACGGCCGCACACGGTTCAGTGCCGACGCTCGTTGCGACGCGCCGTCAGCGTTGAGCGGTCGGCATAACTTGAGAACGCTTCTATAGAGCCCACATATATTGGCCTATCAGTGCCGACGTACTTCATGATACTAAACCAGCGTTAGGATGGGTGACCAAACATTTATTATCTCAAGTTACTCCATAGAACTTGAGATAATAAATTTTGAGAAAGGCCTGAGTCTCAGCAGTGGGGACATTAGTGGGCTGGTGATGATGATGTATTAATATAACATATCCTATAGTATATAGTAACATAAAGTACCTCCTACAGTTATATAAAATTTCTTATCCTAAAACTTCTCTGCGGACCGGGTAAAAACATTTATAAAATCTTAATTTACCCTCATTCCGGGGAAATTTATTCATTGTTATTACCGTAATTCTGACTCTTCGAGGGCTACGTAATTAAATAGACAATTAAAAATGACAGTGGAAGCAGCAATTATAATAACAATTAAGGCAGTCCGCTGTTGGAGTAGATAACACGGGGTCAGATTCCATAATCTGTGCAAAATTAGCTAGGCGGGCGGCGACGGCATACACTGCAAGCTGAGACGGCAACACGGGGTAATTTAGAGGACTATGTTGGCAGCCCCCGAAATGGCCACAGTGAGAATTTGGCGTCGTAAACACGATTCTCTCTTCTATGGCTGGTAACAAAGTGGTAACAAACAAAATTTTGGTAAAAATTCTAGCGCTTCCCCATAAATTTTAAAAAAGTCACTTAAACGACTTTTAAAAACTAGTTTACTTCAATGAAAATACGGCATTAAAAAAAATCTTATTTGGTAGAATGAGGTTTGGGTATCAAATAGAAAGGTTCTATAAGATGATTACAATAAAAATATCAAGTAGTTTAACTACGCGCGCTAAAAAGTTAAAAATAAATCGAACCCATCGATATACCATATCGCACGTTGAGAACGATAGAGACACAATGCAAAAAATGCGAGTTTGAGTAATGAGCGTTTACAGTTCAAGAAATTGTAGTCAGACCCTCTAAACAACGTATCGACACTACGCCACCTTGCAGCTTCTATGCAAGCTACGTTCACAGGGATCTTTGCATTTTAAAGTTTATACTTAACAAAGAAAAATGTTGCCAAAAGTAAAAAATACGTCGTTTTTGGTTAGTGACATTGTCATCCTCAACGTGCGATATATAGAAACATGTCGCTATTGTATTATTTCTAAATAAAAAACTTGCTAAAGCTACTAGCAGACTATACGCCTAACTCTCTAGCCTTGATTCAAGCTATATCTACAAAAACGTTTTATTGTTTTTATTAATTTATGTGTTGATATTCTTTTAAATTTTTATCATCTTTTTGTTAAATCATTCATTTTGGTTTATTTTTCTTTTCGAAATGGCTTTGTTTGTTTAAATTCGACTTTAATAAAAGTCAACTTTAATAATTCAGTCAACTAAAACAAGCAAAAGCATTGATTAAATGTAAATAATAAAACAAGAACATTGTATAAGAATATCAACATATTTATTGATAGAATCAATAAAACATTCTTATAGCTATGGCTAGAGTTATAGCGAGATCTTTAGGCGGTCTTCTGTTCTATTACTATTTATGTATATAGATTTGCTAGTGGTAGTGCTATGCCAATAAATAGAAAAGATTCTATAAAATATCGATGTCTCGAACTCTCTTGGTGGTTCCACAATGGAATGTCAAGAATAATGTTGCCATGGGGTTAATATTTTCAATCGAATGATAGCAAAAACTTTTCCGACACAATGACGGTAAGTGATAACGAATACGCTTCCAAATTGGTTTCTACTAGAATAGGGAATAAATAAAGAGTAAGTTCCAGTTATGTGAGTAACATTTAGTCGTAATTTTTCTTCTGAGTGGTACTAGTTGTTTTCCTGCAACTTTTCTCGCGTAAATTATAGTCTATGTCACCTGCGTCTTATGTATTTTTCCGTAATTGAAAAAATCGGTCCAATAATTTGAGACACTATTTAATGCACACAAAAAACAATCAGATCTTAATTGTGAATTTTGTAGTGAACATAGTAAATTTAAGACTAGACAAGCGAACTGCATTTCAACTCAGTTTTTTTGCAGTCGTACTAACTACATTCTGAGCTGACTGAGAACAACGGACTGGGGGCCAATTCTACTAAATAAATTTTGTTTAAATCGAATCGAAAACGGTTCTATTTTAGCTGGAATTGTATCGAATGTCACTTAGTAGAATATAAAAACCATTAAAAACTGTAGT
Source organism: Diatraea saccharalis (assembly GCA_918026875.4). Classification (NCBI taxonomy): domain Eukaryota; kingdom Metazoa; phylum Arthropoda; class Insecta; order Lepidoptera; family Crambidae; genus Diatraea; species Diatraea saccharalis. The sequence continues at coordinate 15,199,156 of OU893337.1, forward strand.
TTCGTTCGTTTTCGAATTGAAAGTTCGTTTAAGAATTGGCCCCCCGGTTATCTGTGAAGACAAACTGCAATGTGTGTGAATATAGTGCATTACAAATAATCAAGACGAGAGGAGAAATTATTATCAAAATATTAATTGTCAGTTGATTTGCAATGAAAATGTTTAGTTAATTTCATTTGCATAATTATAAACATATGTACGAGTATTATCTGAAAGTAACACGTGTATCGAAACTAGTTTCGTAAAACTTGTTTTTTGTTTCAAAATATACTTTCTTCTGATTGATATTGCATGAACAATACAGGCTCTATTTAACATAACCTCGTACCATAGCCGTAGCCAGCTGGCTCGCATCCCGTATTCCCGACCCACTTACTGTCGCTGCCAAACGACCACAGATAACAGCATGTCTGCCGTTTATGTGGAACTCTACACTGGATGGGATTACTGACTATTACCTCTACGAAATAAATAAATACTGTGCTAGAGGCGTTGTTATTGGTCGAAGGGAACCGCATAAGCAGCGCGGGAGATTACTTTTACGCATATCAGACAGGATAACTCGGCGGCGTAGCAAATAAGCGCCGCGGCCCGCGATCGTTGTTGTTCAGCAACTTTCGCAAGGGTCTGTCACGGGATGGATGATAAAAAAATTACTATCTCGAGCTGCTCCATGCCTCGGAAGGCAACTTAAACTGTTGATTTGCAGTCGTTATTACCCTCCATTCCGGATAGGACTAGCGAAGAGCATGACCTTCCACTGACTCATCGCCATCTTCCTTTACCATCCATAATGGAGGCCTGACCCCTGTAGTGAGGACCTAAAAGGGCTGATAATGATATCATAGAGCCGTTATTGCGGTACGAAATGTTTTTAGAACAAAAATTGATTTCAGACATTAAACAACATTCATTATATTGTATTTATTATATTTAATTAATTCATTATTATTAATATATGTAGATGTATGATATTTTAATAGTTTTGAGACACCATAAGCTACCCTAATCTAATGAAGATTTAATTTTGTACAGTTCGCAAGTTTGCCTGGAAAAAAATACTTTTTAGTAATAAGGCCGCCAATTGTGCATTTAAATAACTGTATCCATGTTTGTTTTGTCCATTGGTGTACAATAAAGATTTTTTCATTAATTAATTAACTAGTTTTGTATTGGCAAAAGAACACTTAATTCTTTTATAAATTTTGGGAGTCGTTCTAGTTTTTAGCCTAGAACGCCAAATTTCAATGACCTGGCGCTGGGTATTATTAATCGAATTCAAAATCAAGAATTTCTGTGGAGTTCCTACTTATTTAGACAATACGCGTTCATTTAAAAATAGACAAAATTATTGTTTTGATTTTGAGCCTTATTTCATTTTGGATAACTATTTGTTTTGCCGCTACTTCGCACGCATAAATTATACCCTATGTACGGGGTTTCGTATGACGCAACTCCCCATAGGTGAAAGAATTTAAAAAATTGATCCACTTGTTTCGGTGCCTTTTCCATGCAAACGAACAAACATACAAACAGTCAAATCTTTCCATAATTCGTAATAACCTGAGCACTAATAAAAGACGGCCCCAATTTTTTTTCAATTCCGTCTCAAAAAAAAACAGGAAAATTATAGCGTAGCGTTGTATACTTCTATATGTCCTAATGTGTCCAACAATAATACCTACCATTATTAGTTTAAGCCTACCTACAATTACACCGCCTAATGGACACTTATTGCATACCCGTTTAGGGTCATATCAAAGATTTTCTGTTCTAATAATTATTACCATATTATAAAATTATTATACAATAAAAATATTTCTCCAAAAATAGAACCAACTTTAATCTTTATAAAAGTGAAAGCAATTAAAAAAAAACAAAGTTACTTTTAATTTTAAGTTTATTTTAAAATATTATGATACATTTAAGAGCACTTCACACATTCTACAGTAGTAGTACATCACGGAAGATATGCACTCAATTTACACATAGCCATTAAATCTAAATTACCTAAATATAACTAACTACAATAACAAATAAAGTCAAGAATCACAAATTCAATGTTAACTCGTTTACTTCAGTATAAAAATATTCCACACGATTTTCGAACTAACAGGCAGACAGTAGTTCTTAAAACATGTCTTACTAAAATCAAAAACAGTCAGTCATGGATCAATAATTAACAAAATTGTGACATTCACAACACAACTATATTGAAATTTTGATAGTTATATAACGTAAACGTTTTTTATTTTATTTTATTTTTATGAAAACATAATTGGTATTACACAAACATTTTTTAATAAACACTTTTTAAAACTATCTGTGTGTGTTGAAAGAAATAATAAAAAATCAAGTAAAATACCAAAAAAAGCATAAATGTGTTTTTTTTTATTATAGTGAAGGTAACGTTATAGCTTCACACCAGAAAAATGGTTGGAAAACCCTGATGTACCCAATCGAAACTAGATAAAATTTACAATGGGAAAAATGAGCGCCAAGGAGTTTATAGGAGTAAGCATCATTGCTATGATTAAGCTAACTCCTTATGTTATATACATTATTAAATATCTATTATAATTATTACAAATTCATTATAACCATTCGACATTTCAATAACAATAAGAGAGTCAAACTTAAAATTTCAATATCTACATATGTTGATAGAAAACATTAATCTAGATATCTTAATATAACACAGGCATTTTTAAAACAAATATCAACAAAAAAACTACTAACATTCGGTCAGTTGCACGAGTGTCCATTAAGGTTTAATGACAATTTTAAGCTCTAATGTGTGTTCTTAATTTAAAAATTTGCATGGGAAATGTGGAATTATATTAATGAAATTATTGATATATGTTTGTGCAACTGGCTGATTGTCCATATTTATCTTAATGCAGAAAAGATTAAATATAATATTTTCCAATTAAAACTCAGTATACTGTTGGAAGAATAATGTAATCAAAAGATTACCGTTTCTTTGGAATTATTTAATTAAAGTCACAGTATCAGCCAACGAAATCAGTTATAATTCTCATCATACAGCGAACTTATACTAGTTGAAATAGGCAATAAGCGTTGGGATCTAAACATAAAAATACCTATTATAAAGCTAAAAAATTTCTTTGATTGTTTGGCAATGTTAAATATTGAAAAATATAAATATGTACATGGCGACAGTAAATACTATACATTCCTTCAAAGGTGTTAAAGTAGAACATATTTACAGCTAATTTAGTAATGTAATAAGACACCATGTCCGAAACTTGATTATTTCTGAGTTATTCAAGTTTTAAGATTTTCAATTGAACAACAACTTTTCAAGTTAAAATGTACCCTATTAGTGAATTACACGAGGTTTTGTTTATTGTTTCCTGATAAGCAAACGATCAGAGATCTAAATACAAATCCAAAATAAACTAAAAAGCATCGCAAAAAACATTCCTCAGTCGACTCAGCGACTGGATAAATAAATATGGCCATATACGAAGTTCGCCGGGTCAGCTCCTATATTTTAAAAAAATATATCAACGTTGACATAAGATTAGGCGTTTATTTTGATTGCTATCGCTGACGCGGAGATGGTATACAAAATATTAAAATAACAGACAGATTATCGCGCACTGTTTGGCTTTCTTTACAGGATTATTTCAAAATTATTAATAATGTATACAGTTTTCATGAATTGAAAAACATCTTTTCAAAATTCGTCAATAAAAACAAAAAGTAATACATGGAAATTTATATTGATTTTATTTTGAGCAGACTGAAAATGTTTAATTATACATTACATTATTCAGTTAAATAAACATTCTTAATATGTTCTTACCAAACTTATCTTATTTTACAAAAATTTATGAACCGTTATGTAAATACATCATACATCATTGGCACAACTGTTGATTTTTGGTTCAGATTCTTATTCTAACCGTAACTTGACATTTGCAAACTTATAAAAACCTTGTTATATTTTAAACTTGAAGTTTTTTCAAATCATCCAATATGCTATACATTAGCTAATATTAAAACAAAATTAAGTTTGAACACACTCTGCAATCCCGTACTCCGTCTAGATGGAACCGTTCTCTTCGATGCACAGTCAGAGCTATACATTAGCTAATATTAAAACAAAATTAAGTTTTAACACTGTGCAATCCCGTACTCCGTCTAGATCGAACCATTCTCTTCGGTGTCTCATGCTTAGCTGTCACAAGATTGCTGTCTGCTTCTTGTAAAACATTCTTTTTTCTCGAAGACCTCCTAGGTGTCTTATCTTGTGCCACATGATCTTCCGGAACATCTTTTGGTGTGTTGATACTCTTACGACGGCTCCTAGTCATCACCATAGTCTCATCTTCGGTGGTAGCATCTTGACGAACTAGTCTATTTTTCTTTCTGTTTCCTCTCTCATTCTCCTTGTTCTCTTTCACGTCAACCTCGTTCTTGACATCCATAGATGACATGCCACTGTCATTGTGACATTCGGGAGGATTCTCAAATCCGTTGAACGGTTCTTCGGTAGAATCTGAGTTTTCTTGAATGTTGTTGTCTGAATCGTCAAATAGCACTACCTTTATGGACTTCTTTGCTGCCTTTTTATCTGAAGCGGTAGCAGACTTCAGAATGCTGCGAGCAGGTGTAGCATTCAAGTTTATTGGTGTTTGCTGCAAATATAAATTATTCATTATTAAACCTCATAAAACATACCATGCAAATGAAATATAACTGCTGTCGGTTCAATAAACCCTCACCGGCAAAGGAGCTATTCCATCGTGTTCTATATTCTTACACAGGACTGATGCACGAAGCATGGCAAATGATGAACTCTGTGGATAATTAATAATTCATATAAAATACCATTGAAGGAAGATTTTATTCATAACACTTTAATTAAATTAGTTAAAATTGATTAAAAAATGATATGGTTTTTGTTCTATTGGTCTATGTTTGTTCTATGTAGTAATTATTTATTTAGAACAGTGGAAGCATTGTTGGACAGAAAGCATCCCAAATAGTCTGTAGGGTAGAAGTTTTTTTTATAAATACATATGATAACACTTTACCTACTATTAGGTACCGCATATTAAAGAAAGAGGTCCATGGCCTGTCAGATGGTCCTTAATGACTGAAAGGATCAGTTTCACTGGTTTAGAAAAATAAATTTGTAACTACTTGTCTTTTTATCTAGTACTAATGATGGAGATCCCTTTACATACTTATAGACGAAATACATCAGCAATAGGTACGGGCGAAAGTAACTATACATTAATTATACAATTTTATTGAAAAAAAAAAAAAACAAAAATAATGCAGTTAATGTAGATACTAATGTAGGTTTATAAGAGTTGTTTGTTACAATTAACTCTCTTCTCGGGTATCATTCCTAAGTAACTTATAGTGAGAGTGAAAAGGACAAAACACTTATTATATTACTACACAATATAAACACTGTGTTTAAGTCAAATCTTTTGACACCATCGCAGATTTGGAATTGTTTCATAATGTGCTGTATTCTACTACTCGAGCCCTTTTATAACTCAATGTATTCCGTTTTTCAGCAGCCATCTAAGATTTACGGTTTACAATAAAGAGCGCGTAAATATTAAATTTACGCACACTTTATTGTATTGTCATCAGAGCCAAATTTGTTAATATCAGGTTAGTTTTAACAGGAAATAATTTAATTACAATATTTAACCCACCATGACAAGGTAAATAAAACCCTATACAAGAGTATAATTCATTTCCTTTTTTATAGTACTATTACTTTTTAATTAATAATACAATATTTATTTTTTGGACAGGTCAGATTGACAGAGTTTTTGACAAATTGTTTTTAATAGTTTTTTCAACACCCATGCCAATTTTCAGCTTTGTACATTAATGTAACCATACCTCTATTTTTGAAGCTAATTTCACCGGATTAATTGTCATCAATAAAGAAACTACACTTTTGGACAGTCATATTAAAATTACCTTTGACGCTGATTTCTTAGCCTCGCTCGACAAAACTGCTTTGAGTAAAGTTGGCTTCGACGGTGTAGAACGCGGGGATCTAATCGGCGACCGGACGCAGAAGAAGCCCGCTTCGAAAGTTTTACTCTCGGCATTGTCTGCCGTGGAAGCATCGGACGTTGGGGACGAATCACTGTCCATTTTAGCTTTTCTAGCAGCTAAATTCAAAAATGTATCGATTATCAATATAATAGAAAACATCAAATAATTAAATTAATTTTGTAATAATCAAATATTTATACCGGCAATCATATCACGCAAACGGCTCGGTCCACCGATAGGTTTGACGACCTTCTTAGTGTTAATCTTCGGCACGACTTTCTTCTTCGCTTCCACTGGCACGATTTCGACCCAGTTGCGTTTCCTCAGCTCTTCCAACTTCTTGAACCTCATGTCAATGTTCTCAACCTAACGAATTACCAAAACATAAATGGATTTCGTATTTATATTCCAGGATATATATATTTATAATAATAACTGCTAATGGGATTACTAGTGTACTTTGTTTTTAATGATTCCCCGACATTTCGATACTGTTTCAAGCTCCATGATCACAGAGCAACTTGAAAGTAAGTTGCTTTCAACTTGCGGGCCGAGAGTAGTGGTGAATAGCGGACGTTTGTGTAGATCTACTAATATTAACCGCTCATATTTAACAAAAGTTCGTTGAATATATTTGTTGACTTGTATTTTAGTATTAGTTTTCTCTTTTCAAAACTCTTTTTGAGTCGGTTAAACTCTTTACTATTTTTTTTAGTTTCTGCGCCGGGTGTTACTTTCGTGGCGGAGCCTGTAGTACATGGTAGCAATCTAGAAATAATTTGACTCTTACTATTAGTGAGACCATATTATGCAAATAAATAGTTTTACAGTAATTGCAAGGTTCATTCTGATTCTAAAATTTAATTAACGTCATATTGTAAACATTAGATATGCTTAATATATATATTTTTTTCTAAATATATTAAAATTACAAAAAGAAGAGGAAACAGCTATTAGATCAGAAGTTATAAACACAATAATTTTGTCAAATAATATTGAGGTTTTGAATTTCGTGGATATATGTGTAAAATACTCTAGTATCTAGTAATTAATCTAATTATCTATCTAGCTTCTTATATGTCGGTACTACGCATAAGCGTAGAAAAAAAAACAAAGACCTATAAATGTCACGACAGCACAATATTTTTTTTAATCGTTGCTGTACCGTTAAAGTATGGAATTATATAGGTATAGTAAAACTCATAAGTCAAACCTCGTCGTATATGATGCAAGCTATCTAGTCCTGCAAAGATGCTGGTATTTAACAGATTTTTATTTATTTTTTATATATACGAACCTGCATGAAGACCATGTCCCAGAATCCGGCGAGGTCCGCGGGCGTGACTAGCGCGTGCGCAGGCGAGGGGTTGGCGCACCGATCCACCAGCGATGAGAACTGACGCAACTTCTGAGACATCAACAGCCGCGCCTGACCCACCGCGCTCAGTACTAGCTCCTGCACACACACACACACACACTCGCTTGCTTATATGTATAACACTCCAACACCCAAGTTATAAGGATAACTAACGCAGATTCTGAGACATCGACAACACACCTGATCCACCGCGCTCAGCACTAGCTCCTGCACACACACTCACTCGCTCCCTTATATGTATAACACTCCAATACCCAAGTTATAAGGATAACTGTCGCAGCTTCTGAGACATCAATGGCCGCGACTGACCCACCGCGCTCAAAGCTAACTCCTGCACACATACTCACTCGCTCACTTATACGTTATAACACACTGATACCCGAGTTAAAACAATAACTAACGCAGCTTTTGAGACACCAACAAGCACTAGTTTTAATTTTTTAATTATAACAGACTAGCTTTGCCCGCGTGATTATCCCATTTTTGCAACATTTTTAATTGTTGCTCCTCTCCACTCCTATTAGTCAGTATAATGTTGTACATTTATTTTTTATTCTTTATTTATTACATTTGGAAAACTACAGCTATAACACATGTAATTAACTACGAACTAAAATTATTATAAGGCATTAACAAGTTTTCACAGATAGCCAACCAATGTAAGAGAGTTATAATACTTATACTAATAATATGAAATGCTAATAGTATTAATAACATCCTATCCTATTTCTTCCTAGCCTAGCTTCATAAATATTGATTTCACGTGGAAAACGGCCACAATAGGGTTATCTCTTAAAATTTTATTACTTTGAGTACAAGCTCTACAAATTAATTTTTCCTGTAATTGATCTTATAGCTAGGGACATGAAAATAATTATATTGACGCAATTGCTACAAGGGGTACATATACAAAATTGTCTCAATAATTCAGGACGATCAATTCCATTGTTCATTATTTTGGTAAGATAAATAATGTCAGCTATGTCTCTGCATGCTTAAAGAGAAATAAAGTAAAACTTATTACATTAGCTTCATAGATTGGCAGAAAAAGTTTACATTTAAATTGCAAATACCTTAAAAAAATTCTTTGAATAGACCCAATTCTCTTAATATGCACATTGTATTGAGAATTCCAGATTTCTGAAACATATGCCAGGATACTAAGCATAAACGAACAATACAAAACTTTTATCATTTTAAGTTGGATAAACTTGAAAGAGGACCTAATAACAAATCCAAGTGCTTTTGAAGCATGCTTAACAATTTAATCTATATGTTCATAGAATAATAATTTTGAGGCAATCAAAACACCAAGGTGCTTCATTTTACATGTTGAAGCCTATATTTTATTTTGGATCATAAAATTAAATTATATTGGTTGCGATTTGTGAGTAATAGTCATAGCATAGCACGTGAATACATTCATATCAAGCTTATTTAAAAAACATTAATTATAAAATCTGTTGAGGTCCTCTTGAAGAAACGTGCAATCTACGGGTGAAATAATTTGTTTAAATATTTTTGTGTCTCACCGTATAACAGAAATTTTGAGTTTACCAAACAAGAACCAATATCATTAATAAGACAGGACCAAGCAAGAAGCCTCGTGGCAATCCCGAAGTTACCGGTGTCCAGTTTGACAGGAACACATTAATAGTTATGACTTGAAAACGATTTTCAATATATGAAGAAAACCATCAGAATAGATTTCTATGGATTCCATCAACAAAATGAAATTACTTACACAATCGAAAGCTGTGCTAAAATTTGTGAAAATCAAGTCAACCTGAGTGCCAGTATCCATGCAAGATGTTACGTAGTTATTAGTCACAAGAAGATTATAAACCAATTTGTAAGAGCAAAAAAATCTGTCCGTGAATTATACTTTCAAATACCTAAGCAAAGATGCAAAAGCTTTGAGAATGGTCTATAATTATTTACTCTAATATATTATACTTTCACTCTAATATATGATGCAATGAAAGTAGATTTCCATATGGCAGGAACAAGACCTTCGTCCAATGAGTGCCTGAAGATAATACAAAGCGGTACAACTTAGTTATTAGCATATTTAACAATAATTGCACTTCTATTTAAGCTGACATTCTTAAGTAATTTTAAAATACTGGAGATCGATAGATATGTCTCCTATATTGATATTCACCCTCACTGATATTCACTGCAACATTACTACTACAATTTGCCCAAAAGTTTACCTTGTAGCAATCTGCAAATAAATTGCAAACAATAAGGCTGCCAATTAGACTGTTCCATATTATTATTTTTCATTCATTCATTCAAACCTCTTTACCAGCAGTCCCGATTCTGTCTTCATAAGTCATTGTTGAAGGATACTTATTATAGGATTTGTTATTGTACTTTTACTTAATATGCTTAAGATTATATTTTCCCTTTTCTCTTAATAACTTTTTAAAATCAGTACCAAAGGATGAAAAGAGTTAGAAAACGTTAATCTGTGGGGAATGTGAATCTCTAAAACAGTAGACTGTATCATAAAATATTTTTTTAACACCTTTGCTCATAAAGCTGATGTAATTCCACCAGTTTTAAATATGTAAAGCGGGTCATAAAAAACGCGTGTGTTACCAAAGCAAATAGTTAAGTTATAGTCCATACAAATTCCATAACAGTATTATTTGCCATTTCGCGCGCTGTTGCTATTCAAATTTCGAAATAATCGCCGCGCGGCGCCAGTCAGTAGGCAGCGCTAACGCGCTGTTAAAATGGCGGGAAAGCAACTATGTACATTCACAGATTGAGTTTATTTGATGATTTTTTTCTGTTTCCTCGCAAATGTGTTAAAAAACGTCGTACGATATACGTGCGTATTGGTTATAACATGCTCGGCTCAATTACACCCTCGCCTTCAGCTCGGGCTGAAATTCCACCTCGCATGTTATAACCATCATAACGCACTAATATCGTAATGTACTTGCATCTTCGAGGAACCCTCCATTCTTGCTTTAGTGCCAATCCACATCATCAAGCTCAGTATTTATAACATCATAGTTCCTAATTTCAAGTAATTCACGAAAGCATAGGATATAGGAAATAACTTATGCTCATCACTGCAATGTTCATAAAGAGCTGATCTGATGATGGGAGCCATGAAGAAACCTCATCAACTTAAGGCTAAACTAAGGAAGGAAATCCATTTTTTTTAATATATCTCTAATCCAAAATACAAGATCTCTGATCCAAAATAATTAAACCTTATGCAAACCTTAAGCAAAAAACTTGATCAACAACCATATCTTTCATGGTTGAGGATTAAGTTTTAATTTTTTTTTTTAATTTATTTTAACATTTGTTTAAGACATCATAGGTTTTTTTTTTTTATTAACATCATGTTTAGTGAAACTGTACTCATTTACAATACCTGTATAGATTCTGAGAGTGTTGTTTGGTCTCGTATCTTCTCCCAAACTTCACACATTTCTGTCATCCGTTTAATCTCAGAGTCCAGTTGTCTTCTAAAGTGGTTTACACTATCAATGTCACTAGTGTCTTCATCCAACAAACCTAAAAAAAGACATTAATTTTATAAAACATAAAAAAATATAATTTATTACATATTGATAATATTTAAAAAGTTGTGTTTATAAGAATGCCAAATTGATGTGCAGTAATTTAATTAGATGTTTGAAATTGTATAATTTAATATTAATGTAATATTATTGTCTTTTATTTGGTCTACAATAGAAGTATGAAAATATTTGTTTTTTCAATAACAAAGCAATGAATCACTATTGCCAGACTTATTGTTATAGAGAATTTCTCTGATATACCATTAAAGAGTTTATAGAATAACACAACATACCTTCTTCCATTTTTTTCTTCATTTCTTTTCTTGCATTGTCCTTTCCTCTTGACATGGTCACACATGGACTTATCTTTTTTGCTTCATCTATCTGCTCTGGAGTCATCGACACATCAATAGGTGACTTTGGTGACCTTAGCTTCTCTTCAGAACTTGATTCACTCTTAGGCACAGGATTTTTGGGAGTAAATGCTTTAGTATTCTTTGGCAAAGATTGTCTTGGTGTTCTACTCTTTAAAATAGGTGATTTTTCAATTGAACTTCCTTCTACTTCACTGCTAGATGAGGATTGCAATAGTATAGACTGTCTTTTTAAGGTTTCGAATTTTGTTGAGGTCCCCATATCAACTTCATTACAACTCTCACTTGATTTTGATGAAAAAATCTCACTACTTGATGAACTTTCCAAAATGTTTGAAAGCATTTTCTTTTTAGGAGTTTGCTTATTAATATTTGCCTTTGATTTGTTCTGTATAGTTTTCTTTTTATGCCATGTTATGGAAGCCTCAACAATTTTCTTGTTGTTTGATGTCTTTGCCCTAGTCTGCTTTATATTTTCTTTTGATGTGTTTGGTAAAACAGGTTTAAATTCATAAACAATTTTCTCTTTTTTCTTTAATGCTTGAGTCATTGTTGGTAATACTATTACATTTTTTAACTGTGGGGCTTTGAATGTTGCATTATTTGGAGCAAATGATTGTGTTATCTTGGAATATTTAGGTTTTGGTTTTGTGACATTTTTAGAAACTTGTGACCTTGTCACTCGGCCAGAAGTACTCGGCATGGGCTTTGAAAGAGGTGGAGGTGGTACAAACTTCAGTGGAGCATGTACCACTCCTGTCACAAAAGGTTTCTTTTTCTGTGCTGTTGCTTCCTTTTTCCTTTTCTCTTTTTCCTCCTTCCATTTTTCCAATTGTAATCTTCTGTGTTCTACTTTTGATTTTTTGTCTGATACTTCAGAAATGTCTCTGGTATTCTCACAAGTTGTCAAATTTCTCAAGTTGTCAAAAGCAGTCAGTCGATTACTTTTCCTACATTTTATATTATTCTCCAAACGCTTCTGAACCTGGAAAATAAGATAAGACTGAGAACTGATAAGGAACTTAAGTATCACTTTGATAAAGCAATAGTGCTTTCCAAAATATGACCTACCACATGCATCTTATTACTACGAATTTTGAAAAAATTTCAAGCTACAATGTATAAGTGAACAGTACCCCGCCGGCGACGCTTCCAAATTGAACGGGCTTAGATTTATGCTTCTTCTCATGATTTTTTAGTAAGCGCCCAAGGTCGAAGCTCTTCTCTAAAGAAAAATACAAACAAATTGCACATTTTACATGTTGACATCAGACAACGGAAGGGAAGATAATTTAAACCATTATGTTTGAAAACTACAATTGCCTTCATTTTATAGATATTAATGTCGTAAATATGGTTATTTTGAACTTGCCATAAGCCCGGTGTTTGTAAGACCAAAAAATAAATGCATATCATATTACATCTCGAAAACCGATAAGAACAACGATAAACTTACCCATTACACCTGTAAAAAAAACTATAACAAAATTATTACAACAATACCCAAATTCAAATTCACAACTGTTACAAAAATACAAAACGTCAATTTCCAAACAAAGAGTAAAATACTATATAGAGGAAAAGAGAGCACACCATAGTAGTCCACCTTGAGTCCACGCATTGTGACATTTTTGTCATACTGTGTGAGAGCCATAATATTATTCTATGACCTTACTAGATGGCGACTCTACCAAAAATTGATTATTGCAGGAAATCATAAAAATTATTTCACGGTATTATTATTGTATGCTACTTTTAATAATTTCACAACATTAATTCTATTGGTTTTCATAACTTTTAAAGAACCTTCTTTATGCCCACTTCAAAGATTTTTTGGTATAAATCGTGTTGCGTTTGCATAACTAGAACTAATTGAATTTTAGCTTGATATTAATCCGAGTTATGAGATTCATAACAATTCTTTTTCTTTAGTCTAACGTCATGAATTTATATTCAGATCCTACAATTTGTGCTGCCATATCTACTTTTTCTTCTTCTTCTTAACTTTAATGGCTGCTGCCATATATTTTTTATTTTTTTTAAATACTTCCTCATTATAATCTTAATCAAAAGTAGTCGTTTCCACATACAATCCATTCTAATTCCTTTATTTGGAGAAGAAAACCGGTGTAAAGTTTTATACGTACCTAGTGTAGCAAAATTAGCTTTAAATGTAAAGAACATAAGTTTGTTTTTTTACTAGTATGAATATATAATAATGATGAAAATAAACTTTTCATTGATGTGGAAGATGTCATATCAAAAGTATGCGTAATTATAATAGAATAATAAAAAGTATGCCACGTTATATTTTGACTTAAGAATTTATGCAAATGGACAGGGAACCTCTTCTAATACATCATTGGGTCTGTTATTCACAAACTTCTCGATATATAAAGCTTATAAAAATAAAACGTATCGTCTGTATACAGGAATAATTTAAAACCACTGCGAAGATTTTGTGAAAATAAACTTTAAGTAATTTAAACAAACACGTATTTTTTATTTTGATATGTTCTAATACTAAAAAATAAAGTTATCGCTTATCAAAAATCGAGATTTTAAAACTTAATTTATGGACACCGCGCGCCGTGCGTCAGCTGAGCGCTCGCTCGACGCCGTAGGTATGTACTCGTAGGTACCTATCTACACGGGTCACTAACCGCTCATTTTGTTAGATTCGAGCTAGATTTTATGCCATGATCTGAGGTGATTTCTAAGAGTAATTTCAATTTTCCCTTTATTTTTTTATGGTTAAGACCATCAAAATGCAAAAAAAAAATATAAACAATTTCATTACCTAGAAAAAAATATTAACGTTATGCCGAAGTTACATAGGTACTTCTGCGTTAAGGCGTATTTAAAAAAATTGGAATCAACAACGTATTTACAATAATATTGAATCAAAACAAATACCTAACTAATTACCAGTGGTCGGAATTAGGTATAGTTATTCATGTACTTACACTGATTTCATACAGCGAAAGAACAAAGTGGATATGCCTCAAATCCCGAGATTAATTTTAAAGAGCAGAAAAACTTGTGATTTTTTAAATAAAAAATTATTTACTTTTACACAATTTAAACTACTGCACGCACGACGTTGCCAAACTTACATCAATGAAAGAAAGAAATAAAGAAATCCCGGGAAGGTCCACATTAATATCAACATTTCGATGCAAGTACATAAATAACTCTACCTAATTCCGACCTCTGCTAATTACTTACCATGTATTTTAATATTTGTTCAAAATGAAGTCCACGTCTGTCCAGACATAAACGTGCACATTTCATTAAATTGTCATTTAATTTTTTTAAAACACTAGTGTCACTTTTCACTTCACTAAAAGCGTTATTATTTTTTATTGTTAAGTCTTCTAGACTTTGTGCCTCCTCTACATCCCGGCGTTTGACTTCTTCCCATAAGAAACAGACCCTCACGTGTGAACAATGCCTGAACCGTCCACAAGATGTTTGCATCGCGGTGATGTAGAAGCCACTCACATAAGGCTCGACGTGGTACTGGGTCTAGGTTATGGAACTGCTAAACCGGCTGAAAGTGGTACGGATGGAGTCCGGCTGTTTTTAGCAGCTTCAATACCGCAGGCTGACTCACACCAAAGAGACATGCCGCATCGTGGGTACTGACTCTGGGACTTCGTCTGTTAAAATGGTTCGAAGCATTAGGGACCGCGGGGTTACGGATCCCAAAGGCCCGCATACGAGATATGCTCTTCGTCGCATACTTTCTCCGAATAGCGCTTATGTAGGTTCTCACCACTCAGAAGATAAACGTACCATCTCGTAAAACTCGCGAAGGCGGGCGCGTCGCGTGCGCAGGAACGCGAGGGCACGTCACATCGGCGCGTGCGTATGAGTCTCACTGCCGCCACTGTCGCGCGCGTCGCTCGGTCCCGGCAGGGCGGTGGGGGCTGTGGCGGGGGGCTACCGGGCGCGGCGGGGATGCATGGTGGTATACGCAAGAGAAGACGTTTTCATTGAAGATTTATTTTAAAAAATGTGTCCATATTCTACCGTTTCGACAGGGATAAAAATATTTAAAAAAAAATCTTTAACTAATTATGGAAAAGTGTTCTGTTACTGATACTGAACCACCAAAAAAAATTTTTGCACTGGAAAAAAAATATTCCTGTATATCAGTTAATTCCCATTGGGAATGGTTTACAGCAGTGGTAATGTTTTCAGATTTACATCACTAAACACAAAATATGGTCAAATTTAATAATTTTCGATACTCAATTTACTTTTATTACATCAAAATTAAAATTTTAATACATATCAGAAACCATATCCAAAAATATCTATCGACATCACTACTTCCACATTAATTTTGAACTCTAAAAAGTCATATCCATACGGTTAAAAATCTGAGCTCCGACATGACGTTCGACGCACTTGGTCGAAGTGATTGTCATAATCATAAAGAGATAAAAATTGCAATATATGTGTTTGAATTCTAAACGACACATCACAATATTTATAAGTGATTGATTGTATATATTAAAAATTATTGATTTTTAAATATACTGGAGATATTATCCAATCTTAGACAGATTCTTAAAGGCAATATCTTAATCGATGATAAATTTCCTGAAAGACTAGATGTTTGTGAATATTGTTTTTTTTTTTGAAAATGTTGAAATTTATCACATTAATAATTTATGTTTCTAGGAATCCAAAATCTCATTATTTTAGATAAGTGTTGATTTAACAATATTTTATTAGTAGATTTCTGTATGTTGCGATTGAACTTTAGAATTTATTTTACAAAAAAGTTTTGGGATTTGAAATTAAGTTTCATAAAAACATTATTAATTTTGAAATAAAAGTAGCAGTCTATTAAATTTGCTTTGTTTTAATAAGTTAATCCATTTTTCAATGTTAATTTAAAACATTAAAGTTCTGAATCAAGAAAATTTCGAAGAAACATTCTCAAATGAAACATCCTTTTGCATGCAGTCACGTTTACTCATATTAAATTAAATGAAAAAATATTTTGTAAATGAAAAAAATATTTTGAACATTTTGTTTCTCCAGTATGGCAGCACTACCGGTTAGAAAACGAACTCTGGTTTCCCTTCAAAACGAAAACGAAACCATTGGTTGGCAGCCAATGTAGATGAAACGCCTCAATACCCCCGACCAAGCGAGGTCACATTGTCGGTGGTCAGAGCTCAAATTGGTTAGTTGTGTGGACAGCTTTTAACAATGTGATATTGTTTTAAATCCGTTGATTTTGGTTGTTTTGTATCTTCTTCTGTTTTTAATTAATTAATGGCTTTGCCCTTGTGGATTTTTTTATAATATAGCAGGCACGGCTTTGTGGATTATTTTTCTTCTTCTTTTATTAATGGCTTATCAGCGCATTTCGCACAATTCTGTCAATGTCAAGTGAATAAATAAATTTATACATGTAATTTTTTTTTTATAGCATGACATGCTTTGATTCACAAGCTTCAAAATTCATAAACAACAGTCCGTTCGGATAAGGTTAGAAATGATATTCACGATAAACGTCATAAAATTTATTATTTACTAGCAACATCGTTCGACACTTCCGGTTGTCAGCTGATATAAACCCATTGCTTTCCGAAAGCTATTTCGATTTTCGCTAAGAAAGAAAACGTCAGGCACCATTCAATATGGGCTTGAAATACGCGATCAAAAGCTAGTTATAGCTGAAATATTGCTCTAATTGTAGTGTTATTGTTATTATAGTTTCATTTTACATGTACGTTGTGTAACTTTATTAGAAGAAAATGGATACGTTTATCATAGGATACCTCGGTTATGGCGTTTGTTGATCACTAAAAATTTCGTTCGGTTCATAGTTTTCTTTATATTTGATGTCAGCTTTAGGTTTGTGATCATCTGTTTCGTTCGTGTTTACGTGTTTTCTTAAAATGGTGAAAGAAAAACCTAATTCTATTCGGATTTACGACGACGAAGGTTTTAGACGCCGTGCGGCATGTATATGCGTACGGTCGGACGCCGAAACGGAGGTTAGTAGCTAGAATAGTGTGCCATCGTGGTATTTTATCTTGTCAAAGCAGAGAGACTGAATAAATACGATTTTCAGGTCCTCCTTGTGACGTCGTCTCGGCGGCCAGACAATTGGATCGTGCCTGGTGGCGGTGTAGAACCGGAGGAGGAACCCTCAGTGACTGCGATGCGAGAAGTGCTCGAGGAAGCTGGAGTCATTGGCAAACTGGGCCGGTGTCTTGGTGTGTTTGAGGTAGGTACATAGCATGTTTTCAAATTGTAACCTAACAACCATTTTCAAAGCAGATGTTTAACAAACATCCTGGACAGTATCATCATACAATCCCTTATCCTTAATAATGATATAATCATGTTAAAACTTAAACTCATAGAAATATTTCACGTAATCATGATGATGAAATTTGTATGATACATGATCAAAATTCACATTTTGTCTTTTTGGGTTTGTCCAACATATCTGTATTGAAAGTGTGAAATTACTTTACAGAATATAGACATTCCCTTTCATCTTTGACCATATTCATTAAAAATATAGACATAATTCCGGGCATAGATTTGCTAGAGGATGGCAAAATTTACTACTTTCAAAAGTGTTAATATAGTAGTAGTAACAATATTGGATTTTTTAAGTCATAAATTGCCCAAAGTATATGACAATCAATTATCATTTTTAATTATTACATCATATTAATATGATTACATTAAAGTACATATATATTGATAGAGCATATCACATTATACAAACTGTCAAATTTTCAAACTTGATTTTAGACATGTGGCAACATAACATGCTGTTGTGTGTACAAGGTAAAGGTATACCTTACATACACATCAAAACATGTGCTACATGAATTAAAGGAAATTCATATGGTGACTCATTTAGACATCTGTAACAAAGTACTGAAAAAGAGGTTTATTATTACGATTTAAAGGCAATCCCTTTAAAACGTAATAATAAACATATTTCAATTAAACAAAAATAATGACATTATTTCAGGAAATATAACATTATTAAATTACAATTTATATTAAGTGGAGAATTAACATTTAATACTTAATTAATGTGGTCTATAAATTAATTCAAGAACAATTAATATCAGTTATCTGTAATAATAAGTTCCTCATGTTTTGATTGTGATAAAACAATTCTTACATCTACCTCTAGCACATACATGAATTGTAGAGTGCTGTCATTAGATGGCAAATTATTGTAGTTGAAATTCTGCATGTAAGGTTAAAGACTTTCTAAGATTTTTGCTCATTACTTGTAATCTATGAATGATTTTATTCATGATTATTTTTATATTCTATGCCATCGCTAGCACTAAATATATAAATCTAAACTCTCAAATGCTACCTGGTTTTGCTGTCAGATGGCAGATTGCCATCAAAGAGAAGTATTATAGTATAAACATATTCCTTATAATAATTATTATTTCCAATGATAAAGAAATATTCCTTTACATAAGTCTAATAAGCTATATCATTAACTGGATAGTAATGATTTTCCTTATTTAGGTTACAATAGAAAAATCATTAGTTAATATAATACTAATGAATTTGCTAATGTAATCATTGGCCAACTGTGTTGAAATAAAGAGCTCTTTCACTATTAGTTTATTTACATAGTGAAGTGGTGAGTAAGCATTAATTTTAGAACTATTAACTAATTCATAACTTCCAAAACTAAGTAACCAGCTTGTTAACTTTGAGACAGTGTTTTGATAACCAATTTAGCAACAAAGCAACATGTATATTTTACAGTTCATATTTAGTTTATTAATCCCTATCATATTTGTTGGTACTAGACACACTAATCTAATTTTCTTTTAGATTAAAAGGTTTTACTATACTATCTAGCTTTCTGACAGCAGCTTCGCCCACTTGGTCCAGTGTTATCTATAATATATAAAGCTTTATACATATAAACCTACCCTATACATTGATGATAACTGCATTAAAATCTTTTGTGTAATTTATAAGATCTCAACATACTGATAGTGTGAAGTGACTTTTATTCTGTATACAGATTTTCATTCAATAAATGAGTCACCATTCATTGATCTGGCCTAAAAAAAAAAACAATGAATGATCCACAAACAACTAGACTCCTAAGCTGTGTCATATTATTCTGGTTAATTGTATTAAATGACCCCTTAGGCATTGTCTGCTGCATAAATTCACCCTTATTATGTTTTTTCATTCTCTGAAATAGATCTCTTGAATATCAGTTGAAGTCGAAAAGATACCTAGTTTAGTCATTTTAGCAGTGTCTAAGAAATATACATACATATATTGATACTGTACCCGTAATCCAATCCTATACCACTTATACGTAATACCTCTTTAAAACTATTTCATTCATCTATTGTTTACCCAGTTGACCTTGTACATACATAAAGGGAACAGTTTTTGCTACGCGGAAAGCGCCTTCGATATTCTATTCCAGGAAGACGCAAAAAGGCTGTGGTGCAATTTAATCCGATGTAAAAACTATATCGCCTTTCAAGTAGACCAACCTTCACTAAAATTTACATGAATTTATTAATGTTTGATGAGAATGTGAATTACACAACAATAATTAGCATTTTTACACGACGACAACAAAATATATAATCCATTGCAAGCCGTGTAGTAAAATAATTAAAAACAACATTGTGTTAAAACGTTACATTATATAAAATATACAGTGCAACGACCACCTGTTTAATTTAGCGGATAGAGAAATTAGAGAAGCTGATCTACAACGAAAGATTAAAAAAAAAATCGTGTAGGAGGGACTCGAACCTTCTTTTGATGCCATGATGGATGCCATCACGCCTTTGACTACTCGGCCACCGATTGGCTGTCGTGTCAGGCAATACTCTCAGTGACCGTCGACCTTAAATTATATTGACAGTTATAGTAATAAATTTAACAACCTCCACTTTTTAACTTTAGTGCGCAATAACGTTTGACGTCATCTATTCGATAGCCAAGAGAAACGTTATTAGTATTACCCAAAAATAGTCTGTGAAGTTTTTCTAGTATTTACAATAGATTTTTCTCCGACCCAATTTACATAGTAAGGACCGACTGCCTATCGAAGCAGTTTTACAATAGGTTACTTCTAACTTTTGATACTGCTTATATTTGTGATTACATGTATGACGAAGATCTCAGGGTTCAATGTATTTTTGCCTCTTATGTGTATCATAGTGTTTGGTTTCCATAACACAAGAGCTTTAATCCTTGAAACTGGAACAATGTGGTCTAATTTTTGTTTGGCGGATTTACCCTAAGGCCAGACAGATATTAGGGGCAGCCACTAAAAACATCAAGTATTGAGTGTCATAATCTGAGTTATCAAATACTGATATATTTTCACTTGTTATCCAAGATAACTCTTAAAAATTAATACAGGATATAAAAAATTAATATAAAATAATTATTATCATTTGAAACTATTTTCATGGAGTAACGAATGTTAGACAAATGTTTATCGTGTCCAATCTAATTCTATTTTGCGTATGTTTATTCTACACTTATATACTTGAACCAATAATAAATATCTAGATAATACAATATTAATATTAATTTTTGTATCATTGTTATGGTGCCTCTAGCTTCTTTTTCAGATACATAATTTCTTATATTGCAAAGATATACTTATAAGCTTTAATATAACCAACAGTATATGAAGGTACATGATTTTATTTTTTTGGACACAGTTCTATACAAATTCTGGCCATGTCATTTTAGAGCCTATTTCAATAAATGATGTCAAGTAATCAAATTTATATGTAGTACCTAAATTATGAGCCAAGCCTGCAAATCCGCCTCTTACTAACTCTGTCTAGCTAATTCAAAGACATTATAAGAAGATGGACAACATTACTTCAGTATAATTATTTTAACAAAAATATAGATGATCTTATAAGATTATAGATTTCTATTCTATTTGATCATATTTGCATTCACAAATGCTATACTGAAAAATATTCTTAACTAATTGGGCTCGCGACTTCCTTCGCGTGGAATACTTTGACTTTTTGCAGCATCTTTGATTATTAGGGCTCCGTTCCCAAAGAGTAAAACGAGAACCCTATTACTAAGTCTGCTGTATGTCTGTCTGTCACCATGAACCGTGATAGTTAGACAGTTAAGATTTCACAGCTCATGTAGTTCTATTGCCGTTATAACAACAAATTCAAAAAAAAAGAATAATATATTTAAGGAGGCTCTCATACATTAAAGGTGAATTTTTTGTTCGTTTTCGGTACGAAACTCTTCGTGCAGGAATAGACTCGCACTTGGCTGCTTCTTTAGGCTAATTATTTTGCAATTTACAGTATTTCATGTTATTTAAGCACAAAAACTAAATGAATGTTCAACTAATTTAGTAGATCCAGATAATCATAACCTCTGTAGTTTTTACTATTATTTGACTTGTGAAAGTAAGCAAAGAAAAATATTAAAATTTGTTTGGAAAAGAAAAAACGTATAATTCTTTTTTTAAATTATAGGAATGTGAGTACTCTAACCAACTACTAAATTAAAGAAAACAATATCTTACAGAATAGATGAAAAATGCTTTAAGAATGCCAAGGATAAGGTGGATTTATTAAGAATTTCTCATCAAGAATATTATAGATTTCTTTCGTCATCATCATCATAATTTGAACAAGCCTTTCTTGTGTATGCACGGCTCCACATGAGAAAGGGCATTGTGAGGTGTGGTTGGTTCTAAGGACTGCAGGTACCTGCCAGATTCAACCATTTAATGTGTATTCTGAAGCATGAAGAAGTTTGAAATAATAAAATTTCAGACATCCATCCGCTGACCGGCCTTTAAAGAAGTTACTTAATTTCCGCAATAACAGACCTAACGCGCTAACAGTGCTCAGTTGAGCAAAATATTTTTTAAGTAAACATTTAAGTAAACACAACATCACGTTCATTTCTCTTATTCAGATATGAGTAGTTAAATATATATATCAATGACGATACCACAAGCAGACCAGACCAAAGACAATATAGAAAAGTGATTTTCTGCAATGACCCAACCGGGAATCGATCAGAGGTGGCGACACTAATTTAATTCATAATTTTAGGTATATTCCAGTTTCGTAATAACCACAAGGCATCATACTTTATTTTCAGAATCGCGAGCACAAACACAGGACAGAAGTGTACGTGATGACGGTGACGCAGGAATTAGCCGAGTGGGAGGACTCCAGGCTAATGGGCCGCAAGCGGCAGTGGTTCTCTATAGACGACGCGCTCGCCCAGCTCGCCCTGCACAAACCTATCCAGAGACATTACCTGCAGCAGCTGCGACGCTCCAAACAGAACAAAACCGACGACCCCGGCAGCTAAGCCACGACTTTATATATCTACCGCGAACTGACTCGGTTTCCTCTCCACGACCCCCGCCTCTATCGCTCTATCGGGCCTCGGTCCCTGCGCTGGGTTTAAGGTCTCCGACCCAAAGCTAAGTCACTATATCGATAATGCCCAATTGCGCTAAATATACAAGAAAACGCTCTTCTACATGTTGCTAATATAACTATTTGCTCCGTAGATATAGAAAAAGATAAAAATACCCTTTCTTCAAATGGTAATTTGTTAAGATTTATATATATTTATTGTGATCATGCTCTGGCTGACTAAGCGTCCTTATGTTTTATTCAAACGCCTATGTCATAATTACGTAATAATTAGAAGACAGAATAATAACATCATGTGAATGGGTCTTTATAGCGCGGGCGCTTCTCAATTTTTATCTTTGTAATTATTTTTAACAATAATGTAATACATATTGCATTGTGTGACGTCACTATGAAGTAATATGACAGGGGTGGGGAAGCAATCTTGAGCGAGGTGAATGATATTCATATTTTTATTTATGATCGGAATGAGCCAGTTCCACTTTCCCAAAACGTAATGTATAATAAATAAAATAGTAATATATAATTTTATATATTTAAAATGAAATTTCAGAATTAAAATTTCTAGGCAAGTCCAAATCTGTGCAGCTTTAATTGAGTAACAAATAGGCATACATTTCAAATTTTTGATAAATGGCCAATAGCATATCCGTATGAACTGTGTTGATTTAGAACTTGCCGTCTTTGTGATTGTTAATTTATAAAATAAATATGCGCACTCAGTCATATATTAAATAATATTTTCAATGCAATGTTAAGTTTACGTCATCATACACGCGAAACGTTAAACACTGATACAAATTAATATTACTTTAAAGAGATGCAAGTGTGTATAACTTTAGTTCAAACCTTAATAGTTGCGTTTAACGGCTTTATTATGTTATCTTTGTCATGAACTTGATGTCGAACTGGTAATTAGGGAAAAACTTTCTGAATTATTTTATTCTTTTAACTTAGTCATTTATATGCCATAATTTTATTTATGTATCTCATTGTTTAAGTGTTTTAAATAGGATTATAACTTGTGTATAATGTGAATATATTGTACTATTTCTAGCCAAATAGTGACATTGGCTTTGTGTCATTTCGGTAATGACCTTTTTTAGAGACCGTGGCCCGAGCGTGATGAAAAATGCAATGCTAAAATAAAAACGCTGCGACACGTAACTCTGTAACATCCCTTCTTTTCTACTTTTACGTATATTTTTATACTACGATGGAATAAATGTTAATTTTATTTTGTTAGCATTAAATTGAAAAGACATATGAACTCTATTTTTATTTAAATTAATTAACTTGACTTTTTTTTATTAAGGAATCTGAATGAGTTTTTTAATAATAATAAATTTTATATTGCTCTTCTCAAAAGTTTTTGTTGTCGACCAGGTGGTGATATCCCAATGAAAAACAATTCAATATTTTCCAAATGTATGTAAAAAACAGCAACTTAAACTCTAATTATACTGACCAAAAACACCCAAACACTCAACACATTCTTAGGATAAGCAAACACTTCGACTGCCAAACCGAATTCCACGCTAGGATCGTCGTTAATATGTAGTCCCGTCGATTTCACTGTAGATATAACAGATTTTGCGTTCGCATACGGCATGTTTAAAGGGAAACCGAATAGCTGTAAAGGAAAACAGTTTAATTGCGTATATATTATTGAAATATTCTTGGAATTTGGTTAATTTCATAATGCAATTGAGAATAAACTAAGTTATTACCTTATATGAAATCATCAATTGTTTTAGGCGTTGGCTCAACGCTGGCTTGGGTTCGTGTGGGTTGAACGTCCAATATTCCCAGTGCAGTAAAGATTCACGAAGCAAACTGCTACTGTACCTATTGAAAAATCATATATAGTCAGACTCGATAGCAATGGCGTAGCGTGCTCTGTTTCAGAATTAATTGGGGGATGTCCAAATGGCGGGTAAAAATATTTCCTTACACACATATCTTACATTTCTATCTTTGCGATGTTTTATGGCCCATTTACATTGGCCCGCATAATTCGTCATACATGGAGTATGCGAACTCTGTGGGCTTTTTGCATTAATCATAGGCCAATGGCCGAATGAAAATAAAACGCCACCCCGATTAGCGTAAATGAGCCATTAGTACTTATTAAATGTCTCTAGTTGTCGAAGTGATATCTCTTGATTTTAACCGGCAATGAAGCCAAAGAGAGACCTATTGACAAATATTAACTCTGCAAAGGTGTTTAATCATAAATCATCTTGTTTCAAATTGAAAATCCAACTAACTTGATTCGAAATTTATAGAAATATAAGTTAGTTCTTAGATCAGCTATTTAACATTTTTGGAAGCTCGTTTCATTCTCCTTATGTTATGCATTTACCTGTTCCATATAGTCTTTAGTTGTGACCTCCACTTTTGCACTTTGATCTTAATTTTAGACTCCAACATTTCCCTTAAAGCCGTAATATCTGGGGGAGCACTATAGAGACTAGGATCTGTCACCAATCCCTGCTTCATAATGAACATTCTCTTATCGAAAACCTGAAACAAAGAGGCTAAATAATAATATTATATATATTTTATTGCAGCATATTTTTGTAATATCAGGTCCTACTTACTGGTTTCCAATTTGAAGATTTAGCTAAATCGAAAGATACATTTTCACAATCTTGAGATGATTGTATATTAAGCCAAATCTGAAACATCAGAGGGTTGATAACACTTATATTAATACTAATGAAAATTTGTACATTTAACATCAGGGTGTCAAAGATCATCATTTTCGAGCGTACTTTCGACTTGTTAAAATTTAAAATCATCGGTGATATTTAAATTTTTGTTTACGACCGTGGGTAATTAAGTTTACTGAATATTAAACAATTTTATGCAATATCTTATGATCATTCAAAATCACATGTATTCCTTAACGTTTTATTTCCCTTAAACTTTAATGCGTCAAAAATGAGATATACGTACAGGTATTTCTAAAAATAAATTAATATAAGTATACAAAAAACTCACATTATCCTCATCGAAAACATAATCCACAGTTTTTAAAGGGCAAGTGATATCTCTCAATTCGAAACGTTCTCCGGTGGTAGAATCATATACATACCAAAGATAACCATCGCTTTTGTTCAAGAAACCTTTACTTTTAAACAACTGGTCAGTTGTCATAACATCCCTGTCACTGGTTACGTCGTATTTAGTAAGCACGTAGCTACTCAAACCTCGTGGTAGACCATTGCCAATTACAACCCAACATTTTATACCAAGGTAGAGAAAATAACTAGCTAGCAAGATAGTGTGGTCTAGCAGTGATCCGTATAAAACTTTTAGTAGTTCCTGAAAAAGAAGATTAGTAATTAACTTTTAGAAAATATAGGAAATATTGTAAACTTTGACTCTCTTTTACGTAGTCAAATAGAACACAATGTATTAAAAGACACTTTTACAATAACACACCTCATATTACATCAACCAATTTAAGACTCCGAAATACTTACCAACCCCGTTAGCGTAACTACGTGAGTTTCTGTGACATCATACGTCGGTATCAAAGACACATATCTCAAGCAAACGTTCATCATCTTCGTCAACTGACTGTCATCTTTCCAACTACCCTCAAATCCGCTGTACGTTGACTCTTTCTCCCTAGGACTTTGAGTGCCTCTCTCTATGTCTGTTTCTCTCCTTTTCTCGTCGCTGCTTTTCGAAGAAGAACTTTTGGAGACTCCTGAACTCTTAGACAATGCTGATTCACCTCTAGTTTTAGGGTTTTTAGGAAAATATTCGTAATTCGGCAAAGGTATTGGCTGCAAAAACTGTGTTACACATTTATTCTTTCCTGAACTGTCTATGAAGGTCAGTCTTATATTTCTTGTAGAAAAGTCGTTAGTGTATTCTGTAACAGCATTATTCAAATGTTTTATCAAGTCGTCATCGTCGACGCTACTTGGTATAGGTTGATTATAGCCATGTAATCCTCCCAAATAAGAGAGACTACTAGTTATTTGGAGGACAATAAAGGACGTGTCTTTTTTTAAAAGTCTTGTTACTGCTGGAATTAAAGTGCGCGAAGTATCTTTATTTTGCACCACATCGTATCCAAACAAAAAGGGTGGAGTAGTTATTTTAAAAGTACCACGAAGCTGTAAAAAAAAAAAAGATGTTTTCTGACGATATCTGACTAAATACTTAAGAAACGAAACTTTGTTATTTCCTCGTATTTTTACTATTCGAAAAACTTATTTGACCTACCGTTCCTGAAGACAACACAGTATGCAACGGCACCTGAAGTGTACCAAGCCACCTGTTGCTGCAACTATAATGACCATGTGAACTCTCATCGCCTGAATCACCTTCCGTGATGTTGGTTTTATATTCATCGAACAAATTAATGTGAAGGGAGGATATGGGTTGCAATCTGTAAGTTTCCAAGAATCGTCATCAACTGTAGTTGTTACGAAACAGTTCTGGTACAGAAACGAAAGTAGGTATAAAGCACAGACGGTAATTTGTATAACTTACATAGTATTAATCTTTAGAATTTGATTCCAGGTGGGATGGCAGCCGATAGCAGTGGCGGTGCGAGTTGAGATCCCGTGGTAACTCAACCGGATGTAAGGTCTCAACGGACGAACTTTAAAACCTAATAAGACGAATTTTTAAAAAGATCTTTTAATTACCCAATAATTTTATTGCACCAAAAAATAACAATATAATTTTAGCACTGCAATGAAGACTAAATTTTGAAGCGCTTTAAATGTCGGCCAATCAGTATGATTCAATTATGATGCCCTTACCTCAGGCGAATCATCCTATAATTATTAAAACAAGACTCATTATTAGCTTTAATCATACGATCGGTCATCATTGGATTATATTTAACAATAAACTGATGACCTATTGATGTTTTAAACACTGTGGATGATGTATATTATACTATTACGGGTTACCATCATTATTTTATATTACAAGCTTACCTGCTATTGTAGTGTCTACTTCTTCATTATCTTCGGTAAGAGTTGTAGAATTTCTATCCATTAAGTTATAAGCCTTTATTACAGTTACGCGAATTTCCTGTTGCTTATTAATGGAATCGTTCAAATATTGTTGTTTAATACTTTTAGGTATAGACACTAACGTGGTCAAATTAGATTTACTTGAAAACAAATTTCTGAAATTAACATTTATCATAATATATAAGGTACTTAATTCAGAATATGCCTAAGTTTGAATATGAAACTACATACTTACCTCAAACTTAAGTCTCTGTAGTCACGAACGACGTCTTTATGCGTCCTCTTCATCAAATGATCGTGTAAGTTCTTCAACATGTTCTGATTAAGCTTTTGTACATATTTACAACTAATAAATCGTTGCAGCTCAATAGCCTCCATATGTCCACATTTGTCATTGATGTAGTCAACCTCAACACCTTCAGAGTTTCTTTTTTGCAAACAACTCAACTGTTCTGTAGATAGCTGACTTGCATGTAATGGTACCATTTTATTTTGAACATTGGTGAAACCTCCGATATTCCTTAAATGAAGCAATTTTAATCTAACGAATTCAAGATCGGCCTCATTTATTGAGAATTCTAGGTCTGACTTTATTTTACTATCACAAATATTTGATATGATTTGCGGAAATTTTGAATCTTTTAAAATGTTTTTACCGTAACTCATGATTATAATATCGGTAAGTGAATCCACATTAGGCTTATCGAGTCCGTGCATTAGTCGTGCCAATTTTCTTCCAATCTCTATAGAATATTTTATATCCTCACTATTGTGTTTATTTAATTTATTATTCCAGCCCATTTTCAAACCAACTTTACAATTACTTTCTAGGTTTCCTTCGAATATGTTGCTACTCTTAAGTCTGACTTTATTTATCTTAGCTATATCTTTGATGCTGTACCCACTACCTATACAATTATACGTGGGTTGTAATAACATATTTGAGTATGTAAAAGTGTACGTTGAAAAATTGGCTTCAGTATAATTCTGACCTATTTTCGATATATCTATCCGTATGACTGACACTTTATCATCATTTTCAATTAATGCTATAGAAATATATTGGTTTTTGGCAAGAATTTGAATAGAAAAAGACTCTGTAAATTCAATTTCAAAAAGAGATTCTTGTTCGCATGTATAACTTTCAGATGAACAGACGAAAGAAGTATCTACATAGATATCGAAATGATATTTTATTAAATTTCTTTCCTTTTTCTTGCCAGTTGTTAAAATACTTTCGTCTCTTCTGAATATAAAATCTTTTTCATCTCTAGTTACGATGTTATTAACTATTTCTTCCACCTGCTCGTTTAATACCTCTTCATCAATTTGTAATTTGGGCTTACTGAGCTTTTTCTTTTCTGAACTTCCTAAATTTTGATCATTCTTCATATCTTTATATTCTATATATTTTGTCACATATTCATATTCTATTTCATCAAGTAAATCATTGAATTCAATATTATAAACTTTAGTCCATTTTTCATGAAAGTCACTTTCATCCAAGGCGTTATTTACTACTTCAAGAATGTAAGATGTTTCAATTTTATCAGATTTCTCACGGACCATTTCAATGTCTGACCAAAGAGATGTCATCTTATGAACCAGGTCCTTATTCTTCTTTAACAATTCGCTATATTCTTTCTTCAATTGCAAAAAAAAACTAGTATATTTTCTCACCGTTTTATCGAATCTTAAATCATCTTTCTTATTTGGACTTATTTTTAAAAGTTCGGCTTTCATGTTATTCTTAGTTTCTCTTTTTATTTTAATTTCTTTAGCTAGGTCGTTCATATTTAGACGTGAAACTTGGTAATCTTGATAGTTTTCGAGAAGTTTTACACACAACATTTTTTCTAATGAAAATAAGTGATGATGTAAAAATTTCAAATTTTTTATTGTTATATCTAAGAATTTATCAGTGCCTTCAGTCTTATCTGTATGTTGTTCTAGCCCAAGCTCTTCAAACGACAGTGGATACATATACTGAACAGGTATATAATAATCGTCTGATGTTGCGTTCTCGAGTATTCTTGGAAATATTGGGCTTAAATTAACCATATCCATTGGGCTCCATCTGTTTGAAATTATAAAATCGGTAATTACCAATCAACTTATCTTTCCATAGTAGCAACTAAGGTTGGACCTGGGATTCGATCAAGTTACTACTAGGACTACCGTTCCCTATGATAAAATCATAAAAAATAACTACTATGTTGGCCCACTGCAAATAAGTACCTATACAGATGCTACCTGGACCAACTGCTTAACGTGGCTCATGAGGCACGGACGAGCTCGAGAAAATAATTATTTATACCATCCATCCGGCCTTTGAGAAAGTTAGTTATCGCCGCAATCGCAAACCAAATACCCTAATTACTGCACCATCGAGCTTTTCACTATGATAAAATCTATATTATCTTCACGCCGGATTCCTTGCGGGTTAAGCGAGAGGACCGGGCGAGCGCCACAAAGCACAATCTTCAACATACGTCTTTCACCTCCTTGACCTTCATTACTCTTAATTCAGCACGCAATTAATTGCATTATGAAAGTGTGTTTGAGCCTTACGCGGCTTTTACATCCTTGCAATTACCTACAACCTATTTGACGCCAACCGGGGCGACAGGCTGCCGTCTACTCGTACACATCCAGTACAGTCCTCATAAGTGGACTACATATCATGAAGCAAGATACCATCAATCCTATGTCTCGGCAATACTTATGCCCCAGTTTCTTTCGTACCTGATCCACAAAACCACTGCAGTGTAGACTTTCTATCTACAGACAAATACTTGCCTACTTATCTACCCTGTAGTGGAGCGAGA
The DNA here is from genome assembly GCA_918026875.4 of Diatraea saccharalis. Taxonomy (NCBI): domain Eukaryota; kingdom Metazoa; phylum Arthropoda; class Insecta; order Lepidoptera; family Crambidae; genus Diatraea; species Diatraea saccharalis. Next base: position 15,229,806 of record OU893337.1, read on the forward strand.
AAACTTATAAGTTATCCGTGCATACCCCTTCTATTTATGAATCCTGTGCCTTTCACATCATTTCATCAAAGTTCGCCCGAACGAAGCTAATCAAACTAATGACCTTAAAATAGCTCATTCCTTACGTGAACTGATACCTATTGCTTTAATATTGATATTACTTAAGCATACTTACTTGTAGTCTAGACGTTGTGATTTTCTAAAGAAGCTTTGAACGCTTGGTACTTTAAGTAAAAAACTACTTTGATCCTTCTCCCATTTATCTAACATTGTTACAACAGGAGCTTCCGTAACAGGCAAGGTGGCAGAAGCTAACTCAGACTGTACTATATCCATTATATTTGCCGGAGCTTCTATTTTCTTATTTTTTTGGTTTTGAGTAGACTTCACATTTATATCGGTAAAGAAATCAAATTTCTTAAATTTTGTAGTCTTAACATTGGCGAAAGAAGTTTCATGTTGGACTTGCGAAGTTACTTCCTGATATACTTCAATATCACTCGTAGTATTGGCATTGACGCAAAACGAATGCAGCTCAATGTCTTCGGACATCATAAATTAAAATACGTGAATTAGTTATTATATTACCTACTGGCAAATTGTATTTCCTATTTTACCAAGCAATACCTACTAATTTTTGTTGTCCCGCCAAAGTTGTCATGGTATTAAAAAGAATGCGTTCCGGTGTCAATATATTTTTTTTACGTTTATATAACCCAATTTTTACATAGTACATCCATGGTCTTCCAATTGACTATTATTGTTGATCTGCTTCGATCAACCTAAATTATAAGTAATAATAAATATTTATAAACTTATATATTATTCAAAAAACTCATCCGTAGTGTTTACGCTTAAATTCTCTGTGAACGCGTTTTCCAAACTACTCTAACCACTGAGTCCGGACTGTGAAAGTGGATTTATATAATAATTATCGATGTATTTTCATAATAAAATCGATATATCGGTGAAGTTTCTAATTCCCTATATATTTTTAATCCATTCAGGACAGCACAAAACTGTCAAATTTATCCACTTGTTTAAATCTTACTGAATTGTATGTACAGTTCAGAATGAATTAAGGAATTTTGATCTGACGAACATGACGTACAGTCGTGTGTATTTGGAATAGTTCTTATCATGACTAGGCTTGCCGTGCTGAGTTGAGTCGAGTCAGTAGCGGCGTTAGGGTAGGGCGCGGTTGGGCGACCGCCCCGGGGCGCCGGACCAAAAGGGGCGCCTCTAGATGGCTAGAGGAGGTACTTTTGTAGTGCTTTCATTTTTTTAATATTTCCTCATTATACAGAATCAGAAAGAAGCGCCGGACGAAAAAAGGGCGCCGCGGCCTTCGGCGCCCCTTTTGAAGACTAGCAAAGGTTGATTTTTGCAAGAAACGAATGGAACAAAGACAGTCATTTCCGTTCCTTCTAAGTAACATATTAAAAAACTAAAATTTGAAATGTTCGAAACTTAGATATCAATACAAATACGAAAAAGTACAAATAGAATATGAGTTGTTAATTGAATTTTGAAAACTAATTTACTTTTAAACATGAAAGAAAACTGGAAGGGTTGTCATGGAGAAATCAAGAACGTACCGTAGCGACATCTAGTTTGATTTCGGGAACTAATGTTTTTTTTCTAATACTTCCTCATTTCCCACAGACAAAGATTATATATATATATATATATATATAGTTCCCTCGCTCATTAAATAAGGCTTACTGGGTCGGCGAAAAAAGACAAGAACCGTGAGGATGCATTGTACTGATGTGCTCCATCGATCTTGCCAAGATGACTATATCATCGGCGAAACGAAGGTGAGTGATGTATTCGCCATTGATGTTGATGCCGTATTCGTCCCATTCCAAGAGCTTGAAGACGTCCTCCAATGCATTCGTGAACAGTTTCGGAGAAATGACATCTCCCTGTCTCACGCCTCTGCGCAATCGGATTGGTTTCGTGCTCTCTTCCTGGTAGCGAATCGACATTGTGGCGTTGCTATACAAACGCTTCAACACTTCGACGTACCTGTAGTCGATTTGGCATCGCTGGAGGGTCTGCAGTACTGCCCAGGTTTCGATTGAATCGAAGGCTTTCTCATAGTCCACAAACGCTAAGCAAAGTGGCAGATTATACTCCTCGGTCTTCTGTATAATCTGCCGCAGCGTATGTATGTGGTCTATGGTGCTAAAGCCTTTTCGGAAACCGGCTTGTTCGGGAGGCTGGAAGTCATCAAACCGGCGTTCGAGACGATTCGAAATGACCCTCGAAAACAGCTTATAAACGTGACTCAGAAGCGAGATTGGTCTATAATTCTTCAACAAGGTCTTGTCACATTTTTTGAAGAAGAGCACAACCACGCTTCTGTGCCACGCTTCTGGCGTCGTACCCTCGAGAATGACGGAATTGAACAATTTCTGGAGGACTAAGAGTACCGGTTTTCCACCCGCTCGCAAAAGTTCAGTAGTGATTCCGTCATCCCCCGGTGCCTTGTTGTTCTTGAGCTGTTTGAGTGCCATTCTAAACTCGTACAGGCTGATGTCTGGGATATCCTCGGTGTAATGTTGGGTCAGCTTTGCTCTGGTGTCCTGAGCATTGCTTTCAACGGGTTGTTGTGATGATGTGTACAACTGTCCATAAAACCTCTCAAGCTCAATCAGAATCTCCGGTTTTGAAGATACGATCCTGCCGTCGTCGATCTTCAGCTTCGTCATCTGACTCGACCCAGCAGACAAATTTCGTGCAAACACTTTGGAGCCTTGGTTCCGCTCTATTGCCTCCCTAATACGTGTAGTATTATAGGAGCGCAGATCGCGTCGCATCGATTTGGAAATTCGTCTGTTAAGTCGACCATATTCCGACATATCGGTTGAAGATTGCAGTCTCATATCCCTCCGGTCCGCCATCAACTTGAGCGTGTCGTCTGAGAGCTTTTGAGATTTAATACGGCGCGGGGCCTTATAGAACTTAGACCCTACAGCTTGGACTGTTTCTACAAACCCGTTGTTTATTTCGTCCACAGACTCGCATTCAGCTAGACACTGAAAGCGGTTGTGTAGTTGGCGTTGGAAGGCTTCGGGGTCCACGATATGAGTAGCACTAGGACGGAGCGTAGACTTCATCAGACGTGATCTTTCGAGCTTAACATTGATATTCAATGTGCCTCTAACGATTCGGTGATCGCTACCGGTTTTCACCCTGCTGATCACGGAGACATCATTAAATATGTGCTTTCTGGTTGTCATGATAAAGTCGATCTCATTTTTTGTCGAACCATCAGGGCTCATCCAGGTCCACTTCCAGGAGGGTCTCTTCTGGAAGAAGGAGTTCATCGCAAAGAGTCCCTCCTTCTCCATGAAATCGACCAACTTCTGGCCCCGGTGGTTGCGCTACCCATACCCAAATCGACCCACCCTCAACTCATCGCCGTTCGAAGCGCCCAGCTTCGCGTTAAAGTCCCCCATTACAACGGTGAAGTAGGTTCAGAAATCTCCTCATACGAGGGTCAAACTGAAAGTTCTTAGAACTGGCCACTTATAAACAATATAATAAAAAAATAATTCTAAAATTTGAAAATATAACTCTTTGCCAATATTACTGAGTATATATTTCATTCATTTGTCATTTGTTTTACGATTTGGCGGCAAATTGAAAATTGTCTGTGTCACGTCATCATGAATTTAACACGAGAAAATTTTCGTGCAATGATTTTTTATGACTTTCGATGTCATTTAAGTCAACAAGAAAGTTATGATAGACTACGATTGGCCTTTCACGATGAAGCCCCATCTCGTGCGACTGTTTACAACTGGTTTAATGAGTTTAAACGTGGTCGCACTAATCTCACTGATGATTTACGTGAGGGACGGCCTTCTACGGCGACGACTGAAGATAACATCTGTGTTGTGCGGCGTATGATAGAGACTGACAAAAGAGTGACCTATCAACAGATTCGGACAAGCTTAGGCATCGGTATGAGTCAAGTGCACAAAATCCTCCACGAACGTTTAGCGGTCAGGAAGCTTTGCGCCCGGTGGATACCTCATAATTTGACTGAGGCTCAAAAACTCCATCGTGTGGATTGGTGTCGTAAAATGATTGAAAGATTTAACGGAGGTGACTCAAATGCTGTGTTCGACATACTAACAGGTGACGAAAGCTGGATTTACTGTTATGATCCTAAAACCAAAAGACAATCTGCTCAGTGGGTGTTTCCTTTCGAGGAGTTGCCAACTAAAGTGAAGAGAGATCGAAGTGCGGGAAAAAAAATGGTGGCCTCGTTCTTTGGAAGGATAGGTCATTTTGCAACAATTGTGTTAGAGGATCAAAAAACAGTTTCTGCAGAATGGTACACTACCAATTGTTTGCCACTTGTCTTGGAAAAAGTTCGAGAGAAACGACCTCGCAGTAGGATCCTCCTTCACCACGACAACGCCTCGTCGCACACCGCCAAGCGAACGATCGACTATTTGGCGACATCAAACGTTGAATTACTGGGTCACCCGCCGTATAGCCCCGACCTCGCGCCTTGTGATTTTTATTTATTTCCAAAAATTAAAGAAAAACTTAAAGGAAAGCGGTTTATGAATGCTGAAGAAGCGGTGGCTGCGTATCGCGATGCCATTGAAGAGACCCCTAAGGACGAGTGGGCAAAGTGCTTTTCCCAGTGGTTCCATCGCATGCAGCGGTGTATTGACGTGAATGGACAATATTTTGAAAAGATATAATAAAACTAATAACTGGCTAATATAATCAGTTTTTGATTTTCTAAGAACTTTCAGTTTGACCCTCGTACATAGCCTCTACCTCATCGTCGGAGTGTGAAGAGGTCGGGGCGTAAACCTGTATGACCTTCAGCGAATACCTTTCGGTAATTCTGAGTATAAGGTACGCCGCTCTGCTCGACACACTATCGATTTTCACCACGTTGTTCACGAGGGACTTGTGGACGAGAAACCCAACACCACCTTGAGATTATTGATCTCCTTCCGGAAGAAGAGCATGTTACTGGACTCAAGGATTACCGTATCCTGGCCCTCTCTTCGGATTTCGGATAATCCCACTATGTCCCATCGCAACTTGCTCAATTCTTCCTCCAGCTCTAATAACTTCACGTCAGTCCTCAGTGTGCGGACATTGTATGTTGCCAGGGCCATAGTCCGTTTGTGTTGGTAGCGCCGAATCTGCCGGGGATTCTTAGCACCCCCTGCCCCTCCGTTACCTGTCCTGCTACCAGAGACAGGAATAGAGGGGCTGCCGGGGACTGGGGGCCATACATCATTGTCCATCATGAGGGGGGGGGGTTGCCATAATCCCCACGCTTGGCAGGCGACTTGGGGATCGCAATAGGCGGTGGTAGGTGATACCGGGAGGCGCTGCTGCCCGCCTTCCGTATAATCCCTCTGTCGGCTCCTACGACACCCACGGGAGGATATGGGGGAGTGCTACTCTTAGGCCGGCACCCCACGGTCTAATGATGTGATCCGTCAAAAATGAAACAGCTACTTATACACTATTTATATGTCTATTTTTAAATAAAACTCATGTCACTCTATAGTTGGAACAAGAGCATCATAATGTAGCGTTAAATGTTTGATTACTGTGTTTGTTTGTTTTAAAATAATCGAATAATTGTTTTAAGAGCGTCCACTTATGACAAACATGAAGATGATTGTTGATTGTGTTCTGCTTCGTCAAAAATTAAAAGAGATAGATCTCGGGAATCCCCTATTATAGAAAAACACATTGTTTCTGTATGGTCGGAAAGTCGGGGATTCCCGAGAAATTAAACCGATTGAACACTACGTTCCATTCTAATGCTGCCAACTTAACAATCTACCTAAATTTAGGGAAAATTACAAGTAAGTAGGCCGGGTCAGCGAAAAAAAGACAAGTAACTGATCTGTAGTATGTAGTAGTAATTGAATTGCAGTTAGGGGGCGCCGAAGAAATTTCGTTCAGGGCGCTAGTAGTGCTAAAACCAGCACTGAGTCGAGTCAAAGTTCATAAAATGTACCTATGCGCTTACTATGAAACAGCGCGCGCTTCGAAGCAACCCAAGTTTGAATGAATTTCGATAATGACATTTTTCAATATTAATTGGGACACCTTAAGTCGTTGCTAGACCTTATGAGGAAGATTTAAGTAAAAATTCTCGATAACAATCTATTATAGGAAATGATTGCGTAAAATGTAGTGATCAATTAAATCCTTTATGACATGCGGTTGAGACAAGATTATATAAGTTTCTTGTCTTTCTCTAGTTGATTGATTAAAAACATTATTATTTTTATCAACTATTCAAGACATAGTGATGTGAGGTTAACTAAGTGTCTGTCCATCGCCCCGCACCGTAGAGCCGTGTACATGACCAGGGGCGTAGCTACCGTTATATTATTTTTGCTAACGAATTCATTCGATATTACGTTTTAATATGTCCATATTAACCAATGTCGATATCGCTGTTTTTCTTGAATATTTATCGATACTAAGGATATTTGTCGGTTTCCCTATAAATATAGCATCTCTAGAAATGTCATTATGACAATATGAATTGGTTTTGGTAATATTATATTTCTCTATGGTGATGGGTAACCAAAGTTTAAACTGAGCAGTTTCGCTCAGGATTTTACGGCCCGTCAACTCCGTACAAGAAACCAATCGCGTAGGGGTCCAGTGATGTATGACATTTCCACACGCCCCTCACCCCTGTCAGTAGATGGAGACATGACACCTGACAGAAACTGTCATTACAACAAAGAGTAAAGATACTTAGTTTTAAATTAATCTTTAATTAATTTTACTTGTTGGAATTAATTTATTCATTTCACATTGGCAAAATTGTGTGAAATGCGCAGATTGCCATTAATAAAAGAAGAAGAAGACTAAAGTATGTACCTACATATCAGGGAATTACAAGTGATTGAGTAAAGTTTCGTTTGTGCTTACCCTCTTCGCTTTATTTGTAATATTAACTCTCCTTTTTTCGAAGTATTTTTCTTTGTAGAAGATGCCTAGGAAATTGGTGTGTTGTGTTATGGTTGTGTTACACGCATTGTTAGAGTACGAACAGGACGCTATTCTTTGTAAGATTCTAGTGAACGAGAAAAGATTCTCCAAGTGGTTACAATGTCTTAGTGCTGTGTGTGATACTGAAAATTTGAATCCAGGCAGAAGTGTCATTTGTAGCAAACACGTTGTACCAAGATTCATTACTCCAAAATCACGACTCTTGGGTGACGCATATCCGTCATTGTTTAATGATGATGGGCTCTCAATCGGCCTACCCTCTTCAAGCAATACTGGTAAGGCTGGTTTAATCTGCTATTACCTTTAGATAATGTAATTAAAATGATATGTATCTTCACTTTATGTTGTGTTTTGGAATACCGCTATTCTTCATTAGATTTTTTTGTTATTACAGAAATTATATTCACTTGGGAACACAGCTATGCAAGAAAAAGTCATGTTGACCACACATATTAGAAAGTGTAACTGAACAGAGGTTTGTTTTTAATTTATTTTATTTAGATAACAAAGTTCATGCTGCAGTTTTGGTGTATTTTAACATAGATTTTTGCTTTAAAAAAGTCTAATAGATCTGTCTTTCTTACACACATAAAGAAAAATTACATTAAGTTATTTAACTCTAGCGGGCATGCTAGAAGTGATTTTGATCAGAGAAAAAATTTATAATATAAATAACATATTTCTAATATCATCTAAGATTATATCCTGTTTTTTAATCTTACACACATAATCAATATTGATTTCATAGGTGGTGTAATTTTCAAAGAACAAATTGAGACTCCTGTGTCTGCAGCCACTGAGTTTACTAAATTAGTTGCTGGTTCTGGAGATTAAAATATGACACAAACTAAATTATCTGGTAAGACCTGTCTCTTTCTTTAGTGTATCTTTATTTCAATCAAATAGTAGTTCTAATAGAGAAATTCACTGAATACTTTTGATGTTACAGACCCTGTGAAATGTACCCAAACAAAAAGGAAAAGGCTTATTACCAAATAAAGCCAATTGTCACCTTTATACCAGAGAATTTATGAAGAATATAACAAGCCAAAGACGTAGTTGAACTTTCATAAAAAAGTTAAGAATACTTAAATACCTTTAAGTTTTGTAAAAATTTATCATTTGAAAAGTTCACACAAAAAATGAAAACAGTTGCAAAAAATGTTTTTGAAATGCAAGTGAGCATGTGCTCTAAAAATAAACATGAGAGGTGATTCACTACCGAAGAAAAGATAATTGCTTTATCAATATCGAAGCAGAGTCTAAAGTGTTATTGATTTTTAAGCAAAATTTTTTATTTTATCATCCAATACTACACTGAATACTATGATTAGAAAATTGATCATAGAACCAGGCTTCATATAAGAGGTAAATATATTCCATATAAGGTTTTTCATACTACTTTTATAATTTTTTGTATTACTACAAAATAATAATATGTACCTACCTATTTGAATTTACTTTTTCAGGTGGACAAATGAAACTCCAAAAAAATATGCTCCATTATATTTGATGAGATGTCATTAGAAACAGCACTTTTGTATAATAAAAGTAATAAGGATTAAAGATAACATTAATGGATTTGTAGAACACCAAGAAAAGAAAGTGGATTTTTCAGATCTCTTGTATTTATGTTGGTGCTGTTTACAAGTGGCAACAGCCTTTATGTTACTATTTCTGTCAAGGAGCTACATCTACTGTAAACATCAAGAATATTTTAAAGTTAGTAGTAGAATAAGTTGTTGAATTGGACCTTAATCCCATCGTAATAATATATGACCAAGGCTCAGCTTTCCAATCAGCACTCAAAAATCTAAAAGAAGACACAAGATCAAATTTTAAATTGAAATCACAGGTTGGTACAGAGAATTATATTTATATGAAAGAAAACTAATAGATTTAATGAAAGCAGTGAAGGTTCTTATTTTTATATTGTTATCTATGATTTGAGAAGTTCTTAAATTTTTGTTTCAGTTGGCATTCTTAAAATATGTGGGGTGGATTTGAACATTATGATTCTACACACTTGATAAAATGTATCAGGAACAATTTTTTAACAAAAAATTTAATATTGGATGGTTAACTTGCAAAATGGCATGATATTATTTATGTCAATGAGACAGACTGCCATCACACTGAAGCTGGGCTACGTCATAAATTAAATGACCAATGAGTTATACCTGATAAAATTAAAAAGATGAAGGTAATGCATTGGTTATTATATTAGTATAACTTAAATTAGTATAAGTAAAAGAAATAATTTGTATTCAGCTTCTATATTCTCTATCAGAGCAAGTGTTGATTCAATGACCTGTATTTTTAATTATGTAACAAGTAGTTAATATAGTTTACACTTAAATTACAATAATGATTCTCTAATGAAGATAATTTTAAATATGATATCTCTTTTTGCAGGTAAAAAATTGTGTAAAAATATTGAGCCATTCTGTCTGCAGCTTTGTCTTACACTGCAAATTTCTGTGAGTATTAGATGAAATTTACAACAGTTAATAGTTTTGAATCAAGTTTCATACAATTATTATATGAATATTTTAATTTGCAGCATCTTATGTGGATGGCAGGCTCGTCAGCACAATATTAAGAAATACAGCTGAAGTTGTTTCATTCTTTGACCAATTATTTGATAGTGTCAATGGAGCATCGATAAACAAAAAAAAACATAAAGGAAAAGAGCTGTGACAGATAAGACACACCATCATTCTTTCTGGCCAAAGGCAATTGAAATTTTAGAAAAAACTTAATTATGTGTATAAAAAGGTATGCAAAAATCAGTGCCCTCTTTAAAAAAAATTGTAATTACCTTGAAAAGTTTCATAAGGTTGTGCCACTAAAAAACGTAGCTATGAATTGCGAGAATGTAGAAAAAGCTGTGAAAAATATAATAAGTTAAAAATAAATTATTCAATAAATAATATTGGAAAAATGTGCGTTTCATTTACGTGTTCGTTTTTCCTTTTTTGTTTTAATACAACAATAATAATAAGCTAGACTTATCAGTCTGCTTTATTATTATTGTTGTATTAAAACAAAAAAGGAATTTAAAGTAAAAATAATGTGGAAAATAGGAAGACGGCTAGGTACCTACCCAAAACAGGGCTGTATAGCCAAATGCCTTTGCCGATAGTAGATCTTAATATTTAAAACGAATGAAGCTGTCATGTATCACTGGCTCCCAATCACGTTCTACGAAGAAATTTTTTGTTAGGAAGTTGGTCGTCTGATACCTACTAAGTCTGTGATCCAAAACAAATAAAAATAAAAATAAATTAAATCTAAAAAAGCGTTTTAAACTTAAAGTTGATAATTATAATTTGATCTCAATATGGCAAAGTTCTGTTTAATTGACAGTGAGAAATATTATATAAAACTTTCTGATCAACCAAAACGATTTGATGCTGATAGTCCAGTTACTAACGTATTTTTTGATGACACAAATGGACAGGTGATTGAGTTCTATTTATTACTTAATATTAAAAATAAACATGTATTTTAAAAAGAAAATAATGTATCGAGGATCTATACTGCTTACAGGTATTCACAGTCAGATCAGGAGGTGTGACAGGAGTAACAGTAATTGGAATGGATAATTCCAAAAATACATCTTTCAGAATGGAAGATAGAGGTCCAATTATATCTATAAAGTTTTCACCAGACCATAAAATACTGGCCATCCAACGTAATCATGAAAATCAGAACCCTACAATTGAATTTGTTAATTTCAAAGATTTAGCCCCAACTAATGTGGAATATTCACACACTTGTAAATGGAAAAATGCTAAAATCCTGGGCTTTGTGTGGCCTAAGGCTAATGAGATTGCATTTGTGACAGATCATGGCATAGAACTACTAGTAGTTTTACCTGATAAAAAACAATTGAAAAGTTTGAAAAGCACATCCTTCAGGTATTATTCCATTTATGAATTTTAATTATAAGATTAATGTAAATTTTTAAATATCCTGTGTCACTTTTAAGCCCTCCCACTGTTTAATTATTTAGTTGTAGAAAAAATATCAAAGGGTGTTAAAATAATATTTTTTGAAACATTTATAATATAGAATGGAACCTGACTATACTGGACTAACAATGTAACTTATTTTCATGTTTTTCTATAAGATAATTATAATTGCTTGTTGATTGTTTTGTTTCAGTGGAGCCTGGTTTTCCTGGTGTGCCCCAAGTAATATAGTTCTACTTGCTGGTAACAATGGTGTTTTGTTGCAGCCTTTCTCATTAAACAACTCCAGCATTGCCAAACTACAAAAACTTGAATGTGGGTACAGTTGATATGCCATATGATTGAAATGAAACAAGCCATTTAAGTTTTTTATTTATTTAGTTTGGCAAGAATTGTTATCTTATTTATTATGAACTAATAATTAGGTAACTAAACTGTTGCCCTTCTTTATTGGTTGCTAATAAATGCAGAACTAGGTAACAAATATAGTGCAAATTCAAGCAATTTGCAAGTTAGGAAGGTGACATAATTTCCTTTGAATATGTGTATCTACTATAGTATAGGATTATAATAACTATGGTAAGACCTACAACCACAATAAATAGGCTAATTAACAACTTTTTTTTATTAAATAAAAAAATAGTCCATTAATACCTGAGAAATGATGCAGAAGTAACAGCATGTTTGCGATTGTTAGTTGGCTAAAACACCTCTTACAGATTCAAGCTACAAAGTGACACAATAGCTAAAAACATATGGACATTTGGGGAATCTATATAATATCTTTTTATTTGTGTGTTTATGTTAACAGCTGCTTAGCTGTTATAATTAGAGTTATTACGTTTTATTGTGTAACAAATTTAATGCCATATGTATTTTAGCAAACTTTTACAATATATTATATACCCTACCTTTTCAAGTTTACAATTTGTAATATTTTCCAAATTAGTGCCATAAAATTTATTTTGTTAAATATTCATATTTTCCAACTATATAACAGAAACCTGTATTTTCAATTGTAGGACACATCCCTATTACATTGCAAAAGCAATATGGCTACATTTGTAATCATAAATATAAGACTAAATGAACAAAAAACAACTATTTTTATTTTGAGTTTTGAAAGGTTTGGATCCTAGTGCAATTTATTTCCATGCAATACAAATTTTAAATGCCATAAGTAGTTAAGACATTTTTCAAAACCTTATTTTTTTTTGTCAGTGGATGCTGCTCGTCCAGTTGTGGAGAGAGATGTGTTTCTATTACGTTTATGCGATTCTACATGGTGTGCTGTTTTCCGACATGGAGTCTCTACTACTACTGCTGCACCAGGGCCCACTGAAGTTGGTATTGTAACTTATGTTCATGAATTAATTGTAACCATAAGACTTTTTTTTATTTAATAATTTTTGGGTAAAATAGTTTCCTACAAAGTAAAATTTATTTATTTACCTACATATTTAAGCTTCCTATGTAACCACTCCTTGCACAGTGTCCCCATTGTCAATAATTTTTCTTTCGCCATATGTTGCCAGGATGATAAGGCCACCTGTTGCTTATTCCTTATATACTATGTTATTTTTGTTATTATAAACTATAATTTTGAGTGCAATAAAGCGTTTATTATTATTATTTGCTATAATAGTCTGTTCATGAGACTCCCAAAAACAAAATATGGCACAAAATAAAACTTTGAAGGTAATCGGTATGTTACATATATCATTAATGCGTTTTGTTGTATGGGATGCTACATTTCGATGAGTCCACCTTGATCCAACCAAAAAAACGTCAATTCTTGTGGATTAAGTCAGACATTTGGTTTTAGGTATGGTTGTTACCAGTGTCTGGCAATGCTGCACACGTCACCCATGTTCTGAAGACAGGTCTCGTAGGCAGATTCGCAGTTAACGTAGTTGATGACCTACTTGTTGTCCACCATCAGGTATTGTCTTACCTATTGATATCTTTAGTTTATTATTATTTGAGATATGCATATGAAATAAAATAAAGGACATTTTCATGGTAATGTGTGACCCAGATATTCTTTTTTGGCGATATATTCACATTCTGAAGCACAATGCAATTACAAACTGATGTTTGTGAATTTTTTTAATCTTTTTTATTAAATATATTCCTAAATATATCTAAAAAAGTTATATATCTAAATTATAATTATGTATTGTCGGTCTGTCGAGCAAAGACGCTACGATAAATATTTAGGGTATTAAACAGTTAAAAATAGATCATTACCTGCGTGCAGTCACGGAATATATAAGAATTAGAGGCAACACGAATTAGCAGTGGAACTGAGTGGACGTAAGATGTAAGGATACGGTGTGTGACGGGGTTACTTTTCGCAGTCGTCGCAGACATCCCAGGTGTTCGATATAGCGGAATCCAGCGGTACTGGAAGCGCTGGGGGCGGGGGCTGCGTTGTGGTGCACGTGCCAGTGGTGGGGGCGGCGTGCATGCAGCCCGCGCGGCTAGCTGACCACGACTGTCCCATGTGTATTCTTTACAATACATTATTTACGTAACTATACTAATAGTACACACCCCAGATACTTTTAACCTGTTGGAATATGTACATTATTTTGTCATCATAACAAATATGTATAAGGGTTTTGAACTTTACAAACTGGCTAATTTTAAAAGTCGAACTGAAATGGTATTTATTTAATTAAAGAGTCCTCTCCTGCGGGGTACAGGGACACAAACACGACAGTTCTTAAGATATCTGGCGTCACAACAGTTATCGGTAAACAGTGATTTTATTAGGAAAATTATTTAACGACTATACAAAATTAGAATGAAACAAAATATTAAGTAATAAATTTTTGTCCTGTTTATTACTTATTTATATGCAGTTTACAATTACCAAAATTATAAATCCATAAAAGTGTATAACGGCACTCGCGACTCGCACCTCAATTTCTTCTTTTATCGACATACTCCAGTGCTTCTATACCTCCGCGGCCATTAATTGTAGTATAAAAACGCTTTTTATTTTCAATTATTTTTATAGAGTAAAAAAGTTACGTGATGTAATTAATATTCAAACTAAAATATTTAGAACGAAAAGTGTTATTGTTTTCCTATTATTTGTGTATATGTACAATAAAGAATTACTCATTCATTCAAACCTGTAATTAGGAGATAATATTCTGAATCACGTTGTATCAGACTCTAGCAACTGGGTGGTATTCCAACCAGACTACATAATCGACGCTCGGCTCGGGTGCTTATGGAAAGTTTCACTAGTGCCCTCCGCATTGGCTCATCAAGTGAGTTATACGCATATAGTAATATTATCTATTAAATGTGGTTATTTCTTTCTTATGAATTTTGTCATCGATATAACAGCGGTTCCCTACCTGTATCTGCAGAACTGGGGATTTGCGAGTAGATTGAATGGGGGTGGGGGATCGCAATTTTATCCACTATATCTATATATAATAAATAAATGACACCAAATGAGCATAACAGCATAACAGCTTACTTAGCACAGCGGAAATGCACCATCGGAATTACAACTCAGCAGCAACACAAACTGAATAATTCGTGCTCGATTTCCTAGGGGTCATTGGATCAGAAAAGGTTTGGGAAGCCTTGTTATAGGGTATTTTTTAGGGTATTTTTTAATAAAAAAAAATATAGATATGTTCAATTAAAGACACTAAAATAAATGCTTAAACTAAGCTTGAGGTTTACATGATGTAACTAATCACTGTAACCCATACATTTTGTAACGTTAAAAAATCATAATCAAAATTATAATTAAATTTAATTAAACTGTTTTGATGTTATACAAATGTGAATACATTTAACATAGATATCGTACAAAAATTAATAGATACCGAAAGACGAAATACCGAAGATTGTAGCGGTGCTCCTCAGAAGAAAGGATTCAGAAGACACTGTTTACAGAATATTGATTCAGCTGGTGGAGAATGCGGACACTTATCTGGTCGAGTTAACCAAGGTCTTCGATGAGATAAACAGTGTCTATAGGTGAGGTTAAATATTCTGTTACTTATATCTATAACTTGAAAACTCCTAACATCAAAATATGTTGGCTTTGTTTATTTTATTTCTTTTATTACTTAATTCAGATATTAGTTGTTTTCCCATGACTTCGCTCGCATTAACCATAGCCTATGATGTACATTTCCGTACATGAAAAAGATTTTAAAATCGATGCATTGTTTTTTGAGTCTATTTGATGCAAACAAACAATCAAATCTTTCCTCTTTATAATATTTTTTATAGTCGACAACCCTAGTACTAGTAATTGGCAGTTGATGCATTCCAACCGACTATATTTTTTTCTGTTTGTAACCTCATAACTTTTTACTAGGGCACCGATTTTGATGATTCTTTCTTTATTTGAAAGCTAGTGCTTGCCGTATGGTGCCATTTTAATTCGGTTCAGATCTGCCAATAGCATCTATGAGAAAGCCATATGAGTCTTAAATTTGCATTAAGAATGCGTGATGTTTGTTACCCCAAAATTCAAAATAACATTAAAACGCATGAAATAAAACCTTTGAAAAATGGAAACGACTTCAAATTTTAAAAAGCTAAAAAAGCTTAGTCTATAAGCGGTGATTTTTTAAAGAATAATATTTAATTAACTACAAAAAACCTCAACCAGGCTTCAGTGTTTAAAAGAAAAAAATTGCCGCTTTTAAGATAACTATTGTTTTTCACTTTTTTATTATTATTATACTACTGTAAATAAAACACATTTGCGTTAGACAACATCTCATACACAATATAGAAAAGTTCGCCCTCTATATTGACTCTATTGGGAATATAATCCGGAACGTCAACGATGGTTATCAGCCATCCAACCACGGAGTTCGTTTAAGATAGATGACTGCAAAGACAGTATTGTATTTTGTGATCATACAGAGAGTGGGCCGAATGGGAAATGGCACGTAATACGGCGGGGGCAGGGGCGGAGGCGCGCGATGCGGGGCGCACGCCCCTGCTGATTTCGCAGGCGGACCTCTGCACACGTGTCTTACACGCCCGCACACATCTGCCACAACTCGTACAGGTAACGAGTCGATGATGTTTTACCGAGAGGGTATGTTTGTACGTGTAAGTAGATAGATATTTCATAAGGAAGACCTCTTCTATGATAGATATCCAAAGTATATTTCGCTTTTTTATTATCATCAGAAGATAGGTCCATTAAATCGATGCTCAGATTTTACTTAGTGAATGTGCAAAACTACGTTATCCAGCTTTCTAAATCAGTCAACCGAATATTATTTAAAATATACACGATAATAGCTCTGTTTGCACGTACGAACTCTATCTATCGGAGCCTCTAAGTGGTTGTGTGTGTCAGGTGGTGACGGCTTACCTGTCGTCGTTGTGCCGGCACAGCATGGTGGTGCAGCACCCTGTGGCGGAGCTGTGCGTGCGCGCGCTGGTGACGCGCGGCCAGCACGGCCGCCTGCGCGCGCTCGTGCGCCGCGGCTGTCTCGGCGACGCCAGGCCGCTCGCCTGCCAGCTGCTCGCGCTCGGACATCTGCAGCTCGCACTCGACATGATGGCCAGGCTCAACCGGCACGAGGTACGCGTTCGTTCATGTTCATCGTTGTTTATCGGCTACTCTGTCGAAAACACTTGAACCGTTGAAAAACCGTTGAAAAACTACGCTTCGCTATCTAATAAGCGAACGCTGAACGTTTTGAATTGAATTGTAGGTTTTTTGCACAGGACATTGTGGAGGTGCTGCTGGGATGGGAACAGCCGGTGGCAGCTGCAGGGGCGGCGCGGAGCGCGGGGCTGCTGCACCGCGTGTCCGCGCGCAAGTTGCTAGCCGCCGCCCGCGCCCGCTCCCCGCCCGCCTTCCTCGCCCTCTACCACGCGCTGCACACCCCGCCCCGCGCGCCCGCGCCACCGCCCCCACCCTGTCTTGCAGGTACCACGCTCCTGTCCGCCCGTTATCCTCGCGCTGCACGCTTGTGATAGATCCAATAGCTAAAGCCCTTATATTACAGTGCGCCGACACACCTCAACTCTTCATCATCATATTCAGCCGTCCTGGTTACAATCTCGAAAGTATTCCTCTTCCATATCCCAGTATGCTGGGTGATTTTGTACTCTCGGCGACCAGTTTTGACCTACGTGACGTCTAAGCCACACTTTATAGCATGACTAAATCGGGAACCACTTCGTTTACACCAAAAGTCACTTTTCTCTGGTAGGGGGTGATATATCGTATGGGCGCAGAACTTTTGTTTGTAGACAAAACATCTACAAACAAAAGTCCTGCGTCTCGTGTTCGTTTGCTACGTGTGCAGAAGACGTTTTGTCAACCTCGTATTGTCCATTCGTGCTATATGTCCCGTCCATTTTCACCAACTTTTAGTAACGACGGAGATCATGTACTTCAGACCACTCCTTTTTCTCATCAGTTCATATCTCTTGTGGTTACGTATAGTAATACTTGAGCACTGTGTACAATGGTATGAATTACAATAGAAACTTATTTGATTGGGTCAGCAAAAGCTTTTAATCATCCAATTAATTTTTCAGATGTGAATGGTTTTTGTTGAAATTCAACTTCAATAAAAAAAGCCCTAAGTATGTGACTAATGTAAGCTAAAGTCGATTTGATAAAAATTGTTTTCCATTTTGAAATCTGTTGTTGATTACAAATAGCACAATGAAGAATAACACACTTTATGTAACTATTAATATACGGAAACATGTAAATTGATGAACAGAAATCTGTAGAGTTTGGTGTTAATAATATTTTCGCTATTTGTTTTCCGTAAACAAATAGCGATTAAACAGTATGAAAAAGTTAAAGACAGGTATAATGCACTGCTCGAAAGTTTATTGAAAACTTTCCACACAAAATCTTTAACAATATAGGCTGGACCGGCCCGTCCATATAGACCAACTAGGCAACACGGGTGTAGACAGTAAACGAAAATATAATACATATTATTTTTTCCTGGTAGCGTTAATATATTATTACCGATAATTACACTTTCATGCTTATTATATTTATAATTTTTTTTTTTTTTATTTATTTTCACGGGTAAACAAACAGTGATACAATTTACATTAAACTAACAAAGTCAAACAGATGAGATATAATTGCACACCAACACCGTTCACCACATCATAATCGAAATATAACTAGCCTAAAAGCGGCCGCATAACAAAGCTTTCTCAAATCCATAGCACAGTATAATTAAAAAATCTAATAATTATAATGTTGCTTAAATTAATTTTGGATTAAACAAATATCTGAAAAATCACGTGGCCGCAAAAAGCGCGTGACATTACGACCCTGTTATTCATATCAGAACTTAAAGAATTCAACTTTATGCATAGATAGACCGATATGTGTTTCAGAGTGCCTTGACGTCATAGCGACGCCATGACAGAAGTAGCGTATTCGCGGGAAATTTTTATAATTACATTTATTTTAAAACTTATTATATGAATATTTTTTTAGATATATTTCGTGTATATATATAAAATAAAAATATTTTTAAAAAGTTGGCTACGCCCCTATCGCCTAAGGCGTATATGTGGGGCAGCACGGCATGGCAAACAGATTATGTTTGCTCTACTTTATTTGAACCTTTAAAATGCGGTACCTTAATAAAAATACTTTACATACGATTAAGACGTCAATCGATTTGCCTTGCGAGTGTCACTAAACACATAACAGTAATCAAAATTATTTTTTAGGGTACCTTCCCTACATGCAAAGTAGGTTTTTTTTCGATTTCCCTATAATGTGGGATAATTGATGGATAGGTTTTTCAAAAATATTAGAAGTGTGCGAAGACCGTTATTAGATATAGTATAGGTATATTAAATATAGCCGTTCGCAAATGATTAGCTTTTAAGTGCCAAGAACAACTAGACCGCGCGGTGGTTGACTTAAGTTCGCGAATTATTGCTAAATGTCAAGCTTTGAGCCGATCGAGGTCTTTAGAGAGACTAATAATCAGTAATACAGACCAAAAATCGTTTTTTTTTAAAGAGTCAACAACAATGACAAACGTCGAAGAATTATTTTTGTTTTTTTTTTTCAAATAAAATAAGAGTAAAGATTTTTAAGTCTTCCTACTTTCGTTTATTATATTTCACGAGAAAAAGAAACTTTAATGTCTATAAAATTAGGTCTAAATATTTATTATCTGGATGACATGGTAGTAAATATTCTTTATCTTTTTTCTTCTTAACTATGCTTCTCTGCTCTTTGGTGTATGATAGGAAGGGAGTGTCCCCACTCCCCCTTCTTTTGGTGCACGTTGGTCAAGTCGCCGTTTCTAAAGTGCTTCAATTATGTATACATTAATTTTGCTTTTAATTCTACTATTGAACATTATAGATTAAAGTTTATATTGTTATATCTTACAACTGCTGGTAAGGTTTTCAGATGAAGAATCCCTGTTCATAACCGTGCTCATAGTTGCTGTTTAAAAACATGATGAAAACTTAAAAACTATATAGACTGTATATAGATTAAGAGACAATAAGTTCAATCCAATTCATATCATGAAAGTGTACAAAATTTTCTTTTCAGCATCCTCTCATTATTGATATAATATTAAGTCGCATTTAGGGCGCCCCTTATATAACTAAATATGTGTCCTAAACTAAATAATTTTCAGCTTAACCGATTGAGGATAACTGCTTTAAAATTTGAAAAGTTTGACGAGATAAAATGCGATAAAATTACAAATCGGGAATAAGTATCGGATACTAATTTTATTCTCCCATAATTTAAATTCCCTTTTTATCATTTATTAAACTAGTTTTTTTTTCTAGGTCTTCTATTAGTGTCAAAGGGAAAAATTATAAAAGACAGCGATTTTGAATTAAAGAAATTTTCAAAGTTACAGTATTTTAATAATTGATTTTATACTTATATCTATACTAGCTTTTGCCCGCGACTTCGTCCGCGTGGTAAAGTTAGTTTGAGCAGCATTTGTAACGAATATTTATTCATTATATCGAGTAAAATACCTGAAATAAAGTGTCATCCCCTATTTTATCTCCTTAGAGGTGGAATTTATCAAAATCCTTTCTTAGGGGATACCTACGTCATAGTAGCTTTATGCATGCAACGTCTCACAGCCCGATCGGTTTAAAATTGACAAAGTTTCATACAAACTTTCATCCCCTATTTTATCCCCTTGTGGGTAAAATTGATCAAAATCCTTTCTTAGCGGATGCCTACGTCATAACAGCTGCATGCTAAATTTCAACCCCATCCGTCCAGTGGTTTGGGCTGTGTGTTGAGAGATCACTATGTCAGTCAGTCACCTTTGAGTTATATATATTTAGATTAATAGAATTGATCAAAATCCTTTCTTAGCGGATGCGTCATAACGTCTATCTGCATGTTAAATTTTCGACAGCTACAGTATCAATTACCCATTTTTCCGTTAATTCTGTCGTTTGTACATGTTCTGTCTTTGTATAATTTATAGTTTAATCGTAGATGTGGGAGAGGCAAACATACTAAACCTGTTTATATTATATAGTATAAATGTTATTTGCAAAGCTACGTCCTGACTTCAGAAAAGTGCTACACTTTTGGCGCGTCTGGGATTGCTTCTCTAGTTATTAATCTCATTGTTGAAACGTGACTAAAGTGAAACTCAGGAATTGCTTTGCTTTCTTGTTGTCAATGTTGTGCGCAGATAACCCATCTAAAATTTTTGATACATCATTTTTCAAAATGTTTTTTGTATTATATAGGTGAAAAAATAAATGTTACGAAATCTGAGGCGAAGCAGATATCATATCACTTTTTATCTGTACAAAGCTGTAACAATAATTTTAATGATAAGAATTAGTTTACGCATAGAAACTGACCGTCCGATAACCTATTCCAATAAAGACTGCAGTACATTAAAACTCATCAATAGCTTCATGCTTCACATAAGTATATTGGCGTCGACGTGTTTTCAAATAATTAGCGATGTATCTAAATCGCTTTTGATATAGTAAAAGTTAATTGAAATGACCTTGAATCATAAATAATCATAATGTGTTTGTGGTCAAGATAAATAATACCTAACTATGATAAACCTTTTAGCATGTTTAAATATTTGCTATAATTATAAAAAATAAAAAAATGGCATCATGCTAATGCTAGTAGATTATAAAATCAATTTATGGGAATTTTAATTTTATTGATATTTAATATAAAATTTAAAATTATTCCCCTGACTATCCGAGGGACGATCCCAGGGATCCATGGATATAGTTATGCTATAAATGTAGGATTCAAATAACCAGTACAATTTTAAAGGTGGTCCACTGAAAATAAAGTTTGGGTACCTATGATTTAATTTAAGTTAGATATTTAGATTTAGTTAAATGTTTCAACAAACAACTAATCACAAAACAGGTTTATAAAATAACGACTCAAAATAACCTTTATGGCGTACCAAATTAAAATAGCAATTATTTTATCAAGGTTATATCGGCCCACGACCCGAAGTCTATGCGAGAAACATCTCGGTGCCTTCTCATTTCTGAATTTGTATGTAGATACTATTTTCCTGCGACTTCACCCACATAAATTAAAGTACCTTCTCGTAGGTCAAGTCAGTAATTACGGAGCCTATTCAATGCAAACAAACAAATAATCAAATCTGTGCTCTTTAGTGCAATTAGTATATTCACTATTTTTTGCACATGTAGGTATATATGTAACTAAGTAATGTGTTTGAAGTACACATTCAAAGTCCAATTTTCATTGCTTCCTGCTGTCTGTACACTGAGATGTTTTAAACTACACAACGGATTTTAATGCTGTTTATTGATGATATATAGAGTGATTGAAGGGTAAGGATACCTAATTACAATACAGGACCACTCGGAGGAAACCACTGGTGGAGAACTAGTGTAAAATATTTCTGTCAGTATTCAGCACAGCTTAAATGTAACTCTTGTCTGTCTCGCAGCCGTAATATTGCCATTATTTAAATGGGGTTTTTGTTTGCAGGTGAACAATGTGACATCTATAACGAATATTACAGACAGTTGACATTGGAACAAGCAACATAATTTTAGAATACTGAAAGCACAAAGTTTTATGAGCGATATAAAGAAAGTCTAAATAGTATATTTGTGGTACATAGTGTTTAATATGAAATTTAATTAATTAAGTGTTACTGTTTATTTATTGTTGTAAATGTTACTCATGTTAAAGAAATAATTGACTGTTTATAATTTTTTAATTGTTTAAGTAAAAAATATATTGTCATAAAATTGTAAATATTGTAATGTATATTTCATGGAAAAAATACCTATATTTGTATTGGATAATTTTATTGAATCCATGTTTTAGAATTGTTGAATTTTATTCAATACAATAAAGTAAACCTAAATAATATCAGGCACAATCCCATGTAGATGTATTAGTCCACATGAAACTAAACAGACAATGAGTTTAACAATGGGACAAATGTAACAACAGTAGGGCACAAAAAGTAGTAAATTTTGAAAGTGATATTAGACACGAAAGTTGGTGAACCACTGCTCTTACTCAATTATTAATCTTATTGTACAAAAAAAAAAAACAATTTTTCAAATAATATAAAATCTAAAATATTTTTTATTTATACATACAACTTTGTACCATATGTTTGTTTGTTAATAGTTAACATTAAGATGTAACATTCAATTTAGAAATGTACAACAGCACGAATAGCTTGACCTGAGTGCATCAAATGAAATGCTTCATTTATCTCTTTCAATGGAACATTATGAGTCACAAAATCATCAATTGGCAGCTTTTGAGAGAGATATTCATCAACCAGCTTTGGTACATTATCACGGCTCTTATAACCTCCAAATGCAGTCCCCTTCCAGGTACGACCTGTCACTAGCTGGAAGGGTCGGGTACTGATTTCTTCACCAGCACCAGCTACTCCAATGATAACTGAAACACCCCAACCTTTGTGACAGGCTTCCAGAGCAGACCTCATAGTATTCACATTACCAATGCATTCAAATGTGTAATCTAATCCACCATCAGTCAAGCCAACAAGCACTTCTTGGATTGGTTTTTCGTAATCTTTAGGATTGACAAACTCATTGACACCAAACTTTTTAGCAACTTCAAACTTTGCAGGATTGATATCTACTCCAATTATTCGTTTAGCACCAGCCATCCTACATCCAAGAGCTACAGCCAGGCCTACTGCTCCAAGGCCAAAAATTGCACAACTGGAGCCAGGCTCCACTTTGGCTGTATTCAGTGCTGCACCATATCCAGTTGGAATTCCACAACCCAATAAACACACTTTATCCAATGGAGCAGTTTCATTAACTTTACAGAGTGAAATTTCTAAAACCACAGTATACTGGCTAAAAGTAGAACATCCCATGAAGTGGTACAAGTCTTGACCTTTGCAGTGAAGTCTCTTGGTACCATCAGGCATTACACCTTGGCCTTGTGTGATTCTCACCTTCTGGCACAGATTAGTTTTAGAACTTAAACAGAACTTACATGTGTTACATTGTGGGATGTAAAGTGGAATGACATGATCACCAGGTTTTACGGAAGTGACTCCTTCACCGACACTTTCAACGACACCACCACCTTCGTGGCCTAAAACAACAGGAAATACACCTTCTGGATCCTTTCCTGACAATGTGTACGCGTCGGTATGACAGACGCCGGTGGCTTTAATCTGAACACGAACTTCACCGGCTTTGGGTGGGTCTACTTCAATTTCTTCGATTGATAAAGGTTTGCCGGCCTCCCAGGCAACGGCTGCTAAGCATTTTATTACTTTTCCAGTTGTACTCATTATACGTCTTTCTTTTCAGCTGTCGTTGAAATATTTAATTGCAGAGGATAGAGCGATTGAGTTTAGCAGTCGTTATCAAATCAATGATGATGTAATTCGCATGTGGTAAACTTCGGAGACTTTATCGCCCCCAGAAAGAGGCCCTCAAATGACAAATGAATGACAGATATTAGTGATGCGACTCGAGTCACTCCAATGAAATTTGCAAACTCGTACTTATATAAAAAAATAATATCGCTCGAGTCTTTATGCGTTCGTGTTCGCAAAACTCGGTGCAGCGTGTTGATTCCCTTGCCACTATCTAAGTTATTAATCTATACCGCTCATTTGTAAAACCTGTGACCTACAATTTTGAAATTTGCATTTATTATGAAGAAATTATTAAAAATTGAGATACTACAAAAATTGATGTCACTAGATGGCAGCACAAATTGTTGGAGCTAAACGTCAATTCATGACGTGAAAAGTGTTGTTATGGATCTGATAACTCGTATTAAAATCGAGCTGAAATTTAATTAGTTCGAGTTATGCAAACGAAACTCGATTACTATGTAGTAATCTTGAATAAATCTCTTTTTTATTTGTAAAGGATAGGAAAATGGAAACTGTTATAACGTTGAACCTCTTTGCTAGAGGTTTAGTTTTATTTATCTCTATGTTAATAGTTTCAAAATGTCAGTGACAAAGAGTAGAACAAAAAGACGTCATTAATTAAAAAATGCTTGATCTTACACATGTATTTTTAATTATATCAATTGGCGACGAGTTTAATAATAATGGATGCGAACCAATTTAACGCTTTTTTAAAACAACAAAATTAACTGACTGAAATACTACGCATTTTAGCAGTTCAAACACAACAAAAAACAGAAACAAAATCATTGAACAATGATGATGACAAATGTAAAAAAATAAGCCATTTTGCAAACGATAAATTTAACCCTGAAAAAACAAGGGTGAGTGAATTTATTGAATACTTTGAAGAAAAATGTAACATTTATGGTCAAGAATATCTGAAAATACAGAAAGACATTTTTCTTATCTGTTTGCCACCGGATATATTTCATAAAATAAAAAACATTCTTGTCGGATTTTCATGAACGTTCGTATGAAGAAATCAAAACAAAATTATACAGTTTTTATGCAATAAAAAAGACAAGATTCAAAGCTCTTACTGAATTCTGGAAATGCACGAGAAAGGAAGGTGAATCCATGGAAACATACGCCAACAAAATCAAAGAACTAAGTAAAGACAGCGGTTATGAAGGTCACTTCTTAGAACGTCAACTGCGTGACCGTTTTGCAACAGGTCTTAACCATGAAACACTACAGATAGATTTGAAACAAAAATAGCCGGACTTATAAGAGCATGACAATGTTGGAAGAACGGTAGAAATAACATTTGAACAGATTTTTAACATTGCACAATCAAGAGAATTAGCAGAAAACGATACTCCTTGTAACTCCGATAACGTACACCGCATTCAGTAAGGAAACGTAAACAAACGATTTTTAAGAAGTTACAAACAACGAGTGTTAAAAAAATCATTGTAAAAGATGTGGTGTAACTATTGGTGAACCCCAATACTGGGCCGCCAATGTTTCAAATATATTTAAAGTGGATACTATGCATATGCAAACACGTTAAATAAAGATTTTAAGAATTTTATTTATAGTTTGCAAGAACATCAAAATAGAAGTAAGAAAACAATAGGCATGGACAGCTAATCACAAAAATAAACATTGTGTCAAATAAAATAGAAGAGTAAAATTTCTCTAAAAAAGTATTTTATACATGAGTAAAAACTCCTTGCTCTAACACTCCTCCTCAATTTTATCTCTTTTATTCCATACCTATTCATACAACACTCATATCATACCCATACAACACCCATACTTGACGTACACCACTCAAACTTACCTTTCAACAAAGGTTTAGTCAAAGAGTCAGCAACCATGCGTTCAGTTTGTACATATTCTAACTCAATATGCCCATGCTCAACTGCTTCCCTTATAAAGTGATGACGTACTGCAATGTGTTTTGTACGCTGATGATGCACAGGATTGTGCGCGATTGCAATGGCTGATTAACTGTCACTGAATATCTTAATTGGCATCTCCTCCTTACCAATTATTTCAGCCACAAATCTTTTTGTAAAAATTGCCTCTCTAGCAGCTTCAGACATTGCAATGTATTCCGCTTCAGCTGTTGATAATGCAACGGTCTTCTGCTTTTTGCTTTCCCAGCTGACAGCAGCTCCCATATGCATAAATACTGCTCCTGAATATGACTTCTTATCATAGCAGGAAGCATGACTTGCATCCGCATAACAATGTATTTCATCTGATACACTTCTCTTATACATAAGTCCATAGTATTTGGTTCCTTGAAGATATCTTAGCACACGTTTTGCAGCCATCCAGTGTTCTTCAGCATAATGGCTATTAAACTGGCTTAAATAATTTACAGCGTATGCTATATCTGGTCTTGTACATACAACCAAATACATTAATGAGCCTATCACATTCCGATAGGGCACGTCAGGATCAGGTCTATGTTCCGGTCCAGGCTTGCTTAGATTTAAACCTGTAACCGCAGGTGTAGCAGCTGGCTTGCAGTCTTTCATTCCAAAGTTCTTCAACACCTTGTTGATATACTTTGATTGATCCACTTTGATCCCTAAATCACTTTGAGTAATCTGCATTCCCAGGATCAGTTCCGCTTGGCCCAAGTCCTTCATGTCAAACTTTGACATAAGATCCCTCTTAACTTTGCGTAGTTCATCTTCATCATTCCAAAAAATTAACATATCATCGACATAAACCGCTAATATGATCACAACATTTCCTTTAGATCTAGTGTACACGCAAGGTTCATTTTTAGATCTCCTGAATCCCAACTTTAATAACTCATGATTGAGTTTAGTATTCCACGCTCTTGGAGCTTGTTTTAATCCGTATAATGAACGTTTCAGTAGACAAACATGATCTTCCTTTCCTTTTTCTTCGAATCCTTCCGGTTGTTTCATGTAGACAGTTTCATCAAGTTCCCCATTTAGAAATGCTGTCTTCACGTCCATTTGATCAATGCTTAAATCTTGTTTCACAGCCTGAGCAATAAGTACTCGTAGAGAACTGTGTCTCACTACTGGTGCGAAGGTTTCATCATAATCTACTCCATACCGTTGACTAAATCCTCTTGCAACAAGTCGTGCTTTATATCTGTGTCTATTTCCCGCATCTTCTTTGATTCTGAATAGCCATTTAGAATCAACGACGTTGGACGACTTTTGCGGCTTTACGAGAGTCCATGTCCCAGTTTTCTTCAGCGCATCAAGCTCCTCCTGAATTGCTTGTTTCCATTTTTCGCTGTCTGATCTTGATAGTGCCTCGCGCACTGTCAATGGATCTCGTTCCACTTCAGCTTGATATAAGATGTAGTCAGGGAACTCCTTTTGTTTTCTATCCCTCAGTGGATATCTCCTTTCATTTTCCTGTTGAACATTTTCAGGAACGTCAACTGATTCGCAGTCTTCAAATATTTCAGCATCTGGTCCTGCGACTTCAGGTTCTGGTTCCAGGATAATTGGTTCAATATCTGTTACATCACGTTCCTCTATTTCAGATATTGAGCCACCACAATCTCCTTCAGATGTCGGGTTTTCTGATTCAAACTATCACTTCCACATCCAAGTTTCTATTGTGATCTCCGTTGGCATCTGGTTCTGGAGGCGTGTGTAAATCGACAATTCCATTTCTTTGCTCATTTTCAGGAAACATCATAAACTCCACTTCAGATGCTCCTGATGGTTCCGAGTCTGTATATTTACAGTTTTCCAGGAAAACTACATCTCTAGCCTTGAATTGCTTCCCTGTTGCAGGTTCTATAAGGCGGTATGCTTTTGCGTTGTCACAGAAGCCAGTATGAATCAATTCTATACTCTTTGTATCCCATTTGGTACGCTTCTGTTTCGGAATATGCATAAATGCTTTGCATCCGAAGATCCTAATCTTGCTCAGATCACACTTGTTCCCACTCCATTTTTCTTCTGGTGTCATATTCTTCACCGCAATGGTCGGTGATCTGTTTTTCAGGTATACTGCATGATGGACAGCTTCCGCCCAAAACCGCTGTGGTAGTCCGGAATCATGCAACATGCTCCTTGCCTTCTCACAAATTGTGCGATTAGACCTCTCCGCGACTCCATTTTGTTCTGGCGTGTAGTCAACAGTCAGTTGATGATGAATCCCGTTCACTTTCAGGAAGTCATCCATCTTCTTGTTGACATACTCTGTACCGTTGTCCGATCTCAGTATCTTATTCTTCTTGCCCGTTTCATTTTCAGCGTAAGTTTTGAATTCATTCAACTTTTCAAAAACTTCACTCTTTTGTTGTAAAAAATATACAAAAGTCTTGCGCGTAAAATCGTCAATAAACGTTACAAAATAAAAGTTCTTACTAACAGAGGGTACACGCATAGGACCGCACACGTCCGAGTGTACTATCCCTAAAATTTCAGTTGCCCTCGAACCGTTTTTAGAGAAAGGTTGCCGCGTTTGTTTTCCCGTTATACAAGAAACACATTCAAGTTTGCAATTACAATTTGGAAAACTCACCTCAATTTCCATCTTGTCCCTCAGTAATTTTAAATTTCTTTCGCCTAGATGGCCCATTCTTCTGTGCCATAAAATCTGATTGTTCTGCTCACCTTCCGTTGTTGCTAGTGCAGAACCGTATAAACAGTCTTTGATTTTGTAAATACCTCGTTCTTCTACACCTGATCCAACATATTCACCATAGACTTCACATCCATTACTTTTAAAAATGTCACATCCTTTCTCTATAAACATTAAAACATAGCCTTTCTTAGTTAAAGCATTCACACTCAACAAGTTTGAAGCTAAATTTGGAATATAAGTAACATCGCTTACCGTCATCTTATCAGTCACAACCTTACCGACACTTTCACCCAGCACCTCATTTCCATCCGCACACATAACTTTCAAAGGTCTAGCAGTCTTCGATATATCTTTCATCCAAGCTTTGTTCTTCGTCATGTGCGTCGAAGCTCCTGAATCGATCACCCAATCTTCTCCAGGTTCAGACTTCAATGTTGTTCCGAAGGCAAACGCTTGATGACTTCCCTCTTTGAATTTTCCTTGTTTGGACACTGATAATATTTGTGAGGGCCATCACAGATGTAGCATTTCAATTGTTTCTTATCTGGCTTGCTAGTATTGCCCTTGCTATTTCTGTTTCCTTTCTTCTTTGTCAGTAATGCTGATGTTGACGTTTGACTTCCACTTGTTGAGTCATTGTACGTATCCTCCATTTGATACAGTTTATTCTTTACATAATCTGACGTTAGTGCAGTCTGACTATTCTCAATCGTAATTTTCAAAGGCTGGAACTCAGGCGTAAGGCCTTGTAGGAGAAGGGCAGCTAAAAGCTCATCGTCCACTTCTTTTCCTATATCTCTTAGCTCCTGGGCTATTGTCAACACACCTGTGACGTACGCCCGTACCGTCGAAAATTGTTCCAATTTTAGACTGACCAGTCTTGATAGAAGGCGGCAGCGATTGTTCACGCCTTTATCTTCAAACGTCTTGCTTAGATTCTCCCAAGCTTCTTTAGCTGTCTTCGCAGAGCGTATGTGCACAAGACATTCCGGTTGCAACATCATACCTATCTTGGCTCTAGCTTTTCTATCTGCCTTTACAGCTGCTGCATCAGTTTTGATTGGCTCCTTACTAGTGTAGTCCCATAGATCTTCGTAGACAAGTGCCATTTCAATTTGCACTTTCCACGTCGCATAATTTGAACTGCCCTCTAGTCTCGCCATTGGTGGCATGCTTAAACCACTATGACTTGCCATTTTTGATGCTTGTCTTGAGTTCTACCAGGGTCTAAATTTTCAACACCCTCTGCGATGTGCACATAATATGTGCACAGGCCTTATAACCTATTGGTGAACCCCAATACTGGGCCGCCAATGTTTCAAATATATTTAAAGTGGATACTATGCATATGCAAACACGTTAAATAAAGATTTTGAGAATTTTATTTATAGTTTGCAAGAACATCAAAATAGAAGTAAGAAAACAATAGGCATGGACAGCTAATCACAAAAATAAACATTGTGTCAAATAAAATAGAAGAGTAAAATTGTTCTAAAAAAGTATTTTATACACGAGTAAAAACTCCTTGCTCTAACAGTAACAGACAAACACACATTAAACGATTGTGCCGCAATCTCTTACATTTGCAAGGCATGCAACATAAAAGGTCATTTTGAGAGCTGTTGTTTAAAATCTGAGAGAGCAAAGATAAAAGGCAATATTTCAAATAAAAGAGAAGTAAACGACGTGATATCAGGGGAACATAACTTTTATGATAATAACGATACTGATAGTAACAGTGATGATGATTCGAGAATACACAAAATTAACGTACATAACATGAGGTGTAAGAAAATTGACATTCATATAAATGGCAAAGCATTAACAATGGATTGGGACCCAAGATCAATTTATTCAATCATAAGCATAGCATTTTTAGTTAGTGAAGGGACCAAAATTGCGTGCCTATGGTGACCACAGATTAAAACCTAAAAGTCTTACCGATGTTACGGTAGAAGTTGACGGCAAACAAAGGATACTCCCTGTAGTCGTTATTGATTGTGCTAACCCCATGCTGTTTGGATTACAATGGAGTGAAATGTTTGATGTGATGAAATCAGTTCCCGGTTTGATGAAAATGTTGATCTCATAATTTTGTAATAGTCTATCATCAAAAAGTTCTTTATTTTTGTCAATAATTTGTTTTAAAGTTAATGTTTCAGTCTTGATTGAGTAAACAGAACTAGGGAAATTCATATTAGTTGTTATGTGCGTTAGGTCGTTAGATTTCCTCTAATATAGTATAGTTCAAGTACGTAACATAATAAACAACTTAAACTAAAATTGATTTGAAAGTTAGATATTATAAGAAACACAAAACTATGTCATATTTATTAATTTTCGATACTCAATTTACTTTATTACGTCAGAATGAAAATTTAAATGAATATCATAAACAAATTCCAAACTTCGCGGGTGACATCTAGTATTTCAATAACTAGTTTTTATTTTTTAAATACTTCCTCATTGATCTCAGATCGCCATGCCTTATTGTAGGGGTGTCCACTTGAAAATATATCGATATAAATACTCGATATAAAATATCGGTTACTGACATCGATGTTTTTCGATATATCGTATAAAAACATCGATACTTTTTAAATATCGAGTATTTTTGAAAATTTCAATGTTTTCCTTTTTTAGGCCCACTTGCAGTAAAATTTCCAAAATCTCGATTTAATTAAATCCAGACTTAGCCTTAAACTCGACTTAACTTAAATCTAACTAAGTTATCTTGCAGATCCTAAAATCATGACCAGTTTAACTAAACCGAGATTTAGCATATTATTCGTTCACCATTCATTCCTTATGTTCCGTTTTTGATGAAAAGACTAGAGTCCGGCGCCATAAAATCAGTTTAGAAAAACAAACGTCATCATCGTTTTTATCAAAACTCTATATCAACATACATTTTTTTGAAGTCGCCGCGCCATTTCATCATTCGTAGTTATTCATAAAGTAGAGTAAAACTGTTTATTAATAACTCAAAAATACCAATAAACCGTTTGTACTGCCGAACTAAAATAATGAAAAGATCCAGGGCACCTAATTTCACTATTGCTGGAAAAATGCACCTTTTAAAATAAGTGGAGAAATATCTTATTATAGAAAACAAGAAAACAGATGGGGCTACAACAAAAGATTAACAATTGGCTTGGCAAGACTTAGCTACCGAGTACAACTCGCCCTAGGACGTCTGAAAATTTGATGTCATGTTATAAAAATCAAAGTGAAAATGTTGTAATGTTAAAATTTACTTTAGCTTTTATTGTCATCATAAGTCAGCTGTCAACGTTATTTAATCGATTCGATATTGTGTTATAAATGTATCGATATTCGATATATCGAATAGAAAATTATTTTTCAAAACATCGAAACAATCCGATATATCGTATGGAAACATCGAGTACTTTCGATATATCGACGATATTTGAACATCCCTACCTTATTGTTTTGTGCTGTTTCCTAGACCGAATATTTTTTTTTAAACTCGAATGAGAACAATAATTTGATTTCTATTCCTTTTGTCTGTATTATTCAGTGAATTTCAATAAGATTAAAGGGTTCCATGGCTAAATTACATAGTTATTTTGTTTTATGTCCTCTGATTGATCAAAAAAGTTTCCTAGGAGTATCTGAGGACAAGGATCCTGAGTTTGTAATTGTAACTTTGGGAAGAAATGTTATTAATAAATACCGGGTAAGTTGATCTAATTCTTTGTGCATGTCTGTCCATTAGTTTATGTACCTACTTTTTAATTTTATCATAGTTTTTAGTTTTCAATACACAGGATTTATATTATTGTAGGTTATTTTTTTACTCTTTGATGGTCAGAAATGTGTCATTATTATCAGTTGTAAACTGCTTTTAAATTGATACATAATGAATACAATTTTATAATATTTTTTCAGAAAAAAGCACAAAATAAAGAAAACATAGTGATAATGTTTTTGTGTTGTGTATACCACCAACTCTGCATAACCTAAAACATATATTTATTATGTGTGGTCAATTTTGCATTCACAATGATATACTGATAAATATTCATGTGAATCATTTAACCATGAAAGTTATTTATGTATTGGTTTAAAGCTTTCAGATCAAAAACAAGTGGGAGGTTGGACTTCAAAAGACCATATCACATCAGAAGTAATATATGACAAAGAACAGAATACTTATGTAGGAGTTTTTAACAAAAACACCATTAAAATATGGAAAGATGAATCAGAAAATTTAGATAAAATAAAGAAATATAAGGTAACCTAATAAACATTATCATAATCCAAATCTAGCATAATGATTTTTTGTAATGTTATTAAAACATTATGTTTTAGTTTCCAGTGAATATACTAAAATTGATGGCAGCTCCTTTAAAATCTCCACTTATTATTTTTGAAAATGGCAACACTGCTTCACTGCCATATGCACTTGAAAATCGCAAAACATATGAAAATATACCTTTGATAAAAGAAAATGAAAACATAGTGGACACATCAAGTTATACATTAAACAATATTAGATATGTATGTTATGTTACAAAAGATGGTAAAAACAGATATGAGATTATTAGTGCTCCCATAAGAGAAGAACTTGGAGATTTGGAAAAGTCAAAGATTACTAAAATTAAAATATCAAGAAAGGAAAATGTATACGTTGTCGGGGAGCTAATCAGTTGTATAGACAGACCTGCAGTTTATGTGTTGTGTAAGTAGTATTTTTTGCAAGTTAGGGTAATTGTAGCTTGTATGGCCAATGAAGCATTCAAAATTAAAACATTTATTATTATTTTTATTTTAGGGAGTGACTCAAAAATTATGACATTTGATCTGTTGAAAAAATCTTGGAAAACAGTAGGCTCTGTGCCATGGATATCCACAGTATCCAGTGTTTCTGTTGCTTGGATGGGGAAGAACCACCTCATACTCTTTGGGAGTAACATTGAACAAGATGGAGCTATAATTGTTGCTTACAATATAGCTCTTGGTGTGGGTTCATGTAAATACCCAATGAAAATGTATACAGAGGGAGCCAGACTTTACTGCTTTAATGATCGCATCATCTTGGAAGCCTCTAACCATATTGGTATGTTGCCTTATGTATTGGAAACAAAAAGAAACATATCCAGTTTATTAGGATCTCATGAAATTGGACAAGATGAATATTTAGAAGTTGCCAATTGGGATAATACAACAACACTGGTATCTTGTTCTACCAGTGATGATACTAAAGAACTTATAAAACTAGGGCTGACTGAAAGGAGTATATGTGCACAAGTGATATTACCACTCCTAGAAAAAACTGATCATAAAAGTGTATTAAAAGTCATTATAGAATTCAAAGATGTACCTGAAGCAGTTCTGGTACAATTGCTTAATTATGTTCTGAAGTTGGTATCTGCTAAGGATGCTAATGTTAGTAGTCCTGATGAATTTGCTAAATGGCACTCTAGTGCATGCAATTTAGATGCAGAAGACAAATTTACCCTGCTAAATCATATATTTGGAATATCATTTTGTGATGCTCTACTGATTCCATATTTAAGAGAATCATTATCCATAAATGACACCTTGTTTTTAATGTCTTACATTTCATTTTTATTAGTTGATGTGAAAAGTGAATTAGATACTGATTATGAGGGCAAACTCTTTGACTGGTATTCATTACTCATGGATGCCTTTTATCAACAGTTTTTAATAACAAAAGATGAAAAAATCACGAATGTTTTAGAAAATACTAATAATATTGTCAAAAGAATTTTGAGTCAATTGGATACCATAAATGAGATGATGCCATTATTGAATAAATTTTTAACTGGGAATGTTGTAACTGAAGACAATGATGATTTATTACCATATACTATTGAAATTATGCAAATATAATAGTTTCTTTAAGGGAAGGAATATTTAAGAAATAAACATTGTCATTCAACAATTCTTTTATTTGCAACTCTAGCAAACTGCACAACCATGGGTTTTTCTTTTAAAATGTATCCATTGGTCTCATTCAATGCTACTTCTGCTATTTTAATTGAAGGAAATGTCACAAATGCTTGCCCTTTCATCTTGCCTTCTTGCATTACTCTAACATCAAAACCTAATTGTTCTTCTTCTGGTAATTCACTTACATAATGTCTGTAAATTCGCTTTACATCTTGATCTATTACAGATTTCGCCAAATTCTTTATATATAACCTCATTGAGGGCTGTCCAGGATGATAGTTCTTAAATACAGACAATATTTTCATATCACTATAGTTAAGCCTATTTTGAAGTAATTCTTTTCTAGTTATTGTAGGTAATTCACTTTCTTCTGCTGTATCCTCTGCTGAAATCGGCTGTACTTCTTTCTCAAATTTTCCTAGCTCTCCTAATATTTCTGGTTCTTCTGAAGGTTTAGTCAGCGCATCTTGATTAACCACTACAGCAATTTTTTTTGGCTCTGACAATGGTGCAATATTTTCAAACACCTCTTCTTGACTCAAAGCAACTTTTCTTATTTTAGGTAAAATAGCAGTAGACAGTATGGCTGCTGGCCTTTTCCTTGTGACTGGTAGTTTATGTAACCTTTTCACAGCTTTGGGAACAGGTGTATATATTTGTTTTTCATTTTCATCACTTGACAATTCAGACTCTGTTTCACTTGCTGGTGGTGGTATAGCAGCTATTTCATCTCTAAATACATGTTTAAATGTTTCTTTAAACAATGTAATTGCAGTTTCATTTTCTTGAAATGGTGTACTGAGAGACATTTTATTCATCAAATGCAATACCTGAGTATAAAAGGCTTTATGATGTAATAATGTATATATAATATTTATTAATATGTCTGGATTTGGCTCTGGATATTTATATTTCAAATGTACAGGTGGAGGTTGGTAAAAATTAACTGATGGATTCCAAGCATTAAGCAATTGAAGAAATTTTTTTAGTTTTTCAGTTGCAAATGAATTTGTTTCATTTACATCATTTTTATAAATGGCAGGTTCACTTTCAAAGGAATACTCAACTACAAGCCTCCGCTGTGCTATCTCAAGTTGATGGAGTCTAATTAGAGAAGATTTAGCCGTTTCTATGTTTGGAAATAAAGCGAATACATAGTTATGTCTTTCAGATTTTTCCCATACCTTCACTGCACCAAAATGTTTGAGAAGTTGTTCCTTTTCATTGATAGATAGTGATTTTGGAAGATGTCTTATCAGCAAAACTCTGGACATATTGTGGGGTTTTCTTGTTTCGGCTAATAAACCAGTTTTTTGTGAGCTAAGCGTTCTTCTTCTTCTTTTTAATGAATGGCGTCTTTGTTTACTAATTAATAAAGCACAGAACGCAATCGGCGCAAGCGAACACAGACCACTTGCGGAACAATATTGCACCAAAGAAAATTGAAACTACGTTTGCTATTACACTTTTCTAAAAGTAGAAGAGTATATTTAATTAAATTTCTTCCATGCACTTCCTAAAGTTCACAGTTTAGTTTTCTGGAACGAACGTCTTGTTTGTAGTAGTATTATAATTCGTCCATGGGACAGGCGAACGTCTTGTTTATCGAAATAATAACACAGACAACCATTGATCATCTATGGACATAACAGAGTATTTACTTTTATTTATGTCAATGCAAAGAGTAAAGTATGTATACTGATAATGTCGGAAGCGGATAGAGAAAAAAAAATACTGACTAGGGATGCGACGATATATCGGATTACCGATATCGAATAATACCAAAACAAAAATGAGTTTATTTATTGTTACATATAAAGGAAAAATGTTTGGTTTATACTTATGTCAACATTAGTGATGAGCAGAGGTCGGAATTAGGTAGAGTTATTTATGTACTTACATCGAAATGTTGATATTAATGGTCCACATTAATATCAACATTCCCGGGATTTAGATAGTTTGAATGCTGTAGAAAGAGACACAATCTAGTACATTACGTTAAGTAGGGAGTGCTCCGCATTTGCGCTATTGTATTCTTTTGTTCTCACAAGCTATGTTGTGCGAACTACAAATGTGGCAACATCGCGCGTATTGGTATTTTGCAACTTTGGACATCCGATGTCATTGATGTAAGTTTGGCAACGTCGTGCTTGCAGTAGTTTAAATTGTGTAAAAGTAAATAACTTTTTATTTATAAAATCACGGGATTTTTTCTACTCTTTAAAATTAGTCTCGGGATTTGCGGCATATCCACTTTATTCTTTCGCTGTATGAAATCAGTGTAAGTACATGAATAACTCTACCTAATTCCGACCACTGGTGATGAGACAACTTATTGGTTGCTCGTAACTCAATTGAATTGATTCATCCGAATTCAGGTTTGGACTCAAGAAAGAACAAAAAGCGGAGCGCAGAATTCTGCTTGTTTTTTTTATGGACAGTATTTCCATATGTGCCATTACGTCCACACGTCAAATTATATTAATATAAATATCAAAATCAATTCAGTTTTTGCTGTAACAGTACTTGTGAAAGTCGAAAACTTTGCCAACGGTTCGCAAAACTAAAGCGGGAGATCTTGTATTTCAAAGGGACGTCTTTTTGAAATGTGACTTAATTAGACTAAGAAGTCACTTACCATTATAATATCAGAAATCTTACATAATTCTTTACACAAATAAAAATAATCGAGTTGCGTTTGCGTAACTCAAACTAATTGAATTTCAACTCGATATTAATCCGAGTTATCAGATCCATACAACACTGACAATTCATTTCTCTTTGGTGTAAAATTATGAATTGACAATTAGATCGTACAATTTATGCCATTAAGATTTTTTGTACAGATAAGCCATTAATAAAAGAAGAAAGAAAGAAAGATTTTTTGTAGGTACTAAAAAATACACGTGATTTGGATGTAGGGGGTAATAGTCTTAAACCATGTATCACCAAGAGGGAGGGAGGAGGGATAATATTGCTGAAAAAAAACGTCACGTGATTAATTGACGGCCCCAAAGCAGCTGTAGCTTTCTTTTTTATTCGATTCTTTTTCTTGGTCGCATTCTTCTTTGCTGAAGGTCGTGTCCCTATCTTGCATCTTTCATAGAGATTTCCTGGGATTTGTAGTACAGTGGCTTCCCCTTTCCTTCTGCACCGCAGTGATGTAGTTATGATAATCACAACGCCCTACTGCCAGCATCTGATACCCGGATTGTGTAACTTATAAGATCCGGGCCCCCTAACTCCCTAACTGCTTGTCGACCTATATCTCAAAAGGGGTTGGTTACCACAATCTTGATGATAGGTTACTCGACGTATCAGGTGAACCCTCATGTAGGCTGGGAGTGAAGTTGGTGGAGAGAGGCTAAGTGACTTTTATAGATAGTCATGTGTTGCGCATCATACACACTTGAACCCCATTTATTCAATAGTAAAGGGATTTCTTTCTTTATTCAATAGTAAAAAATAACTTAAATTTTAGACTATCATTACCTATGATACAAGGTATTATGGCGGTTAGATAATTTAAAACTTTTTCACAATTTTTGTGTCAACTTACTCCAACTGTCTTTTCTTTGGAATTTGCAATGCAAGAAAACAATGTTTGTCGCCTATAAAAAGTGAGTTGTCAGTCCGGAGGTCAACTAGCTCTATAAAGGTGGGTGATTTTTATAGGAATTTGTTTAGGGTATTTTTTCAAAAATATGCTTAATTTTGGGTAAGCCGAGATAAAGTCTGGGGTAATGCAAAAAAAATGACCTGGCAACACTGGTAGCATTGCATTGATATATATTACTCAAAGAGTAGTACGTATTATAAATAGCTTAGGGCCAGTTTTTTGATCCGTAGTCAAATGTCATTTCACCATTTGTTAACTTGACTATAGTTAAAGCATTAACAAGTTGTACACTCGCTATTTCGTTTTTTGATGCCAAATTAAACCATAGCCAAATTTAACCACTGGCCAATTTGTTGCCAGCACAATAAGTCGTTTTTTCGCTATACATTGACATGGGTATTTTTTTTTCTGGGTGACAACACTAACGGTTTGAATGACCGGAGCGAACTATATAACATTTTTGACATTAGGATTTTGTTCCAAATATCAAATAGACGAAAGAAATCTATAGATTATCAAACAGTGTGAATGTTTATGGTTGTTCTGTTGTGTGCACTATGTGTTATTTTTCAGAAAATATAAGGCAATTTCTTTAATAATGTTAGAAAGCACAAAGATACAGGGAGGAGCAAAATGACCGACACAGCCGAAAGTTTCAAGTTAGGTTACATGCAAGCGTTCATTTAATGTTCTTTTTAAATGCTATTTTAATAACTAATTTCTCAATGTTTTTAAAACAAAGTTCATTTGTGTTAATGATGAATCGCTGAAAGATTTGTGAGTTTATCGAGTTTAATTAACGATCCCGTTATTAAAGGAGTATTACCCCATTTAAACAATTTTTTTGGAGTACTGCTCTTTTAAAATAACGTAGGTTAATTTTAAAATGATTTCTCTACAATAATTTAGGAAATTTTACACTCGGTTTTTAACTGAGAATTTAAAGCTAAACGTCTCAAACTAACATCACTTAGTTTTCGTTTCCGATTTTAGTTTTTTGATGATCAGTTGATAGCAGTTTGATAAAACTAGGACTATTTGACTTGTGAAATTAAAAAAATACTTAGGTTATTGAGAATAAGCAGTACAAATTTTCTACTTTCAAATCAAAAACCGGCTGTTAGTCTGTAAATCGATTTAAGCGTTTTGACTGCCTTGTTTATTGATTGTCTGGTAGAATTTGCATGAATGCAGTCTTATAAATCACAAACTAGTTTATTTCGTTTTTAGAAATGAAGAAGTCAATGACCGATTAAAACTTTTCCTTAGTACGTCCCAAAAACAGCTGACTCAGGGTTGAAAACACTCATTTTTTTTCAAAAACTTTGTATTTTAATATATCCGAAACTATTTGACCTAGCCCTTTTACGTCACCAACTGCAGAAGCTCAGGCCTTCCTTATGTATGGTTAAAAAGGATGAGCCACGACCCTCCATGCTGGCCCAATGTGGATTGGAGGATA
The DNA here is from genome assembly GCA_918026875.4 of Diatraea saccharalis. Lineage (NCBI taxonomy): Eukaryota > Metazoa > Arthropoda > Insecta > Lepidoptera > Crambidae > Diatraea > Diatraea saccharalis. Next base: position 15,269,337 of record OU893337.1, read on the forward strand.
TTAACGACTGCAAATACAACCGGGACCAATCGCTTTACGTAGTTTCCGAAGCTTGGAGTTGTTTGTCCTGTGTCCATTCTGTGCCCGACCTTTGCGAAAGTTGCTTAACAACTACAATCGTGTTCTAAATAACTGCATTCGATTCGTTTTTAATCTTCCTGAATACGACCAAGTATCCCCATATCACTCTCTTTTAAAATGGATGCCTATACGAAAGCGTAGAGAAGTGCGGGCATTGACCACTTTGTTTTCTTTGTTAGAATCACCTAATGCCCCAAGCTATCTAGGGGGGACTTTCAGTATTTATGTACGAGTCACACTAAAAATCTTCGATCGTCCTTTAATCTTCTTCTTGTCAGCTAAAAGACGTCCTGAACAAGTGGTAGGGGAAAAAAATTTTTTTGGACGATTTTAAAGTGCTTGTAATAGCCTACTTGAATAAAAAAAAAATCTTCTTCTTGATTATTGTCTTGATGAATTGCGTATGTCGCTCTACTTCTTCCTCGTCCTCGCACCATTGGTCTTCTTTGCCTTCTGTATGGTCTTGAATTACTTCGTTGCCAATTTTCATACGACGTGGTTGGTTGATCTCTTCTTTGTCCATAGTATCCTCTTGTTGTTTCAGCTTTCTGACATTCATAAGATTTGTGACCTTTCTTTCCACATATATAGCATCATATAGAAGAGGAAGACAAAGTCTGTTATCTCCTAGCTGCAATGCCTCCAGAATATGAATCGGTGATAACATCTATTGAAACAATGTCAACTGAAAATAATAATATTAGAGTGGATTTTGTGAAATCAAGGTTGCTTGATGCAGAGATAAAATTTTCGAACAATGACGTTCAAACGCCCCAAGAACAAATATTTGTATGCTATATATGAGGAAAGAAAGGTCACAAATCTTATGAATGTCAGAAAGCTGAAACAACAAGAGGATACTATGGACAAAGAAGAGATCAACCAACCACGTCGTATGAAAATTGGCAACGAAGTAATTCAAGACCATACAGAAGGCAAAGAAGACCAATGGTGCGAGGACGAGGAAGAAGTAGAGCGACATACGCAATTCATCAAGACAATAATCAAGAAGAATATAACTGGCTATTTACAGCATTTGAAATGAAAGAAGAAGAGGCTAATGTTAGTAACAGTTTTAATTGTAATACTATAAAGTTCATTATAGATTCAGGAGCTACAGAAAACTTAATAAAAGATTGCTATAGAAGCGTGATGTATGATATAAAAGAAATAGATGAAATTAAGATTTATATTTCGAATGATAATTATTTAAAAAGTACACAGAAAGGAAAAATAGCAGTAAGTTGGAATAATGAAAATATTATTATTAAATGTTTGATAGTAAAAAATCTTACACATAATTTACTGTCGGTTAGGCAAGTACTAGCTAAGGGTTTAGAAGTTAAATTTCATGATAATTTAGTGTCAATTTGCAGGGGACAGAAAAAGATTCAGGGACAGTTACATTCACGTTTATATGTATTAAATTTAAATATAATTTCAGACAAAACATGTATACTGAGCGGAGTGAATGACATAGATCCTACTTTATGGCATAGACGACTTGGTCATCTAAATAGGAAAAGTTTGAAAATTTTGGGTCTACCAGTTTCCAATGAACAATGTGAAAGCTGCACTGAAGGTAAAAGTACTAGGCAAGTATTTCCTAGAATCAAAAAATGTTCAAGACAAATAGGAGACCTTATTCATTCAGATCTTTGTGGTCCTATTAGTCCAGCAGATATTAATGGAGCAAAATTTTTTCAAGTTATAGTTGATGATTATTCTCATTTTGTTACTATTAAATTATTAAAACAGAAAAGCGAAGCAGAACAAAATTTAATAGACTATATAAAGGAAATTAAAACACAGTTAGGATATAAAACCAAGAAGTTGAGACTGGATAATGGAGGTGAATTCACATCAAGATATTTTAAAAATTATTGTCGGCAAAAGGGAATAGAACTACAGTATACGTCACCTTATACACCTATGCAAAATGGAACAAGTGAGAGGATGAATAGAACACTTTTAGATAAAACAAGAACTAAGTTTGCAGAAACAAAATTACCAAGACATTTATGGGGAGAAGCTGTTTGTTGTTCAGCTTATGAATTGAATAGATGTCCAAGTAAAGTATTGCATAATATGACTCCGGCTATGATATGGTATGGGAAAAATAAAATAGATAAAATTAGAGTATTTGGATCTAAAGCATGGGCAGTGACTATACCAAAACCAAAAAAGTTAGATGCGAGAGCAAAAGCTATGAGAATGGTTGGATACACTAAATCTGGTTATAGATTATGGGATCCTGAAAATGACAGATTAGTATATTCTACAGATGTATTTTTTGATGAAAAGAAGACTATTTTCAATAAAAATAATGATCAAGATGATATAAAAGATAACAAAATAGTTTATGAAGCAGAAGAAAAAGAAGAAGTTAAAGAAACAAATAATGAAAGAAGTGAGAATTTAAAAGAAAAAGAGAAAGAAAGAGAAGATGAAAGGAATAATAATAGATTGGAAAAAGAAGTAAGTCGTACAGGGAGGATTATAGAGAAACCTCAATATTTAAATGACTATGAGTTATATACTGCATTTTGTTTGATGACAAGTGAAGAAGAAATACCAGAAACATATGAACAAGCAAGTAAAAATGAAGAATGGAGGAAAGCTATTAAGAAAGAAATAGAATCATTGGAATCAAAATTAGGAACATGGAAAGAAGTAGAAAACAAAGAAGGAATAAAGAGCATAGATACCAAATGGATTTTTACAATAAAAGATAATGGCCTAAAGAAAACAAGATTAGTGGTGAAAGGTTTTCAAATGCCAGATAAATATTTTTGTAATAACTATTCACCTGTAGCTAGAATGTCCACAGTGAGAGCATTCTTAGCCCATTCAGTAGAAGAAAACTTACCTGTATACCAATTTGATGTGCCAAATGCATTTTTAAATGGAATATTGGAATCAGATGTTTATATCAAAGTTCCACAAGGAATTAAGGTTAAAGGAAATAAAATATTAAAATTAATAAGAAGTTTATATGGACTGAAGGAGAGTCCTAAATGCTGGAATATACAATTTAATAAAATAATGTTACAAGCTGGATTGAAACGGTCAAGTTATGATTTTTGCTTATACGTTAATGAAGACATAAAACTGTTAGTGTATGTAGATGACATATTATTAATGGGAAAACCAAAAGAAATAGATCGTATAAAAGGAATACTACAAAAGGAATTCAATGTAAAAGAACTAGGCGAAATAAATACATTTTTGGGAATGCAAATAGAAAAAATTGAGAATGGTATTAAAATTCATCAGAGTAAACAAATAGATAAAGTATTGGAAAAATTTAAAATGAAAGATTGTAAAGAAATATCTACACCTTTAGAAGTTGGATGTAATATTGATCAAAATGAAGAAATAATAGACGTACCTTACAAAGAGTTGATTGGATCTTTATTATTTATTTCTACTAATACTAGACCAGACATTACTTTTGCTGTTTCGTATTTAAGTAGATTTCTAGATCAACCCACTGAAAGTAAATGGAAAGCAGGGAAAAGGATATTACGATATTTGAAGGGAACCAGATACAAAGGATTAATTTACAAAAGAAAAGGAAATCAAAAAGAAATGAATATATTTACAGATGCAGATTGGTCATCTGACAAGACTGATAGAAAGAGTACAAGTGGCTGTGCAATTTTATATTGTAACAAATTAATAAGTTGGTATTCTAAAAAAAAAATTCTCAACAGCCGAAGCAGAGTATTTAGCAGCAGCTCAAGCCATAAATGACACAGTAAATCTCAAAGGTGTTATGTCAGAGCTCAATTCAATAAACATAAAATGTTTACTTTGGATAGATAATCAAAGCACTCTTAAATTAATTGAAAGTTATGAAAATAGCAAACGGTCTAAACACATAGATATTAAAGCGCATTACATTAAATACATTGTATCACAAAAGATTATATCAATATCGTATGTGCAAAGTAATAAAAATATTGCTGATATATTTACTAAGTCATTACCGATAAATCAACATTGTTAATTAACTTCGAGGATGAATATATTGTAAAATAAGTTATTTATGTTATTGAGATTTAAAAACAATTTCATTATTTTAATTTGTTAGTTATTGTCAAAGAGAGTGTAAAGTTTCTTTTAGTTTTTATTGTAATAAATATATTAGTTTTGCAATTTTAACTGAGAAAACAAACTCTTTAGCTTTATGAAATTGAGGGGGGGTGTTGGAATATTAGTCTATGGTTATGTAGTATTACTTACTCTATGGTAAAACGTCACATTTAAATAATATAAAGAAAAACGTATCTGATGAACATGGCGTGTATTATTTATCCCGTCCTTCGCAAAAACTAATCCCAATAATTACTAGGGTTACGACTGTAAATTCTGAACTCATTCAGCAGACTGCCTATCTACTCTTTTTAAATTTAAGAAATACATGATGATACGTATGTGCAGACAGCAGAACTTTATAAATATATCGATTATGAAACGAATCTGATCTCTAAAAATAAATATCGAAAGCCGATATATAGCGAGAAAAAATATCGCTGAGATACATCGATCTTTTTTGAAAAATTATCGATAGATTTTGCCCAATCCTAGCGCGTTGTGTTTATACGTCTGTGTGTTTATACAAGCGTTTTCGTCTTTCGATTGCTGTAGCTAGCAATATATTGTTAATCAGTGGATTACTGTACCTTGCCTTGTTGCAGTTTTTGTTTGCAACTAAAACCAAACTGAAAGATAGTAGAATTCCTCAGTGAAGCGATTTAATCGCCGAGAGGTTTGTTTCATATTTAGCACGTAGATAATACTGAATATGGTAAGCCAAATCTATTTATATTTCATTGTTTTTTTTCGACTATAGTTCCCAAAAAGTAATCCTTCTACTACATACTTTATTATTTTACACATTATAGGTTGTTTGTAGTGTGGGTTATAGGTTATTTGTGGTGTGGGTTATAGGTTATGTTTGTGGTGTGGGTTATAGGTTATGTCGTGTGTTGCATTATAGTTTATCACAATTTTTTCCTATTTACAGACTGAAACTGAAGCTGCAGTTAATCCAAAAGCGTATCCGTTAGCAGACGCACCCTTGACTGCGAAAATTCTGAATCTGGTGCAACAAGCTTCAAACTATAAGCAGTTGCGTAAAGGTGCCAATGAGGCTACTAAGACTTTGAATCGAGGTCTTTCAGAGTTTATTATTATGGCAGCTGATACTGAACCTTTGGAAATAGTCTTACACATTCCAATTCTATGTGAGGACAAAAATGTGCCATATGTGTTTGTGAGATCCAAGCAAGCTTTGGGCAGGGCATGTGGTGTCTCCCGGCCAATTATTGCCTGTTCTATTACAATTAATGAGGGTTCACAATTGTCTCCACAAATTGAAAGTATTCAACAAGAAATAGAAAGACTATTAGTTTAAGTGCAACCATATGTGCAGTTAAAATTGCAGTGTATGAAGTTACATATTAATAATTTTTATAAAAATTAAAATTATGAAAAAGGAGTTTTTTTTTATATCAAGACACATTTATTTTAATTTTACATCACTTGGTCCCTTATATTATAAAGCATGTCAAATAATTTGTCATTCAAAAAACTCTTTTGCTCTCAAGTTCCAATTGTCTTCCCATCGAGATTTTTGGAATTTGTCTAATTCATTCTTCATCTCTTCACAAATCCTATTCTGCTTCTCATTGCTAGGGAAATCTTCAAACCATCTCACAATCTGTTTAGATAGCTCATCACTATTGCTAAATGTGTATCCATTCACGCCATCTTCAACTAGTTCATGTAAGCTGAAAAGTAATAAAAAAGTGGATAGAATTAAAAATTATTTTATTATCATTATTATTCAATAATTGTTTAATAACTTAGACATGTTTACCATTTAAAATCAAATGCACACACTGGCAATCCAGCTCCAAACATATCAACAACTTTCATTGGTAAATCTAAACCAGATGAGCTAGTGTGTAGGCAGACTCCTAAGTCGGCACTAGCGACCATTTTAGGATAATCACAAGCCTCCAACCAAGGTGTCACCACTTTGACATGTTGCCATTGTTTTCTTGACAACTGTTGCATATAGAACTCCTTCAATGGACCTTTACCAGTTATCACACATAACAACTTGGGCAATTTTTTGCTGAGGTTGTAAGTTGTCTCATAAACTGAAAGAACATTCATGTGACTGATAAATATTAGATGGCATAAAAAAATCACAGTACACTGAAATCAAAAAATATCTAACACAAGTTCTTGTCACTAGCAAAATAAACTGTAAATAAAAACTAACTATATATAATATGAAAAATATTTTCAATTAAATTACCTTGAAGAGCATCCATTAATACAGTGAAATCTTCATCTGGTGTCCAACTTGTGCTGCTAAACAAAAGCCCTGGCCTATCCTTTCTCAATGTAACCCGATTTCCTATAGATTGTGTAAAAGCAGTTGCAGTCACCTCAGTTTGTTCTACAGGAGGTAATCCTACTGTTCTGAATTCAGGATACTGTTGACTAATCTTAACAAACCACATGTGTTTATCTTCAATTGCAATAGGATGAAATATTTTTGGTGGTCTATCATAAAGGACTTTAGAACTGTAATTAGAAATATTTTAACATTTACATTTGAGAATTTTCTACTTATAATGTCTAAAACAACACAAAAAGAACTGAGCATTTTATGTCATTATTGAGTTTTGATTTACTACTTTTTTACTACTTACTCACACAATGTTCCATTGCTGTAATAAATCTTCTTTCATGGCATTAGTAACACAAAGATTATGGTCAGATGATTGACCAAAAAATCTCTCAATAAACATAGATATTTTCACTAAAGGATGTTTAGGATGCATTGATAAAGCCATGATAGAATAAGCATAGTTATGCCAGTCAATAATGAAGCGAGTCCTAGTAACTAAACAGTAGAAACGGCACACTGGCAGTGTTGGTATGGCTGGGGGATTTTGACAAAGTAAATAATCACACTTTCCAGTAACGAATAATGTAATTAACAAGCTTAGAGCTTGCCAGATAGCTTTAACAGCATACTGAAGTATCTTAGGTCCTTTATTAAATAATACGGGTTTCAGTTCTGTAACAACGACGTCGTTATTTCCCGATAACTCTGCAAGAGGTTGTGTATCACAGTATCCAATGACATTTACTTTATGACCGCTGCTAGCAAGAGATAAGACATGATACTGCATACGTGGACTTCGCCCAATATCTCCTAACACAACAACTTTTACAATTTTCTTTGAGAGCCCGTCTGGCATTATTCTAACAAATATTTTTTTGTTCACCACCAAACTTGTTTTCATAAGTACTAAACAGTTATCAAAAACCAAGAGGGAGACACTACGTCACACTATGTATTCAGTTATTAGTGCGTTAGATAGTATCGTTAGTATCCTAATGGTTTTTGGTTAATAATAAATTTTCAACAAATTAACTTGTGCAAAATAACATACTGGACAGTCCAATGCCACAGATAAGTAATATTCACAGACTTAGTAGGTATCAGACGACCAACTTCCTAACAAAAAATTTCTTCGTAGAACGTTTTTTTTTTTTTTTTTTTTTTTTTTTTTTTTTTCTGGCTTCGCACGGCTTGTGCATTTAGCCAATGACATTATTTTTTGAGTAAAGTTAGGGAAACGTCAGGAAAGGGATAAAGTTTAAGGTTAACGGGAATTTGGAATAATAAGGATTAGAAGGGTATAAGGATAAGATGAAGGATATTATTATAACATAAGGTAAAGGAATGATAGAAATAAATTATATTACAGTTTAATATTGTTGAAAATAATAAATTTTGCTAGGGATTTATATACAGATGGGTTATTCGTAGCGAGCAAGGAGGATACGGAAGTTGGGAAAGGAATTTTAATTGATATTAGGTCATTTAAAAAGAAGGAGCGATCATACTTTAAACAAGCAAAAATGATGTGATTTAGTTCGCCAATAATACCCTTACCGCAGTCACAAATGTTATTGTTAATAATACCAAGTCTAAAGAGATGATCAGGAGTGCAAACATGTCCAAGTCGCATGCGAATTATTATTGAAATAGCCTTTCTTCCGTAATCAGCAGTACGGTACCATGGTTTAACAGAGATGTGTGGTTGAATAGAAGCATAAAATTTACCTTTTTTACTTGAGCTATTTTCCCAAATATTACACCAGGCACTATTAAGATCAGTCTTGGCTATAGACAAGAGGTCATGGCTAAAATTTTTATATGGATGCATGTCACCACAGTTCACGGCCTCATTTGCTAATCTATCAGCTATCTCATTGCCACCTATACCGCAATGACTTGGGATCCACATAAATTGTACGTAGTAGTTGTTAACGTAACACTTATAAAGTAATTTTCTTATTTCAGAAATAACAGGATAATATGTTTTCATTCGAAAGGGGAATTTACCAACAGCCTGAAGAGCACTCATTGAGTCACAGGATACAATTGTTTTCTTAAGCTTCATAATAATAACATATTCCAGGGCCTTTAAAAGTCCATAACATTCACCTGTGAAAACTGAGGATTCGGGTGGAAGTTTAATTTTTTGAACAACATTGTATTGTGAATGATAAACACCTATGCCTACATTGCCAGACTTATTGTTTTTTGAAGCATCAGTAAAAATATGATGATGGTCTTTAAATTCACAGTCTATGGTATATTTAAAATTAAAATTGGCTGTAGGATCTTTATTAATAGACTTTAAGATAATATTCGGACATAATATTAAAGATTGATAGTTAACATCAAAAAGTGGCAGCAAGTTAGAACGATGAGTGGGATTGTGCAGGTTTTTATATTTTTTATAACTTTTTATTAAACAAGGAAGATTTTTGTGAGACCAATATCTGGAAGAGTTAATTTCTTCTTCGAGTGATTGAAGCAAGGGGAAGAGCGAATGATTAGATAATTGAATAGAGCGAAAAACAAATCTGTCAGATAAATACTGACGACGTAAATGTAAAGGCGCCTCACAGCATTCTACTTGTAATGCATTGATGGGACTCGACTTCATAGCTCCTGCTATTAATCTGAGTGCTTTGGATTGGATTCTGTCAAGTTTTCTTAAGGCAATACTATTACCGGGTTCTAACAAAAAGGTACCGTAATCTAGTATACTACGAATCAGGGAATTATATAGTATCTTAAGGCTAAACGGATGAGCACCCCACCACACACCTGATAAACATCTAAGGATATTCAAAAGGCATTCACATTTGTTAGCTATATGCTCACAATGTTGAGCGCCTGATAACTTCGAATCTAAAATAACTCCTAAATACTTATAGCTTTTTAAGATTGGAATTGAATCATCATCGTACATTATCTGAACAGAGGGAATGATACGTTTCCGTGAAAATATTACCACAGCGCTTTTAGAGGCAGAAAGGCTTAAACCATTCTGATCTAACCATTGTTTGAGATCATTTAAAGCTAATGTTAAAATTGATGTTGCTCTTTCTATATCGCGATTGGTAGAATAAATTAGAAGATCATCAGCATACTGAAGAATTTTAATACGGTTTTCAAATATTGACTCTAAATCATGCGTGTATATATTGTATAGCAAAGGGCTTAACACAGAACCTTGTGGCAAGCCTTTCCAAACTGTTCTAGTCATATCATTATTATAATTGTATATAAGTTTCACTGTACGTTCGTTTAGTAAATTAATAATGAAGTTAGAAAGAAGAGAGGGAACATTAATGGTATCCAATTTCGTTTTTAAGATCGATAGTAAAACATTATCGTATGCAGATTGTATATCAAGGAAAGCCGCGACTACAGATTCATTAAATGTAAATGCTAATCTTACATCTGTATTAAAAATACTAATATTATCGATGGTGCCTTTACTTTTCCGAAAACCATATTGCGATTTAGAAAGAACTTGTATGTTTTCAACAAACCACTCCAGGCGGTTTTTAATTAAATGTTCAGCCAATTTAACCAAAACATTAGATAGGGCAATGGGGCGATAATTGCTAGCAACATTTCGTGATTTATGAGGTTTTAGCACTGGCAATATCACCTGGGATTTCCAAGATATTGGAACGTTTCCTGTTATCAAAAAACTGTTAATGACATCTAAATAATAAGAAAGTGTGTTATCAGTAAGTTTTGAAAAAAAGCAATAAGGAATTCCATCTTCTCCTGGGCAGGAGTCTTTGACATTATTGATTATACCTTTTAATTCATATAGAGTAAATGGTCTTTCTAAGTAATGCGTACTTTGTGTCGATAAAGTCTTATTATTCTCTGGGACCCACGGGGGGGCTAATCTATCAAGGAAGCTATATGCTAAGGATTGGGGAAGAACTGAAAAAGAAGTTTTGTTGAAAGCACATCTAAAACGCTTTATATTGTTCCATACTATTGTTGGATTGACGTTAGGTGAAATAGATGAACAGAAATTTTTCCAACCTTCAAATTTCTTTTTCTTGAATAATTTTTTAGTTTCTAATTTAAGTTTACAAAAATGTTCAAAGTTAGTATCTGACATGTTTTTATTATATTCTTTTTCCGCTTGTTTCCTTTTCCTTACAGCAAGAGTGCATTCACTGTCCCACCATGGAGGAGATGGAATTTTTTCTAAAGTATTTTTCACAGGAAATGTTTCATTAGCAATCTCTGTTATTAAGTGGGCCAAAGATTGAGCACATATTAGATTATTGTCACTGTTAACAGAGGGTAGAAGACATAGCTTAGCCTCAATCTTTTCTTTAAAGGAATCCCAAACCTTATTATTTTTAGTGTATTTATATTTTCTAAGGGATATCTTTTGTGGAATTATTTGTTGCTTACAAGGAAATTCAATAATTATTGGATAATGGTCACTACCATAAGTATAAGGAAGAGTTTCCCAAGATAGAGCAGAGGCCAGGCTTGGAGAACAAATAGATAAATCAACAGCGCTGGGATTTTGATTTGGTCCAGTTTGACGTGTGGGACTGCCTGTGTTAAGTAAACATAAATTATGCGAGTCAATAATATCTACCAATTCTCGACCCAGAGCATTACACTGAAAGCTTCCCCAGACTGTATGGTGACAATTAAAATCACCAAGAACTATAAATGGCTTGGGCAGATTAGAAAACAAAAAATCAAGTTCACTTAAAATGTAAGGTGAAGGGTGAGCTATGTACAATGATACCAAACAAAAATTATTAAAACTTATAGCTACAATTGATATATCATCAGAGTGAGGTGGAAGAGTTACACTTAAAAAGGGAATTGTATTTCTGATAAGTATAGCTGTTCCACCACCATCTGTACCTAGTCTATCATCTCGAACTATGTTGTAACCAGCAAAATAAAAGTTTTTTTGTGGTTTAAGCCAAGTCTCTGACAAAGCAAAAACAAATGGCTTGTATGTGTTGGTCAAATATATAAGTTCACTTCTTTTATTTATAATACTCTGAGTGTTCCACTGTATTATATTGCGTAGATCCATTATTAATTGTTAACATTAAATTTTCAAACAAAGAGGCAACGTTGGACGGTGAAATAAAATTATACTTAGCTAATACATTAAATAAAGCTGTTATTAACTCAATATGAGATTGATTGTCTTGATCTTGAGAAGGCTTTTGTATAGCACATCCATTAGCAGGTGTAGGGATTCTAAAGTCATTTATGATAGCATTATGTGCTTCTTTATTGTAACCCATATTGGTATGAGAATTATTTATATTACGAGGGTTTAAGAACACTGTTTTCTTATATGATGTAGTGGAAGATCTACTATTTTGAGATGTGTGAATATTATTATACAAAGGCGATTGAGGAATAGGCTTAGAAGCTACTATGTCTGCATATGATTTAGCTGCTGGAGGGTGAGCTTTGGAAGCCTCGGCATAAGACACACAGTTTTGAGCCATGAAAGTTTTAATTTGTTTTTGTCTCATAAATTCTGGACATACTTTACTAGTGGCATAATGAAAGCCAGAACACAAACAGCAACAGGCATCCTCTTCAACTGTACCACAAGATTCCCCAGTGTGTTCCTTGCCACATTTGTAACAACGGGGCTTAGATCTACATTGTACCTTTGTGTGACCAAACCGACAGCAATGATAACACTGTATCGTAGGGTATATATATAGGTCAACATTTAAAGCATTATAACACAAGTACACTCTCTTAGGAAGTATCTGTCCATCAAAAGTAATAATTACAGTTTGTGAAGGTTTCCATGTTGGGCTCCCATCAATAAAAGTTTTGAAGTTCATGCGTCTGACTCTCATTATAGCCCCACATCCTAAAGGTACTGAAATATTAGCCATGATCTCTTCAGGTGACCATTCAGCTGGAACACCTCTTACTAACCCCATTCGGGTGACATTAAAAGTTGGTATATATGCTCGGTAATTATTTACTTGAAGAGCTTTATCATTAAGAAAAGAGTTTGCATCTTTAAAATTAGTAAAACTAATTGAAATTTTATTCCTGCCAATTTTCTTAACACTGCCGTTGATAATATTTGGAAATTTATTATTTTTTAAAAAATTGCCGAACTTAACTGGATGTATTGATGTCTTGTCATCTGCTGATAATACTATTTTTTGTACATGTAATATAAAAGGTGAAACATCTGACTCGCAATAAGCTTTCCTACCGATAGGAGTTGATGAATTAGCTACTGAAGGAGGGATGATTGAATCCTGTATTACAGATTTAGGTGGTGGAGGAAGGTCTAGAAAAGTATTATTGTTACCAGATGAAATTTCAGTGCAAGAACAATCTGTTGGTTTCGGTTCAGAACCGTGATGCCGCCTTCTTTTTTTGTTACAGGTTTTGCATACATTGGAGCGACGGCTCCTTTTTAAAGTGGATCTATTCGATGTAGATGCATCCGTATCCATCCCTGACTCGGAACAAACCGTAACATAGCTACCTGCCGGGGGGACGAATCCCCCCGGGTCGTCGGGGGGCTCGCTCATAAAAATAATTAAAAAAACTTACCTAATATCTGCAGCTAAGCACTAATTCTAATATATACACAAATATATATATGTAAATACACAAAAATACCCTTCTAATGGACTAACTTAATAATTAATTTTAATTATTTTACGCCACTAAAAAAAAAACACGCCTAACAATTTCAACGTTTCCCGCGCTTTTTTTTCTCGTAGAACGTGATTGGGAGCCAGTGATACATGACAGCTTCATTCGTTTTAAATATATAGATTTACTATGGGCAAAGGCATTTAGCTATACAGCCCTGTTTTGTGTAGGTACCTAGCCGTCTTCCTAGTTTCCACATTATTTTTACTTTAATTTAAATTCCTTTTTTGTTTTAATACAACAATAACAATAAAGCAGACTGATAAATCTAGCTTATTATTATTGTTGTATTAAAACAAAAAAGGAAAAACGAACACGTAAATGAAACATACATTTTTCCAATATTATTTATTGAATAATTTATTTTTTAACTTATTATATTTTTCACAGCTTTCTTCTGCATTCTCGGCAATTCTTAGCTACGTTTTTTTAGTGGCACAACCTTATGAAACTTTTCAAGGTAATCACATTTTTTTTAAAGAGGGCACTGATATTTGCATACCTTTTTATATACATATTTAAGGTTTTCTAAAATTTCAGTTGCCTTTGGCCAGAAAGAATGATGCTCTTTTCCTTTATGCTTCTTTTGTTTATCGATGCTCCATTGACACTATCAAATAATTGGTCAAAGAATGAAACAACTTCAGCTGTATTTCTTAATGTTGTACTGACGGGCCTGCCATCCACATAAGTTGCTGCAAATTAAAATATTCATATAATAATTGTATGAAACTTGATTCAAAACTATTAACTGTTAGTAAATTTCATCTAATACTCACAGAAATTTGCAGTGTAAGACAAAGCTGCAGACATATTTTTACACAATTTTTTACCTGCAAAAAGAGATATCATGTTTAAAATTATCTTCATTAGAGAATCATTATTGTGACTTTAAGTGTAAACTATATTAACTACTTGTTACATAATTAAAAATACAGGTCATTGAATCAACACTTGCTCTGATAGAGAATATAGAAGCTGAATACAAATTATTCCTTTTATTTATACTAATTGAAGTTATACTAATATAATAACCAATGCATTACCTTCATCATTTTATCAGGTATAACTTATTGGTCATTTAATTTATGACGTAGCCCAGCTTCAGTGTGTTGACAATCTGTCTCATAGACATAAATAATATCATGCCATTTTGCAAGTTTACTATCGAATATTAAATTTTTTGTTAAAAAATTGTTCCTGATACATTTTATCAAGTGTGTTGAATCATAATGTTCAAATCCACCCCACATATTTTAAGAATCCAACTGAAACAAAAATTTAAGAACTTCTTAAAACATAGATAACAATATAAAAATAAGAACCTTCACTTCTTTCATTAAATCTATTAGTTTTCTTTCATATAAATATAATTCTCTGTACCAACCTGTGATTTCAATTTAAAATTTGATCACACTAAGTGTCTTCTTTTAGATTTTTGAGTGCTGATTGGAAAGCTGAGCCTTGGTCATATATTATTGCGATGGGATTAAGGTCCAATTCAACAACTTTTTCTACTACTAGCTTTAAAATATTCTTGATGTACAGTAGATGTCGCTCCTTGACAGAAATACTAACATAAAGGCTGTTGCCACTTGTAAATAGCACCAACATAAATACAAGAGTATGATCTGCAAAATCCACTTTCTTTTCTTGGTGTTCTACAAATCCATTAATATTATCTTTAATCCTTATTACTTTTATTATACGAAAGTGCTTTTTCTAATGACATCTCATCAAATATGATGGAGCATATTTTTTTGGAGTTTCATTTGTCCACCTGAAAAAGTAAATTCAAATAGGTAGCATATTATTATTTTGTAGTAATACAAAAAATTATAAAAGTAGTATGAAAAACCTTATATGGAATATATTTACCTCTTACATGAAGCCTGGTTCTATGATCAATTTTCTAATCATAGTATTCCGTGTAGTTTTGGATGATAAAATAAAAAATTTAGCTTAAAAATCAATAACACTTTGGACTCTGCTTTGATATTGATAAACCAATTATCTTTTCTTCGGTAGTGAATCACCTCTCATGTTTATTTTTAGAGCACATGCTCACTTGAATTTCAAAAACATTTTTGCAACTGTGTTCATTTTTTGTCGGAACTTTTCAAATGATAACTTTTTACAATACTTAAAGGTATTTAAGTATTCTTAACTTTATGATAAAAGTTCAACTACGTATTTGGCTTGTTATATTCTTCATAAATTCTCTGGTATAAAGGTGACAATTGGCTTTATTTGGTAATAAGCCTTTTCCTTTTTGTTTGACACAGGAGTCTCAATTTGTTCTTTTAAAATTTCACCACCTATGAAATCAATATTGATTATGTGTGTAAGATTAAAAAACAGGATATAATCTTAGATGATATTAGAAATATGTTATTTATATTATAAATTTATTCTCTGATCAAAATCACTTCTAGCGTGCCCGCTAGAGTTAAGTAACTTAATGTAATTTTTCTTTATGTGTGTAAGAAATAGAGATCTACTAGACTTTTTAAAGCAAAAATCTATATTAAAATACACCAAAACTGCTGCTAAAATACACAAAGTTCATACTTTGTTATCTAAATAAAATAAATTAAAAACAAACCTCTGTTCAGTTCCACTTTCTAATATGTGTGGTCAACATGACTTTTTCTTGCATAGCTGTGTTCCCAAGTGAATATAATTTCTGTAATAAAAAAAAATCTAATGAAGAATAGATGTATTCCAAAACACAACATAAAGTGAAGATACATATCATTTTAATTACATTATCTAAAGGCAATAGCAGATTAAGCCAGCCTTACCAGTATTGCTTGAAGAGGGTAGGCTGATTGAGAGCCCATCATCAATAAACAATGATGGATATGCATCACCCAAGAGTCATGATTTTGGAGTGATGAATCTTGGTACAACGTGTTTGCTACAAATGACACTTCTGCCTGGATTAAAATTTTCAGATCACACACAGCACTAAGACATTGTAAACACTTGGAGAATCTTTTCTCGTTCACTAGAATCTTATAAAGAATAGCGTCCTGTTCGTACTTTAACAATGCGTGTAACACAACCATAACACACCAATTTCTTAGGCATCTTCTACAAATAAAAATACTTCGAAAAATGGAGAGTTTATATTACAAATAAAGCGAAGACGGTAAGCACAAAATAGACTTTACTCAATCACTTGTAATTTCCTGATATGTACGTACATACTTTAGTCTTCTTCTTCTTTTATTAATGGCATATCTGCGCATTTCACACAATTTTGCCAATGTGAAATGAATAAATTAATTCCAACATGTAAAATGAATTAAAGATTGATTAAAACATTACTATCTTTACTCTTTGTTGTAATGACAGTTTCTGTCAGGTGTCATGTCTCCATCTACTGACAGGGGTGAGGGGCGTGAGGAAATGTCATACATCACTGGACCCCTACGCGATTGGTTTATTGTACGGAGTTGACGGGCCGTGGTAATATTCATGCTGTGCAAACTTAGAACTCGTTTTTTTTACTTTACAGTGCCATCTATGAACTAGCCTTTAAAATAGAAATCATGGTGTAGCCACAATAAATAAATATGTTTATAATTGGGTATAATTTTTAAAGGCACCATTAATAAATCTTGTTTATTATTACTTGAAACTTAGTTAAAAGCCCTTATGATTCCTTATATAAGTAGGTTTATTGTCAGTAGGCTCATTTTTCTTAAAACGGTTAATTTTACTTGTCCTACAAAACATCAAAAACAGCGTACAGACTTTATAAAGAGGAAAGATTTGATTATTTGTTCGCAACGAATAGGCTCCGAAACTACTGAATCGGTTTTAAAAATTCTTTAACCTTTGGGTAGCTACATCATGTGCGGTGGATATTGCCTAAATTTTATCCCGCTAAACAGTTCCCTAGGGACCACGCAGGCAAAGAGGAACTAATTGATAAACTTACACCACTTGAAAAAAAAATTATATGCACAATTTTTGTGTTATATGTTTAGCAATATCCTTTACAAAGGTAATTATAATATTAATCAATAAATAGCAGTTTAACGAGATACTAACATTTATTTTATACAACATCGATATCGATAATAACTGTCGCGCCCTATGAGAGTCTGGTTAGGCATGTACACTCTCTGTGTCTACGCATATACGTTTTTTTCGTAGGTAAGGCCGCTCTGTCAGAGATATCTATTATAGAAAAAAAAAATGTTTAGGCGCATTAAACTTTATGCCTACTGACGAAATGTTGAAAGGACTAAATCAGAACATTTACAAAAATAAGCAAATTCTGTTGTCTGAATTTTACCAATTTTGTATGGGTTGTTTATACGTTTGAATAAAAAAAAATCTAACCTGAAATTGGTGTTTTATTGAAAATAGCAACTACGACATCACACCGTATTTTCCCTATACTGTTCACCATAATTTCTAAGAATCTACAGATTTTTTTAGTAGAATCAGCACCGTGCATATTGTAGACATGGCAACACTGCTGGGCTTACATTAAGGGCGCTTGTGCACTACACTGAATTTTCATGTCCGGCGGCCCGATTTTTTCAGGTCCGATATGTCAGGCCATATGTAGGTAATGCGCGCTTGTGCACTGTCAGGAATTTTACCGTCCGGAATTTTACTTTTCTCTATTCCGGACCGGCTTTTTCAGGTCCGAGATGGCGGCAATGAAAAACGTGTTTACGCTTGTGCACTGCTGTGTCCGAGATCCGGAAAATTCATAAGAAATAGGCTTGGGGAAAAAATAATCGATTTGAATAATATTTATTTCGGCAATATTGTTAATTTCCAATAAACTTATAATCCATATTTATTGTTGATTATAAAATGCTATATTTTATATGATGATTTAATATAGTTGGTATATATCACTGCATATGCTTTGGCAAACTCGGTATAGTTCTAATTTGATCAGCGTATGGTTCTAGTATCGATACTTAATTAGATTTTAGAATCGTATTAAAAGTATCGATAGCTTAAGGTAAGATAAATAAGTGTTGTTACGCTTAGACGCCTAAATAACTGAACCCATCTAAATGGAAATTAATATAGTAAATAGACTTAACTTTAAGAAAGGACATAGGCTACATTTTATCGCGAAAAATAGGGGATGAAAGTTTGCCAGGAAATTTGTCATTATCAAATTTTTTTAGACAATTGATAAGTATAGATAAATATTTGACAACAAAAATAATAATAAAGAATAAACAGAAGATTAACAAAAGTAATTAAGTGACACTCAATGACATTTTCGCCTTTAATAAAATTTTAAATTTATGGTTGTGTCATTAATAAATTAAAAAAAAAGAAGTATTCTAAGGGAATAATATTTCAGCTCAAACAAAG
The DNA here is from genome assembly GCA_918026875.4 of Diatraea saccharalis. Lineage (NCBI taxonomy): Eukaryota > Metazoa > Arthropoda > Insecta > Lepidoptera > Crambidae > Diatraea > Diatraea saccharalis. Next base: position 15,287,887 of record OU893337.1, read on the forward strand.
TACACCACGCGTATATAAATATGTCTATATATAATACAGTCAACTGATCTCGTAAAGTTCATTTAGCATATCATTCTCCACTTACACGGCACTAATTTCGATTTGTTTACGAAATGGCGCCACCGTTTGGTCTATCTCTATAATCGCTTAAAGTTGTTTTTACAAATCTTCGAAAAAAATAGCACCATTATAAATTTAAACATCAAGTACTAACCCATTATCAGTAATTTTATTCTAATACCCAGATATTTTTAGCTATTGAAGGTGAATAATGCTGTTTCTAAATTAGTAAAGGTATAAGTTTTTACATCTGATAGTAGGCATTCGATAGTAGTAAAAATGCTTTCGTCTTGCCATAATTTATTATGGTTTATGTAAAACGATCAGATCATTATTTAGGTACCTTTCTACGTCTTCGAACGGAATTACCGACGTTCCAAAAATCTCATCGTACCTAGCATAAGTGACGTGTAGCTTCAAAGAGAGCTGCCCTACACTGCGCCGCTCCGATCAGGAAAAAAACGGACAAGTGCACAAGCTACTCATCCAAGTTTTTCATGTCATTCCGGACCGGAAAAAATCGGACCGCCGGACCTGAAAATTCAGTGTAGTGCACAAGCGCCCTAAGTCTTGCACAATAGGATATATGACTCCATTAAAATATAATAAATTTGTGGTCATCCTATAACATATTTAACTTTATTCTAAACAAAATTATATATATTTTTTACAGATTACACAATATATATATATATTAGCTGAGACGAAGACTCCTAGTAAATCGTTCCAACACCGATGATGTTACACGCTAGTAAATAGGGCTACCTGTTGACGATTAGTATCTTCAAGTATCTCCTTAGCTGTGTGACGATAATAAACTATAAAATCTGTGATTGTAGTTTGAGGTTCGTTTCCTTCACCAAAATGGTTTACTTGTTTACTTGCGTGTGACCATCGTGTGACGCCCGTTAGAAGTGCTATTATGATATAAATGCTACTATTATTATATAAGTGCTATTATTATAAAATATTAATAATAAAAAATAATATTTTTAAGTTTTGTACGTTATTTCAGACAATTGTACTTTATGAGAACAATAAAGTACACGAAATAAGTACTTTAATTGGAAAAAAAAGGTGGCAACCCTATCTTGGATGGACTAAACGGACTTTTCAGTCTGACTCAGTTCGGTCCGCCGTCTGAAGAAAGATTTCTCTTTCTAGCCACAGTAGAGCTTTGTTTTAGCTATGGAAGAGTTAAATTTTTAGAAAATATGTTTTCGTCAATAGCCTTTATTTTATTTGCTATAGAATAAGGTATTCATTTGAAATTAAACTATGGTACAATAAGTTCCAACTTATATAGCGCATGGTGAATCTTCATTTGCAGAAATATTGTGTGTGGTTAAAAAGTTCTTAGTTTTAAGATTATTCAAGGAATAATTTTGCTAAATAACATTTATATTTTTAAATCAATAAACTATTTTTTTCAAATATTTTGAGGCGGTGTCTCACGTCAAATGAAGCACCAATCAGAGCGCGTGCCGTCATTTGGGGATAAACTGGTAGTGATTTTCTAGGAAAAGTGCGGAAAACATTCAAAGTGATCTTAATGATTTTTAACAAGTGAGAAGGGTCAGTTTACTATTTTATTTATTTGTGACTTTAAATGTAAACTGCAGATGATATTGTTTTCACTGAAAATACCTTTTGTTCACCTCACAAATGACATCACATCGTCTTTTGAAACAGTTAAGTTTTAAAAATAGTTTTGGATAAATAATGATGTTTTTTATATAAAATCATATTTTTTGTGAGAATAAGTCTCCATGACTAATTTAAAACACTTTTTAGAAAGTTGTCTGATCCTCTATTCTGAAATGACTGAATGTATGATTAAAATTTATTCTCTTTTAAAATATAATCTCAGTCATACTTGGCAGAGCTCAAGCGGATGGACTAGTTGATGATTTGTTATTACATCCATGAGCCAAATTTGTTGTATTTTAATGTACTACACTAAGCAAACATATTATTAGTTTATAAAGCAAATAAAAAAAAAGTTACACAGTGCACTTACACAATTCTGTGTCCATTGTACTTTATATGAAAACAAAATTTGTAAAATTTGAACTTGAAACATAGTTTTTATATGTCAACACTATTCACAAATTGGTCACTTTTGTCCATGAAGCCTTGTTAAGTTAAGGCTTCAAATACTTATACTAGTTAGGTTTTTTGAACACAGGATTAGAATTGTTTTGACTAGCTTGACTTGAAAGGAAGGCAAGATGACCCTTAGGGCACTTATTGGCATAATGTCCCTTAGTACCACATTTAAAGCAAGTCACTTCTTCTAAGGGTTTGTGGATGATACGTTGCAATCTCTGAGCATTAATGTCCTCATTTTCATTTGCTGGTTTTATATAACCTAGAGCCCTGTACCTTGCCTCTTCTTGTCTTTGAGCTGCTTCTCTTTGCTGAAAATAATAAATGAATATAACTCATACAGTTGGCACTATCACAGTTTCTTTCCAGCTAATTTATGAAGAAAGTGAAGTTTATATCCTACATATGTATTAATATACATATTTGAACATATATGTCTGTAATAAATAAATACATAGAAATCCTAAGCTCATTCTGCATGCGGAACTAAACTATGAGTGTCTGTTGCAATAAGTCAGAAAATAAGAAGAATGTGTGTTATCAATTGCATGTATCATTGTTAGCTTACCTTTATTACTTTTAAAAAGGTGTGTTATCAATAGCATGTATCATTGTCAGCTTATGTTTCATTTTATTTACACTTATAAAAAGAGTTAAAAACTACAAATAAAAAGTGATTTTATTTGTAGTTTTTAACTCTTTTTATAAGTGTAAGTCAAGTGTGCCCTCTAACATGAGTATCTACTCTTGGATTAATATATCCTATAGATGTGTTTAGTTGAAAGATATTCTTTTCTTTAGTTGCTTTGTCAAATCTTGTTATTCATGGGTTTATGGATGCTTCAACAGCTCCATAATTCTATATTATATTTATTAACTATTGTGAAGCATTTTTTTTGTTTTAGAATAACAATATAAGCTGCATTATATAACTAATATAAATATGCAACTTACCTCCTGTGGTATTTTATTGCAATTGGAAGCTTTGTGACCAGCTTCAGAGCAATAGTGACACACTGGTAATCTCTTGGCATCTTTTGTTTGCTCTGGTGGGGCTGGAAGCTCAAATCGAGGGTGCATGAATTTACAGTTTGGACCATCAGGGCATAATCCAGCAAGATAGTTCATGCACAGAACACGCCGCACATGTCTGTGCCGGCAGTGAGGTCCATGACGACAGAAGCCACGGTCATACCTAGAAAAGATTGTTCAATACAAAATGTTTCAATAAAATTTAAAATACAGGGTCTTGCATTTCTTCAAGACTATTTCATTTAGCGTCTTACTATTACAAATACAAAGGTTTAATATAAAATAAACATTTTAAATGCAAAACTATTACACTCGGACTTGACACTTGCTTTTGGAACATCAGATGTGTAATACCTTTCTGACTCGTAAGAAAACAACTTATAATAAATTCAAATATTTAAAAAATCATTTAATTATTTATTCCCACCTCTAAACCACAATTGGATATAATTATTATTGGATAGGCTTTAAAAATACAAATGCTAACCATGGGCAATCCTTGATCTTACTCTCAGGGTCAATGTGAAGAAAGGGGCATTCCTTATTGTGACAGGCATTGAATCTAGCATAGAAGTAGCACTCTGGCATTTTTGACATGTCATATTCATGAAGAAATTCACACTGATCTCCTTTTTTGCAAAGGCCCCTGAGCCAATGTTTACAAACAACCGTACGATCACCCCGGACATGCCTGTAGGGGCATTGAGGCCCATTCGAGCATCCACCAGGTTGACTAAAAAACTCGCACACTGCTGCTGTAGATTCTAAAAAATGTTTTGTACGTTAATTAAGAGTGTGTGTGATTTACATTAAGCGTCATAATGTTTTATTAAAAACAGTATTAATAACTCACTGTCCATTCCTGGGAAAGGTAACGGGAGAGCTCCATACTGTTCTTCTAAAGCGTAATCTATATCAAATTTAATATGATCTACGTTTGCAACTAAAACTTCCATTTTTAGAATATAGTTTAAAGAGCAATACAATAAATTATTTCTATTTTATTTAATACTAAGCGCTTTCACCATACCGCTACACTACAAAATGTAAATGACGTAAAGTCACAGACCCAACACAGACCAATAAGAGATACTACGTATCTACGTATCGTACCGTACAGTAGGCACTAGAGGTGGAAATAATGGCTTAAAATTTTTAAGTGTTGTTACGTTGCACGATTCCAAATAAGCGTTTTTATAAACGGATTATTGTTTAAACGCTTTTTTGAACTGACATTTGAAAATCGTTATATTAAGCGTGCAACGTTGTGTTGTAGTTATTAATGAAACTAACTTGCTTAGGCTATAATAAATTAAAAAAAAAAATAAAAAAAAAATATCAAAGCTAACAAGTTACAAATCCAAATAAACAAAATTGTTGTAAGTAAACAAAATATTGATAACATTTATTTTTTTGTACTTTATTTCAATCAATGACTTTTACTTCGTACTTAATCACAGTCTTCGGTCTGTCTGGAATCAAAATAATAAAGTTTAATTTTAAATTACTAATTAAATAACGTACTGGTTTTTTAAGTTTCGTTTAAAAAAGCGTCTTAATTCACCCGAAAAAGAATATATAAAAAAAAATATAATAAAAGGAAACGAAATGTCTATCTTTGGTCCATTCGTTTCCTGCAAAAATGAACTTTTGTGTAATTGTGATCAATTTACTTGTACCCATTATCAAAAGAGATTTAAGATTCTCATCGGTTAATTGAGATCTGTAAATATTCTTTGTGTACTTCATCATCGAAAACGTTTTCTCACACAAGTAAGTAATCTCTAAAATATAGACTGCAATGTTTTTCATACATACAATGTTTTTCATACATTGCAGTCTATATTTAAAATTAAAATAAATAATAAAATTAAAACGTGGTTTTAATGAATTATGTGTTTATTCAATTTTTTCCAAATAATCAGGCTACGAACAAAATAAGATAATGCTGATCTTAATTTTTAATAATCATGTGTTTTTATAAATGGCCCATATTTTTTTATATTATATTGTCTAATACGCAAATATATAATTCAATATTATTTGTTCCGTTCGATATCCGGAATCCATCTTGAGGCAAGCATCATGCTTTTTGTGACGTTTCCGGTCCAAAACACTACCTCCCCTCTTACTTCCGGCGCCTGTGCTGCCATCTAGTTTGCGCGTAGCGAACCAATGACTTTTAGGCACGAACGCTTACCGTCATTATAGCGTCGTTTTTCGTGGTGAAAACATCGGTCCTACATAAAATGTGCACAAATTATACTTATTATTATATAGTTTAGTGTTAAAATTAAAATGAAATGAATATAAAATTTACCTCCCTTCGCGATGGAGCAACGGGACAGCGAAATAAACAAAGAAAACAGCATTGAAGCAGGCGTGTTTATTGTTTTCGAGCTCGTTGAACAGTGTCGTCGGATTCCAGCTCGGAGAGAGCAAGTAAGGTACAGAGGCGAGAATAAACTGTAAGTGATTTGCATTCGATTTGTTACCCCAACCAGTGACATTTTTGATAGTGCATGATAAAAACTGGAAAACTAAATCCACCTGTGCATTTTTCCATAACAAAATAGCACATAGTATCCATATCAGGACCGCAATTATGGCAACCACAGCCACCATCACGTTCCCTACGACCCCACGGTCCTGAACAGTTCCTACTTGCAGCGGTTACGACTGGTGATAATTTTCTTTATGTACCTACTATAGTAAAACAATTAACACAAGTTCAAATAGGATTTTTTTTTCTTAATAACGTTAAAGACCCAGTCTATGATGAAACCAAATTAGATGAAATATGCTCAAATTAAATTATAAGTTGAGGCGATTTGTTTCTACCACAACAGAATGATTTAAGATAAGATTTTTATTTGCGAGAATAGAAATCATTATAGTTATATTTTATAGAAATGGTACAATCTACAGCATTAACAAATACCCTAACAGAATTAAAGTATGAATCAATTAGTTTAGAACTAGTTTACAACAAATTGTAGATTGATCTATTGCTAAAGACCTTAATGCTAAAGAGCTTTTTGATAAAATCTAATCAACATTCAACAAGGATTATATTTTCCAAATATTAAGTGGCAGACGCACTGATGTGTTCAGAGCCGTGGAGAAGTTTTCTGAGGTGCCTTTACAGAAATTTTTGCCAAATTCAGAGTTCAAAGTCAAAGTCAAAATAATATTTATTCAAATAGACTTCTCTTTTGAATCGTCCAACATTTTTCCCCACCACTCGTTCAGGACGTCTTTTGGCTGATAGGAAGAACGAACAAGTTCTTCTTTGATAATAGTATATTGCACCCAAAAAACAAGGGGGTGCATAAAATGGTTGCAACTGCAAGTTGATTCAAGGTAGATTACCAGAAGTACACACCAATATTTAAATGGTAATGAGACCAGTTCATTAAACTTTAGAAATAAAAATACAATGCATGACATGACACATTGGAGGGGGCTATCTAATGCGATCTGTAAGTTTATGGAACAATCAGGATGTTCCAGATTGCATATGTCGGATCTTGGGCGAGTGGCTCACCAGTTCCAAGGTGTCACCATTTCTGAGCTCCCGCATTCCACTCTCGGTCATCTTAATGCAGATGATGAGCTTTTCTATATTGTCTCTGGTCCGGGTGTTGTTACCTTCGTTGTTTCAGATTTCCATAATACAAGTGTTTAACTATATCATTTGGTATCTAACCTATGTAGGTATGTGATGGTATAAAAATTATATTTTTATGCGTGGGATTTTAAGCCATCTTCAAATATCGTTTGCAATGCTCAAATTAATATACTAGAGATTACAAAAAACACCCTGTTTTGTATCATTTCCTTTTGTAATGTTAAAGCCCGACAATTTCATTTAAAACGACACTGATTTGTCAAAATAAAACCTTTTCGACTGATCAAAAATTTTCGTATTCCGAACATTCTCATACAAAACGAATGGTTTACGAAAATATATCCGAGCCAAAAGTATTTTCATTTGAGTATCGCCGAACAACATCTGGTTCACAGGTTCTTGAGACTGGCATACAACAACCTACCTCATGCAACTGACGTGTCCCTTTGGACTGCTATCGGTACTCAAAAACTTTGCTACCTAGACCAACACAACAACTGCGCTACCTCAATAGCAGCGCTTAGGGTGATCTCTCAACTTCGAGCAGTGTGTGCTGGTTCTGAGCTTCCTCGGAGTTGCCTGATGCATCGTGACCAACACGGTCACGAGGTGCCGGGAAGTGCCGGGGAAGTCAGGGGTAAGTCCCTGTAGGAACCGAAGTGTCTTACGCTACGCATGGCACTTCAGCACGAGGCGACTACACGTGATGGTTAGTCCCTCAGACAGGCCCAGTTCCTAATGGGGAGATTCGACTTTGCGGAGAGATGTTCGGACTAGTTCGAAGTTTGGTCTAGTCATGGTCAAATCCAATATAACCCATAAGACGGACTACAGAAAATAAAAATAGTTTGTGATCTAATGTGTATTTATTTTTAACCGACTTCTCAAAAAAAGGAGGTTCTCAGTTTGACCTTTAGGTATGTATGTATGTTTGTCTGCGATTATCTCGCGATTGGCTGAACCGATTTTGATGCGGTTTTCAGAAAGTATTTATTGCACTCAGGAGAAGGTTTTAGTATTTTCACCGACTTCAAAAAAGGAGGTTCTTAGTTTAAGACCAGATGTTTTGATTGGTTTATATTTTTGCGTAACATTATTGTTACTTATTCCTAATCGGTCATTTAGTCTAGCTCAGGGTAGGCGAATCTTTATACATCAACGTGCCATTTTTCTACAAAAATGTTTAATGAGGTCATATGCATGCCATCAAATAATTTTAGCTTTGTGATTATTGCGAAAAATATTGCCAACCAATAACTCTTTATTTACTACAAAAAAGGTATTCTTTTTCTAAGTGTACATTGAATTTCGTGATTGTGCCCAAAATATTTTGCCACATGCCACCAATGGCACGTGTGCCATTAATTCGCCATCCCTGGTCTAGGTAATCACGATCTGACATAACACAAAAAAGAATGAAATATTTTTTTTTAAACAAGAACCAACTTCAATACTAAAAAGTAAAAAAAAGAACAAAACTAAACTATGTTTTTTGGAGTCACTGCGGTCGGTATCTTTTGTTTGTAGCACCGTGATCTCAGCTCACTCGGTTGCGCGCCATCTACCGCACGCCGCATGTGCGCAGCATAAATGTACATACCTCACACACAAACATATATAGTATGTGGCGAGTTTTTTGTTTGTTGAGTTAAATTGAAAGATTGAAGAGAGAACTGCGTCGCGTCGCGTCAAACTCGAACGTAATATATTTGTCGACTCTACATTACACGTCCTCGGTTCTGTTAAAAACGTTATGTGAGTATTTCTAAAGTTTACTAAAAAATAATAACTATTAATAAACTATTATTAGGTAATCTTAATCTGTTAAGTCAAGCGGCCAGTGTTTTATTGCAATGGGTTGCATTGGGTGTGTGGTGTGCTTTTCGCGTTTTGTCAATTTATCATGCCTATGTGGATAGATTAATCTTCAGTTCAGTTTAGTATGTTCTCTCATGTTGCAATCTATATACTATAATAAAAACGTAACCGATCGATGTCTGTACATTGAAGATATATGAAAAAAACTGTTATGAGGGACATTTATAAGCGTAATAGAACACAAAACAATGATTTTTAAATTTTTTGTCTGTTTGTCGGTTTGTCTGTGCGTTTGTGCACGATAACCTCAGAAACGGCTGAACCGATTTAAATGCAGTTTTCACTTTTATAATGCCGTATTCTTCCGTTAACATTTAGTGTAAGATTTATTTTAATCGGTTTACAAATAAAAAAGTTATGTCAATTTGAAGTGACGTGTTAATAAAGTAAATTGCAGTGAAATAAATAAGTAAAATACTCCACAAGGACATACATGAATACATCCTACTCGCGTGATCGTATACCACACGTCCATTATAAGCTGAACCCTATTTTATTGGCCATTCGCCATTTATAAATGAGGTCAACTTACTTTGGATTTTTCAAAGTTTTGGAATCTTATTTTTTTTATTTTTCATCATACAAATTATCATTTTATAGAAAATATTTATTCATAACTCGGTGGCGCTCCGGATAAGCGCCGCTGCGTACGATCGATATTGCTAAGCAATTTTCGCAGGAGTTGTTCACGGGATGGGTGACCAAAAATTATTAAACAAAGGCCTGAGGCCCTGCTGTTGACTGTCAAATAGTTAATGATGATGATCAATATATCAAAGACGAAAATGTAATAATACAGTTAATAGTTCATAGCAATTTTGGCGAACACGTCACTTCAAATTGACATAACTTTTTTATTTGTAAACCGATTAAAATAAATCTTACACTAAATGTTAACGGAAGAATACCGCAATATAAAAGTGAAAACTGCATTTAAATCGTTTCTGAGGTTATCGTGCACAAACGCACAGACAAACAGACAAACAGACAAACGGACAAAAAATTTAAAAATCATTGTTTTGTGTTCTATTACGCTTATAAATGTCCCTCATAACAGTTTTTTTTCATATATCTTCAATGTACAGACATCGATCGGTTACGGGTTTATTATAGTATATAGATTGCAACATGAGAGAACATACTAAACTGAACTGAAGATTAATCTATCCACATAGGCATGATAAATTGACAAAACGCGAAAAGCACACCACACACCCAATGCAACCCATTGCAATAAAACACTGGCCGCTTGACTTAACAGATTAAGATTACCTAATAATAGTTTATTAATAGTTATTATTTTTTAGTAAACTTTAGAGATACTCACATAACGTTTTTAACAGATAGATGGCGCGCAACCGAGTGAGCTGAGATCACATTATAGTATTATCAAAAATCGGGACAAAATCGATAGGCTGTCGGGACACGGGACAATGTCTTCGAAATCGGGACAGGTGGCAACTCTGCGGAATGCCTAGATGTAAATGCTAAGAGAACTGTATTGATTCCCGTACATAAACAAAGATGGGGGACCAAATCTAGGAAATTATTGTAATTATGACACGAACAAGGCAGATTCAGAAATTATGCATAGCCTGAATACTAAATCTAGCAGCCCAATGTACAACAGATGTGAACTTATTCCACCGACAAAAGCACACGTCATTCCCAGGTACATGACAATGGATGTGACGGACGAGCAAGCTAATAGGTCATAACGCATGACGTCATCAGTGCAAATGCAAGCTGGCCTTATTTAAACATGATTCCGCAATAGGTGTTCATCCCCTGAAATTCAGAAAATTTATTTATAAGTCGGGCAGAATAAAATAAAATAAAGAAAATCTTGAAACTATCGAGTTAATGTAAAGCGACTATAAATATCTACTAGTATTAATTCTGCAAATAACAAGTGCCCGGTAGGGAAATTCTGCTAATGTCGGCGTAATGATGGAGGGTCAATAGCGCTTCGACTACAAACCTTTATGACACATACTTGTTACTAGATTATAAAATAATAAATATATCTGTCAATATTGAATTGTTAGGAAGACATTGCACTAATAATATTAGACTTCAGGTATATAGTACAATGGAAATTTTACGTAGAAATTGGCAGAATTGACTCTATTTAAGTTGCTGGAAATTTAGCATAATTTCACAATCTTCAAGGTCGCAGAATCCATTATTTAACCCTTTTAACCTTTGAAGTTTAGGGACGAAAATGATTTTTTGTCTTATGGCCCCATTTTGTATTAAAACAGATAATAGTAATTATGACAGCCTGGATAGAAATGATTAACTGACACAAATCATTCGATTGCATGTATTGGACACGCGATCAATTTTTGTATTGAAAGAGCCCCAAAAAGAAGTAATTTTCACGAGTTAACTACTCTGTTCTCAAAAATGCTAAATAGAAGAACATAATGTAGAAGATTCTTCAGGGTCTATTACATCTGCAGTTCCATCTCTAAATTGACTGGAATTGTTTCCGATGGATAAATTACTGAAACAGTAAACTGGCGCCAAGAACATACTTTTAGGAAGTCCTATCGAAAACTGATAAATCGGACAATCAAGAAAATTCCGATATCTATGTATTTACATTTTTATTATTCCATTCAATTCATTAATGATATTGACCGATAACAGATAAGCCAATATTTATTTAGCTGAGATTACTGAAATACTTGAATAATTATTATAATTGCATTGTTATGTAACAGCATAATATATGTACTATGTATGTAATAGCATAATATACTTATAATATGCATTATTTTTTCTCATCAGACTACATTTGACTTTTTATACCAGCAACACATTATAGCGTCACCAATGGCACTCACCAGGAGATAACAAACACATCACTCAAGATGGATTCCGGATATCGAACGGAACAAATAATAGAGAGTTTTAACACTTACCTATTATTTTTCCTAAAGATATCCGGAATCCAGGTAAGTTCTACCGGGTGCATCTAGAGTAGGTGTAATGACAGTAAGCGTTCGTGCCTCAAAGTCATTGGTTCGCTACCCGCAAACTAGATGGCAGCACAGGCGCCGGAAGTAAGAGAGGAGGTAGTGTTTTGGACCGGAAACGTCACAAAAAGGATGATGCTTGACTCAAGATGGATTCCGGATATCTTTAGGAAAAATAATAGGTAAGTTTTATTGGTAGTTAAAACTCTCTATCAATTTTAATTTGGAGGTATTCGGACATAGAGATTTAATAAATTAAACTATAAATTGATATGTGGTAAACGAAATCTTGAACAGAAATAACTCATAAACGCTTTCGATGCGTAAATAGCTACACAAAATTGTAATGACTTATGATATTATAATAAATTATCCGAATACCTAAAGAACGAAATACCGTAAACTGGATTTATTAATGCGTTCGCTTTCCGCCATCGGCTTCGCTCGCATGATTTTGTATTATAGATAAAAATATTCCTTTTGAATCACCCTATTTATGAAAAGAAACCGCATCAAAATCTGTTACGCAGTTTTAAAGATTTACGCATACATGGGGATATAGGGACAAAGAAAGCGACTTTATTTTATACAATATTTTGGTTTAGTTTTCAAAGCCATCTTGTTTACGTCCAGAAATTTTATAAAGAGCGGCAATACAGAGCGCGGAATATACGCAAGCACGGTATACTAACCACGACTGGCGAGTTGCCTTAAACTCCTATAACTTCGATAATTTTGCAAGTGTGTGCGTGCGACGACGCGCCCGTTATGAAAACAAATGATGTTATTTCAGGGGTTGCAAACATTTTCCAAAAGGTTCTAATTATAATTTATTTTTGAAAAACATAGTACGGATATAAGATGTATAGTGTTATTTTTAATCGACTTCAACGAAAGAGAAGGTTCCTGATACAAGTATAACTAATTCTGTATAACATTGTGGGGATAAAAATGTAAGATTTATTGACATTAGCCTAAAGAAATTTCATTACTTTTTCAATTTTAAGTGCTATGAATTGTAAATCAATATCGGATAAGATAACTATTTTAGGTTTATTTCTATTTAAAGTGATTTACTTGTTAAAAGAAATGGTTAATAATAACGTAAGGATGTCAGTTTTGGAGTGTACATCCAAGAATAAAACATAACCAGTTTATAGTTTACCTGGTTGAAAGAAAGACTCCACATGAATTTTTACGAACATTTTCTATTATATTTGTGTTTTTTATAAAATAAGGCTAACGAAGGATACATTTCAATTTTATATGTTGTAGCATTCGAAAGAGACTTTGTAATATATAAAATGAAGATTTTTTTTTTAATTGTATGAAAATTTAAAGTACGTTTCTCATCCATAGTGATTCCTAAGTAGTTAGTCTTATTTTGTTAAATCTTGTCAGTATATAGTTACTTATTACATTAAGAATACAGAAATTATCGACCTAATGACATGACCAAGCGTGATGCTAGTTCCCATCCATTTATAATCTTGTATCAAGTCGTTCAATCTATTTCACGAGTCTATTAATATTATTTTCCAAATCTAAGTATTTCAGAAAAATATGTAATTAATAATAAATCATACTAAATAAAAAAGTTTAATTCAATGAGCTAAATGTTCCGAATCGCTGTTTCTTGCCTGCAGCATAAAATATTTACATCCCATTTTTATCTAAAAAAATTGATTTTTAATTAAAGTAAAAAAAAAAATACTTGAAAGAGATAAATCTATGCTAATTGTTGTAATGGTAACTCTTTTGTTTACATCCGAATTTGATTTCAGGGGATAATTTGTTTCACAAATTAACACCACTTTTAGGAATCTAACCATTATATAAATAAGTCATAATAATTCCAAAACCAATTTCAAATTTAGTGTCGGGTCAGTTCACCTCTTTCCTATTGATTTCTCTGTCTTCCTTCTTATGATTTTGATTTTGTCCAATAAATTATTAAACATTAAAGATCAACATTTCAGTATGATCCTAATATTACCTAAAACAAGGAAGATACCTTTTCCTTGAATTAAATGTTACAATTTAAAAAATGAGCTACCGACAACCGTTCGTAGTTGGTAGGCGCCTACTAATGATTGTGAAACACAAAAATGAATGGTTGTCGGTAGCTCAAAAAACGGTCGGTAGCTGCTACCGACGGCTGTCGGTAAATTATTGAAACCGGGGGTAAGTCAATGTATTAATATTAAACGATACAACCTCTGGGTGTATTTATTCCTATTATGTTATAGTACATTACGATATTAGTGCGTTATGATGGTTATATCATGCGAGGCGGAATTGAGGCCATTAAATAAACTCAATCTGTGAATGTACACTGTTGGTTTCCCGGCATTTTATCAGCGCGCTAGCGCTGCCTACTGAGTGGCGCCGCACGGCGATTAGTTCGAAATTTGAATAGCAACAGCACGCGAAATGGCAAATAATACTGTTATGGAATGTGTATGGACTATAACTTAACTATTTGCTTTGGTAACACACGCGTTTTTTATGACCCGCTTTACATATCTAAAACCGGTGGAATTACATCAGCTTTACGAGCAAAGGTGTTAAAAAGGTAATTTAAGTTATAGCATAAGCTAATTAAATGATTATGAAGGGTTGAATTTTAATTTCCTATGGTATGGTTCTCTTTAAGGTATCGCCTTGCTAAGGAGGCTTAGGTGGCTCTCTATATGGTATTGCCTCACTAAAGGGGGTTTTTTTTATGAGGTTTTTTGAGGAGGAGGAGGAATGAGGTTTTTTTATGGTATTGCCTCGATGACAGGGGTATTAAATGTTAATTATTCACCTTCCCTACATTTACGATAAAAATGTATCAGAGCGAGACGGCGCTAGTTTATGCGGGATCTTTCGTCTCGCTCTGACCACATAAATACGTCGGGCAAGAGCGCGGCGCTTATGAACTTCGAAGGCGCCGTTTTGTCCGACACGATGCGAGTGATGTGTGAATGTTTTTTACCTAGTTTGTAATGTAAATAAGTAAAGCAGTAAATTGCATTAGTAACGATAATGTAATACATAGATGTTAAGAGTGGGGGGTGGCTTCGCCAAGTAGGGGTACAATATGTAATATGATAACAAACTGGTTATATACGGAGCTAAGTGCGAGCCACCCCAGCAAATGTAAGACGGGTCAATTTGAGCAATTTTTGTAAGCTCTCCGGCCCTCAAGATTCAATAAAGAAGAAGAAATTCTACAGTCAAATATCGGCTAGCGACGTTGAAGCTGTTCAAGATCAGGAAGATCCGCAAGACGTTCATTGTACGGATTAAAACAAGCTCCAAGAGCGTGGAATACTAAACTCAATCATGAGTTATTAAAGTTGGGATTCAGGAGATCTAAAAATGAACCTTGCGTATTTTCTAGATCTAAAGAAATTTTGTGATCATATTAGCGGTTTATGTCGATGATATGTTAATTTGTGGAAAGTCAAAGTTTGACATTAGCAGATTAGTCAAAGCGATTTAGGGATCAAAGTGGACCAATCAAAGTATATCAACAAGGTGTTGAAGAACTTTGGGATGGAAGACTGCATGCCAGCTGCTACACCTGCGGTTACAGGTTTAAATTTAAGCAAGCCTGTACCGGAACATAGAACTGATCCTAACGTGCCCTATCGGAATGTGATAGGCTCATTGATGTATTTGGCTGTATGTACAAGACCAGATATAGCATATGCTGTAAATTATTTAAGCCAGTTTATTAGCCATTATGCTGAAGAACTCTGGATGGCTGCGAAACGTGTGCTAAGATACTTTCAAGGAACCAAACACTATGGACTTATGTATAAGAGAAGTGTATCAGACGAAATACATTATTATGCGGATGCAAGTCATGCTTCTTTGCACTTTGAATTCGGAGGTTCTGGAGAACCGTTGAAAATTTGTAATGTAATGGCGGCATTTCTACCTCCTGCTTCTCTTTTTGCAAATCTTACTCCTGATATAAAGCCAAATGCTGTCCGATCCAGACATTATAGTTCAGAAGACGAAAGTTTTGTGGCGACTGATACATAGCGACATCTAACTCATCGCAGTAACATCGCCACAACAATCGATAGCGAGAAGACTAGCATCGTCACAGCCATCGATAGCAAGACGAACTGCAAGAAGTTTCAACAGCAAGTAACGAGATGGCGCTGTACCAAAAACGAACATCATAAATTAATACTACAAGACATTTAGAACAAAGAAACCTACATCACACAGAATAAGTTTCATTACCAATTAACATAAATAGAACGTCCAACCTACATCGGTTGGACCGCGGTCCCCGGGCTAACAACACCTAGCTCGGAGGGAGACACTTATTCTTTAGTCTCCCTGGCCAGTTGTCTCCATCACCACAATAGGGACCCCAACCTTCAACCTTGAGGTTCTTAAAGTTTCATCAAAGCTGAAATAAATGAACTTCTTGAAGACGGGATAATAGAGCCTAGCGTTTCGCCTTGGCGAGCACAAGTTTTGATTGCAGGTGGAGGTGCCCACCGAAAGAGAATGGTGATAGATTATTCCAGAACCATTAATAAGTATACAGAGTTAGATGCATTTCCTTTACCAAATTTAGAAACCATCGTATCAAAAGTAGCCAAGTTCAACCATTTCAGTCAAATTGACTTAAAATCTGCGTATCACCAAGTGCCTATTCTACAGAAAGAAAGAATTAAAGAAAGAATTTATACGGCCTTTGAAGCAAATGGCAAACTATATCAATTCACTCGTATTCCCTTTGGAGTCACCAATGGCGTTGCTGCCTTTCAGTGTGTCTTAAATTACATTATAGAAACAGAAGTTTTAAAAGGCACCTATGCTTATCTTGATGACGTCACAATTTGTGGCATAGACAAAACCGATCATGACGCCAATCTCGCAAAATTCATGGAAGCGGTGGCCAAATATGCACTCACACTAAATAAAGAAAAGTGTATTTTTGATTTACTGACTCCTGAAGATTCTTCCTCACTTAAAAGAGCACTCGGCCTCTTTGCTCATTACTCTAAATGGATACAAAATTTCTCAAAAAAACATTATTATCTATTGTCATTTTCATTTATCTAAAGAAAAGAGTTCAATTTTTAATGATTTAAAAGCAACTATTGACAAAGCTTCCTTAGCTGCTATTGACGAATCTAATGCTAATGCTCACTGTTGAAAAGGACGCTTCCGAAAATTTACTTGCCGCAATACTAACCCAGAACGGCCAGTCTGATCAACAATCAGTCGCATTTATTTATTTAGACAAAAGCAAGATAAAGAATGAGAAAATTTAACGATGGCATTTCGAATTATCTTGTTTCAAATACGATATCATATACAGACCAAAGCTGCTGACGCTTTGACGCGGGTCTGTGCACACATGAACTTGAATAACTTGAAAACTATTCACGAAAATCTTTGTCATCCAGGAGTAGTCCGCATGTACAACTGGGTAAAGTCAAAGAATTTGCCGTATTTAATAAATGAAGTCGGATATGGATATGGATTTTAAAGGACCGCTGCCATATAAGTCGCAAAACATGTGGATTTTGACAATTATTGACGAATACAGCCGTTTCCCTTTTGCATTCGCTTGTAAAGAAACAAGTTCCGAAACTGTTAATTAATGTCTGAACGAGATTATTTATACTTGTGGTACCCCAATGTATGTACATTCGGACAGGGGAAGCTCTTTTATGTCGCAAGAATTTATTCAATATCTTACATCTCTTGGAATAGCTTCGAGTAAGACTACTCCATATAATCCCCAAGGAAATGGACAAGTTGAACGCTTAAACGGGACTTTGTGGAGAGTGTTCAACTTAGTCTTAGATCACAACGCTTGGATACGTCTGAATGGGAAAAAGTCTTAACTATCGCTCTACACTCTATTCGTTCTCTCCTATGTACCGCAATACCACACCTCATGAAAGGATATTTTGCCATTCATGGAGAAGTCCTAACGGAACATCAACGTTCATTAAAATTTATTATTAAAAGTATTCGTTTATTAAAAGAAACGTTCCTAACTCAAAATTTGAACCTGTTACAGAAGAAAGGCCACTTTTACAAAGTACCCGTAACTACTCTTATATCAGATATTCCGACGGGAGAGAAAGTACGGTGTCCAATAGGCACCTAGCTCCACTACCATCAACGAGAGATGACTTATCTTCGGATGAAGAAGAGGAAAGAGAAGAAGAAGGAACCGCAACCACTGGGGTCCAACTACGGCGTTCAAAGCGCGTCCGGCATCCACCAGCTCGGCTTGTCAATTATATCTCGGGGTGAATGATATAGTACTCTTTCGTCATCTCTAGATATCTATGATGTTTTGTTATTATTGTCATAGTTTTTCTCTTGTCTTCTGATATTTTACTATATGTATTTTACAAGCTGAATAAAGCCTTTAATTCTGCTATGATAAGAAGTCATATTCAGGAGCAGCATTTATGCATGAAGCAATTTTTACAAAAAGATTTGTGGTAGAAATAATTGGTAAGGTGGAGGTGCCAATTGAGATATTCAGTGACAGTCAATCAGCCATTGCAATCGCGCACAATCCTGTGCATCATCAGAGTACAAAACACATTGCAGTACGTCACCAGTTTATAAGGGAAGCAGTTGAGCATGGGCTTATTGAGTTAGACTATGTAAAAACTGAACGTATGGTTGCTGTCTCTTTGACTAAACCTTTGTTGAAAGGTAAGTTTGAGTGGTGTACGTTAAGTATGGGTCTTGTATTAATGTTGTATGATATAAGTGTTATATAAATGGGTATGGAAAAGAAGAGATAAAATTGAGGAGGAGTGTTAGAGCAACGAGTTTTTACTCGTCTACAAAATACCTTTTATAATACAATTTTACTCTTCTGATCTATTTTTTAACACAATGCTTTCCAGCTGTCCATGTCTATTGTTTTTTTTCACCAATAGGTTATAAGGCCTGTGTTGTTTAAAATAAAAAAATACAGTCATGATTCATTATTTTTGAAAAACAGTAAAGACGATTGTACCAAAAAGGAAGTTGTGTTTCCGGAGAATACCCATATAGATATCTCCGATATCGATATTATTGAGCATTGTTAACGTTATATATATCGGTTTTCTGATATATCGTTGCATCCCTAATTGCATTTAAAACAAAATAAAATCTCTTTGGCTTATATCATGTCTATGTTTGGAAAAAAAAAAGCGCGGGAAGCTTATAAATTGGTGGCGGTCTTTTTGATTTTCGTGAACGTTTTTGTAAATTTCTCTTGTTAATATTGCACATATCTCTGTTTTTTGTATATATTCTGTTAGTCTAAGGTAGTATTTGTTTATATAGTTCAATTGTATAGGAGTATTTTGGTAAGTTTTTATTTTTCTTTTCTGATGGTGAAAAATGGCCAAAAAACGGAAAAAAGCTATCTCTGATTCTTTAAGTCAGACGAAAACTATTGTAGAGTCTGAGTCAAGTGACTCTGAATATTCCGACAGATTAGAAGAAAATGAGGACAAGTACTCGCCTTATAGAGTTACGGATTACTGCCGTAGGTATCCCGAAGATAGTGCGGCTGGCTACGAATTTATTGTTTTTGTAGAAAGCGTAAATGAAAACCCTATCGGTACTCGGGATATGATGTATCTTAGCGGATGTTTTACCCGTTTTGTTAAAGGTATTAAGTATTTGAAAAAGGTGAACAAATACAAAGTAGGGGTAATCTTCAATAGCGCCAACCTAGCAAATACGTTCTTAGATAATACGACATTTCAGCGAGAACAAAACATCAAGGCGTCTATCCCTGCAGGAACTACTGAGTTGACAGGAGTTATCAACTCTGTCCCCACAGAAATGTCAAATAAAAAAATATTTAAGGCACTTTCCAGCTCCAAAAAAATAATATGTGTTCGGCGTCTCATGAAAAAAGTAAAAGTAGAAGACAAATTTCAGATAGTTCCTACCCAATCTGTAGCGATTACGTTTTCGGCCTCAGTATCCTTACCAGACTTTGTTTTTATAAAAATGTGGCGACTCCCAGTTTTGCTTTACATTCCCCCGGTAAAGCAATGTTTCAAGTGTCTTAGGTTCGGTCATTTGGCTAAATATTGCCACAATTCACAAAGATGCTCAATTTGTACAGGGTCTCACAATTTTAAAGAATGTAACGTGCCTTTAGAAAAGGCTATCTGTATCCACTGTCAAGGGAACCATTTATCAGTGTCAGGGCAATGCCCTATAAAAAAACAAAAAATTACTGAAAATAAAACAAAAGTGACCACCACTCCTTTTTCAAATTTATTCAATAACAAAGACAAAAACTTCCCATCATTAAATAAGTCTGAAAATAGTCAGGAATTGATCAATTTGATACTTAACAACGAAAAAGCTATAAATGTAATCACTGAATCCTTAATTAAAGTCTTAACATTAAATAAAACAAACAACACTAGTATCAGTTCTCAAATAATTTTAGACACTATTAAAGAAACTTTACAGAATAAAAATAATAAAACATCAACATGTATAAAAACGCAATTAATATAGTACAGTGGAATGCACAAAGTTTATTAAGCAATCGACATGAATTTCAGAAGTTTCTTTACGATTGTGAGGAAACCTTTGGAATAATTCACATAGCCTTAACCCATATCATCCCAAGCTTATCTAGAGTTGATCGATTTTGATGAAAATTATATCCTAGCACCTTATTAGGTATGTAAATATAAATTGATGATTAAAAAAAATTTTTTAAATTTATTTATGGAGTTTTGAAACCGATCGACTAATCGATCAGTAGGAATATATATGCATGTCTTGTACTAATATGTACATTGGTTGATTGTGAAATAAAAAGGAGTTTTTAGTTGTATTTTATTTATGTTATAATAGAAAAGACTCTAATGACTATTTAAACAATATAATGGACAAAAAAGTTATTTTGTATGAAAAGCAACAGTACATTTTTGATGCAAAGCGACATTACACTTTGAGCATTTCATAAATGTATTTTTGTGGCATAAACCACACCGGGTTGGTTTATCCTGCTTGATAATATGATGAGCTTTTCCATCTAGCCTAATAGAGTCAGGTACCCGTTTTATTACAGCCAGTGATGATCTGGGTACCGAAAGTTTAGCAAAGGAGGTGACGTCAGAGACCTCTTTCATGAGAAAGTATGTTGTTACAATGTTCCTGGTAAATGATAATAAATCATAACTGTTGCCATTTTTCGACGCTGGGGACATTTTATATAATTGAAAGGCATTGTTCACACAAGCATTGAGAGGAAACATAAGTAATTGCCAGTACCACCTCTTCAGCCTTATAGATACTCGATAGTATCCTACATTTTGATCTAGGCGATCGACGCCACCCATGTATTTGTTGTAATTTATAAAACACCTTGGTTGGTCTACATCCTTTTTCTGTTTATCGGTAAAACGCTTGACTTTTCCTATTGGTTGTACGCCACACTGCGTAGACGCAACCGTAACAATGTTGTTGTCGTTATACCGAACTAAAGTAATATCAGACAACACATCCGTACATTGGTCATATGAACCCCTTTGGGTCTTTTTCATCTGCTTAATATCTTTTAATGGCGCATTTTCTACTCTGTTGGCTCTTATAGTACCTGTTGCATCATGCCCTAATTTCTTTAGTTCATCCAGCAACGCCAATGAGGTAAAAAAATTATCCATATAAAAACTGTAACTACCACATGGTAGTTTTTTTATTAGGTCCAGCACAACAGACGCGCCAACGCCAAGCTCTGGATGAGTATTTCCTGTTCTAGCCCCTTGGTACAGCTCACCATATATAAGATAACCAAGACGAGTGCAAAGAGACCAATTTTTGTACCCAAACCTGATAGGTTTTCCATGTATGTGCTGCTTTGCTCCATGCTTGCCGTAATAAGGTATCATCGATTCATCAATGCTCAAGTTTTTATCACCAGGATAATATTTCAGCCATCTGTGATTGAGTAGGTTCCAAAGTGGACGAACTTTTCCGAACTTATCGTTTGGTGGTAAATTATTATTGTCAGCGACATGGAAGTAACGAAGCAAATCTTCAAATCTATTTCTAGACATAAGAGATGACACGACTTGAAAATTGCAATCTACTTGTTGTTCCCAATACATGCGATACCTTGCTACGCTGTTATACCCCGACAATAACAGTATTCCGATGAAATGTTTGATTTCAGTAATTGTCACCCTAAAGCCATGCTTGCCTTTCTGAATTCCATTTTTTTCAGTCTCAGAACGCAATAGTTCAAATACCTCTTCATCATAAAATAATTCGAAAAACTGTACTGGAGTTTCAATATTTTCAAGGAAACTAGGCATCTTAGTCTCTTTTTCCTGTTTATCTGGAATATCGATAGCCCTCCAACGTCTTAATGCAGCAGCGCGCTTTTTTTTCGTTGGCGGTAGTTTTACTGACAAGGTGCTGGGTAAGGGATCATCCAATAAATTGTCTGCAACATCAATACCAGTTTCTGAAGCTACGGTGGCCCTTAGTTCAGCTTCTGCTAACAGTTGTTGCCTTGACAAATTATTTATATGGGTAAATTCCTCATCACCACTATCTTCATCGCTTTTATCATAATTATCCGGCGGAGTAATATAAATATCAGCTGATAAGACATCTGTGTCATCTTCCAGATGTGAAATTATTTCATTTACAGACAAACTGTAAGAAAACAATACAAATATCTGAGTGAAAGAAAGATAAAGAAGTATAACCATACACGGGCATAACATCCTACTGATCGAAAAATCGATCACTTTATAAAATATTATTATATCTATCCACATTTCATTTATATTAATTTTACCACATTACAATATTATAATACACATTATGTTTAATATAAAATCATAGAAATAAATAAAATAATAATAAAATAAAACGAAAATACTTACATTTTTCGATGAGACATATTTTTGAGTGAAAATTGCCGCAAATACACTTGAACTTTAAGAAAATGCGCGCCAATTGCAAAACGTCAAAAATATAATTTGACAGCCATTAGCATCAAGATTACCAACACTTAAAAAATAACAATGGATGCGGTCCGAATTTCTCT
Source organism: Diatraea saccharalis (assembly GCA_918026875.4). Classification (NCBI taxonomy): domain Eukaryota; kingdom Metazoa; phylum Arthropoda; class Insecta; order Lepidoptera; family Crambidae; genus Diatraea; species Diatraea saccharalis. The sequence continues at coordinate 15,310,658 of OU893337.1, forward strand.
AAAAAAAATAATAAGTAAACCGATCGACTAATCGATCACTAGGAAGAAATGGGTTAATTTGTGAAACATGGCTAAAGCCACACCACACTTTCAATATGAATGGATATTCCATTGTGAGAAATGACTGTGGTAATGATCACAATGGAGTAGCCATACTTGTACATAATAGTTTAAACTTCCATAAAATTAATACTTTCTTTGACAACTGCTTACAAAATGTAGCAATACAAATAGAAATAAATAAAAAGTTATTGACTTTAGTGAGTTTTTATATACCAGGCATTTCAAATCCAAGATTTAATAAAAATAAACTCGATCAGTTAATACACAGTCTTCCAAAACCATTCATTGTTGCGGGCGATTTTAATGCCCATCATATTAGTTGGGGTTGTACTAACACCGATATGAGAGGGCGTAGTATTATGGACATTATAGATGATAATAATCTAGTACTTTTAAATGATGGTCAAGCAACTACAACTGGTTCTCATATTTCAAGGCCAAATGGTCTTGACTTAGCCTTTGTTTCCTCATCGATAGCTTTGTCGTGTGAATGGCAAGTATCTTCTGATTCACTTGGTAATTATCATCTGCCAACTCTTATCAAATGTAAACTTTCTTCTGCTCCACAACCTCCTCCAGTTTCTTCCAACATCCCTCAATATGCAAATCTGAAATTAGTAGATTGGAATGAGTATGAAAAAAAAATTAATTCAAATTTATCTGCTTTTTGTATTGATCCTTTTGATTTATTTACAAGTTATAACACTTTCTGCAGTTTAATAGTTAGGGCCATCAATCAGTCTCAAGTTCTATCTACAACGAAATCTAAAATAGGAAATAATAATAAAAATAATAATAATAATAAATAATAATAAAAATAAATATAATAATAATAAAAATAATAATAAAAATAAAGGATTTGCCGTATCAGTGCAATTAGTCCGCACCTAAAATGTTACTCATAGGCGAGAAGTGTTGGTCCGTGCTTCTTTTCCATCTGCCGTCATTGTGGGTGCAATCTATCTTAACGGACCCATCAGGGAATTGGGCGACCCCTGATGTATCAAGCCTATTTAAGTACTATGATGAGTGGAGTAAATAGAGCGCGTATAGGGCCGCTGCCTGGGGGTCGCCAGGGCTCGCCCGGAGCTGGCGCCGGGTCGAGCAGAATGCGAGCCAGCCAACCCCGAGGGCCGGCACGACCATCTCGCCGGCCCACTCCACCATCACCACCAGCTGGCTTGGGTCCGGCAGGGTCTTCACAGACCCAGCAATCGGTCCCCGCCGCTGGTGGAGTACGCCGCATGAGGTGGACTACTCCACAAAACAAAAACATCATGCGCGCGTACTACAGGGCGACAGAGACAGGTGTCGGCAGAACGGGTTATCGGGCAAGATTGCTTGCTGCGTTTCATACCCTGGAGCCTTCGCTGTCCGTTACGGCGCAAAATTTGGCAGATCGAGTTCGCTTTATTCTTCGGAGAGAAATCTTTACTCCAGCAGAACTCGGTCAACTACGACTCGAGGTTGTGTCGTCTATGAGTCCCGGTAGCAGAAGGCAGAGCAGAAGGCGGAGTAGCATTGCGCGCAGCACCATATGCGACCCCAATGCTACAGTGGCCAGTCCTGCTCCTGATGAAACGGGAAGGGTAGACGACGCAACCGCCCAGAATTTAGAGCAGATCAGGGGATTACTTGAAGAGGCGATTCTCGAATTTCGCGAGCTCCCACTTGAGGAGAGGCCGAAAATCCCGAGGATACCCCTAAGTCGTAAAAATCGGGATGTCGTTGAGGCAGTAAGCCAAATGCTTCTTCCATACTTGGAAGAAAGCGACAGTCTCAGTGATACCAACTCGATCCTATTTGGCGCCGCATTGGCGGTCTGTCGATTCATCGGCGCCAAAGTGCCTACTGGGAGAGCAGAACGGCATACCAATGCCCGGCACAGCGAGACTCCGGCGTGGCGTAAGAGGATTGAGAAACGTATTGCTGAGACCAGAGTCCGCATCGGCAAACTGATTAGTTTCAGGTCAGGCAATACGAGGCCGAGGGTGATGCGTTTCGTACACATGGCAATGGCGGGGATAGATTTCAGTCTTGCAGACCCCGCCTTAATGCGAAAAGTGTCGGAGCGCATCGATGACCTGAAGCAGAAAATTGCGGCTTGGGGAAGTCGGATACGGCGGTACTCCGAGAGAGGGGCAAGGTTTCGCCAGAATCGTTTCTTTGGGAGTGACCAAAAGAAGTTTTACCGTACATGGGAGACACGAGCTGGCCCCTCCACTGGCCAAGGACCGAATGTCACAGATGTCATTGCCTTTTGGCGGAACATCTGGTCCCGGCCTGTGGAGCACATAGAGGGCGAATGGATGGCGCCTATAGAGGAAGCGTGTGCATCGATAGATGCGATGAACCCCATTACCATAGAGTCGGATGACGTGTTGGCTGCGGTCCGTAAAGCTCCGAACTGGAAAACTCCAGGGATTGACGGACTGCACCACTACTGGTTGAAGAGTTTCCGCTCATGCCACGCATTCCTGGCCCGCCAATTCCAAGACGCCCTAGAACAGCGAAGTCTCCCAAACTTCTTAACAACTGGGGTCACTCACTTAGCTCCAAAGTCCACCAATACCACGGATCCGTCACAATACCGCCCCATAACGTGCTTGTGTACCACCTACAAAGCACTGACATTCATTCTGAAGGCTAAGATTGATGCTCACGTTGAGCACAATCATATCATGGTGGACACTCAGAATGGATGCAGGGGCGGGAGCCGCGGTTCAAAGGAGCTTCTCCTGATCGATGCGGTCGTGGCCCAACAGGTCAAACGCAACCGACGCAACTTCTCTGCAGCCTGGATAGACTACAAAAAAGCGTTTGACTCGGTTCCCCATACGTGGTTGAAGAGGGTCCTCGAGCTGTACAAGATCGATAGTACAGTTCGAAACTTCCTCGAGACCTGTATGGGGCAGTGGAGTACGCAGCTTAGTCTGTTCGGGGTGCAACTGTCGGATGCGGAAGACCGAATAAAGATTGAGAGGGGTATATTCCAGGGCGATTGTCTGAGTCCACTTTGGTTTTGCCTGTCCCTAAATCCGCTTAGCACTTTGCTGGATAAACCAGGGACAGGTTTTCAGTTGAAGAGAGGATTGTTCAAAATATCTCACCTCTTCTACATGGATGATCTCAAGTTGCTTGCTCCAAATGCTCAGAGGCTGGCGGAGCTGCTGAAAATCACAAAGGATTTCAGTAGCTCCATCAGCATGGAGTTTGGGCTGGACAAGTGTGCGGTTATCCATGTGGATAGAGGTCGGATAAGTGATTCCACCCAAGTGGACCTACCGGATGGATCCACCATCCGTACCCTCTCGGAAACTGATACATACCGGTATCTGGGTATGTCACAGAATCTGGGTGTGCATATGGCGGACGTGAAACAATCCGTTAAGGAGGCCTTTTTGGGACGCCTGACTAAGGTGCTTGAAAGCTACCTGTCAGGCGTCAACAAAGTCAGGGCCATCAACGGTTGGGTCATGCCAGTCCTAATGTACACCTTTGGCATACTCAGATGGACTCAGACCGAATTGGACGCCCTGGATCGGAAAGTGCGCACAACTTTGACACTCCATAGGATGCACCACCCGAGATCGTCAGTGATGAGGCTGTATATCCCGAGGAAGAGCGGCGGTCGTGGGCTGCTCAGTGCGAAAACCCTGCACAACCGCGAGATACACAGTCTCCGTAATTACTTCCTGGCGAAATCGGAATCCAGTGAGTTGCATAGAGATGTCAAAGCATGTGATGTAGGACTAACCCCTCTCTCTTTGGCCACCGAGCAATGGCGAGAACCGGCAGTACTTAGCACCACTGACCGAGAGGCCGTTTGGAGGGAGAAGGAGTTGCACGGTAGGTTCTACAAGGCGCTACACGAGCGTCATGTGGATCCGAGAGCCTCCGTGCATTGGCTGCGCTTCGGGGACCTCTTTGGGGAAACCGAAGGTTTTGTCTGTGCAATACAGGACCAGGTCATTATGACCCGAAACTACCGGAAGTATATCCTGAAGGATGGGACAGAGGACGTTTGTAGAGCCTGTCACCAGCCCGGTGAGTCACTCAGGCATATTACTTCCGGTTGTCCTGTACTGGCTAATACCGAGTATTTGCACAGACATGACCAAGCAGCCAAAATACTCCATCTCGAGCTAGCCTTCAAATACGGCCTCATAGGCGAAAAGGTGCCGTACTATAAGTATGTGCCGGAGCCACTTCTTGAAAACGACCGCGCTCGATTGTACTGGGACCGGTCCGTCATTACGGACAGGACTGTTCCTGCGAACAAGCCTGATATCGTACTGATGGACCGGGCGGAATCTCGGGTGTTCTTAGTGGATGTCACCGTCCCATTCGATGAAAACCTCGTGAAAGCCGAATCAGATAAAAAACTTAAATATCTGAACCTGGCGCACGAGGTTACCGATATGTGACGAGTGTGATCCACTGAGATCATCCCAGTCGTAGTGTCAACGAATGGCCTAGTCCCGACTTCTCTTCACGACCATCTGAAGAGGTTGGGACTCCGTGACGGACCAATGATTGCGAGGCTCCAGCGGGCGATCTTGCTCGATAACGCAAGGATCGTCCGCCGTTTTCTCTCTTTGTCGCCCTGACCCCCGGCCGTCTGGCCTCCTCTGCCGGGGGGAATCCTCCCACCCCTCGAATCGTCGAGGGGTCGGGAAGAGTAAATTATGGATACGGGAATAAAAATAATATAGATAGTGGTCCCAATCTCCCACAACGACATAAAAGAATCCCTTTAGTGTGGTGGAATGACAAATGTACAAAAGCTGTGAATGCTTGCAAACAAGCTTTCATTAAGTTCAAATCCAAATCTAGTCTGGAAAATTATATTGCATTCAAACATGCTCAGGCATTGAAGAAAAGAACCTTAAAGCAGGAACAAAGGTCTAGTTGGGAGAAATTTTGTCTGTCAATATGTAGACTTACTCCAATGAATCAAATATGGGCCAAGATGAGAAAATTTGGTAGAAAACTTATATCACAAGGTGATGATTGCAATTCGATTCCTTCATTTTTAGGTAACTATACACCTGACACTGTTCAAAATTCACCAAATAATTGGGATAACAATACAAATTTATTTCTAGTTGACCCATTTTCTATTGCTGAACTCAAGGCTGCACTACAATCGAGGAAAAATACATCGACTGGTTTAGATTGGATTTCGTACAAAATGATCAAAATGATTAATGATGATAATCTTCTAGTATTCTTAAATTTGTTAAATGGTCTATGGTCAAGAAATCTAATCCCAGAACAATGGAAAACTGATTGTCTCATCCCAGTACTAAAACCTGGAAAAATCCCAAATGTTGCAGAATCTTATCGTCCCATAACATTAAGTTCTTGTGTTGGTAAATTATTTGAACAAGTTATAAAACAGCGTCTTGAGCATTTTATTGAAAGAAAAAATATACTACCTTACAATCAGTTCGGCTTTAGGCGTGGTTGCTCTGCTAAGGAAAGTCTGTGTCATTTTTCTTTAGACATTCATAAGTCTTTTTGTCAAAATGAGTTCACAGTTGCTGTCTTCTTTGATGTAATAGGCGCCTTTAATGGAATTAATTTGGAAACCCTTTCTAAAATTTTGTATAATTTAAAGCTTCCTGGAAAGTTAGTAAACTGGTTATTTAATTTTTTAAATGGTCGAAAAATATTTGTCAAGTATGGTAATCAGTTGTTTGGGTACAGATGCTCCTATAAAGGTGTATCTCAAGGTGGAATATTAAGTCCTCTCCTATTCATTTTGTATATACATCAATTAAACGGTATTTTGGGTCCACAAGTTAATAATTTACAATTTGCTGATGATTTGGCAGTATATTGCTCTGGAAATAATTTGTCCTTGATCTTGGAAATAGTTAATGCTGCTCTTCAAAGGTTACAAGCTTACTATGAAAGTCTGGAGTTAGAAATCAGCACAGAGAAGAGCAAAGTTGTTGTCTTTTCAAAAAAGTTATTAAACAATGTAATATCCATATATTATAATAAAAATTTATTACCTGTAGTCAACAATATTAGATTTTTAGGAGTTATATATCAAAATAATTTCAAATTCAATGAATATGTTGATTGCTTGATAAACCGTGCAACAAAAGCCTGTAACATATTAAAATCTTTAGCAGGTACATACTGGGGTTCTGTCCCCAAGATTTTACTTATATTATATAAGTCATTTGTAAGAAGCCACTTTGAATATGCTTTCTTTTGCTATGCAGGTGAAACAAAACTAGTAGACAAATTAGAAAAAATTCAAAATAGATGCTTACGTATAATTGTTGGAGCAATGTGTTCCACTCCCATAATATCAATGCAGGTGGAATGTAATGTACCACCACTGATGTTAAGATTCAAATATTTGATATCCAGATTTTTCTTGAAAATTTCTTCAATTATTCAACATCCTTTAGTTAGAAAACTTCAGCAGTTTTTGGCAATCAATGCTTCCTCATTAAATTGTTTATTTTTACTTCAACATTTTCCTGAAATATTAAAATTAAGAAATGAATACAACATATTTATCAGTTCTATATGGCCTTGTTATGAAGGTTGCTTTATGTCAAAACTTTATCCCATCAAAATTTTCATTGATAGGACTTTAAAAAACAAAAGTGATGTTTATTGTTTATTAGAAAATTGGATTGGATTTCATCAAATTTATACAGATGGTGCAAAAAATTGCAATAATGTTTCTACAGCTATTTATGATATGCAAAATAGAAGAGGTTATGGGTATAAACTCCCTAGTATTGCTAGTGTTTTTACAGCTGAAAGTTATGGTGTACTCAAAGCCTTAGAGTATATTGAATCTCAGAGAGAGGGCAATAATGGTGGTGATAATTGGTTGATAGTTTCAGATAGTATGTCCGTCTTACAAGCCTTAAATAATCCAAACTTTAATACATCAACTAGCTACATAATTCATAAAATACGCTCAAAATATTTAGATCTAACAATATCATTTAAATTGAATATCGTCTTGGTATGGTCACCAGCACACATAGGTGTAACTGGCAATGAACAAGCTGATTATTTGGCTAAATCCATTACAAATACATCTTATAATATTCCCATCACAAATATTCAAGTACCTGACTCAGATATCTTGGTAAACATAAAAAGAAAAATGCGTGATGAGTTTGTAAATACTTGGGAACAAATCACTCTAACCAAGGGAAAATGGTACAGGCAAATAAACAAAAATATCACAAAACCTTGGTTCTCCTTGGGAACCCATTATAGTGGTAGAAAATATTATACTATAATTTCTCGTCTCAGGCTTGGACATTGTCGTTTTAATGCTCACCTTCATAAAATAAATATAGTGTCGTCACCTATCTGCAATTATTGCAATTCAAGTAGCCAAACTTTGGATCACCTTTTCTTTGAATGTAGTCATTTTGCTCTCGCTAGGATTCTTTTCATAGATCGCCTTCTGGAGATTTATCATAAACCTGAAAATATCCCGCGCACCCTCCAGAAATTATTGAATAATCCACGTTGTTTTAAACCTATTTACGACTATGTTGTATCAACTATCGGAGATATATAAAATTTAAATTATGACATAACGGACAAAAGGTGAAATATTTTGATCTGACATTTAACTCGATTTGTGACATTATACTCTGATTTTACTTTTACAGTACAAACAAGGTCTTCATGGCTTTTATTCTTCATATCGCTGTTTATTATCAAAGACATGGCTACGGCCTATTTTTTCCTATGATATCGTAGAAAAATTTTATACAACAGACAATGGCTATATGGGCTAAGCTCTCTTCGCCTTTCCTTTAAGGAAAAAATCAATAAAAAAAAAATGTCTATGTTTGTGATTATAACAGTACTTATTAATTCTATGACTACTACTGTGTTGTGATGTGGTTGTGATCACGTTGTGATTCAAAGAGTACACTAGTTTGTGATTGCGTGATTTTATTTAAATCAGAGAGTGTCAAGAAAGTATAAATAATTTAATTGATTGTGAACTGCACTTTTGCTTTCACAAAATGTCTTTATCAGATTTAAAACATCAACTTCGAAAATATGATTTTCCCATTTGTGCAAAAGAAGCGCTTATCAGAATAGGTAAGTTTTTAGTGCTATTAATTAATATTTATGTATTCTAATTATGAATGCAAAATTGATCAAATTCAATGATTCGAACAAATTTTCATATTTATCGAATGTTTATATATTTGTAAAAATGTTTCTTTCGGCTGTTTGGCCTGAAGATTGATGATAATACGCTCAGGAGTAGCGAAAAAGTAATAAGTGCTTGAAAAATTCGTCAGTCCTGTTAGGCCCTAGGTGGCTCAGTGTTTAGAGGAGTCGCCCGGATTGCGAAAGGCACAATCTTTCCCATCTCAGAGTACCAGGGACAATGGATTTTTTAAGCATTTTTCATTAACAACATATTTCAAAAAGCATTGTGAATGCAAAATTGTTCAAATATAATGAATAGTAACTGTTTCTGAATTTCCTGACGTTGATATGTTTAATTTTTCAGAACAGTTATTGGTAGGTCGGGCGGCTCCCTCAAACAAGCAACTTGACATTGCCATGGATGTAATAGCTGAATTTGTGTTCTGTGAGGTAGATCGCCGCGGTAACCGCCGTTCCGCTGGTATCACTCCCCTACAAGAATTACAATTGATTGATGTTATATGTGAATACCTTTCCACCTGTGGGAATGATACAACTAAGAATACAATATTCTTATCTTTGTTTGGTGGCATAGAAAGTCAAAGACGGTTGAAAGTATTGAGCATTCTTGCTAGCATGGCAGTGTCTGCATCAAGTACCTCTGTGAGTTTTTTTCATATATTAGCCATATTTTCATATTTGCTTTCACTTTCTAGGAAAGATTAATTTTCAGTGCCACCAAAATCTCAAGTTATTCTGTTTAAAATTAAGTAAATAGAAATGTGAACTTTATGTTTATTATTTTAAGGTGCTATTGGCTGTTGGAGTGTGGCTACAGCAGATGGGTTGTTCGTCTGCTCTATCATTGCAACTAGTGGAGAACATAATTAGAGATCATTTCTACCTTAACACCTCCAATCAGAACACACTCAAGTCTCTTGCCATTACTGCTCCACAGTTTGTTTCAAATTTCATTACAGCAGTGACTGAACTCTACATGCACGACTTGCAAGGAACAAAGAAACTGCCACCCAGAAATTTGTTAGAAGTAATTACTTCTTGGGTTAGTATATAAGTTAAGCATAGTTGAACTTTGCTCTGCTTTATGCTATTGTTAAAGTAGGAGAAGGGAGTAGTATACATTCAAATTCTCAAATTATTATTATTCTATTTTTCTAATAAATGTAATAACTTATTTATAAGGTTTATATATTGTACAGTCAGGATCTTGCTTTACTTTACAATTTGAACTCTATACTGTTTTTATTATAATTGCTATAGATGTTAGGCTCATACTACAAGTGAAGAGGTCTATATGCTCTAGACTAGCAACAATATGTATGTCTGCCATAGGTCGGCAACACCTCTGGTATTCAAGTTGCCACTATAGTTTTGTTAAAATCATTGATATTTAAAAAAAAAACATGTTGCAGGTGTTTTCTAATCCTACCCTGTGCATGTCTGCACAGCTGAACCCTGCAGCTCTGCCTAGTGGGTCTATTCCTATGGCAGCTGTTACTCCATTAGCTGGACTTGTTCATTGGTGTGCACTGGCACCACTTTATATTGATGAAGGTAAAATATAGTAATTGTTGTCTGTTAGTCTTTAACATTGAACATTAAAATAAAACTTTGTTAACAGATATTGAAATATCTGCTACCAACATCGTATATTTCTAATTTTTTGTATATATTATGTGAAATATTAGATTATATGTAATAAAATCTATATTGATTCAGATTCACTTTTGTAATAGACATATCCCTATGTGATTTAGTTACTATTTAAAATATTACTAAAACTATTTCAGACCAAGAAATGGTGGAAATGATTGTGCCAGTAAAGCGGATAAAACTTGAAAATGAAAGAGATCATCCAACATTCAAGACAAATGCATTCAATAAAGTTTTGACAGAGGCAGAATTGTATACAAAGTTGCATTTGGCAGTGTTGCATAGCCTTCGAGCAGGCAGAAGGACCCATGGCCCACCAACAGCAGTGAATGCTCAACATTTGACAGGGCTCACACCCCATGTTCAAGCATGTGCACATCAGTTGCTTAAAAGAGGCATAAAATTGCAAAATGACAGAAGGTTACAGGTAAGTGATGTTTCTTGTATCAGTCTAAACTCATTAGTGTGAGTTAGTTGTGTGGTAAATTCATATGTAATGTTTGTTGTATTGCAGGATTGCCTTGACAGAATAGGACAAGCAGTTCAAGTTGCATTGGCCAATGGCTGTGTGTATGGAAACATCAGCAATCTTTTGGCTGCCCTTGACACTCTTCCAGAGAACAGACTTCTTAGGATAATCATCAAAACTCATCAACAAATTATTTAATTATATGTTGATGAGTTTTGATCCCTATCTACTCTAACATTTATTTATTAAGTCTCAATTTACATATAGGCAATTTAAAAGCAGATCGGTACAAGCAACAGTTTTTCATTCAATATTAATTTATAAACATTTTTGTGGTTTGCAAATTTTACTATTTTCAAATATTATATAAGGCACATAACCATAGATATGTTATTGATATCTTATATTTTCACATGCACTATCATATATTATCACATGTACACATGTAATAAATAAATAAATAATTTATTTATAATCTTAATTAAAAAGACAATAAACACCCAAGTCTTATGTGAACAAGGAACTAGGTAAAGGGTCCGAATGTCAATAAAATAAAAATACAAATGTGATGAAACCGTTTAAAAATTATTATGTAGTTACATGCTGTCTAAGAAATGATATTATACTCCTTAAAACTGTTAATTTAATAAGTTTACTGAGGTTATATTAGTAATTTATGTGATTGAAAAATAATTTAATTCAACTAGAACTGAACTCAATCTATTTTGTGTATACAATTACTTTGATATATTGAATTTCAACTATTGTTTAAGAAAATTAAGTAACAAGTGAAAAGTAAGTTAATGTTAATCTTTAAATTAAAAAGAAATATCTGTGATAATATATATTTTTTATTAAGCTAAAAAGGTTTAAATCTTCTACTCTGCTTTATTTGTGCTATTTTCTTTTTATCTTCTTCAAACTTTTGGCGCAATGCTACAATATGCTTCATCTTTGATTCTCTGATTTGGAAAGTGTAAAAATTCTGTAATTCTTTTCTTTTTTTGTTTTTCTCTTCTTTAGCCATAATTTTGTTCTCAACATTTTCAGAACGGGCAAAACTTTGAATTCTTCCTTTTTTCGTGACAGTGACCCATCCATCGTCATCTTCTTCTCCTAATGCTTTTTCTTTCTTTTCTGCTTTGGCATTTTCCTCATCATATTTTTTCATAAATGTTTCAATACATTCTTTCAAAACTTTCGGTATTTGAACCGAATCATTATATTCCTGAATCCATTTCTTCATACCAAGTTTTATTTGGTGGTCCTCTGAATGTAAAGGACTTAACTCTGATAGATTTAAAGCTTTTTCTAACTGTGACACTTTTTGGAAAACAACATAAGCAACTTTATATGTTTCAAGAGTGTTTTCCTCAATAAATTTGTATTTTCGAGGTTTTTTTTCTGCTGTCGTGGGCTTGGAACAAAACTCCACAGATTTAATGGTACCAGCTTCACGGAACGCGTTAATTATTCCCTTTTCGTCCACATAAGGGGGCAGGTTAACAACAAGTAGGGTTCGACCTGACGGTCTATCCGCTGTATGTTCTCTGACGGCATGCTCTTTAAGATATATTGTGTGTGGCGATGACGAATTTTCCGTGAGTTTTAACTCCAAAGCTGTAAATATAAGTTATTTTTGCTTATATTACATGTAAATGAACAACATGATCATAATTGCAATGCAAATACATAAAAAAAGTCAAAAAATACCTCTAAATTCGTTGCGTTTGGTAGCTTTCATTACACTTATTTTCATCAATCAATATTTATAAACTATTTTAAAAGATATTGACAAAAGGGTTGTTGAATTTTAATTAATCTTTTTTTATCGTTAAAAAGAATTACTTAAATTTAAGAATAATTCTTACAGATAATGCACAACAAAAACTAAAAAAAAAAAAAACTCCCGTAAACCGAAAAGAGGTTACTTTATATCACAGAACACATTTACTCTTTATATAATTTGTGCGTTATTTACCACAGACTAGCGATGGGCGTTGAATCAACGGACTAGTTAAATCAACTGTTAACATAGAATCAACGCGTTGACGATTGACAGTTCTTTGGTTAACTAGTTAAAAAATCTACTCCTAAACGAATAATCCACCATTCGTCATTAACATATTAAGAAACTGCAACGCATAACTTTATCATCTGTTTAATACAATGATATTCGGTTGTTTTCCATTCATAAAGATTCGATGTAACATTAATAGCTGAAATAATTTAAACTCTAAATTCAACGATAGTAAGTAACTTTTTCAACACGCGAGTATATACCTTGCATAGACCTTGTATATATGAATATCAAATGTGATTGTTGTTTACGTTAGTTTTCAATAAATGGTGTTATACAGTTCTTGTTTTTATCTACACGGCGGTGATAAGGATTTTACTAGTTAGTATAGGTCAAATATTCTTACAATGCATATTTTTTATGTTTAGTATACACTCGTCCCATTGCGTGTTTTATTAGGATTCCCTTGGGATATCTTTCACTGAAAGTACTTTTATAGATTATTTAATTTTATAGAATTTTATTCACACTCTTATATTAATAATTTTGAACATTAAAATAAATAATTTTATTTTGAACCAAAACAAACAAAACCTTTAGTTCAGTACATCAATAATACTGTTAAAATAATAATACATATCACTATAAACGAAAAATAATATTTTTACTGACAAAATTTAATAAAACATTTATTAAAGATTTTATAGCTAGAATATTAATAATCACGAAACCTATTATACCTAAACCTAACTACGAACTTACACAAAATAAACATAATATTATCTTTTTTCCATAAACGCGAAGTAGGTAAATCTATCATAGTTACAGTTAATTAATATAACAACTAATAATAATTTAAACTTCGGCCAACTTCTAAAGTCTATATAGTCCATACAATAAGGTTATTATTTGTACGTTGTTTGAGTCCATAAATAAACGCACACATACGTCGACGTCTATCCTGTCGACGTAGTTTCATACGTTAACTATAGTTGATAATTCAACTAGTTGATTTTTCAATGATCAGACGAAGAGCGTTACGTTCGTTGATCAACGTACACCTAGACTACAACACTTTAGTTTTGTCGTATAATACAATAATACAACCAACTAGTTAAAAAGTTGACGCCTAAACGAAGAACGCACCGTTCATCTATAAACTTTATCTGTATAATACAATGGAATTCGGTTGTTTTCCATTAATAAAATTTCCATGTAACTTTGACAGCTAAAATAATTTAAACTCTCAAGTCAAAAGAAGTAAGTAAATAGTGGAACACGCGTGTCTAATATATGGGCCTTGTTTAAATTCATGTTTAACTTTATTGATTACGTTAATCCCCGATAGATAGTGTTATACGATTTTTGACATGGCGGTGTAAAGAATTTTACTATTTAGTATAAGTTAGCTATTTGTAGTTTAATGTATATTTTGTTTTTTTTTTGCGATAAAGATAAAGAGATTCATTAAATTATTAATTTAATTATCCTATTATAGAAAAATTTCATAATATTTGTTTTAGCTGTATGTTTAAAAACGGCTAAGTGCGAGTTGGACTCGCACACGAAGAGTTCCGTGCCATTACGGGAGTACGGGAGCCAACTTGAGTATTTATTTTATTTTAATTTAACTGTTTATTATTAAAGTGAATACCTATATAGATAAATCTTCGGTAAATATTTCAAGGGTCAACCCGCTGCAAGTATCGATATCAAGCAAAATATTTTTTTTTATTAAATCAAAGCAAATATTTATTCTGTTTTTTAGTATTTGTTCATTATTGGAAACAGAAATGCATATTATGTGAAAATATTCACTATCTATCTATCAAGGTTCATGAGAAACAGCCTGGTGACAGACAGACTGACGGACAGCGAAGACTTAATAAGACGGTTTTGTTTTGCCCTTTAATTACAAAACCTAAAACAATATCTAATTAGTTAATTACAATACTAGAACTATCTTGACAATAAAAAATCATGAAACTGTTTAGCCATCCATCCTTACCTTCATAACTATCATAACCACAGATGTACAAAATAAAACAATAGCTTACCAGACAATAGATATTCCTACGTTAACACGAAAAATAAAACGTAACTAGGTACAGATGATCAATAGTTTTTACTTATCAATATTGATATACGCTTCAATTAAATCATTAAAACCGTTAAACTTCGTCCAAAGTTTCATACACGTTGACGTAGTTCCATATGTTAACTATAGTTAAAATTAACTAGTTGATCGACTAGGCGATCAAGGTCCATGAACGGCTTCTTTTCGTCGACGGCAAATCTCTCAACGACCCATCTCTACCACAGACCGTAGTAGTAGGTATATAGTATTTTGTCCATGGGACAGGCGAAGGAATTAAGCTATACAGCCAAAAATTTTGGATTACCACAGTTTTGTTATTGATTGACCATTAGGCAACTGGAACTCAGCTCATACAGCCATGATGTTTGTGTTGGTTATTCAGTATTTTTACTATTCTCAAGAAAAGTAATGAGGAAATATTTAAAAAATTAAAATTAGTACTTGAATTCAAACTAGATGTCACTCGCGATGTTTGGATATAGTCTATGATATTCATTCAAATTTTGTTTTTGACAATAAATGTAAAAATTAATAAGAATGTCATTTTTTCATGTTTCTTATAATATCTCATTTTCAAATTTATTTTATTTTATTTGAATCGTAAGTTTAAGTTATTTATTATGTTACGTGTAAAGGAACAATTTTTGGTCAATGTAGTCACTGCGACCTTAAAGATCTATTGTGACTCGCCACCAGAGTCACAGTAACTCCTTTAAAGACTTTAAAAAGCCCGGTAGACTTCAAAAAGTCTATAATACTCAGCAAGGGGTGCATTTTTCTTCCAGTTTTAATTCACACAGAAAAGTCTTACTGGAATGTGACTTAATTAGACTGTGAATTCACTTTCCATTAGAAATCTCAGAAATCCTAAATACTCTTTGACAAATCAATATACAATATTCATATTAAAAGATAATGGACGAAATTAAGTAGTCTCGCCCCCACTGGCAGCACTCGTTGACGAGCTTGACGCATTAGCCAGCCTTCGCTTTGCTCAACTATATTTGAGGGAACGACCCGACGCACACGACACCACCGCACAGATTTTTAAGAGAGCGTGAATACTTTATAGGTAGTTAATAAGTAATATATTTCAATAAAACTGATTACTAGAGTAGGTTGAGTAGGAAGTCTGTATATCTCTGGAGGTGGCTCAAATCGTATGTCTTAAACAGAACACAGAGAGTTGTGGTATAGGATTCTGAGTCGGAGATCACAAATGTAACTTCTAGTGTCCCACGGGGTTCCATTTTGGGTCCACTTTTATCATAGTACAAATATATAAGTAGGTGCACTCGAGACCCGAGCGAGAGGTTATAGCCTAAACATGTAGGGCTGTCGCCTATAGGTTATTCAATCGTCAGAAATGCATGGTCAATCAATCTCTAAAATATAGTTTCCCCCGGAGTGGTAAGCATCCGGGAACTATAATACAACTTTTTATGTTTTAGCCCACTACAATTTTTTTCATACCTACGTCATGTCATCAATTTATTGTTTTGTAAAATTAAAACGTAGTTTTTATTTTTTTTTCCAAATAATCAGGCTACGAACAAAATAAGATAATGCCAATCTTAATTTATAATAATCTTGTACAAAACAAACAGTTTTTATAAATGGCCCATATTTTTTTATATTACATTGTCTAATACGCAAATATAAAATTCAAATATTAATTTCAATTTGGCCGTATTCGGGCATGGAGATTTAACAAATAAAACTACAAATTGATATCTGGTAAACGAAATCTTCAGCAGAAATAATTCATAAACACTTTCGTTGGGTAAATAGCTACATAATATTTTAATTACTTATGATTTTATAATAAATTATCCGTTTACCTAAAGAACGAAATACCATATACTTGATTTATAAAAATGTGAAATACCATATACTCGATTCATAAATGCATATACAGTATTTTGGTTTAGTTTACAAAGCCATCTTGTTTACGTCCAGAAATTTTATAACGAACGACAATACAGCGACGCAGAATATATGCAATTTATAAGCAGAATATATACCTTGATTATAAACTAGACTTGGACATTCACATACAAAACATAATTAGCAAAGCTTTCAAAATGTATGGGCTCGTTATGAGATCATCTAATTAATTTAAAAATCCAAGTATGTACATATATGACACTTTATTCAACTTTAGTCAGGTCTCAATTACAATATGGACTCTCGATATGGAACCCATCATATGAAAAATACAGTCACAACACAACATTGAAGTGGTTAAAAAAAAGTTTCTGCGACGTGTTAATTTTAGATGCTACCGTAAAAGTCTTTCATATATGCACCTTTTAAGAAAATATAGACTACTAGACCTAAAATTAAGACGCTCTCAACTTGATGCTATATTGTTTTATGACTTTTGTAATAATAAGTATGATTGTGAGGATATCATCAACCGTATTGGTTATTCAATCCCATCACGTGCACATTTGCGATAGCTGCGTCCTAAACTGTTGTTTGCTGTTACTCGTACTTATGCTGGCACTCGATCTCCTTTGCGTCGTATGGTTGTTATATATAACAAACAATTTCAGACAGTGGATATTTTTAACAATAATCCAGGGAGGTACAAGAAACAGATAGTAGAATTGCTTTCAAATAAGTTATATCATACACCCACGGATATATTATGATCAAAAATGTGTGCGGTGCCGCCCATCGGTTAATCACTTAATGTCAAACATTAGCTTGGGCTGTCATTGGCAACAAATATTAACATTTTTATATACAGATGTTTTTGACGATTGTTGATGACCCTGGTATTCTGTCAACCATGAAAGAAAACTTTATTTTAATTATTTTTTGTTTTGTAACATAAACATGTACACGCAAGTAATATTGTAATTAAACTAACCATAATCACAGACACACATAAACTATATTATAGCTAAACAGTATGGTTGCCATACTTGAAGTATGGATCTTTGCTATGGAACGATGCAAGAGGACTACCTTATAAAATTGTACATGTATATTGATAATAACTAACAATACCATTACAGGTATAAATTTAATACTTATAATAAGAAAAAGGATATAAACATGACAAGATAAAAATAGAATTCATTTACTATACATATAATAAATGAATTTTTTTTTTATCTTGTTATGTTTAGACAACATTATAATAAAAAAAAATAATTTAATCATATTTTTAAAATGTCATTTAGAATATTTCTACACACTAAATCTTTATTTAATATAATTATCTTCACAGTAGTTACAATGTTTCTTCATATTGATTTTTAGGAACCATAGGGTTGAAGGTTGGTTGGGTCCCTACTGTGGTGATGGAGACAACTGGCCAGGGAGACTAAAGGATAATTGTCTCCCCCTCCGAGCTAGGTGTTGTTAGCCCGGGGCACAGAACAAAAGTACTCTACGAGAAGAACGCCAACTTCATAGAAAAATATTTTCCATAGAAACTAGCGCCACCTATAGTCAGCCCTCCGGAACAAGTAGTATGGCGGGAAGTTTAAATACTAACTTTATACTTAGGTTTCATATTAACTACCAAATTACTAAAATCAGTGTTTTCTGTGAATATTTTTCGTATACGAAATCCATTTTTTCGTATTTCGTATACGAACACACTTTATTTTCATTATTATTGTAACATACCGCTTTATTACACAAATTAAGTGAATTTTGAACATACTGTTTGGTTTTTAACTTTAATTTAACACTGATTTACAAGCCTTCAGCATTATTTTAATGTGTGCACCAAATTATCAAGAAAATCATTTTGACACAGCATTCTACAATATGTTCGGTGTACAATTTCATTTGGAATTCTGTTGATGAATTCCGTCCTTTGTGGAAAATATATTTAGCCCACAATTCACATCTGAAAACAAATACAACGAAATTAAGAATGTTATATCCTTATAGTACAAGAGATAGAGCTACATTTTCCTAAGAATTTTATAACAAACTAATTTAATTTATGGTTCGTAATCGATAAACATCCTTAATCACCTTCACCTACAGCATCACTTAATTTACGTACAAACACAAAGCTTATTCTTGTTCTGTGAGGGTAGCCCTGATTATATACGAATGTAGCGTTGAACCTCTGATTGAACTGAAGATTTACTGTTTCATGTTTATTCTATAAATTGATTAATCAATTAGGATTTAGTGGTCCTGACGAGTGCGAGTACCGAGTCCCGAACTGGCATCTTATATGTATTATCATACAAAAAAGTAGATTCATTAGGATATTAAGTTATTATTTAAGGTTGTAATGCCAACCTAAATAAACCTTGAAATGTTAAAAACCTATGTTTTTATTGTAGTGAAAATTGTCTGTATAGTTCAGATTCCTTTGCTATTTCATAACAAAAAAAATGAAAATTTGAACATACTTTTAAATTATGTTTCCATCTTCTTGTTAGAATATATAATAAACTAATATGCCATCTTTTTGTTAGAATATATAATCAACTAATATGTGTCTTACTTTGGAGTTTGAAAAAATAAGAAAAAATCTTATAGACTTTATTTTTTAAATATATTAAATTATTAATTTGCTTAAAAATTACAATTTTATTTAAGAAACACATATAATGTACACACGAATAAATACTAATAATGAAATATAATTATTTTGTATTAATATTATTATTTCCATTTAAAATAGTTTAATTGAAGTTTTAAAACTGGAAAACAGATACCAATATATTTATAATAAGTATATAAATAGACATAAAAGCACTGATATTATTAACTTTAACTTAGTGTGACAGACTAAGAACAAATAGTTAACAGTTTTTATATATATTAAAGGTACGATGAGTGATTAGAGACACTGTAATTTTATCTGAAAAACATACGGAAACATATGGATTAAAGAGAATTATTTATTTCCAAAATGCCATCTTTGCTGAGCTTTTCATATGGACATTCAGATAACAGCACGTCAGGTTATGAAAATCTGTATTTTTTTGTAATTTTATTTAAATTTTATTATTTTGAAGGTAGAGTTTAAAATCACCTGAATTAATTTGATTGTGTGCTAACCAAGTGTCAGTCATGTTTATATTAAAATGAGTAACTGTAAAAAAAGTTATATATGTATTATTTCAAATTTTTTATCCAATTTAATCTGCTTGGTTCAGTTCCAAAAATAAAAAAAAATCATGCGCGGTGTGCTTGACAAAATAAATATTTTTGCTTAAATATCTTAAGTCACTTACTGGTGTCATTTATACTTCTGGTTTTTTTATTTTATTTTTAGGATTCTATTCAGCATAATATATTACTATATAATACTAATATATATAATGCAGCCGCCCATACTTTTCTCATTTTTCTGCTTGTTATTTTCGAATGTCACGTCTCGAAATTCTCAAGTAGCCTCAAAACCTAAAACGTAGTGTTTAAACTCTCTTTGCTGGCAACATTATATATGTCACTTTGCAGTTGATTGTTGGCTGAAACCGTCTGTTTTGCCCATATTTTGTCGTAATTTTACGGCCATGTGTCGTTATACTCGCGTTTTATACGTTATTTCTAGTGATGTTATCAACAACGCCAAATAAAGTAAGAAATCCCAAGGGACTGGAGAATTTTGATCCCTCGGAAAGGGACGAAACAGGACATGAAAACACAACGGATGATAAGGTCAGAGGTTATGTTGGCTCTTACGATGCATCTTCTTCGTTTGGAGGGCCTTCTAGAGACGGCCGGTTTCGTCCCAGAGGAAGAGTGTCCGAATTTCGACATTCACGTGGCGGAGGGAGAGGCAGCCGAGGCCGAGGTACTTTCCCGCCGCGCGGAGATCGTGATCTCGACAATTCTTATAAATACAACGAATCGCTAAGTCATTCTAACACTGACTCTTGGCCCCAGGATAATACTGGTAATAATAAATTTTATGAGAGGTCAGATCTTGTCGTTAATTTGCCGGAGGATCCTCGGATATCAAAACTTTTGCGTCGCCTATGTGCCGAAGTAGACGTCGAGAAGTCGCTCGTAATATGTAGCAAGCTTCAAGACGCTGTTATGCTACCCGAAAACGCACGTTATATTCGAAGAGCTTATGACATTCTTGTTGAATCTTTGTTGGATGTGTTATATGATGGCCCTGGACCAGAAACTAAGGAAGGAGCAGCTGTTGTCCTGGGAAGGATTGGCTACG
Organism: Diatraea saccharalis; assembly: GCA_918026875.4. Taxonomy (NCBI): domain Eukaryota; kingdom Metazoa; phylum Arthropoda; class Insecta; order Lepidoptera; family Crambidae; genus Diatraea; species Diatraea saccharalis. The sequence continues at coordinate 15,331,314 of OU893337.1, forward strand.
TAATGGGTCCAGATTTCAAAAAGCATTTAGATTGGTTTACAACTACATATTCAGTTCACAATACATCAATCAAACATCTTGTGACTCTCTCTTTTTCAGAGACATTGCAATTGGACTACCAAACACCTAACTTGTCTGACTTTGCCGAGATGACTCTTGAAAGGCTACAGAGTGTCATAGAAGGTACAGATTCTGCTGATGTGTTTATAGCTGCAATAAATGCAATGATTATTATGTCTAACTCATATCCTGAACATTTTGCCAATCATTTTGTCGACACTGTAGATATATTAGTAGGCTGGCATGTCGATAGTGCCCAACCCAAGAAAATCAAAGATTTTGCCTTGCAATCACTGCTTAAGTTAAGTTGCCACTGGCAAGCAGATGTTGCATTCTCAGTTAATTTGCTCTATCAATTTGTTGAAGATATGGTAGCTTATTCTACTGATTTAGAAGTAAAGAATGACAAAGATTCAGAGCCATGTTCATTGCAAGATTCCATACAGAAGATCACATCATTTCTTAATGTGTTTAAGACTGTAGTGAAAAGCCTTGGTTCAATGCTAAATCCTTCAGTAACACAAACAGTCTCGTGGACTTTCTTGTCTGAGGCTTTGACTAAAATCTTACAAGTTATGGTGAAAACATTAAAAGAAGATGTTGATACTGATTTGATATTGTCAGGTAATGAAGCAATAATTTTACTGATGAAACATTTGCAATCTAAATCTATGACATGTTCTCAAGCTCTGTTTAGTCTAATATCAGTGGAGATGGATAATTACTTGTCTACAGATGACAGTGTATGTCTCAGTATTCTTAATTTAATATCAACAACAATAAAAGAGATTGCTTCCAATCTCCCAATAGAATTCATCACACAAACTATAGGACCAGACTCCCTACTGAGATCACTGCGCTACTCTGAGAATGCCCAAATCCTCCATAGCATTCTATTAGTATACAGTAACTTGTTGAATTTGAAAAACATTCCACTACTACAAGAAAGTTACAAATATGTTTTGACCGATATTCAAAATGCTTATTGTAAGATCATACCCGATGCAAAAGTTATAAATGCTGAGTACACAGAGGAAATGACAATTGATGATGCTGAAAAAAATGTTATATTCTATTTGAAGTGTTTGTCAGAACTTGCTAATGCTAGCAACTCTATAATAGGTATGTGGGCATTGCAACCTAGCATATTAGAGTTGCTTGCAATCAAAATGAGCCCCAATAACATTAATTTGATGAAAACAAAACCTGCACTACAATATTCTGTGCTGTTCTTGCTATATTCACATTCGAAGAAAAACAATCATTTCATTGCTTCCAGTGATTTAGTAACAAATCAACAACAGAGGGCTACTGATATATTTAGTTTATCTAATCTGAACTTGGGAGAAGTTTCAAGTTCTAGTCCTACCTCAGGCCATCTCGCTATAATATTGAATACTTTGAGCATGATATTAGATGAGGAGGTGCCAAAAGAAACTTTAGTACTCATTTTAAATTGGATTTCAGATATATTTAACCAGCTAGACAACTATTTACCCATTGTAAGTATGTCCAAAGGGTTTATTGTATTAATAACCAACATGTTGACATTAGCATATAGTTTTGATGATGATATTGTACTGCTAGTGATAAAGAATAGTCAATGCTTGCTAAAAAACAAGAGCTTGACATGGAACCTCATTATTCTGAAAACTATAGCATCATTGTGCCTTTTGCATGTTGACAACCAGAATAAAGTACTGGCTGATACTTGTAAAGAAGTTCTCTTTGATTTACCATGGGATGTAGTGCAGTTTGAATTGGATAAACAACTTGTTAAAGTTTTTACCAGTCGTAAAATTAGTCTTTGCATACTTAATAATGACACAAAAGTGAATTCTTTCAAAGAATATTTAATGAGAGGATCTTTTTCTATTCTGTCTATACAACATTTTAAATCCATTATGAATAACTTATTACAAATCACCTTTGATGATAAAAGTTACCTGTTCAGTGCATTCTTACTTTCCTGGCCTGTTCACAGTCAAGATATTGAAGAAAATAATTTATTGTTCTTCAGACAATGTGCAACAAATTTTTTGTCAATAATTGTGGGATGGGCATTATCAGAATTAGCTCAAACCTGTGTATCACAGAAATTAAGAACAGTATTGGGAAAACCACAGGAAACATTTATGAAAATAGAAGGAGTTTTAAAAGGGATTGCTAGAGAAATTTCATCTTTTGAAACAAAGTATATTGTTACTGAGCAACAAAAGTTGATAGACATTGTTATGGCTGAACAAATTAGAACGCGGTGGATTACTGAATTTATGATGTTTTTGGAAAAATACATATATAATGCAGCAGAAGGCACCGCTACTGTTTTACCAGCTGTAGCTAAACCTGTCAGAACATTCTTTCACACAAATTGGTCAACATGTCGTGAATGGCTTACAAGAGTCCGTCCTGCTGCTTTGGCTGTAAGTATTTATGCTGGCAACAGTGGTGCAGCTATTTATCATGCATCATTGATTTTACAAACAGCAGCAAATTCAAATACAAATATTGATATAGAAGCTATTACAATCAGTGCAGCAAAGGTCCTAATAAAAATAGGCGAGCCTGAAGTTTTACATGGCTTGTATGTATGGATCAAACAAACATTTAATAAGAGGCTTCCATGGTTGAAAGGTGCTGCTGAACAAGCTAATTCTAGACATGAATTGGCTATAGAGTTCTATAAAAAGTTACATAATGCACAATCACAAGAGGACGATAAAGAAGGTGTCAGTCAAAATGATACTAGAGCTGTAAAATTTATTGAAGAACAGGTAATGGACAGTTATAAACAAATACAAAGCTGGGAGGACATGCAAGAATGGAAAGATACTGAAAATCAACATAACTCAATTTGGACCTCTCATTCATCGCTGAAATTGTTTGAAAATGGCATTGATATGCCTGAGGAATTGGGCAATTGGGATGTTTTGAATATTGATCTCAATGAAATATCTAAGAATGCATGTTCTTATGAAGGAATATTAAACAAAATAGAATCAACTTTGGTTTTTACTGCACTTAATATGTATTATTCCGATTACACAGATAAATATGAAAAATTATTGAAACACTGTGAAACTTTACTTAATTCAAGCACAGAAGAATTTTTAAGAACAAATTCTGTGCATTTTCTTAAAGAAGTTGCTGTTTTGCAATTGGCAAATCATAGTTTGATTAAAATGATTAAAAGTGGTAAGAGTGGATCTAATCCTTTTAAACCTTCTACCATCAAAGACCTTAATTGTGGGACAGAATTTAAAAATTTGAGCCGTATATTGTGGTGGAACCAATATTTTACAAAACTTAATTTAACTGAAGAAAACCTATTTTATGCAGAATGTCTTCGACTACACATAATAAAAAGTGCTAGAAAGAATCACAATATAAAAATGGCCAAAAGGGAACTATTGAAACATTTTAAAAACAATTCTGCATTTCAGATTTGCTTAGGGAATGTTAATGATTTAGAGGATCTAAGCAATGTTCTGCTTATGTCTACGAATTCTTATGACTTTGACATATGGACTTTAAATAATGCCTCTGCTTTGGTAGAACTTTGTAAACTTACTTATGTAAAAGAAGACACGAAATTGAGAGCCATCAATTTATGTGCCAGTATATCTTTAGGATTTTCCCAAAGATTGGCAATGGGTGAGCCTAGCTATGAACTTAGAGAAAAAGGTACAAGAATGTTGTTAACTCTATCTAAATGGGTTCAAAGTGAAAGTGAGAATGTTTTAGAGCTAGACTCACCATTAATGAAACTGATATCTGCTCTTCCTGAAATTGGTCTTGTTGATAATAATATATCGGAAAACGTTATTCCTTTGTCTGACTCTGCTGTTGGGAAGTTGTTACAGTTTGGAGTTAACCAATGTCCAGGTTTAGCAAAAGCATGGGCTAACTTTGCAGCATGGTGTTTCAGATGGGGTCGAAAAATGGTTGAATTTAGTGCTAAAACACGTGAACAGCTAACAGATAAAGACAAATTACAAATAGAAAGTGTAATGATAGGATGTTCACCCCAAGATTTCGAAGCAGTTTGTGAAATATTATCCAAAACTAAAGCCACTTGTGATGATGAAGATATTGACTGGAATGAAATAAACACATCTGAAATGATAGAGAGCCAGTTACGGACTGTACCTTCGTTGAGCAATGCCTTTCCAGAACATCTCGCCCTTTTAGTGGATATTTGGAGGCAAGCTCAAAAGAGAGTCTTCTCATATTTCGAATTATCGGCTGATGCATATTTTAAATTTTTGCAATTGATATGTGCTTCGGATTATATTAATCACAGCGGTGAAAATGCGGTAGTCAATGCAACACTGCGACTTCTTCGTCTTATTGTGAAACATGCTATGGAATTACAAACAGTTCTTGAATCTGGTCTCGCGAATACCCCCACTCAGCCGTGGAAAGTTATTATACCGCAACTGTTTTCAAGATTAAACCACCCTGAAACTTATGTACGAAAGTGCGTCTCTGATTTGCTGTGCAGACTTGCTGAAGACACGCCACATCTCATAACCTTCCCGGCTGTTGTAGGTGCAGTAGAAAATGAGCAAAGTGAACTATCAGAACTCAATATGACAAAACCTACTTTGTCGAATGATGCAGAAAGTGGAGACGAAAATCTAGACTTTGATGACGCAGCTAGTGATAAAGTAGTCAATAACGAGCTGAATTCTTGTTTTTTGGATATGGTAGAAACTCTATCCAAACAAGCACCAACAACTATTCTTCAAGTAAAATTGTTAGTGAAAGAATTACAGAGAATAAATCTTCTTTGGGACGAATTATGTCTTGGTACTTTAGTACAACATCATTCTGATTTTAGTAAAAGATTATCTCAATTAGAAACAGAAATAACCAAAGTACAAAATAATGTCAACTTAAATGCTGATGAAAAAGAAAAATTAATTGCTGAGAAACATCGTATTATATTTGAACCGATAGTCTATGTACTAGAACAGTTAGATAATATTACATCAGCAAAACCAGAAACGCCACATGAAACGTCATTCCAAAGCAAATTCCAAGGTCTCATTAAAGATGTGATAGATAAATTGAAAAACCCTGCTAATCCTGAGAAACCTCATGAGTCATGGGCACCGTTAAAACAATTACAATTGAAATTGCAGCAAAAAGTTCATAAGAGAACCTCTTACATTTTGAAAATGTCAGACATAAGCCCGGTGTTAGCCGAGATGAGAAATACAGTTATTACAATGCCTGGATTGCATACGAATCAAAGAGCGGTTAGAGTCACCATTAAGTCGATCGAAAATAATGTTTCTATATTACCTACGAAAACAAGACCTAAAAAACTGGTTTTTTATGGATCAGATGGGAAAACTTATACGTATTTGTTTAAGGGTTTAGAAGATTTGCATCTAGACGAGAGAATAATGCAACTACTATCTATTACGAATACTATGTTGGCACGTGATTCCGAAAATAATGATAATCAAACATACAGAGCTCGTCATTATTCTGTCATTCCACTCGGGCCACGGTCTGGCTTGATCAGTTGGGTCGACAACGTTACACCGTTGTTTGCCCTATACAAGCGTTGGCAAAATCGCGAAGCAGCTATACTTTCCGCCAAAACTAACAAAACAGTGAATGTCCTGCGACCTTCAGAGTTGTTTTACAACAAATTAAACCCGCTATTGAAGGAAGCGGGGATATCGACAGATAATAGAAAAGAGTGGCCTGTTGCGATACTGAAACAGGTGCTGCAGGAGCTGTCTGCTGAGACGCCGCGCGACTTACTATCCCGAGAGTTGTGGTGCAGTAGTGTGACACCGGAGCAGTGGTGGCAAATGACGCGTCGCTACAGTTATTCCGTGGCAGTGATGAGTACTATCGGCTATATTATCGGCCTGGGTGACAGGCACTTGGATAATGTGTTAGTGGACTTGACCTCGGGTGAAGTTGTGCATATAGACTATAACGTGTGTTTCGAAAAGGGGAAGACGCTGCGAGTGCCGGAGAAGGTGCCCTTCCGGATGACTCCAAACTTGTTGACAGCACTCGGCGTGACTGGCGTTGAGGTAAGTAAATACTATAATTTCTTTTTACACTGCTTTCACATATGGGCGTTTTAGGGTACTGTATCGCTTCTAAATTGCATCCATCCATCCATACATATGATAGACGCTCGCAGCTTGGTAACCAATAACCATACATTGGAGGTATAAAATGCCTAAAGGGCACATGCCCTGAGTGTCGATTAGATAACTTTTATTTTGTCTGCTTTTAAATTAATATTATATTAGACAGTCAAAAGTATGTATGTAAATATTTTAATAATTTTAAATGCCTATGTATGCAGGGGCTCATTTACCTAAGGGCTTAACGTATATATTTATGATTATGTGGTTATCTCCAAGATAATGAGGTACCTGTGGTTACATATTATTGTACTTTATTATTGTACGTTTGTTCAAATTATTGTATACTTATTTTTGTAGTTTGCACGTTTTCATATCTATGGTAATTTGGATGGTAACATTTTGTGACAACTTGGAGTGTATACATATATATGACCTTGACTGTACTTATTTTTATTATATTTTGTTGTTCCTGTCATACATTTATATAGGTCAGTTATTATGCTCGTATATTATATATCGACGCTACTATATTATACTTTTGATAAATAAATGTGACGTTATCAGCATATGTTGATATGGACTTATTGGTGTTCCCATAATCTTCATACAATTATTCATAATTACCTATCTAGCCGTATACAAATCTTGTATGTAATGCGCATAATGAAAAAAAAATTTTGAATGTCATATTGAAAAATTAAGTTATTGTTCCCAGTTACATAGAAGGCATAAGTTTCAATAAGTACATCATGACTCCCTCAATACGGATATCAAATAGAATACTATAGGTACACTATGACAAATTACAAATCCAAGATGGTCGCCATCATAAAAGTGCGAAATTATATAATAGGTACAGACAGTCACATGTCGGGTTACCACAATCTAACACTGAAATAATTATTCAAATCGGATGAGTAGTTCCTGAGATTAGGGCGTTCAAGCAAGCAAGCAAATAAGCAAACAAACTCTTCAGCATTATAATATTAGTATAGAGTAGCCATTGAAAGCGTGAAGTAATTTGAACTTATATTATTATACGGTAAGTTAGATTTAAATCGGTGTAGCAGTTTCAAATTAAGAGGGGGGGGGGGGAATAAAAGTGGGGATGACCAATGTTATAGCTATTTTAATAGAATTGAGTCCCATCTTAGAAACTAGATCTGAAATACCTAAGATAAATACCTAATTATATAACTATGAAATACTTATACGAAAGTAGAAAAACTAAAAGAACTAGAAAAAGATAATACCATATTAGCTGAATTGCAGCTTGCAAGAAAATTAATCAAAAATGAAGGACTCTAAACAAACAAGAAAAAATAAATAAATTGCTAATTTATGATTTTTCGTGTATTGTTAAAGAATGAAAATTCTCGAAGATTAATTTTTGTATACGCTGTTTTGATGGTCAGTTTTATTACTTTTATAGTTATTGAGTAAATGGTGGGTTTTATATGAAAAATAATTATATATTATTAACGCAAGATTGATAAAAATACAATAGAGTTTTTAAGCTTTTTACTTTTTTTTATTATAATCTGTCGGGGGTCTTTTAAATTTTTAATTTGACTATTTTAATTATGAAGTGTGTCGGTTTACGGTTTCGCGTTCATAATTACAATTAGTTTGCACGTTTGATCTGCGATTGTTAAGATTAAGCGACTTTTGCAAGGGTCGGTAGTCGGATGGGTGATCTTTTTTTTTATTTTGCTGAGCTGGGTGGAATGAAACAGGCATTTACCAAGATTAAACGAAGTTCCTAAAGGCCAGTAATGGGACGGGTGATCAACTTCTTTTATTTGACTGAATAGGGTGGGACAGGCACTGCCGGAAGTGGCCGGGTTTGCTCTCTTCTGTTCTTCCATTAGTACTAACTATCAAACGCTCTAGCGCTTGATCTGCTATTGCGAAGATTAAGCGACGTTCGCAAAAGCAATTTAGCTGAACTGAAGGGGTGGTGGTGGGGCGGAGCGGGGCATGGCGAGTATTTACTCTCTTTTTAACGCATACTTGTTTAGTAACGTGTAAAAAAATTTCGTCACCCATCCGATTACTGACTTTTGCAAACGTTGCTTATCCTCTACAATCGCTGATCAAACTTGTTAACTACTTCAGCATCAAGTCAATCCACCCAGCATTTCTGACTGGACCCACGTGTGGTGGTGCTAAAGCACAAATATTCTCAATAGATGAAATTATTCCAACCAGCATTTCTCGTAGCATTCAGCTCACCAATTAGGATTGGTAGTGTTAAAACACATATTATTGATCGTTGATTTAAATGCATCCAGAATTCCGCACTGGGCCCACATAAAGGTGCCAGTGCGGATTGGTGGTGCTAAAGCATATATATTTCAATTAATGATTAATCTACCAAGTAATCCGTACTGGGCACGCGCCCAGTACGGATTACTAGGTCGTCCTAAATCGCTATACTAAAAAAATTGACCTCCCATCCAATTGCCGGCCTTTGCAATCGTCGCTTAACCTCCTCAATCACAGATCAAACGAGCTATCCGGCACCATCGAGCTTTTTATTTGTTTATATACGGATATTGCCGTATTTTTTTGTAAAATTCAATATATTTTGATGATATGGTAAGTTTGAGCAAATGAATCGTTCCTCGATATTATTGAACAGAAAATCAAAAGCAGATCGAGCGTTCTACCACCTTCATACATTTAAAGTGATACCGCAGACCATGAGATTTGTGACCGATATTGACAGATAGTACAATCTCATGAGCAAACACTTGAGTTTTTCCATATATTTTATAAGTGCATGCGATTCGTGTGATATCGTTCATTGATATCGAATAACATCGCATCTAGCCATGAGAAAAGAACCTTAGGTTACTTTCCATTCGCATAAAGCCGCGGGCACAACTAGTTTAATATAATTCTAATTTACTACTTTTCCAAACAGGAAACAGTCCATGTTTCCTATGGATGACGAAAATATTTTGAAATCGTCGACGAAAAATATGGCACGTATATTTTTTAATTAATATTTATAATTGTATTGATATATTGTCATCGCTATTTATATTTATAGCCTATGATTTGGCTAAACTTGTTTCTTTTAATTTTTGTCCGATCTTAGCAGTCGTGTTTTTAATTTTTAAATAATTATTTCTATTTAATATTAATTAATTAAGCTAGTTTCACTGATACTCTATGTATTTTGTGGTAACTTAGGATGATGTTTCTAATGATACCCTATACATTCATATCCGTTATATCTTTCAAAAGTTATGGTGCAATAAAAATACTCACATACATACATTAATTCTAAAAACAATAGACTCCTTTTCGAGAGCAGTCGTGTTAAAATATTCGGGAATCGATAATGAATCTCACCATAGAAATACTAAAATAAATACAAAAATTGGGAAAAGTATCAAAATAGCTTGAACGTGGTTTCAACACAGTATTGTGAACTCGTGACCTTGAACAAGTTCTCGAGAACTCAAATCACAGAGTGAAAATTTGTTTAAATGTAGTTTTGAATTCATGTGCAGTTTACTAAGTTTGAAAGCTGGTTCCCTATAATAAAACTTTCTAAGTGGAAAAGTGTTACAAACTACATATTGAAACATAGTTTATAACAGATTGGTTTTATAATGTATAATTTGATGTAGGAAATAAATAATATACTCTATGGGAGTGAAATAAATAAAAAACACAATTTAGGGCTTATTCTGTTTATCCACTTTAAGGTGGATACTCGGAACTCGTCTATCCGCCCTGAAGGGGGGGATAGATGGAAGTCACTTGAATGTTCTTCCGATTTTTTACCCTAAGTACAGTGGAACAAAATTCTCTACTACACAAAAGCTTCTATCGTGTATTTGTAAAAAAATCACATTTTCATGAAACAAAATAAATCATTTCATTTTTTTGATGGTAGGTACCAAGTATCTTGGGCTGGCTTTATACGTTTTTTTAAATGACTACACAGGCGGGGGAGAAAATCGGAAGTAAAATTATGATGCGGATTCCTGTTATCCACTCCATTCAGGGTGGATAGATAAACACGCATTTCCGAGTATTCACCTTAGGATGGCTGTTTTAGGGTGGATAAACGGAATAAGTCTATTAGTAATACTGTGTATTTGACAGCAAAATCAACATATTGATGCTAAATTTAAGCAATACACTTGATATCAAATTATCTTTATAATGAACATTCAATTTATTTATCACTTTAAACGTGAATTTTAGTAATGATTCGTTCATACAATTTCGAAAGGGGTCCTTGTTGTTGAATGTAAAATAAACATGTGATTTGGTCTTATAAATGTTCTAAGTCAGCTAATATTCTATCTGTATACCTCATTTCACCAAAATCCGTTCAGTAGTTTCGGCGTGATTGTCGCACAAACATCCAAACAGCGAAAATTTCACATTTATAATATTAATAGGATTTCTATGACCTATCTTGCCACAGTAAGAGCAAGTCCTTTTAGATGAAATTAAGATTGATCGTGAGAAGTTCCTTGTTCATGGTTTGGTGGCATTCAGAAAATGTTCCAATCTATGTGGTCTTTTGATAGTTCAGGAGCTGAGACGACCCGTTCTTGTGGCATAGGACATAAAATATCTTTTGATTCATCTGCTACAAACTCGCGAATCTTTTTATACAAATATTTTTGTCTTTCAAATGAAAGCCCTTCGCTTGTGATGATGTTTGTTAGACCATCGATAGCGGACGTGTCTTTGAAAACGACCATAATCAGACATCTGATATACTGTTACTGCGGCTTCACACATCTTTTATTGAGTTGGCGACAGGACGTCGGAATTTCTTAATACAAATCCCGAAATATTAATCTGGTGCGAATTTGGTGTGCACGACATGCAAGAATGACAACTGAAATGTTCTGTGTTTACCTTTAAGAACTTTCCAAACAGCATATTGCATTAAATAGTTTTTATTTGGCCCTGCGCAATTATCCGTATGTCAATTTACGTGTCTCTCCTAAACCGAAATTGTAAAAAAAAGTTGTGCCAACTAAGCCCTTTCATTTGATACTCAATACGGAATTGTTTTGCGATGTTTTGTTTTACTTTTCGCTTCGCCATCTATCGGATGGGGTGCGTACTATGTAGTGTGGTGAAGCTTCAAAAGGGAATGATTAAATATCCGACAAGTTGCACAGTATGCTATACGTGGCGCCACTGCCTAATATTAATATTTTAGTGTGGGAGAGTTTCGATAGATTTATACAAATTTAAATTGCAATTTCTTTATTCTGAAATAAATTATGTTTTCCGTAAACTAATAAGAATTTTATAATAAAATTTATCATCACATTCTTCTCCATATCATCTATTCTAATAATATAAAACCGAAGATTTTGTTTGTTTGAACGCGCTAATCTCAGGAACTACAGGTTCGAATTGAAAAATTCTTTTTGTGTTGAATATACCATTTATCGAGGAAGGCTTTAGGCTATATAACATCACGCTGCAACTATTAGGAGCGAAGAAATAATGGAAAACGCGGACGAAGTCGCTGGCGGTTACTAGTAAAATATATAGTCGCCGTACCTGCTTATTTTTTAATTAAATTTTTTTTTTGGGTATTTTTCGTATTTATAGACCACCGTCTTCCTGGTACATTCATGGACAGGGCAGTTTGTTTCCGCTTTTATTTGGTCTGCCCGTCTCATCGGCGACCTACTGCGCGTTTAAGTACCTTCAAATTTTCCTTGTACTATCAGACGTTCCACGGAGTCATTGCTACGTCATGATCATGGGTTGTGATACATGGACAAACAAAGCTAGAATTCGTGCTTGTAATATAAAATACATGACCCGTCTGATGCAGAGCTCGTTTAGATGCATTTGTACGGAACTCTGTCCTTTGTAAAATATCTTTTCAATACAAATAAATAGGTATATATTATATATATATATATTACACAGCATCACATATTTTCCTTATATCTCAAATAAGTAGATTTACATATACAAAAGTTAGTTTTTTAGAATAACCCAACCGTTCATCGTGAGCGGGACCTCGAAAATGGTGCCGAAAACAGTACGTAAGCCATTCACCCTACGTAGTCTAGCCATAGCGATAGCTATAAGAACATTTTAATATTAAAGGAATGGTTTTGATTATTTTCCTTTTGGAAATTATAAGTTTGTCTAAAATATGATCAAAATAAGTTTAATTTAGACCAACAAAGCTAAATCGAAAAGTGAAATCAACCAAAACTTATAGTTAAATGAATATGTTAATAATAAAAAAACGTAAATAATTGATGTTACATATTCATAGTTAAAATGAATAAAACCTTATACCAAGTAATCGCAAGGACTGTACTGTAGCTATGAGTCAGGTGGTTGCAGCGCTAACGTCTGAAAGAGGTAAGTAGTATGTGTAATGAAATCAAAAATGTAATTCGTCCATGACTTGTTTTATTATTGTTGACTATGTTATTATAAATATGATAGCTGACAGCTTTCACATTTTTCTAAATAGGTAGATTTAATAAATTAAAGACTGATGTCATCTACATACATACCATTATACGTAGTTTTCAATTCAACTTTATATTTTATCACTTTAATAACTAACAATACCAAATGGAAAATTGAAATGAAAGTATCATTTTTCATATTAGACATATTATATTACATAGAACATTTTAGTTATTAATATTTTTTAAACATCACGATTTATTTGACAGATAGGTAATCTCTTTTATATTAATTTTTTTATTACGCCGGAAACTAATTAAAATCTGTCTATAATAATTCAACAATTAAGCTTTAAAAATTTGAGCGTAATTCGTAACAGGTACCTAAACGCGAGGGGTACTACTAGTCACTAAAAATTTTAAATGCTAAAAGCGTTTCACGTTTCCCACAAAACGTCTTGTCGTTAAAATTTACACTGCATCCGGTCGGGGGGGTCGATGGACCGGCGTGGGACCGTCGGGAGCGTACGATGGGTTGGAATCACCACTTTCCGCGTCCACGAAGCCGGCGTTCTCTATTATGCGGCATCTGAAAGTATCCGATTCACGTTCCACGTACAACATCCTGGCAGGACGTCCACCGAGGCTGGACAGAGCGCTCGGGGCGCTGGATCTAGTGATGGAGCCTTCACGGAGAGCCACCGACCCTCTTTTCCTCTCTGGCGCAGGTGAACCTCTATATTCTGACGTATCTGGTCTTTTACACCGAAGTAGTTTTGCAAAGGCGGCACGAAAGCCGGCGTTCTTCCAGGCATAGATGAGGGGGTTGATGCCCGAATTCGACATGGCGAGAGATGAGGTGACGCGGTAGGCGATAGGGTTGTGGAGAGGTCGCATGGGTAGAGTTTGCGCGCACCCCACCACTACGAACGGCATCCAGCATATTGAGAACGAACCGAGCACTAGTAACACCACCTTGAAAAAATAGTTACAATAATCAAAAGCTGTTCAATTATCACTGAGTAATTATAGTTATTTAAAATGCGAGAAATATTAATGTTAGGAGTTACGTTTTAACTTTTACAGAAAACAAGTAGCTACAATGGAATAACGTTAATTGATATACATCACAGAACAGATAAAAAGGTTAGAATGATAACGTACTAACATTAGTACTAGGACCGCGCGTGCCAGATATCACACAGACATAAAACTTCACCTATTCAGCTCACAAAGAGAGCGATGCTTCCATTGGCTACAAAAGTTTCAGCAAAATTAGTATATACTAGCCTATTAATACATGTGATTTTGCAGTAATACACAAAATGTATGGCTAGCTATAATAAAAATTTGCACAATTACTTTTGTTAGTTCTAAATATTATATTTTGTGCGCAGATATATAAATTAGTTAATGTGTAAACATTTGTAATACATGTTTCATTACATAAAAATGTTATTGCACGACGTATCTGCATTAAAACAATTTTTCAAAATATAATGCAAAGAATTTTACGCTTCTGTCAACACTGAAATAGTGAAGGGCCCTGTGATTCACAATTTGATATCGATAATCAGAAAATCATTGATATATTGGGTGAATATAATAAAATAATTTATTAATTTATCATTTCGCATATTCACTAAAAAAATTCAATGAAAATAAATACCATATGTATGTAATCACGTAACAATAATTGTAATCAACTTTCACTTGAAACGGCTCGATCAATTAGACCAATTCCTATCTTGCTAAAGTAGCAATGTAACTGCGATTTTTGTCAGTTTTAATCAGAAGTAGGCTGCAACGGGGTCACATATCAAGAGCAGGTGACAGTGATGATAATTTGGCCCTTTGGGGGCTAGATTTTTATAATTTGAATTAGCCTTTTTTCTATTATATAGTCATAGTTTTATTTTTTGATACCTAGCTAATTTTTTTTGTATATTTAATGATCCAAATTTTTTTTTACTAACTAGGTATTATATGAAGCACGATATATTAAGAATGGAAAATAATAACAAAGATGTCTCATTGAAACTATATTTCAATAATATCCCAATATAACATTTAATTTGACAATATAATCAGAAAATTAGATGTAATACATAATATTTCATTATAAATTTGTAGGTAATTTATCATATTAATATTAATGAAATCATTTACAGAAAAATATGTTGAACAAAATGTAACTTGTTTTAGAAGGAAACCATTAACCATTTCTATCACGCGTCAATCCACTTTTCTTTTATGACGGGGTTTCTAGGAAAACTGAAACATACAATACAAAACTCTTTATTGTTCACATTACACAATGAATTACAAATTTAATAGTAAATTAACACTATTATGTAGCAAAAACATACAAATCTCTAAAAAATTTCTGTTAACTATTTATCTTAATAGATTTAATGTTATAATTGCATGTAAATTGATTGCCATTCATAATATTAGGGTTAAGTACTATCGATAGCATTTTATCGATATCTGCAAGCACTATGTTAACAACTGACACAATCTCACGGAAAAAAATATGTGATTATATCTCGATATACTGTTATATAACATATATTTGTTACTTACCGATGAAATGAAATTTCTCCTTTTTTCAGAATTACATTTTCATTACGCAAACGACTCGTAATAACGGCACTATTCGGCATATTTTCGTATTTTTCGACGCACCATAGACCACTATGACATTGTGCAAATAATAAACTGGAAATTTGAGTAACATGACGTTCATATGACCGTTTTGGGCATATGGATGGTCGCACAACCCCGCCCACTTAATCGTTCTACCTTTTTATCTGTTCTGTGATATACATACTTAATTGTTCCTTTAACGTTGTTAAGACATTCGTAATTACTGCTATAAAAGCCTCCAAATTTTCAATGAATTCTTTTGCGCTTGACAATAATCTTGAAATTTGAATTATATTTTAGAATTTTTATATTTTTGTGACATAAGTATTGCTAATCAAAGATTTGAATATTTGAATATTAGGAAGTTATTACGTTCATATCAGAATACATAGGTTTTAGGGCTGAGGTCAAGTCTAAATAGAATATGGTGAAAAACCATTATATTTAAGAAAAACTGTGTATATGAATCAGTTTACCTGTATGCTCTTCCAGTCATTACCGCCGGTTGGGCAGCAGGTGTTGGCACGCATGCGGCGCGCGTGGCATGTGGCCTCGCGCCATATCCGCCAGTACAGGATGAACATCACCATCCAGATGAGCGAGAACATCGGTGCTAGGATACTAGTCGTGTATCTTTTAGGCACCACCTGGAAATTCAATATTAGACTTTAAAGAAAGGTGGATATAGTATTCACCTTTGATTTTGTTATAAATTTTACATGATACAGTGAACGTTTGCTTACATGCATTTACTATTTGGGAATCTAAAATAACATCATTCGCATACTAGTTTTGTACGCTGAGTTTCCGTAGAAAAAGCGGACTTAACTTTGTCTCATTATGTGATATACAAATCTTTTCACAGCACTGAAAATTTTAACTATATTGCGTTTGTGTGTGTTTTGGTGTCAATTAAAATATTCAATAATATTTACATTTTTCAATCTTATACATGGTATAGGAAGTCTGTCGTTAAGTAATTAGGACGTTCCACAGTTAGTGAATTATACATGAAGCTGATGTATTCATTAATAAGGTCGGTGGTGACATAAATAAAAGATATCACTGATTGACTGGTGTGAAAAATCTAAATTAAATCAGCATAGACGAGACGAGTAGTTACGTAGTAAGGTCCAAAGTTTCCGGCGTGGTTTAGAAAAACAAAAGGAAATTCGGAATAACTAATTTTATTTTTCAATATATTCTCGCTTTAATTCAATACACTTTTACAGCGCTGTATTAGAATTTTTATACCGTCATTAAAATAGTCTGGATTTTTGTCTTCAAAATACTTCTTAATACTTTACTAATTAATCGCTTAATAACCGCTGACCGTGTAACAATTTTCCCCGAAGTTTTTCTTTTATAGTATCACGTAGTTTATGTAATAGTAAGGCATGGTAATCGCCTGTAACGCTTGTGTTATGTTCTTTAAAATCTACAAATAAAATAACTTAGAATCCCAAAAGATTGTAGCCATAACTTATTTTTGGATTGCGTCATCTTCTTTCTTATATCTTTTTCGGACGCGGTGAGCCCGGGCGATGCTATTCAAATTGACTCCTTCTTGGACAGAGGATCATGGTACAGTACCATCGTTTCATTACCCGTAACAATTGAATTGAAACCCTTTTTCAATCGGCCTTCACAGAGAAATAAAAAATAATTTACAACACATTACTCGTTATTGTTTTTGAACAGCGAAAAGAGGTTTGGGGACTCACCTTGCATTGATTTTTTTCATACCTATTTTACTATTCTCACTATTTCAATTAAATAAATGGTTTATTTATATTTAATATCTATAGTAAGATAAGACAGACATTTTTGGATTTACTACGTACATACCATCTTGTAATGCCACACCAGCCTATCATTAAACTGTTATGTTATTATCTTACTAGCTTTCGCCAGCGGCTTTGCCCGCGTGGACCCTAGGGAAATGTTTAGTGAGATAAAAAGTATCCTATTATCTAAGTCAGCTAATACCCTATCTGTATACCAAATTTTATCAAAATCCGTTCAGTAGTTTCGGCGTGATTGACGGACAAACATCCAAACATCCAAACAAAGAAACTTTCACATTTATGATATTAATAGGATAATAGGATTAATAGGATTTATGTATAATAGTTATGAGTATTATGTAGGTAGTTACCGTACGGTGAATTTTAGTCTTACCATATTCATCTCGCATGGGATGCCATCGTACCAATCGTTCCAGAATATTGGTATGCAGCTGATGCAGACGGCCACCGACCACGTGGTACTCATCAGGACTCGAGTCACCACCTTAGTCATATAACGGCTGTAGTGCAGCGGGTGCACTATCGCTATGTACCTGAACAGACACCCCATCAACTTCATTAATTAAAATTATTTGTGAAAGACAAATACGTGAGTGATCGCATATGTGTACTTTTTACTTTTGGATGTACGAATCCCTAAAAAGAAATTAATCTCAAAATGTATTCTCTGATTATGTTAAAAGTTAACGTAGTTATTATACATTCAGTCATTTTAACCTAAATAGTGAACGATTGTAAGAAAGTCTTCCATTAGATGCTTTAAGTTCTTGTCTCGAACAATTTCTCTATAAAATATCCATTTGCATACATAGATCTTATTTTTTGCACTATATTCTCACTAGATTTAATAGATATTCAGCCTTTATTAAGTGTACGGAAGAGTCATATCAATTTTAAGCTGTCAAATTTTTTTCTCAAAAGCAAATATGTTGGTTGCAATCGTTCTGACGGATTGTTATGAACGCTAATAATAGTTATTGATGTTTCAGTCCATTGCTTTTAACAGTCTTACTGCAAGAATAAGCCTTATAAGTTTCAATGAAGCTTCAGAAATGATCGATGTTTCTGTGATCTAAGTAAATATTTTTCGCAAAATAATTTTACGTTAAGTAATTGTCTGCTTTCATTCATATTCCCTGTAGTTTGTAAACCCTATGAATATTTGACTATTCTAGAAGCGAGCGGTGATGGATTTTTTACTACAATTCATCGTGTTATTCTAATTAAAGCCATGGTAACGTTGTTTATTGACTTCTGAATTAGAAATGGCGGCATTATAATACATATTATGTTTGTAATAAGTATATTTTTATTGACCTCTTTGAGGTACAATCGTCATGACGGTATTGGTGTATTACTTTTTACGCGACTACGGTGAAGCCAAAAGGAGAGTTATGATTTTAGTCGGTATGAATGTATGTATCTGATTAACTTTGAAACTACTCATCATAACTGGACAAATGAGGTATCATTAGAAGCGTCTTAGTTGTCCGCCTGCTATAGGCTATGTGACGTTACAATAAATTGTTAAAAGCGCCCTCTAGAGATAATAAAGTAAGAAACAAAAATGTAATTTATTATTTTATCATTCCGTGTAGGGTATCAGATGAAAAGGCTTAATTAGCACATTTCGAATATGTATACATTTCAAATATATTGATAGCTTTCGCTTGCGATTTTGCATACATAAACTAGAAAATTAATAAAAAAAATTTTTTTTTCAAATACTAAACCAGATTACAGCTAAATCACGCTCTAAAAGTTTGAAACAAGAAATTTATTTTACAGCGATAGCTATATCATAATAGCTTAAATGGCGTGATTTCTAATTTAGTGATTACAATAGCGTGTGTTTTAAGATTACAAGAGTTCAACTCACCTGTCTACAGCTATGGCTATAATGTTGTAAATAGACGCCAGACATGCTAATATTATTAGTATGAATCGCATGAGGCAAGACCACTTTATTCTTCCGAATTCACTGTCTAAATAGAAAACGAGATGGTAGGGCAGGGTGAGGCCCACCATCAAGTCTGATATGGCCAGGTTGAGGACGAACTGATTGGAGACGAGCGAGGAAAGCCGCCTGCTCAGCGTAACCGCGAGGATGGTGAGCGTGTTGCCGCTCACGATGAGTACCATGAGCGCGCCGTCAATGATGCTCCACGCCCAGTAGTTGTACAGGTCCGGTGTCGCCCTCTCCTCGGTCTCGTTCCACCCCCACGCGCTATCATTCCCGAGTGCAAAGTCCATACCATCGCTGGCCGCGGTCGCCAGCGCCCCCCACTCGGTACTGTTCGACGTCGTGGTCGAATCTCACCAGCACATCGCCTTAACTGTTAACGTCACTTCTCACCCGCGTTATTTTTTCATCGGCACATGAAGTGTTTGTCTCGTCGTAAACATTTTCGCACATCATTTGTCACTTTTCAGTTCTTCTGATCAGGTCTGCAATCAAAAGTGTATTAATTAAAAACGCACCTCTAAATTAATCGTCAACTAAAGGTGCTCGAGTTTTATGAATTTAAGTAGTAGCATGTCGGGTGAGCGTGTTGAAAGGGGAAAGTTGCGAATGAATATGCAAGGGCTCGTGGTCCCCACAAATTACTTGGCAGCGTGACATTCCCCCAGTCTCCGGGGCGTTGGCGTCTCTAAATCGCATTATGAACTTTTTCAAGGGATCCACTGTTTACTCTCTCACGTCGGCTATCACTGATGAATTATTTATACACCGCAATATGAGACGGTTCCGTTCCGTTTGTAGCTTAATCGATAGTTTTGTTACTACACCAATCATTTGAAGAGAATGTAAGCTTCGTGCAAGTTTTTAACAAAATATTTATTTTTAAGTTTTCGTCGTTTATTTTTAAATTTTAGTGCGTTGCTTATTGGTATATTTAACTTGGTGCCTAAACTTAAATCTACTTCGAACGAAAAATACGAGACGACGAATTTGATTATAGTCCTACACTGTCGGCGGCTCATTGAAATTCCAACAGATGCAAATTAAAGACAAAACAGACTTTGTTAGTTTCAATTTCAACAGCAGCTGCCTTAATCCCGAATGGTTGTTATGAAATAATGTCGGTATGATATATTTATTGTAGCACTTCAGAAAACCGTTAATATCCATAAACAGCGTTTCTACGTTTATTATTAAAAGGTCATTGAATAATAAGCGAACGTTTTTACTACACTGAAATCCATAAAAAGATAATTTCAAGTAATATTGACCAAATAATAATTAAGATAAGCAAATGCGCGTATGCAAACGAAGCGGAAATATATTATGCTTTTATGAGCGTCGCATACTGGAAGTTTTCGGTAGGTTTTTTGAGGTTGCAAGTTCATCGTCCTATCTTGTTTTGCCGTATTCATCGAAGGCTTCCGAATTGAATGTATTTGTGCTGATGGAGTATTTATGTTTCACGGCTGGTGAATAAATTGCTGACAGGAAATTAAATCTTTAGGAAAATCGAGTTCTGCCGATAGCTATACGCGTGTGGTTCAGTTTTCATCCGTTACATTTGCGACAGTATTGATGGATGATCTAAACTTTGTATAATATGATTACGTTCAAAAAATATCATGTGTGAAACATAGGTACAAAACGGATACGATTGTGCTTTTAGTTATTTTGGCGTAACAGTCGTTTGACAAAGTTGCTAAATTAGACGATCGCACTATAGATTTTGTTGTAGTTGTAGGTACGGTAATTGCAGAAGTAGCTTTCTGAGCCACAACACGTAGCATCTTATCGGTTTAGATTTGAGCGTTAAATTATTTATGAGGTATCTGGTAACTCTCGTCGGTGATACTCGAGATTTCACCATAAAACGTTTATGCGTGTGCATTTAAACTATTTTCACGTTTATTTATAGAGTTACGAAAATCTGTTAAAGTTACGGAGAAAACGAGTCGAAATTGCTATAAGTATTAGTTAATGAGACAGACGATGGCGTGACGCGTAGCGGAGCATCAATAAATATTTTAGTTAATTAATAATTTTTGTATACATTACTACTTAAAAATATATAATTAAATACTTTATTTTCGTTTTTGCAATGAGATCCTGGTGTCTTGTGGCAATGCTTATAAATGTCAACTAGTCTGTTTTTTGGACCATGCCAAGGCTTCGCTACAAAGATGGTGGCTGGGGAGCCGACACGTCTACGATGACGACTCATTAAGATGCGAAACTATCGATACGCACAAAGTTACATGATTGTTGTAGGTATTACCGATTAAACGAGATTTAGTATTGGCCCTGTTCAAGTCATTTTAAATTCATTTATTTGTACGCTAGTCATGTTATAGTTTTGCTAATGAGCGTAGTTTAGAATTTACAATTACATTTTATAGCGATTCTTTAATACTAACACATATTCCTTCTAAATACGAGGAAATTTATAATAGAAAATCATGTTTTTTCATAGACAATGAGATTTTCGAATGTTATTTATGGCACATCTACGCGGTTTGTTTTGCTATTTAATATACATTAATATATGATATGAGTCATATATTTATTTTTCTATCTATATCTTCACATCGGTTCGCTTGAGGGGTCAGCAGGGAGAACTGAGTGCCACGGTTTTTACAAAAGTTTTTCGTTTGCTTGACACACTCATTCCTGTTTTGTAATAAATGCTACACATTTTTATTTATGATGAATTTGAGCGGGAAAGCTATTCCACCGGTTTCTACATCCTTCCACGTACGCTTTGTATATAAGTATGCACTTTTAAGCTGATACCATGTTTCAGGTACACTTTTTCATCGCTATACATAATTCCAATATTCCGTTAGAGCAAGGTCTATGTGTGTTTTTGTTCATTTGCCTTAATTATTTGACCTTACTTTGTTTAGCACCATTGACGCACGTGAGATAAATTCGCAATGGGTTATACAGGCGTTAGCTTAAAGTTGCCTTTTGACCGCAGGTTGGGTCGGTGAGTGGGAATGCGAATAACTCTCGTTGGACGGGAGCAGGCTACACTGCTTCCTGTTACCGGTCAATGGTCTTAATCGGCTGTCCGTTCCTTTGATTAAAACTCGTTGTTAATTTATTTTCATGATAGAATAATGCAACTTTGTCACATCCAGATTCGATTTGAAAGTAGTGTTATTGCAATAGCGACGCTTGTTGCTTTCGGTAGTTGATTTCATAATATGTTAAACTATCGGATTTTTGATAGAATCGATCGATGATATTAGAGTATCTATGATATGTATTGGAATGACTACGATGACAGCTACCTGCTACTACGTTACGTATATCAATTGAAATATGGTTCTCAAACAAACAGAAGTATGATATAATATATCGACAATATAGATGTTACATCGGTGCTAACCATTGTGACTGACCACTCGATGTTCCATTATATTAAAATATTGTTTTGATGTGTATGTTTATGGGTCATTCTAAAATCATGTCCCGAAAACAAAATAGTTTCTTTACGAGGAGATAATATTTTGAAAAATAAGATATCAGTTAGACCGTAATGATTTTTATGGTTTAATTTCTAATTATTATAAAAAGGAAGCTTTCGAGTTCATAAATTAGTTGTTAAATTACAACCATGTTACTGTTCCTACAACTCTGTTATATTTATGTCCCTATTTTTAAAATACTTATATCAGATATATGTACTTCTTTTATTTACGAACAGTTATTTAATTATGTATATTACATTATATCATTAAATTTAAACAATTAAAGGTAAAAATTGTTTCATATATAACATTGAGAAACAGAGTATCAATAATTTTAATTATTATTTGTAATTATAAAATTATACTATGATTTACTATGTTAAACGTGAGAGTAAAGACTTAATTAATATTAATTCTGATGAAGAATAGAAAATAAATATTTTAGTTGTTCAAATAATAATAAATAAATGGTGGTAACAGAGTTGATATTTTTTTCCCCCCAGTAAATTATCTAAAAATTAAAAAAATGAGACGAATGATCGTGCATAGCTTCGAAAGTGCGATTTGTAAAGTTAAAGTAAAATAATGAATATGTTTACACCTGAATTAAACATTTCTTTTTCTTTTAGATTTAGTTTCATATTTAAATTTAGATTAAGTTTCATATTTAATCTAATATTTTATTTTATTTAAGATTCAGTCATATTTAATTTTACGATATTTCTCGTTTCTCGTGATCGCGTGCAGCCTCTATATAACATATGAAGTCATTATTCAGCGAAACGTTTTTAATTGCAAAGTAACGAATATTCTAATTTAGACTTGTGATATTATGATTGACGTACGCGACAAACGACACGATCTTATATTTTACGTATAAATATGAAGTTTATTTTTATTGTTTGCCTACATTCGATTCGATTTGCTTGACATTAATAAAAATACACCCAATTATTTATACTGTATTGTTAGTTCGTTCAAACAAATAATAAAGTCATTCCTTTTTATAACATTAGTATAGAAAGTAGGTCTAATAGTTTTGAGTTTATGCACTATAAACAAACAAAAAAAGAAATGTTTCTTCTTTATATGTATTAATATAAACGTAATTATGTTATAATATGTGTCTTTGATTACTAAATAATCAATCATACGTTAAATTTCGTGTTACAACCGCAGTAATAACTCAGTATCGATCGACGCAAACATTGAAGGACCTTGCGTTGTCCCAATAAAATACACAATACGTGTTCTACTATCGATATTGATATTTTTTTCTTTTAAAAAAGTTTTCGTTATTGCCCCTGGGTTCAATTATATTTATCGTTGAAAGTATCAAGTCTTATTTAAAAAAAAAGCCGCTGAATTTCATGGAGAAAATCAACATACCGCTTTATTACTAATGGAATTGAAATAGCATCGTTCTGTTACAATAAATTCCTTTTACTTTTTTCCGAACTTCCCGGGTGTTTGTTGTTTTCGTAACAAATTATGCTCTTAAGATGGCGCATAAACGAATCGCTATAAGCACATCAACAAAATTGCTGATGACAAATTTACCGTGGACAAAAGGAATAAAGTCCAAATTAAATAGAATAAGTAAAATGACAACACAGCGGTTTGTATATGAAATTTTTTGAAGAAATGAAAAGAGACCTCTAAAATTGAAACATCTTCAATTTCTGTTTTTAATTACTCTTTTTAGATAGAGAATAGATTAATATATGAGTCACTTTGCAGGTGAAGCCTTATACTGAGTGAATTTACAGTCAAAAATTTAATTTTTGTTTTAGATTTGCTTTTATGCGAACTATAATTGAAACTAAATTTGGCAAAATCCTCCTTTGATCACTGGAATGGAATTGCATGTAGTATTGTATTGTAATTTTGAGCGTTAATCCTCACCATAATCATTCTTTGAATTACATGGGAATATCAGTGTATCACATAGCCGACTATGGTGGACTGACACCAACACTAGGGTAAACCCCGAATCTCAAGTAGTCAGTCCTCCACCTCTCAAATACTCGTTACAATTCACTTACAACAATTACTTATTTATTTATAACAAAACTGTCATAATAAGCTAATGATTTAATAATAATAGCATATCTTAAATAGTAAGGACAGCAAGAGAATACAATAAACTTGGTGGTCGTAATATAAGTTTAAAAGTAGGTACATAAGAAGGGGAAAATAACTACTCTTTGTCTATCTATATGTTGTTATTTCACATACGTACAAACCGCTGGGCAGATTGTGATAAAAAATATTATTATTGTTGTTCTAATTTTCTCAATTTAACAGAATTTCATTAATATTGCCGTAATATTTTTATTAAGAGGGGATTCTGAAAGCTATTATATCTAAAATATCAACAATACCCCCTTAATAAACGCGATATATCAGCGAGTTAAAGTTAGTATCTAGTAATTACGACATTCATTCAAAGGATGATTGGTCGGTAACAGGAATCTCTCAGATTTGAAGTGGATAGGCCAATGATACAACAATACTTGTTTATTATATCTCCTGTCTGTCTCCAGTCTGGACGCGTGGAACCTTCATTGTAACTGATCATCATAACTCAAATGCCACTTACGGAGTCATTGGTACAATGTAACCGACGATGTTGTCATCGTACGTTCGTCAATATTTATACTAAATCAACATATACATTTTCTAATCGATGCACATAGTACGCTAGACCGTCTGTCGCAATCCGGTTCGGTATGAGGAGCACGTCATTGTGCCCGTTGTTAACTAAGATGGCTTTGTGATAACCATGAGGTATAACCTATGGTATGCAACTTGCAGTGTTTCTATAACACGACATTGAAAAGTTACAACTTTTCTGAAAAACGTCAATTACACTATTTTTTCTCATCCGTCCTATTTTTAAATAGAGTACAAGATCTATCGATCTATATCGTATTAGGCGGACAGTTGTAAAGGTCATTAGTTTAGCTGTTGAACTAATCAACAAAACTGGTGATAATGAACCATAATAATATGAAAACTAATTATCTTTTTTTTATTATTTGTCGTCATTGTAGTAAACGGACGGACAGAGATGGGATACCATATTGTTAAAATGCTATTAAATACTATACTATTAAAATGAAATAACGTTTGGATAATGGACTTCATGTTATTAATAAACTAAACCACAACGGTTTATCAAAGTATTTTTTTTTTTGTAAATATTTATTTTTACCTTAGATCATGGACTTGTGTAATTTAAGATTTTCCTGTTTCATATTAATTTGTTATCAACGGTTTGACACCAGTTATCTACCAAGTAATAAGTTTTAATTTAAAACCCGTATAATTACTCTTGATTGGTCACACGCTGGACCGTAGCGGTACTCTTTACTAAAACCCACAATTGATTAGTAGAGCCGCTTATTCGGGAGATTCACTATGATTACATCGTTACAAATGAATTGTATTTCTTGGATACAGTATTTTTTATCTCAGCACAATATACGTCGCTATCGCTATCCCGTGTTCATTTCCAACGGCAAATATTGCCTGGGGCTCCGTCGTGTCTTAAGATTATAGAAATTTAGCAAATGTCAGATACATTAATAAGTTTTGCTTAAGAATAATGAAAAAGAAAATTATATGGTTGATTATACTTGTTAAGAGTTCAAAAAAATAATTTCAATTCTTAAAATAATAATAGTAAGGTAATATGACAGGTGTTCATGTTTAGATAACTAATGAAATTCTCTATTCAATATCAAGAGATACAGATTTGGGGACATTATCAACGATATTATTACTACTCCGATCATACTAAGTTATCATAACACATAGTGTATGTAGATAGATAGTGTGTTTATTATATCACTACAACAGGAAGACAATAAAGTACATCAAAAACAACTGTAAGTTAAGGATTCTATGTTGGTTATTGCATTGTGATTTTGAACTATACTCCAGAGTTTGTGATTTTATATATGTTTATATTTCATTTTTAAATGTTTTTAATTTTTATATATAATTTCAGTGATCCAATGTTTTTGTGTGTATTTTTACTGAAACGAAATTCCAGGAAATAATTTTCATTTGATTAACATGCTATCAATTGCTATCAGGGGTGTTTTGATTAGTACTCATACTTATAAGATTATATTATTGTCTAAGTCCAAGAGGATATTTCACTGTTTACTGTATTATCAGCAAGTTTGAGAAACGTCCATTAAAATTGTCGTTAGTATAAAGCGACATTACCCATACAAATTTGACATTCATTATAGCTTGAAAGGCGGCATGAAACCTTAATGGACGTTCCTGCAACCGACCGTATGACTATTAAAGTCATGTTATATTATAATTGCGCACCATTCGAATTACATATTCACTATTTGAGAACTTCTACCAGGGTCTCAGATATCTGATAATAAATCTTGATACTCATGGCGCCTCATAGGACGCAGTTTTCTCAAAACGTGTCATGTGTCAATATAACTTTTCCTTTTATTTCCGTCAAGATTCGGTATAAACCAATTTGGCACTTATGCGTATGTTTCTCGCGGGATAGAAATAAATTGAGTTAACTCCCGAATGATATCTTGATTTCTTTTATAAATAGGAATTATGGTTGTGTGTTGAATCAGGAGATGGTATAAAATTATTATTCAAAAATGGTGTGTATATATTTAATATCGCGGAAAATTGTTGCTTAGGTTTTACGAATTTTGTTGATGACGTCTATTTTACGTAGTAGGTTACGCTTTTATATCATAGATAAGGCTTATATGTATTGTCTTATACTCAAAAAAGTAGCCGGGCTGCTTTCCTAATTTACAAACTATTTGCATAATCGACAAAATTATATGTACTATGGATTGAACAATGAATTAGTAATTTCAGTTCTGTAGTTTCGACGTTCCTTTCGCTTTCTTTTACAGACGTCTCTCGATCTGATTTAATCACGTCGATGATTTCATTTTGTACTTACTATACTGAAATCTACATTATATAATAATATTTAATCAGAAACTTGTAAGATTTAAATGTAAACATATTTATACAAGAAAAATAACACTGTACATTAATTTTTTTCATATATTCATTTTTTTGGAAAATGTTAAAAATTTGTTACCTTTCTTAAAAAAAGTACCTATGTGCACCGGGAAGTTGAAAGTTAAATGTTTTCTTAGTTCCCATCTTGAATTAAATTTCTTCTCGTCTCCGAGTTACATTGAAAGTTAACAAAATGACTGTTTGTTCTTGTTCGCAAGAACTCTAGAGCTATTTCGAGTCTGTGGAATTCGGGTTTCCACAAACTGTGAAGTTTGTTCCTCCGTCTACACAATGGGATTGATTCCAGTTGCGATTATCTGGCGGCTCCAATCTCGTCCTCAACACGTTCTCTGTCACTTTTAAAGTTATCACTGTCGGACCCTTATGGCTGAGTTAGATCTCCATTATCTTAAATGTAACTTAACCCAAATGTTTCTATAAGTATTACCGTCTAAACTTTATTCCAGTAAAATACTACATAATTGTTTTAAGGGTAAACTAATGTTTTTAATCAGGTGTCTGATATATCTCCCTTCTTGTTAATTGTTTGATCATTGTGTTGAATTATATTGTTCCGATCTTGATACAATACGGTAACATATTCGCGTGACCGAAAACATTGACAGTCTACCTATCTTATGTGTCATCAGCTATGTCAAATAAACTTTGCGTACGTGGATCTATTACGTGAGTCACGTGTTGGCCCAACAGAAAGCTAATCTGTTGAAGGACCTTTGTCTGATATTACGTGAGGAGGAGATGTAGTATTCGACCCGTTTCGTGACACATGCTCCTGATGGACGTGGGAGCCATGTGTATGGAGTTTTTATTAGTCACGTAAATTGGCAGTGTTATCTTGTTATAGTCGTCGGAATGCTATCACTCGCCCTTGACTCCTTAATATACACAACCAGAGATGAACAATTTACTACCGCATATCTCCTTAGTTTACGATGTTTCGCGTTTTAGTATACCCGTATCGACAATTTACGGCGGTCTACATGTTAATATTCTGCTTTAGTGGTTACAAAAGCTCTCGGTGGATATGAAATTCTCAAGTGTCTATTTGGGATACGGCAGGTCAGTTGGAGATGTAATCGGATGGCGTTGAATATTATTTCCGTGTTATTTAAAATTAACACATGTATAAAATGAAAAATTTATATTTTTTGTTTCTATTTTATCACTACATTTACCTCAATAATATTTAATTTGTTAAGTTTGTCACGACATTGTGATTGTGCTATTTTAGTTTGTAGAAATTTTTCGATACCACGTATATCTTTTACATATGTATTACGTTGAATGAATTTCGTGGAATGAATTGAATCGCATATTTATGTTCATTGATAATGCAGCTGGGAGTGTAATCAAGGGCGCGGCGATTGCATTAGAGTCCATTAGCTCGTATGCAACATCTGTCGCGGGGTGCATGTTGGCCACTAAACTAACACTCGCAATTGCTGCCAGAGGAAATACAAAACACTTTTCTTTCTGCAAGAATTAAGTTTGCATATATCGACGATGTTCAAACGAATAGATATCTTAAATTCGGGGAGACTCTTGACCTACCTTAAATGAATCAATTTCGTTCAACGATTCACATTACAAAAGATTTTCTTTTGCGGAAATCTGAAGTCACAAGGTCTGTGGGATAACTTAAGGAAACATTTTTATAATTTTTACAATAAAGTCGTCGCCAACGAGTACTTCATTGGATAACAAATCCAATATTATCTTAAAATTGAATTCTGAAGGTATAGAACCGGCCGTATCGGGCAGTTACATAAGTGGAGGCGGGCTCCTCCACAGACTTACGTAAGAAATCCAGATGCATACATATAAAATATTACTCTAATTCATATTCTTTAAACTCTGTGCCTTTTGCGAGCAAAAACCGCATGTACTACAGAATATACTTTTAATTAACTTTATTCAGCCATTGAAAACGTAACGTGTTTCAGTTTGCGTGAGTTCTGTTTTTATTACATTTCTCGATATTAATTACAAGCGGTGACCACTTCGCAGGTGCATTTAATAAAATTTTACACCTAATCGATCGCTGATCGCTCTATAAACATCGTAAGTGGTTCGTGGTATGACCGAGAATTAAACGGAGGACTATGCAAACATCGACGCCCACTCGTGGATATTCCGCATCTGTACCTCGACGGTCATTGTCAATATTTACCTCGGGCACGCCGCCACTGGTGCTTCGCGTCCTCACCATAACGACGGCTCAGTCACATATCAACACCGTACAGATACACAACTCTAATAACACTAGTAACTTTTCCGTGTCGGGAGATGAATAGAAAGGTTCCGGATGGCACGTGGATACGCGACGGCGATTCGAGACCGACTACCGAGCAGTGCCGGCGTCGCCGCCACCGCCACCGCCTTTCAAACTCGAAATTCGAGGTCTTTATGGACATTAGTCGACTAAACGTGAGTGACAAAGGTCATGGTCTCCTATACGCTCGGATGAACACCATGTCATTTCACCGCCGTGTATCCCCAACACTGTATGCACACGACATGCTTGTATTTGTTTATTGATCACCGTGCTCGGTACACACATATATTCGTAAGCAACTGTAATAATTTGCCAGTGCAGCAATTGTCTATGCGGACTCGTACATAATTTGCGAAGTTTGTTACCGGGCGAGAGTATTAGATACACCATCGGTGATTTATGCGAGATAGATCTTATAAATCATTGTCGGTTCTTCATTTAGACGGTTGTTTTGGTGATAAAATACAAGATACATGTATTAGTTGATAGTTGCGAGTGTTTGTTTTGAGAAGGCCATTATCAAGTGTACGCGACCGACGGCTGCTTTATGTTACGGAATGGGAACACCCATTGAGTTTGTCGCGCTGATTAATTCAGCTGAGCTGCTTTCACACGGTTTCAGTTACCGGTTGCACGCCACGTAATCCTTAATAATTAATTTGCGTGCCAGTATTGAACTATTATAGGCAAGGGTATAAAGACTTTCAAATTCTCAGAATATTTTATATAGTTATATTTGAATTTTCGTTAAAAGTAATATGTTGATAAGCTTATATGAAATATTCAAAACTCATATTTTTTTGCCGTATCTATTCATAAATAAGATTCTGTAATATACTTTTACAAAATTCAACATTTGTTTTGTGAGCCAAATTATGAAGTTTAGAACCAAACAAGACTTTTTTTTTTTATTTTTCAACATCTGTGTACAGCATAATATATCTGTTTCACAAGTCTACATTTTAGCGGTGTTTGCCCTCGAGTTAGCTTGTTACAGATATGGATCTAAGTACTGTTTTATAGGCGCACATTCAGCGGTTACTCTCCGCTTCCATCGAGCATCAGTTTCTGCGAACCTTGCACAGGTTTATAGCTGCTTCTGTGGAGTCATAAAAATTATTATAGTGAATTAAGCTGTCCAACGAAATTTTACGCATTTATTATGATACTGTATAAGACTAAATTATAGTCGATAGGTTGAATAATATTTACAAATTATGATAGATGATGAGATAATACAGATATGCGTTTTTGTTTATTAATGTTTGCTTAACAAACTTCTTAAAAGCAGGGCTGATAAACGAGAGTGCGCACTTGAAATGTAGTGTATATTCATATGCAATGCACGTACACAAAAAGACAATTTACTTACATGAAAATGTTAAATATAACATAATTTGAAATATATAACATTGCTCACGTTCATACACCGATTCCTGCGCTGAACCGTGCTTTACCTAGTCAATACGGCTGTGACAGATATACCGAGTAAGAAGATTACGAGACTTTCCAAGGCTGGTTTACAATTTACGAAAGATGAAAGTTGACTTTCAATAGCGAAGTCTGTATAATGTTCCAGTGTTACTCGTTTGTAATAAACAGTTCTATTATATGCGTTACAAAGATCTTCATCATCCTGCATATTCCTTTCGAATAATGGAAATGAATCTTGAGCCATAGCGAAGTATGAGAATATTTATGCAGTAAGTTTATTAAAGTTAAGAAATGTTTAACTCCGCTATATTTCTAATTGGTCTCTCAACGCAACGTAAAAGTTTCTAGAAGTGTTTCTAAGTCTGTAGAGCAAACTACCACGGGGCCTCGTAAAATGGCCGCCGTTTCGACGACGGACGTTATTCAGCTCCTAAATATTAATTAATTAACTTTCCGAAGAATTTTACCTCATAAAAGTTCATACCTGCCTTACGGTTAGCTAGAAACAATATATAGTTATCTAAAATGTGAATACTTGTGATTGTCGATATATTTTGGTAAAAGTAACGATTACGTTTTATTTCATTTTTACTCAATTGCTTTTGACCCATTTATTAATTTTAAACAACAGATTTGTCTCTCTAATATCCTAGTCTTTCTTTATAGATTTATAAGTAACTAGCTTTCCGCCAGCGACATCGTCCGGACCCAGTTCCCTAGGGAACTGTTTAGCGGAATAAAAGTAGCTTAATTAGCCGTATATCAAATATCTTTTTGTGTGAAGAAGTTACCAACATCTGAACTTACAAACTTTTTCCTCCATAAAATTATTAAGATTTATATAAGTAGATTGTTTATATACTTCTTATATTCTTACTGATATGTATAATACTAGCTTTCGCCAGCGGCTTCGCCCGCGTGGTCCCTAGGGAAATTATCCTATTATCTAAGTCAGTTAATACCAAATTTCAACAAAATCCGATCAGTAGTTTCGGCGTGATTAGCGGACAAACATCCGAACAGAGAAACTTTCACATTTATAATATTAATAGATTTATTAAATAAAATAAGGATTTAGAAAGGTAACTATTTCGATGCCGTGTCAGTAAGCCACAAATGTAAGTAATGTTGTTGACAAGCAAGCTCGAAAATATTCCTTGGATGCAATATTGTTAGCGATATCTGTGTCACGTCTGTTTAACGAACGATATCGATCGATTTTACTTTTTGTGTCATTTTGGTATCGTATTAAATTTAAGGATTTAGCTGAGCAGTATCTATAATAAGTGTCAGATAAGTAAACAAGTTTTGTTAAAAACTAGCTTTTATCTTCTTAAATGAAACGAAATATCCATTCTGAGTTGGACAAAATATCGGAATAGGCTAAAACCTCACAGCTGCCGTGAACATATCGTAGTATCGATCATTGTATGATGTATTGGTTGATGGCGATTTCATGATATCGAAATACCTACCTGCTGATCACATCACATCATAATATGGTTAACTACAGCATACATGCCGGATTTCTACTACCAATTTCGAACTTAACTAACATTATATTAAGGCTTAATCTTCATCTATAACCTGACCTGTTGTTTACTAGATATGAATAAAGTTGTTTGTAAAATGGTAACGATTATTTTTAATAAGCTGTTAAGGGGTAATTTTCTCATTTTATGTTGCCGAAATTTTAGAACCACCATTATTTTCGTGAAAATTTTAGCTGCATCTGTAAGGGACTCTATAAACAAATAAAACATAGGTTTTTCAAATACTTCAGAAAAGGATCTGTGAGTTCATCGCCTAGAAGCATGTACCAACCTAAGGTAAAAGCGACTCTTGGTAATAGGGTCTAATTTGAGTGGACCCGGCGGACTCTTTGCCGCGTTCCGGTTTCTGTTTTTCGTAATTATTTGGAGCAATATTAATGAATTAACATATAAGTTGATATCGATATATCAGTAATAGTATATTAAACAATACCAAAAAAATAATAAGTATGTATTTTCGTTTACTATCTAAGCTCGTATTAAATAAAATAATAAATTGCACGTGGTTAAAAAGGTTATGAAGTTAAAAATTATTCGCCGAATATTATTGCTAAATGACAATTATTTATATTTTTCAATCAATAAATAATATATATTTTTAGTTTGTGTCCCACGTCAAATGAAACACCAATCGCATCGCGTGACGTAGTTGATAGTAAAACTGTCTAGGAAAAACGCGAGAAACGAAACACAAAATAATTTTAATGATTTATTTGATTTTTAACAGGTTATAAGGCTCAGTTTATTATTTTATTTATTTGCGAGTTTAAATATTAGAACTGAAGATGATAGTTCATTTTTTTTCATCAAAAATCCACTTTTTTACCCCACAAATGACGTCACGTCCTTCAAGTCGCCATTAACGCGTTTTTGTAAACATAGTTTTAAGTGCATAGTGAGGTTTATTTAAATAAAAAAATTTTCTTTTTGGGAATAAGCTTTCATAATTATTATTTTAAAACACTTTTTAGAAAAATGCCCGATCCCCTATTGCAGATATTTTCAATAATTATATATTTAGAGTAAAATATCGATGTTTTATCGTTATCGGCTTTGGTATCTTGATTATTACGTTACTGGACGCGGCAGTTCCCGATGGCAAACACTTGTGAACATATATCGAATACTTTATCACCGCCTACCTATCTGGATACGAAAATAATTACTGCTGGCCACTTATATGCATGTTGTACTAATATTGTATTTTTTGTTAACTTACCTATTTACAAATGAATTGCTTAAATCGGATAAAATTAAAGGCGCCATTTTGGTGGATCCAACACAATTAATCTCTCTCACTAATAATTTATAGACCTCGCGAATTACATGATGCGTCACTATTTAATTTAGTATCAATTATACGGTGTCTGCATGATAAAATGCAATCGAAAGTAATATATCGTTAAAATGAGACCATTCTATCATTGTCGATGATATTATTCATATGAACCATAATATTTCAACAGTAATGTTCGGATGGGGGTAGATTCCTCTTCGGATCGCAGTCAGGTTTATTGAGAGCGCTCCCAAGATTGAAGCTATGTATCTTCGTCGGTGAGGCGCCGCCATATATCCCCATAGCAAATTGCTCGCTTTAAAATTGCTTACCTGTGCCAATACTCAACAGGTCTGAATTCTGTTCAATGTGTACTCGTTTTATATAAGAAAATTGTTTCATGTTCCAAATCTTTTAACGTTATTTGCTGTGTTTTCATAAAATAGTACAAAAAACTTTCCTTAACATTTTATCATAATGACATATTATAACATAATCAATAAGATTCTCACAAGGGAAGGCAATTGAATTATGGAATTGTATTTTGGTATATAATAAATACCCATGTGTTTGTTTGGCTATCTTCCAAGTGTTTGCTAGTGTCAAGTGCAAGTGTTCTGCTTATAACGACTATATCTAGGTTCTCCAAGGACTAAATCTGAAGTGCGCAACGTTAATCACTTTTGGTCTCATTCACATTATACTTATCCCTGTAATCAGTTTGTTAATCTTACCGATGTATTATTTACACGTTATATTTTGCTGCTCAGAAACATTTTTAAACATAGCTATTTAATATTTGTTAGCATAAACTAGATCAGAACAAAGGTAAACAAAAAACATTTTTCAAAAGATAAAACCGATTTCAAATTTAATAAAAGTGATAAATAGTACTTATCTTAAAAGCTGTTAAATTTTTCAAGAACCATTGAAGACGGGCTGAGGTTTTCTGTTGTTAATTAAATATTTATCGCCTCACTTCAATATTTCTTAAGAAATTTAACCATTTTTAAGGTACGTATTATTTATCATTTTTTGTATTTAAAGTCGGTTCTAGTTTTTGAAAATTGTTTATATTTCATTATTTTTAGTGATACTTTGTAAAGGTATCACTGAAATATTAAATATATAAACGAGAGGCCTGAAATTTTTATTTATTTGCACAACGTACCTACATACCTTGGTACATACCTACTTGCATAAAAAATATTACAATATACATTATCGATAGCTAAATAGAAATAGGGAAAATAGGGAAAGCTGAAGTAAAACGAGGATCAGGTGCAAGACAACTTCAGAGTAAAGTATATAAGACAACTGAGTATAACTTCAAAACCATGAATTTTATTTACGAGTTCAAAATTAAAAGTATAATCTATCTACAAAAAGGATATTATTCTTAATTTCTCGTTTTGAACATAGATATATATTGTTTTTTTGCTAATATAAACACGACAACAACAAACATATTTAGTGTGATATCTGAGGAAAGGCATATTTTGTTTTGTTATAAAAAGAAAACTCCTGATTCAATTTCGATAAAATTGAAATGGGGGCCACCTCGGCCCATTAAGCTATCGAATAAAAAAGGAATTTTGAAAATCATAATTGGTAATCGCGTAACAAACACACAAAAAAACATACAGTCGAATTGAGAACCGCCACCTTTTTTGAAGTCTGTTAAAAGTGCTAACATAGATGCAGCGAACGGTGATTATTAAAAATTTTCTTGTTTGTTGCAGGTAAGTTCCAGAATAATTAATCTAGTCAATATTGAGGTGGCTAAATTGAATAGAACGTGTAAATAGACGAGAAACTATACATATTTGATTAGATCATTGTAAGTGGAAACAGAATCGGCAAACAACATGAGTCTCTTGGGAGGAAATATTAAGTGCTTTCAATAAAATGGAATGAAAACAAACAGCGTTTTCTGAGTACAAGTGTGGATATGTATACAGAGCATAGATATCCAGGGAGACATCCGTCTCGTCTTTTCGCCAGAATCACTGTCTTTTATATTTAATCCAGCGTGTGTCCAGATTAACTAATGCTCTCATAAAGATTAAAGATCATAAAGTTAAAAACTAAAGTAGCAAGCAGAATATTCACTTCTATTCTTCAGGAGATTGGTTACTTTGGTTGGATGTGTTATATTCCGACTCACGCTTTCATTGTTCTGTTTAATGCCCCTTTTGTTATCGTTTACGGAGTCGACGGAGACAGCGACCTCGCCAGTTGCCATGGCGTTCACACCCTTGGCTCCCCGCCAAATGTTACGGCCAATGTCAATGGCATGTGCCAAATGTCCATGCGGGCCTCGCTTTCGTTGAGACACATCCAGAAATCGAATATGGCCAGAGTCTTTTTATGCTGAAATTTTCTAGTTATTTTCAAGGTTGTAAGGCATAATTCGGGCAATGTAGCCGCAAATAAATATGAACTATTCAGTATATGGGTCGATACTGCCACGGCGCTGCCTCGATGCGCTACAACTATTATTAGTTTGGAGTACATCCGATTTCATAACTTGCCAGTGGTGAAGCAATAATATTGTT
Source organism: Diatraea saccharalis (assembly GCA_918026875.4). Taxonomy (NCBI): domain Eukaryota; kingdom Metazoa; phylum Arthropoda; class Insecta; order Lepidoptera; family Crambidae; genus Diatraea; species Diatraea saccharalis. The sequence continues at coordinate 15,367,980 of OU893337.1, forward strand.
GAAACATTTCAAAGTTTAGATTATTTTTCAGTTTCAAACTAAGTATGCCAATATGTAAAGTCCTTGTTCAACAGTTCAGTGCACAAGTGATGGTTTGCGTGACTACTCCAGTTATCAATCTTGACTGCAGTTGTTTTAAAGTCAAGGGTGATAACCTCTCCAAAATATTAACAATTATATTGTAAGGGAGGTTTTATTTATATTTGGAGTTAAATTTATTTTTAAATATTAATTGTACTGGACCGTTGAGCAGGCAGTTATTGGTGGTAAACAAACTTTATTGCGACTTGATATCTTTATGGTGCGGGCTGTTGGGCGCCATGAACGTTTGATAATAGTGTGTTATACGACATCTATATGTTCTGGTGCGTTTCACTTTTGCCGTATCGATCACTAAATTTATGACGTGCCCGTTATCTACGCGTTTACGACATTTTTGCTGTTTTTTATTTTCTCATTGTCAAGTCAGCAAGATCGAGGATTAGCTTTCGCTTTTGGGTTTCACATAAAATGACGTCGTACGCCAGAGCGGTTTAGTGAAAAATAAAAAAAGGCTCAAATAAGAATATCAAATATACACTAGGTTACACTAGATTAACACTAAATTGGACAGGAAAAGAATACAATGCAGAATACAACGAGTAAAATAAATCTAATTTCGTTGTATAATTTTGGCTGTAACAGAACCCTCATAAATTGTATGATTTCAATCTTAAAGGCATAATGGCATTATAAGCATGTATGAGTTTATTAAGCTCTTTTTTTTATAATTTTTGTCATATCAAGGCAAGGCGTTTTTGTCATATTATCCCAAGTAGCACAAAACACCATTATATCAAACTTATAATAGCACGAGTCCAAGCGTTAAGCATTATAATAAAATCGTATATCAACCGTATTTCTTTTAAACGACTCTTATACGTAAAATTTGGGCCCCCCCTTTGTACGACTTTAAGCTTTATAAAAGCTGTGCAATAGCACTACAACTTTTGTATAGTAGCATTAATAAAGTCGGGTAAAAGCATTCTAATAGCCACAAAAAGTTCAATTAGCACCTTAAAGTGTTAATTGAACTTTTTGTGACTATATTACAATTGATATGCGTAAATCAAAATTATAATACGTTAATTTAATATTATAAAAATGCTTACTGTTTTATTTCCTTTGTAAAAAAAAGTATATTTAATTGATTTTAAAAATATATAATCGGTTTAAGTTATTGTTTTGTGTAAGTAATGTTCTCTTGGCTGGTCTTTTAAGTATTTTTTAATATTGATTTAAACAGCTTCGTTATGTGTGAAATAAGCTGCAAACATTAGTTTGTGGAGTAAAATATACAAGTTTATGGTGTAAAATACACGCGCCTTCGCAAACTTCCTTTAATATAATAAAAATAATAGAAAATTTAACCTAGTAGCAAAATTTTTTGTTGAATTTTAGGCTTTTTAGCATTGTTTTAACAACATAATTGCTTTTATAGGCATCTGTGCACAAAATAAATGATTATTTACCCCTTTTCATCTGACACAGTTGACTTTAAATATTTTGTAAGAATTGGAAAAAGAAAGCAAATGGCGACTCGTAAAATTAAAGCATTAGGTATTCAAATATAGTGTAGTGGAGCTGTTAATCGTATTATGGTTAGACACAAAACTAAGAGCTCGTAATTCATCGTATAACACACTCCCATTTTAGGTACAGCCGTATTTTAACACTTCAGAAGTATCTTATGGTGCTTATAATCATCAAACGATTATTTCATTTTTATTTTGATTTTTAAAAGTTTCAATTAAATTAGTATACCCTTTTTTCAGTTTTTTTATATCCACCTGTTGTCTTTGTTTTTCCCAACGTTTTTTGTCCATGGCGCCATCGATGCGTATAAAATACCACCATTACAATACAATACATAAAATAATTTTACATTTTAATTTCACATAAAAAATAATTACGATCTATTTATTACTTGTATCTCTATAAATAACTTAATATTGATCAAAATATAGCCTAATGTTTTATAAAAGCATAGATTAAGAAGATAAAGGAGCTTGAGCTTGATTAAAGAATACTTTAAGAACAAATCGGAGCTAAAGTTTTACTTGTTCTTTATTCAATGTGTATATAGGATAAGCATTAAATCGATACAACCATAGGCCATTAGAAAACCTTTATTTCTAGAAAATGACTAAATACAACTAAGTGCACTAAATAATATTACATTAATGCTTATATAATATATAATGTTTTTCATATCACCGAAATACGATAACAGCTTTATATTTATATTACCCAATACTTAAATAGGAGTTTTGACATTGATATACTTTTTTTATTAACCATAATATGGCATTAATCATTATTAGATAAAATAAGTGCATTTAAACAGATTCGAAACTTGACCAGTGCTGATTAAAAATGTTAGTATGACTTTAGGACATAGATCGGTACTTATTTTAGTTAATATATTATTTATGTGCTACTTGGGATGTTATTTCGAAATATTATTTGTGAAATTATGATAAGGAGCTTAGAAGTTCAATACTGAATATATCACTGTGCATTTGTAAACATCTCGTCAGATTATTTTAGTCTCGGTAGTTAAAGTATAATAATTCTAGCAACATTGTAAACTTGTGACGGGTTCGATGCTTGGGCGAATTAATGAAAGGCTGACTAAGCTTGAGAATTGATTTATTTTATAACAAATATGTAAAGGGTAAAGAATAAAACCCTTTTTGGGTTTGCCTTGATACATAAACTTGGACAGTACATTATTTTATTTTAAATAAATATATAATTTCTATTTTAATAATAATAACTTCATTATTATAATATTTTATATTTAAATTTATACGATTTACAATAACATGTTCACAACAGAAGATTTATTTATGAACTGACATTCATAAAGAATATATTTGATTAATCAAAATTTCTAATTACGTAAGGTGAATAATAAAAAGAAAGGATGTTGAATATCAAAGACAAAAAGTTTGCATGCTGAAACCTAGGACGACATAAACGGTGGTACGGCACACCGTTACAAACTGGCGACGCATTTTAATTTTACAGTGACATATAACCGGTTAAAATAAAATTACCGTCCTTTTTGCTTCGCCGTTGTCGCGGAAAAATTACGAATATACTTGTTTTCTGTCTTCAATCTCATCAAAGTGTTTAGGCTGAGGTTAATTGGCGGGTATTCCATTTTCTTGGCGTAAAACGGTAAATAAATTTTTACACAATAAAGCGAGACGGAAGCTTTCGTAATCACCGAGGGATTACACTCCCGTCGGGCGTTGCTTACTCCCCACGGACCGTCGAACTAATTGAATATTTTTTTTCTAAGCGCAACCCATGCCGAGTGGAAAAGAGTTCTAATATTTTTTTTAATGAGATTTCAAATATTGTATCTTATTTAGAACACGATAATTACTGTTGCGTAGTATTTTTAATAGGTTTGGTCCAGAAGTCACGCTAAGCCGTTGGTCCCGGCTGCATCTGCACTCGTTAACACCTACTAATTCGTACTGGGCACGCGAAGTGAGTCATAGTCTCTTTATTCGACTTATTCGTTTCCATCCATAGGGAAGGCCAGTGCCCCAGCAGCAGGGATATTTATAGGCTGGTGATGGTAATGAGGATTTTTGATTCTATTCGAATAAAGTTTGATATTTAAATGATATTGACGATAGTTCAAATCTTATTTACTTTGAAAAGTAATTTATTGTTTATGGTTTAGACAAAATAATAAAAAAAAATAGCTTTTCGTACGCCTGTTGAGGTATTTCCGTTAGTATCGCCTAGTTATACCAATATTTAAAAATATTTTAAAATAAAATAGCAATTTCTAAAGGTAGCTGTAGCGTAATTAATAAACAGCTGGTTAATAATTAAATATCTCATTGAAGATGTTGAGCTTAGAATCTAATATTATGTAAAGCCAATGTAAACTAATGGCGATAATAGATGGGCTATTACGCGCCCCACCACGAAACAGGGCCGAGAACGACAAACAACGAGCGAGTTTCACTCAAAATAATAACATTTCTAGGTAGAGATCTAATTAAATGTCGTAGTTATATTAAATTGTTTAATGTGTTTGATTAATATTATAATGTTTATTTCTACATTATTATTTTACAAGCGATTCAAAATACGAATATCGTTTCGGATAAATTTTCCTTATCGATAAGTTTAAAAATATAAATTATATGTTATAAATTATATATAACAGTAAAAAGAAATAATATGAAATAATTACATCTTTATGTCGTTGAACTAAGACTTTATAAAATAAATGAGACTTAAGACAAAAAAATATATATTTGCGATTCTCTATTGGACGTTGCTTTGCTATAAATGGATTGGGAAAAGCTATCTTTGTTTTCGCCTACAAAATATGGAAGTATCGTGCAATTACATAATTTTCTATTTAAGACAACGGTTTCATAGCGCGTCTTTTTGATTCCAAAAGTTGCAAGTCCAAAAGCTTTAAAACTTAGCTTTTGTCCGGTTTTTGCGCCCGCGGCTCTTGTACGTTGAGATTTTTTTACGGATCTCTAATTTCGTAATATCGTGGTTATATTGCTGAAGTTTTGAGTTTGGTCTACTTTGAGAGATTCATTGTTATTAAAACAGTGATTTCATTTTGATTTATGCTTTTTTTATTTAGTTACACATATAATCTTGTGTTCGAAGTATTTTTTTGCTTATATTTTTATTAGACTCATGTAGTGATTTCTACAATTTCATTAAATATTTTCTTTTTAAATCTTACTTATATTTAACTTATTAGGTTAACGTTATTGAATTTGTCTTAACATGTAATATAAAATAATGTCGATAGTAAGTAGAATGAGGTAACAATCGACCCGTTGGGAACAATAATATTTTACCAATGTTACCCGAACAAAAGGTGGAGTCTGCCTTAAAGTAGATTGGACGTTGGCTATTACATTCTGTATTTTTTTTTATTTGTTTGATCAAATGTTGTGATCTAAAAATATTACGGCGCGATGTGCTATCACGTAGAGCCAATATAATACTGACCAACAAGGTATAGCCCTTCTAGCTTTAATTTTAGTGTAAAATATGTATGACATTTATTTTCAGATACGGACAAAACTTCGACAAAACTGAAATGGTAAATTTCGCAATCTAGACATTTCATTGAGGGAGTTAATATCATCGGGATTATTATGTAACTTGCGGTGGTCTAAACTACTGATGATTAGTCCCTCTAGAGACCTTACTCGGCTCAAAGCTACATATTTATTTTTTTACCAAAATACAACAACAAGATTCGTAAATATATATTTAAATTATTTACGACTAAACTAAAAAAGAAGTGTAAAGACGAATCGCTCAACTTAAAAATAAGCCACGTTCGAGTCGGACTAGCGCACAAAGGGTTCCGTACCGAAAACAAACAATAACGTTTGTTGTATGGGAGTCCCTTAAATATTTATTGTATTCTGTATTTTAGTATTTGTTATTATATCGGCAACGGAAACACATCATCTGTGAAAATCTCAACTGTCTGATTATCACGTTTCATGAGTTACAATCTGATGACACCAAAAATCACGTTTGATGTATGGGAGCCCCCTTAATAGTAGTTTAGTAAGACTAAACTCAGCTTATTTTAAGTAAGCAATTCAATTACAAAATAATTTTCTTTTTTACTGTAAGCTAATCGTTCACTCAGTTTTTACGCAACCATTTGCAGGCAATGTTTTTAGAAATATTTCTAAATCAGTATTAACCTTCAAACTTTCAACTTTTGTATTAAAACGTGACCATTTTTAATCCCTCTGAAGCTTTATAAAGTTGACGCAGGATATTTTGGTACACGTTATTTTCCTTTTGACGTGTTCTAGATATCCGGCTGATTAATTTCTATGAGTTTCTAATCTGTTCACATTATCATAATTTATTCGTACAAAGATTTTGTATAATATATTGAATACTTTTCTTAGTGTTAAACTGTTGTGCTTTTTTATGGTAGAAAGAAAGAATTCTCATGACATTTGAGCTAGTTTGTAGACTTGTCAAAAAAGGACGTTCTTTATTTAAATGTTGAAATTTGAAATTGATCATCATCACCATCACCTATTTATTAATGTCCCCACTGCTGGGGCACAGCGCTGGCCTTCCCTATGGATTGAATCGAATTGGGAGATTATTGTTCATTGTGTTGTAATTAGATTGTTTTGTTGGATCGAATACTTGCAGCTTTGCTGTGATGGAATCGAGTATACAAGTACTATTAGTTTGAAAAATTATTATCTCAAGCTACTGCTACCGTTTGTACCGATGCAAACTGTGTATTTCAGAGTGAGGTATATACATATAATTTTACTCGCAAATATTTTAACTTTGTAAGTTCATTGACCACGATCACTTTCATTATTCAATATCGTAACGGCCACTGAGGTATTATGTTGGATCGCGAATAGATTGATATAAAACGACATTAGAAACGGATTGGCATATAAATTACGAGGTCTGTTGCCAAGGACCGACTTAACCGACAAAATGATAGCTATCTCTTCTTTTTCCGCTTCGAAATACTTGAAATAACTGGCTATCGAATTATTAATGTTTGATATTTAATACACCTTTTTACATCGTTCATAAACATTTTTTTTTTACATCAATTTTATATAAAAACATACTTTTTAAAATTCGCAATCGCATGTTATTTCCAACTGTTCGCTTTTAGTCAACTTTAACAAAGCGTTCACATACGTGTTCTTATCCATTGAATTTGTGAATCGTTAGCTAACGATTCGTTAGCTAGAAGGGCGTACTCAGGGTCAGTATTACACGTAGGAAACCTTGTAGATGTTGAGTGTATTCAGTATGTCTAGTATGTACTATATTTACCTATCTATATCTAATAGGGTATTTTACCCGGGTACCCGGGACCAAACAACGGACGTACCCGGGTCTCGTGTAATTTTGACATATGCGCGTTGGTAGACAAAACGCCTGTAGAAATAAATTTGTTGAGCTTTTTGTCGTTTTAATAACCTAATGCTAAGGCCTCTGAAAGTAGCCGTAGAAGCTATAAGTCGACAAGATGCGAAAATCCTTACGAGCGATGCAATTTTAGCAGTTCTTCTCCGCACTATTAGACAAATTGACACGCCTCTGTCGGACAAGCTTTATTTAGCTCTAGAGAAACGAGTGAAAAAGCGAAGGGATGCACGGTTGTACACACTTTGTAAATCCTGAAAGCCTGTCATCAAGCAGCTTGGAAACTACATCAAAAACGGTGATGATAAAATACGCTGAAAGTTTCTTTGATCGTTTGTTTGCTGCATCGGGTAATGAGGATACGGTGGGCATTCACAACAGTTCTGCTGATGAAGAGGACAACCTCAGTCTGAGAACTCTGAGAGATACGGCTATGGCTATGGCTAACAATAACAATGATAATATATCATTTGAATCTGAATTGAATGAAGCCATAAACAAAGCTACTGCGTCTATTTCGGCAACTAAGATTGATCGCTCTAAGTTAAAGAAGGAATTCCAGGTAATAAATTTTCTTAGAATTAATTTCTTTATTCGTTCTCTTTTATTTTAGAACATAGCAATATCAATATACTTATATAAAAATACTTTTAGAAAAGCTTTATAAAACAAATAACAACAAAGATAACACTATAATATAAAAAATACTTGTTTTGATTAATTTAAGTAAGAAATAATGCCGAATACTTTTTTTCAGTTATTCGAAGTTTCCAAGCAACGCACTTCTAATCTAGTACTTCTTTACAAGGCCCTGTTAACAGTCAAGCCTACATCAACCGACAGCGAAAGAACGTTTTCGGTAGCTGGGAATTTTGTGACAAAAACCAGAAACAGAGTTTCAGATAAATCTCTACATGCAATTGTATTTTTAAAAGCTCGCTTTTTACAAGCTAAGAAAGACTGATAAAGTAATTTATAGACTGACTAAAGAGTGAGTATTGTTTTACTGAAAAAAGTTTAATTGTTTAGTTTATGTACCAGACTTTGGTTCGTTTGTTTTTATTTGATAAAGAAATATACTTAATATACAGAGAAGGTTAGATACTAATATAACTTGATAAATATTTATATCAATGTATAATTGTTTGTATTCATTACTAAAAGTGTGACTGATTGAAGAATTATAGACTGACTAAAGAGTGATTATTGTTTTACTGAAAGAAAATTAATTGTTTAGTTTTATGTACCAGAGTTTGGTTCGTTTGTTTTTATTTGATAAAGATAAACAAACATTGCAGAGGAAAAATGACAAACATTGCAGAGGAAAAATGTTTAATTATCTATTTAGTTTTACCAGAGTGCGGTACGTTTGTTTTTATTTGATAAATAAATAGTTAATATACAGAGATGATTAGATACTAATATAACTTGATAAATATTTATAACAATGTATAATTGTTTGTATTAATTACTAAAAGTGTAACTGATTGAAGAATTTGTTACTTTAATATGTTAATTTAACAGTTCTTAACTTAAGTAATTAGCACTATTTTTGTACCTGGTTGGCTGGTTATATTATCTGAGTTGTAATTATCGTAATAAAAGTAGATTTTTGATATCTTTGTAGTTTTTTTACCCAGTTTTACAAAAAATTCAAGAATACCTGGGTATTTAAAAAATGTACCCGAGACCCGGCTATCTAAAATTGTCGGGTATTTGAAAACCCTAATATCTATACTAATATTATAAAAGAGGAAACGTTTGATTGTTTGATTGTTTGCATCGAATAGGCTTCTAATTAACTACTGGACCCGTTTTAAATATTCTTTTACCTAAGGAAGCTGTGTTATACGCAGCTAACATAGGCTGTAATTTACGCAGGTGAAATCGCGGAAAAACAGCTAGTCGAGTGCGTCCTGCATCACTATACCGCGGTATGAATATTTAACAGAATGAAATATAAAAATAACGCAAATAACCTCGTCTTATATAGTTTGCTCTATGAGCATGTTATAAAGCATGCACGTAATGATACTAACAATGATTATTTATTTAGATATTATAGAAACAAAATTAACATGTTTTCATATTTAACGACGCGTACAACAATAGATGAAACACATTTTGATGTTTTGGTCTTCCTCTTTAATTTTGTGTGATAGACTTCTAATTATTTTAATTAAAAAGTAGCAATAACATAGGTATCTTATATTCTTATTTTTAACAATTTCCAAAACAGTATTTAAAAAAAAATAGAAAGACTTCAAATTTTAAAATGTGAAAAGTAATACTTAACAGTAGTTTAATTTGAAGAAACAAATATTTTGTATAGGTATCTTTAAAATATTAAATATCTAAAAATATTTTTTTATATTTTTTCTTTTATAAAAAATGTTTATAAAAGAAAAAAAGTAGCTCGGTGGCGTAGTGGATAAGCACCGCGGCCCGCGATCGTTGTCGTTAAGTAACTTTCGCAGGGGTCGGTCACGGGATGGGTGACCAAAAATTATTGTCTCAAGCTACTCCGTGCTTCGGAAGGCACGTTAAACCCTTGGTTCCGGCTGCATTTGCAGTCGTTAATACCTTCCAAACCCCATTGGGCAAGCGTGGAGGGTCATGGCCTTGAGCCCCTGCAGTGGGGACGTAAAAGGGCTGGTGATGATGATGATGATAAAAGAAATTAAATTTTTATTTATTTGCACGATGTTACTATGATTAAATCGGTCCACTTACCTATTTGTATAACAGAATAGTACACAGATTCTCTTCTGACACAACCTGTTTAGAAATAGATAATAATAGCAGATTATGTGCGTTCCCGGGTAAAGAGGCCAGTGTGAGTAACAAAAAAAGCTGGCGCTCTGAGAAATATACCAATGTTTATATTTTATTTTAATATAAAGATCTATTCTAGCGCAATTAAAAATATGGAAATTTTCACTGGGACGTAGGCCTTTTACAAATTTTAAAATATTTTTATAGAGGCCTTACACTTTAACACAGTGAACAGTGTTTAGCCCTATATAAATTCATTTTACAATATTAATAATCTCTCCATACACAGGGCAGTTTTACAATTTTAAATCAAATTTCAGTATATTTAAAGTCAAAATACAACAAATTGTCCGTTTTATATGAAAAATATATCAAAATATTAAATAACATAAAAAATAGCGAATATAAAATCATAGTCATAAAATTATTTATATAAATATGGAAGTGGTAATACATTTAATGCTTGAGTTCAAGTAGCCTGCAACACAGGCTGACAGTAAGCATTTCTTTTGTATTTAAAAAGCTCGAATTGCATACCGCAACACAAATGAGACGTAACTATGATATGCTATCAGAGTGGATTGTTTAGAGACCACTTGTCTAGTTCTATTAGGAACAAATATAAATCTGTCTAATTTGGCAGCAATCATGTCTATATGTGTCTTCCTATGTGATTCTGTAATTGAATCTATCGTGATCCTTAAGAAATTTGTTTTATCTCATATTTCTTAAGGCTTATATCTACTGTTCTAGTTTTAGGATTTGTAGTTTTAAATTGTAAGTATTTCGTTTTAATAATGTTAATTTTAAGGTTATTTTTCTCCAGCCACTGTGTGACTTTTCTGAATTCAGTGTTAGTTTCTCGTTCAATATCATCATAACACTGTAACCAAATATTAAAAGATAGGGCTAGCTCAAAAATGTAAGTCTCTCTGACTTAGACTTTTTGAATTTTGGAAGAGGAAGAGAAACTGACGAAGTTGACGTTGTTCATCAGTATCCAGAATGGCTAAGGTTAAGTCTAAAACTGAGGATATCCTTTCAGATACCGATAATGGCACATTACATAATACTGTTGTCAATTCAAATTTACATTGGTTCCTCAGCAGAAACACGGTAGTTTAAAACACTGTACTTTACTAGCGGGGCGCAGTTTGTGTCTGCAAAACACTGTATACTTCGTTATAGTTATTCTGCGAAATTTAACCTTATTTCAAACGTAATACAATATTTTCTTTTGCTTGTAATATTTTTTAAATAATGGTTTATATTAAAAAAAATATCGACTTAAATTTTAACTTTAAAGAAATTGATTGAGCCCTGTTATGCAGAAACACTGTATGTCGACTTACAGTCTTTTTGATTAGTTTCTTAACTTTCTTAACTCATAGTGCAGATGAAATGCAAACTGGCTTAACGTTCCTTCCAAAGCAAGAAAGAGCTCGAAATAATAACTTTTTGGTCAATCATCCTGTCGCCGGCCCTTGCGAAAGTTGTTTAGTTTCCGCGTCGCAAACCGAACGTGCTAACTACTGCGTCATCGAGCTCCTCTGCCTAAAAATAAGCAAAATGTATTCTTGTGCCATAATCTAAGCATTAATTTTTTTCTCAACAAGAAATAAAATCATAACATTTATTTTGTTGTATTATTTTTAGAGATGAACGTGAATGATTTTCTTTTGTACATCAATATAACACACACACAACACAAAACTTCTTCTCATAGAGTCATCAAAAAAGTAATGTTTATGCAATAGTCTCAAGAACAAAGAAAGTCCATATAACGTACTGTCTCATATTTCTTAAATAATTCAGCGACCTCCCTTCGCTTGTGTAATCCCTTTTATTGTACACGTTCAGGATAATACTTAGTATTTAGGTTATCTCGGTAATTTGCTCCAATCCTACTATGTGTGCGCGTATCATTATATATTTGAAACGTATTTCAAATAAAATTTGGGTTAACATAATTTTGTTATATTGTGTTGATTATATTTGGCATACTTTATATTATATTACAATCACTGTAGTTGAGTGGTGCGCCGCCCGTTTATATGTGTCACCATCTCAGATCCCGGATTCTATTACCGGTTGGGCCAATGTAGAAAACGGACTTTTTGTACCTTCTTTGGCTCAGATATTTCGTGATACGGGAGCTTTAGTTACTCATATTGGAATCCAAGCAATGTGATATTGTTTGATGTTTATTTATTTATATCAATTTATTGTAAGAACTCAAATAACGTTTAAAAATTGCTACTAGTTATGTTGAACAGTACTTAAGAACAATTTCCAAAAGACTTCTCTGCATGAAATAAAACAGGTAGAAAAAGTCAGCCCTGGCCGATTTTCTTTGCGGTACTTCTCAGTACAAAGTCTACTCCAACAGTTTTAAGAGAACATATTACTTCCTTTCGGAGATGGTCAAAGTGTTATCTGCAATACGGACAAAATAGAATTAATGTTTCACGAAATTCTCGAAAAATCAAGTACATAACAAAAATAAAGTCAAAGAAACTCAGTGTAAACGAGACAATTCTTCGTAGTCATATAAGTGGAGTGCTAGCGTAGCACACTAGAATATAAAAATACTTCGTAGCTTCCTCGTAGCAATACTCCGCTACGGATAAAAGTAACTAACGCGTAAAAATCGTTCGCGTTAACCAATGAATAGTTTACTGTAAGTACTCGGAGTACATCTATGTTCATATATCTTTTAGGTTAAACGTGTTTCTATTTTATTACAACAGGAGAAATTGAGGTGACCAATAGCAAAATATATATCTAATCACCAATAATATCACTTACAATATTGCGATATTCTTTTATATGTAATTTTCTTAGAAATATCAAAAAAATTGAGAAGACAAACAAAAAATTCATTTACATCTGTAGGTTTTCCGTGCCTTTGTTTACACATATTTCACTTTCATACATTAGACGTACAACATACAAATCAAGAGACCTACTTAATTACTAGAGTTTGTTAATTTTGCAACTAACTACATTAATTAACGTGTTATTAATAAATGTTCACGACTGCAGGGTACTTAAGCGACTGTGCTTCACCTTAGAGCTGTTAGCCTGTTTAATGACATAATGTTATGTTGCATCAAAAGCACATACAAAGATTTATGTAACGAGAGGCAAATCGATAAACCTCTCTCAAGTTGCCTATGCAATATTGAAAGCTTCAATTGAAATGAGATTTAAGAATAGTTAAAAGACAAACCGACACAAGGAGCGACAGAGACAGAGAGGATCTTTAATTTATACTGTGTAATGATGATTATCACAATCACTAATTGTGGAGACACAGATTGGTCGTATTTAGCGATTGCATTTTTAAAATTCGATTTTCGGTCATGTGTTTTGCATAGAACTTTTGCACAGGTAACAAATAAATACATGTCAAGTTTTGAAAACCTTTAGACGATAAATTGGCAAAATGTTTCGCGCATATTTTCTTGAATTACGGAGGCTAAACGACTTCTGCAAATGCAAAAAAATCGGATCGGTGTTTGAAAGTTTATAATATATTTTCTATAATATGGAATCATGTAGTCGCAGTTACTTACGTACTATTCCGCATTGCATCGTAGGTTAAATCAATTTGTCCTGTTTCTATCGACGGTGATCACCTATACCCCAGCGTGGCCTATTATGATGCTGGCTTTGTGGGGCTAAATGCAACTAATAAACATACTATATCGTTCGTTTGTATCGTCATAAGTCTATTGTTACTGCAATACTAATAGTAAACATAACACTAAAACGTATTCGTTGACGGAATATTGAATATTGTTTGCAAAATAGTTTACACGCGGCGCGCCAATAGAAACTAATGTTCCGATTGATGCTGCATTCTAAAATAGTAAACAAATATACCTATATAAATATTCCTTTAGGAAGTGGCCTTAGAGAGCTATGTCTCAGCTTCATTATTTGCGATTTATGGTTAACATATTGTATCTAAATAGTTAGAACGAATTTGAATTTCACTCGGTAAGTTCGTTTAATCATCAATTTCATGACACCTCTAAAGCGGATCATAAAATTATGTAAAATTGTATATTTTAATGGACACAATTTTTTTTTTGTATAACGGAACATTGTAATAATGTTTATTATTAATTAATATCTATGTATTACAGTTATTCTTAGAGTAAGTTTGTATACACTAATGCCCGTTTTCACTAACCTTAGGAGTCTCCGAAATCTGACACCTAAATATTAGGGCATTGTCAAAGAAGAAAATGTGTTTCACCAATGATAAGGAGCCACCTAACGACTTTAAGCAACGATTAAAGTTAGGACATGCATTGTGCGGCACCTAGCACTGGATGTTTGCGTAACACCGGCTCCACACTGTGGCTCATGCTGGACAAACACAGGCTATCACCATTGTGTAGACGCCGTGATTGCCTATAATGGCTCATGATCAGTGATAATCAGACATGATCGCTACTGTGTCGGTTTTTCGGATAATCATCAAAGGAAGTTTGTCCATGATAGTGTGCGCGTGCGTGTGTGTTGTTTTGCCTGTAGTCGATGCTAAAATGTTGTAGCCAAAGAAGACCCATAATTAACCATTTATGTTTATCAAATTATACCAAAAGGACGGTTTGGATGGTGGCACTCAGTGATTGCCCATTATCGACGTAAGTGGACATAATGTGATATATACATTTACTCTTTGGCTAAAACGGCCGCGTCAAGGAATAAAATAAATTTATAGCAAGTTGGAATCCAGGAGTTCTAGGTTACTGAAAACGGGCATAAGAATCTTACACTCGGTTTCTGTATTGAGAATTTAAAGTTAAACAAGTCTCAAACTGTACTTAAACGTCAATAAATAGGTGTTCGTTTCTGATTTTAACGTTTTTGATAATCGGTTGATACTAGTACTTTTTACTAATTACAACCGTGTATTATCAGTTATTGGTTGAACTAGGACTTTTTGACCTGTTAAACATAAAAACCGTAAGTTATGAAAAATAATAACTTGAGATTTTGCACATTTCTCGATTCGGAAACCGGTCGTTAGTGTATATGTTTATTCTGCATTTGGTATTAATATTCTCAAAACCTATACAAATTTAACAAAAACAAACTTATACAACAAAATATATGCTTAATCTAATAAAATTAAAATAATAAATATTGATTTGTTTTGATTAAAATAAAATTACGTTATATTTTTATAATGTTACTTGGCTGAATCTTTATAATACGTCGCGTCTGGAGGGACACTGATTTGACGCTAACTCAATCTTTATGATGTATATTCGTGATTCAAACCTGTTGTTAGTTGTTACCCTCGTTACAATAAGCCCCAGTCTACCCTAAACATGATATAATTCATAAATCAATATTTCACTGTTACGAGACAGTCAGAAATTAATATAAATATACTAGTTATTTACATGTCAACGTGAAGTTCCTGCTTTACAGCACACCCAACAACAGAGTTACTATCCCAAAATTTTCTCCGTAATTTCCTTGTTTGTAACTCGTCTGTCAACTACAGATAAATTATATATTATTACACGACATCGACATTGATAATTATTTACATTATAGGAAAAAATACTAAAAACAAAGGAAATATTTAGAGACGGGAGCATTGACGTGGAAGCGAGACATGTCGTATCGCATCGTCTGCCGCTGACATTCAGTTCGCCGAACGGAGATATTTATCAAACACTAGCTTTCGCCAGCGGCTTCGCCCGCGTGAACCCCAGGGAAATGTTTGGAGGGATAAAAAGTATCCTATTATCTAACAGCCAGTTGCAGAAACGTTCATAAAAATTTCCATTAGTTTAAAGTGACATTACCCATACAAATTTGACATTCATTAGAGCTTAAAGGCATCATTAAACCTTAATGGATGTTTGTGCAACTGACCTTTAGTCAGCTAATACCCTATCTGTATACCAAATTGCATCAAAATCCGTTCAGTAGTTTCGTCGTGATTGGCGGACAAACATCCAGACATCTAAACATCCAAACAAAGAAACTTTCACATTTATAATATTAATAGATTATTTTATGATGATATACCTACAGTTTCTAATGTTCGAAAAAAAATAATAGTTATTATATCGAGTATATAATCTTAACCATAGGTTCAATTGCAAAGTATGCTGATTGGAAATGAATCGATCTTTACAAATGTAATATCATTCTATGTTTTATGATTTCTTGCGCTTGAAAGTGTTTTAATATCTAGTACAAATTCGTTGTATCTTTTTTTTTATAAAAAGTTATGCAGAAGTTGGGCTGAGGAGTTAAATGTGTCTAATCTTTTTGACAACCAAAAGACGTCTTGAATGGGTGATAGATAAATCACATAAACCTTCCTCTTAAATCACTTTATAGTATAGTATATTGATTCAAATCTGTTGTGAAGTTTAGAAGATCACAGCATATAGAGAGCGGAAAGCAACTTTTTTTTATACTGTGTATAGATTAATAATAATAAAACGGACTTTACGTATTACACTTTTTGAATTAAATCAGGCCACAATTTCGTTTAATAGTGGACGTTATTGTTTTTTTTGCTATTTGTAAACAGTGGAGGTTATCTGTTGACACACGTGCGTACGGTCCGGCATCCATTACACGGACGTGTTCAGCCATTTGCGAGCGGCGATGATGTATTGTGGCGCAGTGGCGCGCTCTGTTGTTGGATGCCCGATTTCCATTGGGACACACTACTGATACATGGCTAAGTGAAATATTGCCCTGTTTTCACATGAAACTTCACCGGCCTCTTGCTAGTTTTATAACAATATTTATCAAAAATATTTTCAAAGGCAAGTTTCGTTAAAGTCAGTTTTTCAAAGGCGTCAAGACGCCAAATTGTATAGAAAAATCATATGTTCCGTCATCAGACGCTAAGTATTATCTCGGGCTGGTCCAAATTGGATGAGGTTGCTTCGTTAAATTACAAGTTACCTTTCGACTCCATGTAAAAATATCAGTTTGCTGTCAAAAGTGCGGATCAGCTGTAGGTATATAATCATAGGAATAAATTACTAATTTTATTAAGTATCAATAACAAAATTAATTTAATTTTAAACATAAATTGATGTATTTTCAGTATCGCATTGTGAAAGCAAAATTTAACAAATATAATTATTTTAAACATATTATACATAAACTTTGAAAGTCCAAAATTCATCACTTTATTGTTTCGTTGGATGCATGGATACTAATACAAAAATAAAAAGTTATTGTTGGTAAGAGTATAGTAGATAGTGAGGGTATCGATTTACTATTACTTAAGTTTATATTTTGTATAAATTTCTTGTAAAATGCTTACTTATTGTCTGACTAATTAAATGGAAATAAATTGTTCTGAACTCCAGAGCCTAAAGGGGCAAAGTCTAAATTGACGTTCAAATGAACAAAGTACAGAACCTCGTCGACTATTGATGTGCAATCATACTCTTTATTGTTTGTGTTTAATAAATAAAACAAAGTGTAAATCAATCAGGCTTGGAGCGCCACTGAGGCTAATGACGCTGTGTCATCTAGTCTATGTAAGTCACTTGGTTGATCTCGGATTTATCAGCAAATGTAACTATGTCAGGAAGATTCAGAGTAGTCTCTCTAAACGGATTACTGGAGTAGTGTCGACATATATAGCTCTAACCTCATCACGTCCGGCAAACATTGGCTGTGGTACGTATCTGCTCGATAAACAACTGTATTTTTTAGTATATCTTTTACGTAGTCCATGAATGGGCTTTTTTATTACTTACAATCATAGAATGCGTATTAAATTTTACATAAATTCGACGGTCGTTACTTTATTGTGTGGCTTTTAATCGACTTCTCAATACGTCATCGTGTGGCCCTGTCTAATGGCGGGCGGGATGTGTGGTCTTATTTTCACATTTGTATTATCTCCCAGCCTTTATAGTAAAAATGGTTTGTACAGAGAGTGTTATAAGAAAAAAAAAAACATGTATACATTTTTAATGAATAAAGAATTGTAGGGAAAACAAAAGAAATGGAAACAATAAAAGACGTTGACATGAATGGCTTCAGCGTCTACACAAAACAAATATACCTACATTATTATTCTAAAAGCTGATGGTACAATCACATTTACCGTAAATGGTATCTTCAAACGATTCTATTGTAAATAATTAACGATTTCTCAATACATAAAAGTGTCAAAAGAAATTAATTTATGAAGCATTAAAAGGAATCAGGTGGGCGATTGAATCTGGCGCGAGTTTACAATGGCCAGATCATTTACAAAAGCTCTCTTAATAAGGTGGATTCCGGATCTCGGATCTTTTGTGATGGTCCAAAGGGATCTCGTTGACTGCGTAGGTGACGTCAGATAGACTCCCGAGTATACACCGCCGATGAGGAGCTAATATCCACCAATTCACATTGGGCCTGCGTCGTAGATTATGGCCTTTTCTTCTTATTTGATTCCATTCATAGGAAAGGCCTGACCCCAGCAGAGCACAAAAGTGTAACCGATTTTAACGATATGAAGTTTGTTTATATCCCCAATTATGATCCTTAAAAGCATATCTAAATAATTGTATCTTATATAATGAAGATCACTTACGAAGCTATAGAATTTTTCTTGTGGTGCTCCCAAATTATTGTTATAGAACCTATGCTGAGTTCAATGTTTTTTTTTATAGTTAGAAAAAAAAATATTGAAAACCATAAGTACTTTATTATATATTAGCTTAAAGGTGGTCCTGAACTAGTGATAGAAGCAAAAAAATATTTGGTCGATTCAAAAGTCCTTGAAACAAACTTACTTGAATAAAGACGTTTTCATTTCATTTCAGTATAGACGACTTCAAAAAGACGACTTATTTTTAGATAATTTTATTTCATGAATATACATGTAATATATCTAAAAAAAAATATCAAAAGTATCATTCATATAATAAGAAAAAAAAACCCGCGAAAACGCCAATGACAAAAACGCAAACTTCTGTCATGGCGTTGCTATGATGTCACGTCCCTCTAAAACTAATATCGTTCTTTGTATGCATAAGGTTTAATTCTCTAAGTTCTGATATGAATAGAGGGACGTGAAACGAGTATAAAATATTTGTCTTTTCATAATTAATTTAAGTCATATTATAAATATAATTAGCATAAAAGTAAAAGTATATTAAACAGTACAAAAGAGTATTTATTTACGTTTACTGTCTACAACCGTATTATACGAGAAGTAATAACATTTATTGTTACAAACGATGTTTTCAAATACACAGTAGAAGGAGAATGGCTTGCTTGTAAGGATCTAACAGATGCGGGCCCATAAAAAATAAAAATAACTAATATATATTTTGGAAGTTCAATTGAAATATAAATGACGAGTATAGTTACTAAAACAAATATAAAGAGTCGCGTATTTGGACTTTTATAGATATACTCGTACCTACTACCACTTTGAAACTTTAGGAGCCACTCTTGAGAAGTTATGACTTTGCACTCCAACCCTACATAAAAGCTATCTACCATCATATAGATATAAATCTCTTTTAAGTATTCTCAAATCAAACAATATGCATACAAAAAGTAATTTCATTCTTAAAGATTTATGGGAATATAATAATCAATTGATTGATGAGAAACTGTCCTAGTAACTTAATCAATTAATGATATTGTTACGATTTAGGGTTCGGGATAAAAGTTTAACGCCAATTAAATTCAGAATACGACTCTTTATTTAATCAATAGAATTACAAAAACAATTCGTTCACAGAACAAACATTTTATTTTCACTATATACGTTACTACGGTCACTTCGAAATTACTTGATCGTCCCGATAGTTCACTTCGGCACGTTTCTTGAAAGATTTGGGTTTCAAAATTCCTTCCTTGGTCGCCGTGTATTTCCAACGGAACTCCAAAATGACAGAAGACTTCGTGAACTAGTTTCTCAGCTACCGTTGATGCCTCTTGTTTAGGAATCGCGAAAGCTGCCGGCCATATCGTAAAGTAATCCATAACCACGTGAAAATACTTTTTACCACTTTCATTTTTGGGAAATGGCCCTGCCACATCCAACGCTATCCGTTCCCACGAAGCTTTAACATTGTAGACCTGTAGTGCACCGCTGCTACGAGTGTGAGATCCTTTGACAGTCGCACGAGTAGTACATTTGCGACACCAGTCCTCCACGTCACCTCGACAGTGAATCCAGTAGAATCTCTCTCTGATCTTCAACAGAGTCAGTTTTACTCCCATGACCTCTTGAGCATCCATCATGGTATAACTAGAGCACACCTGGTATCTTGATTTTAGGCACAATGATCCGAAGGTGTCAGTTATTTCCCTGGGTATTGTCCCATTTACGGCACAGAGTTCCATCTTGCTTCACTCTTTCTGAATGGGCTCATTACAGTCACCTCACTCCATTTGGGTCTTGGTGTACCAGCTTTGAATCACTTTATGATTGGTGGTAAATCCTTGTCATTAAAATCAAAAAATCAAAATCAAAATTATTTATTCAGTCTAGGCTGTTACAAGCATTTGTGAAAGTCGAGAGCTACGCCATCGGTTCGTAAATCTACGGCGGGAGACCTTGTACCGAGAAGAACCGGCAAGAAACTCGGCAAGGGCTGCTTTTTTCCCTATTTTATTTCACACAGAGCGTCAAGATTGTAAAACAGTATTTACGTCAATCGAATCACATGTCTACTCAAACAAGTTCACCGATAAATTATTTAATATACATAAATATAAGCCTTATTTAACACTAACCATTTTTGTCGTTTAAATATTCATTTACAGTATAATATCTTTTACTGAGTAGACTATCCTTTACTGAGTAGACAATCCTTAATATGAGTTTTAAATTTTGGCAAGGGTAAGTTTAAAATTTCTAACGAATATTTATTAATTATATTGTGTAAAATACCTGAAATAAAGTTTCATCCCCTATTTTATCCCCTTACATGTGGAATTTATCAAAATCCTTTCTAAAGGGATGCCTACGTCATAGTAGCTTTATGCATGCAAAGTCTCAGCACGATCGGTTTAAAATTGACAAAGTCTCATACAAACTTTCATCCCCTATTTTATCCCCTTGAGGGTAGAATTGATCAAAATCTTTTCTTAGGGGATGCCTACGTCATAGTAGCTTTATGCATGCAAAGTCTCAGCCCGATCGGTTTAAAATTGTCAAAGTTTCATACAAACTTTCATCCCCTATTTATCTCCTTGGAGGTAGAATTTATCAAAATCCTTTCTTAGCGGATGCCTATCTCATCACATCTACCTGCATGCCAAATTTCAGCCCGATCCGTGAAGTGGTTTGGGCTCTGCGTTGATAGATCACTATGTCAGTCCTTTGAGTTATATATATTTAGAAATACGAATTGTGAGATGTTGACTGCTTAAGTTATGATTAATTATATATTAAATATATAAACAACAAAGAAAAAAAAACAGGTTGATGAAATTAAAAAGACATGGTTTTATTACAAATCACAAATATTTTAGTAGCTTAATCCCATGACTTAACTCTAGCCGAATGTAAGTCGTGGAAAAACATATTCGTGGAAAACAGAAATGTTTCTAAAAATAAAATGCTAAAATAAAGAAGCAGTTGAAAATATTTTTTTTTCGCTATACCTAATTTGGCATACTACCAACTGAAATAAGCTTAAAACTTTTGTATTTTTTTATATAATTTATTCTAGTTAATACTTGTGAGAGTCGGGAAGTTACTTCATCTGTTCATAAATTTACGTCGGAAGACCTTGTACTGATGAAAACCGGCAAGAAACTTATCTGGGGCTGCTTTTTTCTTTTTTTCTTATTCTGTAACTTGCATATTAAATGTAATAACGTCTTACACCAATACATACAAAAATAATGAAGATAAGATGACATCATCGCACAAATTTTATTGATACATTTTAATTTCAAACAGACCAATGGCAACAATTATTTTTCTTTATAATCGCATAACATAACACTATGGGACCGTGATTCTAGTTTTGATAGTGGTCTACGAGAAAAAAAAATGCTGGATCAATCTACAGTGGATGACCTAGATATGAATCTAAACTAATATTATTATTGCTTATATCTACATAAAGGGGAAAATTTTGATTGTTTGTTTGTGTGCATTGAATAGCCTCCGAAATACTTGACCGATTTTAAAAATTCTTTAACCTACGGAAATCTACAATTAATCCCGGGTGACAAAAGCTGTAAATTGCCGACGGAGTCGCGGGAGAACAGTTGTTTTATATGAACATTTTTATCAAATAATAACAATAAATTATTAAATCATAAGCGCACTCTATTAACAGGTAATTAAAGTTAGTGATACCTTTAAGTGTTATCTGTATTTTCGTTCATAAACCGTAAGTTTTAACTTTCTTACATTGTTTAACATAATGTTTGCTGTTGGCAGTTTATTATTTAATGAATGGTTGAAGTGTGTCGTGTTGTCAATAACATGAGCACTGTCGGTAAGTGGCGGTGTAAATGATGTTTCTGGAGTGTTTTGTCGTGTTATTGCGGTGCTGATAACACTGATAAACGACATGATGTCGCGCTGCCTTCTCACAGATGTTACGCTGTTGCTTGTTTTATTTTTTAATGTATTTCTTGCGGTTTCGTTGCATCTTTTTTATATAAGATGTGCAATAATGTCTCCTGGTTTTGTTATTAAAGTTTTAGAGAAAACAAGAATGTTTTATTCGAAACTCTACAAGTCACCTTGTTAGTTACGAAGTCATAATAATGCTGAATAGTATATTGTTGCCAGTTTGATTGTGTCGACAGATTAAAAAAGTCAAGTCATTACTCATTATATATTTTTTTATTATTTTTATTTAAAGGCCTTAGTCGCTGAGCAATTATGTCAGATATAAATTGGCTTTACATTTATCAGTATATTATTATTTTGAAAAGATTTGCATAATAATATTACTACATATATTGATATTAAAGAAAAATAAATTACACTATTTAGTAACACTTATTCAGTTGTATTATTTGACGGAACGTTGACAGTCTGCGTATTTGTTCCGCCGCTGTAATAGACCCGCTAAGAAAATAATGCAATGAAAAATTGAATCTTATTTAGTTTTTGTTATCGGCCGGTTTCTGGATCATTGGACACGTTGAACAGTTTTGAAACGAATCTTAAGCGATAAAAATAGGTACGTGAATCAAGTAATTTAATACTAGCTGTATTCCCACGACTTAGCACGCGTAAATTATAGCCTATAGCCAACTACTATTATAGCCAACCTCGTATATGGACTTGATTGTTTGTTGAAGTTTCATTTGATTGTTTGTTTGTTTGCATCGAATAGGCTCCGAAATCACCAGTTTTTTTATCGATTTAGTAGTTTCGGGGCCTATTCGATGCAAACAAACAATAAAATCTTTCCTCTTTATAATATTAGTATAGATTGGACTATTCGAAAATGTTTTCAATAAACTTGCCTAAGTTTCCCATTTAATAACACATTTTCGACTAACGCTCTAACGACTACGGGCTGTACGAAAGCCTCATAATTCCTTCCAAATCATCAATTGTTATATAATTTATAGTTGATCATCGTGTTTCTTGCAGCGTGCGTCCCGTGGGCGGGGTCTAATGAACGTACACGTGTTAATTATATGCTCTTAGGAGCACTGGAATTGTTGCGGCGCGGTGCGCCTAAAACAATAGTGCTCTACGGATCATAAGCTTTAAATTTTAACACGTTATTCAATACGCTATGTTATATAGCACTATGTTATGATAAGCGTACGCCCGCCTAGGCGACATGTGTAAGTTGTGTAATAGCATGCGAAATCTCGTAGCACGTTATTGATTACATTGTCCGGTTGGATAGACCGCATGCTATACAAAGTGTTTTTTTTATTTTGTATTCTAGTTCTCATACCTTTCGGGCTTAAAGTTGATGTATAAAGGTTTATTTTAACATGAATGTAAATTCTAAATTAATTATAATCGTATTGCAATTTAATTTATTGTATATATAATAATTGATTTAAACAGTTTAAATTAAATATTTACATCTAATCACGCTCACATACATATCTTTTGAACTACATAATATTTATTGCATACGCTAAGTTTTATTAAAAAAACGGTCACACACGTATATATGCGCATGATAATAGTTTATCATGCGATATACATATTTTGAATCTTCTAGCTAGAGACTGCGGCGACTATGTTGGTTATTAACTCCATATTGTACTCGTAATAATACAAATAGTATCCAGTTGCGCAATAATAACTAGCATACATGAAATTAATGTTAGCAAATAATGCTATCATCAGACAAGGCGAAGCTATAAAAATACTTTTAAGAAGATAGAAAACAATGAGGACGCCTCAAATTAGAGTTGTTTCAAATAATACTTTAAGTTCCTTTTAAGACTGGTAAATGCCGAGGACGTTTAATAAGCTGCAATTGATAATATTTTGTTTTTTTTTTTTCAGGTAAGCGTGTGAAACGAAATTGTAATATGTGCACCTTATTTCGGTAAGGAATTATTTGTTTCTTTTACTCACATGTTAAATTTGAAAATTGTAATATTAAGTATTTCTATTATATATTTTGTCTGCTCAAGGCAGCTTCAATCAAGTTTTGATTGATTGATTAATTAATACTTTATTGCACTAAAAACAAAAAGAAATGTACATATATACAAAAGGCGGCCTTATTGCTAAGGTAGCAATTTTTACCAGGCAATCTTTGGCTAACAGAAACGATACCAACCAAGAACAAATATAACGGGTTAGTGCATTAAATTAATAAATATACTTAACGAGAAAAAGAGAGGAAAAAAAGGAACAGATTAACGGAGAGACAAAGTACTAAAATGAAGAAAGATCCAGCTTGACGAAATTGTCCTTAACTTGTTTCATGAACGAGTCCCGAGACTGCGCACGTCTAATAACCATAAGCAAAGAGTTTCGCTTCAAAATTAGTCGAGTGGGATGGGATAAAAAGTTGTGGGAAGACCGTAGATCTCGGATAGGATTAGTGGAGAAAAAGATAAAGCGCTCTTTAAGATAAAGAGGAGTATGTGGATGAAAGAGAATGGAATAAAGAAGTGATAGGAAGTGGCAGTCTCTTCTACAAGAAATAGGTAGCCAGTGAAGTTGAGAACGATAGTTGGACATATGATCGTATTTGCGTAAACCAAAAATAAAACGAATACAAAGGTTTTGGAGACGCTTAAAATTATTTAAGAAAACGACACTTAGGTCGGAGTAACATGCATCAGCATAATCAAGCAGTGGCAGAAGAAGGGATAGTGCAATAGAGATTTTAGTCTTTGTCGGCAAAAGGTTTTTAAGGCGCTTCAGCGAGCCGTATGCGCCAAACACCCTCCTGCTCACCTCACAAATATAAGGACTCCAAGATAAATTACAGTGAAACAGGACACCAAGATTTTTAACAGTGTTCTGTAATGGTATGACAAACGCCATTCAACAATGTCAGTGGCAGTATTCCATTATTTATCCTAGTTTGATACCAATAACTACCAATGATAATTGCCTGTGTTTTGTGAGGATTGACTAACATATCTCAGATTGGAGTGCCGTCTACTCCAATCTGAGATATGTTCCAAATCATTATTGATGGTAGTAATTGCAGTAGGTAGTTCATCTATAGAGGCTTGAGTGTAAATTCTTGTATTATCTCAGGTTGTTCTTTTTTAAATACGTTTTATTTCTCAAGATCCGGTAAGTAGTTCGGAAAATAATTGAAATAACTGGGTTAATGTTATAAATATAGAGAAATAGCGCATATAAATAAGCATAAAACGAGCTAAACTATTGAACAGCTTCAACGACAACAATAGACTAATATATCTACACTAATATTATAAAGAAGAACATTCTATTGATTGTTCGTATATTTTTTTGCTTGCATTGAATAGGTGCCGACAGATACCGGACCGATTTTAAAAATTCTTTCACCTACGGGTACATCTTACGGGACTGACATAGGCTATAATTTACGAGTGCGCAATCGTGGAAAAACAGCTAGTTTAGTAATATAAAAGGTGAACGAAGTGATTGTAAACAGTCGATAAATAAATACACAATAATAGTATAACAGCTAAGTAGTCTTAACAAGACTAAGCCTGGCTTTACTGTTAGTTGATTAACGCATCAGTTCGTTAACCTTGCACTAAGAAGATCTGACAAGAAACTTATCAAGAGCTCCTTCTTCTCCCCGTTGTACACCTTCAAGAATATAAAGTCACTTTCCATTAATATTAATCGGGCGTCGATCAACACGATCTGAGGCTCTACCATGTTTCTCCGATATTGATTATACATGAACCATTATGAAATAAAGAAAAGACATGTTATTATCAATTAATTTAAATTGTCCTCAAAACCTGTAAAACAATCAGTGACATTTTGAGCCGTGGCCTCCCATCACATAAAAAGAACTAAATAACACGCCTGCCAAAATCGAACAAAAAATAAAAGAAACAAGTTGTATTATGGCTTGACTAAACAAAATTTTCATTGCAGTCAGGTGACGATCCTGTGGCACATTAGTAACCTAAGAGATCCCCCGACTGCATTGAGAATTTTGTTTAGCCAAGCCATATTATAATTTATAAGATTATTTTTTCGGCAGCCGTGTTTTTAATTATTTAATTAAGGAGCCCAGCAGTACAATGTTTCATTTACCCGTTACTAGATGGCATTACGTATCATTTAAATGGTGCTAACACCGTTGAAACTACGTGTGTGGAATAGGTATACGTCAGTGAGAAAGGAACAGTCACTGGAAAAGAAAGGGACGGGTAGCCGTTCTAGAACTTTTTGGTAATGTCTCGAATACACCGGTAGGGCCGAGACCAACCTAGAACGTTCTAGTATAGAATGTGGTATCAGCCTCTTTAAATATGCAATGAACTTTTCGTCTCTGCATTATTTAAGTCGCTCATAGTGAAAGCGAGAGAGAATACAACTGAATTCCAAAGCGAAAACTAGTGAGGTGAACTATCGAGACGATCTAATAGTGGTATGAAGCGAGAGTAGTGTCGTGTGAGTTATTGGCGCTGATTTTTATCCCGAACCCTAGTGCGTAAAAATACCATATACGTTCATATCCGTTTTGTCTTTCAAAAGCCGTGGTGGCTTAAAAAACTCACATACACATTAACTGTACACACAATACACTCCTTTTTAGGCAGTCGTGTAACAAATGAGTACTGATTGTAGTCGCAACAAAGACGTTGACAAATAATAATCTAAATTTTAAAACGTCAAATGATGAACCATCATTGCCGCCCGCGTTTAAGGTTCTTGTAATCCACAGATTATAAATTGCAAGAACTTAAACGCAAGCGGTATTACTGCTGTTTGGTCAAAATTTTTTGAAAAAAAATGCTTAAGCATTTACGAAGTTTTGTTTTCAGAGAAACAGAGTAGGTCCTTTATTAATAAATCATTGGTAACTAGTATTCAGCTGAGTCGAGTATATTAGCCCACGGACAATGGCGCCCCCGCACTGAAGTAGAATAAGGAGAGGTGAAGTGATACAATATTTGCGAGTTGGAATTATTCAGTGGTTAGTTTGTTTATGCTAATATAGAGATGCGCGCGTTTATTGGACATGTAGAACGAAAAACGTAATTACTGAAGTTATATCTTTTTTTATTCACTCATAAGGTTTACTTACAATTTATCGTTTGAGTTACTTATTGATTTTATTAAGATAGTCTATTATTTTTCTTTTTATTCAAACTTGCCCAAATAAATGGCCTTTTTTAAAAAGAGTTTTATAAGTTTGATGTGTCTATAGAGTGCCTAAATAAGTGGCCATTTTTAAAAAGAGTTTATAAGTTCGATGTCTCTATAGAGTTTCTATATCTGTCTCTGTCCGTTTTGTATGAAATAAAACAGGGAGAAAAATGTAGCCCTTGCCGAGTTTCCTGCCGGCTCTTCTCGGTACAAGGTCTCCCGCCGTAGATTTACAAACCGATGGTGTAGCTCTCGGCTTTCACAAATGCTTGTAACAGTCTAGACCGAATATAGAATTTTGATTTGATTTTATTTATCTTGTGGTATCTTTGATTTAAAACAAATAATCTGATTGTGGGCAAATTTTTTTTATTAATAGGTGACCTTTCCGAGCGTTCAATTTTGCCTTTAACATCAGTTCATTAACAAAATTAAAAGATGTAAATAACTTCCACTGGTCTAATCGATTCGATGTTTCGTATCCTGTAACTAGTTTTTAAATGTATATTCAATATTTGAATCAAGACAACTAATTTAATAAATAATTACAAGAAGCAGTGATATTAAAGTTTAAAATTCAATCATATCAATGTTTGATATCTTTATTCTACTAAATAGAACGACAAAGTCACTGATATCAAACTGTTCACGAGACGTGCTTAGTTTTTTATACGCTATTTAAAAGATTGGCTTTCATAATATTGATTTGGTTGATAGATATTGAAATGTAAGATAAAAGGTAAACCAAATCAATCATAAGCTTTTACTATTATCTTAAATGGATCATAATAGAGTTCGACCTTGACTTTAACAAGAGTCGTCTATATCTGACGACGACGTACGGTCACCCATGTTACTTGAGACGGTATAATTCTCCAATAACTATTGTGTCACTACTGTTCCTATAGTGACAGAGTGTATGCATGAGTATAGTCGCTAATTTGTCAGCTATATCAAGAGGGCATATTGATTATATTAATATTATAATGATTGAAAAATATCATCGTTTGTCACTGTCATTGCAAGGTAATATTATATTTCCTACTGTAGACGTTCTATATTACATTTAAATTAACGGGCATATTCAGAGTTTTTTTTAGAACACACTAATCTCTTTTTGTGTTTTACGAAGTTTAGCATTTTTTCAGTAGGATATTAAATGAATCGTATATGTGGAAGATTTACAATGTGTTAGTGTTATAATTTTGAGACTGTAATATCTTATAATCTAATAAATATTACCCAAAAACACATACATTGCTCAGACCCCAAATTAAGTAGCTAAAACACTTGTATTATGGAAATCTGAAACAGCAATGGTAACAACACGACACTCAGATACTTTTTCGTTTCAATTCTAACTAACGATTACTACGATGAAACATCGTAGCAGCTACATCAAGTCTACGGTGCTCGTAGCATGTTCGTAACGTACTACGAGCGACGAACATATAAAATGAAATCTTGACACGTTGCATTAGATCACGTGATATCTTACATAAATTATACATGAAACCATTTTTAATAAAAAAGTTCATTAATCGGCACTACAAATTTATCACGTTTAAACTCGAAAGAAAACTTTAATAATGTTATAAAGAATGTTGCACATAAACCTAGTTGTTAGGATTGTATTTGCACTAAGAGTGACTGAAATTGATTCCCCACGAGATATACCTACGTCACACGGCAACTATCAAAATGTTTTAAGGACCACTGAATTTATTATTTGTTTTATTAAAGTGTGTCTGTTTAAGTACTTCTGAAATGTTGCGGTATTATACTTAAAGTTATTGTTTCTCGTTGCTATGTTTTGTACAATAATTACAACATTTATATACTATATAATGTGTTGTATAATATGTGTTGTTGTGTGAATAACGTGTGATGTTGTATAAATATATTTAGTTTTAAGCAGCATCAATTGATGAACTTACGTCTCTATTAGTATTCAATCGCTCGCTTATGTATTAGTTGTTTTACGCCTCGACAAAGATTAACTATAATCAATTGAATCATTTCATGTAATTCCAAATATGCTTTCCAGATATAAATAAAAAAATTGGACAATCACATAACGTGGCTCGAGTGCCGAGTTAAGTAGCTCGTATAATAGAATCCTGAAACAGCGAAGGTAACATTATAACATTCAGACACGATTGAAAAATAGTAACTAATATTGAAACCTTGACTTGAATCGGAACCTAAACAGAGAACTAGTCTGTGCTGAATCTGACGGTTTCTCTCGGTACAAATTTGGATAAAAATAATGAAATATATTGAGTTTTGATAGTTTGTATGGTATCCTTTTATTTAGATTTTTTTATATGTATAAAGTTACAGACTTTACTTCTGTATTAGATCAGTAAATACCTAGTTACTATTCTACAGTTAAAAAGGTTTTCAATGTAATTTATGTAGCGAGTTCATATATATCAACTCCTCGATTGGTATCACTGAATGTTTTATTAGTCTTTGGATAAAGCGACAAAGCTCACGGGAGCCGACAAGGTTAATAGAGTTTAGTCGTGTGTGTTCACGATGGTAATTCTACTGGATGCGGATTTTCTCTGTAAACTGGTATTTACTGGGAGCTGAGTAGACGCATTATCGTATAACCGTGCCACACTTTATCTGAGTCATTTCAGCGATTTAAAAGTAAAATCGTAACGACAGACAATTACATTCGCATTGAATAATTTTGTTTAATAAATACTAAGTAATTTTGTTAAAGGAATGAATCTGTTTGCAATATTTGAAAATGTGTCTGTTTATCTTTTTATACTGTAAATAGGGATGACGACAATTTTTTGTTTGTTTGTCCGTCAGGTAGAGTGTTAAAAAATATTAAACACGTATTTTTTCGTAATCATAAAATTGCGTTACATGAAAGTTGAAATTTTCGCATGACGTCACGTTATGGTACGTTTTCTACTAAACTGTGACGTAGCGAGCCCCCACTCCTCAACTTTAATGCCTGTTATCTAAGCTATTTCTTGTTAAATTGAAGTAAATAAAATACGTATCAAATATTTTTCTATTATCTGACTGACGGACTAAATAGAATTGCATTTTTTTTTACCCAGTCGTCATCCCTATTATATCCTATGTTACCTGCATATAATGTAGTCGGTAAGTGACAGAATTTTTAAGGTCGGTCCAGTAGTTGCAGAACCTATTCATTACAAACAAGCAAAAATCCTATATCCCTCTTAATAATATTAGTATAGGGGAAACCTTGCCTGATATATTGCTGTATCTCGTGGAAAAGCAATGGATATAAATAATATTGCTCAAACAGACTTCGTTTTACAATATATAAGAGTAAAGATAAAAATATGCTGGAAACATTATGCGCAAGTTATAGGCGGTTTTCGTTATACTTATTGTGAATAAGTCAGTATCTCTAGAGACAATGTTCACTCGGTCGTAACAGATGCTTGTTCACTTAGTATTATTTCATTATTATCAAGCATTTCGACAAAGTTTATAATTTTATTGAAGATAAAATTAACCAGAAACACCAAGAAAAATGCCGAATTTACTCTTCCGTCTTTCTTTCGTTCTATTGCCCCGTCCTTGATATTGATATCATGCGTTTGGATAAATGGTTGTCTTATTTTATGAGTCATATCACACGCAAGGATCCTCCCAAAGGTTACATAAGCCTTTCTTTTGTAATTCATTTACATAGTATATTCAAAGTGCTTTGTAAAGCTTCCACAAACTTCCTTAATTATTCCGCTACACAGTTTCGCTAATTTCGTAAAATGCCGCCATATTTCAGATGAAATCTGCGTCGTTGCACCACCGTTTTCGGTTCTTTGTGATGGACTGAAATAATATTATTCTGTTTGTAGTCAATAATCATATTTTTGTTCAATTTTTTCAACAAAACACAGTAATTATTATTCTTATAATAATTATTTTTATTTATTAACTTGTAAGCAGTGACTAACAAATAACCCGTGGCATGACCTGGAACTAGCTCTTTCCCGTGGCTTGGCCCGTATGTTGAAATGGAAATCACTAATTGTAAGAGTTTTTTTGCGGTAACAAAATAATACTTAAGCCTAAATAATATTATCACAAAGACGTTAAAATAGGAGAAACAAATATAATTTATCATTTAAAATATTAGTATTGATATATTAACCTCATGAGAATTGTTATTAAAAAAAAGTACTTCAATATGGGTTAAAGTACACATGCATTTTGTTTGCAATTAATCATTGTACGTAGACTGTTTGAGTATTGATTGAATACAAATATCCGGGGAGCGCGCCCCACTGGTTACTGGGTAGGAGTACAATTTTAAAATCACTCGTTTAAAATTCAATTGACGACTACTTATTCGCGTAACATTATTTTTTTTTTTATCTCCATTCACTCCCCACCCATTGGAAGACCGTTATTCTAATTTTCTCATACATACCAGTTCTCGCAATGAATACCTTTCGTACTTTCATTACGCATACTTTTTCTTTCTTGCATATTTCCTTTTCACCCTTAAATCCGCCGGGTTCGCTGCTACTTTATTCTTTATTTCTATCTTGTTTATATTTTCTATCCCCAAGTAGGGGATTACACATTACACTTTTATTTTAATTATACTTATTATAAGTATAAACTACACCTTAGCACAATAAGTCATTTTTGAATCGCTGTACTTGTGACTTCGATATTAAAATTTACTTGTTTCGTGCATAACAAAGAAAAATAAATTATATAACTTTCTCCTTCAAGCGAACTTTTTGACTCTTACCTTACGTTGTATATCTCTATATGCGGAATGTGTGCGTAAATCGAAAAAGGACCATATCATATAAACGTAAAAATGCAGTTTGAACGTTGACATTTCATTTGCGGAGGAAACACAAAAATAGTGAATTTGTTATATCAAATGAAAATTAATAGCTAACAAGCGCTCGACAACATATGAACGATTCAAAATACAGCACCTGATCGTATGTTTGCTGAACAATAGAATTCAGTACCTAATTGTTACCACCAGACTCAGCAAAAAGTAAAGAATTCGTTCAGTTTCTTCTCGAGTTCCTTTTATCAACATATTAGCCTACGTGGACTTGGAAATTTTATGTGTACACTTAGAAGGGCGCTTAAAGCAAATCACGATTAAATTTGTTAAAGCGAGGTTATAAAATGTTCGTCTTGTACGTTGATAGACCGGATATAGGACACGTAGGATAAAATTAGATATAGGATACGTGATTCTCGGATATGATAAAATGACAGCAAATTCACAGACATATGCTTTATTTAAATCGATTTGGGAACTTTGTTGTAATTGGTTTAGAAAGTAATATGGTACGGTTGAAGTGGAGACCTTTTTTCCTCGTCGCTCACATGCGAAGTTTAGCTTATGACGTCGTTAGTGTACACTAATAAAATAATAGAATGTTGAGGAAATCAAACGAAACGGCGGGTTTGGAAAGAAATATTTAATATATTTATAAAAAAATACAATAGGAAATTACAGTTAAAATTCTTACAGAAAAAAGGCAGGAATGATAAGATTAGAATTTAGAATGAACGTAGGTAAATTTAAGAGTACTAAAGAATATTACAAAAATGAGATCTGTCTCGGACATCGCCAAATTATCAGGGTTGTCTTAACGAGATATAAAATATGCATTTCTTGATAAATTTATGATTTTCATAACAACACACTTGCCGATCAGTTGTGATATTCTATTATAACATCAGCCTCGAACTCAAAGTCGAACACAGCATAGAGGTTCTGAAGCGTTTAGGGTTGTAGATGGGGGGTGAGAAGCACCCCCAGGCTTCAGGTATAAAGAATAAAAGTAATAATAAAGTTTAACAATCTTTATTTTAGTTCTCAGGGGGTAGGTTAAGATATTCGCTCGTTATGGTTCTTGTTTCTATAATTACGAGGGGAGGACTTAGCTTTTAAGTTTTGCAATTAGTGAGGACTTCGCGGGTTCGGCGTCACGGGCCGGGCAGAGGCTGAGAAGGGTGTAGACCCGACGTCAGCTCCGGTCAGCAGCACCGAAGGTCCACGAAGCTCCGGAGGACTGGAGTTGATGAAGAAGTAGAACTAGCAGTAGAAACTAGCAGTAGAAACAGCAGTAGAAACTAGCAGTAGAAACTAGCAGTAGAGACCCTGTAACATAAATACAGCACTAAATAGAAGTTCTAAAAGTGCAGCTACCTGTGGCCTGGAAAAATTAAGTTAGCTGCATTTGCTATAGCTTCTGTAAAAATCTACCGGCTAAAAGAATATAAAAACGTGTGTTTCAAATGATATCAAAAATCATTTAGAATGAAGTTAAAATAACAGATACTATGATAATAATCTGTAAGTTAAAAATACAATTACTAATATATTATATTATACGGGAATCGAACCTGTACTTCAAGTAAAATGAAAACACTAAGTGTTCCCTTTAAAATCATCTAAATTTCAAGGTTATCAAAATTATTTATAGCACAACCCGGGAATCGAACCTGAGATGGAAACAAATCACGAATTGAAACTGAAATAACTAGCATTCGGACAATGTATCGATTATATTTAATTATATATTTAATTTAGCAGACAAAATTAAATATGAAATCTGTAAGGTAGAAAAATAATAAAATGTTAATTTTGCATAGTCTCAGAACTCCGTTCTGTTTCAATATATTGTTTTATGAATGTTATTACTTTAAGTATAGTAACAATTCGTGATTTGTTTCCATCTCAGGTTCGATTCCCGGGTTGTGCTATAAATAATTTTGATAACCTTGAAATTTAGATGATTTTAAAGGGAACACTTAGTGTTTTCATTTTACTTGAAGTACAGGTTCGATTCCCGTATAATATAATATATTAGTAATTGTATTTTTTAACTTACAGATTATTATCATAGTATCTGTTATTTTAACTTCATTCTAAATGATTTTTGATATCATTTGAAACACACGTTTTTATATTCTTTTAGCCGGTAGATTTTTACAGAAGCTATAGCAAATGCAGCTAACTTAATTTTTCCAGGCCACAGGTAGCTGCACTTTTTGAACTTCTATTTAGTGCTGTATTTATGTTACAGGGTCTCTACTGCTAGTTTCTACTGCTAGTTTCTACTGCTGTTTCTACTGCTAGTTTCTACTGCTAGTTCTACTTCTTCATCAACTCCAGTCCTCCGGAGCTTCGTGGACCTTCGGTGCTGCTGACCGGAGCTGACGTCGGGTCTACACCCTTCTCAGCCTCTGCCCGGCCCGTGACGCCGAACCCGCGAAGTCCTCACTAATTGCAAAACTTAAAAGCTAAGTCCTCCCCTCGTAATTATAGAAACAAGAACCATAACGAGCGAATATCTTAACCTACCCCCTGAGAACTAAAATAAAGATTGTTAAACTTTATTATTACTTTTATTCTTTATACCTGAAGCCTGGGGGTGCTTCTCACCCCCCATCTACAACCCTAACGCTTCAGTGGCGCCCGGCTCGCTCAGGATTTCGCTCGCTCTGTGGTTCTTGTTTATTTCTAATTTTTTTTCTTTTATTTTATTAAAAAGTGGGTAACAAGTTTTTCCTTTTTGGGTGTGATCTCGACTGATCTCACACTCATTTTAGAGTCAAGTTCCTGCCTCATTTGGTAGCTGTAAAACCCCAACGCTTCAGTTCAATCAAATAAAGTCTACCTACTTACTTGAAAAAAATATAAAGGTTCTATTTCTTACATTATTAAAATATTCACTCGAATTTATTAATAATTACTTAATGGCAATGTGAACATTAGACGGTGGCTTAACAAAATATGAATGGTGGCTCACAAATTCTGTATCAAAATAGCCGTGAACTGTATGTAAACAACCCCTTTCATAAATAATGAATGAAACGTGTCATATACAAACACAAACATGCAAATATATACATGTATGCTTATTCTGTTATGAATAAAGTGAGTTGTTTGTGACGGTCTTCCTTCGGTTACTATGATAAATAAAAGTCTGTACAAGTATTTTTGTGAAGTATGTTTTTATCTTCTAAATTTTTTATTTACTAATTGTTTGTGTTCACCGAAATATATTGAACCAATTGTAAATTATAAACAATATTTATAAAGTATTGTACAAACGATTCGGAGTGAGTTCACGTTGTGTCGTTGTATAAGTGTCGCCATTGTTGGCGTATGTTAGCGCTCGATACTCTATCGGATATATATGTATCCGATGTCCATTGGTTGAGTGTCGTTGATCTGGCTGATTACGGTTGTGTTACCCTGCTAGGTATACTAGTCTATAAAAAGATACGATAAAGAAACTACTCTTCTATAATTCACTAACGGTTATAAGGTCCATATTAATAAGATAAGATATTGTACCTTAGAACGATAGTGACATAACAATAAATAATAATCAGACGACCCAGATTCGAATTTTCGACAGTAGTATATAACATTTTATCTCTAAAATGTTATCATATTGTGAACCTATTTGAACGTGTAGCTTGTCGCCATTGCTTGGCATTGACGTGTTAATACTAATATCTCTAAGATAAAATAATTCCGAATTTCAACGTGACAAGTTTCTAGCAATACCAATGGCCATTAAATTGTTATGATATATAGATGTTTTCCTATACGGAATATGAGAAATCGAACGAACTATTACAGAATTCATTTGTATAATCCACCACGATCAAAACGTCGGTACGTAACTACTCTCACATATCGACCACCCGACGAAAGCTCTTATTATATTTTGCACGTGTGAGAAAAGCTTTTTTGATCACTGAAGTTGTGGAGCTAAACAGAACGGCCCCATTAACTCGCGTCGCCCCGTCACTGTCGCGTTATCACGGCTAGTTTCACGTGCGAGCGTTCACGAGCATCGAAAGTCAAGAATGACTGAACATTATAGCAGTCCATGTATTGTAAACACTATATAAAAATCTCAGAGTTTAGGTGGACAGTTTTAACTGCGAACGTAGTGTGCCGTAGGGCTTCAAATGCAGGTCGAGTGTAATTTTGATCGTCTGACTGGAGCTGTTTTATGACGTTTTTATTGGTGTAGTTCGTAAACCTGCTGTTGATGATACGTTTTTGTTGTTAGTTACATGTTTAAGTGCGATGATAGACTTACATACTATATGTTAAGAGTGCGCATAAAGGTGAAGGGAGATTGGGACGTAATCGCGAGTTCGGTCCATGAAACAGACAATGGCATATGGTGCAGACTGAATCTCTGGAAACAGTTGTCGAAAAGTGTTAGGATACGTCTTTATTCTCGAAGCGTTTTTATTTTTCCGGAGGTACAAGAACGCCTAAATCTCATTACTATTTAATAATGAGTTATTATTTGGAAATGGTTGGATGAAGTTATAACTATAAACTAAAACTGCCTAAGTTTCATTGGTTAAAATTATTGTTTTATTATGTCAAGAAAGAGGACGGTACAACGCATTCCACGGTTAATGTTAAAGTTAGCATGATAGATTTTGTCAACATAAACCTTAACTTCAACAAACATAGTGCAATCCAACCTTATTAAATTAGTGAATTGTGTTATGACAGCTCTTAATCATTATCTTAATTCTTATTACTCAAGCAGAGTTTTAATTATGAATGAATGAATGAATGAATGAATTATTTATTCTGGTACAAACATGAGACAAATAAGATAGGTACAATTTTCAGGATTCAAATTAAAATAAAATAATTAAAATTCAATAATAATAATAAAATAACATATATGCAATTGCGTCTCACGACTGCACCAAAAATAGGTCACCAATTCAGTTATGTCAGACTGGTAGCCTGACGCTGGTTTTCAATTGGTACCTGTATTTTTTCCCTTTTTCGACACAAGGATATCAATAAATACTAAAATAAGTAACTTAAAACATTGTAAGTGAACAGTGGTTTCAGTTCATGAAATTTTATACCGTTACTCAATATATTTTTGATAATTACAAATCACATTAATCATGAAATAATTTAGATACATTTACTACAAACAATTAATCAACCAATTATTGTTAATTAAAAATAAATCATTATAAAATATTATTCAGTTATAATGTTAAAAATAAA
Source organism: Diatraea saccharalis (assembly GCA_918026875.4). Classification (NCBI taxonomy): domain Eukaryota; kingdom Metazoa; phylum Arthropoda; class Insecta; order Lepidoptera; family Crambidae; genus Diatraea; species Diatraea saccharalis. The sequence continues at coordinate 15,405,557 of OU893337.1, forward strand.
TAAATAAAATTAAATTGATATTATATAAATATTATTGATATTTTACAAACAACACTATATTTTTAAAATCAATTTGGTTTCCCCCATATACTACTCAGATCCAAGACTCATTGACATTATAAGCGCCGAAATCTTTTTGCGTATTTAAAAGATATTGTTTCAAAGGATATTTAAAGCTAGCAATGGAATTAATACTCCTTAAATTCCTCCTTAAATTAATCAAGCAATACAATCTACGACATCAAAGCAAAGTTGTGACGGGTTCGATGCTTAGCCGAATGAATGAACGGGTGATTAAGCTTGAGAACTTGATTTTATTATACGGTAATAAAAAAAAGGGTAAAGGAAAACTGTAACAAACAAAAAATGAATATAAAAAACAGTTTCTATGATTACCTCAATATTTAATTACAATTGTTAAATAGAACAAATACATACCCCGTTTCTGGGTTTCTGTAATATATGAACTTGGACGATATTTCGCGAAGATATACTTTTAGAATAATAATTTTCTTATTTAAATTATTATAACTTAATTGTTATTACATTTTCATTATTTAAATATATTTGTTTAAATTATTATGTTGACACCAGATGATTTTTTTACGAGCTGACATTCATAAAGAGCATTTTGGATTAGTCACGATTTCAAATTACGAAAGGTGAATAATAAAAAAAATAAGTTTAATCATCGGTTCCTACCGCTTACATTCTTCGTATACGATTACAAGATTTCGTCATCTCTTAGTTCCATAACCGTGTATCGAGAAGAGGAAGAATGTATGAAACTGCACAACGACAATTAACGTTTAATAAAAATCACATCCAAATGTCTGAAACTAAATTTAATTTAGCCATAATACCATTTTCACTACTGATTTTTCTTACTTATATGGAATCATAAAAGTCCTAGTGGGTAGTTAATGCAGACCTTTTATAACACTATAAGTTTTTTGAATAACCAAATCTAAACTCTATATCGCCAAGAGTGGTTTATATTGTTATTTCAAATAAAAGCGAACTTAGTAGAGTTTATTCGAAACATTAAAATGCTTTCAAGATAAGATTTCAACAGCAACGACCGAATATCAATATGTCATTTGATATTTATCTCAACGTTTTATGATTTTACTTGGGTTTTTCGCGGAACGCTATAAATTGCTTCCGTTAGTAACTATCAACCGTCTTTATTTAACTTCATAAGTGAGTTTACATAAATTGATATCGGTGATGAAATGAATATTTATTATGAGTTTAACGAGTTTGGCTATCGCTTCAATGAAAGTTTGATAACGTCTGTAGTCGCTTACAAAAACTTACCTATTGATCTAAACTTTTCTTTGTGTAAACACAATACACTTTTCATGTCCAGACATTGTAATGTGAAAAGTTTTGTTAGAAGTTATAGTTCTTTTTTCATGAAATTCTGTTAGTATACTAGTCAATATAACAATGTTTTAAATATCAAATCGTTATTAAATATTCATTAGGCGAAGAATGACGCTGAAAAATAGAACATTAAACCCTTCCATGCCTATCCATAAACTGTCGTCATACGTTATAGTTGATAAAATCGTTTGTTTTTATTGGTGGTGGCTCGTGTGCGATGGCTATTGAAGTTATATATGCATGTTTTACCACAAAGAAGCCTCTGGCGACTGACGATGCTACTACATTTGCATTTTAATTACTCTGTCCGAGTGTCCGCGCATTAGCGCTGAAAAAACATCACGGCGTAAATTTAAAATTTGCTCTCGAGACTATGAAAATTAAACGCAACCAAAGATCTACATACGTAAATAACTAATATATAAGTGGGTAAACTGCGCGTGTGTTAATGTTTTATTAAGAATAGTTGTTATTTATGTCCCTTTTTATATTTATAATTAAAAGCAGTCACGTGGCAAACTTTTTTTAATCGAATTCCGTAATCAATGCGATTGTTTTTATGTTAAATGATATTTTGTCAATAATGTACCGATTTTGGTGAATCTTATTGTGTTTGAAAAAAAACAATTCATCGGGAAAGTAGTATCAGTAGTTTCCTTGTAAACCTAACAATTTATTGGTTTAACTCCTTGTATGTAAAGAAAATAAAAATTAAACCAAAAACTGCTAAATATTTTTCTAACCGTCACAAAGGTGATTAACAAATACATGAAATATTATTTGAAGTGTGCGATTAAGCGTGGCCAATCCGTTTCTCAAAGTTCTATAACAACATAATAAGTGATTAATTCTTAACTTTTCATTGTGTTTCTACTTTTGACTATTTCATTTTACTTGCAAGGTAAACTTAATAATCTAATTCAACTATATAGCGAGTTTCCAGTCATTCGTGCTATTGAACGTTTTAGATATAACGATTTAACTATAAACCGACTGTCAAAGTGATTGTTCTATCGAACAGGATATAGTAGGCGGACGGTTAGCACCTGTCAATGTGCAACAGTAACGAGATGCTTTGTGTGCGCCAACTGATATTTGGCAGGAGGAACGCAGATAATATGTGTCTGTTTCATGACATGCCATCATGGCGTCTTGGTAAAATTATTTTTGTTATTTATGTAATTTTTTTGTAAAAATGCAAGTCGGATATCGAAACGCTCACGCGTAAGGCGCCTCGAAACACGAGCTGCAATTTATGTTGGTTTGCATTTTAGCTATAGCTGTCACGGGTCACTTCTGTTTATGAACACAAATAATGATATTCTTAAAGAAAAATGCTTAAAAAAACCACTTTCTCATCCCATCCAATCCCAGAGTCAGTCATCCAATCAGAGTGCCCAGGGAAAAAGTAGTTTTTTAACCTTTTTTTCATTAAGAATATTTTTCATTATAGCATTGTGAATGCAAAATTAATCAAATATAAGAAATAATAAGAAGATATTTTAATCTTTATCGAAAGTTTAAATATTTGTAAAAATATTTCTTCCGGCTGTTTGGATGGATTGCCTGAACATTGATGAAAACATGCTCTGTGGTAGCAAAAAAAGTAACAAGTGCTTAAAAAATTCGTCAGTCCTATTAGGTCCAGCGTAGCTCAGTGCTTGGAGCGGTCGCCCGGTTTGCGAAAGGTCATTCGAGTCTCATCTTAGAGTGCCAGGGGCAAAGTGGATTTTTTAAGCATTTATCATTAAGATATTTTTCAGTATAGCATTGTGTATGCAAAATTAATCTAATATAATAATAAATAACAAATAATGATTTCTGCGTGTATTTTATGTACTAGCTTTATCAACCTCGGTTCCGACTGATACGAGTAGATTATTTCAATATATTATTGTTATAATGCAATTTTATCAATCACTCCGATCGTAAATTAATTAGTTTCGCCATTTCTATAAGTTAATTCACAAAGAATTAGGGGACCGGAACACATAGATCGGAGACAATCGCCGCCGGCTCTGTTAATATTAGAATTGATGTTATGCGTTCAGTGTGGGTATTGATTATTTGCTTCGACAACAGAGCCAGCTATCTGCTCAAGAACTCTCGATTCTGCTTACATTTAAGTAATTATATTGCTTTAGTGTCGTTTCAATTCATTGTTGCTTGCTACTGTGTTTGCTTCATAATTATAACATATGTATAGCCTTACGTAGTACAAAAAAAAATATCTTCCTCTAAACTTTATAAGCCCGCACAAAGAATTTTCATTCAGTTTTCAAGTACGTTATGAAAAGCCTGAGGAAAATGTTATTGCAATGCCTTCGGCTAATTATGTTTCTAGATTGTAAAAACTTGCAAAATTCTCATAAATGAGCATCTCAAAGCTGAAATTAAATTTATTTAATTAAATTATCTTCAATACCATCACAAAATTTTCATAACCTAGGCAGCAATCATAAGCTTCATAAGTAAGCAACAATTTTTCAACCAGCTGGTAAATTCCTTCAGAGATCCTTCCATTTGCAGCCAGGAGGTTCTCATGCCGTCTAAAAATGTCGCAGGTTTTATTGTCCGCCCCGGCTGGGTCGACCGAATCAGGTCACGTCTACAACTCTACTTTAGTACTAGAACCTCTAACGGTATCACTTATTCAGGTCCCCGTTGGACCGGCTATAGTGAAGTTATGAAATCTGTCGATGCACAGTGATGTACAGAAACATATCAGCCGAGGACTGTTTCGTTCTATATCCTGCTCTTATTTATGTGATTTACTGCAATAGAGTAGGACTAAGTACGATATTGTTGGTAATATAGTTTTAAGATTACGCACGTTATCCAAAATTGTCTTTCTCGGACTTCTAGACATGACGTGTTAAAAATGTAACTGATACGAGATTTGATTTATTCTTGATATACGCATATTCTGTTAAATGTCGATACGGCAATACGATGGGCACGCGCCATATCCTCCTGTACCTGCATTTGACCTATAAGTGTTGGTTCCATTAACCCCCAGCGTTGGCGGCGGGTCGGGGGCGGAGGCCACAAATTGACAATCAACTGCGACCGAGCGAACGCTACACAAGAAATCTATTACCAATGAGCATGTGAATGTGACATTCTAATACTAGAAGATTTATTGCGAACGTTTTGCTGGATCCAGACGACTTTTTCAAAACTCAACAGTTCTAAAACTAATATTATAATAAGAAAGATATGATTGCATTAAATAGATTCCGATAATACTGGACTCCACTTTACCCCAGGTACTCTGAGATGAGACTTTCACAAAACGTTTAACCTACGGGAAACTTTATTGTGACATTTATGCGGCTGAAAGCGTGGGAAAACAGCTAGTATAAAATAATCATTTTTATTCGACATATTACTGAAGTGGCTCTTGGAGAGACATTTACATGCCTCCTCTGAGAACCTCCATGCCCGAGTGGTTTGAACGTCTGTTTTAAGGTTTCGCCATCACAAAGGTTCCGGATTCTCGGAACTGGATGTTTTGGTACCTTAGTTTTTTGTCTTCTTTAAATACTTAACTTGGATATGTGTAATGTCAGTATGATTGCTAAAAATGGTAGGTTTTGGTTGACTTTCCGATATTTCGACGATGTTGCAAGCGACATGATCACGGTGTAAATCAATCGTGCTGATGTTAACAACCATGAAAGTTTAAAACAACAAATGTGTACTGTATTTGTATTTATATATAGGTATATTATTATTACCTTCCAGCAATGTTTGACTTTTCCTTTGTTTATGTGGCTTTCAAAGTCCTCGGCTAGAATCTCTATCGCGCCTATATATAGGATTTGAATTCCTCAGGTATTGGTATGTTTATTGTTCATGTTTCATTGTAAGTTCTTTTGATGTTTCTTTTAAAATAAGATTTAAGGTCGTTCTTTACAGTTTTGTTGTTTTTGAAATATTTAGTTATATACTTATACAAATTACCTGCATTAAATATACGTATTAAAATGTTATAGTAAAACTATTTTCAGTGCTGGGGTACAGAACGTTTTATGTGGCTTCATACTATAGGAGTACGGGTCTTAATAAACCTATTGCGGTTCTGATGATTGTACATATTTAGTCATTAAACCAATGATCAGCTTTTGGGAAGGGCTCAGCAATGGAAGTCCTAACTCTTCCTAATTTCTGTTGGACATCTAGCTTTATCCATTGTAATATAACGGTATTAAGTAAGGTATTAGGCGTAAAGAGGATTTCGCTTAGACCTTTCAACGATCCTTGTATGTAAGCAGGAAATATATAAATTACACGCAGTCTCTCCTATTACAGTGTGAATGACCCCCGTAATTGGTAACTGTTGGGCCGCTAAGTTAGTTTGTTGTACCGTTGTTGGTAATATGATATTTGGGCTCAATGGCGTGAATCGCAACTTTTTTATGTCAAAATATTAAACACTACCTTATTAAGTAACACGTGTCCAGAGTTAATTTTTGTTTACAAATATTATGATATTGTGACAATTAAACTTCCTATATATGCTTCATGTGTTTGAGTGCGAATCGGCGATACATGGAAAAACTTTTGTAAGTTTATGTTGTACCGTTCTGATATATTAAATTATTTGTATTCGTTTTGTTGAATAAAGATAAATAAATAAAATAAAATACGAAAATTGAAAATGTATTTATTATTTACCATTGAATAAAAAAATATGTGCACGTTTGCCCCTCTGAAATTTTGTAAGAATTATTCTACAAAATGGAAAAATGTATTTTAATTTGCTTTTCGCGTCGTCAAACCTCTAAAATTTACTCTTAAACAATACAAAAGACAAACCCTTAAAGGAAGTCTTACAAATTTCAAACATTATACTTCTTTTGAAATGGACTTCAAATGTGTATTAGCATACGTATTCGCGTGCCACAACGGGAACGTAACGTTTGAGGGTTTCTCGTCACGTGTGCCGGGACCCATCCCCGGGGACTGAGGGGAGTTTTATCTCTATTCCGGGACAGAAAACGAGGCAACGTTGTTATTACCTTTTTTTCGGCTCTTATAATCCTCGTCGTTCACACAAATCACTATATCCTTCATTGCGTTTGTACGTTCAAGGCTCTATCCATATTGTGACATATGTTTTTCTTTTTTATACTAAAGACTGTTGCTAGGTCGCCAGTTTCTCGGTTTTATTGTAGTTTCAGTTAGTGCTGTTACGGCATTCTTTGTTTTTCTTTTCATTCGTGAATGAGCATAGAAAACTTTCACTTTTAATTAACGGCTGTATCATTCATCAAAGTTGCAAAAAATTGTTGAGAATACCATAGGTACTTATATATTAGACACAAATTAAATTTTCAATATTTAGCTGTTTTTAATAAAGCTATATTGAAGTTTAAACTTTATTTCCATTAAACTTATTAGAAGTTTCCAACTAGTTCGTTATTATTTCATCAATAAGTTATTATTAACTTTATTAAGTGCCCGTAAAGTTTCTGTTTGCTTTAATAACAATAATCCCTTAAAATTATCTGTTTTATAAATATTCGAACTGTTGTTATTTCCCTTTATGTCTAACAATGTAACAATTTGCCCGACGAAAGTTTGTGTGGTCTCGAACCGAAAAACCACAAATTTACATAAGCAGTTAAACCGTGGAAACTAAGTATTATTTATATAGATTCTTGTAATATCCGTACAGATTACAGTTAATATTAAAAGCTGAAGCAAACAGAAATAAAACCAGTTTTAATTACATTACAGTGGTATAATTTATCGGATTTCGTTACATTTATAGACATTTTGAATACCTTGCAAGTTGAAATGTTTTTTTATTATATTAGTATTGAGTTGTTTATACGGAAATATATGATAATAGGTGGTGCCGCCTTTTAAAAATAATATATATGTTACTGATAGCTTTATATTAGTGAAAGAATTATTTTAATTCGGTTCAGTAGTTTTTGAGTTTATCTTTTACAAACAACAAAAAAATCTAATCTTAATATTTTCTAATAAAAGTATACAAGGGAAGATAAAACATTAGAAAGATAAACGCTCTCAAAAGTTAACTTAATCCTACGACTTTCGCGTATAAACATGAATCCTCGCATTATCCTTTTTACAATGTCGCGATCCCAAAAAATAAATAGCAAGTAGCATGGATGGCTGGACTGTACACACAGAACTCTTACTTAGTTATATAATACTATAGGATCTGAAAGGCAGTAGCTTATCACGGATGACTGGCTCCTACTAGAAACTAAGTCGAATTTTATAGGACTGTTAAGAGCTTTAGGTATAATATCCTATTAATATTGAGTTTGTAAAATTATGAATAATAAAATGTCTATGTCGTTTGTTCTTTTTATAATTTGTAATGGGAAGTGCTTTCATTGTTTAATAGAGATTTGTTTTTTTTTATTGGCTCATGAAAAATATAGAGAGGAGAAAGCGAGCGTTCTTCTCAGTGGGTACGCGGTGTCCCACCGTAGATTTTCACACCCACCATGGCGTAGTTTTCGATTTGTATGATTATATTAACAGAGGACAGATTCTAAAAAGAACATCTTGATAATGTGTATAGTTAACAGCACTCTAGAAATCACTGTCGATTGTCACATTTGATAAAAATATGCTGCTTGAATCACAATTTTCTGTTATTGCACGAGTGCACTTACTAAGTGAATAAAAGAGGACTGACTTATTCTATGCATACTACATCTTACAAGAATACAATTGTACGGAAATGCATCCATATAAGTCGAGTCAGGGATTCCCAAAGCGTTTAAAGAGTAAAATGGCAAAGTAAAAGTTTCGGAGGACATTTAATAATAGGTAGATTCTATATTTATACATAGTATAAAACAAACTTGGCAAACAGCTACCGAGAGACTCAAGACGAAGATTACAGATATATTATTGATCCTGTATAATTCAGGAATAGGCGAAGCCGCTGGCTGAAAGCTAGTTATTAAAATGAAACATGAAAGATGGGATTTTATTTATCTTTATCAATTAAAATAAAAATATATTTTAATGGGAGAGCCACGCTTTGGCATGAATGGGCCGGCTCGACCGGAGTGATACCACGGCCTCACAGAAAACCGACGTGAAGCAATGCTTACGTTGTGTTTCGTCGGGTGAGTGAGGGTACCGGAGGCCCAATCCCTCCCTATTCCCCTCAACCCTTCCCTCCCTATGATCATATTCGTCCCTCAAAGGCCGGCAGCGCGCTTGTGGCCCCTCTGGTGTTGCAGGTGTCCATGGGCGATGGTAATCACTTACCATCAGGTGATGCGTCCGCTCGTCTGCCCCCTATCTCATAAAAAAAAAATTTTTCATAGTCTAATTTAACGTTAAATAATTAATAATTAAATAAATATGGAGTGTAATATTAATAACCGAAAAGTATACCATTAATAACATAAACAGACATCACCATACAAGTACCAAATATAAGTTTATTTCATAAATTCATTTTAAGAAGTTACTATAGTATAAAATAATCTTAAGTTTATTATATAATCACTTCTATGTCAAAAATATTTCTGTTACCATAATTATAATTATCACATTTATATGAATAGTTTGTTAATAAAAACATAAACAAGTTTACAATAAATTCTAAATTAAACATATTGCAATCTAATACAAGTTAATTTTGTTAACTCAATACAATCTCATTTTATACAGAATCCACAAACTAGACATTTTATTCTTAAGGTATTGAGTGGAGTATATACTTGATGAAAACATATAAAATGTTATAATTATACGAGTATGTTACAACTATAACAATTGTATTTATATATTAATATTTGTCTTATACATGTGACTTTCTCAGGAATTCAAACTCGTCTATATCTAATTTAATATCAATGAAATCGTTAACATTTTAGAACCACTGACGGAGGTGTTCGTAAGGACTCGCTATACGACATTCACATAACAGTGCATTGTGAATGCAGATGAACTACATACATTTGTCGAAACGAGTGCTGCGGAATTTTGTATATTCAACAATTCAAGTTGATAAATATACGTGTGACTTGACTATGAATTTACTAATGACTTAGTGTATCACTTATGTCATTGGATTGTTGGATCGAACTACGTAATGGCGAAAGCTTGTTGAGAATGGTCTTTATCAATAATGTATAAGTTTTAACAATAATCTTTATTCAAACCAAAATAGAACATGTTTTATACATAAATTAATAATCTGGTATTTTGGTCACAAATCAACACTTAAATTATAGTGAGCCGCTGACCCCAAACTAGGATGAAATCTGTAAGGAAGAAGTATAGATCTAAGAGTCATTACATAATGTAATGGAAATCATGATTGTAACCATTTGTCGTGACCGTCTTTTGGCTACAACAAAAAGTTATTTCATCAATAAATTATCTACTTATTAAACACATTAGAAATGTATGTCGTTACTATAGTTTTCTCGTAATGTAATACTTTTGTAAGAGCTCCAAGTTCTAGTAGAGCACTGAATAGGATGAATGATTGATCTGTACCAAGATTACGTGTTCTTTCATTTTGAAGGTTGCTTACAGCTAAACTTAGGTTATTGTTCGACAACTCGGCAATATGATGAGCATTCGGCGGGGGGTAGCTGCCGAGTCGCGTCCTTGGCAGCGAGGCCAGACCTTGGCCGAGTGCTGGCAACCGACCAACCGAGGTCGTCCTTCCACACTTTCGCCTCTATCGATTACATCCACTTTCCAAAAATACTCTACAACTATCGCCGAATGACGGGTCGATAACTCCAATTTATAGATTATGTTTTCAAGTGTAAGAATTATTAATGACCCTCTTGGTCTTTTAAAGGAATCTATTTAATTCATTGTTGCATTGTTAATCTGGATTTGTGCCTATCAGTGCGTATTGATAACAGAAGCATTATTACATCATTAAAATATAAAATTCAATTGTCTTTCAGTGCCAATTATTTTTCGGTAATAAAAATAACTTTTTAGAATCTAACGATATCCAAGTAATCTATGAATTATTGTATTCAATAAATTTTGCATTCACAGTGCTATACTGATAAATAAGTATATTTAATGAAAAATCCACCAGCGCCAGGTACCCTGCGATGGGATTGGTGGATTTTTGAAGCGTTTTTCATTAAATATAGTATCTGAATAATGTAATAGAAAAATTTGGATTTCTATCAATTTTAGCCATGCGGGTCTAGTGTGCGACCTCATGAAATTTTTGTAATGATGTGTCTTAAATTTTAATTCAGGAACAGAATCCCGTTGCGGTGAATATAAACACATGAAACTGCATTTATACTATTTGCTAGCGAGTTGCATTGTCATTTTAATTACATGTTTCAATAAAGTTGAAATTACTTTAATGAGATGGTTTCATATCGCCTTGTTAGAACCCCTTTCAGTTTGAGTGCGCTGGCCCGTGCTTTAGTGATGTGACGCGTATTCGATTATCCCAGTTTTATATTTATACAAATATAGGTGAAAGATTGAAAATTTGTACAGACATTATCTGTACAAAATAACAATTATTTTTGACTACCTTTATAGCCGAGTGGCTTACACGCCGGTTTCAAGATGTTGCCATCTCTGAGGTACTAGATTCGATGTAGAAAATGAACTGTATTGTCTTCGGGTCTGGGTATGTGGTACCTTCGTTGTTAAGATTTCTACGGTACTAGTGCTTTAGGAACATAATTTGAGATCTAAGCAATATATGTGATAAATAATGTTGTGTAATATTTAGGATTTATTAATATACCAAATTGTAAATCTAGGTTTGCTACTTGAATAAATAACCGCAATACTACTACCAGCGTAAAGACGGTGCTAATATCTATTATTAATCTTTTCGAATGCACTAGTCACCACCTAGAGCATAAACACTATGGACCATTGTCATTAGTATACTGAATAATAATGGTGCTAGTTTAGTTTTACTACTTTCTAAACTAAAAAAAAACTTATAATTTTGCATTATTTTATCGTTATCTATAATCACATGTTATTACAATATGATTGTACTCATATAGTTATATATAGTGTAATAGGTATATAAAAGTTTACTTATGTTTTCTTAGTTATTTATTGAGTGAAATCAGTTTTAAAACTACATTTAATCTATAATGTGAGTTTATTTTATCTATACCAACTATTTTCCTGCTATCTCTATCCTCTCTGCTATTAACTACTTATTTTAGAGGACAGGGTAAAAGCCTAGCAAACTTTAATCCGTTAACGAATTCCTTGTGAAATAAGTGTCTGTTTCTTGATATATTTAGTTTTAGTACCCGCCGCCCTACTGGATCGATATGGTGGATTGCAATTTGCAGCGAATGGATGCTGCAGTCAATATGACGGATTGGTTTACTGTACATCTCCAGTTATATCGGTATAAGTTATTCATGACCCGAGACGACGATATCTCTATCTCAGCTAGCGATTGGTTATTCCATATTATACGAAGATTTGAAATAAGAATTATATTAGACGAAATATTACAATACAGCGGCAAACGTCAAACAAATATGGTAATAATGAAACTGAGTTTTAATGGAAAAATGTTGTTTTATTTACAAATTTATGATGAACGCAGTAACTGATGGAGCGTGCTCAGCGATGACAACGTGACACAGATGACTCCGCTCCTAACCACGATGGAGTTGATGCGTGTCACGCGACTATGTCACGTATTTAACATGATTCTGTTTTGTATGCATACAATACGACTGGAGGGGACACCATAATTAACGTGTCAAATTCAATTATTGGGCTGTTATACTTTTGTTTAAAACCGGACTAGAAATTATTTTTTATCAAATTTATGGCATAAGTAAAACCTTTTTTTGCTGCGAAAAGATTTCAAAATTTCTGTCTACCTAATAGTACAATACCTCGTATAAAATTTATAATTATTATATTGATCTTGTCAGCAATTGGTCCTCAAGAAATTAAGCTAAGTAATCGTACTGTAGAAATGGTAATAGGTAACGTGTCTTCGTCAGATACGTGATAGTGAAATATGATGAGCCGTGCGATAATTTGGTCTGATTCGGTCGCGTCGTTGCTCGCGGGTGCGCCACTTTGCTCAATTTAATTAAGTCCACAGTTTTCGTCGGCGTGGCCCCGGTTTTTGTATTTTCAGGCGTAATTACTCCCAGTGCGGCTGCTCCTCGTTCTCTGAGTGAAGTTTTTCTTTTTGTACGTGCATTGAAAGACATTTAGAGTTACTTACAGAAAGTAGGTATATATTGTTATTATTGTCTACATATTGCAAACATTTTCCATTGAAAACTGTACTATACAATATCGCAAACATTCAGTGGCCCTCATTGAATGTTTACGATATTGTATAGTACAGTTTTTTTTAGTTTGAATTAGTGAGAACAAGAGAAGTTAGTGAGAATTTGCGAATTATAATAGTCGTATTATGAAGTATAAGTTAAATGTTTTGTAATGTACGATAACATAACAATAATAGATGCTACAAAAGTTAACGTTACAGTTGAATGTCATTATTTATTGTAGCTGTGAACTTTACGATTCAAGTTATATATTTATGTTTAGCAAAGTGGATCACCACGGTAATCTTATTAGACGGCGGCAACTGCCAGGGTTAATTTTATCTTTATTACTCGGAAAATACTAGAGCCGAGGCCAAGTGAGACCTTTGTTAGAATTCAGGGCCCCTATCAATTATTAATGAGGTTTCATGTTTAAAGTGTAAGCACAAGCCCATTTCTACAATGTCTTAGCGAATATTTTATATTATTATTAATAGATAACACAAACAGAATAAATAATAATTTTTTACATTTATAATTCCTATATAACGACTGGAAGAGCGGTGGCTTCCTGATACAGGTATTATATGTACTTAAAAGGAGGCACACCATGATGTACTTTATTGTAAATTGTGGAGAGATAATAAAGTATTATTATATTTCCAGTGTTATAATATAGCTATATTATAACAATGTAATATGTATAGCATTGTTATAATATGTTATAATACAGCTTCGCCCGCGTTGTCGATATAAACTTCACCTCCCAGTTTCGCCCCCTTAGGAGTTTAATTTCTAAAAATCCTTTCTTAGTGCTCACTTACATCATGAAAGGAACCCTTATACCAAATTTCAAGTTTATGTCTAGATACAGTAGATTCGATTGTGCAATGATAAATAAGTCTGGTTTTATTTGAGTATTATGTCTTTAAGACAGACATATTTCAGTACAAGTACAGTAATTATTCTATAAAGAGGACAGACTGATTGTTTCTTTGTTTATTCGATGCAAGCATCGAATAGGCTCCGAAATTACTGAAGATGCCGGCGGAAAGCAAGTTATTCTATAAGTGACTGTATTAGAATACAGTCATCTATTATAAATTACAAAGCGATACGTCTGAAACATGCGCTGTCTTGTGATCATGTGTGGCTCCCTTTTACTTAATTTAATCTATTATCCCTTACCCTTGTCCTAATACTTAATAAAAAAATAAATAAACTCTTTGATGATAGAAATAAGAAACAAGTAATAGATTTTTTTAAAGCAATGACCCCAATTCCAATTTCGAATATGAATCGGATTGTGTAATGTCATACTAATTTATATTTCTTCCCATTTCTAAAAAGCAGCATATTTACGCAATCGCATACCTAACACAAGTATATCATGTGGAACTCGATCTGAATTAAACGATTGTTATGTTATGAAACGGATAAACGAATTGAACCCGCGCGAATTCTTTGGATGTCATCTGGAGGACAGATATAGAATTTTCTATATGGTTCGTGTTATATTTTTCACTGGTTTGTGTTGCGAGTTCGTGCAGCGGACGGTAAAGTGGACGTGCCAGGAATGTGCTTATAACCTAGTATTTGGAATTTTGAACAAGTGTCGAGTTGATTTCTGCACATAGAAAATTTTGATTAAAGGCGGATTATAGTCGTTTGAGTTTTATCCTGACCTTAACAGCGGATAACGTTTCACGGAGCACGTTTTGTGTTAGTTAACACGCTTGTTAAAAGTGATGTTAGCCACCACATGCCGCTAAAATATTTTAGGATATTTTTAGTTTTTATTATTATTAAATTCATGACAACGCATGTTTCTGGTCTCGTCTGTTGGACTATTACTAAAAATGTTCCTCGAGATATAAGAATAATCTTATAAATAAATTAAATATCTGATGGCGAAATGGCACACAGCCTGTTCGTGATAACTTTTCTTGCGAAATAAAAAATGGAGAACGGTTTAGAAGTATTCGAATGTATCTCAAAGGTTTTCTTAGGTTCGTTTTTTTAAACTTCAAAAGTTTTTATTTTGTTAAGTAAATTCTTATATTTTGTTGCGTTTGTTACAGGTGAGTACCTAATTATTCATTGCCATCATCAATTCAAATTTTGAACTAGATGTCCTTTTGACGCAGAAATAGGAAAGTATTTTTTTTTTGTTTGTTTTTTATTATTTATATATATATATATATTTCGGTGGTCTTTGAATTTATACTGGTTTGTTGCACGCAGGGCAATGTTGAATGTAGATGTACAAACATTTTCTTTACAAGTAGTTTTTCATAGTAGATAAAAAATATTTCAGTTCTAAATCTTGCTTGGGAATCTGTCGATTGGCACAGACAGACCTATGACCTGTGATAGACAACGTTACTTTTTTATTTCATTTTTAGTTACGTCACTGTTTTTTGAATAGGAACATAATTTTTGAGAGTATAATAATTTTTCAAAATTAGCCGGTACTAAGAAATTACAGTAATTAAATCAATCTCTTTGAACTCTAACCTTGAAATTATAAATTGCCCTGATAGATCTTTTCGTGATGATTTTCATTTACATAATACTCTTAACTGTTTACCTACAATAGGTAAAACATAACTTTTAAAAAGCTTTCACATTAATCAAATTATTTCGCTTCAAATAAGGTTTTTTATTTTATTATTTACTGTGTATATTTTTACTTGTTTCATAAAAAGATCTCATGAATAGAAGTAATCTCGATACATTATAAAATAACGCCTTCACGGATTGGACAGGGTTTTATTAACGTATCCTTATATAAGCAATTGCTTTTTCACTACTATGTGAACGTCGTTGTCGTTCCCACTGACATTTGGGGTCTTCATTATATATTTAAAGGTCCTCCGGCTGAAATACGTGAATCACTTATTAACAGGGACTCCCTGAGGCCACCCTAGAGACTACGATTTCCGGTAATTCAGCTACTGTTACTGTTGTAATTGTGATTGACGTGTGAGTGATGTAACTCGTGTTAATTAATTATATTCGTACTCTGTATGTACATTCTGCAATATTATTTTAACCGTTTTTCATATATTACATAAAATACAGCTTCCGTATGCCCCTGTTGCTATACTAAAATGACTCAATGACTTAACAATTTTTTTACAAATGTTATATTGATACATATAAAATGCTCCACAGATATAGTCTATTTGTAGTATGATTAGCTTATTAATTTTTTCTTTAGTTTTAAAACCATGGTAAAAATCGAGTTTATAGGGGAAATTATAATAATTTGAGTATATTATTCAAAGTATAATAGAATTCAAAGTGAGCTTAATGTCTTTCATCGCTGAAACAAACAGTAAAAGCAAAAGCGAATCAGGTCAAGAGTTTTCTAATAAGTCAGATGCAGTGGATGCACTTACAAGAGCTTGCGTTAAGACCGACATTATATCTTTAGACAGAACTGTCGTTAGTTACAGCACTACTGGTCATGGGATAAAACGAAGTAATCATTTTGAAGTTGCAATGAAGTTGTTGTCTTGAAGTTTTAAAGAGATATTATGAAATATGTTGTCAGTCAAAAAAGGGTCCCAAATAAAAATGTTAGTAAAAAATATGTCATACTGACATTACACAAAAATAAGAATACAAGTGGTTTCGATGAATGTTTTTGCATATGTATTCGTTTCATGTTGTGATAAATGTTACTTGTGAATTAAATACTTGACTTAACTCATTATACGCATGAAAGATCTTTGATATCCATAGGCTACACTTCTCGCCGTTTGTTGTTCATAAACATTATTCCCTCTGTGATGGCAGGTAAGTAGACGGATTAACTTCTGGCCCCAGGCAACAACCCGGTTGAACTCCCCCGGGACCAGCGCAAATGTATACATAAACCTAACGATGCCTGAAATGAAAAGCCATGTTTTCAGTCTATAATTATTGCTATCGGTTAAAACGAAATAATGGTGTTTCAGCAATATCTATTTATTGATTGTTTACAATGTAATTCATTTTCCTGTTATTAAATCTCTAACAAAATTTTGTAATATTTTCCTCGTCTCTGAACTCGTCCCTATAAATATTCATGTAATACAAAAGTGTTGCAAGATTTTCGTTGTCACTTTGCAAGACGTAAAGACATAATTAGCTGTAATTCGTTTATTTTCACAGACTGAAAACGTGAAGTCCGCGTGACTTGAATACTTGTAGCTTCGAATTAAGCCAGAATGTCTCGGTTGCATTCCTGTTGAGGGAAGGAGCTTGTTCGCCATACTAAGACGATATGGTATTATAACGGAGAATGTAATGCACATTCTCCGTGCCATTATATACTCGTACAAGCTAGCGAATGGTTTACTTGCGTGGGAATTTTTAGATAGGGAATAGAGACTTATTTTTAAGTAGAACATTTAATTATAATTCAGCATCACTCTATCGAAAACTTTTAAAGTTATGAACAATGATAAGAACATAATGGAAACCGATTTTTTACATATAAACGTTATAGGAATCTTTTTTTTATGTATTAGTGGTTATTTTGTCAAATCCCAGAAATCACATGGCCTATAAAAATATTTGACGGTATGTACTGTCTTTATGGTTGTAAATGCTTTTGTTTTCTAATAACGAGTCTCTTCCGTATAATCAATTTTTGCCCTTCCCAGGTTGTTCTCGTCTCCACACCCTGGGCAATGTACCTAGTTATATGTTATGTATTTTTTTAATCAGATTGCCCGAACACCACATTTCATAATGTCAGGGCAGTGTGAAAAATAGGGTAGTTCAAATCATAATGATTTTTTTCCCCTAAGTACTTTGTCATTGTTCATAATGCGTGGGCGTTATGAATAATGTCCTAATTTATCACATGGCCCTTAACATGAACACCAAAATCTTTTCAACTTTCAGTCTTATGGAACCTTTGTTTAACAATCAAATAAAATTTGAAGTTTTCTAAATTACCTACACGTATATGTCTTTAAAATCTTAAGCAAGTGGTTTTACGATCTTGATAATTTTGTCGTTCATGTCTCTACAAATCCTACATATGTCGGGAAAGGAAATTGTGATTAATCAATGTTGAGGAAAACTACCCGTAATCGTAGACCTTGGTAACACTTCCTTGTCCTTGTTGTCCTTAAGAGCTAATAAAGGAAGGTCGTGAGTCAATCATGGCGGCATTATCGTAGAGGCATGCCCAATTTGCCCTTATTAATGAACAGCGTAACGCTCATGGCCGCAATATTGTATGTCCTCGTGTTTATATCCTACGGTTACTAATTTACTTACTTATGGATATTTATTACTAATGGATATTTAACAAAATGAGGACTTTATACGCCGGTAAGATTAATTCTTTGAATGCAGTGACAAATATTAAGACCATTCAGCTTTAGGTTTACAAGCAATTCGGAATGGCATGGTTAAAGTCGGAGTGGAAGGGAATATAGTGAATCTAGCTTTTCTACCTGTCTGCAATTTCCTATTTCTTCCATAATGGCTCATCAGAAAACTTATCTGTATCAATAGACAAGACTTTCTCAAGCTTCATATTTCTGAGGCTGAGATATGTTTTTGTAATATAAAAATGGATGACTGTCAGGGCGAACGAAATGTACAGATGCTTTAGTATAACTTCAGCCAACTCTGATTTTTGTAAATTTTCAAAACATTTTGACAAGTTTGATAGTCAATGATGTTATAGTTTCTATTTAACTATATTCGTTGTATTGAAAAAAAAAGAAACTGACACCTTGTCAACGTACGCAATCCGATAACAAACCCTAGGCTCTAAATTCAAAATAAAGTTAGTTTAAAAGAGTTTATACTTCGGGACAGACACCTGGACAACGTATTAAAGGAACTTTATCGAAGTACTTTCAACTTTGCTTTCTGAAAACTTTATACTGTCTAAAAGGTCCGAGGTGTGCTTCCATCAAGGAATTTTAAATATAAACATCATTATCTACCCGTGATCCAATGAATATAGTTGAGGTACGCAGTATGTACTGTATAGAAAACCTTTTTCCGTCTAAGAGGTTCCCTAGGGTTAACGTTTCGGGATCCAAACAATGGAATTGCGAGCAGATTATCTGAGATTACATGTAATGTTTTTGTTAGAAATGATTGAACTAAACTGAGTAATGTGGGCTCTTATTTTGTATACAAACGTTTTTACCGTAACAACAACAGCAGAGCAGGACCAGGATTTATTTTGACTCCTAATGTTGTTTGATGGAAATTTAAAAAGTCTTCTATCTATACCTATTGATTTTGTACCTGTTGATTAATAACTAAGAGACATTGCTTATTTCTACATTAAGAATTGTTGTTATTAACAGGATAATCTATCTAATATATTTCTCTATATTAGATTATAATCACATTTATCCAAAAGTTTATAAAAAAAATTAACAATTTATATAATTAAGTAACTTTGGTACTCTTTATTAAAAATAGGAAAAATGTAAACAAACTTACTATTATACTTCTACATATTATTTTCTTTGTTGAAGTCTGAATTTTCGGATTAAGTTTCTAATTCTACATGAATATTTCGTTTATATAATCTAAAACTAAAACCATCAAGTTAGTTAGTTTTTTTGTCACCTTTTTGATGAAACTATATGCTACATTTTGAATATATTTATGATTTACATAGTGATATACTGTCAAAATCATATTCTGTATAAACTTCGTTATTTGCTTTGTTATATATTTAAATATTAATGTTTTCTAAATAAGTCATATTATTTTAAAACAGACCATCTTTGAGTAGCTCTTCCGTAGTTATCAGAGAATAAGATCCATTTTATGTATTCTGCGACGAGAGAGTCTTCCCACAAAATGGATTTACATTCAGGATCTTTTTTGTTATTTATTTAATTGAGATATTAAATTATTGTGAAGCAGAAGTGCACTGAATGTCCTATGGTGAGAATAGCATTACAGTTATGATTTCGGTGGATTAGTCAGTGAATATTAATTGCGATGTGCGCTTACTTA
Source organism: Diatraea saccharalis (assembly GCA_918026875.4). Classification (NCBI taxonomy): domain Eukaryota; kingdom Metazoa; phylum Arthropoda; class Insecta; order Lepidoptera; family Crambidae; genus Diatraea; species Diatraea saccharalis. The sequence goes on from OU893337.1 coordinate 15,425,218, forward strand.
TTTGTTGTGTGGGAGCCCCCTTAAATATTTGTTTTGTTCTGTGTTTTAGTAGGTATTTGTTGTTATAGTGGCAACAGAAATACATCATCTGTGAAAATTTGAACAAAGTCAAAGTCAAAATAATCTTTATTCAAATAGACTTCGTAAAAGTACTTTTGAATCGTCCAACATTTTTTCCCTACCACTCGTTCAGGACGTCTTTTGGCTGATAAGAAGAACGAGCAAGAAACTCACCAGCTCTAATATGAGTAATGACATTTACAAAAACCATGTCATTACCAGATCAATACATTATAAACAGAGATAAAAAAAACTATGGTCTTATAATAATAACATAATCATTTAATAATAATGGAAACAAGATAATGAGTTTAGAAGTAATCACCTATCCAGTTGCTGGATCATCTCAAGTCCAAGCGTTCTTATCTGTTATATAATCGGATACCTTATAATAAGCTTTTTTAATAAGTATTTTTTTAATAGTAGATTTAAACTGCATGATATCTAATTGTTGTATTTTCCTTGGGACCTTATTGTAGAAGCGCACACAAAGACCCTTGAAAGACTTATTAACTTTTTGCAGTCTAGTGACAGGCACCGTTAATTTATTTTTATTTCTTGTTACTGTCTAACTATCACGTTACATGAGATAGCCAGCCTGGTGACAGACAAACAGACAGCGAAGTCTTTGTAATAGGGTTCCCGTTCTACCCTTGGGGTATGAAACCCTAATAAAAAATAGTATAAAATAATAATTAAAGGGGGTGACTTTACAACAAACGTGATTTTTGCTCGTTTTCGGTACTTGGCCGGTTTCTAATGTAGATTTAAAATTAAACTTAAACTAATATATAATTAATTTGAAAACACGGAGGTGTAAATAATTAACAATAAGATATTACCTGTTTAAACCCATGGGTTGCGGCCTCCATCATTCTTTTTCAAACGATGTGGGGTTCATTAAAAAAATAAATTACTGCAATTTATCAACATAAAGTAGTTACAAACAAAAAATATTAAAAATAATAGCAGTTACATTTTGCCAGGCAACTCTGTTGCAATCTATTTTACTATCTTAGATCTTTCATAAAAAATAAGTTTTATCAAAAAAACAGATAACTGCAGATTTAAGCAGCGGGATCCTCGTACTATTAGTCAATTTATTATGGATTTAAAATGAGATTGCCACAGCAACGGGCGATGTTGTCCCATGGGAGATGCTAGCCTAACCCAACCAACACCGCAATTGGTCGGCGCGGCGGCGCTCTGACCGTTATTGGTTGTGCTTGAATTACTGATTAGTTAATGTTTGCCAATCAAAAGATCCGTTTAAGTTGCATTCATTAATTTTTGTGTTATAGAACATTTTATTATAAAGCGGAGTTTATTCATATAATTATTTTAATAAACCAACTTTTTTAGCAGATTTCACCATCGCATATGCTTATTTAAATAAACTTTGATAGGCAGGGTTTTACATAGTCCTTCATGATATCCGAATAGTAAATTTAATACCAAAAGATAAAGTTAGTATTGCAAGATTATTTGATTTTCTAGTGAATCGTAGTTTTTGTAATAAGCCAACTTTCGGGCTTATAATTAATTTGACAACGTTTACATCTTCTAAGTTTAACATTACACCATAGTTCCAATTGCTACATAAAGTTTGAAAATTAACTCCAACTGTTTTATTATAAAACGAGGACCAACGTTAGGGACTACAGTTAATCCTCGTTTAAACCATCATCCGATCAAAATAAGTCAACAGGTCTCAATTTGATGTTTTCTTTTCTGTTATTGTCAGAAGTATATTTAGTTCTCGTTTAATAATAAAAAGGCAAAACTTCAAAATGAAAATCTATAGATGTTGACTCGTCGCCTTCTAGTGGTAATACGTTAGAGGGGATATTACACGCCCGCAGCAGCGGATGCAGTCACTGTGTCCCGCGCACACTCAACTTTCATTCCCCAATAGAATGCCTTAAGGCTTTCTATAACTAGGGTACCAAACTAGGGTTGGCTTTTACTATAAAAAAAAACATTCTTTGCTTTTAATTGAGAATAATACAACATTTTGTATATACTTGATAATTCTTCATCTTCATTTATTGTTAAAGCTATTTTAATAATGCTCATTTATAAAGTGTATATGAATAACAATTCAAAAGAATATGACTGAGAGCGATCGAAGAATACAAAAGTTAAAGAGCACAATTCCAAACTGTTGTGTTCATCTAGTGAGATTTTCAGAGCTCTAAGATGTTGCTTTTAGGGTTGGTAGCAACGCCTAACTTATTCATGTGTTCGAAAAAAATAAAATATAATTAAATTTCCACCTTGTCAGTTAAATATATAAAATTTTTGTTTTGTGCTAAAATTATTAAATCGAAATATTCGAGGCTTTTAATAATTTCGATAATAATAATAAACTTTGATTGAAGCCAACGTCAAGTTTCCTTTTGAAAATCTTAAAATTAAAAAAAAGTACGATTATCGTTTTGATTTAATATCGTTCTCTAAATGTACGAATAAAACTAAAAGAGATAAAATGTTGAAGTTACAAATAAAAATCTGATCCACGCGTATGAAGTTGTTATTAAAAAGCAAGTTTTTATAAACAATATCATATAATGTAGCAACCCTACGTTCCGCTCCGCAGTTAGGTCATGGAAGGCGACTTGACAGACGCAGTCGTTAAGCGCGGTTGCCAAGTGGCGCTCAACTTAGTGCACGATTTCTGTTTGAGAATCACTGGCGGAGCTGATCACTGACTTGAGACAAGACCACCGTTCGTCTACTATCTAGTTCCACGCGTAAATTAAGTCACACTCAAATGTGATTGATATTATGAGAACAATAGCATGATATTAATTTAATAAATAGCTAACATTGTAAAGACGAAAGATTTTGATATTTTCTTTTAATCATATAAAATACTGAACTGATTTTAGAAATTCTTTCACTTATATAAAGCTACTTTAACGGTGATTAGTATAGGCTCTTTTTTACTAACTTTGAGGTGCCAAAAAGTTTGCGATGTCGTCTAGTAAACATCATGAACGGATCATTAGTTCAAAATTTATCTTGCTTGCCAATCCATCGATTAATTTTCGGGTTTGACCAACCAATATGAAAGTTGACCTTTCATATCAGCTGCCTATTTTAAAACAGAATTGTTTTAATGAAACAACGTTTAACGGTTTCATCGCGTTTGTATTTAGTTTTATTGAAATTTCGGACCTTTACAGATTCCTTGTTCACATAAGACTTAAGTGTTGATTGTCTATTTAATTAAGAAAATAGCTCCTTCAAAACAATACCATTGGACATACTCATAATACTATATATGTATATGTACATATTTTAGTCAACGTATACATTTATTAAGTTAAATTATTTTAAAAATACATTTGGTTTATTTATTTACTCCTGACTTCAGTAATCTACCACCAGTTCCAAATTTGGGAATCTTAGAAGAACTGTCGAAACAAACTTCTACAAGAAAAGTGAATTGCTCCCTTTGCAAGCACATTCATGCACACATGGCAACCTGGATGCATTGATTTCCCTCACATAAACACATTAATACGATTAAACGAAGCTTTAAGCTGAAACCAACTAATCAATCTGAGGGTTCCAGCGAACAGCTTCACATGCGTCATATATTAGCATAAAATAGTAAGGTGCCAATACCTTGAAAGTGAGTTTCTAATTATTCTTAGGTCATTTTGGTTTATTTAGTATTTTGCAGCTAATTTATAAAATGATTTAAAATGATTTTATAAAGTCGAAAAAGGAACTACCTTTTATTAAAACATTCAGTTTTCGACCAGGTAGTAGAAAAATGGGAAGCAAAAGAATTCTTAATTGGATGTCCAATTAAGAATTCTTTGTTGTTTTAAATTATAAAGAGTTTTTTAAAATCGAAATTCACAATGTGAGTTCTAGTGACAATTATTAATCAATGGTCAGTTTTCGTCCAATTTTTTTTTATATATAAACTGATGACGATTGTCGTAACTAACCTTTTATCATTCTTCGGATGCTTATTACAATGATGTTCATACCATTAGCTTTTGGTTTTATTCCATTTATATTCTTCACACTGTCCATTCTGTGGCTGTGGACCTTCAATTTTGTACTTGTAATCATTAAAATCCAGTTGTAAAAATTTATTCAAACTTCTACGAACTTTCATCCTATGTTTTTGCCTGCCTACAGTAATGTAAATCCCTTACCTGTAGCTTTCTTAGATTTTCTTTATACTTTTTGCAATTTCTAATGAAAGCTAAAATTTCTAAAGCACTTATTTATAAGATATATATTTTTTTAACAACATCATATACATTGCTCAGATTCAAAGTAGCTAAAGTCCCCGTATTATGGATTATCTGAGACAACGAAAGTACCACAACACCCAGATACGTATATACGTACAATATAGAAAAGTTCATTTTCTATATTGACCCGACCGGGAATCGAACCCGGGACCTCAGAGATGGCTACACCTTGAAACCGGCATGCGCACCACTTGGCTAAGGAGGTCGTCAACACAATTTATCGCGAATTTTAATTGTTTTGACAGAATTGATATGGACGTTTTTCTTCGTTTTCATGGTTATATCTCATCATTCATTTTTAAGGTATTCAACCTCTATAGCTTTTGAATTGAGCTCCAAACTTGAGCTCGTCTTCGGGTCTATAATGCCTTGCCCTTGTAGTTCTGCATGACTTCAAAGGCAACAGTTGCCTAAGCTAGCTTTTTGAGCTCGCCCTGAGCTACTTAAATTCATAAACAGACTGTCCGGGAAACTCTTCAAAGTTACGGTCGCAAAGGCGTGAGACACCTTTTTGGCTTTAACTAAACGTCAATTACTCTACTGTAACCTCCTTCAGTACTACACCTGCAATTTTATCCCAAAAGCTCCTCTTCTGGAGACTCTTCGTGGGTACACCTGGAAGCTCGAGCTGCTGCTTAGTTCTGGGCTATCGAAGGACCTCCTGCTCGACGCTCCGGGTAACTACGCTTCGTCGAACCTACTCTCTAAATCCCGAGGCCTCTCAAGACTGCTGAAGGATACAGCTGTCCCCTTGAGCTAACGTTGGCCACTTCTACACTTCAACGACATCAACGGAACTTCGTCGCTGAACCACGCCCACTTCACTGGACCACCTTCACCACTGGCATACTCTTCACACTCACTACTTACCTCACAAACCTCTTTGTATTTTTTGACCCTCGTTTTATAATCTTAGTTGTTCTGTTCGGAAATTGGATACAGAACTTTTAGAGCTCCCAGTTGGAAGAAGGTTGGAATTCTTTTTATTTAATTTAAAGTTATACTAAAACTTGATGAGTTGATTGAAATTATAGCCCATAAGAAAGAAGATTAAATACGGAAATCGTTTTGAAATATTTTCATTGAATAGGCAGAATAGGAATAGTAATATCATCAATGTGTAAAAATGAAGACCAGTGCTGAAATACACATGTTACATAAGTGGTAGATTTATGTGATCATATTTAATTTTATGAGAGCTGATTAATTAAGTAAACAGATTTTAATTAAAATTAACAAATTATTATTTAGTGCTTAATTATTTATGAAAATAGTGATACACTAGAAATGTTATTTATTTTTGATAGGTAACTCATTTTTCTATCGATGCTTTTAAGAGAGTTTTATAATATTAAATAAAGAATCAATAAATTACTTCATCATCATCATCATCAGCCCATATTCGTCCACTGCTGGACATAGGCCTCCCCAATTGCACGCCATCTACTTCTAAATTAATAAATAAATACTTCTAATAAATTACTTATTTTTTACTATTAACGGTTTATTGCTTTTTTATTTTTTAAGCGAACTGATTATACGTATAAAATACTTTGTCCTGACTCCTGAATAACTGAATGTCGAATCAACACGCAGCCTAAATAGCTGGTTATAGAGACCTGAAACGTGTAGGGTGTGTTCTTTATATAATGTAGTCATATAGTGCGAAAGGGTTTTCTGAAAAAAAAAAAGTTTATTTAGTAACGTCACATTAAAGTAACACTAAAAAAGCTTGCTACTAATTTATTAAATCATGGTACTGAAAAGCACGTTCCGCATCATGGTGATGATGATGATATATGCTACGATAACATGAATAACATTAAAATATCCCTTGGCAAAACCTTTGTTTTGGTAGTAATTATTGTGACTATTATACAGACATATTATATATATATACAGACTGTCTTGGTAATTCCGAATAATAAGTATGCAAAATTTAAAGAATGCCTTGACTGCATATTTAATAAACTTCCTTTATACGAATATGGAGTAATATGAGCTCTACGTGGAATATTATAACGGGTACATGCATTCTGAACGTGTTGCACTAGCTTTTAGTATAACCACGAAGACACCAAAAATCACATCCACATAATTTCACAAAGCTCCATTCTAAAAATTACTTCTAAATAGTCACGTATTTGGTACATGACTAAGCTTGTAGAGAAAAACATTAACAGTTAACAATAACGTGGTAAAGAAATCTTAGTTTATATGGATATGGATTCTCATGGGAGAACCAATCTTTTAGCCTTGGCTACCTGATCCATCACAAATATTTATCTATACGTATATTTATCTATATATATTAAATCTATACATGTACGTAATTATAATCTACTCTAATCTCTTACTAATCATTAATTGCACTCATACTAACCTGAGGTGGGTCGTTAGTTGATTATTAGGTAAGTACGTCACACGTCCCTGTTCCATGATGTGTACCAATATCTTTGCTTACTTTTTTTACATTGATCTTGTTACTAGTAGATTTTGCATATCCAAACTTTATGTCAATCGTCTAAATGTTCACTTATGATTCATCGCCATTTTTATTAATTTAATTTTACATGTAGAAAATTTATTCATTTGACATTGGCAGAATTGTGCGAAATGCGCAGATAAGCCACTAACAAATAAGAAAAAGTTTTTTTTTTATATAACATCATATCAAAAATCATTAAAGATGAATTGCGAAGCCACTACCGCTCTACGGTTGAGCATTGTGACATTCCTACTTAATTCCTGGAAAATATGATCGTTGTCATATAGAATAAAAAATATGCATAGTCATGAAAGATGCCGGTAAAAAGGATTAACATAATTTGAAAGCTTCATTTAATGTGACACTAACTATGTGAAAAACCACGCTAACCGTTTTTCGCAACAAAAGCGGCATTGCAAATATGAATAGCTACTTCAAAAATGTACATTTTTAATTTAAATAAAAGTTGATGCGCATAGCGCGAGCCCGCATCCTCGCGAGAGGTTGATGATAACACAAAATTTACGCCCACCTCATATGAGGTGTATTTGTACAGGAATCTGAATTTAGATAATAGAATTGTTTCACTAACTATATAGAAGTAGTTAACGGTTGTTTTGTGCAACTTGAGGTAGTGAACGAAGGGTATATATTACATCAAATATGCCATGAGATATCGGAAACTGTCATACACTTATTTAATTTGATAACTTTACGGTAAATTGATAAATGTACCTATAAATTAATGGAATTATATATCTATGGAATATAGAGACACATGAAAAAAATTGTAGACCTATTGAGGTCTTGATGTGTTTTTATATAATGAATTCATTATTAAATGTAACTCATACTGTTTTATAATTTTACTTGGTAAAAATATTTGGTAAATTATATCGTTTTAATAGTAGTTTCTGTGGGAAAGTATTATAGAACTTTATTTATATTACAGTTTATTTACACTTGCGTTCTCACAAGATCTCCATCTACTATTGTAGATGGAAATCTTCTTGGTTTCGAAACACAATCCTAAAAACTTGAAGTTGTAACTTGGATTGAGATGGAGCGAGTGAAAAACTTTTAATTACACCGCACCTTCCTATCATTAAGCAAACGTGCCGGTCAGATGTCTCAAACAGAATCTGTCAGATAAATCACTATCTTCTCGTGTTTGCTAAAGCCCGCTATACTTAAAGTGAGCGCTCTATAGAGCCTCCTAGGGCTCCGCAACGAAAATGTTAGGGGTTCAAATATTTGACCCATATTCATATTAAAACTGACACCAATAATTGATTGATCATAAAAGGAATTGTAAATCACGCATCACAGATCTATTCACGAATTTAGTATTAAATTGCTCGCAGATATTCACAGTTAAAGTAAAATATGTTGGTATTGATATGTGATTTATTTCTAATAAGTACACATAAAAGTGGGTTTTGTTTTATTTTAGGGTTCCGTGAAAATATTGGTTTGAAAATGACTAAGCAAAATTATGATAAATGTGAGACCGAAGGAACTTAACATTACATGACCTGCATGACCTAACCTACGACTATTAGTAATAGAACTTCATGGTATAATAGACAGCTTTGACTTCATGGCGTATTGAAAGTAAACATATTAACCATGATAGAATTTCAAATTGTCCATCAAGTTTCAGAAATATTTTTTTTAAGATAGTCAATTTGAAATATTTAAGGCATGGTACTACATAAATGTTGAATGTGGAGGATGCGAGTGACGAAAGGACAGTGATAATGATCTGGTACCATTACAGGAAGTCTTTTGAAGATTTATCTGATCGGGAAAACCACCAGTCTACCTGGGATGATAAAGTCTTTTGATTCGTTTGTAGTTGAGAAATATAATAGGTTTTGTATACTTGAAGTACAACTTATATAATTTGAGGATTCAAATTTCAAAGAGACCTTACAAATAGTATGTATATTTTATTATTGTCAAAAGCATTTGTGAAAGTTAGTGACGTAAGTCTCTCGATAAGAGATGACGACGCTTGCTACTGAAAAAATCTATTAAGAGTGAGCGAACAAACAGAAAATAACAAATGGATGAGGGTCGAGTGTTTGCACGTTACAAATATCTTTAAACTATTTTATAACATACTCTTATTAATTGATTAAATGCGTAATACTTTGGTTCTAATATATCCATTCGAACCAAAGTATTATACATTTAATTTAACTGCGTTGAAGTTGAAGAGGTGTAGAATGCCGTTATTTGCTTAAATAAAAAAATTATATGAACCACTTTTAATTTTGACAAATATGTGTATTTTGAAAACTGTATAAACCATATCTATGTTGCAATACATTGATAAATGAATACTACTTAACCTAATTTTTTTAAACAAATACTGTTACAACAGATCTCTTAAATATCTATTTGTCTTATTGTATCTGTTACTCATTCTCCCCAATAAATAAATAAAATAACGTGACTCTGACGTTCATAGTTTATTAGTTTCCTTGTCCAGTTTCTTCTTTATTTAAAGTAAATGCCATGCGTTTGTTTGCTCGCAGCTATTATGACGTAATTGGTCTTCACCGGGACGACAACTTTAATTTAGATAGCGCAGCCCGCATGGCAGATTGCTTTAATATGCAAAATGAGTTCTCCCATTTCCTTTGTCGATGTAGTTAACATTAATAATTGTCTCATATCTCTATTTTGTTGATAGCGAGAAAATTTTAGATTTTTCCTTTGATGATAGTCAGAAAATTCCTTTTTCTTAGACATGCAAATTTTGTATTCACTGATTGCCTTTGTTTTGTATAAAGCTTTTGATACGGTCGATCATTACTGTTTGTCATTTGAGAACGTTGTATAGGTCTCAGTATATGGAAATTGTGTTTACATTTACAGTCTGCATGAGGGTTAGTGTATTTAATTGTTTTCGTTATAGAACTTCTAAAAGTGGAGAAAATGTTTCTAAATTCTTAAGGCATCGTCGTCAAATTTTCCTTACAAATCAGTTGTCGAAACCAGACTACAATATAAAAACACAATAAGCAATAAAAGTGTATGAATTTCAAAAACTAAAACAGCGTCATATATTTCTTTTTTGTTTCTAACTAAATTTTGAGTGCCCTAATAAGATTATAGCAATAAAAGTTATCTATCTATATCTGAATAGCATTTCCTAACATCTACCCCACCGACCCCTAAGACGTCAAATAGGATATCCCTCGTTAAAATTATTTCTATAACAAAAAAATATCGTAAATATTTCAAATTATTGACCTTTTTTTTTATTCAAATAAAAACATGTTAATTTGAAAGGTGATGCTGATTTTTTTTGACCTTTTTTAATATTTGAGTTAATATTTGTAGTTTCGGTCGATCAAGGACCCTTTTATATGTGGTCGCGGACCAAGAGAGGATTTAGAAAGACCCAAAGTTAACATTTATATAGCAGTATAATAACTCATCTTGTGAGTCTCACAACATGAGTTTGAGGGTTCAGACCCTTGAAAAATACAATTTAGAGTGAACGACGTTAGTTTCCACTAATATCATAATATTAGTAAATTTTAAACATAATAACTTTTTTTTGGGGTGAGGTGTTGATTGTTACAAGGCTGAAAGCTGGAAAATTTAGGTCTTTTGAGGTTCAAGATGTATCCAGAAAGTTTTAGTTTTACAGAAATAACGGTGACAAAGGTAAGAGCGCACAGTAAATATTTCATTTAATATTTACTTAGTTTTGCCGTGTACGTACGTGCCTATACGTGTACGTGGCTTGATTAGATATCGATTTATCCCAAGGGCTCGAAGTTTGCAGGTTTAAATTTCATCAACCTCTGAAGTCGCTATAAGTCACAATTTTTGTTGCAATATACATATGCAGCGAATTGATTATTTCAAAATACTAATTCGCTAATTAGTATTTTGAAATAATCAATTCAAAGATAACTGTAGCTAAATTTAATAATCCGAAAAGACAAATTCATGCATCAGCGAGCATAGAAGACTATTTTAGTGGTAGAGTGGCTCGTGCGCCGAATTCATAATATCGCCAATTCTTAGGTCTCCGGTTAGATTTCTCATTCGGCTCAATATAAAAAAAATTACGTTTCTATATTGTCTCTGGTCTGGGTGTCAATATTGTCGTTTCAGATTTCCGTAAGATTTAGGTACTGACCAAAACATGAATATACATTATTTACTCGACATAAAAAATTTACCTATTATGTTACCTCTGAATTTACCATTTTATTCATGTCTTCTCGTTATTATACTCTTTTATTATTAATTTATAAACATGCAAATTACTTGCCTAAGAACTTTACCGATAACTTTTACAGTAATCGTTATGATTTCCGAATAATTGATAAATATTAGTTTTTATACACCTTCGTCCCTTCTCCATCTATCTCATTGACGGGCACATTGATTTCGTCTCGTTTTCCATTTTGTATTTGTTTCTCTTTTGTAAAGCCGTAAACCTTATAACAATACATAATTACATGTAAACAAAGAAATAAAGTTTACATAAGTTATATATTAAAAACCGTCCAAGTGCGAGTCTGATTCGCGTGTGATGGTTTTTGTAACGTTATCTATAGAAAACACAAATAATAACGTGTGTTATATGGGAGTCTCCCATTGTTATAGGCAACAGAAATACATCATTTGTGAAAATTTCAATTTTATAGCTATTACTGTTCGAGAGATACAGTTTGGTAACAGACAGACAAACAGCGGATTCTTAGTAATTTTGTAATAGGTTCCCGTTTTTAACCTTTCGGTGTGGAACCTTAGAATTGAGAAAATTATATCATGTGAATATGTATAAACCTAAAGCTAGAGGTAGTTAATTGGCCTATTGATTTCATCTAGATTTTTCTTTTGTATTTATGCGCAATCTTAATTGCTACAGACAACATGATCCGAGTTACGGTATCTGTATAGAATATAGAGGGTTCTGTTTATCCTGTCCTCACTTTAGACACAAATCATGTGGATAACACATTTAAGGCTGTTGTTGATCCTTTGTGTTTTTATTTATTTTATTCTTTATTCACAATCGTACAAAGGCGGAATTTTTGTCTTAGTCATTCTCTGCCAGTCAAACTTTAGGTGATGTGGAGATTAAAATAAGCGATAAAGGTAGGTGCGTATGTAATGTTGAATTTTATTTAGAATAATTCATACTCACACATAGTAAGGAAGAGAATATATACCTATACATATAATTCATACATACATATAATGCATATTAATATAAATATAAATATTATTGAATATTAAACTTAGTAGATATGAGATAACAATTTTAAGATTCTGCCTGATTTAATAAGAAATCGCACAACTTGGTTTTAAAAGAAAACCGACTGGGGGACGTTGTGTTATCGGTAAGGAGTGCATTACATAAAAGAATGGCTTTAACAAAAAAGGGAGAGTGGATGACTTCAGAGTGATGAGCACGACAAAGAAGTAGTCTATAAGAAGAAGATGAAAGGGCTTTTGTATGACTCATACATAAGCACTGAAAGTGTGGAGAGAGATAGCTTGGGGGCATTAGGTATTTGCGACAAAGAAAACAGGGTGGTCACAACACGGACATCTCTACGTTTTCTAATAGGCATCCATTTCAAAAGGCAGAGATGGGCAATTACGTGGACATATTTATAGAGTTTTATCTTGTGCTTCCAGGTATTGCTAGGTTTATTTTTAACTAACCAAGCCGACATATTTTTGTATTAACCTGGCTTGTTTAATTTATAACATTCCATCTCTGAACGTCGCTTTTATTATTATTAAACTTAAAAATGACACTTGTCCTCTCTTCTTTAAAGAAAAGATTACGAGTTTTAAGAAATTTCAAATTTAGTTATTTCTAAGGTCTGCCTAAGATTATTTATTTCATTACAAATCATTATTATAGCGAAAGCCACTCGGTATATTTTTAATAGTAACCGATTTAAGTATACAACATTTTTCATTAATACATGTTTCTTTGGAGAATTATTGAGAAGGTTGATGGCGTAGCAGTGATTACTTGGTTTCTTATGCGATCGTTGAGAATAAATTACTTTCGCAATAACCGCTTGTCGAATGGGTGACCGAGACTCAGTTGGCTCGTTTGCAAAAGGGTTCGAGAGTCGATTTTTTAACTTTTCTATAAGATAATTGCATTTCATTCAAGTCTCCACTGAACGAATCTTAAATATTTTATTTGAAAAGATGATAATAAACCCGTTTATTTTTAAAGACATCTCAAAGAAAGGGTGATGTGAAAAGGATCGGTAGGCGGGCACTCGTGAACAATCGTCGATGCCCTCTCGTAACTTTCATAAACCCCCCCGGCTTAACTTACAAACAACTTGGCTTTGATATTGCAAAGTTATTGAGACGGATTAAAAAACCTGTTTTCAAGAACATTTTTATGTTGAAAATATTTTAAATTATGAAACGTATTGATAAAATGCAGCTAACCATAGTTTTTTATTTTCATATGTGCTCAGATATATGTTTACTAAAATATCTACACGTATATGTTTCTTATCAAGCGATAAAGCCGCCATTATTCTACCTCGTTTTTTCATAAATTTTGAGACAAACTTTTTGAAAAAATACAATAAAATGGTACGAGCTTATTTTTTACCGATTTTGAATTTGGAATGTTAATTTTTAGTTTATTTGTATTGCAAATTCATTTGTTTATATTTTCTCGTGATGGAGTTAACGAAACAATTACGTGCAACTGTCATTTCGCTATTTAAGGCGGCAAAAAGAAAAGTTTTCCTGTTTGCCGTAACTTCGTCTATTATATACAATACAGCGGTACAAAGAGACAAGTTCTCTGCAAGATCGACAAAGGAGTGGTCGGGCCACGCTCTGTGAGGACGCTTGCGAACATCAAAATCATCCGAGAGCGACTTCGCCGAAATCCATGTCGCACTCAGAAGAAACTTGTTCTGCAGGGTAATATTTTGCGCGTTTCAATGAACGTAATACTTAAATAATCTTAAGGTAAAGGCCTACAGACGTAGAAAAGTTCACATTCTAAACGATCGTCTTCGTAAGTTACGACGCGAACGTTGTCCATTGCTGTTGAAGAGACATGATGCCAGGAAGATACTCATCACCGACGTGAAATTTTCTACTGTCGAAGAAAAGTTCAACCGAAAATTAAAACTGTAGCTAAAAGTAGCAAGGATGTCCCAGCTTCTGCACGGAATGTCTCGCGTACTCATCATCCGGCTATTGTGATGGTATGGTGGAGAGTTTCGTATGAAGGTGTCACTTCGCTTCATTTCTGCCAACAAGATATCAAGGTGAAAGCCAAGAATTATCAGAGTGACATTTTAGAGTCCGTGGTGAAACCCCTGTCTGATACGTCATTTCACAGTAAGAGTTGGTTTTTTCAGCAAGACTCAGCGCCATCCCAAAAAGCACACAAGCCTATCAGTTGATACCTTAATAGACATTCTTAAAAAATGGTTCTTTCATTCAACGCTGACGCCTATAGATAAGTACTCGTACCTTGTGGTCACAAAACAATACATACACGACACGACCGGCATCCTTTTAAGCAATACGGACAGACAAGTATGACTATGAAATATAGTTTAGTCATCGACCAAGGAGATAAAATCGGTCGATCGATTACGCATACGATACAATTTTTTTTAGACTTTGTTTTGTACATGTAGTAAAAAAGAACCTTTTTCTCGGAAATCACCATGGTACGAACGAGTTCTTTCAAAATTTAAATTGGATGGATTTGGTTGTTAAGAAATGATGTGCGTGCGCAAATATAACAATATTATATTTAAATTCTAATCTTGACTCAGATAGACAACCAAACGCCTTTAGCACAAATCAGAAACGCGCCATAGTTTCGAGATAGTCCTCTGTTAATAAAAAAAAAAATTGAAAATATGAATTTAAATATATTTTCAACATATTCTTTTAATAGGAAATGTTTTATTTTGATATAAAATGTAATTAATAATGGAAGCGTGGAAATTTAAAATGAGATGTCTCAAATTCCGAGGTAAGATTTGTTACGAGTTAGTCGACGGCCGAGTTTGAATAATTATGTTTGGCTTTCCGTATTAAATCTCGCGCTGTAATTTTGATCTGGCCTCACTAAGTCTGGTCGCTCATTATTATTTCAGCGGTCCCGCCGGGGTCGCACTGAGGGCCGTATTTCTTTTTAATCCGTCAGTGTTCGGCTGCAGCACGTAACAAATTTCATTTGGAATTAAAACAGCTCACTATTACGCAGTACTATTATGGAAATAAGTTCATTGTTATATTTTGTACAAGCTATTTTTTTACTTTGACCGCATTTGATTTTGGTAAAAATATTTTTATAATCGGATCAGTATTTCCATATGTATTTGTATGTATTTGTATAGATTATATATGATAGCAATAGATATATAAAATGTTTAGTTTCAGCAGCCACATATGATTACTTCAACGTAAATGAAAAAAAAAAAAACTTTTGAGGACCGGTAGCTGAAGATTATTATATTTGTCTATGTTTTGATGTTTCCTTAAATTTTGTTATGTATATTTGATTTTTGAAAACATATTTGGTCAACATTAGAAGCTTTTTAAGATAGCTGATGTAAGGTGTAAAGATAATTGAAACACTACGTCTGTAAGACGTTTTCTTTTGACACAATTACATTAAATTGACAAAAAGAAATTACACTGATATAGGTACGACTCACATGTAGCAGTACGTTAATGGTCTAGGTTCGGTGTATAAAATCACATCACAATCACAGGTGAGGCTCAGATTTTTAACCGTTCGTCGATGAGATAAGCGGTAGTAGAAATTAATCAAACAAATCATAACAACTAAGAAGATTAACCAATATAATAATATGAATAATAATATTAAGATATTATTATTAATATTAAGATATATACCAATATAATAATATTAAGATATTCATTTTGTTCAAAAAACGCATAGGTAATAATATGCTGGCGATAATGGTGCTTGTTCTATTGTATCATTATCATTCGCTATTTTAATGTAGTTTATGTAATCTAAAAAAATGTCGACTGTGTTCCTGTATGCTAGATGAAGTTTACTTCTGTGATCTTTATTAATTTACATAATTGAAAATGTATTTTAACAAGATTAAATAGAACTGAATCTGTATTATGCCAACAAAATTGCCACTGATAGATGTATAAAGAGACTCATTCATTCTACATTAGATAGATTACATTTTCCAGTCCCAAAGTTTAGATTACGTCACGTGCGCCGGAAGAAGTTATTTATCAGATCAATTGACGCTTCAACAAATTCTCACGCACGATTTGTGGTCAAATTTATATAATCTGCTCGTACATGCATACCTACACGAATATTGTCAGACAAATTGTAGTTACATTTGCCGTATAAAAAGAAAACACAATGTTAATGGTTAGTAAATAAACAGCAATAAAAAATACTTTATTTTAATTCTATTACTTTAAAGCAAAATTGGCTCTTTCGTTAATTTCTTACAAAGTTGGTGATGCGGTAAACATACACGGTGTGTTAGTCTTATATTTTCCTAGCAGTCGTAAATAGTAGTCGCCGGTCGTAGTGCTAACTTTTAATGAAGTGTCAGCAGTGGAGCCCGCCCGCGAGTCGATACCCCCCTTCCTACCCTGTCACGTTAAACTGGTAAACCGCCCCGTCAAATACACTCCCACGTATTATTATAGGCTCTCGCTGGTGTTAAATCTTTAAAGTTTAACACACATTAACCAATTATATAAAATATGGACTTTTTTTAAACCAATTTTTTTATAAATTGGTTAAATGGTGAACCATCGGTTAGTAAACCTACGGCGGAAGACTTTGTACTGAAAAAAATCGATAAGATATTCGGATACACCGTGTTCGTTAAATTTAAGAAACGAAAGACACTACATGGAGATAAGATAGATTTGGTATTGAAATAAAATTTTGTGGAATAAATTAAAGGCTATTATTGAACTAAATTTAATATTTTTATTTTCGTGATATGTGTAACAGCGATATTTCCAAAGGCAAGACGGGCGACCGGCTCCACTTCCAACAAGAACACTCCATTAAAACTTACTCGAGTTTTTAAAGATTAAGCTGCGTCAATGAAATGAAAGTCTAATACTAACGAGATTAGATTACTTATTGATCGATAACCGAACAAAGCAATTCCATTTTTATAAAACAGCAAATGTACTCGTGTTTGTTTGGTTGAAATGTATTACTTTGTAATTATTTAATAAAATTTTCAAGTGTCAAATTGGTGAATTGAATATGTATAAAATAACATAAATAGGTACTTTATATTGATAACTTACACACAACAGTTTAACAAATTACTCTTGATTTCGGCATATGCCAAATACTATTTACTATTTATTTGGTGCCTTTTTGTTTTAATTTATTAATAAAAATACGTTGACTTCTATAAAATGATGTGTAGAAGAAAAAATCTTATTCTATTATATTTTATGTAACGTTGTGAGTAATTAAATAATTTTATAGCTGAATCACAGTTTTTCTCAAAGAGTAGATAAATATTAAGAACAACTCACTGTTATTGTTAAATCATAACCTTTAGTGTAGATAAAATTTTCTCCAATAAAGAAAATATGAATAAACAGTAATAACAAGCTCTAAGACAACACGTAAAGGTATTCTGTGTTTTCTGTTATCTTTGTATGTTGCGAAGATCAAAGGGAATTGTTTATACTCCCGATCAGATTTATAATGAGTGAAAATATTAAAACAGCTATATTTCAGCATTCTCGCCCAGCCAACCTTTATTATACAGTCCGGTTTTATTGGCTTGATGGTTAAGATTAAAGGTTTATTTAAAAAATGATATATCTATATATTTTTTTTTCAAAATTATTGAAGATTATAATGAAAGACTTGCAGCCACGTGTTTATAGCAGATTAGCTGTTTTCCCACGGCTTTGCCCACTTTAACTATAGCCTGTATCCACTCGCATATGCTGTAGCTTCCCGTGTGTACAATCGTTCCTTTTTATAGTAGTAGTATAGATGAGAAAATCTAAAAACATAAAAATTGAACTTACATCACAGATTATGCAATTATAAACATATTTGCAGTAGGTAACTGGTCGCTAAATTTATCGATCAACAATATTCAAAAATATTCAGTAATGCACTACTTAATTGAAGGAGAGAGGCAGCTCTTGACTTTTCTACTAATTCTATCCCAGTGTGGTCAGATTAAAATGTCAAAGCAGCTACAAAAAATATCTTACAAATCGATAAATGTATTGCTGAATATTGCAATATATTTTTATATGTAAAAAGATTTATTGTTTATCTCAATAAATGTAAAGGAGGAGATTCTCAATTCGACTGAATAATTTTTTGTATATATTTTCCACAACACTTTGTCATTAGATCTAAATTGTCAAAATGAAATTAGTAGATTTGTTTTAATATCAGGATAACTGAAAAAAAAACTTAATCAGAAAGTTTCTTGAATTTGTTAATCACACTTTTGGAAGACGGTTTTATTTTTTTAGGTTTATAGTTTTTCTAACGACACAGTATTCCATATATTTTAAATGTTAATTATTCCATAATGTATCATATATGTTAAACTTTTGAGTGATAGTTCATATTTTGTCGCCAGGGTATCTTCCGGTTGGCATGCGAGCACGTGTTGCGCACGATGCGTCGTGGACGTGAAACCCTCCTAACCCTGCTGGAGGCTTTCGTGTACGATCCCCTGGTGGAGTGGGGTAGCGGCGCGGGCACGGGCACCGGCGGCGGCAAGCGACGACGCACGCAGAGGGATGTTCGCGCCGCGCTAGCCATGCTCGCCGTGCGTGCACAGGAACTCAAACATGACCTGCGACAAGCCACGTAAGAATATATTACGATTAAATGCGATAATCCGGTGTTTGTACGAGAACTAACGTCACAAGTACTGTAGTAGAGATTATGAATAGCGAGTAGTTTTGTCAAAATTTTTAGGTCTATACAGCGACTGTTTAAATTACTAAAATAAACAAACTTCCTAGAAATATTCAAATCAAACGCACACGTGCCTGCGACAAGAGCCGTCGGCATGATCAATTGTAAGATAGGGAAGATTAATGTTAGAAATAATGTATAGAACTATTACATTACTATTGAGCATTTGTTGTCGAAGTTTCATATGAAGACTACTTTACTCTAGTTGAGACGGTGGTAATCCCTATGTGAACGAAACTGTTTCTCTGTTACTAATATTTTCTTTCACTGGTAACTTCCCCTCTCATACATAATTATGTCCAAAGACTTACGAGTACATGACAATTTGAATAAAACCATATATTCTTTGAAAATAACCCAGGCAACTCCACAATAGTGTCGTTCAAAAGTACTATATGCTATTATGAGCCGTAAAATATACACCGTAAAGTATATTCATTGTCTGCAAACAAACGCAGGCTTTGTTTCCGTGGAAAATGACTGCTTGGCTCGGAAATATAGGGCGCCTGTACGTGAAGATAGGAGGCTGAATAGAAATTAACTGCAACGGAAGTTATTTTCCGTATTTTTATACTGACTTAAATATTACTGCCAATTAAATATTTTACAGAGTCACATACAATAGGTTCTTGAATCCTTAAAGAAGTCGAAGAATTAACGTTTTGAAAATATCAGCGACAATATACAAAATTCAACTATTGATGATCACTTAAACCCAAAACAATAAGAACGTCAGTGTTTATTGTAATGAAATAAATTACTACGAAGTAGGTACAAAGAGTTTTCTCACTTTGTGCGGTACAGGAAACATTTTAAATATTTAACAAATGTAATTGGCTTGCACACGTGTTTAAAAACAATTGTTTGTGACTCATTTAACTTTCTGTAACGTAACATTTCAGGTATTTTCGTCGCTAAAGGACAAATCATGTATAATATTCACGATATAAGCAAATTATATTTGTTAATGTCTCACCGAAAGCCACCCACCCCCGTTTAACCTATACTTCCGGCAACAGCTTAGTAAATAAATTCTGAGTGTATATTGTTCCATTATACTCTCATCAAATATTGAACTAACTTGATGATTTAAACTTTATCCATTTATGTTATTATAGGGAACAATACACGTCGATCCTGCCCGAAATAAAACAGGCGGCTGAAAACTGGTTGAAGGAAGACGAGGAAGTTGCCTCTATAGAAACAAAATTAGAGGAATGTCAACAGCAGATGGCACTTATAAAGGAAATAGAAGCCTTCGGACCAAATCTGAGTAGTCACCCTTTGTATGCTATCTCCCAAAAGTATAGCTCGTATAAACAAGCAAAAAATGCAGTAGAAGATTCTATGAAAGCCTTAGTTAAGATCCTCAACGATTTCGATACACAAATAGAAGCTTTCGCGGAGACCACGGAAGCTTTAAACGGGCCGCAACTGATGTCATGGGTCCAAGAATTTTCAGGAAACAACGACGACGATGAGATACCAATATTCGAATATATTAAAGAGTTTTTAACTAATGCAGGTCAAAGCTCAATGCTGACACAGTGTGAGCAGGCTGAAGCTGAACTAAATCAATGCACAAAACAGACGAAAAACCTCGTGCGTTCGTGTTTAGAACTTCTAACGCAATATGTCGCCGTTTCCCAGTATTATCCCCAGAGTCATACTGAATATCATCGAATTGTAATGTTCCGCAAATACTTAGCGACGGCACTCGAAAGCAAGTCACCCGAAGTGTGTCGGGAAGTCTCAAACCAAGTCACTGCCCTGTGCTCTGAAACCAACAACGCTGACTCTGCGCAAATTCTAGCTTATAACTATCGTTTACAAGCTATCCTCGCTGAAGCTAACGTCAACCTGAACAAAGCTATAGAGAGGTTACAGTTGGAAGGTGGACCAGATGCCCTGAATATCGCTCAAGAAGCGTACAATGAAGCAAAGACCAATATCAGCAATTGGGTGAGAACGGAAGAAGGAGCAGCGCACGCTTTAGAATGTGTCGTCGTGGGTATGCTTGTTAACCTTAACAGAAGAATTCTGATGCTGGAAAACGGCGCTCAGAGCGCTGGTGACTGTCTCGTGGACTTAACATCTAGAGAAGGAGAGTGGTTTTTGGATGATATGAGCGCGCTATCTATGCAAGCTGTAGAATTGTTATCATTGCTACCTCTTCAAGCGGCATCAGCTGAAGAGACCGCTCTACCTTTGGCCGTGGAATGCGTGCGCAACGCTAATCTCTTGTTAGCCGACTTGGTGCAACTTAATTTCAATTTCAGTACTATAATATTACCAGAGGCCCTAAAGAAGGTACACTCTGAGGATCCGTCGGTTCTGCTAATGATTACAGAATTAAACACAGTTATAATTAATAGTCCGGTTCCGCTCAATGACCTACTGACGCAATTAGAAATGCACTTGAGATATTTAGTCATGGATATGGAGGTAATTATAGTATAGTATTATATTTTATACTTGTGACTCATGAGAAGAGTACTTGAATTAAATGACAAAAACTAAACCTTTAAAATATAAGCAATTTTTTTTTTTAAGTCGGACTTTTCATTGAATGATGGTCGTATGCAACAGTTAGTCCAATTCACCATAAAGATAGTGTCAGCATAAATGTTTTATTTATCAATTGACATCGGCAATAAAATTGATTTGGAAACTCTAGTTTTATTTGTTTCGGTTTCGATATAGTCGCCGGCGGGGGGAGCACAAGCCGCAGCAGCAGAACTTCGTGCACAGTATGAAGCGTTACTGTCGGCTGCAGGGGCGGAGGGGCGCGCGGGACAATCAGCCGGCCGCATGCTCCTGATGGGATTCAACGGGCTGTTCGCGGCCGTCGAGTTGAGGGCGAGGGAAATGGCCGACCATCTCACCACGCCCCTGCCGCCCGCCTGGCGCAAGATAGATCACATCAGCGATGCCGCTCATATGTCGGTGAGTGAACGGATACTACCCGACGAAATTTCATCAAATCTCAAAAATAGTAAAATATCAACTTTATTCATCCAAGCTCATTCGGAGAACTAATAGAAGTTCGTTTACGGAACAAATATTTATTAAGGCAGCTATCTTGAATGATCAAATACGTTGATACAACTTATGTCCGTTTATGTATTATATGAAAAGAGTGACGTACAGCGAGGAAGCGAAAGACGTGTGTAAAGTAATGACACGGGGTGCTCGGTTATCTTCGTCTACCTCTCAAGGGATTTGAGACTTAATTGTCTTATTTTAAAATCTACGCTACCCCTTTCAATTTGACATTTGAAATATTTCATGAACTTCACGCTACGCAACATATATTTGACATGTGAGTACGACGATTTTTCAAAGTATTGAAAGCTATTGAAAAATATCAAACGAAAAAGTTGAATGCTGACTGCAATCTTTTGACGGGCTTAGCTAAGTTTTATTAAGTTTCTTAATCATCATTGGATCTTTATTGGCCGAGCATTCCCTGTTGGATCACAGACCCTTCCTCCAAAAGAGAGGATGAACGAGGACCGTTCAGTGGCTAAGCTATCTGCGTTTTGACTAGCCTTCGGTTGGATCCGTGTGGATGGAGAATTCAAGCATATTCAAGTGGCGGGGACAGTGCACAAAACGTTCCCCTACGTGATCTGTGGTAGACATAATATGATGTTTGTGTGGTGGTTATTTGTAGGCAGCCATGCAGAGGCCCATGTTGCGGTCGGTGCTGGAGGACATATTCCTGGTGCGGCGCGTGCAGGCGGTCGCGGAGGTGTTCGCCTCCTGCGTCACCATGGCGCGCGCATTCACCGGCACCCTGCCCGCACCGCACGCCGCCCCGCTAGACACAGCCGCCCTATGCAAGCCAGTGCGCAGGTCATATCTATGCTCTATGCTAATATTATAAGGCTGAATTTGGTTGAACGCGCTAATCTCATGAACTACTGGTTCCAATTGAAAAATTATGTTGGTGATAAATTTTCCGTTTATTGAGGAAGGCTCTAGGCTGTATAGCATCATGTTATGAATAGGAGTGGAGCAGCAATAGAAAATGTGCGAAAACGGGAAAGCCATTCTGGTGAAATCTGAGTGAATATAAATATTATAAATGGAATGGTACCTGGATGGACCGATTATGAATGATGAAATAAAATCTCAAAATATCGCAGACTTTGTATTAATTTTTAATCGCCTTAAAAAGAGGAGGTTCTTAATTTGACTGGTCTTCGTGAGTAGTGGACTGATTCAGATGATTCTTTTTGGAATTACACCAGTTATATATGTAGCTAAAATTGTATTTCGGTTTTTTTAAAGTCTGTTTTAATTTTTAAATCATTTAAATTAGCTTTCTAACGGACTTTAACAGATATTCAAATATTAACTATGTTAATGGCAATTGACATGTGTGTTTGTGTGCGTGTGTGTATAGATGGTCGGCGGAATACGTATCTCGTTGTGTGCTGGGGGTGGGGCCGCGCGCGCTCGCTAGTTGCATCTGTCTGTTGCTGCGACGAGCGCCGCTAGATCTCGCCGCTGAGGTGGAGCAGAAGGAGATAGGTAACGTGACGCATCATACCTACTATACGACAATTCGTCAGCTCGTCACTAGGGTTGCCAACATTTATAAGAAGAAATAGAGTAATCTAAATTCCAAGAACGTATTTAAAGGGTACTGTCTTCTAAAAAAAGAGTATAATTTATATTTTTTTTGTTTCTTTTATATTCGTGAATGAATAGACATTTTGTAAAGACATATTTTATCGTCGTTTGTGTTATAGATTTGAGAGTACACCTACATTCTATAGAGTATAATACTCTATTTTAAAGTACAGTTGGCAAGCCTACTCGTCAACTGGATCTGTCTGCTGATTTGATGACTAAAAGCAACACAGAAACAATACTTGATTGGTAATCAAACTACAATTAGCGCCAAAATAACAGTAAATTATGTACCGAAAACGGGTGTTCGGAATTATCAAGACAAATAACAATAAATGAATATTGAAAACATCACATACCGTAACTAAAGTATTGAGATCTGCTATCACAACTTCGCAGACCCAAGACAATATAGAAACACAAACACAACATTTCCTGTATTTATTCAACTAGGATCGAACTAGGATAGAACCTAGAAATGGTAATATTGAAACCGATGTGTGAGCCACACTGCTGCAACAACTATCAAATGTTGTTGAACTTATAAGAATTTATCTAATCCAAATATTTGTAAAGCATTTTCTTTTGAACGTTTTGTTTTTAATGAGACGGCGACATCGATCGGTGCCAATTACGAGTAACAAATTTTAATTGGCAAATATTTTTTTATTTGGCAGAAGACTTTAGACATAACAAAAGTTATTGTTAACTTTCTTGTTACGTAAAATGTTTAAAAATTGAAACTGAGTTTTTAATACCAATTAAGAAGTACTAAGCACAGAAAGTTATAAAAAATATGATAATTATTACTATTATTTTATTTAATTTTGTTCAGTGCCACTAGATGGCGTTGAGATGTTATTGAATTGACTCGTAGCATTTGGTCCTGCGACTAAGAATTATAACTTTTGTAAAGCTAAATTGTAAACTAGTAAAACTAGCTTTAGATTTATATGAACACACAACATGTAAAGGGTCAGAAACATCAATAAAACTTAATACAAACAATCTACAAGTTATTTTATTAAATGTCTTTTAAAGTACGGATAAGATATATACTTCGCCACTCATTTCTCGTGGGGCACTTTAATTAGACATCATGTTTCACAGTGATATTATCTATTTAACATTACAGTAAACATTAACGGTCCCGAGATTTAGTTTCAAATCTACTTAATCAAGTGTAAACCAGCCATAACTTACCATCGTTGTTATAACTGTCAAGTACACACCATACGTACCACACCATACGTATATGTACCACAGTAAATGAGTTTTAAAATAATTATCAGGCGCGTCGTGGAGTGTCCCGCTGGAGTCGTTGTACGAGAAGGCGCGCGTGGTGTGGTCGGCTGGTGTCCCCCCGTCGCGTGTGGAGCGCGCGTGCACGCTGGCGGGCGGCGTGCAGGCGGCGCGCGCGCACCTCTCGCGCGCCACGCACGCGCACCGGGACCACGCGCGCGCGGCCACTGCGCAACACCATGCGCGGCTGCAGGCGCGCGCGCACACTCACACCCACCCACAGGTATTTGGTGCCCCCGCGAATGAGGATGTATTTCAAAAAAAATACGAAAGCACTATAAAAGCACCTCCACTAGATGGCGACTCTAGCAAAAGTCGATTATTGCAAGAAACGAATGGACCAAAGACAGTAATTGCCGTTCCTTTTAACTAACATATTAAGAAACTGAAATTTGAAAAGTTCGAAACTTAGATATCAATACAAATACGAAAAAGCACAAATAGAATATGAGTTGTTTATTGAGTGTTGAAAACTAATTTACTTTTAAACATGAAAGAAAACCGGAAGGGTTGTCATGGAGAAATCAAGAACGCACCGTAGCGACATCTAGTTTGATTTCAGGAACAATTCATTTTGAATACTTCCTCATTGCTAATGCGCCCAGCCGCCATTTTGATGACTTAATTACGATAAACACTGGCAATGTTATTAATAAACAAGGTTTATCTTCATAGTAACTTTACGTGGAGACTGCACTTAGTATTATTCATAATTTTTACAAAGACTTAGCAACGGTTGACCTAGTAAGAGGTACAATGGGGGTAATATTTACTACTAGAAGGCAGTAGGTATCAGTTTGGACTAATACTAAAATTGCAATTTTGGAGTAAATTTACTCTGGCGCTAAACCTTGTTTATTAAATGGCACAGTGGTTGACGGGTACACTTATTGAGTTGACTTGTGTTGAGATCACATATCATTTTTGTTATGTTTTTGTTTGTTTCGATTGTTATTATTAGGTTTTGTTGTTACTTATTGTGTTTGAAAATAGCAACTGCTATTATGATTCTCTCAAGTTGACATAATTTCACTAATAATAAATATATATCTACTGTCTCACATTTCGTCATTCCTTTTAGTTGTTAAAAAACCCGTTCCAAATAAAAACACTAAATATCCCATTTTCATATAAACATTTAGTTATTATAATTTTGTTTTATCTTTTACTATACACGGCTGCACGTCAGATTACCGCAATATATATGAAATATCTCCCACTTATATTGAGGGTAGCTCAATTACTTAGCTTCAAAAAGATAAAGATTGAATTGAAAAAAAAAAAAGATTTGCTTAACCTGACGTATTTTTGATGACACAGTCAACAGCGCGTCAGTTATACAAATTGAAAAATTTCACATGCAACCACATGTTCTTGTACACTTGTTTAAATTTTTATTTAAATAGCAAAAATAAATAAAAGCGTTCAAAAACAAAATTCAACATAAATTAATGAAAGAATATTCTATATTGCACTATTGAAAATAATAACAAAGTACATAAAACTGAATACATGATCACAAATAGCGGTTTTATTGCTGAGTTAGCAATCTCTGCCAGGTAACCCTAGGCTAAAAGAATCAAAACCAATTCAACAAATTAACAGCGGGTTAATGCATTAGAAGAACAAAGAATAATAATAACATATTTATAAAAGTAAATACATAATCCAAAATAAACAAAGCAGAATAAAGTAATTCATTAAATCGAAACATCGACATCGATGTATCGAGTGGCATTTTCAGTATTATATTGTGGCTGCATTTAAGCTCGTGATAGACCTCCAGTTGTGTAATGAGTGAATCGTCCGTCCGTTAGGTGGTGGGCGGGAATGCGGACCCCAGTCCGATGTTGGCGCGTCGCGGACGAGAGCTGTCCGCGTGGACGGAGAAATTGTCCACCGCCGTCACACGCACGCAGGCACTCGTCACTGCCGCACATCAGAGGTAATGTGTAACTAGTATGAATAGACTTTACATGCGGAAATATAATTTGTATTTTTAAGAGTTTCTTTACTTTTTCTTCCACTGCTTTTTTACAAAAAAAAAAAAGAAAAAGTTTTGGTCCACTTATCACAGATAATGTTTCGGGCTTTTTTATTTAATATCACTTTGATATGAAAGACTATGCTAATTTTATTTGTGACTGAATCTGTTATATTTTATATTGCTATTGAATTGTAATTCTGAATATATATTAAGGATAAGTATTTTGAGAGCTCCACACTTATGTTAGCCCCCAGGGTCTGCGGATCACAGGTTAAGAAAAGTTGTTTTAGGATATTGATATTTAAGGATTTTCTTAATGAAAATTGCTTCAAAATCCACTTTGTCCCTGAGACTCTGAGATGGGACTCGAACATGATCTTTCGCAATCCGGGTGACTGCTCTAATCACTGAGGATCTTGGAGTAGATTTTTAAGCATTTTTCATTAAGAATATTTTTCAGTATAGCGATGTGAATGAAAAATTGATCAAATATTGCATAATTCAAGGGTTTGTTGAAAATATTCAATAGGAACTACTTGAATTTGCCGGAAAGCAATTTGTTTCTTTGTTTGGATTTTTGTTGGTCAATCACGCCAAAATTTGGTATTCAGATAGGGTATTTGCTGACTTAGATAATAGGGTACTTTTTACCCCACTTAATATTTCCCTAGGGTCCACGCGGACGAAGTCGTTGGCAAAAACTAATATTTATATATTTGTTAATTAGCATTTTGTTACATAGAAGATGCAGTCGTTTATAATGTTAGAGGGTCTCATAACTCGATTTAAATAGTAAATGATAATCAAAATTTTCAGAGTGAAATGGGGAGCAGGCGCGAACCCAGCGCTGGGCGTGGTGGTGCAGGCGCTGGAGGGGGCGTGGGAGAGGCGTGCCCGCAGCGCCCGCATGCTGCTGCCCGCCGCCGACACCCTCGCACGCCGCGCCCGCACCGCCGCCCGCATGCGGCGCGATCCCGCCCCGCGACCCGCCCGCCCCGCGCTACACCACTGGCACAAGGTAAATAAGTACAGTGTTGTTACCGCGTCGCTATATCGGGACTGCATCGTCGCCGTTTACCAATTCTCCATATTCTATGCTTTAGTGCTTCCCCAAAATCGAGTAATAAGATTTTGAACTGTATGTATATTTTGTGTGCCTTTTGTGAAATTAGTTAATAGAACTGGTTCATAATAAAATCAAATCAGTAAAAAGGATATAAGATGTTATTCAATTTATACAAAGAAACATAATAACAACTTAGTAACTTAAAGTATTATGCTAACGTTTGCCTTGGGGAGTTCCAATTATCGTCAATTAATGGTCCAATTAAAAATTTCGTTCAAATAATCGTTCATTCAATGTCTCAAAATGTAGTCGCGATAGCCATCTTATGTTAAGTAGTCGAAACGTGAAGTTCGTGGATTTCTTTCTAATGTCAAATTGAAAGTTATTGCAATAGATTTTTTCTAATTAGATAATAAAGCAACCAGAACTCTACTAAATTGTTTTCTATTTTTTATATAATTAAGCGAAAACATTTAGAGAAACAGAAAATTTGAGATAGAAATTATACTGGAAACTTTACTTCGATCTGTTAACCGATACATTTAATGTATGTAAATTTATACCATTTATTGAATATTACTGTATCATTTTTTTGTCTGAATGGGCAGGCGTGCACTCTAGCGCAGAAGTACGCCCTGCAGGTGACACCGGTGGAGGAGTCGCTTATGGAAATGTTACATCCCGAAGGAAACATAGATCAACATTGGGTGAGCTTTTTTAGCTATATAATTAACTTTACATATGATTAACTTAAAAATTTTCTTCGATTTCGTCTATTTCTCTATTTCATCTGATATTATTGGCTACTTGACAGTTATTACATATGTTGGAAATGGTAACTTATATGTAAACAACAACTGTGTAGTGTTTTTTTGTATTAAAATTGTAAGTAAATTTTATTTTTGCAAAATTAACTTGCGATGTTAACTGTAGATTACAAGAACCGAAACGCAAGCAATCTTGACGAAACATCGTGTGATGACACATTTCAATAAACTAACTAAACGTCAAATTTTTGTTGCGAGTCAACCATTACTCATGTTTATAGCGGTGACGTCACATTTCACGTCACTGCTCGAATATCACGTGCTTAGGTAAATTAAAGAATGAAAAGATGTTTTTCCTTTGTTTATTTCTTTTTTTTGTAAGAAAAAATATTTGGTAGTCTTATCCCAGAACGGTCCAGTAGCCAATTGAGAATATAAAATAAACAAATAAATAAATTCTTTATTAAAATACTTATGAATACGGTGTATAAAACTAGAAATCATTATATAAAATTGAGCAAAATAATACAAGTGCCTGAACTACGAACTTACTGTATGTCAGGCTTCTCGTGTTATATTTTTGTTAATTTAAAAATTCCATTATTTCATTTGAATTACGAATGATTACTGCCAAACTATCTGTTTGGATATAGTTAGTGAATGTGTTACGTGTGTGGGTGCAGGTTGAGAGTGTGAGCGCTCTAGTGCGCGAACTGTCGGAGAGTCGCGCTGCGGCCGCGGTTGCTGCCCGCATGCGGCGGGAGGCGGTGTCGCGCGGTCTGCGGGTGGCGTGCGGGGCGGCCCGCACAGCTCACCAAGCGCGCCGCCGTCTGCTGAACGCCGCCGCGCAACCGCTGCAGCAGCTGCAGCCGCATAGAAAGGTACACTCGCATCTACTTCACTCTAGCACCAGACAAACCTTCATATCTACATCACTTATAAATCACGTCCTAGACAATACACATACAATACATATATTATTCGGTCGATTTGCAGCCCGTTTATTATCTGTTATCATCGTTCATCAATTTACGTCCCCACTGCAGGGGCTCAGGCCTTCCTTATGGATGGTTAAGGAGGATGGGCCATGACTCTCCACGCTGGCCCAATGCGGATTGGAGGGTATTAATGACTGCAAATGCAGCCGGGACCAATGGCTTAACGTGCCTTCCGAAGCACGGAGTAGCTCCAAATAATAATTTTTGGTCACATATCCCGTGACCGACCCTTGCGAAATTTGCTTAACGACTACTATCGCCGGCCGCGTCGCTTATCCACTATGCCACCGAGCTACTCTGTCGTGGTGGGAGCCTAAGTATCGGGTTGATGGAAGCTCATCAACCTCTCAGAACATTAAATTCGAAGTTACCAGATGACCTGAATTTTCGTTAGCCCAAGCTGTCAAGGAATAAAAGAAAAAATGTTTATTTGGAATTAAACTAATCTGCTTAGAAGAGTCGTTATATTAGGAGTTTCCTTGTTAAGCTATGCCTTGTTCGAGGTTAGTGAAAACGAGCGCCAGTGTACGGTTTTAATAATTTCCGAGTTTAAATATAAGTATTTTTTTTTTACTATAAACCCTTTTATTTATCCCCACAAATGAAGTTACGTCTTCCGAGACGCGGTTTTTGAAACATAGCTTGAGATACATAATGAGGTTTATTTATATAAAATATTTTATTTTTGGTATAAGCATCCATAGTGATTATTTTAAAACACTTTCTAATTTCTCCGTTCCTCTATTGTAGGGCAACAATCCGGCGGCTGTGTATTTATCGAAGGAGCAGGAGGTGGATACTCTCGCCGGTGCGTTCAACACGCTGTGCCCGGAGGAGGACGAAGGGGAAGAGGAAAATGAAGAGGGAGCGGGACAGAGCGCCGTGCTAGAGAGGGAGGGAGTTATGCAGGCGCTAGCGGCCGCCTTGCAGCTGAAAGACTTATTGCCCGCACTAGACGACACGCTACTACAGTCAGTATATATACATCATTACTTATGATATACTTATATTTCATTTGGATACAAAACTGCACTTTGACAAATCCTACTGATTGTAATGAATGAAGTTGCATTTGCGAAAATGTGCTATTTGAAATAACCTCAAAATAAAAATTAAAAGAAGTATAATAAGAGTGTATTTAGGTGTAATTGGTTAGTTGATTGTTATAATAATTTATTATGTCATATATTCTAAATGAAAATTTTTAAGTAAACAATATCTGTGTACTATTTTTGGTTTAAAAATAAATTGAAGTTATATTTTATTTTTGAAGAATAATTATCTGTGGATTAGAGGAACTGAGACGCGTGCAGCCATGACGAGAATCGTATGACGTCACAGTTCAATAAACATTATGCTGTGAGTGCAACCAGTACTCATGTTTGTTGGAATGTGACGTCATAGCTCGAAATGTCACTTGGCTGATTGTTTTAGCGGATTTTTTTTATTTAATAAATGAAAATATATTTCTTCTCATTTCATAACACTTTTTATAGAAAAATAAATCTGATATGATCATGTGAAAGTTTTATAATATTTTTACCAAAATTAGTAAAGTAGTCAATTGCCTGGAAGAGAATGTTTTTAAACGATAAGGTTATTTACCCATTTTTACATTTGTATATTTGTTATGCAATAATGTTGATTTTTATAATTTATAATGTAACTAGCTTTCTGCCAGCGGCTTCGCCCGCATGGTCTTGTATTAAACATAAAAAACCTTCCTTTTCAATCACCCTATTTACGAAAAAAAAAAACAACATCTAAATCCGTCGCGTCGTTTTAAAGATTTAAGCATACGTAGGTATATAGGGACAAGCGACTTTCTTTTATACTATGTAGTGATGGTATCAATTTTTATTCAGACTGAGCACCTCGTGGGCGGCGGACACTAGTTTACGTCGCGCATCTCAACCGCTCCGCCATCGACCAGGTATGTTAATAGCCAAAAAATACATTCACTAAGATCATCATTATCAGCCTATTAAAGTCACCACTTTTGGGGCTCAGACTATATTCCCTATAGACGGAAACGAATCAAATCGAATAGAGAGAATGGGCCACACACGGACCCAGTGCAGATCGGTGGATGTTAACGACTGTAGATGCAGTCGGGACTTACGGTTTAACGTGACTTCCACAGCACGGAGGAGCTCGAGATAATAAAATTTTGGTAACCCATCCTATGATTGGCCATTGCGGAAGTTGCTTAACAACCGTATCACAGATTGAGCGCGCTTACCACTGCGCCATCGAACTTCTAGATATGTGCATATTAACTGAGTCGCATTATAAGTATGAAATTGAACACTGGTTTCGTTTAGTAGGCGTGGGCGGGGGCGGTACGAGCGTGGGTGTGGGAGGTGGTGGGGGCGGGGGAGGGGGAGGGGCGCGCAGTGCGCAGGGGGCGGGCGTGTGGCGGCGCGTGAGACTCAAGCTGGAGGGACGCGACACACACGCGAGACATCTTATACACGAACAGGTACGTATGGTACGTTTACGCATACGTACATAAGTTATAATTGTTAGTCACGGAATTGCTATCATGTTATATTTATCAAATTATCGATATTTACATGGTATCAATTCTGTAAAAACAATTTTTCAAATAACCTCGAAAGTTTCAAGTTCTCAAGCGTATATACCTATATACAAAGGCTGTTATGCCGAAATTTTAATTTTTCAAAAATATATGTTTAAAAATCGGTTTATTTCAAATGTTTATGTTTTCCAGTTTACTTTCCAATTAATCTGTCGCTTGACTATTGTTTAGTTTATTAATAGTATTAGACAATCTTTGGAATTTAGTGTAATACTCTTGTCGACCGATCGTATCATATTTGTTTATTAATGAACTCGGCCAATATTATCATTAAATTTAAAAATTGATTTGTTCAGTCTTAGGCCGTTTCGATCATTTATGTCGATTTATAAATCTACGGCAAGAGAACTCTTATTCAGAAGAACCGGCAGAAAACCCAACATGGTATCCTTTTTCTCTTCGTTTGAAACAGAGAATCCCCATTCTAAAAGTACTTCATTAGATTACGAAGTCCCTTTCAAATACAATATTAAAATTATCAAAAATAATTCATTCATTGACGCCACATAAACTGATTGAGTATGAATAAATTCACCAGGTGGAGTACATAATATCGGAGGCGACTAGCGCGGAGAACCTGTGTCTCATGTACGAGGGCTGGATGGCGTGGGTCTGAAGCAGCGGGCCCCCATTCAGGCACCGCCCCCGCGCGGCCCCACATCTGGAGCCCCGCCCATAGAGTCTCAAGAGGCCGCGAGCCTCACGAGACCATCACGAGGCCCCGAGGCCCCACTCGAGGCCGGCCCGAGATCAACGAGGACATCGAACGACACCTCCGCCCGTAGCCGGCGTCCCGGTGGCGCGGAGTTATACATAACATCTACGATAAGCTTAGTGTTTTGTTCCCCTCAATATTGACGGCCGCTCCGCTACGTCACGGGATTATTATAATAAGGTATTTCTTTAACTCGGTCGGAGAGCAGCTCGCTCTCGCTCAAAATTGTTCTCGGCTTTTGATATAAAAAAAAAAATCCATAAAACATTGAAAACAGTTCAGATCGAATAAAATTATCATCGACAACACCCCCGTGACGAGTCGGGCGGTTTAGTATTTTAGAGTAATCGTTTATGGTGTACCGCGACTGGGTGTCGATGAACCGCTGGTTTTGTATTCATCATCGAAAACGGTTATCGACGTCGACCCTCTTCGCCCCCCCGATCGGATTATGACAATGAAACATGATTTGACCTCGAAATATATTGCTCGCAAATTAGCAAAAACACATTTAGCTCCTTCGACGTTCATAGAAGCTTTTTGAACTCGCTGAAATAAATTAAGAGCCCTTCTTGTATCCGGTCATTGTTTAGATAAAGAGCGGCGATATTTGTTAAAACTATGTAATCTTTGAACACGTCTGTAGCCCTGTATATCTGCTGCTAGACGTGTGTATTCGTTCGCTAACATCTTGGACGAATTAGTTGGTAAATTATAATATTCATATAATTTGGTGTAGTTGTACCTTTTAGTTTTGAACTCATTTTCTGATATTTCTTTCCTTGTATCGAGTATTTCATAAATTCATGTCAAATAAATAACTTTTCAGAAACATTATTATGTATTTAAATTAATACTAAAATATTTTATAATTATCATAGTAATTATGATACCTATTTTTTTAATCATCGTAAAACATCCACGTTGTATAAATTCCAATGTCCTAAATGTTAAAAATAGTCGAATGTTCGTTTTGTAACGAGTAAATGATTGATAATATTAAACACAATAGCATCTTGTTTTCTTTTAATTCTAAATAATTAAATTACGGAAAATGAGTTCTATATAAGTGTTATATAGCGTATCGATTCAAACTTAATGTCCTTTCAATGATTTCCACCGATGGCTTACTTTAGAATCAGAAATTACAATTTATACTCGCATTTTTGTCAGTGACGCTATTCAATATTTTCAAACCCGTACGTGTTGGACACAGATTTGTGTCTAAAATTCAATCATCATGGTGTAATGCCCGCGTCAATGATTCATCGTTTGTCGTCTATTTAGCGCCCTTCACGTATGTATGAATGTCCTTCATCAATGTCTCACCTACATTATTTTAACATACAGTGTGGTTGTGGCAATGAAAGCATACGTAAAGATATCCTTGTGAGCAAAGGAATCGTAACAATCTTGAGATTTTTAGTTAAGGAAATATAAACGATTTTTACTGATAAAATAATCTATTCAATTGATTTAAATTTTATTTCAAAAATTTATTTCAATTTCTTTGCTCATAAGTATACAATGAGGAAGTATTAAAAAAAACATGAGTTCCAGAAATCTAACTAGATGTCGCCGACGGTGCGTTCTTGATTTCTCCATGACAACCTTTCCCGTTTTCTTTCATGTTTAAAAATAAATTAGTTTTCAACACTCAATAACAACTCATATTCTATTTGTACTTTTTCGTATTTGATATCTAAGCTTCGAACTTTTCAAATTTCAGTTTTTTAATATGTTAGTTAGTAGGAACGGAAATGACTGTATTTGGTCCATTCGTTTCTTGCAAAAATCAACTTGCTAGAGTTGAATTTTAGACCCATCTAGTTGAGGTGCTTTCGTTTTTTTTAATACTTCATTATTACGAAAAATATTGAATATACTGGAAATTAAACCATCTTTACATTCACTGTATTGTATTGTATTCGCTTCTTTTTAATATTAATAATAAATGGTGTATGTAAAAATTTGTTTTATTTATAATAATCTAAATGAAAAAAGCTGTTCAATTAGGTTTTGATATATTTATTTACAAAAAAACTTTATACAGTGCCACATTTCGAGATAAAATTTGAAATTTAAAATAACATTACATTTAATTTTATTGCTGTGATGATGTTAGATAGTGAATGATACAATAAATCATCTTTTCAATCTCTAAGCGAGCCGAGTGAGAATACAATGCACGAGCATTAAAATAGCGTACAGTCAACGTCATACATAATTATCGAAGCGCCCAAGGTAATCGAAAAGATGTCAAGTACAGAAATTCAAGTATATCTGCTATACAACTTAAATTGTCTAATCTAAGTTGTATATCCATCTAAGTACGCAGTGATCAAGATATCTTTGCGTCAATTCTTCAAATTTATATATTGGCTAACAACTTGATCCGAATGGATTAACTATATTTTAGGCGGATACAGTAGAAGAGTATTGTCTCACATCGAATATATCAAATTGAAGAAAGTGTGCGTTACAAGTTTGGTAAAGTGTTTTTTATATTAGGAGGTGGGGTGGGAGTGAGTGTGCATCCGATGAATTCGCTAGGGGTCCCAAACGGTATAGTTAAGCCACTGATTATAACGCCGACTGTATATCTATCAGTGTTACATCTTCGTAATGCAACCTAAAAAACAACGCATCCATGGACTTAACTGATTAACCAGAAATTACATCGTGATTCTCGTACATCTTATCTGAACTGCAATACGACCCTAATATCAACAATGAATCGAGTTTATCGAGTTGTGATAACATACCTTACGAAATAATAATATCTATAGAATATAAACTAATAACTATAGTACCAGCTTAGGTATGACACACCATTCAATCATTGATTTTACTGCATCTACAAATTATAATCACCAATACCAACAATTTACTTTGATTCGGGAAGTTATTAAAATCGATTTAAATATATAAAAATAATATCAATATTTAATGTGGACAGTGCCAATTAAAGATTTGGTACATTTTATAAATTTTGATATACAATAACAGTGAAGGAGGTACTGATCAGACTCAATAAGTCAGCAAGGTTCTCCCTAATTTTACATTAAATATAAATAATGGCATTTACAAATTTATTTTACATAGCTTTAAGGTCATACCTTCAGGAACTGACAAGTAAAGCAGCGTGTTCACTCAATGACATATTCTCATCAAGGTATAGAATAAGGGTGTGTTGTAGACATAAGTAGTTGATTGTTACTATGTCGTCCAGTGAACTCGCGGCTTTTAACCCATTTACAATAACACTCCTTAACAAGTATTACAATAAATATTTACATATTAACAAATGGAGTTGCAAATCAAATATGATCAATTTACATGACATTTTGATTTCGAAACTGTGCAACAGTGCGCTTCAGCCGAGAAACGTAAGATTTTGAAAAGTAAAGAGTGAGCGAGATAGCAATATGAAACGTAGGAAATTTTGTAGTACCGCATAGCTTATCTAGTTGTAGACAGAGAAATCTATGCATTAAACAACATCTCATACAAGTTGTGATCCCAAATTGAGAAGCTAAAGCACTTGTATTTTGGAAATCTGAAACAACACCCAGATCGGAGACATTTACCGCATCGATCCGACCGGGAATCATACCTGGGACCTTAGAGATTGGCGATATCTTGAAACCGGCGTGTGGTTATGTGCTATTTTGACTATGTTGTTGTCTGTAGCTTCTATAAAGGGGTTCCAAAATTTCCATACGTAGGTACAATAAAAGTTATTCATTTCAAGACTGTATCAACTTGTTATAAGCATGACTATGTAACTACAATAGGAGTATTGTCATATAAATAATTTTTAATTACTATTAATATTTAGTAAACACACATAGTATTTCTTTTAATTTTGATGAATGACGTGTTCCAGAAAATTAAATCCACATAATATGGTTTTAAAGCAAGTAAAAGTGAAAATAAATTATATAATCTGAAGTTTACAATATGTTAATAATAGCTTATTAAAAAATATACAAGACAATACTTGTAAACAAACTCGAAAGTTTGGGGATAACCTCTCTCATCACAATGGCCTTCAAATCTAGATTCTGGCGTGACTTTTAAAACTCTCGTTAAATTACTTTTTATAGGTTGATCGTATCATAAAGAATGTTATCCAAAATTGATATTGAAATCATTACTTCTAATATATGCTTGGTTAGAATAACTAATTTAGCACTTTTTTGTGTGCATATTTATATACTTTGTGACATAATCCGTTGAAAGCGCCAATGTCTTTTATATACCACAAAACCACAGTAAATATGCATCTTGCCCGAATTTAATTAAATTAATAAACAGTATCGCTAAAAATTTTCGCCAAGTTACCGTAATTTAATATCAGTATTTCATTACATATATATGTACATAACAATTATTCCGTAAGCACTGACCTTAACCAAATTATTAAATACATACGATTAGAGCATAAAATCGTGTGTACCAAAGTCGAAAATCACTTACGCATAAATCACATAGTGTATATTTCGAATATTAATATTTATAGAACACTAATATTTCAAAAGTGCTGCATTCAAAACTACAATCACCATATTATATATAATTTCTAAAACCATGCTTCACTTATGAAATCGCAATCTACAAATTAAGATGACAGAATGTTGAAATAACATTGACATAATATATTTTTTATGCATGAATAACACTTTCATTATTGCAATGCAAAAGTAATAAATGCGACAGCAGTTTTACTATATTATTCACTAAATTTACATATAGTAGCACATTTTAAAACCGCAGAAGAAACCTAAAAATATATAGTCGTTCTTATAAAAATTTTGAAGTCGCCAGCTCGATGTTGAAAATTTTTAAAATTCGTCTTGTAATCTGCAAAAAAAATTGTTTTGATCACAATTAGCTGTTATGTGATGATAATTGGTGTTTTATGTAACATAGAACTTATTAAAAGGCCTCTTCACATCAAGTTAGGAAACGAAAATATCCCGAGGGGCTAACAAACAAAAATTCTGAAAATTTTGAATCGTTCTCATAATTTTGTTGAAATCAAATCCATGAAGATTATCTATGCATCGGAGATAGCTACTTCCGTTGCACCATAAATTATTGAAAAATGCGTTTATTTGGAGTTGTATTAGCATTTTGAAAACAGACGAAATTGCGTTTACACAGATATAGAATAAGGCTCCAGGTTTCCACAACACAAAGGCATAAGCTGGTAGAGTAACTCGATTATTAATTAATGGATAGAAGAAACAACGTTACTGAAAACATAATATCTACAAAAGCATTGAACAACCAGTAAGCCAATCTGGATTAAAGATGGTGCGTGATTCGATTCTCTTCTGAGTCGGTATTTTTTGTCAATGGGATAAACTATATATAGCTATTATATTATCCTAGTTATCCATCAACGGCTTCGCCCGCTTTACACGGTGAATTGACAGTAAATTTATCCCTAAGGAACCGGTTAGTGGGATAAAAATGAGTAGCCTATTTGTTAATAGGAAGTGTTTAAAAAAAAAACGTTAGATAAAAGGAACGGAAATGACTGTCTTTGGTACTCCTGCAAAAATCAACTTTTGCTAGAGTCGCCATTTAGTGGAGGTGCTTTTTTAGTGCTTTCGTTTTTTAAACACTTCCTCATTCAGGCTTAGAATTAACCGTATATCTGATTTCATTGATATCCGTTAAGTTTTATAAAATTTGTGGGAGATCCAACATAAAGACAATAAGGTCAAATCAGAAGTTATACATACTATATTTTATAAGTAATTAAGAACCTGGAACTTGCATAATCTAATATAATATTATAGTATTACGATACTATCTAAGTATCTATAGTACATATTATTATCAACGAGCGTACATTATCGTTTGGGATGGCTTCCATTCGCTATCGCTGTAACGCGGCGACCTGCCGTTTCAGTTGTACGAGTTCGTCGAGTTGAGCTTTATAGAGCTGCGTGACGTCATGCAGATCCAGCTTGGCCTCTGATAGCTGCTCCTCCTTCTCGCCGTACATCTGCAGGAGCGCGTCGTACTGCTCCTGAAGGCTCTGATAGTTTTGAAATATTTATATTAATTATACGGTTGTACAATCTTTTAGTAAAATATTGTTTTTTGTAAAACGTTCTTATAGCTACCGAACGAAAGATTTGACACAACCACGTGAGTCTGCAACTAATTCTTCCGATACAGGGTTCGTCATAATCAATATATATATATTTTTTAATATTATGATAATTACCCGTAATTACTGCCGACAGTTTTTTAAAGGCAGAAAGGTATTTATAATTTAATCAAATTTTGTTTTTATACAATCAACCCTAACAGCTGAAAGCAATATTTTAATATTTCGATTAAAATGAAACTTCCTTCTAAATCATATTTCATCAATGTTGCATTGACATCGCTACACGCTAGTGTAGCGCGCAAGTGGCGTAGTGTAGTGTACCTGGTGGTGAGGTCCGCTAGTGTGGCGCGCACGTGTTGTAGTGTAGTGTAGTGTACCTGGTGGTGGTCGGCGGCGGCG
Source organism: Diatraea saccharalis (assembly GCA_918026875.4). Classification (NCBI taxonomy): domain Eukaryota; kingdom Metazoa; phylum Arthropoda; class Insecta; order Lepidoptera; family Crambidae; genus Diatraea; species Diatraea saccharalis. Next base: position 15,464,645 of record OU893337.1, read on the forward strand.
GTGTGGTCCGCTAGTGAGGCGCGCACGTGTTGTAGTGTAGTGTAGTGTACCTGGTGGTGGTCGGCGGCGGCAGTGAGGTCCGCTAGTGTGGCGCGCACGTGTTGTAGTGTAGTGTAGTGTACCTGGTGGTGGTCGGCGGCGGCGGTGAGGTCCGCTAGTGTGGCGCGCACGTGTTATAGTGTAGTGTACCTGGTGGTGGTCGGCGGCGGCGGTGAGGTCCGCTAGTGTGGCGCGCACGTGTTGTAGTGTAGTGTAGTGTACCTGGTGGTGGTCGGCGGCGGCGGTGAGGTCCGCTAGTGTGGCGCGCACGTGTTGTAGTGTAGTGTTGTGTAGTGTACCTGGTGGTGGTCGGCGGCGGCGGTGAGGTCCGCTAGTGTGGCGCGCACGTGTTATAGTGTAGTGTAGTGTAGTGTACCTGGTGGTGGTCGGCGGCGGCGGTGAGGTCCGCTAGTGTGGCGCGCACGTGTTGTAGTGTAGTGTACCTGGTGGTGGTCGGCGGCGGCGGTGAGGTCCGCTAGTGTGGCGCGCACGTGTTGTAGTGTAGTGTAGTGTACCTGGTGGTGGTCGGCGGCGGCGGTGAGGTCCGCTAGTGTGGCGCGCACGTGTTGTAGTGTAGTGTTGTGTAGTGTACCTGGTGGTGGTCGGCGGCGGCGGTGAGGTCCGCTAGTGTGGCGCGCACGTGTTATAGTGTAGTGTAGTGTAGTGTACCTGGTGGTGGTCGGCGGCGGCGGTGAGGTCCGCTAGTGTGGCGCGCACGTGTTGTAGTGTAGTGTACCTGGTGGTGGTCGGCGGCGGCGGTGAGGTCCGCTAGTGTGGCGCGCACGTGTTGTAGTGTAGTGTAGTGTAGTGTAGTGTAGTGTAGTGTAGTGTAGTGTAGTGTAGTGTACCTGGTGGTGGTCGGCGGCGGCGGTGAGGTCCGCTAGTGTGGCGCGCACGTGTTGTAGTGTAGTGTAGTGTACCTGGTGGTGATCGGCGGCGGCGGTGAGGTCCGCTAGTGTGGCGCGCACGTGTTGTAGTGTAGTGTAGTGTAGTGTAGTGTACCTGGTGGTGGTCGGCGGCGGCGGTGAGGTCCGCTAGTGTGGCGCGCACGTGTTGTAGTGTAGTGTAGTGTACCTGGTGGTGATCGGCGGCGGCGGTGAGGTCCGCTAGTGTGGCGCGCACGTGTTGTAGTGTAGTGTAGTGTAGTGTACCTGGTGGTGATCGGCGGCGGCGGTGAGGTCCGCTAGTGTGGCGCGCACGTGTTGTAGTGTAGTGTAGTGTAGTGTACCTGGTGGTGATCGGCGGCGGCGGTGAGGTCCGCTAGTGTGGCACGCAGGTGGAGCAGCTGACGGCGCGCGTGCTGCAGGTCCCCTGTGAGGGCGCGCACCTCCCCCTCGCGCCGACGCAGCGCCGCCAGCGTCTGCTCCACGCCCAGCGCCGAGCCCACGCTCACGCCCACGCTCATGCCCAGCGCTGAACCCACGCCCGCGCCCGCCACCATCTCGTCCTGTACCACATTTATTCCACGTCAATCCTATCTAAATTCTCAACTATTCATTGCTAGGTGTTTGTGGCTTCGATATAACGTTCAACTAACTATTCTTTGGGTGGCATTGTCGTCTTGTACATCGGCTTTGTAGAAAATCGTAAAACGCTTCCTTTACTGACTTTAGTTTCCGACTAATAAATTCGGAACCGTAATCAGAAAAATATTCCACAATCAAAAAAATATTGAGATATTCCATACTTATAGAGCCGAAATATGAACGAAATTTACTTTTTTCCATTAGTCAGCTGTAACGGTTTAGAAATAGAGGAAATATTATCTCTTGATCTTAAATCCGCTCTTCATCAAATTACTCTAGACTCTGTAGAAACACCACGGTAGAAGACAGCGTTTCTCTCTCGAGGTCTATTTCGTTTAATGTAATGTGCTTTGGTTTAGTATAGGTAAATACTACTAAATAATGCTTAATAGACCGTTCGGTTCTAAGTTCAATAATAAAAAAAAGTTTTTTTTTTATTTCAATGATATCATTGTACTTGGTAAGTTCCATCATGAATAAATTTAATCTTGTACTAAGGAGAATTACGTTTATCTAATTCTATTTCGACTAGGCTTCAAAGCAAGGCTACTCTAAATTGGTATATTTTGTCTAATTAAACCCATGGTAAGCTGCAAGACTATTTTGAAAAGCATAGCAAAAGTATTAAATAATACTTTTAAATAATACGAAAAAAAATATAATGAAATATACTGACTATTATAAAGAACTAGTATAATAATTATATAAATCTATGATGCATAATAACTACCACAAAAAAGGTCTTAATTGCCATTTATTACGCTTAATACATACCAGACCTTCAAGTTGCATTGTTACTCCAATTTATCGAATCTAAAGTACCATGTTCTGACCACAACATTTAAATGTAAATATTTGATATAGCGATGAAATACCACATTTCAATTAAATTTTTTATATACTATCTTTTTTATATGGTCCTTCGAGTTCGAGTAGTATACAAATAAATTTTTAGCTATTCTATAGACATAAACAGTCTGTTATACAATAGCACGCACTGACAAGAACTCAAATATTATGTTTATATACATATTTAAATTTATTGATGATCTCACCTGCACCCACGTAGAGTTGGAAAATGAATCAGATCCGACAGAGTGAGGCGACACATCTCCCCGACTTGATGCCCGCTCCTACAATAGAATGTTCACATGAATACGTCAATCGTCATACATTTACACTAATCATACATGAGCTTCTACGAAATACAATTTGCAATCGAAATAATTACTTAAATCTAAATAATATAATTATCGATGTAATTCAATTGGGAAGTGTTTTATATGTATACCATCCATCCTCCCCCCCCCTCTCGAGGGTACACACAGCGGGTTTTACCAGGTAGACTGGCCCCGCTTAAGCATGTTCTTGTCAGGATAGGTGCAGGGTCGGACAGGCCTGGTCAAAGCATAAATTATTACTGCTTTAAAAAAATCGGTGTACCTGTAGTATTGCATTCCTGTTCCTCTCAGCCACTAGCGCATCGCTCACCTCCTGTAGCCGCCGCTCCAGCTGTTCCAGCTGCTCCATGTGGAGACCGCATTTCTGCTGCATGCTGTCTCTCTCCATCCTCAGGGACTCCAACTCCTCGTTCTTGCTATTGTTCGGACACATTATATAAAGTACAAAAAAGTTTTAAAAGTCGCGTTGCCGTAGCAAGCGCATAACGTAACTGAGCGCACCTTAAGCCCCACCCCCATTCCCATCCATCAAGGATCTACTTAAATGCTCGCGTCTCTGTATGTACCTAAATTCACAGTGCACCGTTTGTTATTAGTTTCGCTATTGTATTATTCTATGATATATATATCATTAATAAACTTATTTTGACAATATTTGAGGTAAAATTTATTTAATCTATATATTACAATTACCGAGTTACGACACCCTGGGTCAGTTAGTATATTATAGTTTCCGCCAATAAACGAATGATGCTATAATCGATGAAGACCACGACGGTAAGCTACAAAGATTTAATAGGAAAGGTGTCAAGATCGTCGCTTGAGCAGGACCCCGATGGCTCTACTCTTTCCATTAGAGCTCACCGTTACAACTAAAATGTTGGAGATGTAAAAATTTATTTACGCTCATTAGTAAAATATAAAAAATATTGTTACATTTTCAGGTCCTGTTGTAGGACAGCGAGTTGTTCAAGATGTCCGTGACAGTCTTCAGCAGCTCGGTCCAGCAGCCCCCGCGTATGCTGCAGCGCACTCTCCGTCTCGCTCACACGCAACTGCAGTGCGCTGCACTCCTCTTTACACATACGCTCGCGCTCTATCGCTTTAGCTGCTGACGCTTCGGCCTCCGCTGGACACAGGAAAACATCGCAAATTGATACCATGTAGTGTAAATTAAACCACTAAATTCGGTTTTTTTAAACTTTCATGGTCATTAACGATCTGTCCAAAGCATTCGATTGCGTTTTGCATCAGACACTCGTTTAAACTGAATCACTACGCGAAGTCATTGGAGTCTCATGTAAAAATAGGCGTTCCCCAAGGTTCTATCTTAGGTCTATTTCTTTTTCAATATAAATGATTTAGATATGTATGCCCGGACAATGTTCTTTAGTTATTTTATGTATTTATGTATTATATTATTATATAATACCATTATATCATGTATTATGGTATTATATTGTGATATTGAGTCTATATTTGATTTACTAAGAAGAGCTGGTAACCAATTAAGCACACAAACATCTCTTGGAGAAAAAATTAAAGTATTCGGAATATTGAACGCTGCATCTCTTTTTATATATAATTATATACTTTTTGACCAGGACAATATTAATATGTATACCAAGCCACGGGGTCTCATCGCTAAGTAAACAATATTTGTTCTTAAAAACCACACTAGATGGCGTTATATGTATCATTTAATATTTTACGTTTGTGAAAAAACCAGAACATATAATAACCAGTATAATTTCTTAAAAGGAAAAAATTCCTAAGCTTGAAACTCGAAAGAATGAAATAAAGAGTTATTTAATCTACTTTTCGTTAAATTACAAGTAGCCACAATTTCAGAGCAAATGTATGCTTTAAATAATTAAATGTATACGCAGAGACGGCGTTTATAAAAAAAAATGATCTCAATTTATTAATTGACAATTTACAACAAAAATAAAGGACAATAAACTTACATTTAATAGTAGACACAAGAAACTGTTATAGGTAGGGTCAATTAGTTGACAGTTTGAATCTATATCTGTGCCATCAATCTTCGCAATAGATAGCACACCTGCCTACTCAGTAAATAGGTACTCGAGGGAAACGATTATAAAATAAACAATCAACTTCAATAAGCAAACTTTGCTAAGCAAAATATTCATATATTTGGGCTTGGACAAATATGGGCCACAGACATTCCGTGCGAAACGAAAACAGCTTTAAATAATCAATAGCTTTGTCATTTATTAAGGGATGTTAATTTTATTTTCTGATTTATCTTAGTTTTGACCTATATTTTTATTATATTGTGTTAAATATAATAATATCAACTTCATGAAACTTCTCAATTTAATTAGTGAATCGTTTCCTTTATCACTTAAAATAATAAATTTATTTTTCCTAATATCTAAAAACGTTTCCAAATTATATAAAAAAAAACTTACAGAAAAACTCCTAAAAGGGTCAAGTGCGATTCGAACCTATGACCTTTTGATATATGGGCAACTGCCCTGATTTTTGACCTACGTGAGAGTTGATAAGAATGACGAATTTTTCAAGCACTTTTTACTTTCGATACGTTATTTTATGGTGTGCTACGAATCAACGCCCTCTTTTGACGTTTATGTGAAAATCCATAGAATAAATAGCACAAGTCCAATTCTAAGCGTTGCTTGCTCACTTGCGGCATCTAGAGCTCGCTCAAGTAAGGCAAAATAGCCCAAAGAATAGCCCCAGTTAAGACGGTCACATTTTGTTCTATGGGATGAGGCATCTGTATAGTTTATGTGTATCTGTGACCAAGCATAATGACGTACCCAAACTTAACACTAGAAATAAAAACAAGCTAGTAATGCCTTCTTACAGGTTACAGAAAGCATTAGTTTCATTCATGGGTCAAGATATACAGTACTTTAACAAGATCCCCAGTGCTGTATTAGATTTGCCAAAAAATCATTTTTAAAGTCGTATTAAGTTGTCTACAAAGTAAAGGAAATTATACCGTCGAAGAATATCTAAATGGCAAAAAGGCATGGGGTTAGATATTTTAACAAAATGTGGTTAACATTGTACCTATGTATTATGTGCCGTGTCCTGTAGTCATTGATAGGTGTATTAAAACTGGCTCCCTTAATTCACTGCATAAGATAAGTCTAGGTACTTAAACTAGTCATGCTCTCTTAAAAATCTCGGGGATGGTGTTGTGTGCATCGAGTCGTTCCGTTCCCTAAAATATGGTTGAGCGAAGCGATGGCTGGCTCATGCGTCAAGCTCATGGCTTCTGTCATCAAGAAGTTTGATCTGAATAACTTAATTTCGTTCATTATGACTACTGTATATTGATTTTTCAATGAGTATGTATTACTCGGCAACCGACTGATTACTATGCACCAGTAATCGAAAAATATCTTATTATTTTTGATATTGTAATGGAAAATGACCTCATAGTCTAATGAAGTCACTTCCAATAAGACTTCTCTGTGAGAAATAAAACAGGGAGAAACAAACAGCCCTTACCATTTTTTTCCGGTTCTACTCAGAACGAGGTCTCCCGCCATAGTTTTGCAAACCGTTGGCATAATTCAAGACTTTTACAAGTTCTATGTAACGTTCTATTTTGATTTGATTTGTATTTGGGTCATAAAACCGCATGGTATCTCAAAATGTAACGTCAAGATTTTTGTCTGTGTATCACATGACTTGAAACTCTTGAAAACCACGTAACTTGACCCGCCATGTTGTGACGTCAGATAGGCGTAAACAGGCGCTTATTTATTATGTTCTGTTCTTACCTTATTTGTACCATTTTATTTTATAGCCAGATTATTGGATGGGACTGTTCTTGTCTTCTTGACTTTTAATCTATTTAATAATATACTCTATGCGTTTATTTTATGTACTTATCGGAATGATTTTGGCTATGGTAGGAAAACATGATTTTTTATGGCTCATTGAAATTAAAATAAATACTTAAAAGTACATGTTATTTCAAACAGAGTAGAATACCCTATAGAGTAGAATGTTTAAATAGGAAAGATGAGGATAGAATAGAGTATGACTCACCAAGTCGCTGCTGCAGCTGTGCGGCGTGCCGCTGATGGCGCTGATCACGCTGCAGACAGGCGCGCTGCAGCTGCGCCAGCTGGGCCAGCAGCGCGGCAGCGGGCGCAGGTGATTCTTCCGCGGTGGACGCGATTGTCCCGCTAACCCCCGACAGGTACATGTCCCTCGTCTCCTGTATCTCACGCCGGAGAGCTTCCTCGCGCGCCGCCCATCGACGTTCCTCTGTCAACACGAGACGATTCAGTTATTGTCTTTTTTTCCACATAAGGAGTCAAGGGCTTCCGATCCAGCAGCTTAACTTTACCAACTGACTGAATGCCACCGCCGTGTCAACCTCGTGTGACCCGAAGACAAAAACGGAAAGGTTTTATTTTATGATATTTTACACAAAAGCATCATATCCTTGGTGCCATCTATTTATTATGCAAGATATTTATGGTTGTTTCTAACCCTTTTCCTTATGATGAGAAAAAATAATACTAGATCAACCCTCTCTCCTCCTAAATCTTTGAAGATAATAAATGAACGATGTCACACGAGGAAAATTGAAACAATAGAGTCCTTCTCTGATCTGCACCGGCAGTAGCACGCGCGTTGCAGCCTTGTCCTGCGGTGGTATGTATAACAGGCCAATTCTGCTAATGTGTATGCAATAATCATATTTTAATAGAATCGCAACTACTTGCATTTTGCCATTATATTAATATATCTGCCACCATTGACATTTGAGGAAAACATTTCGCTAAAAATATCGGACTTTAGGTAGAAAGAACCAATGGCGAAATGCAAGTAGTTGAGATTCTATTGAGATGTGAATAATACGTAAACATTAGCAGAATTAACCTGCAGCACCGGTGGCGCGCAGGTGTTGCAGCTGTTCGAGGTACAGAAACTGACCTACAGCAGCGGCGGCGCACAGGTGTTGCAGTTGTTCGTGGTACAGTACTGACCTGCAGCAGCGCTAGCGCGCAGGTGTTGCAGCTGGTTGTGGTACAGTACTGACATGCAGCAGCGGTGGGCTGCAGGTGTTGCAGCTGCCCGTGGTACAGTACTGACCTGCAGCAACGGTGGCGCGCTGGTGTTGCAGCTGTTCGTGGTACAGTACTGACCTGCAGCAGCGGTGGGGCGCAGGTGTTGCAGCTGCTCGTAGTACAGTACTGACCTGCACCAGCGGTGGCGCGCAGGTGTTGCAGTTGTTCGTGGTACAGTACTGACCTGCAGCAGCGGTGGCGCGCAGGTGTTGCAGCTATTCGTGGCACAGTACTGACCTGCAGCAGCGGTGGTGCGCAGGTGTTGCAGCTGATCGTGGTAAAGTACTGACCTGCAGCAGCGGTGGCGCGCAGGTGTTGCAGCTGTGTGTCGGCATGAGCGGCTTGTTCCCTGGCGACTCGCACGTCATTTTCTAGCTGTTGCTGTGAGGCGCGTCGCCTGATTAGCTCCTCGCTGCCGCGCTGCAGCTCCATCAGCTCGTGCCGCGCCGCCTCCAGCGACATGCGGCTGCTCTCCAATCGCTGCGTCGTATCATCTAACGAGCTTTTGCTCTATCGGCAATTCATTACCACGATTATACACTTTTCATTTATTTTGGATATTTCAATTTAAATATAAAAATTGATAGTTTAATTTTTATTTATTTAAATAGTAGTGAATAAACTCTATTAAGGTATATTAACAAAAATCGATCATTAGTTGGTGAAAGCTGCGTTACAAATCCCAAAAAATAGCACGTCAGCACTCGACTATAATGAATATTAATTTTTACAAACCACATACCTCCGCCAGTTCCTGTTCGAGTCGTTTGTTGGCCGTGGTGAGCTTGTACACAGCCTCTATTTGGCTCACCTCCAGCTCCTCCTTGGCTGCCATAGATCGCTTCAAGCGTTCCAATTCACTAGCCTGTTCTGCTATTTTATCTCTAAAACAGAGAAAACTCGATTAGAAATTACAACATTTTCATCATAAATGACTACGTATAAATTATGAAACGTCGTAGTGCCGACAACCAGATCTGAGATACAGTGATGGACTAACCTGGCGGCAATGGACCCAGATCGAAAGTAAAAATGGGCCCCTATTACTAAAACTTCACTGTCTGTCTATCACCAGGCTGTGACTATAATATATTTAGGCACTTGAAATTTAGGCAGTTGAAATTTTCACAAATGATGTATTTCTGTCGGCGCTATTACGATAAATACTAAAAAACCGAATTATGTAAGGATTTAAGAGTCGCATTTGGCCGGTTTTTTACCTCTTAATAGTTTTGAAATAACGCGGTATAAGTACTGCTACTCATAGGGCGCTTGTGCACTACACTGAATTTTCATGTCCGGGGGTCCGATTTTTTCAGGTCCGATATGTCAGGCCATATGTAGGTAATGCGCGCTTGTGCACTGTCAGGAATTTTACTTTTCTCTATTCCGGACCGGTTTTTTCAGGTCCGTGATGGCGGCAATGAAAAACGTGTTTATGCTTGTGCACTGCTGTGTCCGAGATCCGGAAAATTCATAAGGAATAGGCATTAGAAAAAATAATCGATTTGAATCGATATTTATTTCGGCAATATTGTTAATTCCCAATAAACTTATAATCGATATTTATTGTTGATTATAAAATGCTATATTTTATATAATGATTTAATATAGTTGGTATATATCACTGCATATGCTTTGGAAAACTCGGTATAGTTCTAATTTGATCAGCATATGGTTCTAGTATCAATACTTAGCTAGATTTTAGAATCGTATTAAAAGTATCGATAGATATCGATATCTTAAGTAAGATAAATAAGTATTGTTACGTTTAGACAACTGAACCCATCTAAATGGAAATTAATATAGTAAATAGACTTAACTTTAAGAAAGGACATAGGCTACATTTTATTGCGAAAAATAGGGGATGAAAGTTTGCCTGGAAATTTGTCATTATCAAATTTTTTTTAAACAATTGATAAGTATAGATAAATATTTGACAACAGAAGTAATAATAAAGAATAAACAGAAGATTAACAAAAGTAATTATGTGACACTCAATGTGTTTTTCGCATTTAATAAAATTTTAAATGTATGTTTGTGTCATTAATAAATTTAAAAAAAATAAGTATTCTAAGGGAATAATATTTCTGCTCAAAGAAACTACACCACGCGTATAAATTTATGCCTATATATAATACAGTCAACTGATCTTGTCAAGTTCATTTAGCATAATAATTCTCCGCTAACACGGCACTAATTTCGATTTGTTTACGAAATGGCGCCACCGATTGGTCTATCTCTGTAATCGCTGAAAGTTGCTTTTACAACACTTCGAAAAAAAATAGCACATTTAAAAATTTAAACATCAAGTACTAGACCATTATCAGTAATTTTATTCTAATGTCAGATATTTTTAGCTATTGTATGTGAATAATGCTGTTCCTAAATTAGTAAGGGTATAAGTTTTTACATCTAATAGTAGTCATCCGATAGTAGTAAAAAAATGCTTTCGTCTTGCCATAATTTATTATGTTTATGTAAAACGATCAGATCATTATTTAGGTACCTTTCTACGTCATCGAACGGAATTACCAACGTTCCAAAAATCTCATCGTACCTAGCGAAAGTGACGTGTAGCTTCAAAGAGAGCTGCCCTACACTGCGCCGCTCCGATCAGGAAAAAACGGACAAGTGCACAAGCTACTCATCCGAGTTTTTCATGTCATTCCGGACCGGAAAAAATCGGACCGCCGGACCTGAAAATTCAGTGTAGTGCACAAGCGCCCATAGATTTCTAAGCACCATTAACCTACTTGCTTCTTATTATATTACCTACACACAAATAAATTACTATCTGTTTGATTACTATCATGTTAATTACCATATCAGACAACATATTGAACGGTAAAAAATCTGTGCTATAAATCAACCAACACTGAAAACAAATATATCTATAACACAAATGAATAAACTTTATTGGAACTAACATAGGTAAAGCTGGTACTTCCAAAATAAATTAGAATAAAACTACATATTTTTATTTTATTTAAAACAATGTTGTTTAATCTTAAGTTTGACTTAAACCATCTATATATTGCTTATAATCAAATGAAAAGACTATCTATAAATTCGTCTCCTACCTTTTAATTTAAAGCAGTGCAATGAATATTTTAATTTGGGCTAGGGTATGATGTTCTATGTACTAAATATTTACCTTAAGCTCTTAATGACTTGTTCATTATCCTTTTCTTTTGCTCTGAGCCTCTTTATAATATTGGAGTGCTGTAGCTGCTGGCGGGCCAATTTCTCACCTTCTTCTTGTAATTGTGTGATAACTTCATCCTTCTCTTTTAACGCATTCTCGAATTCATTTGAGTTCTTACGTGATGACTCAGATTTCAAAGAGTCTAATTGCTTTCTTAGTTGATCCTACATAGAGAGAATTAAATGGACAATTAATAAAGTGTATAGTAGTACTTATATTAACTATTAGAACTTATACCATAAATTTGCTTAAATGTTGATATGATTCTCAAGTATGTATGTATATGACCTTAAACTGTAAGTGTTGCAGTATTTTAGTAGTCACTGGAATAACGTGAACAGAGTTATGTGTAATGTAACAATACAATGGCTATAAGTTTTATGATAATAAGGGTATTAATAGGAATTGTTTTTGTAAACAGTAATCACTCATGACATTACCTTTTCTCTAATTGCTTGTTGAAATTTCTTTTCTAATGCAGACATTCTCTGAGTATAATCTTCTGTAATAACACTTATGTCACCTCCCTCATGTTTAGCTTGCATGGATTCCAACTGGATTTTCAATTCAGCATTGTTTTCTGCCAACTCAGCATTGTTCCTACTCACTTCAATCAATTTGTTCTCTCGCGCTTCTAAAATCTCTGTCATCTCACACAATCTTCTCATTAGTCTTTCATTTTCTGATCCTTGGCTCTCATCACTTGTGTTACTTTGAATAGACGCTTCAGATAGCTCTCGGTTATGGCCACGTATCTTTGTTGCAAGAGATTTCCCCAGCACCAAGTCCACGAGATTGGGTGATGTAGTCCCATCAAACTTGGACTGTTTAAATGCATATTTAGCTGGGCTATTTCTACTAAAGCCATGACCATTGTCTCCATTTGGACTAGGGATAATTTCAATGTCTGATGACGTGGTTGTTTCCAACTCATCACCAGATGTGTGACCGGACGTCCTGTCAGAACCAATTTTTACTAAGTCACTTTTACTGTCAGAACTTATAGGAGAAGTTCTCTCCTTGACACTACTATCTTTCCGAGACGACTCACTGCTATCTGGGGCAGCACATTGTTGACTTTCAACGTTAACAAATGCAGAACTTTCAGATTGCATCATTTCTCCTGTAACATTCACATTGTAAAATGATGAAGAGTCACTCAATCTCTCAATCAAAATATCTTCTGGCTCCATTTCTTTCTTTGGTTCTCCACTAGCAGGTTCTAAATTAACACTATCATTGTCAGCATTCAATGTTCTATCTGACCAAGACCCATCATTTGAGGAATTCTCACTGATCTGCATTCTCGGAGTCAATACTGGCTGTTCTAAATGAATAAAGTCTTTATCAATTACTTTTCGACTTTCTCCTCTGAATGTCTTAGGAAAAGGACTAGCAGACTTATCATCTGTGTCCAATACAGTTGGGGCAGTACATTCAGAAATAGAGTTGTATGACATAGTGTCTTCATCATCATCAGCTACTAAACTGACACTATCTGCTGTATCCACCCTCTCTGTTCTATCTCCAACTGGAGTAGACTTTTTGTCACTTAAATCACAAGGTGAAAGGTTAGATGACGGAGTACTACTATTTTTATCACTTGAAAAACTATCAAAGCCAAGGCACTCAATTGAGCTAGGACTAACAAGACTGTCAGGCAGTATCTCAACAGACTCGGAGTTAATTTTTTGACCAATACTACTGCTATGTGACATAGACTGTCCAGATGCAGCTTCAGAGTCTGGAGTTGTTTTCAAGCTCTGTGATAGTACTTCTACAGAATCAGAACTATTTCTGCTTGAAACCAGTGATAATCTGTTTGACCTTGATGACCCTCTCCTTTCTTCAAACTTTGGTATTTCCTCTTTTGTTTTTATCACTTTGAATTCTTCAGTATTATCTGACATAACAAGTTGACTCTTTGAAAATAATTCATCCTGACTCCCATATTTAACATCAGATATAACGTTCATAGATTTAGCCTTAGGTGGCCTAACTATGGCCGAGTCAATATCTGAACTTAATGGTTGTTCAAAAAAAGACCCTGCAAAAGAGCCCCACATGCTTTGAGAAGAGGACTTAGAAGGGCTCTCGGTGACCACATGTCGTTCATTAGTTGTTTTATCTTTGGAACTCTCAGCACTAACTGACAAGCCCCAAGAAGAGAAGAAATCTGTGTTATCATTATGGGGCGTATTACTAGGGCTAGGTGAAATTTTAGCCTTACTTTGAGTAGGGGACTCATCTTCCCGTTCCTCGCTGCTGTCGTCTTGAATGTCCAGAGCCTTGTCGATCGTTTTTTGTGCTTCCTTCAATGCAGTCTTGGCTAAGCTCGTCAAACCTGACGTATCGAACCAATTCATTTTGAGGTCATATTAGAAAATCTTGATTGTAAGTCAGAATTTAGAACATAGAATAAAGTGAAATTTTTGACTAATAAACGAGAAACACAATAACTAACGTTTTCAGGAATCACAATACAGGGCAGATGACGTTTCCATTTTGTTTATATTTTTCAATTTCTGTCGTCTGTCAATCGAAGAAACACAACAAATAATAATTTCGTTTCCAAATTAATAATAATTCCAAACCAACAGCCACATGTATTTTTATTATTTTTAATAATCCACTTCGATCGAATTTACGTGAAATCAACACGGAACGAAAGATATTTTGACGTTTGTTATCATCACTAAAAAGAGCTTCTATTGACTGTGATGGTAGCGTAAAGCGGAATTGTTATTTTCATCACTCAATTCAGAGCTCCAGTGGCGCAATTGGTTAGCGCACGGTACTTATAAGACAGTGTACGTGTGAGTAATGCCGGGGTTGTGAGTTCGAGCCTCACCTGGAGCATATTTTTTTTATTATTCAATATGATTTCCACCAAATTTATAAACTTTAACAAACTCCGTTTAGTTAAAGATGAATCAAGAAAAAAAATTTTTTTGCTGAAAAATGCAATTATTAACTAATTTAGGTTTATACATATAACTGTGTACTATCGTAAGAATTAACATGACAACTGAAGGCCTACTCTATTTCTTCGAAAACGAAATTATCGATAATTAATGTTATTCAAAAAATACGTAAGAAGTAAGTAAGAATAAAAAGATGTACAGGTGTATCTTCACGGATACATGACTTTAACAAAATTATGAATCAACGAGCGAACAATTTTGCGAATTTTCGTTCGAGGACAAATAGAATATGCCCTCATAATTTTATCTGCTACTTTGGATATTGGTATCGAAAGAAAACCCGATTTCATAAGTCTTAAATTTTATATATAAAGTTTTTTTACAATTTTTTAAAAACCATTTATTCACAGTCTTAAAATTAAATAATTTAAAATGCCTAAGTACATAATTAAATTACACATATTAAAACATGTAAATAACAATGACATAATTAATAGGTGTATTTTACTAAACTAAGAAAATGAAAAGGAGCAAATATCACATTGAGGAAAATAGATAATATGTTTTAAATTACTAATTAATCCTACTAATATTATAAATGTGAAAGTTTTTTGGTTGGATGTTTGTCCGTCAATCACGCTGAAACTACTAAACGGATTTTGATGAAATTTTTTATAAAGATAGGCCGATTTAGCCTATCTTGGTTTATCGTAGACCAGCCGTTATCGTTTATGATAAGAGGTAATACGAAGTACATCGAGTCATTTAGTATAATATAATTTCTCATTCATTTGCATATGTTTGGCTTGGTGAAGAGATTTTTTTTTTAATAACCTTTGACTTCAAAACAGTAGTTCAACTTTTGATTTACAATGGAAAATGTTTTAAGTGAATTATTGGACACTCATGACCATGCGCTGGGATCACACGAATTTCGTAACATTATTTGCTTTTATGAAAGATGTATCGAGTGACAGACATCGAGTAGTTACGACTATTCCTTGCTTCCTTTGTCATGTTGAAAATTCTATAGACATGTTTTATTTTATCTTATAAATGTATTAAAGCACAAATACTTATGTTTTTAAGTGCGCTTCTTTCTTTTGAATCTTAAAAAATTGTGTGAATTAAATACACAAATTGGAATGTAACATTGTATTATTATTTTTATTAATTCGTATATATATATAAATTGTAAAATTGTTGATATAAATTCTAATAATGTGTACCTGTTGTCTATTGGTTACTTTTTTTTATATATTGGAGCCGTTTTTGGCTAAATTAAAGAAAACTTAAGCTGATTTATTTTGCTATACTCAGAGTTTAAATTATTTACACAATATTACAGTCAAGCATGTCAGTTTATACAAATCTGAATATTTCCTAATTTCTTCACTGAAAATCAATTGGGAAAATTTAACATATAATATTATAAAGAACGTAGCCGACGAGCCTCAGCCTTCAGTCAACTCTTACAGTATTTATTCGGTTTTAATTTGTCAATGTCACATGGGCCAATTCTCAATTTATATAGTATAAAACAAAGGTGCATCTCGCTGTATGTACGCGGAAATCTTTTAAACTACACCTGTGGATTTTATCAATATACAGTGTTATTAAAGATGAAGGTTTATATGTATAATACAGGATCATGCGGGCGAAGCTGCAAGCGGAAATGTAGTTATATCTAGATAACAAAACCCTTAGATAGATTTTTATTTTATAGAAAAATACGTAAAAAATTCAAAATCTTTTTTAAGAGTTTATACGTATTTACTACAATATATATAAATATCAATATAGCATCGGGAATGCAATATCAATTGTGATATTTTAATCCTAGAGAATATTGACGTAATAGAATTTTGCATTTCAATACAGTGATATTATTTTTTTTATAATAACCAGAACACATTTTCATTTTAATCGAAAGAAAAATGAAATTTTTTGTACAAATACTAGAAGTATTCGTAAAAAAAAATCTTTCGGCAGGTTAAATTAATTCGACAATTTGTCTATGTCCTAGAGGGCTCGTTCAGCTAAAGCCGACACCGGGTTTACGAAAAGTTACGGCAAATAAAAAAGTTATATTTTTTGAGTGGTTTTATATAACGTTAGTATTGGTAGTAGTGGCGGGGCGGGGCGACTGCTGGAACAGCGCGGATGCGTTGTTGAGGATCTGTGTGCGCACGAACTGTGTGGTCGCTGCCTGCAGGTTCCCACGGGAACCCAACTTGCACTTCAGGTACCCGTACAGGTTAGCACCGGACAATGTCAGCGCTATGCACACCAGCAGCTGGACACACAAAAACCCAACATTTAAAATAACTGCTTTGTACAACGTTTTCTGTTCTAGTCCCTCTGCAATTTAAGGTGAAAATAAAGTTTTCAATGCCACAGTAGTGGTTTTCTTCAAATCTAAAAACACACTGAACAATGATCGCACTTACCAGCCACTCGAACTTGAACCCGAACAGGCAGATGATGAAGAACCCGCTCCACACCAGCGGACACATCACCAGCCCCAACCAGAACAACCTGCTCTCGTTGCGGTTCACACGACTCTGCAAACATAACACTTTCTCTGTGATTTGATTTAGGTACATGATTTTGCTAAACATTCAAGGCAGGAATTTGGAAATTTATGGAAAAAAAAACATTCTTTATTATAGGTTGTGCGTGCCACTGAGAGTGCCAGGGACAAAGTAGATTTTTAAGCATTTTTCATAAGATTTATAAAGTTTCCGTTTATTTATATCAATAAAAAACGAATTTTCAAAATGTGTGTATTCTGTCTGTAACTTCAGGTAGTCTGCAGAAAATTAAGTACATAATATTTGTATACTTTATAGATTTCGTCACAATCATTACAAGAAATTGTAATGGAAGACGTATTTTTATTTCAATAAATACGTACACTACCCGAGTGAATCAGGGGCGAGTAGCTAGTATTGAAATA
This sequence comes from Diatraea saccharalis, assembly GCA_918026875.4. NCBI lineage: Eukaryota > Metazoa > Arthropoda > Insecta > Lepidoptera > Crambidae > Diatraea > Diatraea saccharalis. The sequence continues at coordinate 15,481,569 of OU893337.1, forward strand.
TTTATTACAGACCTGTTTACATTCGAAGACCCAATGTGATTTCCCATCATCATCCACGTAATTCCACCACCTGAGTCCCACTAACAATCTCCCTGAAAAATATATGTTTTCTCAATTATAATGTAACACCCGTCTAAAATCATATCTTCTCTAAATAAAGCTGTTTTTTTTTTCTATATTAAATACGGTATTCTGCTCTATTTGAAAAAGTACTAGTGTTTATTTTTATTAATAAAAAACCATACAACAAATAATTCGGAAAAATAAACATGTTTTCTTTAAATTAACAACACCTTAAAATTAAATCAAATTTTAAACTTTTATTATAACCGCGATAACGCTGTCCGCCATATTCATGACGTCATTCTGATATGTATACAAAACGGACCATAGAGTAGTCGATTGAAAGATGTCAGGAACAGTGCCATCTAACGATTGACTATGAAATAAAAATATAAAAAAAAACTTATTTTCACAACCATGCTATGCAAACTTAGAACTCGATTTTTTTTACTTTACAGTGCCATCTATGTACCAGCTTTTAAAATAGAAATCATGGTGTAGCCACAATAAATAAATGTGTTTATAATTGGGGATAATTTTTAAAGGCATCATTAATAAATCTTGTTTATTATTACTTGAAACTTAGTTAAAAAGCCTTATGATACTTAATATTATTGAAATAATATATCTTGTTACAGAATAATATAGTAATTATAGAATTGTCACTAGAAATGTTTCTAATTTAAGTGGTAATATTAAATATACTATGGCAATATCAATTGAAAATGGCGCGTATGTAATGGTTTGGTATTGTGGGTAAACTTTAAAACTAACTTCGCAAATTGAAAATGTATTGAGTGAATGTCCGTGTGCTTGTTAGTTTTTGCAAGTTCCTGTAACTTTTTCTGCTTTTCACGTTGAGTTGATTAAGTTCGTCCGTGTAATCGAAATATATTGTGTTAGCAATCGTATTGTGTCTTGAAATATCCCGTACCGAAATGTTACTTGTTTTTAATTTGAACTTTGCTCAAAAAATCATGGCTCAAAACCGTTGTTGTGTACTTTAATGTTCAGTGACTAAGGATAGCGGTAAGTGCTTTTTAGTTTGTACAATAAATACTTTATGAATTGTACTATAATGACAAAGTTTTCAACCGATTTTTATACCTATACGTGGAGTTTCATAATTCAAATGTTTTTCAGGTATTTTTCTTTGAGCTATCGTAGAATACAATATTCATTAAAAAACTTATTATGTGCCTACAATTTAAGAATTGTTATTTGTTCATCCATTATACAAATAATTAAGGACTAATAATTTGTTGTGTGAATAGCAGAGAATAATACATATTATTATGTTACTCAGGTATCCCTTTGCACCGGTTTCCTGAACCTAGAACTAAAACAGAGAAATTTAAAAAATGGCTAGACAATGTTGGTGGAGAAATAACTCTGGATCCAATCAAAATATATAATAACATGCATATTTGTGGAAAACATTTTCTATCTATTTATAAATATCCCAATAATAGACTGCAACATAGCAATGCCTACACTTCATATGTCAGGTAATTTATTATTTATAAATAATACTGCATATTGAATGTCTACCTATCTATTTAAAGATGGAAGCAGCAGGCTATGCATTAAAATTCATTCATATGTGATTAACAATGACCAGTGAATAATTTTTCAAACTATAAAAAGTTTAAAGTAAAAATGAAATAGTAGAAAACAAATACGTTTTCTATAAGCTGAGTTCTTATAAAAAACATTATGTATTTTAATGTGGTTTTCATCAATATATAGAGTGGTACAAGAGGAAGGTTTATATGTACAATATAAGACCTTGTGGGCGAAAGCTAGTTTCTTATACCATTGTTCAAATAATGCTCCTAATTTCCATGTTAATTTTTAATGTTTATTATAAAATAAAATATTATAAAATGTTTTTTTCTTCATGTTCAGCGCAATCAACTGGAGAACCTTACATAGTTGCAAGTGCGGATTTGCCATGTAGCTCACATTTTGTACCTTCTCAACTACATGCCAGCACATCAGGTTGGTAAACGTTTTTCTGATGAAAATTAAAATAGTTAAATAATCATCTTAAATATAATATTATTTTTTATATAAAGGAAAATTCATGAGTCAACATATAGTTATACAAAAATTGAATGTCCCTTTGTTCAAAATTGCAAATCTATGTTCTGTAACATAGGCCAATCTTTAATATTTTGAGCCAGAGACTGATAAGCCAATGATATCCACGAAATAACTTTATTTGTTATTATTTCCAGGTCAGCATACAAACCTTGGAAAGACACAAACACCTGTTGCCAAACAACAGTTGCCAAGAAAATTAAAAGGTATGTTTTGCAAAAATATATCTCAATTATCCAATTTGAAAATTGCTGCATGAAATTGGAAACAATCAGCAAATCTGAAAAAAGACATAGTCTAGATGATTTTATTACAAAACTGAATATTTTTGTACAGTGTGTAATGCAAAAAAAGAAACTATTTATTTTTGAGGTTTTAATTTACATTTCATGAAATTTGTTGCAGGTGTTTCTCTAGAAGACCATAAACAATATAAAATAATTGTGAATAAATTGAAAAAATGAGAAGCTCAAAAAAGGAGCTTTAAACAAAAATTGGCTCGTGCTAAATCTTTAATGAAAACCTCTGCTTTCCAAATAATTTCCAAAAATATGTCACCTACTGCAAAATTATTTTGCCGAATGCAAATGTTACATGGAAATAAGAAAAAGCATGGGCATCGATTTACCATTGATGAAAAGATTGTAGCGCTATCATTATACAAACCTGCACCTAAGGCGTATCGTCTGTTAAGAAAATTTTGTATTTTACCTAGTAGACCAACATTGCAGACTTTGTTGTATAAAGTCCAGTTAAAGGCAGGCATAAATGAAATTTTATTTGACAACCTAAAATCCAGAGTTAGGAGAATGCCAGATAAATTTAAATACTGCACCTTGGTATTTGATGAAATGGCAATGGTGCTATTGCCATTTATTGGTGGTATTTATTATTGGTATTAAAGCATCAGCTTTAATAAAAAAAAAAATTATCACAGGATTTGTTGATAATGGAGCAATGAAGCAAATAGTACAGTAACCATGTACTTGTTTTCTTAATTAGAGGCATTGTTAAAAAATATAAACAGCCACTGGCCTATTATTTTTGCAGTGGCAGTACAAGAACTTAAAGCTTAAAGCTTTGGAACTTAAAGCTTTAATAAAGAATATGATTATTAAAATTGCAGAAACTGGTCTTATGGTGGTAGCAGCAGTATGTGACCAAACTACATCAAATATTGCTGCTATAAACTTGTTGTCAAAAGAGATTAACGAAATGTATTTGAGAAGAGGGCAGCACTATACAGAAGGATTTTTTGAAGTTGGAGACAAAAAGTATTTTCACTCTATGACCCACCTCATTTAATAAAAGGGATCAGGTATAATTTGTTAACAAAAAATTTAAAATATAACATGAATGGAAAGGAATGTACTGCTAAGTGGAATCACATTCTACAATTATATGAAAGATGCCCAGGCTACAAAGGAGTGAAGATGGCACCTAAGTTGACAGCTCATCATGTAGTGCCATCATTATTACTAAAAATGAGAGTGAAACACTGCACTTAGGTGTTAAGTAAAACTGTTGGAGCTGCTATTGGAGTAATGACAGGTGATATTTTTTAATATTATTATGAGAATAGCTTGGTGGCGTAGTAGATAAGCGCCGCGGCCCGCGATCGTTGTCGTTAAGCAACTTTCGCAAGGGTCGGTCATGGGATGGGTGACCAAAAAATTATTATCTCGAGCTACTCCATGCTTCGGAAGGCACGTTAAGCCGTTGGTCCCGGCTGCATTTACAGTCGTCTATTCACTCCAATCCGCATTGGGTCAGCGTGGAGGGTCATGGCCCATCCTCCTTAACCATCCACAAGGAAAGCCTGAGCCCCTGCAGTGGGGACGTAAAAGGGCTGATGATGATGATGATTATTATTATTATGAAATTGTAGAGTCCATATGTTTTATTATATTTTTGAGAGCAGATTTATTATAGAATTTTTTTCTGGTATACATAGTACATACATACTATAAACTAAAAACTTATATTTTCCATTACAAACCTAAACAAACATTATATTTTCATTGCAGAGTTTGGAGTTCTTGAAAAAGAATGCACTGAAACTGCAGACCTGTTGATGTTTTTTGATGACTTATTCGACAGTGTCAATGGCAGCTTTAGCAAACCAAAAGGGGGGAAAATGTATAGGACAGCAGTGACACCAACATCGCCTCATCAAAAATTATGGAACAAAACCCTTCCAGTTTTAAGGAGCATGAGGTTTCATAATGGAATTAATCATGGGATAGTTCCATCGTTGTCCAGCTGGATAAAAACAGTAGAAAACTTCAAAAGAATTTTAATTTATTTGAATTCAAAAGGCATAAATTCATTATTGCTATGAAATTTCAACCAAGACGCATTGGAGAAATTTTTTGGGGCAATAAAGGCTCATGCCTGCAGCAATACGATGCCTACATCACAATCTTTTGAGGGGGCCTTTAAAACATTGCATATTGACAATATTTCTTCTTCACATTCAGTGGGATCAAATTGCGAAATGGATGATAGCGTTTGTCTGCAAACACTAAAAGAACTATTGACTAAAGACGTAGATGATATACCCACTGAATGTGAAGTTGAAATTGAAAATGCTCATTTATGCATTGATTTAATGAATACAGAAAGTTTAATAAGTAGAAAAATTGGATACTGTAGTGGCTGGATAGCACAATTAGCAAAGAAAATTTTTTATATAAGCTGTTTATTATGTAAAAACAACATAAAAGCTAAAGAAAAGCAGATATTTCATACTTATATAATTTTAAAAGAGTTTGAAAACAAAAACTGGTTGTGCTATCCTACCCGAAACCTATTTGACTATGTTATCAATACTGAAAACAATAGAAGTTTTAAAAGAAAATTGCAATAAAAAAAATATATTTTGACATATATAAAGTTAATCATAAAGATTAATTTAGATTTAAATTTTTTACAATGCACAGAACACCAAATTCAACTAAAAGAATTCATAACAGAGAAATGTGCAGTATTTTTTATTAATAATTGGTGCAAAAATATCAATCATTTAATCAATGGCAAAATTCATTTTGGGATAGAAATGATGAAATGAAGGTAAAGGCTCATAACCATTTTTCAAAAAATAAAGATAGGAAGAGAAAACTGTGTGTGGATCACTGATGAATGTCTGAAATAAGATGGTTAATAAAGCTACAAAAATAACAAGTCTTTCATTGAAATAAACTAATTGATTTATTTTACTCGCTCTAAACATTTATAATAGTTAGCATTGAACATAAACCATATAAATATGACTCCTGATATACTTGTTTAATCATAGCAAATAAAACGAAAAATAATCTGCGGTCTTACATTATGTTTTATATTTAAGGTTTAATTAGCCAAGTGTTTTTTTTTCGATAAGTTATAAAGGTACATTTGCTTTTTTTATATATGTATTGATTCTCAAAATGAATAATAACTATTAAACATTTTTAGAATCAATCTATATAAAAGAAAAAATATACCTATTTATCTTATAAAAAAAAAACACTGATCAAATAAACCTGGCCGTATGTGTGCGTGTATGTGTGTAGCTAGACACACATATACACGCACACATACGCGTGACTTTTTTTAGCTGGCGGATAGATGACGCTGTAATCGTGACCTATTTAAAGTTTGAGTTTGCTATCTATTACCAGTATAATATTGTAATCTTTGTTCACAACCAAACCTATTGTGTGAAGAGAATGGTCAGGCAGTTGAAAAATGAGGTTTAGGTTTGTTCTTTTCCTTTTTCTATAAATTTTCTATGACCAATATCAGACCTAGGTATCTAGGTGTCTATCTATAAAAACTACATATTTTCTTTTAGGTTCTTCTTCTTCAATAAAACTGGCGTTTCTACAAGCCGACATCAAAATTGCGCATGATTTAAGTTTTCTTTTAGGTTATAACAATGATTAACAAACCAGTCACAAATAGGACTTAAAAACTTACCAGTTATATTTTTAACAGTCCAAAAATCAGCAGAGAGCAGTAGCACAACCATTACAAAGCTGGCGATAAATGAATCCGAAAACCAACCGCACAACATGTACACTGCGATAGCGGAACAACGGAACACCAGGTGGAAGAAAACGATGTATGGGTGCCTAGAACACATACAGACAATAATCACTAGCTTATTCCATAACATAGATATTATATTAAAGCCCACAGGCAGTGAGATAGGGGTACATATTACAATATGTACTGTAAGTCAACATGGGGGTCTATGTTTTTGTAGGTATTGTATCTATATTGAAAGCACTGCCAGGGGAGACCCCCAAAACCCTTGTTGCTTGCCAAACAGCAGTGATAATGCATAATTGCAATAAAAAGTAGAACCGAACATAGTTTTATATTTTACAATAAGGAATGTGCATCTGATTCAAAAAAAGGGTTAAATATACTTTATTACAATCATTATTGCTTTAGAATAGTCTATGTTAATATTTTTTTAACATAAACTCGTTTTCGTCTTAAAAATAATTATTAAAAAGTGCAAAAAAAATACGGTAACTTCAAAATATTCCAACGCCATGCTACTTGTCAGAGCGGATGTGACAAAAATGTACACGTATAGGGATGTCGTTGTTACAAAAAGTTGACATCGATGCAATAACATCAATATATTATGTAGCAAAATAAACAACAGATTACAATTTTGATGTCGTAGGCTTTTATTTTCATTTCATCAATTTGGTAAACTATATGATTTATTAAAAAAGTCTATTATACTTTAAATACATCGATTAGTTGTTAATCGATTTAGGTAATTGAATAATAATCAATCACTCAAACTCCATATTAATTTAAAATGTAATATCTCTAGTCAAGTACTTTGACTTCACGACAAGAGCACCAAAAATTCTTGTGTTTTTAACTACTCGTAGCTATTACTTATTTTCATCAATTATTAATGTTACAAAATTTTATTTTTTTGGTGCCGGATACTTTTATAAATTATCATATAAAAACATTTTCCAAAAATATGCATATTCCCTATTCTATGCTGGCTACTACCATCACATATAGGTATTGTAAATTGCAATATAACCAGAACTACCTGTAGAGATAATACAGAAGCTTGTTCTCTACATTTTACCCCACCAGACCCCAAATCCATTGAGAAATTAAATTATAAAATTCATTTATGAAAATAAATCATACTGTCCAATTCAGTTTCATATAACTGATGCAAAGGTTACTTACACATATTGTTTGGTAGCATTATCTTCCTCCCCAAATGCGATGGTGTCGTCATCCAGCAGCGGCACCTGAGGCACACCTGGCTGTAAGTAATGCAGTAATACATCTACAGGCCAAGCCGTGCAAAGCAAATGGAACTAATTATGAACACATGATAATACTAGTTTTTATTATTAGTTTGTTTATATTATATTTTAAATAAGGGTGTAGACATTTAAACAAAAATAAATATTTTTTTTTCTGGTAGTGTTTTATTAAATACCAATAATCACACTTTTATGATTATTATATTTATAATATTGCTTAATCTAATATTTTACGCCCTTTGTCACGTGAACGCAAACAGCGCGTGACGTCACGCCCTTCTTACAACAATCTCAAAATTTTGTTGTATGCCCTTTGACTAGAAAGACAAAATTATTAGGGGAAATTGATAGAGCTTCAAACAGTAGTTCAATATTATGTATTTTCAAACTAACAAAATCTGCACCTTTTTCAGTTTGGAAAATTAATCTCTTTAGCAGCCATGTGTATGAAAAAAAAGCAACTTAATCTGCATAATCACCTATATTAAAGTTGAACCTATTTTTTTAGATATATATCATGTATAACTATGTAATAAATATATAATAAAAATTGTTTGATTAATATAATAAGCTGTTTAAATAAGAGTTATAACTACACAATAACAAGATAAAAATGCCAAATAACACAAAACTCTATTGCCAACATGTACACACTGGTTACAAATCAAGCTACATCTTGTTCAATAATAGATATGAGGTTTATTTCTCTCTTGTTTAAGGCAAAATCTAAATTTAATTATGACCTTTTTATATTTTTACTTTTCTGTATGATATCTACTACAATTATCAAATGTTAATCACAACTTTTTTTAAAAGTAGACAGCACAACAGAAGTCTTAAAAAGAGTATTAAAATACTATTTTTTTTATTCTGCAACTCTTTCTTATGTGTTACCAATAACTGCTAAGTTGAATATGTAAAACTGTTTTGTCAACGTTGAATATCGTACTCACTTATTATTTCTAATATGAGTTAATATACGTAAATATTGACGAAGTATTTGAGAATGTTTTACGATCCCAAACATGCTGGTTTAATAATCATAACTTTAACGAAATGATTTTTAGCTAACGATGATGCAGACAATTAAATACGATATGTTATAGGGTTTTTTTTTACTATTTATGCTGCATTTTAAGCTTTTTTTATCAAAAGGCATGCTTTTTTTATCAAAAGGCATTATGATGGTTGTATTATTTTGTAAATTTTACGACTTTACTTACTGTGGCAGAGTTCATAACTGGATTACTCATTGTTTGTGAGTTAGTGTATAATTACTACATGCATATAATATGTGTTATTATTTTATTATTTAATATTGTTTAAATGATTATCAACAAATCACCAAAAATGACGTTTTGACATTTATAAGATTGACTTTTTTAAGTTTTTATTATTGCTTTTAAGCAAAGGGATTTAGGTTTTTAGACATAATTTTGGTTTATCTCATTATTTTATTTTGAGACATCTACACCATAGTTGTAAAAGAGTAGATATTTATAGGATTTTACAGAAACAAGCTGCTTATTAAGCAAAAGAATCTAACTGAAGCTGCTTGGGACGGAGTTTTTACCGAGATCACACCAAAGAGTTAAAGTATGTATTAGGGAAATGAGGAAGAATTTAAAAATAATAATAAGTTCTTGAAATCATACTAGATGTCACTAGCGATGTTTAGATATTGCCTATGATATTAATTCAAATTTTGTTTTTTACGTAATAAAAGTAAATTGTTTCTTGTTTCTTATAATATCTAACTTTCAAATTATTTTCAATTTATTTGAATCCTAAGTTTGAGTTATTTATAATGTTACGTGTAAAGGAACATTAGTGATGAACCAACTTATTGGTTGCTCGTAACTTCAATTGACTTGATTAATCCGAATTCAGGTTTGGAATCAAGAACAAAAGCGGAGTGCAGAATGCAGCTTGTTTTTTATGTGAAGTATTTCCATATGTGCCATTATGCATCTACACGTCATATTATATTAATATAAATATCAAAATCTTTTGAGTCTAGACTATTACTTAGTACTTGCGAAAGTCGAAAACTTTGCCAACGGTTCGCAAAACTAAGGCCGGAGATCTTTTACTGAGAAGAACCGGCAAGAAACTCAGCAAGGGCTGCTTTTTTATTCCTGTTTTATCTCACACAAACAAATCTTATTGGAATGTTACAATATCAGAAATCCTACATACTCATTGATAAATTAATATAATATATTAATAATAAAAGAAAATGAAGGAAATTAAATAGTCCAGTGCAGACTCAACCCCACTGGATGCACCCGTTGAAAAGCTTGACTCATATATTTCAGTGAACGTTTGTTCGTATAAATCAATGAAGAGATTTTTAAGACAGCATAACTACTCTAGGTTCTTATAAAGTAATACATTTACAGTGCAGATAAGCCATTAATAAAAGAAGAAGAAGAACCTAATAACCTATTTAAAGAGTTTAGGAAATAAGTTAGTTTCTTTGACTATTCTTTGTCGTTATTTTTTCTCTTAAACATAGAGTTTATTGTATATTGAAAACTAGTGATGTAATGTATCATATCAATGTCGATACATTAATAATTTTGATTAAAAAAATATTTGGAAAACATTAAAAGAAAAGATAGAGTCTGGCAAGCGAAACGTGTCACAAGAAAAGGGCGGCAATTTCAAAAATTCTTAAGCAGTAAACACTGAATGTAGTACTGCAAAATAATTTTGATACTTTTATTAATTATATTTAATCTTAACATTTAGATATCAATTAAAATTATTTGTTTTGGAACATTTGACTAAAGCGTGACTGTTCTTAATTGTACAGTTAACAGCATATCAGTAGGCCTATTCACTAACTCAACTGACAACCAAGAATCGTCATCACCGTAAAAAATAGACACTTTGATTGTGTCAAAATCACTATTTCGTATTCTCTATCAATGATGAGCAATTTCGAAATGTCAATATCGGCATTCTCCACTGGACTCCATTTTGACACTTGATTTCGTATCGATAAACTGTATTAAAGTAACATTGTTGCAAAGCATATTTGAAGTCGTCGCATAGTACCTCTTAAGCCATTTGTTGTTAAATTAAAGCGAAAAAAAATACGTATCCAATATTTTTCTATTATCTGACTGACGGACTAAATCGAATCTTTTTTTTAACCCATTCGTTATACCTATTGGCTAACAGCACTTATAATATTAAAAATTCATATTTGTCATTAATTAAAAGGGTGTTTTTTGCAACGACTTCTTTGTTTTTTTGTAATGAATATGGGCGACTCTGGCCACATTTTTTTAATAAATGTGATGTTAGCCAATTTTGATTTCTGGCCCTTATATTTATAATGTGTTCATAACACATACATGTCTCCTAAGGGATTTTCATCACAACCTTTTGCTCTGATCCAGAACCACTATCTATCAAATTAAATTAGTCAATATAAACACCAGATTACAATAAAAAAAACATTTATTTTTGTTACAATTAAGTGCCATGGATAAATTACATAATACAGGTGTCACAAAATCATCATGTTAATCACAATAGAAAATTTAAGATAAGATTTTGACTATGAATCAGACTAAAAATACTTTAGTCTGATTCATAGTCAAAATCTGTTTCTAAATATTCTACACCTGATAACAATGACAAGGAATCATCAGAGTCACTCTCTTCACTACTGTCTGCACCAACAGATATAATAAATTTTTCAAGTTCGTTTTCAACAATGCCATCTTTTAATTTGTAATCATTTTCGACATTTAAAACATGATCAGTGTATTTCTTCCAGTCACTAGGGGTAATTAAGTTAAAACACTCTATTATTAAGTTTTCCATTTCCTTTCCTGGTATTCCAATGTTTCTGCTTGCAATTTTTCTTTTTGCTTGACTCCAAACCATCTCTATTGGGTTTAAGTCACAATGATACGGTGGCAGCAATAAAAGTTCATGATTATGTTCTTTTAAAATCTCTTCAGCTTCATATACAGGCAATGTTTTCTTATCATTAACCAAACACATTAACTCTGCCTTTGTCTGATATTCCTCAAAATGTATTCCATTATTTACAAGCCATTTACGGATATCTGCTTTGGTATTAGACATTATAGGCGGTTTATTGATTTGTTTTATATGGTAGCTGGCATTATCCATAACAATTACACTGGGCTTACTTAAATTTGGTATTAATTTTTCTCTGACCCATTTCATAAAGTTCGATGAGTTCATATCATCATGATAATCAGCAGATTTGGATTTACTACTGAACACTAATAATGCACCAGGCACAAAACCTTCCTCAGATCCAGCATGCACAACAATATGCCGTTTTCCAGAGGATATCTTTGTAGTGACACCAGTTGTTGAAGGTCCTTGCCAAGACTTTTTAACTTTATAATTCTGATGTACATAAGTTTCATCAAGGTACACAATTTGCTTTCCTTCGTTTCGTTTTATATTTATTTCTCTCAAATACTTGTGCCTCCATGCAGAAATCTGGTATTTTTCTATAAGCATAGAACGTTCATTTTCATTGCTTTTAAAAGAAAATCCATTCTTAAGCATAATTTTTCGTAAAGTCTCACGGCTACCACTGAATCCTATTGCATCTTTTAATTCATTGTGAAGGCTTCTTAATGTTGGAACAATTTTTTTCACACAGTAAAATTCATTTACTTTATTCCGAATTGCACTTAAATCAAAATTATCTAAAGCAGACACTGTTGGTTGATGAGGTCGTTTTTTCCCAGGAGTGTCCCATTTTCCTTTATTAATTAATGCTTCATTTTTTATCCTTCTTAGTGTCCTTATACTTACATCTATAAAAGATTAAACACTTTGAAACAAAGATATGTTAAATGTATTTAAAAGCAAATAATGATAGACACATACATCAAAATAATTTAAATACCTATTCAACTATGAATGCAATTTATGTTTAATTTAGTTAAGTTTATGTGCATATTTAGCATGTATAACAATTACATGGTTTGATTAGTTTCATGAATTCTGTGAATTTCCTTGTTAAACAAAACATTCTTATGACATCATTGGATGTCAACAATAAAAACCAATACATCATAAAAAACCTATGTAAATATTATAGGAATACTATCAATCTATCTTAAATCAAAACAAGAAAAGAGACCTGTCATTGAAGAAATTTTTTGTAAGTACTGCGTTTCCGAATTCAGCATTTCTTGTTTTTCTAAAGTTTTTATTGCATTTATCTCCTCCATTATTGGTTGAATATCACCATCACAGTTATCTGAAATAGAGCAATATTTTATAAAAAATATCTGTTTAGTTAATTACAGAAAATTAAAACGAAAGTATCAAAATTATAATACAAAACTAACCTAAAAAAGATACAACTTTATCTAATCGTTGTAATTTCTCCATGAAATTTTTATTTAATTCAGTTTTCACTTCAGTAAACTTGTCAATCATGATGGAAAGAAGTTTCCTCGATGAACTTTTTATCGGCTTCGACATAATTTTTAACCAAAAACACAAGTTCAAATTCGCAAAAACAACAAAATTCAATATTCTTGAATTGTCTAACGTAGTGTCAAACTGACAGTTCTATGTTGTTGCCATATGAAAACGGAAAAATAGGTGGTGTCACGTTTCGCTTGCCAAACTCTATTAATGCTAGCCACAAATAGAACCAAGCTTTGCCTAACTAACAATTGCTATTTTACTCACAATCATCCATTATTTAAAGTTCTCTAAACATTAAGTGTTCTTATTGTTAACGAATGATTCTTAATGAACAATGCTTAAAAATCCACTTAAGAATATTTTCCAATATAATATTGTGAATGCAAAATTGAACAATTATAATGATAACTTATCTATTCCCACCGCATTTGCTAGTGCAGTATATATTTGTGAAGTGTATTTATTTTGTATTTAATTCAAAAGATTTCCTATAAATGAAGTACGTAGAGGAAAAATTAATGCAAACCAATGGACAAAATAAAATAAATCCTCACTATAAAATATGGCATGTGTGATCAATGCACTAAGCTGACACCGAATTTAATAAAACTCTAAATATTACAAAGTTACATCATCGTGCAGTATCCTTCTTCTCGTCTCACCTGATTCTATTCTGAGTGTTACTATTTATAAATATTCTAAATTTTAAAGAAATTTTACAACACAGAAAACTTGTTTTCTTGTTTTTTTACCTAAGTATCTACTTTTTAAGAACGCTCTAAAGGCGCTTGTGCACTAAACTGAATTTTCAGGTCCGGCGGTCCGGTTTTTTCCCGTCCGATATGTCAGGCCATATACAGATAATGCTAGCCTGTGCACTGTCGGGAATTTTACCGTCGGGAATTTTACTTTTCTCTATTCTGGTCCGGTTTTTTCAGGTCTGTGATGGCGGCAATGAAAAATGTGTTTACGCTTGTGCACTGCTGTGTCCGCGACCGTACTCCGCGACTGTGGAGAGTACACTTGGGAAAAATAATCAATTTATGTAAAATCGATATTTATTATAGATTATGATTGTAGATCATGTAATTCGATATTTTGGATGTTGATTTAATATAGTTGGTAAATATCACTGCATATGCCTTGGCAAACTCGATATAGTTCTAATTTGATAATCGTATGGTTATAGTATCTATGCTTTGCTAGAATCTAGAATCATATTAAAAGTATCGATTCCAAATCAATATCAAATCAAAAGTATCGATAATTTAAGGTAAGATAAATAAGTATTGGTATGCTTCCACGCATAAACAACTGAACCCATCTTAATGAAATTTGATGCAGAAATAGACTTAACCTTGAGAAAGGACGTAGGCTACCTTTTATTGCGAAAAAGAGACGGAAATGGAAATGCTCAAAGAAACTATACCACGCGTATAAAATCGCGGCCAAAAGTTTTTACACCTATATATATTACAGTCAACTGATCTTACAATAATTATAGTTAAATCATGACATTTAAAACTAACAATACGATGGCTTATTTAAATGCCACCTTAAAGTTCATTTAGCATATTGATTCTCCGCTTACACGGCACTAATTTCAATTGTTTATTAAATGGCGCCAACGATTGGTCTATCTCTGTGATCGCTTGAAGTTGTTTTTACAAAACTAAAAAAAAAATTGCACGATTATAAATTTAAACATCAAGTACTAGAACATTATCAGTCATTTTATTTTAATGTCGCAGATATTGTTAGCTATTGTATGTGAATAATGATGTTCTTAAATTAGTAAGGGTATAAGTTTATACATCTGATAGTAGTCATCCGCTAATAGTAAAAAAATGCTTTCTTCTTGCCTCGATTTATTATGGTTTATGTAAAATGACCCAGTCATTTCAATTACCGACTTTCCAAAAATTTCATCGTATCTAGCGTAAGTGACGTGTAGCTTCAAAGAGAGCTGCCCTAAACTGCGCCGCTCCGATCAGGTAAAAAACGGACAAGTGCACAAGCTAGTCATCCGGGTTTTTCATGTCATTCCGGACCGGTAAAAATCAGACCGCCGGACCTGAAAATTCAGTATAGTGCACAAGCACCCTAAGTCCATTTTTACAAACTATTCAAATGATATAAGTTGAGATGAGTTAACGGGACTTACGACGCACTGTATGTAAGGACATTGAATGAATACATTTTAAATGCCATTTATAAATGCCATGTAATGCCTTACAAGTACACAACTGGGTCAATTAGATGATCGTTTGTTTAATTTTCAAACAAATTTTGTTAAAATATATAAATGCTTAGTGGGCGAAAAATCGCCCAAAATGCCCGGGCATTTTATCATCACTGATTGTAATAAATGGCTCATTCTACTAAATTATAATGAAAAGCAAAATGTATTCTACAAAGGACGGAAATATATATTTTTTTTATTATTTTTGTATTTGATATTGCAATATTTTGCAATTATCTTCTTTTCTCTAAGGCCCGGTCTAGTCGCCCACAAACAAAATACATTTTTATGTACTTACATTTCATTTAAAATTATCTCTAAACTCAAAATAGAGTAAATTTTAAATAAACTGAAATATCTGTGATCTGTACATACCAGGCATATTGTTGTTAGGTGCGACTAGTAGGCGTTGAGGGTTTCGACTCCTAAACTACTCTTAATTGAACTTAATGAACAGTGTCTTCTCAACAATGAAATAAGTAAAGAAAAATAAAAGAAACTAAAAACTAAGAACTTAACAGTAAAGTTTGTAAGTTATTGTTTCCCTGTGGCATTATTACATTAATTATAAATACGTAAGGTGTGATATCGATATCAGTTAAGTTTATTAAAAGTTCAACCCTATATGATGAAAACTTTTTGACACCAGAGCCTTAGTTGCCTAATTTTAAAATTTGTCACACAATTATTTATTCCGAAAGTTTCATATTACGAATCCATATTATGAAGTGATAGTTACTGGAAACCTATAAAACGCGTTTAAAAACCTGGGATTTGTAGTTACCGCCTTCGAGAAATATTATGAAGGTTACTGTGTAAGGCACTGGAACTGTTTCCAAATTCATAAAAAAGTTACCATTCAGTTTCAAGGATTGACGTTAAAAACTAGTGAATTTGTGGGCTAATTGTCTAATATTAAAATCTATCCCAAATTCACAATCCCTTTCAAAGGTATAGCGACTTTTTAACGATTTATTTAATTAGAACTTTTAAAGTCATAATAGTCTTCACATGTTAAAAAGTCGTAGCGTGAATATTTTCGATATTTCAAATTAAAAGGGATTGCGATAGATTTTGAAATTAGATAATTACGTCCCCGACCCTGACCTTGAAACAAAGAATAGTCTGGCAATATTATTTCAGTTATAGTCTGTGCTGTCAATCAGCTAACTTCATACAAAAGGGGGAACTGTCAAAATTTTGCAGGACAGCGCATGAAAACGCTGTTTACAATTTTAATGTTATACGACATATTTGTATTTGTTGTTTAGCAGTGTTGTTTTTCGCGCAATAGGCCCCAGCTTTCAGTGCTCCGTACGATGCGTTCCACCGCCGCGAATGTAGTCTTCCGTTCGTGCTCGTGATCCTCATCGAATTAGTTCTGTGTATGACGGGTGTGATTTTTGCATAACATCGAGTCGTTATGGGTGCTAAACCGAGTACCGCAAATGGGGGGCAGAGTCCGCGTACGAGGACATTTTCGACGAGCTCTAGCTCAGAGGTAGTGTCAGGTGGGGCGGGGTTTAGTCTGCTACGAGCAATACCTGGAATACAGGTTTCTAGTGACCGGCAGCGCGCGCGTTCTCTGTCATCGGTGCCAGATTTGCATGCTTCTCATGAGGCGATCGCGATTCCTGCGAACTCGCAGAGTTACGAAGCGTCAGCGGCTGCGAGTCCTGACACAGACTCCAGCTCTAATGAGGAGGCAGGTCCAGCGCCTGGTACCTCCCTTGCCCTGGGTAGGGTCTACGCCGCACACTCCTTGCCTTCACACATTTGGTCCCTAAATGGTAAGTATTTTCTTTACAATACATAATCAAAATATACATAATAAGCTGTATTATTTGCCTTTGAATATCATTGTCTTTTGGTCACTTTAAAATTATGTGTTAGCGTTCTATAAGGCTTCTAAACATTTATATACTTAAATGCTGAAAAATTAGTCTATGGGCTATTATCAGCTTTCAAATTGACATAATGTTTATTGTGTAATGTGATGTAACAATCATTCAAATTTATTTTATGATGAAAATCTTATACATTCACAAGCTTCTTGACATTCAACTAATAGTCTTTATGTATTATTTACAGTTTTTTGTATAAATTTCTATTATTAATTTTCTATTGTCACAAATATTACTAAACTACCTATAAAAGTACATTCTATTTTAGTTTTTTTTTAAGAAAATATAATGACTTTCAATTTTTTTGTGGGCAAGGATATATTTTCAAAAATACATCAAAAGTTTATTTGAGATTCTTACAATATACCCTCTCATTTGATTTGTGACATCAAATCATATACAATAGTTATCAGAATTTACCTTTCCAAAGAAGCTTTCAAATCATTTTATTTATGTGATATTGCTGTCTTTGGGTTACCAACTTTATTATAAGTTGGTAACCCAAACTTTTATTACCAAATTTTTATTCATTCAGTTCAGTAGTTATAAAAATTTGCCTGTCTTAGATAGATGAACACATAAGTAATCCTCTATTCAGATTTTTCTTTTTTTTTTGGTATGGAACCCTAAAACTATAATTATTATTGTGCCTTTTCACAGAAACATTGTATTTTGATAAATTAAATATTTATAATTTACCAAAATACATGTTTCTTTTTGTTATATATAATTGACAAGACTTGCAACATCTTTTGAAAACTTCAAACACCTAATTAAAACTCAAAAATCACTTGTTTATAATCCATAGTGTGTCAGGTTGTTACAAAAGGCCAAATATCTAGTTGATTTTAAGCCTTTTTGCAATCAACTTTGAAATTCTGTTGTTGATTTGAAGTTGATTGCAGAACTTTTTTTATAACCTTATATGCTTGTGTGTATACCAAAACTTCCTTAAAATCCTTTTTTTTTCTTAACTGCTATGAAATATAAAAAAAAGTATTTGTTAAAATCCTCAGTACAATCAAATTTATTTTGAAATAATAAACTTTTCAATAACACTACATTCAGAGACTCAGTATATATCTTGCACTATAGATATGTAATATAGTGATAATTATGTAGTTACTAGCTTTCTGCCAGTGGTTTCGCCTGTGCGATCTTGTGTTATACATGTATACTGTTTGAGATTTTCCTCTTGAATTACTCTGTATATTATTGTATAGTTTAAAATATGTCAGATGTCAGTGTCAGTCACTGGGGGGAGCAACTTTGTTTTATACCATGTATAATTTAACCGAGTTTACAAGCTTTCTTGCCTTGTTTGTATGTTAGTGTGCAAATCTTGGAACTCAAATTTGACCTGATTCCCAATGTCTGAAAGATTTGAAATTTTGCATAGACATATAACCCTCCAATCCGCATTGGGCTAGCGTGGAGGGTCATCCTCCTTAACCATTCATAAGGAAGGCCTGAGCCCCTGCAGTGGGGACGTAAAAGGGCTGGTGATGATAGACATATAAGTCAGATGATAATGCAATATTATAGTGTCAGTAAGCTGATATGATGATGAAGTCAGAAGGTAGTCATAGAAACTTAGTGATGAAATGACACAACTGGATAATGTTTGGGCTTGTTAGATTTGTGCGCACTAAAACATGAATAAGTAAATTATAAAAATATAAAGTACTTATAATCAAAATTTTCTCAAACAGTAATCAACTTGTAAAGCTTATAGCTTGTAAAAATATGTGTATTTCCTCGTCTCTGATTTCATTAGCGCTACAAAGTTTTCAAGTCGAGTACTGTTAGAGATTTTTTATAAGTATTTTAAATGTTTAGAATTCATTCATTCTCTTTTTAGTGCACACAAATACAAGCTTGTTTTTAAAAAACTTTTTTTTTTATTCAACCTACAACATGTCTCAAACAGAACATTACCTCAAAACAACTATTTGTAAAGTAATCCTTTGTGTTTTCGTCCTTATTATATCACAGCTCTCAGTTTTCATGGTTACTCATCGAAGGATTTATATTACGGTAGGCTGCAGACCTAAAGGACGACTTAGAATAGAGCTGGTGTTTTAATAAGTGGTGGTCGGTGGTGTGGCTTTCTTCCTGTGCTATAATAAATCGTGGCCGCTTTTCCGGGTTGTCCGCCTGCTGCGGCGCCTACGCAGCTTTCCCAGTCTCGTGCGTGTTCCCGTCGCGTACACACGTCTGTAAAAATGTATCGTCGCCGGTACCGTACCACATTAGGCTTAGGTCTTGGCTCATCGTTCTCCTCTACATTTTCAACTACGCTATCCTTTAGGACAACTTCGACCCTGTCCGCTACAGACACTGTCAGGTCTGACGCGAAGGCGACCGCCGCTAAGCTTAAATCTAAGTACGAGAGCGCGGGGACCGCTCAAGGTGTGTTACTGTGTGTTGTGTAAACCTGCGAATCCTTTAATTAATAAATATGATATGCACATTAACCCCACCTTTTTATACATATTAAATCATGCACAAAGGTCTGCTTAGATTCTAAACTACAGTGGGGCCCACATATTGATAGATTGTCGAGTAGACTTAGCTCTGCAGCATATGCCGTAATGAAGATACGTAGGTTAACTGACATAGATACTGCCAGATTAGTATACTTCAGTTACTTTCATAGTGTTATGTCATACGGTATCCTATTGTGGGGAAATGCTGCCGACATACAAACAATTTTTGTGCTTCAGAAAAGAGCAATTCGATCAATTTATAATCTTAGGATTAGGGACTCTTTAAGGGAGAAATTTAAGGAAATAGACATTATGACTGTTGCTTCTCAATACATATACGAGAACTTAATGTACGTTCGTAAAAATATTAGTTTGTTTTCTATAAAAAGTGATGTACACAATTTTAATACAAGAAATAAAAATAAATTAACGGTGCCTGTCACTAGACTGCAAAAAGTTAATAACTCTTTCAAGGGTCTTTGTGTGCGCTTCTACAATAAGGTCCCAAGCAAAATACAACAATTAGATATCATGCAGTTTAAATCTACTATTAAAAAAATACTTATTAAAAAAGCTTATTATAAGGTATCCGATTATGTAACAGATAAGAACGCTTGGACTTGAGATGATCCAGAAACTGGATAGGTGATTACTTCTAAACTCATTATCTTGTTTCCATTATTATTAAATGATTATGTTATTATTATAAGACCATAGTTTTTTTTTTATCTCTGTTTATAATGTATTGATCTGGTAATGACATGGTTTTTGTAAATGTCATTACTCATATTAGAGCTGGTGAGTTTCTTGCTCGTTCTTCTTATCAGCCAAAAGACGTCCTGAACGAGTGGTAGGGAGAAAATGTTGGACGATTCAAAAGTACTTTTAAGAAGTCTATTTGAATAAAGATTATTTTGACTTTGACTTTGACTTTGACTTCACCCCACTTACAGAGTTAATTCAGTGACCAAGGATAAGGGACTTTAGCATGAGTTTTTGCCGGATTTTTCACCTAACCAGGTTTCACTGTAATTAAACACCAGAGGAATAAGAATATCACAGAGTTTTCACCTTTTGTAACCGAATCCTAAACTAAACTTTCCCAATTTGCTAGGTATATTGGAGTTGTATAAAGTTTCGAGGCTCTACATTTCATTACGTGTAAAGTCCTTAATATTAAGGGACTGTTAGATGTAACTTTTTTAAATTAAGTGTTACTGAATTACCATCGGGACCTAAAGTAGTCTTTGTTTGTCTTTCGACATTTTATTCTTATTTGCTACCATAGTATCGTTTATATAACATTTCATGTAAAATTGCCTGTATTCATTTTATCTAATTGAAATTATTATCATCCATCACTTTATCAATTTAAAAAGTTTGTTTGTATAACTAATCATGAACGTTGGTATATGTTCATATAAAATGAAGTGATATTAAATTCTGTTTAATGAAAATTCAAGTGGCACATATTGCAGACAACTAAATCAATCTCTACGTACCAAATCAAAAATTCGGTGCGTATCTGGCGATCTGGCGGATACATCGCCTCATGTCGATCAAAAATTGTCAAAACGAACACATTATACGATAGAAGCTGTTTTCCCGCGATTTCGCCTGCTTACAAACAAACAAACCTTTCCTTTTTATAATATAATCCATAATCTATAAGTATATATATATATATATATATATATATATATATATATATATATATATATATATATATATATATATATATATAGTTTTAATAAGACACAATGACCGAATGAATATATGTATGATTATTGGTATACAAATACGAAGTCGGTGCAAGGGTTTCTCGATACTTCTGCATTATAATACTTATTTTGTTGATGGCAGACTTAAAAGATTGTTATTTTTCGACATCCGTAAAATTATATTAAAAAATTGTTACTGGTTAAAAGAGTTGAAGAATATGATGTTTTGTGCCATTGACGTCATTTGATAATTATTATTCGATTTCTCGGTAATGTTTGCGGGGAAAAGCTTTTGCCGAGGTTTCTTTAGGAGATACATATTTTTAAAGATAGAATATCCTTGGTTGTCACTCATGAGAAGCGTCGCGTTGGTCGCAGAGTGTGAGGCGAGCTTACGCAAACTGGGGCGCAGTTTATAGGACAAATGTACTGGAAAACAGTTAGTTTACGTACCATTAAGATATTGTTCGGTCGTTAGAATATTACGCGTAGCACATCAAAACGAATTTATCTTCGGTAAGTTACGAAATCACGTACATTTATTGTATCTGTGTCTTGATGCTGTATCCTTTGCCCTAGTAGGGTAGGCAGAAAAAATCATAAGGCACAATCTTTCATGTCTTTCCTTTTATACATGCTGGGTTCTATTGTGTTTTGTGACTTTTTAAATTTAAATTAAATTTCTCACAATTTACTTCTGAAATGTACTTAAGAGAATATGAAAGAACACGACCAAGAGAAGCTTTGTCTCTAGCAGCGAGGAACTCGCTCAAATATAAAAATTTTAAACCTACAGAATTTACAAAGACCTTTTTATCTGCTTCCTTTTTTTTTCAAAAGTTAAGGCTGAGTTGTTTGGAGGAAATCAACAGACGCACAACCATGTGTGCAGTTTCCACTTGCGAAACCTAGAACTTGCACGTAGGGCTGAGTACATGTACTGTAAGTACATGCTTCAGTATCGTTGAGGTTTTAACAATAAACTATTGGGTTTCAGTTTATGAAAAGCGCGAATGGAACTATTGTATGTATTCAGAAGAATAAGGAGGACGTTTGAATTCGGGCTCGCGTTGTCCCTTTTGACATTTAACGTTTGGCAGAACTGAGCCATCAGTGAAAATTGGCTGGCTATTTCTCATACAGACAGTCAGCTGGTGTTTATAATAATTTTATAATTCACTGGAAAATGTATTAATCTACGGACGTTGCGTCAGGCGAATCGTAAAGTTTATGTATTTTAATTAATATAATTTATGATTTGACACAGCTGTATTACTTTATGATATGATGATGCAGTATTCGTATTAATGTTGTACGACAATTCTGCCATTATCATAAAGTTCTCTTTACGGAATTTCTCTTAAAATTTGTTTTTCATTGAATTGTGCATAAGATTTGTTGTTTTTATCGGACTTCAAAACAAAATTGTGCAAAGGTTTTTAATTCTTCTGTATTATCACTATTTTTATATGTGTATTCGGCCGTAACTTCGTAGTTTATGAACTTTTTTTTTAATAATATAGTATACATCCCATAAAATAATCGTGATCGATAGTTATTACTTCACGTTTCACAAAGCCAAGCTGTAAATTAGGAGTTGAAGGGAAGAATTGTTTCGTGATGCTAACATTTATTATGTATAACATATGTATAATGTATAACATATATATTATGTATAACGATAATACAAGACGAAATAAGCGTACCTAAAGGCATAACGTTTCACTTTTAACGGAATTCTGAAGTTATGCTCGATGCAAATCTGGGGGAAGATCGGTCAAGCGTCTCTCGGCAGTACGTGTAATGGACATTTTACACGAGGTCAATAACTGAGATAATCCATTGAGCCAGTTCAGTAAAATTAGAAACCGTTCTATTTCATTAGACTGGCTTAGGATTATCTTCATTACACGTGGCCAATATAGTCTAAGACGTCGTGACCACGTCGTCGACACCAAGTGTTCCAGCGTCTGACTGGGTACTGGATTTAGTACTTCAATATACTTAAAATCAAGCTTCCGAAAGCTTTTAAACATTTTTGTCACGAGCTTTTCATTTAATACTGGCCTGCACGCGTAGCATTGGGAATGGGAGACTCTTTTGTCTACACCCAAACGTGTGTCGATCTGTCATACTTTAACAATAACAAACATGTTAAGGTATAAATAATCAGTTGCACCATTTGACAATGACAGATATGTAAAAGTACCAGTTAAGCAAATAATCAGTGGCACCATTTGGCAATGGTTAGATGACATTATAACTTATAATTATTAACTTATGCCCAAGCTTCGCGCCGCCCAAAATTTAGCGTGACAAATGTTGTCAAAGACTTAATCCTTAACTTTGTCTGTTATTATGATGGAATCCGGCCTAAGCGTGCTATTGGACTGGCTCGGCTACTGACCTCGTGTAACTGGTCCATTAGTACGCGATGGATCATCCATCGAGTGTGCAAGGTTGAACATCATGTCATATGTGACGTCTTATATGACGTGACGCATCTTCCGACATATACTGGAATATGCAAATTACCGAAATTAGCAATTGAATTTCTCCGAAATAAACTCTGATGTTGAAGCGAATAAGCCGTTTGTGCGACATTTACAGAAGGACAGGTGGTTAACCGGCCCCGCGATGACATACGAAGCGACAATAACATTGTGTTATAAATTTGATTCCCAGTACATGTCGAATGTACACAGTAATGTAGCATGTAAGGTTACTGCAGAATGTTTTCGTCTTCGACTTTGAACTTTACTCTCACTCAATACTTTTATTTTTATTTAAGTTGAGAAACGGTACAGCCAGATAAAGTAAGACCACTTTGCCCCCGACTGGGAATCTATATATTGAAACTTATGTTTTAATATCGTCTTCATGTATTTTTAACCCTATTTATTACGTTGCGCGGCCGCGTTCAACTTTGACCTCGAGATATTGTGGAATACTGTCGCACCCAAACAATTATTCGAACAAATATGTCTAATCTGAAAACATAACTACACTAACTAGTTACTCTATGTCATGGCGCTTACAACAGCGCCGAAATATTACCTTATAAAGTACATGGTAACAATCCTGTAATTCACATTCATTCTAATAATATTTTATTTTATTTGTATCAACTTTAGGTTAATTTTGATATTTAAAGTTTATTTTTAATTGGTCGTAACCTGTCACTAGCCGCAGTTTGTACGTCAAGCAAAATCAATTCTAGGCACAACCAGATCATATAAATAAGATAATTGATCGTTATTCCCGGTACAATTTTTTTATGTCATCTATTCCAAAAAACGAAACTACGATGACGTTCGAATTTTAACATTTTCCAATCGTTTTTTAATGCGAAAATGTACAGAGTTCTTTTATATTTGTTACTATACTAGCTGTCTCGGTGTGTAAATATATTTAATAAATTAATGTATAAAACGTAATCAATAATTTGATGGAGTATCGTGTTAGTAATATACCTATATATTAGGAGTAGCCCTCCTTGGAACGTTATTGGAGCTGTCTGGCACACGAGCTCGTCGCTTACGGATGATGGCGTGGATACCGCCGTTCCCGCTTCAACGGACATGCTTGATGTACTGCAATATCGCGGCCGCCCAACACTCATCACGTGTCATTGTTGCATTGTATTACGTTACCGAGACTAATATTATATTACTGAGAACATATAAGGGTGTTTTCATGTTATATGGATATCGACACTGGAAAACAAACAGGTAGTAACCCGCAAAACCAAAATTGTTCTTCAGAGCAGAAAAGCTTTTATTTGTTTTGATAAATAATTCCTATAAACGTCATGGTAATAAATAAGGTGTTCCTTAGTCAATTTATACGGAAATAGGTTTTTTGTTTTTTTTTTTTTAAATATATATATATTTTCCACTTTAAATATTCATTTTGGTTTTGCAGGTTACTACGTGTTAGCGTCGTGTTAACGCCTATTAACTGTCATATTACGTATTAGCAGTAATCTTGCGTTAATGATACCTAGTGAATTTTTTAATTTTGACGTGCGAGATTTATCGGCAAAGCAGATCACTTGCACGACTGAAACACGTCGATCGTTTTTCAATTTAACTATATTTTTTGTTGGGGGTGGGGCGGCAGCGACCCCTCCTGCTCGAGCTTTACAACATTATTAAAGAAGTTACGATTCGTTGTTCTATTATTATTGATTTATCCATGACTCGCGTCTGATACACCTTTAACAATGACAACGTATCGTGTGAGACGATATATAAATAATCCTCTCGGAAATTTGTATTTTGTACATGAGCTTCTAAGAACAGCCAGCCAAGAAACACATGTAGACTGTGGCGTCTATGACTATTTAACTAACTCTACGAAGACGTGTGGGGCTAAATATAAACTAAATGTTGAATTATAATATTGCATAGGTTTTTTTTGAATTTGCAAAGTTTGAAATATCTCTAATCAATCTTGACATTATTATCACACCATCTTATGAAGCGTAGGTGGGCTAAAATACTTTTTAATGCCTAATCTAAACATACGATTTTAAATTTCTTTTTTTTATAAAAATATTAATATTCTTATTTTTATATGCAGATATAGATACGTTATAGTTCGGTTTATAATGTACCTACCTCTGCAGCGTTAGTTTAAATGAGTTAATTATAGTTATGGTCAACAATATATGAAGGTGTCGGAAAATTAAACAACTGCGTTACATTTTGAATTTATTTTTAATTTTTATTAATCTTGTACAAAGAGAATCACAACGTGTCAGTTTTAAACTGTAACGCTTATAATTAACTTCTTATAAAATTAAATCACAGAAGTTATCAGTTTCATAGAGTATCCTTATTCCTTATAGATTGCTGCGTTACCAAAATTTAATTTTATAACATAAACTTTTCTATTTATCTCAAATAAAAACTTAAAATTAATACCAACTTACAACATAATCTTTCAATTTTGATGAGTAATACGTACGTATGAAATTAAAGCACGTTAAATAATAAGAATCATAGATATATTGAAAATACTATAAAAAATCTGAGGGACACAAAAGTAACGCAGTAGTAAGCCCAGTAACACGGTAGTATTTTCTTACATACAATTCTTGTACATACAATATTTGTACTTTCTATAAAGATCTAGTATAACGATAAAAACATAACAAAATATAACTTCCTATGACTCGATATAAAATAAAGTATCTTCAATGAAATAAATTTAAAAACTCAAAAAATAAAAATCATAAAATCAACCTTAATAACTAATGGAACACTTTCAAATCAGTCCTACTTTTTAAAGACGTTAAATGGCTTATCATAATCAAAGTATATCCTTTTACCTTTTACGACAATTTTAGGATTAGGAACAATTTCTAAGATGTTATCGTAAGGTTCGTAAGAAATATCAGTATCTACTGCTTTGAACCTTTTACCAGTTTTATCTACTGTCTTATAAAACATAATTTTGACGTCTCCTTCTTCATCAACTTCACTTTTAGCAACACCTAGATAAGTGTAATGTTTGTCTTTAGCAGAAGACACTTTTACTAAGACATGGACACCGTCTGATATCTTTGTAGGATGAATATTTTCCTTTTCAATTAATTGCCTTTCTTTTATATTAGAAACTGATGGTTGGCTATAGCTGGCTAAGAACTCGTCATCAGAGCTGGAAGGTGTGGAATAAACCGTATTGTAAAATGTTCTTCTAGGTAATTATATATAAAATATCATCGAGAACTATTTCCTCATCCAATCCATCCAAGAGAATACCTTCTGTAAGTGTGTCAATAACGGGAGCAGGTACAGGGTGATAAGTTTTTGGGCTCATGCATGAGCAAAAACCTCTTTGGCAAAAGCAACAGAGATCTCTATATTGAAGTTCACCGGGAGTGTCAGTAAAAGCTTGATGTACTAGCATCGTACCTTGAAGTGGTACAAGGTTTTTAGGTAGAGCTTTTTCAATGTTTTGTATGTCACTGTCCGTCACTAAATACAAACGGACCTTGCTTAACTCCTTCAGTGTTTTGGTGAGCGATAACCCTGGTTTTGTAGAGAGCATCTAAAATATACTGCGCATTAGTATGTATCTTGCATAGGCAAATCTCTCTTCTAGAAACTGAAGGTGGCTTTATATAAAATGGCCTGTTTTTAATGAAATACGAAAAAGAACATCTCAATTATGGATTTTCTTTTTTAAAAGAATGAAATAGGTTTTTCATTGTGTCTAGTAAATATCGCTTCTGTATTTTAATTTTATTACAAGTGACAGTTTTCCGTTTTCCAGCCGTAGCTCTAGAAACATCGTCACGAACAAAAAAGCTTTTAATGCTGTTTACCAGATTTTTCTTTGAGGTATTCTGCTGTCGTTTCATCACTTTCATCATATCAATTCCCAACGTCTCGCGTACAATAGCAATTTTTATTTTAGAGTTAGATAAGCCTTCTCCTTGTAAATTTGTTTTAAAGATTGTTTCTCTTTGATTGATTTCAAACTTCTGTAATGGTCTTTGATGGCACTGGATAATGTTGAATACTTATTTTGGTTAAGCTTATTTACTTGTTCCGTGTGTTTGATTGACGTTATAGCTCTTTGGTATCTCTTTTTATATTTACTACTCTTTCTTTACAACTTTTCTTTTTCTTCCTGCAATTTCAAATTATTTCTGTACATTGCAGATCTATCTCTTCGAATTTGTTTTCGGCCTCTAGGCCTCGGTAAAACTGGAGTTCCTGACCGCTGGCTCGACGTCGGTGTAATGTCCCTAATTTGTAGAGCAGTTTTTTGTCGTTCTCGACGTTTCTTATTTGCAGTTTTCCATTTACGCTTAGCACTCCTATGTTCTCGCTCTGTCATATCTTTGACAAGTTTTTTATTTGCATGGTACCTTTCTTGGTGTTTTTTCTTAGCTTCAACATTTCTCACCGGGTCTAGTTTTAATTTAAGCCTATAGCGACGTTGTTTTTCTGCGTTTGTTAACGCCATTTAGCGCAGAATCTTTTCTCTAAGATAAAAAAAGAAACAATATATGAAATTTAAGGCTTAAATAACGTTTCACCAACATTGACAAATGTATTATTTATTTTTATATGTAGTTAGTCATGTCTTTGTACTGTCAGTGTTAGAATATCTGCACTTTGGTATTTCATTTAGTGATTATTTACAACATAGTCAAATATTCACAACTTTGTTACCAATGCAACAACTGCGTTACATTTTCAAGTAACGCAGTGTAGCAGTATCGCAGTTGTAAATATTTGACTATGTTGTATATAATCACTAAATGAAATAACAAAGTGCAAATATTCTAACACTGACAGATCCAATACATGACAAACTACATATAAAACAAATATTATGTAAATATTGTCAATACGTACCTTTCGACAGTGGTAACTCAGCGGTCACGCAATAAATACACGCACCTACCCCGACGACTCCGACGCGACTGATCTGACGAGCATCCTCTTCCCCCGCGGTTGCTATCGTTCGTTATACGAGTTACAATATGTAAAGCCGAATAAGGTGCAAAAAAGGGTAATACACTCACTTAAAGGTTTATTTTCATATAGCAACGCAAGGTAGTTATGATTTTAGTATTTGTTAGGGACACAGTCAAAATAATTTTTTACTCCAATAATTTTTTGATGTAAAAAATATTTATTGGCATTATAAATAAGGTTTAGGGCTTAAATTTTTAAAGCGGAATTCATTATGAATCGCCACCTAGGAAATATTGTGGAAAAAATCCAGAGAAGCTTGAGACATGTGCTCAAGGACAACTGTATTTTGTATGAAGAACAAATGCGTTACTAAGAATGCCAAAATAGTTACTATATTTTTTGTTATATTGATGTATTTTTACTGATCAAATCTTGTGTTCCGTATTAAACAATAATGTAATATTTTGAAATTAGCATACTTATTTTACACTTTTGTAGTGTTTTACCGTAAAATTCAACATTAGTTCAAAGAGACAGGTTTTTAGGCATAAAAAAGTATTTTGGCCCAGGTATGTGTATGACTCGTCGGGCGGAGGTCTTCTATAGGTTTATTAGATAATTAAATGATAGGCGCCCGATTTCAATAGCATTTTCTTGAATAAGTCGCTTTTGACACTTTCATTTATATTTTTTTTAAGTGTGAAGTTGGTTCTATTTTCTTTAGTTTTTATTTCGTGCTTTTATAGTGATATTGATATTTTTTGTACAATAGGTAACACTAAAAATTTTAAATACCACATTTTAGTCAGCGGGTTCGCCCACGTGGTCCCTAGGGAACTGCTCATTTGGATGTCCATTCATATTATGACATGATGATACGGATATAATTACAATGACAAATTGAATAGTAAACAATCGTTACTATGGTAACGTTTTCATTGCCTATACAAACTTCCACTCCTATTGTTATCCCTTTATTTGCTGTTATTCGGGATAAAATATAATAACGAATTCCTAAAATTGGTTTAGTACTTTCGGAGCCTATTCGTTGTAAACAATCAAACAATCAATCTTTCTTCTTTATAATATTAGAATAAATAGAGATCTGTATAAATAAAAATATTCAACATAGTGAAAGTCTTAGAAAAGAGGATTTAGTTTATTTGCTCGCCATATTTTTTTCCAAAAATTCTATACTCATATTATAAAGTGATTTGATTGCTTGTTTGTTTGTGTTGGATAGGCTCCGAAACTATTGGACCGATTTATGTTTCACCTATGGGAAGCTATATAATATACAAAATATACTTATTCCTTGAACATAGAAAATTCTCCTTTCGGAATGAATTTAAAATACGCAATCTTTTGTTTTTTAGCTGAGGTACATGATATTCAATACATATCATTTGAATCATTTATTTAATAAATATTTGGAAACTTCAGTTACTAAGCGAAATTATGTCATATACAAGAAAAAGTCTTTTAAACTTGAACCCAAGTTAGTATATACGTATGATAATCTATTACCACCTGGTACGTGCGCCGATATAACCTGTCTATAATTAGGTATAACGACCCACTGACTCGACATACTTCTGTAAATAGTGCGTCCGCGCACAGTTTTATTGGCAGCTGTAGATTTACTAATAATCGCCGAACTAATAGCATCTATAGATAGTCAAATTCTCAACATTAAACATATTGTTATATGGTACCACACACTTAATTTGTTGCTTAGTAATAAGAAAAACGATTTTATAAATATTGTGGGTAGATTTTGGATAATGCAAAGTTCTTCTTTACTGACTGAAGTGAGTATGATTGGCCAGAGTGCCGTGCGTCAATACAACTATCACGTAGTCTACGACGTAAGCGGTATAACGTACGATTTATTATTATATATACCTACACAACCCTTTACTGGCATACTCGGACACTTGAACGATAAATGGAAAATATTTGTTCGACAGCATTATTGAATAATATGTAGAGTAAATGGGATAGTCTCGGTAGTGTAACATAAGTCACAAAATTGCACAAAAGTTAAAATTTATATCACAATAACATCACGATACGAATTTTGAGTTTTAAAATCGCATGATTATCTTAAAATTAAAAGTTGTGATATTTTGTCTGTGTGTCACGTGACTTGAAACATTATGTGACCGTGGTGACAACTGTCATATCAGTCAAATATTATTATAAATCGAATTTGTAGATGGCACTGTTCTTAGCTAATACGAGGGTCAAACTGAAAGTTCTTAGAACTGGCCACTTATAAACAATATAATAAAAAAATAATTCTAAAATTTGAAAATATAACTCTTTGCCAATATTACTGAGTATATATTTCATTCATTTGTCATTTGTTTTACGATTTGGCGGCAAATTGAAAATTGTCTGTGTCACGTCATCATGAATTTAACACGAGAAAATTTTCGTGCAATGATTTTTTATGACTTTCGATGTCATTTAAGTCAACAAGAAAGTTATGATAGACTACGATTGGCCTTTCACGATGAAGCCCCATCTCGTGCGACTGTTTACAACTGGTTTAATGAGTTTAAACGTGGTCGCACTAATCTCACTGATGATTTACGTGAGGGACGGCCTTCTACGGCGACGACTGAAGATAACATCTGTGTTGTGCGGCGTATGATAGAGACTGACAAAAGAGTGACCTATCAACAGATTCGGACAAGCTTAGGCATCGGTATGAGTCAAGTGCACAAAATCCTCCACGAACATTAAGCGGTCAGGAAGCTTTGCGCCCGGTGGATACCTCATAATTTGACTGAGGCTCAAAAACTCCATCGTGTGGATTGGTGTCGTAAAATGATTGAAAGATTTAACGGAGGTGACTCAAATGCTGTGTTCGACATACTAACAGGTGACGAAAGCTGGATTTACTGTTATGATCCTAAAACCAAAAGACAATCTGCTCAGTGGGTGTTTCCTTTCGAGGAGTTGCCAACTAAAGTGAAGAGAGATCGAAGTGCGGGAAAAAAAATGGTGGCCTCGTTCTTTGGAAGGATAGGTCATTTTGCAACAATTGTGTTAGAGGATCAAAAAACAGTTTCTGCAGAATGGTACACTACCAATTGTTTGCCACTTGTCTTGGAAAAAGTTCGAGAGAAACGACCTCGCAGTAGGATCCTCCTTCACCACGACAACGCCTCGTCGCACACCGCCAAGCGAACGATCGACTATTTGGCGACATCAAACGTTGAATTACTGGGTCACCCGCCGTATAGCCCCGACCTCGCGCCTTGTGATTTTTATTTATTTCCAAAAATTAAAGAAAAACTTAAAGGAAAGCGGTTTATGAATGCTGAAGAAGCGGTGGCTGCGTATCGCGATGCCATTGAAGAGACCCCTAAGGACGAGTGGGCAAAGTGCTTTTCCCAGTGGTTCCATCGCATGCAGCGGTGTATTAACGTGAATGGACAATATTTTGAAAAGATATAATAAAACTAATAACTGGCTAATGTAATCAGTTTTTGATTTTCTAAGAACTTTCAGTTTGACCCTCGTATATGTTTTTATTTCACAATCGATCGTTAGATGGCATTGTTCATGTTTTATTGACATCTACTTTATGCATCTGTTTTGTGCATAGAGTTAAGGTTTTGTGTACCATGTCATAATGAAATCATGAATATGATGGAAAGCGTTTTCGCGGGTATAAAAAAATATATTGATTTAATTTTAAGGCAATAAAACGTGTTTATTTTTCGGAAATATTTATTTTATGGCTTTTTAAAATGAAAATAAACGTTTACCCTCTTGTATCGTCAGCTATTATCTGAAAATCATTATTTAAAATATCTTCATTTTGCTAAATATCTGAATAGCAAAGGAACAAATTTATCAGAGGATTTAACTGGAATCTGGAAGACTACTTTTATATTATATATTTTATTTTTTCGGTGTGATCTGGTACGAATATGTGAACATAATTTGCAAAATTAGTGTCATGAAAGAGAAGATATGCGAGTACAAATCAGTGATATAAAATCTGTGCATGGGTCGTAAACAAGAAAAGTGTTTGTCAATTAAATACGACAACTAGTTCACCTAGTTCTTGTAAATTGCTCTATTTTCCTATATCTTTCAATTGACTGCAAAATATGCAGGAAGAAACATATATTACCTAAGAGTAGGATGTATGAGTAAATCTCTTTGCCTTTAATTGAATGAAAATTGATTAATCTATTGTATCATATTTTGTGTCTAGGATAGACCCCGCGTCTACGGTAACTTTCGTGCTACGAACCGTAGTCGTAGGTAGCATTATGTTCGCAGTCTACGAATACTTCGATGATTTCAAACTTGTCTGATCAACAATAACGAGGCGAACTGTATAATACGAGTCGGCTGTATGTAGGGTTTATTAACTCGCAGCTTTGATTCCCGCTTGGAGAGTCGCCAAAGCTTTTTATTTATTTATTGACTGTATGTCTGCATTGATCATTGTAATGTTATGATTAACATGTTGGAAAATGGATAAGTTTGTTTGGAAGATAATATTTCTAATTTTAGAGTACAGTATCATAAAAAGTAAGGCACTCTCACAAGATCACTTGGTTGTCTGGCAGTACGTCTGGCACACCCGATTGTCCACTAGATTATGGAGTGATTGTTTGATATTTGGTGCACATGTGTAAAGTCGATGACTCGTAGACGCCTCGTAGATGGAGGATTCTCTATGGCGTTGGGTTTTGAAAAATAAAATGATTGTTAAATTATTTTATGTGACTAATCAAATTAAGGTTACTGTTAGGATAGCAATTTTCGAAATATATAGATTTTTTAACTTATTAAAGAAAATTATCCATTCCTCTGTTGTCTACAAAAATTAGGCCTAATATTGAAGCAAAAAAAAAAAAAATTGAAAAAGAGCTGTATAAAAGATTAATATACATGAAAGAAAATCTTATAAAGCCTTGATTTTTAATTCCATCTTCGTACCAAACCCTCTACTTGGGGTACGACTCGTTCTTTGCCGAGTTTTTAATATGAAGATTATAAAATAAAGAGTTAAAGTTAGTTACTTTGTTTATTAGTGGATATTCTTAGGAAATAATTTTCACCTGCGGGAAGCTACATCAAACTGACAAAGGGTGACAAAAGTTATAAAAGGTAGTGGTATATATATAGATAATTAGTGTCGAACTAAACTGTTAATGAAGTAGATCTTTTGATATTTGATAGGATAATTGTTGCCGGGGCGGTTGAACTCTGCATCACAGCAGACAGCCGCAGATAGTTGTTATAAATAGTGGTCAAGTGTTGCTAAACGGTTGGCGCTCGGACCGGGACCGTGCACTTTGTCTGCCGGCATCAGATCTGCATTTAGATTGGGCGCGTGGGCGTATCGAAACCACCGCCTGCGATTGGGACTTCCTAGAGGCTTTTAAAGTGATAAAATAAAAAAACTATAAATTATTTATTCAAATAAACTTATTGCAAGCATTTTTGAATCGTCAAACTTTTTTTTTTCCCTACCACTCTGGACGTCTTTTATCAGACAAGAAGAATAAGCGAAAGAAACTTACCAGCCTTACAAGCCAAGAAACTTATTTTGAAGGGCCAGCTCTTTATCATCTCTTTATTTCGATATAATTATTAATACTCACAGCGTATACAAGACATTCTGTTGATACTTCGTGGTTCACAACTGCATTGCCGATCGAGGCGAGGTTAAAAATTGGCGAAGGTCGACCGTGGTTCCGTTGGAGGCGGGTATTTTTAGATGGCCACAGCTTTAGCTACCGGCCACAAGGTATAAGGATCGATGCTAACGTGAAAACATATTAATGTTGTTATGAATTAATAAGTGGATAGAAATTTATTACGCAACATAAAGTTGATCGTTCCGTGTAACTAGCCGAAGACCTGCGAAATTATATGACCCAAATATTATTAAAATTAAATAACTTCTTATTCCGTGTGCAGTGATTAGTGTGTTTGGTTTGTAATGCGGAACCTAGGTAATTTTCATATATGGACATGTAGGATCGGCGACCAAAAATTCATTATCTCAAGCTGAATTAGCATTTGCTCCGCATGGTGGCTTCTGACCCATTCTCACTATTCAATTCGATACCATCCACAGTCAAGGTTTGTGCCTCAGTAGTGGAGAACTATTAGGCTAGTGATGCCATTCTGTGACAGTTATATGAAGTCCAATCGGATTGAGTTCTGTGGTAGGCCCGGTAGTTGTTTCTTCATGAATAAAATACTTGTTCATGGCTGGCAGAAGCGGATTGTATTCTAGTAAAACTATGAATGACGGTGTCAAGCAGGGTTCGTAATTATCGATATAATATTATTTCTATATAATTATCATAATAAGTATCTGATTTTTATCAGATATGTATCATGATAATTATATATAGCTGTTAATTATCCGTAGTTTTTTCAAAGAAATGGGTGATTTGAAATGGTTGTAAAATAGAATGACATATATAAATTCATAATGTTATGAAATTTGATATATTTTTGTGATGAATGTGAGAGAAGTGTTGCGTTTTTTGTAGTTTTTTTATTTGCAGTCTGTAATTTGCAGCGGGTTGGATGAAGTGCATATTAAAGGTTATTATTGTTATAATCCTTCCCTCTTAAGCATAAAATTAATTAGGTGATTAATGAAATAAAACTATCCGAAAATCTGCTAGGCTTGTTTTGCTTTTAGTATAATTCATGAGATGACATGAAAGGCACGTGCTGAAATAACCATAGCAATAAAACTACTGTTTTTTACAGAACTTATGTAGCAGATACTCTTTAATTTGCTAATTTAGTCAATCGGTTTTAGTTTCAACAAAGAATACAATTTAGTATTATAGGATTAAAATTGGATTATTTTGCGATCTGTGATATCTGATCCATAAAGTGCATCGTATCTTGTTCCGTGCATGTTTCCATATCAAGAATTTAACATTTTCAAATTTTTAGTTTATCGGCAACATCGGCATCATAAAGTTCGGTGTTCGTGTCATCGGATGATGACTTTCTTAAATCATTAGATTTGATCCAGCAGTGTTAGTTTTTCATGATCCCGAATTACGTTATGGCAAGTTTATCGTTGCCAAAAGTTTATCTGACGCGCGTCGAGATTGATATCGCCGTCCGGCCGGCCATTGCCTTGGCAGTGACAGAGAGAGTAGATCGTAAACGTCACATCAATTTAGATTTTTTTCTTCTTTCGCTTGCAACTTGGTAAAAATAAAGGAAACATCGTGTTAGCTCTAAAGCTCGGTCAATGCTTTGGATTTTTGCGTTTCCTGTTTTAAAAGATAAAGAGACTTCTTGAATTTTCCATGTAGGCGGAGAGTTGTGTTGTTTGGCCTGAATCTTTGTCCATTATTTGTAATCTGATTCGAGTAGTTGTTTTTTTATAATCAATATCTACCTACTCTATTTTTATTTGACACTTTATATACCTACTCTATTTTTTATTTTTTATTTGACACAAAATAATAATATGATAGATGTTGTACAGTAGGCGGTTTTATTGCTAAACAGCGATCTCTTCCAGGTAACCTATTTACAATAATAGATCTTACAAATCATGTTTTTTTTTTATGAAACTAGCGTTTTATTTTTATAACCAATTGAGACGTTTAATTTATTTGCTGCTCTGCGGTAACGATTTCAATGATGTTGGTTCAAAACAAATTTCAAGAGTTACAACTAATTTACTGTGGCGTGAATCTGTACTCGTCCTGGTGACTTTAACAGCACTTCCTTATTTTGAAGGGTCTTTCTGGGTTCAGTAGCACTCTAAAAATTGGTGCCTAATGATTCAATCGTTGTTGAATTTAGTTTTATAGTACGCTACGCTAATTGAAAATTGGATTATTTTGCGAGTTCTCTAGGATAAATACTTTGGAAATCACACATAATTTTGGATTAAACATTAAAGTTTCTGATCAGTCGGTAATGTGTGTGTTAGCAAAATTAAAATGCTTAAAAAATCCACTTTATTCCTGGCACTCTGAGACGAGGTTCGAACCCATGACCTTTTGTAATTCGGGCGACTGCTCTGACCACTTAACTACCCAGGATCTAACAGGACTGATGAATTTTTCAAATACTTGTTACTTTTTCGCTACTAAAGAGCGTATTTTCATCAATGTCAAGTAAAAATATTTTTAAATATAGCATTCTGAATGCAAAATTGATTAAAAATAATAATGATATTGATCTCTTTGATAAAAAAGATAATGATCAAATCGTATACGTAAAATTGTAATTTGATAATAGACTGATATAATGTATAAATCTTTAATTTGATATTATAAATTTCTTACTAAATACTGTTAAAAAAAATACTCTTACACTGTGGCAACTTGTAATAATTTTTAGACGAAATCTTATGGAACCAGAAAGTCCTGTACATTATCCTGTTCGTTCAAGCAGTACATTGACAATAAACATTTTTATTACGCAAAACTGCTTAACGGCTTATTGGCATACAGTTCTAACACTTAATATATCTATTGCCATTGATTTGTGAGGAAAACATTGCAGTAATAATATTAGACCTCAGGTAGATTATAATGTCAACATGCAAGTAGTTAAGACGCGATTATTACTTGCGTAATTAGCAGAAAGAGCAATAGCTCACAGAAATGCCATCACTCATTTTATGAAAATCTTTCTCTGCAATTTTGGGTTTGTTGTTGCTGTTGCGTGTTATTTCATACATTACAATGAAACTGATATATATTTCTTTATTTCGCGACACAACAGAACACAATACAAAATGTGTTTTGGCTTTAGCCTAAATATTTTGTTGATACAAATAAAACATGGAAAATCACACCAAAATAAGTCATACTTATGTTATTGACATGGAAAATTGACACCAACATAAGTCCTACTTATCTTTGTAGCTCTGTCTGAAAATAAACTGTTAGGCAGCTTTGGGAAATAAAAATGTTTTTGTCAATGTACTGCTTTAATGAATAGACTATAATTATATATTATTATTTTGTCGTCTAGTAACAAGAAGTCAAGAACTGTGTCATAAAGGGTTGTAGTTGAAGCGCTATTGACTTACCATAATTACGCTAACATAAACATAATTGCCGGATAGGACTTCCTGGTCCCATAAGATTTCGTCTAAAAATTATTAGAAGTCGCTTGTGAATTCAGCCACAATCGTTGCTACTATTTATTATAAAAAAACTCATACTATAGTTTTATGCGAATAGCTAAGTGTCAAGGTTTTAATCGAGGTCGAAGGTTGGCATGCCTTCTAAAACACAATCGGATGGTCATAAAATTATTAGACTCAAATCGATAACAACGGAAATCGATACTTAACAGTCGTGTGTTATAACAAAATTAAAGGTATTTTGCCATAGAACCCAAATCCGTACTGAATTCATAGCAAGTTACGTTAAAAAAACGTGCGTGCTCACTCGAACAAGTAAAATTAATCGAATTTTATGCTAATTTTAGCCTTAACCCGTTATAATTGGTGAGTTGTTTATTTACGTTTCTATATGGTAATTTGTTGGTATTACAAAGTTTTTATTCGGCATCAGTTAAAAATTGAGTATTTGCTTCAATTGCTTGCGCGAGGTTATAGTTTTCTAGGGTTGTGGCGGAAAAGGTTCCAGAAGTACTTTTCATATTCCATTTTTAAATACCAACTAACGAAAAAACATACATCAAAGCAGTTATCTTGATAATTATAGACAATAAAAAAATTAATTCTAATAATTTATATAATTATAAACGTTGATGTGTGTAAATTGCCGGTTGATTAACATATTAATTTTTAGATTTATATTGCGATATTTGGTGTTGTAACATTGATGGATTGGGTGGATTATATAGGTAAAAATGAAAATGAAAATATTTATTGCGACATTACCTGACAACATATTAATGAATTTTAAAGTTAACATTTATATTGTAATCTTTTTATTAATTATTTTATATAAGTTACAGTAATAAACGTAATATAGTTTGTATCTGTATTTTAAATCAATTGGTGTTCGTTTGTCTAGCTAAAGTTCGAGAACGGCTGGATTGATTTAGCTGATTTTGATTTTGAAATGTTTGTCGTAGTCCAGGGAAGTTTTAAATGTTGAAAGGTAATGCGAAGTACACCGAGTCATATAGTTGTTAATAAATATCAATTTTCACGTTCACGTTTAGATAGATAGTTGAGTATATTGGATCCTAGGCCATCCCCCCTAAAGAGAGGGTGCACGGAGAGCGTTTAGTGGGTATGCCATTCGCATTTTGACTAACCTTCGTGTAGATCCGTGCGTATGCAGGATCCCACATACCCCTGCCATATGTTAAGCGGCAGTGACTGCATAAAGCATTGAGTAGGTGATATTTGTGCGAGTGATTATTTACTAATAATGTAATAAAGGCTAAAAGCCGTGTTTGGATTGATCTTATCGCTTGTGAACGCTAAAGGAGACTTCTTTATATTCTACCGTACTACTCATAGAAACATCGTTCATGAAATGTTCTTTAGGATTTTCGTAGGTAGCATGGCGGAGACTATTATAAAGCTAGTTTCTACGTTTCCCACATTCGTACCCCAGGCTCGTTTTGTCAATTTATATCATGTTAGAACTGCCAGGGTCGTTATGCTAATACGTATTGGGCTACTAACTCGATTACTATTAAGCTGGAAAGTACCAGGTTTGAGTGGCAGGTTAAAAGTCGCAATGATCGATGAAGGTCAAGGTCGCCGTGACCACGAGCTCTTAATTTCATTGGTGATACTAACATTTGTCTTTGTTCCACCTTAGTAAATAAAATTAATATGATGAAGAGATGCCGATGATGATGCCACTATTCCCAAATAATGGGAAGAATTTGTTAAATTACCGAGCAATAATAATTTTACATTTGATTAAACTCAAGACATGTATTCATCATCATTCATTTCAAGACTCTTGTGACTTTTTTAACATTTTCCACCGTTTGAAGAATTAGACAATATAAAAATGGCCACTGTAAATCACATATTAACCTTGTTTTAAGTATGAAAATGCCACTGTAATTAGTGATGATAATATTATGTAATGGTTATGTTCTTGTGTTGCCAACCGGTCTCAACAGATTACCGGGTTATTTTTTAGGTTTTAAAATAGGTTATGTCAGCTTGCATTGGGGATTTGGGGCCGGTCGATCTCGGTTATTCGCGTGACTTAGGGTTGACTCTTAGATAGGAGAATAGAAATAGCTTTGAAACAATAACTTCCTGATATTTGCTATAGCATGTAATATCAATAAAGAAAGGGGAATTCTTGAAATCATAAATGTAGTTTTCTTAATATACAAAAATATGAAATCCACGTAGAAACATGGAGTGCTTGATTTCTTAGAAGAAAACCCAAGGGGGATTTTCTAAGGCATCCTCTTTTGGGATGGTATCCTTTTAGAACTTTAATTAAATAAGAGTCTGGATTAGTAATCAGTAGATTAATAGCATCTCCATACCTAGCTATTCTATGCACGCACTTTGAACCTCTAATTAAAAGCGTCTAGCTTACCTCTAAAATTAACGAGCTCATTAATAGATAATGTTTTAATACTTATTTTTTTTTCTACAAAAACTTCTTTATACCGCCATCTCTGTGTTCCCCATTTAGATTCCTGGTCAGGTCAATGGCGTAAATGAACTTTTGTACGTCTCGGGTTTGGGTAGTGTTACTTTCGTTACTTTTGATTTTCTTAGAACAAGTGATTTGCAACCTAATTTTTGATCTGAACAAAGAAATGGAAACGTTGTCTGAAATATTCAATCACTAAATTTTAGAAATTGTAAGTTAAAGATTAAAAAGAATCTTTGCAAACGATGTCGTATAAGGACACAAAGAAACTTTTAATTGTGTTAAAGTAAATTTTACATTCCTGTTATTATTGATTTGTTTTATTTTTAATATTCAAGATAGAATGTTTGCTGATTAAGTAGTGATTATATAATTAAACTATATTAGGTCTACTTGTCTGACACACAGGTCGACCTAGTTCAGACAAACTAAAAATGTTTACACACAGACCATGTTACTAATGTTGATGTATGCAAAAATAAATAATAATAGTAAAATACATCTAAACAATTAATATAAGCTATATTATATGCTAACATTAACTTAATAATAATAATAATTTATTTATTTCTGCATAAATATGGAAAGTACAAGATGTTACAATTTATTTTCTAGTTAACAGACATATTTACCAGAAACTGGCTCATGATATTAATCAAACGTCAATTAAATCCATTCAATTTCATCAACATAAAAGTAAGATTTAAAAAATGTCATATATAAAACACAATAATAATAGTATTATTATTTCATAATTTTGAGATAAATACAATGTAATACTAACCAAATGTAATTTATGAATAAATATTATTATTTTTAATATGTATTTATTTTCTAAATACAATGCAAACTATATAGATATTGTATGTTGTGGTTTGTATATGTATATTATTGGTTTTGTATTGTTATACTATGAACATGTTTTAATTTTGTTACTTTCATTATAATCTAGTATAGTACTATTTATTTATTCTCTGTCTATCGAAAAAAACCAACCGGTATCTAGCCAACCCTAGTGCGACCGCGTTACTTTGATTGTTCCTTGCTAAACTGCATATATGTATCTCGATTACTCTAAATATAAATGACGTGTACCATCACCCAGTTACTCATATAAACTTTATGTTTATAGTACGTGCCGTTACTAAAAAATATTTTAAACTAATTTAAGAAAGTCCAGTAAGTAAAATCTCATCAAATTTTGATGATATGGTATAGAGATTTTTTTTTAATGAGACTTTCTTAAATCGATTTTTTTTGCATAATCTGTGCCTTATATAACATAGTCTTAAACTCTCTTCTCTTCACGCTTCGTCGTTAAATCAGAGATTTTATTTTTAAATGAATAAAATAAGCGATACTCGTTTATAAGTTAAACAAAGGGAAATGTATTAAAATTTGGATTTTGTAATCTCTAACGATTAAATGTTTGTGAAAATAGAAAACGCAAAAATCCTCTAGTATTTCGTAATAAATCGTTTTTTAGCCATTTCATTGGAGTAATAGACGCTCGTCCATTTACGAAAGTCGTTTAAATGAATCATCGTGATGTATAAAAATACGGTACAAATATTAAAAAGCAAATGGCAAAACTGAATGTTCAGTATGATGATTAATTGTTCGTGTTGTTTTCACGCGTCCATCCTCGTCCTTGTAATAAATTGTATGCTCGTATACCTTCGGTGCCTATTCAAGTTATCTGTCGGCTTAAATCTTGAAGAGTTTACGAGTATCCATCCCCTTCCTGGTGTCATTAATCAAAACACTGGTATAAGCTGCCGGTGACATATTGTTTGCTGACAAACTGTGAGGTCACATACAGTTTCGAGGGTTGTACATAAATATTATTAACGCACCACAAAATTGAAATTTATGGTTTTATGTTTGTTTACCTATTTCTTCGCAAATTGTAGGGTGATTTTCAAATATGTATTGTCTTTTTATTGGATAGACAGTTTGTTGGTTTTATGGTCGCGGTGGTACGCAGAATTAAGTTAATATCTATTTTGTATATATTGCACAATAATAAAAATAAAATGACTTCAAAAACGATTAATTTCTTTTCAAAATATTTTATACCTTGAAATTTTACCATAAAAATATTTGTTATCGTCGTTACTCACTCAGATTTACAAACTACTATTTGTTAAACCGGATTTTAGATGTTTAGTTGCGGCTGCTTTTTTATATCACTGGCTTCAGAGTGTATTTAATAAGCCATGTTTGTTGATGTTATGCATTAAATATTCAAAACTATACAACGAAAGATCACACATAGTTAATTGTTTCAATATCAGCATGGATAATAATTTCCCTTCGCTTAAAAATTACTAATTTAAATTACTAAGTCTCAACGGTCAGGGTCACATCATTTAATATACCTATAATATATGAACAAATTTATATTTGTAAACGTAACTTGTCTAATAATACAACAAAGGATCATAGCCAGATGATATCTCATTTGTCAGTAACAAAACAAGTTGGAAACTCTCCTCAACTTCCCCGAGTGTTGAGCCGACTCCAACATCTGCAAAGCAAGTTTTAGAACTCCGCCCACCTGCCAAACTGACGTTCGACAAAGTTATCCTGGATTCTGTACCATTACGTCCAAAAAATCCAGCTAGTCTAATATTGTCGCACGAATATAATAAGCAAACCTACTAGGTTAACCTTTGCTAAGTGTCTGTTTAATATTATGAATTTTGACTGACACTAAGTGCAGTCTCAGTGTAAATTTACTCTATCGCGAAACCTTGTTTATAAATAACGCTGTTAAGGTAAAATGAGGTTCTATAAAAAAACACCAAACTATGCTAACACATTTTTACATTAACACATTTTTTCGGCGGGTAGGTGTAAAGTTAATATACATTTATTGAAC
Organism: Diatraea saccharalis; assembly: GCA_918026875.4. Taxonomy (NCBI): domain Eukaryota; kingdom Metazoa; phylum Arthropoda; class Insecta; order Lepidoptera; family Crambidae; genus Diatraea; species Diatraea saccharalis. The sequence goes on from OU893337.1 coordinate 15,524,756, forward strand.
ACTGAATTTTATTTACAAGAAAAATATTTAAAGCCTTAATACAGAGTTAATTTTTATGGAAAATTAACAAGTAATGCACGGTACCTGCCGGTGAGTGTTATCCACACTTTATCTCCACTACATCACCACAAAATTTGGAGTTAGTTGCATTGCACTTTGCACAAAAACATGGACGCCATACAAGACTCAATATGTAAACTCCAACACTTGTTCACTCAACGTATGGATGCATATCAGGATGAACTTCAAGCTGCAACACCTTCACCTAATATTAACAACCTGAGAGATGAATTTATTGCATTTAGATCATTTATTATGAATGCAATCCAAAGCCTGCAGCAACAAGTCAGTCTGATTACGCACCAGATCGATAATATTGAGATGCGAAGCCGGCGGAAGATATTGTTATGTCATGGTGTGCCTGAGCAGACAAGTGAAGATACCACATCTGTGCTAACTAAAGTCCTCACTGATAAGATGAAGGTTTCGGGTGTCTCCCCTAGGTGTGTAATACGTTCTCATCGAATGGGGCGCACGGTTGTTGGTGACAAACCGAGGCCTATCTTGTTTGAATTGGGTGATCTGGATATGCGTAACAAGATCTGGTACTCCAAAACTTCATTGAAGGACACGGGCATAACTGTCTCAGAGTTTTTAACTAAACAGAGACATGAAGCTTTCATGGCAGCTCGTATTAAGTTCGGAGTAAACAAATGCTTCACTCAAAACGGTATCATTGTAGTGATAGGCTCTGATGGCAAACGATCGCGTATAACTTCCATCACCGAGCTAGAAAAGATCCCTGTTCCGGTTATTCAGAAGCCGGTTTCTACTAAGGAGCCTCTGGTGTTAACGAGAGGGAAGAGGGCTGCTGTCACAGGCAAGAAATAACTCCGAGCGGCGATGTCCATTTTTCTGCAGGTGCTTCTGTTATTTGTTTATTTTTCTTAGACTATTTGTAACTTATGTCCACTGTCTGTCGTGGCATGTATGTTTGCTCACCCACCAAAGTACCTTCAGTTAAGTTTGTTTATTTTTACTTTTCTCATACAAAATTTGGTATTGTAATTTTTGTGACTTAAATGAATGACACTGACATTGACAAGTGACATCTGTAAGGTGCTTGTGTTCCGTTCTACGCTTTAATGATTCGATATTCGTTTTTTTTTTTTAATTTTTTAATTTTTTTTTTCTTTTCGTTTTAGTTAAAGGGACATTATGTAATGTTGTTTTTAAGATGCTTGAATGGAACATAGGCATTTTCTATCAGAAAACTAGAATAGTGACAGATGTTAAATTTTTGGTAGTAGTGATTTTTATTTTTCTTTTCATAAATATTCCGATTTGCACTTCAACCGGCAGGTGGAGATCTTCATTAAGGTTAATTTTTATAGCAATTTATTGCAGGTATCTATTTGTTTGTTTATTTAATTATTTATGTAGTATATTATGTCTGTCTTTAGCAGTGACGATGATTCTTATATGTCATTGTCATCCTTAGGCCATAGCAGTGATAATAGTTTTGCAAGTATTCCATCACTTTTTGATACTCTTGAAACTCAGTTTACTGATGTACCAAAAAATTTTAACATAATTCATATTAATGCCCAGAGTATTCCAGCTCATTACCCTGACATGCTGGCGTCACTTGACCACAAAAACTTACATGCTATTTTAATTTCAGAGTCCTGGTTGAAGCCATGTTTACCTTCTTCTGCTTATGCACTACCTGGTTACCGTCTAATTCGAAATGATCGCATTGGCTCAGTAGGTGGTGGGGTTGCAATTTACTTACGTGAACACATTCCTTTCTCTATTATTAATACCTCTGTTCAGCCGCCCCCACCCAATGCCGGGGAGCACCTATTGGTTGAAATCTTACTCTCTCAGATAAAGGTTCTACTCGGTGTTTACTATTCTCCTTCTCTAAATATAAACTACTTTGCTTCTTTCGAAAATCTCTTAGATACTTTTGTTCCGTCCTATAACCATTCAATTATTATGGGAGACTTTAATACTTGCCTCCTCAAAAATGACCGTCGAGCTTCATTGTTGCAATCCATAGTCAACTCTAATAACATGCATATTTTGCCACTTAACGCAACCCATCATTTTCCAAATTGTTCCCCTTCTCTTCTGGATTTAATAATTCTTTCTTCTACTCAGCATGTTGCTAAGCACGGTCAGTGTTCGGCTAATGCCTTTTCATATCACGACCTCATCTTTTTGTCCTATAAAATTCGTCCTCCAAAGGCTAAACCTAAAATAATTCTTCAACGCAACTTTAGTGGTATGAATCATGAAGCATTTCTCCGTGATGCTCGTGGTATTGATTGGTCGCTTGTGATGGACGCAGGAACTGTTAACGAGCAAGTTGCACTATTTAATGACTTTATCACCAAATTGTATGACAAACACGCACCCTTTAAGGTGATTAAATTGAAACATCTTCCTGCTCCATGGCTTACGGATGATATCAAATTGTTGATGCACAAAAAGGTTGCAGCCAAAAGCAGATTTAAGTGTCGGCCGACGGATCATAATAAACAAGCCTATAACAGTATACGTAATCAGTGCAATAAGGTGTGTAGGGACGCAATGCGCCGCCATGTCCATAACTCAGTAGAAAATCAAGATACAGCTAAAGTCTGGAAGTTTCTTAGATCTCTTGGGATTGGCAAATCGAATCACGAAAACGTTCCTGCCAGTATTCATATTGATTCTCTTAATATTCATTTCTCGTCCGCATCCACTATTCATGATGCCATTAAATCTAGAACCATAAGTTATCTTTCTTGTTTGCCGATCCCCAGCTTCTCTCCATTTGTCTTTGATCAATTATCGGTTTGTGATGTTAAGAAGAGCCTTCTATCGAGCACCTCAAATGCTGTAGGTAGTGATGGCATTAGTCGAAATATGTTGATACCCATCCTTGATATTATCCTTCCCATCCTTACCTTCCTGTTCAATAGTTCTATTTCTAATTCAACTTTTCCTTCTGCATGGAAAGACGCTCATATTATCCCTCTACCTAAAGTACGTAATCCCAAAACCTTAAGCGAATTTCGTCCTATATCCATTCTCCCTTTTTTATCCAAAGTGTTGGAACGTCTTATTTATAACCAAATAGATATATTCCTTACTCGCCACGGTCTTCTGAATCCTCTCCAATCAGGTTTTCGTACTGGCCACAGCACTGTCACTGCGTTGGTAAAGGTTACCGATGACATTCGCTTTGGAATGGAAAATGGTCAGTTAACTGTTCTAACACTTTTAGACTTCAGTAACGCGTTTAACACGGTCGACTTTGAGTTACTCCTTGCCGTTATGCGCTCACTTAACATATCTCCAACGGTAATTGATTGGTTTCATAGTTATCTGTATGGACGTAGGCAGCGTGTTCGTGTTGACGAGAAGCATTCGTCATGGTGCAACACGACGGCTGGCGTTCCGCAGGGCGGCGTGTTATCTCCGCTACTTTTTGCAACCTTTATAAATGCTATTTCTCATAATCTTTCATGTTCCTACCACCTATATGCAGACGACCTTCAGATTTATTGTCAGGCTCCACTTTCACAGCTAGCTGAAGCGATATCGTCAACGAATGTTAACTTGTGCCGCATCAATAAATGGACTGAATCATTTGGTCTGAAAGTTAACCCGTTAAAAACTCAGGTTATGATAGTGGGTAGCTCCAGATTGTTAAATAAGGTTGACTTTCAAACACTTCCTAAAGTAACCTTTGATGGAATCGTTATACCATTTAGTGCAACAGTAAGGAATTTGGGAGTAATAATGGATGACACACTCAGTTGGGCACCACAGCTTCAATCGATTAGTCGGAAGTTGTATGCTTCTGCGGCTTCTTTGAGGAGATTGCGTAATTTCATGCCCACTGCCACTAAAGTTGTGCTTGCACAGTCTCTTTTACTTCCTGTTCTTGACTATGCTGACGCCTGCTTTCTAAATACTACGGAGGACCAGCTAAATAAACTTGAGCGCCTTCAAAACTTCTGCATAAGGTTCATATTTGGCCTTCGCAAGTATGACCATGTCTCTCATTATCGCACTGAACTCAAGTGGCTTCCTATTCGTCTTCGCCGGAATGCTCGTATCCTATATCTTCTATACAATATATTGTTCAATCCTTCCTACCCTCGTTATCTCAAAGAACGCTTCAGTTTTCTTCAGAACTCCAATTCATACTCGTTACGGTCATCAGAAAATCTGATACTTGAAATGTCACCACACAGCACTAACTTTTACGATGCTTCTTTTACTGTTCGGGCTGTGCGTCTCTGGAACTCTCTACCAGTAAAGATAAGACTCTCGCAATCATTTAACTCTTTTAAAATGCGCGTAAGGGAATTTTACCTATCACACTAGTTATCTTATTGAATTAACTGCTTTATTTTTTTTTTTTTTTTTTTTTTTCTTTTTATTGACAGACTATAGTTTTGTTTGCTATATTTATTTGGATAGTATCTATATATATTTTATTATTTGTGTAGTATGTATACGCTTATATGAAGTTATGTTTGTTTATTGTATATTTATTTAATATATATTGTAATCATAAGATTATCATACACCCCCGTACTTTTAAGATAGTTCATCTCTCCATCCAAAGGTTGTCTGGAAGAGATCGCTGTTTAGTGATAAGACCGCCAATTGTGACACATAGCTTAATATTGTTCTTTTTTTCTTTGTATGTTTTGTATTTGGTGTTTGCAATAAAGTGTTATCTATCTATCTATCTATCTATGCTTAAAATGGCGATGCCAGTATACGTGGAAGTATATTGCAATTATTTCTTAAGGCTAGAAATTGATTGATTTTGTAGTAACCTGACATGCTGAATTTGGAAGATTATATTTGAAAAGCCTTGATCTTCAGTCTTATGTTATTTATTCAATTCGTATCCAACTGACATTTCCACATACTGTAAAGAATCTCAAAATCAATCATAAATTAAGATTTTCTTAAATAACGTACACAAAATATATAGGTATACATGCGCGATTCCTGCTCAAAAATTGTTCATTATTGTTCATTAAAAGTTATATTATTTAATATTAGTGGCCGCCAGCGACTTCGTCCGCGTTTTCCATTATTTCTTCGCTCCTAATAGTTGTAGCGTTATGTTTATAGCCTAAAACCTTCCACGGTAAAATGGTCTATTCAACACAAAAATAATTTTTCAATTCGAAACATAGTTCCTGAGATTAGCGCGTTCAAACAAACAAACAAACTCTTCAGCTTTATAATATTAGTATAGATATAAGAACTATATTGCTATCAAACTCGTTTGAAGTGATTCATAAGTATTGTTTTTTTATAAGTCGCGATGCGAGTGTGTCCTATATAGTGTATGTTAAGGTCACGTCCACAATTTTACGGCTAGTCGTAAAAGTTGACGCGAAATTGGATGTTCTCTCTTGTCACTCTCGTCATGAGTGACCACTTGTGCTCTTGTTACAGATTTGATACGAGTATCTCATACACTTTGGGGAATATGTTTGAGAGTATATTGTTTGAGTTTCGCCTACATGTTACGTAAAATACTGATGATGTAAATGAAACTGATTTGTTTTTCGTATTTCTTTGTAAGCTTGTTCGATTCTTATATAAAGATAATCGTCGAGAGATTTTTTTGCTGTTTTCATAAATCCATAGTGTTATTCACGAGGATAGTTTTTGGTTGTGTAATTTATTATGGTCAAATTGAATGAAATTAGATGATTGTTAATATAAATATATATATAATACAAAGAGTTTAAATAATTTGTCGATTTATCTCATGAAGACGATTCAACAAGTTTTTACGAAATTCAACACACTAAATTCATTTTCATGATTCTGTATTTCTATCATAATTTATTATTGTTTTTGATATTCATGAAAACTGATTTATCAATATTTTGCTTAGTTGCTAGTTTAAGTAAAATATGAAGATATCTGTCTCTACTTGTAAGTTGTTCGAAGAATCATCTCTGTCTGAGAGCAAATAGAGTAGACATTACTTCGATAGATATATAAGTAGCGAGAGTTAAACCTGTGACCGTGGGTTTCGCACGCATTTGCTGTCCACTCGACAACAATTAAGTGTTCGTAGTTGTAGCCACTTGACAACGTGCGAGCCGATGTGGCCGTCAGCATTAAAAATATCACTATTCACACATATGAGTCTAGAAACAAATTTATACAGTAACAGTAGTGATTGATTTCATAATCTTAATATTTATCGCTTTCGCTGTAGATTACAGACTTTTTTTCAAACAAAAATGAAATCAGACATTAAGCGAAGGTCGTACTCATTATCTACGTATTACCACACTTTTCAAACACAAGTCAAATGCTAATGATATCCCCCTATTTCTATATGAACTGGAGTAATTAATTAACAAATCTGTAAATGTAGTAAGTCAGATTAATTTATGGTTTACCATCATTTGTAATATTCCCTACACTCCTCCACTGCTGGACATAGACTCGACCAAATGCACTCATCTCGATATTCGATATCATAGTATTGGTAGTATAGTACTCACAAATACTGGTTTATATGGAAAACTATAATTAGGGTTGTATGGATATAATATAATTTTGTAACATTATACTAATTAATGGTCACAGTAATTCCTAGTTGGACCTCTTATAACAATAGTTAACAATACAAACAAGGAGACCCTTCCCCTCAGTATTTATGGAGCGTAGTAAATAAATAATAATTAATTTCGTGCGGCCATTAGCTCAGCCGCCCGCCGTAAATCAGAGGCAGCCTTGAACGTATATTTATTTTAAACCTGCACAATATCGGCCTACTCATTAAATCTCTCAGTTGCTAAAATAATAATATACCCGATACATTGTTACGTGAAGTTGAGATAATATTTGTTTATTATAGTTGATCAATTTTGCATTCAGAATGTTGTACTGAAAAATATTCTTAAAGATAAATGCTTAAAAATCCATTTTGTCCCTGGTACTTTGAAATGGAACTCGAACCCATGGCCTTTCGCAATCCGGGCGACTGCTCTAAATACTGAGCAACCCAGGACCTAACAGGACTGACGAATTTTTCAAGCACTTGTTACTTTTTCGCTACTACAGAGCGTATTTTAATCAAGAATAATATTTGTTATAAATTGATAGTGCTTAGAACTTTCATGTACTTAAAAATGTATTTGAGATTTTCAATTTCATAAAACGACTAAAAACGAGCCACGTAACGGTAACGCTTTCCCGAAGAAAAACAGTTTATGTTGATGTAATTTACCACGTTTACGTGGAAGCGATGGAAAAATATAGCATTGTCATGCGTCAGCAATTTCTCATTCTGCGCAAGTCGTAAAAGAGGACCGAGGGAATAGTTTTTTGTTAGCGACAGATTATGATGACTATTTACGCTCTGTCATTATCTACCTCTACTATAAGTGATGCAGATCATGTGAATCGAATTTTAATCTAAATACTTTTAATTTGCCAAATAAAGTTTCAAGTGTCACTTTGTTACATTCTAGAGTTCTGCTCAACTCTTCTGAGACATAAGCGTTTGCCGTGCGTATATCAAATTCAGGATCTTTCTTGAGTTTCAGGCGACTAAATTCTTGGTAACCTATACTCCATTCATTATAACATTAGAAAAAAGAGGGTCACAGAAGCATCAGTGCATAATATTATTTTCAAGATAATTTTTAAAAATATATATAATAGTTTTGTTGAAACATTGAATGTTAAGTAGTCTGAAAGAGTTGGGCAATTTTCCATTTTCTTTATACTATTTTCTAAATTCATCTTTTACTCCCAAGCCAATATGGAACTATAACTATCTATCTGTTGTTTTGATAAATTCTAATTGTAAGTGTATAATTAGAATAGAATTTAGTTATATTTATGCCCAGGAAAGAAAGGTAAACAAAATAAAATTTTTATTATTACTTTTATAACATTTATTCAGATATTATTAGATTATTGATTAAAATATTGGAAAAACTTCCTGAAATTTCAGAGGGTATTGTTGTAGCCTATTCAACCTGCACCGGAATCGTCCATATTTAGCAAAACTTAACTTCAAAAAGATAACAACTAAAACAAAACTATAAGAGAACAACAATAATACAATAACAACTCAATCACGGAATACGATAAAACAACAAGAAACGAGAAACAAGAAACGGTCCTTAACTGCTGGCCTCTTAGAGAAGCTCAGAGTCGCTCAGCGAGGCATGGAGAGAGCTATGTTAGGGGTTTCTTTGCGCGATAGGATCCGAAACGTGGATATTCGCCAAAGAACTAGAGTGACCGACATAGCTCGCAAAGTTTGTAAGCTGAAGTGGCAGTGGGCAGGCCACATCGCTCGACGAACCGATAACCGATGGGGACGAAAGGTTCTCGAGTGGAGACCACGAACCGGAAGACGCAGCGTGGGTCGACCCCCGACTAGATGGACGGACGACATCGTCCGAGTCGCGGGCGGCCGCTGGATGCAGCTGGCGCAATGTCGTCCGTCGTGGAGTTCAAAGGGGGAGGCCTATGTTCAGCAGTGGACGTCTTCCAGCTGATGATGAACAAGAAACGAATAACATTCACATTTAATGAGAATCCCAGATTACGTATTTTGACTATTATGAATATATCATAATCTGACAAAATTAAAAAAGCTGTACTACGGAAACGATTGAAGGGATTAGGCAACGTTTTAAATTTGGTAGAGTTATAGTGACATGAGAATCGTGCCGAGAGTATCCAACCCTGCTTCTCTAGGTTCTTTAAGATGACCACTTTTTATTGTAAAAGTTATTAAATCTTTAAGTTAGACAAATACTCATAATTTTGTTTAACAGATAGCTTAAACGACAACTGTTAAGTATAGCAGCTGGTATTTAAGTGGATATATAGCAAATATGCCATCATTCTTAAGAGTAACATGATTGTTCATATTTTGTCCCAAAGTATACCATAAAAAGAACCTTAGTTAACTTCTTGCACTATGCAACCACTGTTGCAATTTGTCAACATTGATTAATCAATACATATAAAAAAATCTCTCCGTCTGTTTTTTGACTGTTCTTCCGATTGTTACTCTTGAACCATCCAAAGGATTTAGATGTATTTAATAATTCGGTACTTAGTATTAGTAATCAGATTTTGAAAACCTGTTAGTTGAGAAAGTGACGCTGAAAAAATTCTTAATTAAGTTCTTATTTCTCCATCAGTTGTCGTGTCTTATTATTGTGTTGAAGCAACAGTCTGCCACTCTATTATGTATTTTATCAACAAACAATACGTCACAATCTGAACAATTATTCTCTCCGCAGTGTTATCGAAGATTATTTTATCTTCCTTATCTTGTTTGCTTGCATAATGGGGCCTAAACATCACTAATTTATTTATTCAACGATCTTCAGATATCTTTCATTCATGTTGTCAAGGTATTAGAGAAATATGCTTCCATTTATTTGTGAAGCAAATTGAGATTTCCGTGTTTCGTATTGGTCCTATACAAAACATGAGTTCATATTGTTTTAACGGTTTATTTTCCTACAGCTGACATTCTCTGTAAAAAGAATATCATCCACTATGCGGGCTCAATGTAGATTGTTGGTGCTAACAACTACAAGTACATTCGGGATCAAGCGCTTAATGTACCTTCTTAAGCAAGAGAAAAAAAAAACGCTTGTTGAAAATCCTTAATTTTAAAATTGATAGTTATAAATTTAACTTCCTCCTCTTTCATGCAGAGTTCTCCCAAGCTGTGATGAATAGCGGTTTGGTCCTTGAGGTTATTTTAAGCTGGGCAGTCTTTGTTCGCAGGGGACACGTTATGCCCGCACCCGCAGTGACACATTAGGCGGTCTGCTGACATTAATGCACTTGTTTATGACTGTGATCGTTGATGAACTATACTAAATATATTTTACTTGTCAGACAAATGTACTGTTTGTGTACGCAGATTGGTTTGTCTCAGAATCAAACTTCATGGAACGTTGGAACATACTTGAATAGGATACAATATTCATAAAAGTGTTCCATGGTGCACTTTAATACGCTTTTGCTCAGTAATGGACGAGCATCGGCTTATGATGATAATGAGGTTATAACATAAATTTAATAATGAAAAAGCAAAAATTCTTCTAATTTAATAAAGAATTTAGTAATTCTTTACATTCAATAGAAGATCCGAGCCCATCGAATTAGCAAGATGAAGTAGTAATATGCAGGCCACATTAGCCGTAGAACCGACAATCGGTGGGGAAAACACTTGAGTGGAGACCGCGGATCGGCACGTGTGGTGAGGGATGCGTTCAGACAAGGTGGGATGACGATCTTCATAAGGTTTGCTGGCAGAAACTGGATGGGAGTAGCCGCAGAACGAGTTCTGTGGCGTGCCATGGTAGGGATTATGTCCAGCGGTGGACGAACATGGGCTGATGATGGAAGATATCGCTATTTATCGATAAGCCGCTTTTGTTTTTTCTCAATTTATCACTTATCCCCTGTGTTGTATTTAATAAAATATATTATTATTTAAAGTAGTGTGATGTGTACGGAGTGGAAAGTCTTTCTATCTTTGTTGCTACTGTATCGTTTAAGGTTCGCAAGCTTCAGAGTCTTTCTTTTGTCTGCTCATTCACAATACATCGCATTATTTATTCCGGACAAAGTTAAAGTGTATAATTTACCTTATTTAAAAAGACAAGGGTCATTGCTCGGCCCGGCGACAAGTTATCCTTCTCAAGGACTCGTCCTCGTAGCATTATAACTCGTTCGGCTCTTGCGCACAATGATCTCGTACTGTGTGTGTGGTGTGTGTTTGTGAATAATGTCCTTTGCGTTTATGTCTTTGTTCCCTAAATAGAGATATTGCGTAGGTTGTGTTTTCATACTTATGATAATTGGCTTTTCTTTATTACGAAAATACTATGGAAAATTTTATACATTTAATTTTCAGTGATGTGGGTATTGGTACATATTAACCTATAACTAGTAACAAAACGAGGTACTTTTCCAAACAGCGGAGACTTTTAAATAAATCCTGCTTAACCAGCATTTATTCGTTTTAGTTTTTCGTTTTAAATCCAATTTTTCAGTTGTATCCTGTATATCATGTTAAGGTTGCCTTTTATCAATAAGGCCGCCAATTGTACTGTCTGTTACATTATTACATTTTGATGATTTATTTATGGTGTGTGAAAGAGTCTTTCATTCATTAATTCATTTAAATGCTTTAATAAAACTAAAAATTCAGTTGATGTTAATATGTATTTGGAAAATAGGACACTTTACCACCAGCACCCTGAGAAAAATACAGATGAAAAGCTGAAAAAAATATTTGTCTCTATTATTGTGCCTGGCAATGATATAGATAGACAGATATTTTTGCAATAAAAATACAATAAATAAATATCATTTATAGCCCTCTGGTTAGAATGTATCGCATGTTTAACGTAGATAACCGTAGTAGAAAAGACATTGGATATCTTCGGATGACATTTTAGGTATATAAATTTTGTTATAAAAAAGTTAACAATGATTTAGTTTAAGACCCAGGGTATTCACCAACTAATTAATGTTCTTTTTTTTTAACTAAACTTAATTTTAAGGCACTTAATGTTTATTCCTCAAAATGTATGGATTTAAAAAATATTAATAAATAATGCTGTGTATACTAACTTTGTATAATCGTCGAGTCTAGTAAATCTAATATTGTTTGTGAGCATTTGTTTATATTAATCTACCAGTATATCTACTTTCAATAAAAATTAAAACACATTTATTGAAGTACTTATACAAAGTCGTTCTCATTTAGTTTCAGAATAGTCCTTGTTTCTTCATAATACAGCCAAATGCTTACTGGTTGAGTAGTTATGAATGCTACGTTAAAACTTCAATAAACCCAACTTCTGAATCGTAATCACTCTCCATAAAGTTTTAACTGAACCATTTTAGACTTTAGTACATAGTTTATAAACTTTAAAATGGAATGCTTTTAATGAGCGTCCCCTCGGGTATGTAAGGTTCGTTTTAAAAGTATAATACATATGTGTTATGTACTGCCAGACGATTTTTTGGTACGTCTGGCTTCTCTCGTTACTTAGGAGGTTCACACCTCACCGCTCCCCCCCTACCCACTAGATAAATCCTAGGCCGGACTGGGATTTTAATGTAAAGCGTATCTATGCTTCTGGGTAGGCTTAAAGCCTTTTAAAGGCTCTGTACATCAAAGGAAAGATATGGAATCATAATAGTGAATCGGTTGTTTTTTAGTAATATTTCTGCTTGAGATATAGGTGATTTTAGTTTAAGCTCCTTTTGTGACATCTAGTCCAATAAATATACCAGTTCAAACTAAAACCCTTCTTATAACGGCCTGCCACTGGGTGGAGAGTGCCAAGATGAAAAAAATCCTTATTATTTTGCTAGTCGGGTAAACTATATGATGATGTGTAAAACAAACTACAACTACTTGCTAAAACAAACTACGTATCTATATAAACTTTGTAATATTTGAGCGTATCTCATAGGATGCCGTTTGCTTGCCTTTTACTTTTAGCACTATTTTCTTACATAAACGACGACGTCCTCATCCTTAGATATATTAGGCGGAGGAACTTTAAACCTAAAGGATTGTCATTACTCTTATTACCTAAATCTCCCATACTATAATTTACAGTAGTAAGTTTTAACTTTATTATGATAAACATTTTTGAACTCAAGATTAAAGTTTCTTGTTTAAGAATATGGAATCTTCATGATTCGTCATTCCGTTAACACTAACATAAGTTAGGTAGTTCAAACGCCTGAACAAAGTTTTTGAGCAATTTATTTGCTGCCGCCTTATTGCCGTTACAAGTATACAGGCGTTAGAAAACCTGTTTCCTACATTTCGTATCTTAAAATAAATGATTTTTACGTATAATCTTAAGGAATTAAAATTTGAATAATTAGTATATACTTTATAATTTCATAAAGGAAATCGAATAAAAGTATATGAAATTTTATATAATACTTATTTCTAAAAGAACGATTCTTACGATGGAATAATTTGTTTTCTATACAAAGATGTTTTTTTCTTTTTGAAGAAGTAAATATTATTTTAAGTCCTGGTAGTGGAATGCAGAATATATTCTAGCGTTAAACAAAGTTTACGCTGCTGTAAATATCACGTATTAATGTATTGTTTTTCATTTTGTTTCAGGTATGATGGGTTTCTGAAAATATGATCGCTGTATTGTGTATGATTATATAATAATGGGGTTGATTGCAATCTGCAAATTAATTAATTTAAATTAACTCATATTGCAAGATGCAATTAAAGTATTTCAACCAATAAAGTCAAAGTCAAAATAATCTTTATTCAAATATACTACTTAAAAGTACTTTTGAATAGTCCAAAAATATTTTTTATTGTTTTCAGAAACAAATAAAACTAACAATTAAATGTCATTAATTTATAATAACAATTAATTTTACAAGAAACAAGTATCAAAAAGAAAGGTCGTTTATGTGTGGATGCAGCAGGGACAGTTCCGATTTCAATGATGTTCCGCGTCCCGATTTCTTATTCACAAGATTAAGCAACGGTCATAAAGGCCAGTAATAGAAGGGGTGATCAATATCTTTTATTGGGCTGAACCGGTGGGGCAGGACAGGCGTCTTTCTTTCTTTCTTTTCATTCCTTCTTTTCTCTCTTTTACTTGCTTACTAACGTGTAAAGAAAATTTGGTCACCAATCCCATTACCGCATCGAGCCATGAGTAAAGAGCTTAACTCGCACAGAAATGGATTAGCGCGGCCTGGAACCAAAGACTTCATGTTGACTTGGCGAGATCATCAGTTAACCTTATGTAAGTCCTGCCTTGTGCCACACCTCCATCTTATTTTATTTCTTTTACGATACTTAAATGTGACTGAAATTTAATTGCAGGAATAATTTACATTTGATTTATTGTTAATTGATGTTTATGCTGTGGGAGAGCCACGCTTCGGCATGAATGGGCCGGCTCGACCGGAGTGATACCACGGCCTCACAGAAAGCCGACGTGAAGCAATGCTTGCGTTGTGTTTCGTCGTGTGAGTGAAGGTACCGGAGGCCCAACCCCTCCCTATTCCCTTCCCTCTACTCCTCAACCCATCCCTCCCTATGATCTTATTCGTCCCTCAAAGGCCGGCAGCGCGTTTGTAGCCCCTCTGGTGTTGCAGGTGTCCATGGGCGACGGTAATCACTTACCATCAGGTGATCCGTCTGCTCGTCTGCCCCCTATCCCATAAAAAATGTCACAGTTAACAATTAATCAATTGTTAATTGTTATTTCGAGATTAATATATTGTTTTTTTTATTTCAATAAAATTTTGTCCAATACTGAAACAAACAAACAAATCTTTCCTCTTTGTAATATAAGTATAGATTAGCAATCGTTTTTCAGATAGTGATTTATTATAGGTTTGTTTTCATAGTGACGTTGCTTATCACCTGTTTGTGTTTGTAACTCAATGTTTGATTTCTTTGAAAATACAATGCCGCTATTTCCTAATCTTTGTCTGAAGCACAATTATGTGGTCCTTATTGTCTAGACCAGGGGTGGTAAATATTTTGCTAGTCGGGCCACATTGCAGATGAAAATTTGACCTCGGGCCAAACAGTTTTTTTTTTCTAATTTTAATTAGGACTTTTGCTTAGGATGTCAATTAATGAATTTTAAAACCAACATTTTGAATCAATATATTTATTTATCAAGTATATATATTAATAACTAATAAAATTGTGCAACTATTATGCATACTGTAATTGGTCAATTATCATAATTATATTTTCGAACAGGAAGCGCTGAAAAGAGCGGTTGTCCGGGAGAAAATTTTGACTCCCACCGGCCCTGAAACATTTATGTTAGACAATAACTAATATTTGTGTTTTTAATAATTATATATACAATGCTTCAGAGGCCAGACATAATTCTACCGCGGGCCGCCATTTGACTAGGCCTGGTCTAGACAATAAGAGTGAATGACTGTGTATTAAAAAAGAAAAGTAACTGAATTTGCAGGGTTTTAGTTTAAATCGAGATTATAATTTCCCGAACGAATTATACATTGGAAGTGTTAGTTCAAGTGAATTTAGTTATAATAACAAAAGCTAGTAACGGGGAAGTAGGTAGTATCCAATAACGTTTTTGCAGTCTTACTATTTGCAGTCTTAGTCTTGGTAAATTAGTAAATAAAACTTAACGCGCTTCTGTAATTACTAATTGCACAGCAAAGTGCATGGTTTGATGTAAAAAGTTACCCGTTTTTATTTTTCGACAATCACAATGACATTAGCATTGAATGTGTTTAATATAAGCTAAAGATCTTAGATAACTTTGTTAAAATATCTTAACTGGTTGATTAAGTGTTAATTCTAGATTTTTTGGTATAATAAAAGAGAGAGATTCGAGAAATACATTTTGGCGATTACTAAAAACTTTTAATACTTGTAGCAATTTTGTGAAATAAATAATAATAATGTAATTAAATTCTTTGCGATTTGCGATAATTAAAATGGCGATGGTTAGAAAATAAATTTTATGAAATCGCTCAATCTATTAATTGAATCATTAATCAATCTAATTACGTAGTGATTTATTTACCGTGATTTTTGGAAAATTATAGTTTAGAGCCGCTCTTTCTGCTCTGTGCTGTTGATAAATTAAATACGCATGCATTTCGGTTGTCTTTGTCTTTTACATAAAAATAATGTAACAACCATATTTCCTGATGTTTAAAAATTAGCAATTCTAATAGTTACGATACAAGTGAGTAGCAAACCTTTAAATAACCTTGTAATTTTTTACGACTATGTTTTACTGTATTAAGTATTAAAAATAAGATATGCATGTTGATTTAATTAATAAAAATCAAGGAATTGTTCAGATTGATTATTATGTTATCATTATAGGAACATAGTTTTTTGTCTCTCTATTTATACTGTATTGATCTGGTAATTACATGATTTTTGTGAATGTCATTACTCCTCTTAGAGCTAGTGAGTTTCTTGCTCGTTTTTCTTATCAGCCAAAAGACGTCCCGAACGAGTGGTAGGAAAAATGTTGGACGATTCAAAAGTACTTTTCAGAAGTTGATTTGAAGAAAAATTATTTTGACTTTTGATACCAAACGTTTTATCGGTCGCTGACTGTTTACGTGAACAATGTCTAAAATAATAGGTATTAAGTATTAACAGTTCAGTAGTTATTACTATTTCGATAAAACAAAATAATTTTGTTGTAACTTATAAATAAGTTACATTTCGATGTTCATGGTGACCAAAAAACATATAAATGATCATCATCCTAGAATCATTAGAAGGTACTGAAACTGTGGTGAAAATTGGTAAGTTTTTTCAATATACGTACATGCTGCATACCTTACCCCAACTCTCTGTGCACGCTGTGTGCTCGGAATAGTAAAATTTTGGCAACCTATCCTATGATTGGCTCTTGCTAAAGTTGCTAAAAGCCCTTGGTATCGGCTGCGTCTGTATTCGTTACATCAGCATCTACGTATTCTCACTAAGGCCGAGTATGACCCGTTCTTCCTCTTCGATTCGATTCTGTACTTCAGCAGTGGGGACAATAACAGGCTAATTATGATAATGATAATACGGGACAACTAGATGAGTATACCTAGACATTACATGACCTCAAAAGATTTGCATCAAAATAATAATTTTAATTTTGGTAATACAACGGTGCACTCAATAAAAAATATCGAGGTTAGTTTCTTGTCACAATCCCGACTTAAATACATTTGTTTCTCGAAGCCCGCACTATTAAAATGAAAAACCTCAGAGCGTGTCCCAGTTCGAGGAGCCCTGTACTAAATATATTGTTTCATTTGTAACTCTATTGTATTAATCAATGTAAGACGTCCCATTTTAGGTTCAGACCGACCGCATCGTTGTTCGTATTCTTTAACCGCATTTAGGATCATATTACAGTGGTGGTTCACGCGCGAACTCTGAGCGATGCTATATTTACGACGTTTAGTACTAGTTCATTAGTTTGACATTGAATATCGTATTGATAACACAACTCGTTAAATTCATTCTTTCTCCCAGACAAAAAACATAAATTATTGGAGCGATAAATGTGGGCGAATATAAAATTCAATTTCGAGCAAACTCCTTTACCTTGGTAAAGCACGAGTGTTGCATGATCGCCACTGTTATCTCTCTGTGTTCTATGGAATCAACTAAACACAGCTGATGTAGACCTTCATCTGCGTACTTGTATTAAATGATTGCGGAAGAACTTGATAGTGTAGTAGTTAGCGGTCTGCGATGCTGAAGATAGCAACTTTCATCGATATATGCCGGTCATACAATGTGTAACCAAAAATTGGTTATCTCGAGCTCCTCCGTGCTTCAGAAGCCGCTGGTTCCATCTACATCTGCAGTATCCAATATCCACCAATCTGCACTGGGTCCACGTCATATCATTTGTATGTAGTATGTAGTCCATAGGAAAGGCCTCTACAGTTAAGGTTCGTGATGATGACAATTATTGCTGTGTGTTTACATCGCGACTTGCTTGTGAACTCACTTTGTATATGCTTGCAAATTCTCAGTGTAATAAAGCCCATGACCATTTCTATGAGAAGCCTGATCCGTATAAAGTTTACTCGCATATCGGTCCCTGTGGTAGCTAAACTTGGAAATATGCCTATAGCTAAAGTGGAAGTATGAGTGGTTAGATTAATGACGGTCGTTCAAATTGTAATCTATAATGTAAGTGCTTAACAATATCACATATCAAATTACGTATGCTATAGAAGTAAAAAGACAAATCCACAAACACATTTTTGTATCATTAATATTTAGAGAAAATAATATAAAATTTAATTCATTATGTTAAAGCTAGAAGTATTTTTGTAAGTGTCAGTTACTAATTGCACTAATTAAAATTACTGATGACATTCGACGGGGTATGGATGATGTGCAGCTTACATTGCTGGCATTGCTAGATTTTAGCAATACCTTCAATTCTGTTGATTTTGATATACTGCTCGCTATCATGGTTTCTCTTAACATATCTCCGGCTAAAATTGGTTGGTTTCGAAGTTACCTATTAGGGCGTCGGCAACGCGTCCGCATTGACGACACTATTTCTGCGTGGTGCAACGTTACAGCCGGCGTTCTGCAGGGTGGCGTCTTATCTCCTCTTCTCTTTTCTATTTTCATTAATTTCATCACTCACATGCTCTCGTGTTCCTTCACCTCTATGCTGACGATTTACAGATATACACTCGGGCAACGTTTCTGCAACTCTCAGAAGTAGTATCAGTTATTAACTCAAACCTATTGATTATTAGTAGTAGTTGGAGTAAACCGTACGTTTTGACTGTTTACCCTTCTAAGTCTCAAGCCATAATAATAGGTAATCCTCATTTCATTTCTAGGATCGTTTTTGACTAACTTTCTGCTGTAATTCTTGGGTATCTGTTATTAACTCAAACCTATCGATTATTAGTAGTTGGAGTAAATCATACGTTTTGACCGTTTACCCTTCTAAGTCTCAAGCCATAATAATAGGTGGTCCTCATTTCATTTCTAGGATCGTTTTTGACCAATTTCCTGCTGTAATTCTTGGTATTATTCCCTATGCCGAAACTGTCAAAAATCTTGGCGTCGTCGTTGATCGCAATCTTTCCTGGAAACCCCAGGTAGAGACTGTTAGGAAAAAGGTGTTTGCGGCGTATGGCTCTCTGGATCGTTTACGTAATTTTTTGCCGACCAGTACCAAAGTTACTTTAGCGCGTTCTCTTATGTTGTCCATTATTGTTTACGCTGATGTTTGTTATACAGATCTGTCTGAGGAACTTCTCACTAAATTAGAGCGTCTGCAAAATGCCTGCATCAGATTTATTTTTAACCTTCCTAAATTCGACCACGTGTCTAAATTCCGCCCCAAACTCGAATGGCTCCATATTTGCCAGCGCAGGCACTTGCACACTCTAACGGTTCTTTATTCTATACTTTTCCTGCCATCTACCCTACCCTATCTCAAGCAATGCTTTTCTTTTCACCACTCTCCATACCATTTTTCATTGCGATCCTCTTCTAATCGTACCCTCAAGTTTCCGCACCACTCTACTGACTTTTTCTCCTATTCCTTCTCTGTGCACGCTGTCCGACTGTGGAACTCTTTGCCAGAAACATCAGGAAAGCTCGCTCGCTGAAATCATTTTGCTATCAAGTTAAAAACCATTTCTTTTCCAGATCTTGAATATTTATCATAATTTACACTTTTATTAAATATATCCATAATATTTTCTTTTTATTCCTTATTTAAGATATATCTGTTCTTTCTTTTACATGTTGCACCCGTTACCCCATATTACTATGTATCTGTATTCTTCCATAGGTTGCCTGGAAGATATTGCTATGAAGCAATAAGGCCGCATGTTTATATACTGTTTTTTTCTTCAAGCTGTGTAATTTGTTACTCGTCTTGTGAGTGCTATAAAGTATATCATATTATTATTAATATTAAAAAATACCTTATTATTAAATTTGATCAATTTTGTATTCACAATGCTACACTGGAATATATTCTTAATGAAAAATTCTTAAAACATCCAGACAAAGTGGATTTTTTAAAATTGCAAATTACAAATAATATTTCTTATGCAATTTTTTTTCCTGTAATAAATGTCATGCTGTTCGTCAAAAACGTTGAAATGTTAACACAGGTGTATTGCTCTCATCCATTATATTATTTGACACATCTCTGAAATAAAATAGTACCTACCTAAGACGTGCTTGACTAGATGATAATAAAAAGCCGGGTGGAAACCAAAGAGAATGAATGGTTCTCATCATTATTTATGTTATTTATTAATATTTCGAGAATGTTTATCAGTGGTCTTGTATATGTTTTACTCATGTAGATCATGGAGTATCATGGAGTGGAACTAAATTATCATTAGTATATGACATTTACAGTTCTTTTGACGTACAATTTGAAAGGAAACTTTGGGTTTTTAAGTATTAGTGATGGTCAAGTGCTAATTTGTAACGGGCATCGCTCAAGTAAGGTGTCATCGTGTATATGCAAATCTGTATTTTGCGGCATTGCAAACAGAGCGTGTTACTTAGTTATTCTATTTATCTAGTGTTCGTCGGCCATTATGTAGGTCAACGGAGTGTGGCTTATCGGTCACCGGTCTGCCGCCGGCCATCCTCCCGCTCACTCACTCAGTGTTCAGTGAGACGCCACTGGGCGTGCACGTTCCTGGTATGATACCGCGCATGCGTATAATACGCGAGTGAACAGCTGATCGACAACTGTTATTGTTTTGTGATACTTGTGCTGTGATATTGATACAAGATGGGCCAGGCCTTCGGCACCAATTCCCACAACGAGGAAAGACACATCGTCAGAAAAGATATAGGTGTGTTTGAATAATCTTTTATCTATTTTAATATTTGTCAATTCCTTTAACAATTAACTTATCAATTAACTTAATGGAACATCTTATAATGTAATTGAGTCAAAGTCTAGTCCATCTACGATCGATGTTTAGACTTTAGAATCTCAAATTGTACCTTTGATGGAACGACTTTTTCAGTTTCCATTTTTCATAGTATTAATAACTTTAATTTTAACTTTACAAAGGAATCACCTGGAAGTAAAAGTAGAATACCTATTGAAAGTTGTAGGTCGGAGATTATCTAATCGTCGAGATTACGGACAGACCACAGTATAAAATTCAAAACAATGGGCCGTTAACTGATTACATTATCACAACATTCTATTTCTGTAGTTGCATTACATATGTAGATATTTTCCAAAACTTTTATGAACTATATTATAATACCAAATGTTTAAATGTTATCTGTTGCGTTTGAGAACTTCTTAACTTTTGTAGTTAAAACAAAGTCAATGTTGTATATAATTATAATGAGACAGTTTCGTCATAATTTATGCTCAATGTATTATCGTATATGCGTCGCAAAACTGTTTTGCTCATTGTCTTCTGATAATTCTTTTTTTTGCAATTCATAGATTAAGGAATGAGGTCGTTTTTTTACGTCTAAGCTTCCTTAATCATTAATCTGATATCCAATCGGGACTAAAACAAAGAGGCTCAAAATATAATTCAGTTGTTTAATAATAATATCTAACGCTTTAGTAAATACTCTACTATACCAAGAAAACAGTTTCAATTGTCATCTATTAGCTGCTTTAAAAACGATAGCTACTTAAAAAACTCACCACAGAAATGTTTTTCGTTTCTCAGTTTGTAATAAGTTTTTTTGATTTACTAGAACCAACAGTGCATTATGTTATTTATCGATAGAAACTTAATTACATTTTAAATTGAAGTGATGATTTTGCAGATTATTTGTCAATCACTTATGTATTTTGAAATCACCTGGAGTAGTTTTTTTACTATCGTCTGATGATATTGTCGAGAGTGGTGACGATTACATATTGATTGAGAAAAAGGTAAACGTTTTCTTTCTTTTGTTTCGGAAAGAAGTTAACAGCCAACAACCTATGAAGTATTGTTTAAAGAAGAACATCCGATTTGTTACCAGCCAACTACCTATGAAGTATATGTTTAAAGAAGAAGATCCCATTTGTTAACAGCCAACTACCTATGTATTGTTTATATATTCTTTTTTGAAATGGTTTCTTTATTTTTAATGGAACATTTTCATGAAAATGATGTCGATCTATCATTTATAAATATTTTCACTGTTAGTATTCTAAGTCTTGTGAAATCTAGCATCATGAAAGTATACTATTCTTCCGAATATTTTCTTCCGAAAAACAAATGAATCATAGATATTCACAACGTAAATGAAATTAAATAGTGGTTTTACGGGTCCAACCTTGCAATAAACGCTTATTAAAAAAGAAACTAATACATACCGCGTCGAATTTGGAAGCTTTTTTTTTTAAATTGGGTTTTAAGTGGGAATTGTGAGGTTGAGGTCGGTTTATTAGGTACTACTACGTAAAATTATCTAAAACAACCAACCTGACATGATTCTTAGAAGATGTTTGTTTGTAGTCACAGCACAGACCGGAAATTCCATTCGCTTGTCGCATAAATGGGGATATGAAGAGACGACGTTTTTGTTCGAAATCCTTCGAGATAAGTTTGCCTACGCGTGCATTTATATTTAAATTTTGTTAATGTGTTTCAATCGGAACTTATTGAAATATTCCAGTGCTTTGATCTCGACAAATTGAAATCAACTCTTCTTTCATGAGTTCAAATCGAAGGACAATTATGGGCTAAGACGACTGCAAAACCATTATAATAGTAAAAGATACTTCGATAAATAAATAAGCTGATTTTTTTTTAAATAACCACATTATGCCTAGCAGGAATTTGTATGCGTACGGTTGCAAATAATGAAATCTTTTCGATCATTATTAAAATTACATTCAGTCTTCCATTTATGTTAACATTTCGAAGCAGTTTGCAGACGGTTTTATTTGCGTGGTGTGATCTTGATTTATTCACTAAGTAATCTAGTATCTAAATATAATTGAAGTAAAACTAATAGGCCACGGTAAATAGATTTTCTTAATCAATAAATGAAACATGTATTTGGAGACTATTACGAAAAATTTCCAAACGTAAACGATTATTTGGAAATGTAAATGCATGGAATTAATTTAACGTTAGTTGTTTTCTTTGCTCGAGTTGAAAGCAAAGAGTTACTGAAGGTCATCGGTATAATTATAGCGCACTTAGAAAATGTGTATCATGAAGACGTGGCGGAAACTGTTCAATGATTCAGAAGCGAAAATAATACAAAGGTACCACTGATTAATAGGCGTGAACTATATATTTCCCTGGCCGTTGACTTAAATTGTAACAAATGTATTTGAATATGCAGGATATCTTGCCTAGTTGTCACTGTTTCTCCTGTAATATTAATGATTTCTTCTATGCCAATTAATGTTAAGTACTATTTATTCACTTTACTTTATAAATAATCAATTTCTGTCGTCCCATTTGTAGTCTGACTAAGAAAAATGACGATCGATGTAGAACAACATTAAATCACTTCGGTCGCTTTAATCCCAAACGAGGGGCAAGTTCTTCTTAAGTCCTGAGAATCGACACATACTATTTATATTTACATGAGAATATTAATTTACTGATGTACATTTGGAGTCACTTGATTTTCAGAATTTAAGCACACAATAAGATTACTACGGGACTTACGTATTAATACATTGTGATATCATCTTCCGAGATCCAATGTAATCTTATAAATGCGAAAGTAAATCAGTTTTGTCTGTCTGTTACGCTTACCTAGCCATACCGTTGGATCGATTGTGTCAAAATAGTACATTCTGAATCACAGATGAAGTCGCGGGTTAGTGTTTGTATATTATAATCGCTTTGGTGCAATAACAACAAACAACAGGTGCAACGTCGCAATTAAAGAAAATGTTCTAGACTGATTGGATAATTCCCACGTCATAAAATAACAGAAGTAACATTTAACTATTTGATTAGATTAGTAATAGCAGTTTACCATATTAGTAAATCTGATATTGTTTATAATGGGAACTGGAAAATTTATAGTTGCTACGTACAGATGATTAATCGTTATCGTTTTTATAAATATATTACGATGTGTCTTCCAGGGATAACATTGACGAAGTTTACACAGACGGTATCAGAGGTCAGTTAGGCTAATGCATTATAATTAATATAATAACTATATTGAAAGTGTCGTTCATCATATAAAATTCTTCAGTGATTACTTAATATGGATTTACTAATAAATATAATATTGTTTAAGACTGGTTTTTGTTAGTACTTAGAAATCCTGGAATTTGATCCTATATATCGTAGCTGAATTTCCTGACCTATCACTGTTATGCTTTAGGATTATGTTGAAATAGACGGTTTACATGGCATCGACTAAGGTAATCCTGTATATGCTGATTTATAAGTTGCTATTTATCGGGACATTGAAAGAATGTTTACATTTGCGGAAAAGAAATCGTAGATTTTGAACGGGAGTATATCGCACGAACGTCTCAGATTTTTTATTTTTTATTTGTTAATGTTATTTTTGATTTTATATCAAACTCAATATAATCTTTATTCAAATAGACTTCTTAAAAGTACTTTTGAATCGTCCAACATTTTTCCCTACCACTTGTTCAGGACGTATACACAACCGATATAATTATTTAAAAATGCTAATCAACGAGTCGGATCGGAACGAGTTCTATCCTCAGAGGTTTTAATTAACTAATTAAACTTGAGTTTCTATAAAAGTTCAATGAATAAAAGTATTGTGTTTGTATTTAATTCCCTCTTGATTTTTGTAACTGCTGTTGATGCAAACTATTCAGATTTGTGAAATCTCCAAATATCCTTGTTTTGTGGAATTACCGCGACATTAACAATAATTATTGTACTTTATGTATTATGATATTTATTGACTTGTATCAGGTTTATCCAGCTGTCGCGACTGGTTTCTCGCTTTTGCAACCCAGTCGCGAGTGGTTACTACTTTTTATAGTTTGGACCGGACACCTGGCCAACGGGTTCTGAATGGACATTACGCTCGGTTTTGCTATCGGTCACTAACTCATTTGCAATACCTATATTATGAAATATCACTTTCTTTTTTTTTTATTACACTATCGATAGTGTAATAATAAAAAACCGTTGATAGTAAGTTGAGGAGATGAAATCGCTAGTTAAGAATACCTTCTAATTTGTTTTCAATACTTTGGAAGTCGTGACAGTTTAGTAAAAGTTAGTTATCACTATCATAATGACTAAATCCAATAATGAGTCTGTATAAACAAAAGGTAAAGTTAAAATTATTCCTGAAAGCACAAAAATCAGAATCCTAATTGATATCATACCTAATTGCGGCATCCTAGATTTGGAACGTTTCTCGAATGAATTCCAATAAAATTGTTTGATTACATTTCACGATCTCAAAAATTAAAGACTAATTTGATTAATTTCTGTTTATTCCAATCAGATGGGAATTATCCGTTACAGAAATGAGGATCTGAATTTAGTTCACCGATTCGTTGGTTGAAAATGTAAATAAAATCTTACTCGTTTGTTTGTTTACCAAATCCCACTCTTTATTCTTACGCAAACAGAGCCGCTTAGGAACTGTACAAATATACAATGACGTTGATTTTGCCGATATATGTTTTATCAAGTCGTTTTCATCTTTTATATTTTATTTATTCTCAATGATACTAAATATAGTGACAACAAAACATAATGGACGATGTAACTCGACATAGAACTAGCACGCATCTCTGGCGTGGTCAAGATCGAATATGTTCGTTCAATTACTTATTGTAGCACATTTACTGTACATATAGTCAGTTTAGTTACTAAAGGTGTCACGTCTATATTTTCTTTGATTCTCAGGTAACGAATTTTCTTTACACCTCACATGTTTATGACAGGTGACAAAATTTTGACGATTTGGCGCATATTTTAAAATTAGTTTCTTTTGTTTTTTTTTTGACGTATTAGATCAATGTGCATTTAGCTTAATAATAGATCAATGTGCATTTAGCTTAATAATGATTAAAAAAATACATTGAATTGCATGCAAATGGGTCTAATAAATAGATTTGTCCTTTACCAACAAAATAAATAATATAATTTGCGGTATTATTAACAAGTAGTATTCAATGTAGAGCTTATACTAAATAATAACTTAATAAAATAAATAAACTTCCGTAAAAGCAAACTCATTTAAATAAAATGTTAAAAATATTCTATATCATTGTCACCAGCCAATAGATGTCCCTGCTAGGGCTCTGGCGTTGCCTATGGATGGAATCGAATCCAATAGGGAGAATGGGCTTTGACACACCACGCGGGCCCAGTTCAGATTGGTATATATTAACAACTGCAGATGCAGCCAACAGCTTAACGTGCCATCCGAATCACGGAGGAGTTGGATATATTTTGTTTTTGGTCACCCATTCAATGATCAGCTATTGCGAAATTTGTATAACAACCGCATCGCAGACCGAGTGCGCACTGGTTTATGTTGATGATTTAAACAATAATTTTCCATTATCTTTGTTTCAGGTAAGCTGTGAATCAAGCGGTAGTGTAATGTCAATGAAATAAATTGCCGACAGTACACTATGCATATGACGAGTGAGAGTAATTCACAGAACATACAAAGGGCTGTTTATATTCCAGTTCACTGCTTAGAAGTGATTTCAAGTGGTCGTTCATCCTCGTGAGGATGATCCGGATTGGTTGATTTATTTGTTTGTCTGTGAGTCATAACAGTCGCTCTAGTGTGTCGTGTGCGTCGCATCCTTTTGATAGCATACTATAAAACGTTTAAGCCTCTAACCCTTATTTGTGTTAGTTCATAAAACAACAGAAAGAGAAAATGGAATTTCAATAAATAGATCACTTGGTCGATTTGCACGGTGCCGCAACCTCGCATTCGAATTCCGATTCCTTCCATCTGGTTTTCTCCTTTGTCTGGATCTGACTCATTATGAGAAAATTTTCAACGCTCTTTACTTTCAACAGTTTACTTGTTGCATTAACGTGTTTTGGTTATTTCCCTGTCTCTATTGTTAATGGCACGTAATTTATTCTAATATGGCGTCGTATTTTTAACAAATTATAAACTGTGGGTGCTGATTTATTGAAAGTAAAACACGTTTCTGTTATGGTCATCATCGCACAAGTTCAATGACCGTCATAACATCTTTGTTGATTTGTTAGATCAGGGACTATGATTTTGATCTTCATTTGTTTTTTTAAGATAAATGATGGATATAAACAAATAATTGTTCCAATAAATGAATTAAGACATATGAAAATAGATGAATAAATATAAAACTTCATACCGCAAGAAGTAACTTGACAGTTTTAATGGTTAACATGAATCTTATTGTAAGGCATTAAGGTTTTCTTGGATGGTTGTTAACGTAGAGGTCACCTGTGTATGAGACGACCAAGGCGAGCCACTCGGGCGCGACAAATCGCGCCTAGATTGAATGACGACTGACAATGTCTGAGAATAATAAAGTACGTAGTTGGCGAAAATTGCAAATCAGTTTTATTTGCCGAAGCTTTTAGCCACATCATGGTCTGTGGATATTTTTTGTTGACATTTTGAGTTGTTCTGTCTTTAATTTATTTTTTACTTAATATATGTTGGGAGTACCATGTTTCATAAGAACTGTGATATGAAATCGAAATGTAAAAGTAACTACATATTTCCATTTGAGATAATCTTTTTTTTTCCGAACTTTTTGTACCACCCTAAATAACTTATTTTGAATCACTCGTGTGTAGACACCAATACTGGAAAATACCGCAAATAAATTCATCGAAATAGAATATAATTTCTGTATAAAAATGAGGCAGACTCAAACTACCGGCGTAGCTATTTTCCTTATACCGGTATAGATGTTCAGATAATGTTTTATAGTGTGACCCAATATTATAGTGATACTCATACAAAGAATATAAGTGTTAGGAATTGGGTTTGCAAATTGGATTTTTAAATATAGGGAATTCGGCCAAATCCGACTTGGGCTTGACCATGAAGAAGGAATAAAAGATCTCCTGTTTGTGCCTAAAAATGTTTTCCAATGTCATGATGTCATTAGAATTCACTAAAAGGACGATCGTGAAGATACTGCCTTCAATTTGTTTCTTTTTTTTAATTTAATTTGAAATTTGGCTCCTCCTATTTTATTTATATTCGTTATTTTTGATAGATATCATATCTTATAAGGGGGTGGGGTATGGCAGGTGCGTACTGTGTTAGTTTCCACGGAAAACCTTGTCCTTCGGCGGAAGCGACAATAATGCGCTAATAATGATATAGTGCAATTGAGATTCTAAAACTTTCCTAGTCGTAAAATTTCACGTCACACGTTTCCTAAGAATTATCTCCCTCGTTGTTCTTTATCGTATATACAATCGCGATTGTCGAATACAAAGACTGTCACGGCGTATCACAAACGTTGATCTGTAACGAATATAAACATTGGCTTTACATATGTATGGAGTTTTCTAGACGTAAAATAATATCGCAGGGACGTGACCGGCGCGGCTCGTTCGCTGCTTATTCAATAATACCAGCAATTGAGAGTTAATCGAAATCACGTTTGAAATCTGGTTTGTCGCGGTTCTCACTTGTGTCTGCGATAGTAGTTTATAGATCAACTACGTATGATATTGGCGTGTTGTTCATTCTTATATTTCTTTTGCAAATTTCAAGTATAGGTGGAGCTCGTTACGGGCTAGAATAGAATTTAGCAAAGCAAGTTTCTTACTTTCTTCTCCAATATAACAAAATGTGGAGTGGAGACGCTATGTAACTATCACGTGACGCTTGTGGCTTACTAGATATTGAAGTCACAGTCCAGTCAGTTAAAATTTGACCTTGCTAGGTTATTTATTCGATTTTCGCCAGTTCACTTAAAGTATTTAGTACCTACTTACTTTTAACTCTTATCATTTTACGAAAATACGCATCGGGATATGTATTCAGAAACATTGAAACTGTTTGTAGTTTCACATCAATAATATGTTTTATGTATATTGAGTGACAAGGCCCGACGTGCGTGGTGTTACCGAATGGCTTCATCAAATATTATTACTAACATGATAATGTAACCAATTACACGTGTTTTCAATTTACTTTAACGCATCACGGCTCGTTATTACAACAGTCTTTGTGTTGGGTATTATGAGATAATAATAACATCCCATTAAGTGAGTCAGGAGGATTTTAAGGAGCTGACGACTCAGTATTGTCTGAGAATATTATTAAAGATTTTTCCTCGGAGCAGTTTTAAAATTTGCTGATTCCCGTTTGCTGAACCGCATCTCCTTATTGTGACTGTTTGTATTTGAAGTGTTTTTGTTGAGTTGCTTAATTTTCTGCATTAAAATAGCTCTTACCAATTAGATACGTTACTTATTCATTTAAATTTATTAGTTACACTCTGCCGGGAGATTTTTATATCGCCTTTGGACATTTTAAGTTTTCAGTTTTTGCTTTGATTATTTTAATAGAAAATAAGTTTTAGTCGAGTAATTGTGTCTCTGCAGTATACAAATCGTCTCTAGAGTTTGTCAGATGCTACTTGTTCCTGCTTCGCACATTTCTGAGTCTACGCGTGCAGTTGTATTTGAATATCTGGAGGAGAACATCCCACTAAAAGAATATCCCACCAAGAAACCAGGGATATTCTTTAAATTGCAGAACTGAAATATGCAAAAGAAACTTATATGCTATGTGCGTAAATATAATTAATAAAAAATTAAGAATCTGAATCTGAGAATTTTAAGAAATTTCGCTATCGACATTTAAGCGTGAACTGCAACAATGGCTACAGCAAAAGTGTTTTTATTGTATTAATGGATATTTAGATAAGTGACATAAAATTTAACATTTTAGTTAATTATAATAAATGAAAAATTATTATGAATCAATTGAACAAATGACATCAAGATTTAATTTTTATTAATTCTAAATTATAAGATGCTATATCCGTAAATTTATTATTAACATTATTAATTGTATTAAGATCGTATGTGTGATTTTGATTGCTTATTTTAATTTTATCTGATGGACTTGCTAATTGTTACATATTATGTTTGTATGAATATTAATTTAATAATTTATCAATTTTAATATTAATTTTTGGACTGTGCCTGGACTATTATTTTGCTAATATCTTTATTGTAAACCGCGTTTCTCGCAAATAAATTACTCTTTACTCTGTTTTTCTAAATCCACAGTAGGTGTTCTGATAATCTGGTAACGTTCGGGGGTGGATTATTCGCCATCCAATTTGTTTAGACGGATCCACTTACTGGCTTTCGTCTCGTTGAAGCCGTATGTATACTTCTAATTATTTACTCGTGTGCGACATATACACATATTAGCATATTAGGTTTCGACAAAACAAATTTTGCAATAGATTTTGAAATTTATCGATATAAGATTAAATTTTAGAAGTGATCTGAGAAATTTGACGGACTTGTATAACATGACGGTGTCGTTGACTGTACCACCTGTTGAAGACAATAATAAATACTTGTACTTAACAATAAAAATACATTATATATAGTAAAGATTGACGTCACATTTTCGTAATATGACCGCTAAGTAACTAATATATCGTAAATAACTACCAGATAATTGCTTCAATAAGTAAGTTAATTTATACCTACTTTTTATTTATCAGTCTACTTCATAGCTATCCTACGTAGCTGTTATTGTAGGATAGCTATGAAGTATGTATATTTTTTTTTGTCAGCACATTTTTTTTGTTAGCACATAAACTATGTATGTATATTTGGTTATATATTTAGTTAAACTCCTCTAATCCAAATGTTATCTCACGAGGAACTGATAGAAAAATATTTTATTTATTATTCTTATCATGTATGGAAAGGATTTATCTGTTATGTCTGGGTAAAAATAGATTATTGGAACAATATTTCTGTCTTATTTTTATCACTGGTAAGCAGTAAACACTGCGCTTGATATGGCCCAAGCGACTTGTTATTAGTCTTGGCACAAACGTGCTACTAGTCTTCAACCGCGACAAGTAGTTGCTAGAAAATTTAATCTGCGTTTGACATAATGTGTGCTCTATGGTGGTGAAATATGGTTTCGCTTTTTATTTAGAATTACCAGTATCTTTTCTTTTCCATCCGACTTAATACTTGACTTGTTATTCAAAGAACAAAAGGAGAGACTAATCCAAGTGATGGCTCGCTTGTGTCTGATGTTAGCTAATATATTATTATCTATATATATAAAAGCGAAAGGTCACTCACTCACTCACTCATCACGAAATCTCAGAAACTACAAGTGCAAGGAGTTTAAAATTTTGCATGCGGGTTCTTTTTAGGACGTAGGTGCTCACTAAGATGGGATTTTATGAAATTCAACCCCTAAGGGGGTTAATTAGGGGATGAAAGTTTGTATGAAACTTTGTTACTGCAAGAGCTCGGAGTTTAAAATTTTTCACGCGGTTTCTTTTTAGGACGTAGGTGCTCACTAAGACGGGATTTTATGAAATTCGACCATAAGGTAAATTACGAGGCGGTAAATTAGGGGATTAAAGTTTTGATGGAATTTTCTCATTTGTGGATTGTTTGACTTGTGGGCGAAGCCGCTGGCGGAAGACTAGTTCATATATAACTTTTATCTCTTGATTACGTTGTTTTTGATAGTGTAAATAGATACGAATACAAAAATTAAATAATAGTCTAAATCATGCAAAATATAATATAAAATTATATCTATATATATATATATAAAAATGAATCGCAAAATGTGTTGGTAAGCGCATAACTCAACAACGCCTCGACCAATTTGGCCAAATCTTTTTTTAAAATGTTCGTTGAAGTTCAAGGATGGTTTTTACGGCGAGAAAAATTAGAATTATTGCTGGAAAACCCTAAAAATAGCCCTTTTCTTTTTCCCATACAAATGATTTGTAACTAAAACGTAGTCAATTTGAGCTTTATTGCTATGGTATAAAGTTCATATTAAATTACAAGCACTCACTATTGTCTAAGCAATGTAGGTGTGTTCCTAACGTCAAAGATCATATCTATCAAAACAATGTGCGTGTGTGCGTTGGAGCACAGAATACATAGTTGGAGGAGTTCACAACGCCCTATCACCTGGGTGACGGTTCTGTTCATGAGAATTTTTTTAAATACGTAGGCAAAAAAACTGCCACATTACAAATCTTTTTGACAGGACGAAGTCTGTCGGGTCAGCTAGTTTAATATAAATTTGACAATGGATTAAAGCATTATAACAAATGTTTATTTTAACAATTAATATTATTCAATTATATTATTAAGTTAATTAAATTACATTATATTAAAAGGTCAAGCAGATTAGATATAATTCTGCGTAATTATTTTATTAATAATTCGTAAAACTATTTCAATGAGACCCTTGGGTATAATTAGTGTATATAGATATATAAGATTAAGCTTTTGTGTTTGCTTAATTATCTAAACAACATAGGACGGATTCGCAACAGTATTTCTAATTACTGAGTTAATTAAGATGATATAATATTCACATCAACTTTTCAAAGTAATGTAAAAATTGTAAAAGAAATAGAATTTTCCACTTTTAGGCTGCCTTATTTAAATTTCATGAAGTTGATAAAGCAGGGTTTAATTAATACAATATCGTAACAACCTAAACTGAATTAAAAATATATATATTACAAGCTTTCCGCCAGCGGCTCGCTCGCTTATATACCACCATATAAACTCCACCTATTTCACCCCTTAAGGGATGAATTTTTAAAAATCCTTTCTTAGTGCTAACTTATGTCATGAAAGGAATCCCTGTACTAAATTTCAAGTTACTAGGTATAGTAGTTTCGGCTGTGCGTTGATAAATAAGTCGGTTTGCCTTTTATACGAGTATATAGTTATAGATTATACACATTGTTCTTTAAATTCAATTATATGATTTGATTTCTCTTTATAAAACAAGTAGGTACTCAAACCTCATTTCAATTATTATTTGCCCTCATCCATTCGAGCCTGTGTTCGAATGGTTTGTAAATAGAACTGTAAATCACTTGTCAATGTTGATAACAGTCCATTCACTTTGTGTGTAGGTAAGTAATGTAATTTACAACTCCATCAACACTTTCTGTGCAATCTAGTCCTATATCTCTATGGGTTCTTTCGATTTACATTGATGTTTCGATTATTTGGCACAAATTAATACTGTTTTATGAATTTGTTACCGTGCTCACTGATGCAATAGAATATTCAAGAATGTGAATCTTATTGTTATTTTTTTATACACAGTCAAGACGCGTGTCTTTCTTGAATTAGTTTCACCGGTTCTTCTTACATTAGCCCCCTTTTAGAACTGATAGTTTACTGTAATTATAAGTATAAAATTATAGATAAATAAAAAACGATAGCAACTCTCTTGCACAAGTAGACTAACGGTGTTATTAATAAACAAGGTTTAGCGTCGGAGTAAATTTGCGCTGAGACTGCATTTAGTAGTAGTCAAAATTCATATTAAACAGAGCCTTAGCAAAGGTTAACCTAGTACGTGGTTCTACGGGAGTTATTATTACTCCTTGGAGGTAGTAGTCATTCGTGATATCACGTGCATAGGAACGCATAGGTTAATCCTGTCAAACTTATTAATTTAGAGTTTCATTTTTACTAAAAAATACACCAGAATTGTAACCATTATCAAAACACCAGGAAATAATTATATCAACGAATTTATTTACAAAGGGATGTTCCATTCGGATCGATTTACTTTTACCTTGAACGTTGGCATTACAACATGACCAATATTTTAATCTGGTAGCCACGTATCCTACAAAGCGTTCGGAATGTTTCAATCCTATTAATTAATATTATAAATGTGAAAGATTTTTTGTTTGGATATTTGTTCGTCAATTACGCCGAAACTACTGAACGGATTTTGATGAAATTTGGTATACAGATAGGATATTTGCTGATTTAGATAATAGGATACCTTTTATTCCACTAAACATTTCCCTAGAGACCACGCAGGCGAAGCTGCTGACGAAAGCTAGTATGTTATAAAATCAATAATCCATCACAAGTAGTTTTTTATGAAATGTGTAGTGTCCACGGAAATATAAGCACATATATTCTATTACCAACATATTTGTGTGACAAAACATACCTTTATGTAACAAGGTCGTGTTGTGTAACTTTAACTAAGGTATTTCAAATGGCACACTGTGTCTCAAATTTATCTAGACATAAAAGGGGGTTTAATTTTGTACCCCCCACAGCGTGGAGGTTGTGTTACATCGGTTATTGCTGCAGTGACGCTGCCAAGTCCCTGTAATGTAATAAGTTGGATTAAAACCTAATCTCGTTACATTAGGTACTGTAAATGTTACTATGAGCCTATGTTTTAATTTCACATTATTATTGTCCTTGCATATATGTAATGAGGTATTATTTATAGAATTGAAAAGAAAACAAATGTTGTTTTATAATTGACATATATATTCTTCAATTAAGACTTCATTTGATATACAACACTATAAATAGGCATTACGTTTTATACAAAACAATCGAATCAAAACAAACAGGAGTTATTATCGATATTGCCGTACCGTTTTGTGTGGAGTAGGTTGTCAACAAGTACTTCTGAAAGTCAAAAAAGCTATTTCATCGTTTAAAAAATCTTTGATTTGACTCGTGCAACTTGACAAGGGTTGTATTTTACCATTTCTTTTATTGTGTTCTGCTAGTTTGAAAAAAGTTCGATGTTATGTTTAGTACCAATTTTCGGAATTATTAAACCAAAATTGGTAGGTTGATTTATTTTATTTCTCCTCTCTCCACTTTTTTGCTAAAAATAATATAACATTGATTCGTGTATTTGTGAGTGATATCTAGATCTATAGAGAAAACATCAACAAACAAATGTTGTTATTCAAAACTATGTCATCTTTCATTTGATTGTATAATGTTTTGCTACTGTTTTATTTAGATGATATTTATAACATTAGTATAACTCGTACGAATTCACATGATACCTGAGGGACTATTCTGTTTCTCCGCAAACGAAATTTCATCTATTTTCGAAATTATTTTGATACATTAATGATGAAATATATGATGAATGATACGAGTACATTAATATATATTTTTGTTATTTTGTGGTCTATAATTAAATAAATCGCAAATGGCACGCCACATTTACGTTAGCGTTAGCAGAATCGCGGGCCAGGTCATCGTCTCTATTCTCCAATGTTTCAACTGTTAACAACACGACGACGGCTACGACGTAAACAGGCGCACGGTCGTCGCTCCTCGTTATTTCGGTCGTGGTGACGCCTCAGGCGCCGGAAGCACGGTAGTCGTTGGTACGCCAATTTTAATGTTTACCACCACATTTTGGACTTCGCCGAACTCCTCAGTAATAACCTTTTGTTCGTTAAAGTGAAGCTAACGAGTCCCATTGGTAGCCCATTCAAACAAAGTGGCACAAACATGAAATTTAGGTTTACTGTACACCCACTGACATTTAGGTGTTATTATGTTAAAATTTGGGTCACACTTTGATTTGCTTCTGACACATACTGAATGTGTTTACATGCATATTCATAATAATATAATTTACTGCATTTAATTTATGGTTCTTAATAAATTCCAGTATTAGTCATCTATCATCATCACCAGCCCTTTAATGTCCCCACTGCTGTGGTCCAGGCCTTTTCTATGGGTGGATTCAAATTTAATAGGGAGTATGGCTCATAACTTACCACACAGGCCCAGTGAGCATTGGTGAGTGTTTCAGACTGCAGATGAAGCCGGGACCAACGGTTTAACATGCCTTCCTAAGCACGGAAAAGCTCGAGATAATACATTTTTTGTTACCCATCCTATGTCTGGCCTTTGCGAAAATAGTTTCGCAACCGTATCGCACACCGAGCGCGATAACCGCAGCACTATCGAGCTAGTCGATATTTTAATACATAAAGCAATCGTCTATTCTCACTAGGAACTATAGATATTTATGTACATGCATTTATCTCTTTCTTAGTCGAAAATTAATCTAAATGATTTATTATTGATAATTTAGCTTGAATACAATGAAAATAAACTAACCCAATTAGTGTGCAAATATGTTAACAAAATATTAGTTACGGTAGCTTACTCCATTCCTTTTGAATGTGCTAGTTTATTTTTCTTTTACATGCTTCTTTATACTCACTATGATGATGTCAGGGATTAGATATACGTTTAATGAGAGGTCAACGTCTAATAGAAGTATTGTATAACTGGTGACTTGGTTTTTGCTTCATATTCTTTGTTTACAAGTCGCGTCGCACAATGTTATTATGTATCTCCTATCATTACACTACAGCATGAGTAATGTTAAGCCCTGTGATGATATCACCTGTTAATTATAATGTCGTATGATCTATCTTGCTCACCAATACGTTAAATGCAATTATGCTGTAACATAATAAATAGTATCAATAATATTTCTGCTGTCTTAAAACATCCTAATGATTTTCTCCGTGATAGCATTAGAAGCATCAAATGTTTACTGCTTCCTTAACTATTGTGACACTTCGGGAAATTATGATATTGTAAGATATGAAGTAAGGTCTCTTTGCCTAATTATTGGTGATAAAACTGTTAGGCTATTATACGCAATCCATTTTCTGTTGGCTTCTCGCCACTCCAATATGCACATATCCATCGCCTATGAGTATACCGAATGTTCACATTTTGGAATATTTCATCATCGACATAAATTTGTAATGGCTTTTCACATCGGTTTATTCATTTAGAAATAATTTCAGGAAACTGTTAGCCGCTACTCAGAATCTATATGCTTTCAAATATTAGTTCTGTAACACAGATATCATTGCTTTGTGTTGGTTGCGCGACGTTTAATGTAGCAGATTTTTCAACTATTTGTCCTCTTGGGATTTCTAATGTTTTACTACCATTGTTCATATTTTTTGCTGTGTCATGGTGATTATGGTGGATTCTCTATAACTTTATTAACTTATTTCATGATCTCTACTTTATCACGACGAATAAACACCTATCAAATGCAGCCAATTTTCAGTGTTCATAAGACAGACATCGAATGGGTAATGGGTTATGTTAAATAGACAGTCTTCGCTTCACTGGACGAAAACGTTATACTGTCTGCGTAACTATTCATATAGTAAACTTTATAAATCATAATCATGGTGGTATTGCTCTACTGCGCGCATAATCATAAATTACAATTTAAATATATCTTATAGTTCTGTCTGATTAAGTGTGGCATTCGTCACCAGTCACAGTTCTAGTCCTCCAGTCTATGATATTTTTTATATTTTATGAAAGATAGTAATGATTAAAGTAATTAAGCATGTGACTCAAGAAGAAATAATTTGCAATGTTTATCATATTTGGGTACATAAAGTGTGACTAACGGTACGCATACCTAATCCGAAATCGTCGATATAGGTATTTGATCTCGCACTCGTTATCGTAGGGAATACGTTCATTTTTTAAATAAAATATGTCAAGATCTTTGATGTTATGTTGATAATGAAAGGATTCTTAGTGGGAAAATAAAGCAGGAAGTTATTACAAAACTTTGTGATGTCAAAGAGTGTCTAGCTAGTCAGCTGTTACTGTCGGTGAAACTAATATATATATTTATTAAATATAAGTATATATTCATGAAAAGCAGAACAGTTTTTCAAGTTTATATTAGTAAAATAAAGCCACGTCTTAATTACCATTACGTTAGTTTGTTACATATATAGCAGTGTTTTCCCACCTTTTTCGATAAAGAAGATAATATGGTCAAGTTAAAGTGATTGATTTTTGTAAGTTGGAAAAAACTTCTCTGTTAACCTGCAAGCGAAAGAACTATAATGGGTCAGTGGTTTCTCATTCTGTGTGAAACTTAGAAGCCATAATCTATCGCTATGGACTAATGATAAAATTGTTCAATGTATTATTTTTATGTTTATTATTATGAAACATAATATCCTCTTAAATAGAAAGTCACATTTTTCCTTTTCCTTAATTAATAAAACTGTGAATCATTTCAACATTTGTCAGCCAAGTACTGTTATACAAAAATGATCTGTGTAAATAATATCTGACCTTAAAAGCACTAGAGATAAGGTCATTTTTGTACTGACAAATACAATTATAATTGTGCCATTGTGGTTCACAAATTACCTGAATTGCGCATTTTAAGGTCGATTACTTCTGTTTTGATTTCCATTGCTTGTTTATAGTTTAATACTGAAATATTACTTCTTTTGTTGAACATCATTGTACTTCAAGTAAGAGGGAGGTTATTTTTAATTTCGACCTTCGTCTACGCAGTTGCGATTGTTGATAAAAATCTATTAACTTTTTCATTTAAAACTTGTAAATACCGTTGACAATTATATTGCTGTTTTCTGTTGGCTTTTCATTTAAAATAGAAACCTTATTTTATATTGAGTGTAATACCTTCATGTAAATATTGAAAATAATTGTTTTTTTACGGAATTGGACGTTGACAATTAGATCAACTGTACGAGTAATTTTAATAGTGAGAAGAATTTAAAAACTCGATAATTTTTTTTTATTTTTATAAAAAAAAAACACTCTCTCACACACACACACACACACACACGACACACACACACACACACACACACACACACACACACACACACACACACACACACACACACACACACACATTTGTTTTTTAGTTTATTTTCTTTTATTTAATTTACACGCTGTAAAGTGCCGTTAACATTTGTAATTGAAATCGAACTCTGCTGTGCCTAGTGTGGGGACCAGTAAATCATAAATTTAACATTTATAAATTTATCTTGGGAAATAAATATTATTATTATAAGACATTATTTCTTTGTGCAGAATCTATTAAAAGTTGGTAATTTTTGGAGTACACGCCCTTTTAAAGAGCCCAGTGAGCCCATACATGAGCGACTAACCTCGTTATTAAGAGTGTGATTTAAGAAATGTTGTGAATATTCTATAATAGTTCTTTGTAATCAAGTCAAAGGCTAGAAGTTTAATAATAATAATGTTACGCTCACACTGTCTTTGACAGTGACATTATATCTTTGTTAGCGTGTTACACGCTGTTTAGCAACTGCTATTACCGATTGCATAATAAACCATTGTTTACACATGATCTACATGATAATTGATGCGCAATGCGCCTGCATTCACTTTATAATCTTTTCATTAAATCCGTTGTTTTGTTGTCGCTGAGACAATAAAGGTCGGAACACACAGCCAACACCACAAAGATAAGGTCGGATTTTCCTAAAATGAAATATAGCGTTGTTATATACTAATAAATTAGCGATAGTAAATAATTCTTAATATACAGTACCTATGATTTAGTAGTTAATAGTAATAATATTTCGAATCTTATGAAATATTTTTACTATTAATCTTATTTTATTACTTTAGTAAAATTTATTAATCATATTTTAAGGCCAGTGTGGAGGGTCATGCCCATCCTCCTTAACCATCCATAAGGAAGGCCTGAACCCCTGCAGTGGGGACGCAAAAAGGGCTGGTGATGACTCCATTTTACATTTACTTAATCTTGAAGTTTTCAAACTAATTAAACTAACGTTATTATATCTATTATTATCTTTGATCAACATCTCTTTGTTTGTAATTTGTTATATTACTGTGTGACTTGTTTAGAAATTACTCTATAAACTTGAACGATAATAAATAAATAATTCAATAACAAAAGAAGTTTTGAGTTTATAAATAAACAACAACGATTCTATACAGCGCATGCACTCCGGCGTCGCTTGGTGTGCTTCGACCCTAAGCTTGACTTATAATGCGCAGGCGCATTAGTATTCTGACCTTCAATGTACATTGCTCCTCATTACAATATTTAGTATTTTTCAGTGTAAACACACCAAGTAAATAATATTTTATTTATAATATTATACATAGCAGTTTGTTATTATCAGTAAAGTTATGTATTTGGTAAGTTCTTTTGTAATTTTAACTTGAAAAAAATTATTTATGGTGGTACTTAGTAGTTAGTACCACGTGTCTTAGATAAAATAATCGAATATTCGTCTAAAACTAAATGTGAACTGAAAATTCATACTAATAATTACCGTGTAATTTTATTAAGTAAACCTGCATAAAGCGTATTATAGTAATCATTATAATTCAATGTTATCTCTTTTAAATGGATTTTGAACGACGTTCTCAATTCTAAATAAGGATATGTTCCCGGAGTGGCCTATTGACAATTTATCGAAATCGAATAAGATTTTTTCTAAAAAAAAACTGGATGAACTACTTTGCCTAAATTGTCTTGATCGATGTTTTTAAGAATCTTAAGACTCACATGTATGTACATAATTTTGTGTTGAGAGAATAAATGATTATTATTATTATTATTATTATTTATCGATGTCGTTGTCACTAAACAGTTGAAGAAAAAGTTATTACTAATTTTAAGCTAGCGGCTCCGCTCACGTAGACCTCTGTCATACGTA
Organism: Diatraea saccharalis; assembly: GCA_918026875.4. Classification (NCBI taxonomy): domain Eukaryota; kingdom Metazoa; phylum Arthropoda; class Insecta; order Lepidoptera; family Crambidae; genus Diatraea; species Diatraea saccharalis. Next base: position 15,564,853 of record OU893337.1, read on the forward strand.
CAAATATTCCTATTAAATTTACAGAATAAATCGATGAATTTCGTCCGCATTAAAGTTCGTTCTGTAGTATGAAGATCTCAACGGGAAGCGACTCTGTGTTATAATATGTAAAGATAGTTTAATAATAAATTTTACGATTTATATTCCTTTCATAGCAACAGAAAGCGGTAATATTAATTTGTACATTCATAATGAATGAGTCTGCTGAAATAAGTCATACGATAGTGTGAATGAATGGATAAGTGATTAGATTTAAACACAATCTCACACAGTGCTAACTTAACGTCTATCTTGAGCTTAATTCTGTAACAGTCGGAAAATAGAAATTCAATTAAACCAGATTTCGGTAGTTATCTGATTCAGATTGTTCTCTAGAACCTCTGATTTTTCATGTTTTATAGTAATCATTATAAATATTGATGTGTACACCGTTGGGATGCAGATCTTCATTATTGGTTATTTGTATTATGGGCAGAAGTACAAAAAGAGAATGACTAAGTCCAGTACCCACCACGTCGGCTCATGCAATTTGATGGGTGATGATGTCAATTACAGGTACAGCCAGTTCGTGCTTTCTGATGCACGGAGAAGTGTGCCATAATGAAATTGGTCACGTTGCTTAACATTCTTGATCGCAGACCAAACACTGTCCCATAGAGCTCCTTTATTTTTTCAATGACCATTACATAAGTATGATCATTAAAAATATAACTAGTTCGCGTATCGATTGATCTCGCCTGTCTGGCTGTCTGTTGATGCGATAGAATGGATCTGCCTGTAACTCTTAATTCACACGGAGAATTGGATTTCATTAATTCTCACAGTCGAACGGTTTAATTAAAAATCTGCACCGAACTTCTAATTTAACTTGATTTAGATTAACTGAATCGATCGCTTATAAATTTGTGATTTATTTATACGATAACAATAATGATCTATTCTTGATGACGTTAGAATATATGTTATGGAAAAAGTTATCTATAAGATGAATTCAATACATAGTTGCTTATTATTTGATGGTTTTTGTATACAGCATTATTTACCATCAATTTCAAAGTCAAAGAAGGAGAGCTCTTGCACATTTGTGTTACGATCTCTTAAGGCTATTACAAAACTGTTGTTTCACGCACTGATATGAGTCATATCGCTGGGAAACACCGATTTTTCCCAGAGGGTGGACAGACGCAATTACCTGTATTGACATTCTTGGGGTTTTTTTTTTATATAGAATCTGCCCAGAATTACACGCAAATTATAATACGCTCTTTGTCATACATTACTCGTTATTAAGTAATAGTATTACAAATATATCTCTAGTGTTTTGTGTTGCGGCGATTTCAGAGAAAACTGTATCAATAATGAGTTTTTTATTATACAGTATTTTCTATTCGAACAGGCAAACTGACTTTATTAAATTTGATGACTCATAATGATACGTACCAACGCTTAAAATGTCTGCACGGTCCCGAATGCTCGTTAGATGAGTTGTTTTTTAAATCCCCTAACAGTGATTTTGCAGGCGAGGTGGAATGGGGATTTATTGCGTGGTCGTCCATCATCATTCTTATCCTTCTCACTTAGGGCTTCAAGTAGATACGTAATTAAAAGCCTGTTTCCTTCTTCAAGGTGAGAGATCGCCGCGGCCTTCGGACCGATGTTTTCGTAGTTGATAAGTAAATAAAATTCCCTCTTGCTTTTGTTTACCAAGAGTTGGAGACAACCAAAGTTTTCTATCGACCATTTATTGCCAAGACTGAGGCACGGCGAGGTAAATGGGGTCGGCTGGCGAACTTTAGTGAACAATTTGTTGACAAAACTTTTTAGAACATAATAAGTTTAAATGTAACTTTGTAAATAATTCAAGTGCTTTATTAAATACGACTAAAAATGGTTTTGTATTGTATTAATGTAATTATAAATGCAGGTTTTCTTTCAATCAAAAATCATCAATTTGATAAAAAAAGAAGAAAACAATCTTGCTTCAAATGAACGATCTGACCTTTCAGCTTTCATAGGTTCTTGTTAAAGTGCGTCTTCTGAATGAAGTTATGCTATTAAGTTGATTTTTTTGATTGGATTATAATCTTAAATTCTATTTGTGATATGTATATTAAAATCTTTCAAATTTTATATCCTACTGATAAAATGATTAGTCCAATATTGGTGGTAATACGGGCAAAGCAGTGCATCTTGGCACATTTTCAAGTCGATTGCCATTTGGCTACGTTCCTACCCTCGAGTTTATAAAGTCGACAAATCGCACATACAAAATAAGGGTCTATTGGCGAGGTTGTAATTTAGTAACATAATATGATCAAGATTTGATACAACGCGAATTGAGTGTAGAAATGAAGCTTGAAGATGTAACATAATGTTAAGTATATATCATGTCGCGTTTAATAAGTATTTATGCAAGAAGAAGAAAACACCCATTTTTGTAACTCACCGATCAAATTGTGACAGAATCTAAACAAAGAACTGCATAAATCCTTCATTATTCGTTTATAACGACTTGCACATGATCGTAAACATATGTCGAGTCCACGTTTTCTTTTTTTTTTTATTTGTTTATTTTAGGTCGTTTTTTTACATCTAGGTCATCAACGACCACGTTTGACATACAATATTTATATTAATTCGTACATGTTAATAGTTTTTAAGAAATTTAAAGTTCGAGTATATCCTTCTTGACCTAGATAATCTTTCAAGTTAGCATTAGCGTTTGAGTAGGGAAATATAGAATAAGTTTTAAGACTTGTTCGCAAATGTTTGTAATGTGAGCCTCTTTTCAAATCAGTAGTAGGGAAATATAGAATAAGTTTTAAGACTTGTTCGCAAATGTTTGTAATGTGAGCCTCTTTTCAAATCAGTATAGATATTCTAAGTATAAATGAGTTTTCTAATTATAAGTCTTAGGCCACCCTTTATCAGGTAAATTAGTAGTCAAATGTCTCCGGACGAAAACTTGCTCCTATAGGTAGTGAACGAGATGGTATAGATAACTGAAGGCCTATATTTCGTCTATTATCGAAGCTAATATGACTCCAAAGAAAGGCATTTTTGTGATGGAACGGAAGTAGGACCTGACATTACCTCTGATAAAAAAATATGATTTTACCTAAATTTTAATGATTCGAAATTTTTCAATTAAAAAAAAAAAGACCGCCATTTTAGTTTAAGTCTCTCACTAATTTGGAATGTCATTAAACTGCGGACTTCATTAAAGAACCAAGTTTTAGACAACATTAGCTAATTTTAACAAACTGACAAACATCGAAATAATGGAGCACCTATAGGCAACCTAAAGATAACGCAAGTATGAATGATATTGCCAAAATACTTTTATCGTAATCTCAGCTTGGTATATCTTTTTGTCAAGACATAATATAGCTACTTCAATGTGAATTGTAAATCGGTTCGGTCGGTTTTATTCACATTCGATTCACGAACACAGCGTTAGGGTGATGTGTAGTATATTGCAGTTGTTTTTTTTATTATTTTATTTTACTAGTCTCTGTGCTCGCGACTTTTTTCGTGTGGATTTTTGATTGTTATCCCCCGGGAAAAAAGGTATCCTGTGTGTACAGGATTTCTACTATCTGTATGATAACCGATTTTGAATATATTGGCATGTGAAAAGTTTGAAATATTTTGATATCTATGTATAAAAAAGGAAATCTGACTTGATGACTGATAGACTGACTAACATATTAACACACAGCCCTTTTACTATTATTAAAAACTTGAAATTTTGCAGCGTAGGAATCACGTTATACATTTATAATGTAGGAGAGCACTAAAGATTTAGAATTTCGCCTTTAAATTGGTAAAAAAGAGGGTATACCATTTATTTGTGGAAAACCTCATCAGTTTCTCTACAAACATTGGTATTTACTACCTGCTTGGTTAAAATAAAGAATTACGTATTTCTAAAACTGCAGCCGAAAAGGTGGTGAGGTTTATATGGTCACTATAATATATTAATATTTTTAAGAAGTATAATGTACCCAAATGCGATTTGGACCTATTCACGACCCTTCGTGAAAAGAACCCTTTCTTTTCTATATATGTCATGTCAGTATCCTATGAGATGACTATAGGATAAAACTTCAAAGATGATAATATGTACATGATTCAAAAGATACAGCTCAACAACAAATTAAAGGGGAGACATAATATCAGGTTCACTGGGACGATTTGTGTGTAGATCATATAGAGAGCGGTTACAACACAAAACTATGGTCGGTGCATGTATTATGGGAAATTCGTTGAGCGTGATCCCTGAAATGTACGTGGCGTATCTTCCGACGAGTGTGTAAGGTTGAATATCATATCATACATACGTGATCATATATACAGATCGACCCTTAAAAAGTTCTGCATACTTCGATTGACTTTCAAGAAAAAAGAAAGAAAAAAATCTTAATGTGCCAGCGGTTTATCATTCTATTCAAATCGTAAAAAGGTATTTGTAAGGTTACCATTTAATTATTCTCTTATTTATTTCATATGTGAAAGAAAATTAGTAAGCTTGATAGCAATTCGAACTTTATTTCAAGTAAAACAGTTAAGCATTGAACAGTATTTATAACAGTCGTAGAACTTCAAGGAACTGAATGATTTAACTGAGAAAGTTATTTGAATGGAGTCGTTTGACTAATAGTGAACGTTTTAAATTTTAAAAACACTTGGCGGTGGTTGCCAGCCAGTCGCGACGTATCGATCGCGACAGACGCCGGGTTAGAACACTATACTTACCTGAGACTAGGGCTGCCATTCAAAATAAATAGGGAGAACTGAATCGCTACAAGGTATGTGGCCTTACATACATCTTTCGCTTCGTTGATTTTCAAAATATAATCTTATCACTATCTTGAATCATTATAGAATACATTTTATTTGTGAAAGGTGCCTCAAGGATAACCTTTTACCGAACTCGGTGCAAAGAAATAAAGTTAACATAACGTGTTGTCTGTAAGCTAAACATTGGAACGTTAAAATTGCAAACATAAATCATAAATTATGGAGCCGACGATAGTATCATCACCATCACATCACCAGCCCATTTACGTCCCCACTGCAGGGGCTCAGGCTTTCCTTATGGATGGTTAAGGAGGATGGGCCATAACCCTCCACGCTGGCCCAATGCGGATTGGAGGGTATTACGACTGCAAATGCAGCCGGGGCCAACGGCTTAACGTGCCTTCCGAAGCACGGAGTAGCTCAAGATAATATTTTTTTTGGTCACCCATCCCGTGACCGACACTTGCGAAAGTTGCTTAACGACTACGATCACAGTCCGCGGTGCTTATCCACTACGCCTCCGAGCTACTCATACGATAACATTTTTAAGTTGACGACAGTATAGTGTTTTGTAACAGTGACAGCCCTAAGTATCTGAATGCCAACTTCTCTATCCGCTTGCATAACTCGCTCGCTATGCAATATACGTAAGCGAGCGCCAAAAGCACGCCCCTTGACAAATAAATTATACCGAGAACAAATAAATCTTAACTAAGCCTTTGTTGACATTTTTAAATTACAGGAAATGAGGTTTAATATAGCAAACAATAATATAGCATGAATGAAGTAATAGAATAATAAAGAATAATTTTAGCCCATAATGCATAATAATTCAGGCCTAAAATGTCACACAAAGTCGATCCAGTACTTTCGGAGCCTATTCAATGCAAAAAAAAACAGACAAATGCAAAATCTTTCCTCTTTATAATATTATTAGACTAGCACAATATTATTATCGGTTTTAACACAGTAATAGGAAATCAATACCAACCACGCGTTGATGTTCTTCAAAAATTAAAGTCATTAATAAAGATAAAAATATCTTGTCTGCGTGTAAATTTTCATCAAGATTGGTTAAGTAGTTCCGAAGATTCATCGTAAACGAACATTGTGATTATCATCTAAAAAAAATGTAAGTATAAGAATAGTTATAGAAGATTGTATAGATTGTTGATTGTTGAAATTGTAAACAAAACTCAAATTTTACTTTGCTGCTAGTTGTGAATTAATTAAATTTGAGTAAATATTGACTCGATAGACTGCATGCCTCTCTTAAAATATTCTAGGTAAATGAAGGTAAATTCCATTATATCTTATGATTTTTGACTTCAGTTTGCTTGTGTATGTAGCGTTATACTGATCTCGTTTGCACGAATACTGATGAAATAGTGTTTCAGTGTAGTTGACATGTGCGACGTTTCGGTTTGTCGTTTTGTTTCATTTTACCGCTCGGTTTTTGTATCTAACGACCTCACATTCGTTTTGTTGCATTTTTTGTAATAGTGAGTGGCAACCTTGTATAATTGAAGAATTTTTTTTTCTATGTATAATTGAGTTTACATTGTCAATCAATTATATTACAATAAAAAGTGGTATATATGTCATGTAGTACTAATACGATATCACAAATCATCTCCCGCATATACACACGCACATGGTACGATACTCTTCAATTATTCATAGACTATAATTGCACATGTCACAGAGCACACGCATAATGGCTTAACGCATGTTTAATGCCTACTTTACCTAAACGAGTTAAAGACTTCAATCAACAGTTCAACTTAAAAATGTTGATGTCTAACATTATTAAATATAACATCTCCTTGTCGTTAGTGTGTATACTATTTGCCCGTGTATAAATAATTAAGCTTTACAAGCGATAAAATAAACCTGATACTGATGTATAATATGTATAATAACACGGGGGCTTGGATAGAAATCGGAATCGAAGTATTTTATTAGTTCCGGAGTTAGGTTTCGATGCTCCGACTTCAAACCCCGGAGTTTCGGAGTTTCAATCTCATATAGCACTAAAGTCAAAATAAAAATGTATACTTACGACTGAAAAATGACCTCTCGGTCTTTAGATGACTTACTTTTATTGTTCCCACAGTTTCGCATAACACAGTATAGCATTTTAAAATTTTGCGCTCAGGTATGCTAATTAGCATAGTTTTAAGGCATCATTTTGAATTCAAGTAACCTATCTACCCTTTTTATTGTAATATCATTGTTGTCAATCCTTTTTATTGAGCCATTAATTAACAAATTTCTTCTCCTTGGTTGGGAATTCCAAATTCAAATTTATACAGCCATTTACACATGTATTTGTGTTTGTCCTATTTACATCACCCAGTATAAAAAATGGAAAACTTGAAATATCGTGTCATTTAGGAGTACGAGTTCCACCATGGTACCAGTGCTGCGGAACCGGTTCGAAGGGTTAACGATGTGTATGGCGGTTGTGTCGTAAAAGAAAACACAGTGCGTTTTTGGTTCCAACGCTTTCGTTCTGGCAATTTCGACCTGCAGAACAAGCCCCGTGGACGGCCGGAGACCCTTACAGTTTTCTCAAATCTGGCCAGACGATTACGGTAGACGTCTAATGTCAGCAATTGCAAACCATGCTGGAAAAACTAGCTGTTAAACAACCGAGGTCAATCACTACGCCACTGCTACTTCACGACGACGCAAGACCACAGACTGCACGACAGACGGCAACCAAATTAGAAGAGCTTCAATTCATCATCATCATCATCACCAGCCCTTTTACGTCCCCACTGCAGGGGCTCAGGCCTTCCTTATGGATGGTTAAGGAGGATGGGCCATTGGAATGTCTAAAACACCCAACGTACTCCCCGGTCCTTGCTCCAACAGATTACCAAGTTCTTTGAAATTTGGATAACTTTTTGCGTGAAAAAAGTGAAAAAAATTCAACTCTGATGGGGTAGTGCAAATCGCCTTCAAAGAATTTATTAATACCCGTCCGAATGGTTTTTTTCTAAGGGGATCAATGAACTACCTATGAGATGGCATAAGTGCATAGATAACAATGGTTTATACTTTAATGAAATAAATATATTATATTAAAAAATAATCGACTTTTTGTTCCTTCCATACCAAACACCAATTTCATATGTAAGGTAAACCTAATATTAAACAATCGTCGTTATATATTTAAATTAAAATAATTTTTCGTCAGCATAACAAACATATTAAAGCTATACGATAACACGCAGATTTAAGACAATATATAAGTTCATTTTCTACACTTGACACGACCAGAAATTGAAAAGAATTTGGTTATTTTTGAGTTTTTTTTTGCAATCAGACAGAAGTTTATCTGCAGAGGACATTAAAGGAGGATATATTTTTGTGATATGCAAGAAGGTTAGGCTGTATTCGATTTATTATTTAGTTCTGATAATAATTATTGGCGAAGTGATATTTTATTAAGTGTGTTATAATGTGCGCAGAGTAGTTAAGAGTTTCGGGAAGATCAGACGGGTACCCGTTTTCTGAAGTTGTCACATAAGATTCATAGTTCCTCTTCACCACTGTCGTAATAGTTGGAAAACTTTATCCTAGAACTACGAGTGTCACAGGAAGAGCGACGTAACATACGGCATGAATATTTAAAGCGGTATTAAGGTTTACCTTTTTCGTTTTAATATCATTGAATATTCCATTAAAGATCCTGAAGTTTTTAATTTTACATAGTGCAAGGGTTAATTTGATTTAAATAATTGACTTTTTGTGTAAATATATCGGATATATGTCTTTTGAAATTAACACGCAGATTTTATTTACCGGTTTCAAAAAAGAGGTTATCAGTTTGTATGTGTATACTTTGGTTGAATGGGATGTTATGTAAGTATATATATATATAGGGCTTTTAAACACGTGTGCTAAGTTTTTGCAAGTATGTATGCCTGTATAATGTCCATGTTTTTCTCGCAAATTAGACATCGGATTGCAATTACTTCTTTTTCCTTTGTTTATTTAGTTTTCAACTTTGGCAACAACACAAGTTTCATCAAAATCTGTTCAAAGGTTTTGGAAATATTAAAACTATATTTGATCAATTTTGCATTCATGATGCTATACTGAAGCATTTTTTATTTAAGAATATATTAACGAGATGACCTGGCGGACTCCGTACCACCATATTTTTTTTTATTAATATATTATTTTATATTATATTTTCTTAATATAAAACATTATCCTGACAATAAAGAACGCAAATAAAAATGAATCATCCAATTTAATGCAGGCGCTCGGAAGTTATTCGCGTACATACATTTCGGCCATTCATTTATAAATATATATATATATATATATGTCGGCGAGAAGGCGCTTCAATTGTGCGAAACGCCATCTGTCACCTGCAGCTGTCATCGCTTGGGAGTGGTCTATGCTTGTTCGAAGATGGCACTTTACGTTGTGCGGCCATATTGAGCGGATGCAAGCGCAATCCGTTTGCATCGCGTTATTATTAATGTACTCCGATTAGATAATTAAGTAATTCAATTAAATAACTGATTTGTGATCTATATGTGATTTTATTTCGAAGGAATATCTCGAACACTAGTCAGATGGCGCATGATGACTAACCTAACTTTCCGCCGCACGGTGGGCAGAACCGGTCGTTATCGGATCAAAAATGTAAAACATCATGATTTTTTGTAGTACCGCAATGAAATTTGGTACAAATATTCAGTGAGGTTTGGAAATTCAAATGATGTATAATTTGTAGTATTTTTCTATATACATATATATATGTTATATGTCATAGAAGTAAAAAAATGGGAAAAACACAAAAATAAAATTATAAAAAAATAATTCCAAAAGAAAGACAAGTTTTAATGACTAAAAAGGCTAAAACTATGGTTAAATACAATTACCCAATTAATAAAAAATACGAAAGAATTTTTTTTTGCTGAACAAACTATACTAGGCCTGTAGCTTCAGAGATTGATATAGCTCGTTACAAACATTACTAATAACTAAATATCAATATTATTTTTATTTTGGTAGGTACCTATATTGCTTCAGGATCAGGGTCAGTAAATGTGCGTTCACTTTCAGGTACCACTTTTAAAAGACTTACTGCCTCTACTTCAAGATTTTTTACATTTCTTAAGTATGGTTTTCTTAAACTTGTTATATATGGATCTGACGTGCACAAAAACATTTTAAAGACATCTTCATTTGTTGCAGACCGGGAAGATTTTCTGGCATGATGAAGTCGCATGTTTCTGTAGTCTTTGTTGCGAGACTCTTGTGCGTCTTCCGACAGCTGTCCAATAGGAAGAACTGCAAAATGTTTGATAACGTTTTCTCCGTGTATGAGTATTTTATGAACGGAGGACGGCATATAATACCAATCATAATTACTCACATATATTCTTGCAGTTTTTATTGCATATACTCCAAACTTTTTGGAATCAATCATCTTTCCAGAAGATAGAACTTGTAAGATAATATACAGGCGTTTAATAAATGTTTCGTCTACACCCGTAATTTCCGCTGAAAAGTGTAATTTAAAAAAAAAATCTTCGTGCGGTATTGCCACCATTTGTGTTCCCGCTAACTTGCCGAGGTTTGTCGACGATTAATCCCAACTCTTCCCTGGATCATTCTTGAACGAGTTCCTTCTTTTCTTTTTTTAATCTCTTTTTTTCTTTAGTTGAAGCAGACCAAGTCCTAAAGGAAAGATTATAGGAAATATGCAATATCATTTCCATGCAGCGAATCCAGGCGTGTAAGGTGGACAATCCGTATTGGTAGGCGCTTTCGTTTTCAGGTCTGACAATTACTTTCGATAGGTCATTCATTAGCCGTGGAGTAGCCCCACATAACGTGCATGTGGAACCAGATGGAGTATCTGTAAGAACCTGAGCCACCTTTCCATCGATCATTGTAAGATATAGTTCATGCTTCACATTTACTAAAACACCATTTTTGTTTATCAGTGATGCTTGTAAAGCCCCAATTTGTCTACTAATATCATCCACAACTGCCTTGGTTTTTACTGAAGTTTCTTGGTCCCAGCGCTTGTTGAATGTAGGAAGAATATGCCTTTGTATATCACTAACAATAAAACACAATTTATTTTCAGAAACATTGAGGCTTTCCACTAAAACTTTGGATAATGATTCTATAGTCCTGCCGCCCTCGATATAAGGGATTATAATACAGCTAAAGGAAGACATTTTAATGCTTCACAATTTGCGGAAATTTCAGGCGTAGATGAGCTTTACTTCACTTGAAGTTACACCGATGAAGATGGCTCGAATAGTTTTTGCTTCCCTTTATATACCCATTTTCCAATATCAAATTGGTACCCACATAATTATTATCTAGTAATTTCGCATGCATAACGAGTGCAAATTTGATAAGATTCCTTTGTTATCGCTAAATAAATAAAATATTCCAAAATTAATATAATTATTGTCCTTGTGAACGGTGTCTGTGGTAAACCTCCAAAGATACTGATTTTTATGTTCCGACTTTTCACACATTATTTCTTATATTTTCTAAAACCGCAAATTTCCGCAGCTGTTTTTTTTTGTATTCTATTACTGAATAGTTAGACTATCAATTAACATAAAAAGTTGCGCGTGGGGAGTCGTGGGTAATATTGAAAACCTTAGACGAAAAAAAAGAAAAGTAAAAAATAAGGTATGCCACCTTTTAATTACTTACTGACATAATTGTCGCTGCTTTAGAAATTTAAAAGCTGAAACGTAATAAGCATAAAATAACCTTTCCAAAAATGTATAATACTGCATATATGTACCCAATATATCTTGCACAATATGGTTTTGAAACATGTATATGCGAAGACTCGAGTTCGGCACTCCCGTCTTCTATGTACTTCTACCTATGAAAAAAATGTAACTTCGTGCATTTTCGATAAAAAAACTTAATGAATATTATAATTCGATTATTTGAGATCCTCATAAAATCACCAAATTATGATATTCGTAAAAAGTATTTTTGATATGCTCTTGTTCTACCATTATCCACTGTGCGCCGGTCCCGCATGACTCTCCGACATATAGTAATGTATGTTCAATTATCCATTGATAGTTATCATGATTTTTATTTTTGATATATAACCGAATAATTGAAATTGAAATGACTATTACTTAAACTTTAAACTGCTGTGACGATTTTCATTATATTTATATTTAATATTCATTATATTTCAAGGGCGATAAATCAATTTAGCTAGGTTGCTTTTAGGCCATTAGTATACATAAACTCATACCTACTGTAAAAAGAAACAAATAGTATAATATCATTTTTTTCGAATTCTGGTTCGTAGTATGTAACCGCTTGTGCTACGGGTGTGTTGATATCCGTAGTATATACTTTTGCTACGGATGTTTTCATTTCGTAGTAAGTAAATGTTTGTATTAAAAATGTGTCCATGTCCGTAGTATGTAATCAATGATATTTAATTATTTATATTGCATTTTAAAAAGGCGTTTAACTTATTGAAATTATTGTCTAGAGTTACATTAAAATACAACTACAAAGGGCGCGAAGGAATCAAAAATTTCCATATTAGAATCGAACAGCATACCTCTTGTTAGAACGAGATAAACATACTTGTTTTCATTTACGTGTCAACTCCAAACTCCGCTAAGCATTGAACACGATGCACGAAAAAATGGCCGCGTTCTATTATTTTTATAAATATATATAAAAAAGAGTAAGTATAGTACTTACGCATAAAATGATATATTTTGTTTTTGCTCTTCTCATTGTCAATGTGTGATTTTTGCACTGTTAAACACGCAGGAAGGTATTTTTTTTAACAACAGAAAATTAAGACTGAAAATTTCCCATGTAAAAAAAAATACATCATTGTTATGTAATTTTATTTTTATGCACATAGTTTACTTTGTTTGAATTCTGTATTCCTGGTTTAATTCCATACCTAAAAATCTATGGATTACAATGTGATTGTTATAGGTATATGTGCTATAATCTTGAGTATATTGACTCGCAGCGCGAACTCCTCGACGCCATTAAACAGGAAGTGGAACACAGTTAATGGACTACTGCTGTTTGAGTTTTATTGCGTCTGAAATTTCAGTAGAATACTTAACATCGATCTTCGCTGTGTAACCTAACAAATAATAATATTTTTCTTGTTCTCAGGTAAGGAGCATCAAGACGGCGTTACTTCATAATACAGTAAGAAATAATAATCATGTGATTGTAGATGTATTGTACTGTACATGATAGCGCAGTAATAAAAATAGAAATAAAATTTATATCAGATTTCTGTATCTATATTGTATTTGTAATAATTAAACTTAATTAAATTTTCAGTAAAAAGTAATAGGGATGACGACTAGGTAAAGGTAATTCTATTTAGTCTGTCAGACTACCCCGTGCTTCGGAAGGCACGTTAAGCCGTTGGCCCCGGCTGTCTTAAACCACCCACACGGAAGGATTGAGCCCCTGCAGTGGGTACGTAAAGGGCTTGATAATGTCTTCGGTCTACGATAGTTAAAGCAACTTTCGTAAAGGTCGGTTATCGGATGGACGATTAAAAATTTACATTTATAAGCTCATCCGTGCTTCGGAAGGTCCCGGCTTAACTTGTAATTTTGAACATCCACCAGTCCCCATCGGGTCCGCGTGGTGTGCGTTCCATCCATAGGAAAGATATGTGGCCCTGCGGTGGGGAGATTAATAGTATGATGAAGATTTGTTTATCTCCTTGTATTTCAAAGTCGATTAATTTACCTATATTTGATCTGGAATATTACATAGTATAAATATATTTTAGTATATTATTTGTATGTTTCATTATATTATCATGGCCTATTACAATTGTCAAGCGACGCGGGCCACCGGAGGTCGTTAACCTTGTTTTATACTAGGGTTCTGAGCTCAGAGCATTGTCGGGCGGAACTCTGGAGTTTTATACTGACTGAATAATATAGCAAATATACACTTTAGGTAAGTTTATTAAGATACAGTGCCTAATAAGGCCTGCATTTTAAGAAGGTCGCATGTGAAAAAAAGAAATATTTTTTTATATTATATATAAAAGCGAAACGTCACTCATCAGCTACTCTCAGAACTTACAAGTTTCAAATTTTGCAAGCGGTTTCTTTTTTTGGGACGTAGGTGCTCACTAAGACCGTTTTGTTGAAATTCAACCTTTAAGGAAGTAAATTAGGTGATGAAAGTTTGAACGAAACTTTGTTACTACAAGTGCTAGGAATATCAAATTCTTTATAAGACGTAGGTGCCCACTAAGACGGGATTTTACGAAATTCGACCTCTATGGGGGTAAATTAGGAGATGAAAGTTTTTCTGGAATTTTCTCATTTCTAGACTTAAAACTATATCCCGCGGGTGAAGCCGCTGGTTGAAAGCTAGCTTGATATATTTCTGTGTCTAATAATTACATCTCAATATAATCTCAATTACTTGCATTTTACTATTGTACTATCTACCTGAAGTCCAATATTAATATATATCTTTCACTATTGATTTGTGAGGAAGGCATAGCACTAATTTAATAATAACAAGGTTGACAGCCCTGTTCATTACCACCGTAATTGCGAATTTCATTGAACATAAATCAATTTTGCTGAACGCATGACGTTATTAGAAGTGGTCCAAATTAATACATTGATATATATTATTAGATTCTCACAGTAATGAGGTTGTCGATATGCTTATTAAATATTATCAATACAAATTTGTAATCATTATATTATATAGTGACATTTTATTTATGTAACAGTGCTCTAGCTCTTTATGTCTAAATCGATCAACCCTTAGGCTCGGTTACACCAACTTACTTTAACAATAACCATCGTTATAAATTACCGGTTAAGCAAACAATTAGTCGCACTATTTTGCAATGGTTAGATGACATTAAAACTTAACTTTCACCTACAACCGCCTAAGCTTCGCTGGTCAAAGTTATTGTTTAACTATGCCAAGAAAGAGGATGGTAAATAAAACGCATTTTGCAATGATAAAGTCAGCGGACTGTTATCGTCTTATATCAAACTAAACTTAAACCGCTATTATGCGATCCAGCCTATATATCTTAAGATAGCTTTAAATCAAAACGTCTGGAGTACATTAGTCCATAGTAATTTATCAGAATCGGAAAATAAATATTATGAGAAAATGTTAAGTGAAACGGAACGGTCTATCTAATGGTGCATGATTAAGCGGTCCATTAGTGAACACTGAAATATTATAATGAATTCAGTATCAACTGAGAAATATGCATAGATTTACAACAGACGTGACTGTTGAAGACTATCTCGTCTAATAAGTGAGTATTATAACGCATTTTTAATATTCTTTCTGTACGGGTTTCTATAACTATCTGATATTTTTATATTACTATTATAACGATGTTCGTCACAAATTTTGATACACGCGTGCCTATGATCTTGTTTACAGTCCAGTTATTGCTTTTCTTACAGTATTTAAAGTAATTGTATTGATTTATGATATGCATTACATACTTTTCCTTTTTTCGATGCACTTGGTATCTTCATTCACTTGACTATTTTCATGGTATTTGAAAAATCTTCAGCTTTAACCTTTTAAATTCGTCTCACTCAGCATAGTTATTTACTCCACTGCTGGATACATGCCTCTTGGTAACTTTTCCATCTTGCTCTCTTACGGCGCTTTTATACCAAGTCGGCTCTTTCCACACGTGATCTGCTCATTGTCATTTACGTCTCGCTATCTTTTCATCTAATCGGTTACTTTGGTGGGTTAGCGGATAATGTTGTTTCGGATCCTGTCCCTGTGTAAAGTAATTCCGAGCATTATGCGTTCCATTGTTCGCTGGGTGAAAATTCTTCATCCAATTAATTTTACTATCTTATATAAAATGTTCACATTTATTAAACGTACTAAACTTTTATTATTTTAATCTACATATCATTGATATATACTGATTATATTAAAAATGGAAAAGTGGTTTTGTTTATCCTTCATCGTTATGGAATGATTGGTTGTGCGAAAATAGTTGGGAGACTAGAGAGTGATGTAAACTTATTTTTGTAGCGAAAAAATCATCTCATTCCCTTAGATAACGCGATCGAATCCGTCGGTAACAACTGACGGTGTATAAGTGTATAACTCGATTCCAGCTTTTGCTTTCAAGAGTTGCTATAACAACTGTAATTGAAAAAGTGAGTATTTTACTTATTCAAATATGTAATGTCGCACTTTCACCAGAGCCTTTGTCACAGGAATAGTTGGCTGAGTGTCTGTGTCACAGTGTCAATTACTATACGATTATTACATTATCCCGAGTAGAGAATAAGTTAAGGATATGGGACACCGGTAGTGTGCAGAAACGAATTGTGATTTTTTATACCATGAATAAACAAATTAAGAGTAAAATCAAATTAATAATGAGACAAAATAAATAGTTTCTGCTTGCTAAAATTAAAAAATAGAACATTCCAACTCTAATAATGGAATGTCTAGCGATATCCTATAAAGTTATCATAGACAATACACTGGTTGCTATACAAAAGAGTAAAAACTATTGATTGCAAAAGATGACTCTTCTATAATTCCAAGCGGAATATTTTCAATTGCCCTCTATGCTATATTTATTCTCTATGCTATATTTATTGGTGTTTAACAAACGTGCGGTCCAGCGCGCGTCCGATTTGCAAACCTTTGTTCGTGACCTATCCCATTTTCATACAACCATATAAACGTACAGTATTCCACAGTATATCAGCTCACAGTACACACACTTCATGTCATTTGAAAATACTTGTTAACGTTGGTCGTACATGTTGCCAACGTAACGTTACATTAACTATTGACTTTATTCATTTTTTACTCGTTCCAAGGTCAGAGTCATCAATAGGTTTTATGTGGAATATTGATGCAAGTGCTATTCAATTGTATGTTGATTTAAATGGAGGCAATTAGTTTATTTTTGATAGATTTAATGGATTTATACATGAGCATGTCTTCATAAAGGAAGTAACATAGAATGCAATAGAAACTTGTTATGTGAATGACGTAGTTATCAATGTTTATTGCCAGTAGTTTTTGTAGAGCTCATACTGTTCTTCTTTGACTATGACCATTGGAAAAAGCACATCTTCCTTCCTATAACGTACCAGACGCCAGGACAGGGAACGGACGGAGGCGCGGCAGTCGCCGGCGGGCGATGCTCGCGAGCGGTCGCGTTGACGTCGTGTTCCTTATTTACTTTGTTTAAAATTCTAACATCGCGATTTTTTTCACATCATCTTTCTAAGTGCATCTCATATATCGTGACTCACTTATTGTGATTACGCGTTCAACCAAATCACTCCGGACCGGTCGATGCTTTTTATCTTTATTGGATTTTTCGGTATCATTCCAATAGCGAAGTTCTTCAAAAGTGGGTTATTTTATTTTTTTACTGTATTATTTTGTTTGAATAATTAATCTTGTTTGTGCCTTTATTAAAATTGACATAAATTTAAAGAAGAATAAGTATGGCGTACTGGCTTTGACAATTGACTATTGATTTTGTGTTACGATACAACAAAAGCGATATGCTTAGTTTTTTTACGGATATCTTGCTTTCAAGTTTAAAATAATTTATAACAACTTATTCTGTCAACATTTGATCTTGGCAAATCTAAATTAAATTACTTTCCAATTCAACGATGTTATAAATTTATATTTTTATGTTTTAGTGCGAATGAAAGTGTCTTTGCAATTTGTATAGCTGCAAAGAAATCACGTTTTGAAAAGCCCTGAGGGAGCTTTTAATTATGACATTTTTATCTCAGATTGGATTATGGCTGGTTCAAATATCTTTTGATAAATTTCTTATATTAAATTTTAAGACAAACCCAGCGGAAGATCCGTCGCGTATCATCGGTAGCTGAAAATCAGAATTGACAAAATATATGCTCTTTTTCCCGGGCTATATAAAAAAAAAAATACAAACGCGATGAAACCGTTTAAAACTGTTTAATTTAAATAAAAATGTATCAAAATTAGTTGTTGTTCCTTCGGCTTAACTGATTTTCAAGCTTAGTGACAAATATTATTGCTACCAATTTGAGTAAAGTAAACTTTGACCATTTGACAATGACTTTTCTTGTTGTGTGACAATGTGTTTGAATAAAGTTCCAATTAAGAACATCCATTGCGCATTTTTTTTAAAGATAATCTACTGGTTTTCAATGTAAATTTTTTTTCTTGAATACATGACAATGTTCAGAAAAGTGTAACTGTATAGGTCAAAATATAGATCGTCTTGTCTCTAAAATTCTAGCATTATCTCAAAAAAGCGAATGATTCATAATTATTAAACTATTTCGAAGACTCGAACATATTAAGCAGACTTCTATTCAAAGATCGTATTAAAGAAAGATGTGATAAACAACTTTGCTATCGAATTATCTAGAATTAATATCGACTAGTAACAATGGATACGAAGTTTTGCCGCAAATTCAACATTTAAATGTTTAGATTGGGAACTTCATCAAGATGGGGTAATTCTTGGCTGGAAAACAAACAAGTTTCTAGACGAGGAGGGGTCAAAATACCTCCGCTATTTATAATTGTTATCAAAATAATGTTGATTAAACTTAAGAATAATTGATTGGTTTGATCTTCCGATGTTGTTTTTCATTAAAGATTTGGGTAATTTTTATTTGCGATTGTTTATTTTTATAAGATCACTGTAACGAATGAACGTAATATGAATAAAATATTATTTTACATATAATTTTATTCTACATTAATAGTCGAAAATCTTGCGTTGCTTTGCGGAAATTTTCCAATCTTATACTGATTTGATAAATTATATTTTCACGCGCACTGCTCATTAAATAAAACTATTTTGAATGGGTGTAACGCCTTTATATTTGATTTCATGACCAATCTTGTTCGAAGTCGACGCAACGTCGACGTTCTGTTTCTCCTCCTGTTCTAGATTAGAAATACTATTATATTTTTTGACAAAGTATTTATAATGTATATATTTTAATTTATAACACGAGCTCGGTGAAACGTTTCTATCATTCTACTAAGTAGGATTACCTTTATTATTTATTGTCTTTCATTTAATATGTACTAGTTTTCCGCCAGCGTTTCCCTTCGCACGCATATGATGACTTGACGGTACCTTTCTGCCTAGGGCACCAAATAGCCTAATGTTAATCAGAGTCGAGAATTATTCGTATACCAATTGTATACGAATAATTCGTATACCATTCGTATACCAATTGTATACGAATAATTCTCGACTAATATTATGAAGAAGTAACAAAAATCTAAACCTACAAAAGTTTCGCCTTTATGATATTATTATTGAGAGATATATACGTATATTGGGAAATTGTAAGGATTAGTAATATATATGATTTCATCGTCCTCTTTGTCTCAGTCTACGATCAGTTGTTGATCGTTCGATACTCTTCTAGTCTTGTTTTTTGTGGCTCAAAATATGATTTAATTATTTTATACGGTGGTAATGTCATTTTTGTTATATAAAGTTGTGCTACTTAAGGAATCATAGTGTATTAACCTATCAAGCGTTATTGTCGTCGTTGATATGTGTGTTACTATTTATTATTGACGCGTCTCAAACTTTCTGTATCCAGGTATAATTTACATCCATTAGTACCCATATTTGTAACATAAATTTATAGTTTTCTTATGAAGTAAAACGTGAATGATTCGTTTAAAGTTAGATGAAAATGTTTGTCATCAATCATTTGTCTTTTCTTGGAAACTAAAAACGTAATCCAGTCGATGGTTGTGTGAGTGAATTCATTACGCAATTGTGCTATTAGTTTTTATCGTCATAATCGATTTATTGTCGAAGGTCGCCTTTAAAATAAATAAGCAGTTGTTTGTTTTCCTTTCCAACTTTTATATCTATCTGATAAAAATAAAAAAAACACAATTTTCTGTATGTTACCATTAAAATAACTCAAAAGTAAATGAATTACAACGAGTGTTTTTACTTACTTATCTAAAATTGTTACGAGAACACCTATATGAAAAGCGGCTGATTAAGGTTTTATCCACAGTACAGGTTCTTTTGTCTCTGGTTTGGGTGGTGTCACATTTTATCAAATTTTTATAATACAACACGATATAATGTTTTGTAAGTTTTGTTAATCTGTGGAACCTATACTCTATACTTCTAATATTATCTAATATATACTTAATTTTATCTACGTTTCTCTCCACGCTTAGTATTATATATTTTAATTATTTAGCGGATTCTCAACGCGTAAAATTTTACGTTTTTATTCGACATCTTTTAGATAAATTTGCTAGGTGTCGCGTTTACTAGATATGTTGGTTTGTATTATAATATGATGTTTATGATATATCGAAATTTAAACCTGGTATGCTGTCGCTTCCCTTCTTTAATATTATATTAACCTCGGGTTTATTTTCACGGGTTTAAATCTGTTTTTGAAATTAAGTGTGTAACTGACTTGCCTAGAATAGAACTTCGGTAAGTTCAATTCTAGGCAAGTCAGTTGCAAAAATTTCCATTAACATTTAATGATGACTTTAAGCTTTAATGAATTTTCTAAATCTGATAACTTGTATCGTAAATGTCGCTTTAAACTAACAAAAAATATATAATTTTAATAGTCGTTTTATGAAATGAGTATAACATTTCAACTCTATCCTATATCTTTACGCCGGATCCCTTGCGGAGCAGGCAATGTAATATTAATTTGTAAATTAATCAAGTCTCTTTTCACATTTCTAATAATTTTCTGACGGCGATTCGTTACACGATGGAAGGTGTCGGTATGATGTATGGATGATATTAATGTTGTATATGAGTGATGTTATCATTGATAACGGTGGCGAGGGTCGCGGCATCGATCAATGGACAGTACCGATGTGTTGACGTTACTTTTTTGATGCAATAGATACTTCTTGAATATCGTCGAGGTGGTTAAAACCTTAACAATCCTACAGTAAGGACATATGTTCACACGTTTAGAATCTATCTATGTATATCTTCACGCCGTATCCCCCGTGGTGTAGGCAGAGGTTCGAACACCACAATGTACGGTCCTTACGTCATTCGCCTCATCCACTTTAATTACTCTTTTTCATACATACTCGACGGTTCTTATGGCTTCTGACATTACCTTCTAACAGCACGCGATTGATTTGATCGTGAAAGGTGTGTCGTGGCCTTCCTTGGATTCTGCATTCTTCAATTTTCGCGGTGTCTATTAGTTTTGTCATTGTTTTCTACATATGCGAACCAACGAGTTCAGTACCGCATTATGTGTAGCGAGCTTATAATGACTAAGTGGATTATTTTTTATTTAATGTGTCAAGAAACATCAGTGGAAAATATTGTTATTTGTAATTATCGACCTAAAGTTAGTACTTGGTTTAGGCAATTGGCCTCCTAAAGCAAATTGACAATATCAGAAGAGAAAACGTCAATTTCAGGCGGGTTGATTTACTAAGGTAGTATAATGGTTAAAACCTGATACTAAAATAAGTGCTCATTTAAAAAATAAAGCGGTTCAAGTCTGAAACATTGATTCATCCGTATATCGAATATGAGGTGGAGACGGTCGGTGCCTTGTCGACACCTTATTCAGCGAATGATGTCTGTGATTTTCCATTTTACTTGTGATGTCGCAATGTCTTCTTCTCTCATGTTACTCGACCATTCGAGTGGTCAACTCTCAACTCGCTCGCGTGGTCAAAGGACCGTTTAAATCTTCTAAAATATTATGTTTTAGAAGTTTTACTTCATGTTTTGATTAGCTATTTTGAAGGTTCATATTTGGTAAAGATTTGGTATTGCATAGGTTTCTGATATTAGCTATTCATTCAGATAATTGATGTTCCGATATATTTTTAACATGCTTTAATATTCTAACGTTCCATCACTGTAATTACCGCATACATAAACCAATAGAACCATTAGTGTATTGACTTTAACCCTTTACATGATGCAACAAACCAAGCTTAAAGCTAATTGACAGTATCGATTCGTCGTCCGCGTGAGTACTTTGTGATATTCGAAAAGGCACCATTTATCGATATAATTTGTAGTCAGTGAATATACGTCGACGTTAAATATTAATGATGTTTACACATGATAAAATCGATGTATCGGTAAAATGTAAGAGAAATTTAATCGAATCCATTCACTGAAAGTTGTTATTAGTCGTAACTGATTGGCAATTATATGATTTTATTTGTATATTTTTATTCAATATTTTCGGTATAATATGATACTTGGTGTCTACCAGAATATTTTGAAGCGGAGCTTAGGAGCAACCGTGTACCTAAGACTGTTTTTTTATAAACATTAAGATTATGACAGATTTTTGAAAGTAGAATTCACAGTAAAAATTAGTGTTTCTATTATTAAAATATTATTTAGGTTTGGTGGTGAAGTCAATGTACTTTCGAAGACAGAATTATATTTGGAAACGTTTACCTCGAATAATGAAACTTCTTTCTGTTCAAATCAACAACTACTGAGAGTGCCCTGTCTGTAAGTGGTATCACGGTAAAGTAATTGCGGAACCTTTTTAATTGGACTACTTCTCTTCGACAACCATCGACTGGCCCAGTGAGCGAATACTCTCATCCCTGGAAAACTTTAAAAAATTATTACATTGATATTTATGATATAGCTTACGCCAACTTTTCCAGTTATCAACGATTTTCAAGTAGGAACAACTGGGTCATAGCTTTACATGCGAATTTATAATAAAAGGTCAAGTTGAATCAAACAAGACCGGAATGGTAGTAGAAATAAATTATTAATGCCACCAATTCGAATGAAGTAAAATTTGAATTCTTATATTCAAAAGTATTGATGCTTATCAAGTTATTTTTTGTAAAGAATAGTCAAAGATTCCACTACAAACTTTAATAATATTTGACAGTCAGTACTGAAGAATGTAAAAATAATAGGAGGAGTTACTACAATGTTTCGTGAATAGTTTTCCAACATCTACATTTCTAACACTAATATACCTCTCGTCCTTTTATGCCAATACATTGACATTGTCAAGTTGACACCAGCGTGAATGAACACTGTTAATAAAATAAGACAGACCATGAAAGATATCAATTATCTTTTATTGTAAATTAGAGAAGTAAAGTGAATATTCATACGAATGTTGAAAAAATAAATTTATACAGAGATAAAAATAAAATTGCTATCTGTACGCTGAGATCTTTTAAATTACACAGCAGTTTTCATCAATGTACAGATTGATTAAAAAGGAAGGTTATTCTTTTGTTAAAATTTCTAAGAATGACGACTTCAAACAAATTTTTTTTGGAAAATTAAGTTTTGCATATCGGCGCTGGAAAGCAAACACGTAGTAACCTGCAAAACCAAAATGGATATTTAGAGTAGAAAATCTTTATAATTTTCCGAAAACATATCTTATTTCAGTATAAATTGACTAAGGCACATCTTATTTATTACCATGAACGTTTATAGTAATTAAATATCGAAAAAATAATAAAAGTTTTTCTACTTTGAAGAACGATTTTGGTTTTGCGGGTTATTACGTGTTTGCTTTCCAGCGTCGATATGAAGTTTCATTATTTAATTATATACGATTTGAAAGGTATGTCGATCATTTTACTAAATATAGGTATTCTATAGTTGGGTTCTATATATTTGAAAATGAATGGTTAGCATGAAATTTATTCATTTATTTGCGTTTACTTTATGAGCAGAAAGATGCCAGGAGTTAAAAAGTACTTAACAACAAATAATTTGAATACAAAATATATTCTTAGTTAGCTTTCACCGAAACGTACTAATGTAATCATTTATTTGCGCCCGTGTTATAAGTCATTCTGCTGGTTTGGTTCATTCTGCTAATTTGATTAGGTTATTATGACGTTCTTACAAATATAACCCATATTAAATGTAGGTACATCTATACTTTTATTATAATAGAGGATTTGTTTGTTTGCAACGAACGGGGTCCGAAACTATTCGACCGATTTTAAAAATTCTTTCACCTACGGGAAGTTACATCAAATGCGTTGAACATTTGCTATATTTTTTACCGATTAGCAGCAAATAAGGGTATGAAAATGCAATGACAAGTAAATTTGTCATTGTACTTGTCATTGTACTAATTTGTCATTGTACGTGTCATGATATGAATCGATATCCAACTAAACAGTTTCCAGTGAGGGACTACGCTGGCGGAAAGTTAGAAAATGATAAAAATATTACACAAAAATTAACGACCATATATGAAAAATCTTAACCCCAAATTACCTTCACAGTTGTATTATACGTTACGTCCTAGGTAACAAATGTAATCCCCGACCTTACCCTGACTAATGCGCTAGAGCAGTTTTTAATTATATTTTATATTTACTATAAGCAGGTTTTACGTTGCTGTGTAGTAATAAAAGAGGATTAATTCTTATAATGCTTATACTTGCCCCTGTGTTTGTTTACTTGTTATTAATTAAAGACGATGTAAGTCTCCCGTCTCGTCGCAACTTTGCTTGTTAAAAGTTTTATTGTTCTTAGGCGGTATTAAAACATGTGTTTGATTCGGATTACAAATCACGCGTTTATATATATAATACTCGTAGATAATAACCTATTCTCAGACCTACTGTTATTCATTAAAATTTAAAATAACATTTAAAATTTCATTAAAATTATCAAGCCGGTTCGGAGGAGTATGGTTATTAAAACTGTGACTAGAAATTTATATATGTACTAGAGATTTAATGTCAGTTATTTTGTTACACCTTTGAATTGAAGCTAGTATAGATATTAAGCTATTTTCATGTCACTGTATTATATTTTCTATTGTTGGTTAATTGGCCAAGTGTATACATATTTATTATAAACAGCGGAGCCCTTCTGAAAACTTGCTCCTTTGATCTGCGAGCTGTGAACTTCTGAAAGGCGAGGATTTAATATAATTTATTAACAAACTCCGCGAGATCAATCACCTTGAAATAATTCTGAAAATGTCTCCTTGATTAACTAAGTTATAGTTTACTAAGAAAATATTTATGAAAATTAAAACTATTATAATTTTGCACTCAAAATATTATTTTAATATTTATATCATATAAATGCT
Source organism: Diatraea saccharalis (assembly GCA_918026875.4). Classification (NCBI taxonomy): domain Eukaryota; kingdom Metazoa; phylum Arthropoda; class Insecta; order Lepidoptera; family Crambidae; genus Diatraea; species Diatraea saccharalis. The sequence continues at coordinate 15,589,791 of OU893337.1, forward strand.
TGGCGAATTTTTTTGTGTTTTGAAAAAAAAAAATTATCAAATAGAACTTTTATTGTTGCTGTAATAAAATCCCCAAGGACAAGGCACTTTTTTTTGTATATTTAATGGCTCGACTACAAAAGAGCATTTTGTTCGTCAACAAACGCTGCGTTCCGTCTTAAGACGTCGCAGCCATTATTGAGCAAATAACATCGTTCTATATTATCTGACGATAAAGCAGAATTTGCAATGAATGAAACATCTATTTTATGAGCAAAAATTTTTTGAGACTGAAATGAAATTACTCGATGTGAAAGAAGTACTCGGGAAATAAAATATTTAGAAGCTTTTGAGACGTCTTTACAGGCTTCGTCCGAGATCTGAAACTCTTGGGGAATACAAAAGAAACTTTCTATTTCTCGTTAGAGTTTTTATTTATTTTCTAAAAATCGTCCCCGAGTGAATTTCGAAGAAGATATGTTTTTTTTTTAATTCCAATGTTTTTCTAGTTTTCTAATATAATTGCCATTTTGTTAGAAGTTTGAAAGTTATTCAGTTTTAAGTGCCTAGTTTACAATTATGGAATAATAACTGCTGTATTTTTATTATAAAATACACTAAATAAATGACTATATCAAATTATAAAGAAGATAATTATTTTAGGCGTAATCTAGAGAGGTTTTGTAAGTGAACAAGTAAAGGGTACGAAAATAGATTCAATGTGTTCGTTAGTTGATGGCACGGCTTGTCTCTGATGACATGATTACATCTATAATGTATGGAAGATGTGGAGGCATGACGAGATAAATGATAAAAGACTCTCGAAAATACGTACTTTATGAAGCTGTTTGAGCTTATTATGTCCAACTGTGAATTATACCGAAAATGGAAGACGGCGCTGCAATCAATGTAGTAACATCAATTTTCATAAACGTGATTTTATAGAAGGTTCCATAAACAAAACAAACACTCTTTACATTTGAAAATTGCAACGAGTTTTTCGTAATATTAACAAATATGTGCCACATACATCAACGGAATAAAACGGGGAATCATAATAAAACAAAGTCATTCTTACAAAGAAAACAATAACAGTGGAGCGAGTCGCCCGCGGTAAACGGGGAACGATGAATAATTCACCCGCAAATCCGGGGACAACCTTAATTTCCTCAAATTACTTACCGACTCTCCTGTGCTGAATGTCTGAGCAGGACTATTCGTCGAAACATCTGTTGTAAATAACGATGTTTCGAAAAACATATTCCTGATCCACCGAGGTATGTTAAAAATAGACGGAGACTTGAAAAAGTGGCCCACCGGAGTAAGAGAAAAATCCTCGGTAAACATTTTGTGATGTCACATCTTGAAAGGGGAAATTTTTCACGTAAGCTTCTTGATAAAAACCCTTTTACGTAATCTGTCTCTACCTAAAAAATTGCTGTGTTTGCACTAAAACTGGCAACAATAAAGAACCGATTCTTTAACGAGCAAGTATACAGAAATAACTAAGTTTGACGGCCCCATTATTATGTTGATTGTTATTAAAAAGTATGTAACAGATAGGAGTTGCCGAATTCCGCCCGTGAACAAACAACAATGATACATCATAGAAAATTACTTTCGTAAAGAAACAAAAAAATCACTCTGCCCAAGTTTGCCAAAACGACAATCGTAAAAGGCGCGCGGGTGAGTCGAAGCGATTGCCTTAACACGGCTCTGGGGATTGACAAGAGGAAATTATTTGCGGTCCGGCCCTGCTTGTGGAGATACAGAACGGTATACCAAATTTAGTCTGTGTTTGAGTGTGATAAATATAAGAGTGATATTTCTCTGGTGGCAGAGACGAAACATTTGTTGCTATCCGTTCTTCGCTTCGTGTTGTTTCATTCACCTTTTGTATCATTCCACCGTACAATTTCGACAATGTATTTTAAGAGGATTCCGTTATTGCAATTTCACCATTACGTGGATTGGGTTGATGTTATTGATTTGTTTCCCTCGAGGGTGATTATTTATTGAAATTTGACTACAATATTACAGTATCGAATTACAGATGCTGTATTGTTAGTTACTTTTTGTTGTTAGTTGTTTGCTCTTTTCATAAGTCTTTATACGGAAATACCTGAACTTTCTTGAATTATTTCTGTAATTCCACTTGACACTGAAGGTTAATGTATAATAAATCGAATGATTAAAATTAATCCAGAAACTTGCAAGACATCCGGTCGTATAAAGGTATATTTTTATAGCCCTACAATAATATGCAAATAAAATAGCCCAGCGGCAAGAATGGGTGCGATAATAGGCAGGGTTGCGGAGATTACGGGCACGCTACTCGTGGGCAACCTTTACAACTACTTCCTACCATTTATTTATACGTTACTGTACTAAAAATACACTGGTTTCTAACCGACTGAACTGGTTTATGGTTAACGTCAAACAACATCAGTGAACTTAAACGAATATTCCATTTCGCTATATTTAATAGTCTCGTGGTTTCAGCTGACTAATGAAACGTGGAAATTTACCAACTATTCGACTCGCACTGTCAAGCGATATCAAAATAATTGAATGTGCTGATTTTAGTAACACTTTCTACGATATGATGAATTCTTTCAATGGGTTACCAGTGCATTTATTTCTGTGTCGCGCCATTGTAACTGACAAGTCCCATGTGAATCGTGTCAGGTAATAAATCTCTCCTCGTGACAACGAACCGACTTCCCACTATTCGTAGTCTGGAAAACCTGCATTAAATTTACTTTCGGAATTTTATGAGAAAGTAATGTTAATTAGATAGTTCGTTTACACACCTATAAGATAGTCAAATATTTTCCCCAATCATCTGAGTTGTTTCAAGGTGACGTTTATCGTAGATATTCAGAAAATTATCTCGACAATATTCTATCTTATTTTCTGTTATCATACATGTTTCATAAAATTATTTATTCCACTAGACATCCCAACAATAGACCTCAACTAAAATGAATCAATGGAGAAAGATATTAATTAAAATCTTACTAATGACCCTTTTCCCTTAACTATTTAACGATGACCGTGAAAGTGGTTTGGACAGTTTGAATACACTATTAGGGGGATGGATTGTTACTGAGTAATCCCACCTTGAACTCTACACCACGTGCCCACGTTTTCAATCACCTGAGTGACGGTTGAGCTTGACGTCATAAGTCAATAAAGCATACCATTTTTTATATTTTTCCGACTTATCAACACAAGGTTGAATGCGTTCCATTTGTCATATTTCTACTTAAGGTATAAAGAAACAGCTATCGGAGCTAATTGGCGTTAACGTAAATGCCGAGCAAGACTTGCTAGTATATACCAGGGTCGTTACGAAAATCAGTATCGGTGTCCGCGGGAATAATAATTGATACCATAAAAATGGCAGATAACCTGCATGAGCAACAACCCTGGTATGTATCTTTGCCTATTGCTAGAAATACAAATAAAATTTACTGTCCGTAGTTTGTTACCACTATCTCCGCTTCCGTTCTCGCTTATCAGTATTCTAATACGTACCACTACTAAACCACTCACTTTGAGTCATCGAGCGCTATTAATTCAATGGAATTGATTCGCGTTGATGACTTTCGTATGGAGCCTCTTTAGTATCACTATCCGTGATTAATAGTTGGATTGTCAGTCTGCTGCTTTATATGTCGATAAATCTTCAATTCAAGTAGGTAGGTTTTAAACACAATAAATCTGTGGTTGTATAAGAAGGTAATCAAATTAAACATTCTCAATTCTAAACTTTTTATGGATACAATAATAAATGGGAAAAAAATGCTTATAAAAATGCTATATCAAATTCTTAAGAGACAAAATAAGTATAAAAGTCGATATAAGGCTTTTTTTTCCAAGGATATGCCTACGTTTTTGTATATATTGGCAACGAAATGTATGTATGTATAGAGTAACATATATATATATATATGTTACTTATTTCAATGTATACTTTACCATTTATATTGATGTCGATATTCGTCTTGTGATAATTGTATAAATCAGATTTTAATTTTATTATCTTGCACTAAGAACTGTTACTGTTCCCACTAGCTAACTACATATCTATGTTATGTTAGTAGCATTTTCTTTGTAAGTTCGTAATTGATTCTTACCTAGCTGGTCTTTGTCACACGTATATTAATGGCATATCAGGTTTCCTTTTACGGAAGTAATAAAACTCTTAGCTCTTCTAAGTATGAAGAGTCATTAGTCTTGTATATTGATTGCATGCGTCTTTAAATTTCGAGTTTGTTTAAAACCTGATTCGATTTGATTTTAATTACTTTTGACATTGGCTGGGATTTGATTGTCTACTTCGTTTAGATCTAGCTTTTCATTAGTTTATATTGTTTGATCCTTTTTCTATGCTAAATTGCTAATACGTTAGTTAAATAATAATATGGAATATTATAGAGATTTTTGATTCTTATCCCGTACAATTCGTCGAAGTCGATTTTAAGAATGAGCTTTATGTTGACCTCTTATGTAGTGGACAAGCCAGCAATCACTGTGAGTCGATTGATTGGTGACAAAAACTTAAAAAATCGGTAGGGTTTTCTGAACTTGAAATTTGTATTCAACCAGCACCTGTAGTATGAAAAATGTTCTTCGTATTTATTTTGTCCTATGTTGATTGTTCTATAATTAACCAGCAGGACAGTAAAGAGTGTACCAAGAAGCCGTACCTATGTCAGCAGTCGTTGCCCTGCGAGGGCTCATGACGCACACGTTGACCGCTCTGTGACGTCACGGCTCGCGTGCCAAATGTTGTAGACTGTACGACCTAGTCGACCACAGTTGCGTACAGGTCACTACGTTCGCTCATTTGTCTTAGTGCCATTCGCTCCTTCAAGCAGTTCGAGCGTTCGGAACACAAATAATCGATTTCAGATAATTGGTTTATGTTTTATTTTTAAGAACAATTTTATTGTTAATCTAGATAGATATTTTTTTAAGAAGTCGACAACGAAATATTTATATACAACCTAATTATGAGTGAACTGAAAGTGTGAAGTTATATAGTGATAAGAGATTTATGGTGCATCATCGGACGCGAGTGGTGTTGTTATGGTGCTAAGAATGGGGATCATAATAGGAACTTGTGTGCCTGATGCGGAGCAGGATGCAGCGGCGTATGGCACTCAGCTGAGGAGACCACCTAGGAGGATACTATATGGTAATTTTACTTTTCTTTCTGCGCTTTAGGAAATAGGTAATTAGCATTAAAATGTATAAGTGAATTTTTGACATTGAAAGACTTGCAACCTGTTATAAGATTAGTGACCCACCTCGAGGTTCCGCGGTCGGAATGATTGTTTCCGACAGCTTCAACAACCTTTATTTTTTTCCGTCAATTTATGAATTACACCGTGCAGTAGTTTCACGTCCAATTCAGTTAATGTTCGGAAAATTTTGTGAGGCTATAAAAGAGGCGTATTTATCCTAGGGCTGAAAGGACTACGGCTCGGAGCGGCAGTCTGCGAGTGCCGTTATACGTGTTTATTTCTTTGTATGTCTATTTACTTTTATTGTTTATTAACATCTTTCATAATCCACATAAGCATATTGCTAGATTTTATTTAGTTTTTGTTTCTTTTCTATTGATATGTGGGGTAGTAAACCTAATAAGTCTGGTGTTATAAATCTCAAAATAAGCAACTTGTATAAACGGATACACATGAGACAACCCAAGTAAAGTAGATATCCATTCGTCATTTCAAAACGTCTATTACCTGCGACGTGGTCCTCCAGCTTGACTTTAGTCGTAATCAATCAGAAATACGCGTTATATTGAAAAATAAAATTAAAAATATGATTGTCTCATTATTTCAAGATTTACATTTTTGCTATTAATCCATAAGTATTTATAGTTTTAATTTTATTTTCGGGTTGGTTGTGCATTGAAATTGCTTATTGATATGTGTCTATTATTGTTGAGTTGAGACGTGCAGACATATTTTGGTCGGATAATAGTTTTATCTTGGTCCTCGTTTTATTATAAGATGGCGTAAGTTCATCTTGTCATAACGTTTATAAGTTTTACAAACATCTATTGGGAAAATAAATACTTTGTACCACAAGGAACATAAGGAAAAAACATATAAAATATTATTTTGGTTGACGACAATGTCCTAAAATGTATAAATAACCAGCAGTATTTTAGTGTTATTCGTATTAGTTTGCGGAAAAAGTATTTTCGCATATAATATGCATAAATATGTAATAAAATCTTTCTGGCTATACAATTTGTATCTGGCTGGTAAAGTAAGGAAAAAAATCTAACATCATAAAATGTTTGTCCTGTTTTATAGATTTTCGTATTATTTGTAACTGTAGAGCATTTTTAAGCATTTTGAAAACATCCTTCTTGAATTGCTTAGTAACACACACCAAAGTGATATATACAGACATTTACCAAAAAGTAAATATAGGTACATAATATTAACTATTACCATAGGAAAACGGCCAACAAACGGAATCAAATGGGCTTCGTTAATATATCCATAGTTATAATGATATAATGATCGAACATAAGAGACAAGGGCTCTCACAGAAAGATAGGTATTGGATTATCTGACTTAGTTAACGTCGATTTCATATCTTTTTATTGGAAGAGGAATTGCGTTGTGATTGTTGTGTATTTTTGTATATGTTTTTGATGGGATTCCATTTATAAGAAAGTTCTTGCTTCTTGCCGTGCTCCTGACATTACTATGAAAGTAACTTGATTTGTCTCGTGTTCAAGTGATTCCCAAGCACGGTAATAGGAGAATAAGTCACCAGTGCGCGTTAGCCTAAAAGGCAGACTGTTCCAATTTTTTCGTGTATGTACGTCGACTAAATAAATATGTATATAAAAAAATATATATAGAAATAACTACTTTTATGATTGTCACGAGTTCCATTCTCAACATCATAATAATAATTACTTATTTTGTTGCGAGTTAAAATAATTGAAAGTGTTACCGCTAAAAGCCGTGGAATATAGTTTTTTTTTATGTCCCATAATAACAGCCGAGTAGATTACCTATCAGTTTAACTCGAACCTTGGTATTCTTTGACCAAGGTTGAAGATAGGTCGTAGTCTCTGTGCAGAATGGTTCAATGGCAGCTTACGCGAATAAACATATATATATATATACAGGAATATTTTTTTTCCAGTGCAAAAATTTTTTTTGGTGGTTCAGTATCAGTAATAGAACACTTTTCCATAATTAGTTAAAAAATTTTTTTTAAATATTTTTATCCCTATCGAAACGGTAGAATATGGACACATTTTTTAAAATAAAACTTCAATGAAAACGTCTTCTCTTGCGTATGCCACCGTGCAACCCCGCCGCGCCCGGTAGCCCCCCGCCACAGCCCCCACCGCCCCGCCGGGACCGAGCGACGCGCGCGACAGTGAGACTCATACGCACGCGCCGATGTGACGTGTCCTCGCGTTCCCGCGCACGCGACGCGCCCGCCGTCGTGAGTTTTACGAGATGTACGAGTTTATCTTTTGAGTGGTGAGAACCTACATAAGCGCAATTCGGAGAAAGTATGCGACGAAGAGCATACCTCGTATGCGGGCCTTTGGGATCCATAACCCCGCGGTCCCTAATGCTTCGAACCATTTTAACAGACGAAGTCCCAGAGTCAGTACCCACGATGCGGTATATCTCTTTGGTGTGAGCCAGCCTGCGGTATTGAAGCTGCTAAAAACAGCCGGACTCCATCCGTACCACTTTCAGCCGGTTCAGCAGTTCCATGACCTAGACCCAATACCACGTCGAGCTTTATGTGAGTGGCTTCTACATCACCGCGATGTAAACATCTTGTAGACGGATGAAGCATTGTTCACAAGTGAGGGACTGTTTCTTATGGGAAGAAGTCAAACGCCGAGATGTAGAGGAGGCACAAAGTCTAGAAGACAACAATAAAAAATAATAACGCTTTCAGTGAAGTGAAAAGTGACACTAGTGTTTTAAACAAATTAAATGACAATTTAATGAAATGTGCACGTTTATGTCTGGACAGACGTGGACTTCATTTTGAACAAATATTAAAATACATGGTAAGTAATTAGTTAGGTATTTGTTTTGATTCAACATTATTGTAAATACGTAGTTGATTCTAATTTTTTTAAATACGCCTTAACGCAGAAGTACCTATGTAACTTCGGCATAACATTAATATTTTTTTCTAGGTAACGAATTTGTTTCTCTTTTATTTTTTTGCATTTTGATGGCCTTAACCATAAAAGTATGAAGGGAAAATTGGAATTACTCTTAGAAAACACCTCAGATCATGGCATAAAATCTAGTTCGAATCTAACAAAATGAGCGTTCAGTGACCCGTGTAGATAGGTACCTACGAGTACATGCCTACGGTGGCGTCGAGCGAGCGCTCAGCTGACGCACGGCGCGCGGTGTCCATAAATGAAGTTTTAAAATCTCGATCTTTGATAAGCGATAACTTTATTTTTTAGTATTAGAACATATCAAAATAAAAAATACGTGTTTATTTAAATTACTTAAAGTTTATTTTCACAAAATCTTCGCAGTGGTTTTAAATTATTCCTGTATATATATATAACTCGAAACACGTAGTAACACGCAAAACCAAAATTGTTTTTTAAAGAAGTTTTATTCGATAAATAATTCCTATAAACATTCATGGTAACAAATAGGGTGTTCCTTAGTCAATTTATGCGGAAAGAAGATATACTTTTTAGATAAATATAAAGATTTTCCACTCTAAATATCTATTTTGGTTTTGCAGGTTACTACGTGTTTACTTTCCAGCGTCGATATATATATATTCACGATTCACTATTAGGTGTATGTGTGTAATAATAATAATCACGCTAAAAATAACCAGTGTTATATCTGAGTTACATAGCGGCGCGTATGTAGGTATGTCTTATAATTAGCCCCACAGTATATTTCTGTGATTAGCCCACTTCCTATTTCCTTAAAATTGTGATGCACTAATAATATATTGTAAAACTAGCTGTGCTCGCGACTTCGTCTGCGTGGGAAGTATTTTAGTAGAATTCTTTTTTTCCTATGAATGCAGACGAATCGAATAAGATCAATTGGCCATAACCCACTACGCGGGCTTAATGCGAATAGGTGGGTGTTAACGTTGCTGATGCAGCCAGGACTAACGGCTTAACGTGCATGCCAGTGTTGTGCACAGTGCTCAAGATAATAATGTTTTGGTCACCCATCCTGTAAACGGTCTTTTCGAATGTTATTTTTCTATTTTTTTCTCGTTTCTCGCGCTCTGGTTATTGCTTGTGTCTGAGCATTTTATTCGTACCTTTAAACGGTCCTTCTTTTGTTTTTGATCTGTTTAAATCACTATAATTTGTCTAGTTGTATGCACAATCGGCAATTTATTGTTCTATTTTTCATGTAATGCTAGTTTGCCTGGAAGAAATCGCTGGCTAGCGATGAGTTTGTCGTTTGTACTTATTTATGTAAAATAAGTATTCATGTATGTCCTTGTTGTACAGTATTTACTTACTTATTTAACTGCAATTTAAACCGAATTAGCGCATTCCCTATACTAATATTATAAAGAGGAAAGATTTGGTTGTTTGTTTGTTTGCATCGAATTTGCTCCAATACTACTGGACTGATAGTTGCAGAGCGATTCCGACCTACGGGAAGCTACATCAGACGCGCATGTTATAGGCTATAATTTTGCGGCAAAGTCGTGGAAAAATAGTATTAACATAAAAAATAGCAATAAGAGAAAAAATATATATATCTCGAGTTGTCTTTATGTTCTTAACTTCAGTTGACGTGAATCTAAGTTTTTTAACGTCGTGGAAAAACTTCTGACATTGTCTCTGTTACCTGGCAAGCAGCAGGGTGAGTAGGATTCTCCTCCGTGAACCCGACAGTGAGCTGCCCGGTGGGTCCCCAGAGCCTACCCACCAAAACCCGTAATCTACACCTTCTCATGGGAAATGAAAACCAAGCTATGGCCGAGTCAACAGGACACTCAAGTATTGGACCATTGGTCTCCTTGCAGATGGAAAATTGGAGAGACTCGGGTAAATCGAGTGCCTCTCCCAGACAGACGAAACCGTGCAATGCGTGAGCGGCTGCCAACCATCTCCGCTGGCCCCGACGACGACGTGAACCTAATCTGATAAAAACATGCGTTCACTGTAAACTTCTGGAGGCTTAATTGCATCATCGGAAGGCTCTTTCCGCTTGTTCTCCCACTCGCGTGATCATATACCACATGTCCATTATAAGTTGAACCCTATTTAATATGATTGGCCATATATAAATGAGGTCAACTTACTTCGGAGATGTCAAAATTTTGGAATCTTATTTTTTTATTTGTTATCATACAAATTATCATTTTATAGACAATATTAATTCGTAGCTCGGTGGCGTTACGGATATGCGCTGCTGCGCACGATCGCTATTGCTAAGCAATTTTCGCAAGAGTTGTTCACGGGATGGGTGGCCAAAAATTATTAAACAACGGCCTGAGGCCCTGCAGTTTGGCTGTGAAAGAGTTAATGATGATGATCAATATATCAAAGACCAAAATTTAATAAAACAGTTAATATTTCTTAGCAATTTTGGCGACCACGTCACTTCAAATTGACATAACTTTTTTATTTGTGAACCGATTGAAATAAATCTTACACTAAATGTTAACAGAAGAATGCCGCAATATAATAGTGAAAACTGCATTTAAATCGGTTCAGCCTTTTCTGAGATTATCGTGCACAAACGCACAGACAAACAGACAAACCGACAAACAGACAAACAGACAAAAAATTTAAAAATCATTGTTTTGTGTTCTATTACTCTTATAAATGTCCCTCATAACAGTTTTTTTCATATATCTTCAATGTACAGACATCGATCGGTTACGTTTTTATTATAGTATAGATGTATATTTTATCTTCGTTTGAAAAATCCAAATCCCAAATATTTTTGTAGAAAAATGTATTTTGAACCTATTTATTACACTTTACTAATTCAAGAGTTATAAATTATTAATATCGTTATCTTTAAAGTTTCATATTAATTATTGAAGATTGTCAACAACCCTGCTGGCTCTGATTTCTATAGCATCTTTTTTCAGTTTTACTTCACCCTCCTTTTAAATCAAGGCAATTACGTGAGTGGCTGCCTTATTTAGCATGTAATTCACGTAACAAAACTATTAAGCAGCAAGGAAATAAGAAGAAACCTGGTTATAAATGATATCAATGTTTCCTAAGACATAATTTTTAATGAAGTGACCGTTTAGTGTTGTCGTGACGTCACTGGGGGGTCGCCCGGCACGCGATCACTTACTTGTTGATGCGAACGTTTTCTATACCGATTCACTATTAAGTTTGTTCGTGCAATGATGGCTGGATGATGGCGATTTGAATGATACTCACTTTAAGTTGTTGAATATCTGATAACTTTTTATAATAACAATTTTGTAACGAAATATTGTTTAATAAAATTTAATATTTTTTAAGGAGAGGAGTTTGTAAGCACGTTTAGGTTGCGATGCGGAGGTTAATAAAGGCTTTCTAAAGACCGATTATTGTTATCAACAAATTTATTATTTAGAACGCATCCGCTTTAAATGGAAGGTTAAACTGTTGCTGTTGGTGGTGTATGTACACAGTAGTTAGAACCAATTAATCCGCATTGACTCAACTTGGTCGGTTGCTTTGACTACATTTATATGGAAGGCCTGTGCCGCAGAAGTGACACCACTTCAAACCTAAATTACACTCTTAAACTACATATAGGTATATATATTATACCTCCATTTATTACTAGTATGTGTATGATATCATATATTATTTACACACACAATGTTAGTGTTATTACCTTCTGTAAAATCGATACTGAAACTAATACCACTTCAATTAATCATCGAAAAATATTGCCCTTCTATCGGATACTGTAAACGCCATCCATTTAGATTATATTGTGTTGCGAGCGAGCCTCGCCGGCCACCAGCCATAGGTCCAATGTATGAAGGCGATTGTTTAAACTAATACAATGCTATTATTTGCTAATCAAGTTGAACTATATCGAGCTGTTGAAAATATGTGAAGGGGTACCTAATAAGGGGTATTTTCAAATTGACTGGTGACTCTACAATTTTAATCTGAATTTGTCTATACTAATATTATAAAGATGAAAGACTTGATTGTTTGTTTGTTTGCATCGAATAGCATCTGGAAGACGTGGACCGATTAAAAAAAAAATCATCTACGGATAGCTACATAATACGGGGTTGACATATGCTTATTTTGTACTATAAAAGGCAAAGGTGAAAATTAACTTTATACGAGTATATATGCCATAAATGTTATGGAATATAGAACTGATATGTAATCAGTTCAAAATTTAGTATATAGGTCATCCTTTATTCAATCTAGACTATTTTCAGCACTCGTGAAAGTCGAAACTTTGCCATTGTTTCGTAAATCATGTACCAAGAAGAAGCGGTAAGAACCTCGGCATGGGCAGCTGCTTCCTGTTTTATTTTTCATACATAGATTTTGAATTGAGAAATTAGGTACTTCATAAAATTATGAAGTCACTTTGCATCTAAATATTAAAAATGAAAAAAAAAAGATTCAATTGCCGTGTAAAACAAATGTAATGTGTGTTATTTATCGAATCAATCGATTAGTATAATTATGTAACCGAATGTTATGGATTGGTCAATTTCGTTCATTTGTTTTTGGTATCAAGTTTCTGTACTATAAGCATGTGTAAATTACATGTTATATTACATATATTCTCTAGAATTTATTGCTTTATTAGGATGTTGGGATTAATTCCCAAAAATAAGGACAAAAACTTGCTCTGGTCATAAATATTGAAAATTTGTCTCGTTTTATGTGTATGAAAAGGGAATGTTTATACGAGGGTCAAACTGAAAGTTCTTAGAACTGGCCACTTATAAACAATATAATAAAAAAATAATTCTAAAATTTAAAAATATAACTCTTTGCCAATATTACTGAGTATATATTTCATTCATTTGTCATTTGTTTTACGATTTGGCGGCAAATTGAAAATTGTCTGTGTCACGTCATGAATTTAACACGAGAAAATTTTCGTGCAATGATTTTTTATGACTTTCGATGTCATTTAAGTCAACAAGAAAGTTATGATAGACTACGATTGGCCTTTCACGATGAAGCCCCATCTCGTGCGACTGTTTACAACTGGTTTAATGAGTTTAAACGTGGTCGCACTAATCTCACTGATGATTTACGTGAGGGACGGCCTTCTACGGCGACGACTGAAGATAACATCTGTGTTGTGCGGCGTATGATAGAGACTGACAAAAGAGTGACCTATCAACAGATTCGGACAAGCTTAGGCATCGGTATGAGTCAAGTGCACAAAATCCTCCACGAACATTTAGCGGTCAGGAAGCTTTGCGCCCGGTGGATACCTCATAATTTGACTGAGGCTCAAAAACTCCATCGTGTGGATTGGTGTCGTAAAATGATTGAAAGATTTAACGGAGGTGACTCAAATGCTGTGTTCGACATACTAACAGGTGACGAAAGCTGGATTTACTGTTATGATCCTAAAACCAAAAGACAATCTGCTCAGTGGGTGTTTCCTTTCGAGGAGTTGCCAACTAAAGTGAAGAGAGATCGAAGTGCGGGAAAAAAATCGTGGCCTCGTTCTTTGGAAGGATAGGTCATTTTGCAAAAATTGTGTTAGAGGATCAAAAAACAGTTTCTGCAGAATGGTACACTACCAATTGTTTGCCACTTGTCTTGGAAAAAGTTCGAGAGAAACGACCTCGCAGTAGGATCCTCCTTCACCACGACAACGCCTCGTCGCACACCGCCAAGCGAACGATCGACTATTTGGCGACATCAAACGTTGAATTACTGGGTCACCCGCCGTATAGCCCCGACCTCGCGCCTTGTGATTTTTATTTATTTCCAAAAATTAAAGAAAAACTTAAAGGAAAGCGGTTTATGAATGCTGAAGAAGCGGTGGCTGCGTATCGCGATGCCATTGAAGAGACCCCTAAGGACGAGTGGGCAAAGTGCTTTTCCCAGTGGTTCCATCGCATGCAGCGGTGTATTGACGTGAATGGACAATATTTTGAAAAGATATAATAAAACTAATAACTGGCTAATGTAATCAGTTTTTGATTTTCTAAGAACTTTCAGTTTGACCCTCGTATAAGTAATTTATGACAAAATTATTGATATATCATTAAATGAAATATAACGTAGACATAGAATAGACGAAAGAAAAAATATAGAATGTGTCAATCGTTTGTCAAGTCGCGTGTGTTGTAAGTTTAACCTGACTGAGGGGCTGATAACTAGGGTCGCCATATTTGTTATAAAGATTTTAATTTTATGACGACCTCCGTAGTCGAGTGGCTCGCAGGCCAGTTTCAAGGTACCGCTGAGGTACCGGGTTCGATTCCTGGTTGGTTCAATGTAGAAAATTGACTTTTCTATATTGTCACGGATCTGGGTGTTGTGGTACCTTTGTTGCCTCAGACACTCCATAATACGGGGAATTTATCTAGGTATTTGAGCAATATACGTGATGTCTAATAATAATTTATTTCATATTTGAAATCTTGGTAAGTAACCTGTCATTATTTAAGCGTCGTTGACGACACTTCAGATATTAGTTTTGCCCTATAGCGAAATAAAAAAAAATACGTAAAAAAATATTGTAATCATTATTTTATTTACAAAAAATTATAGTAAACAGAAACAACCACTATAACAAACACTATATTCTCACCGTGAAACATTCACTCCTTGGAATTGTCTTATGTTTTTTTTTTTTTTTTTTAATATAGCATGTTCCCCCACTTTTGAGCAGGCTGTCTTATTTTTCTCTTTTTGTTTTTTTATGCTTGTTGTTATGTTTTTCTTTTTTTTACAGACCTGGTTGGTCTGTTGTCTTGGATTGTCTTATGTTAATTAGTTAGGTTTGATTCTAACATTGTTTGCTGCTCATTAAGCCTTTGGGCACACCGAGGTAAACATAATAATAGTCGGGGGTCGTCCATGATGGGTGCGTCGTTTGACAATTTGTGGCCGGAGTCTGGTAGTGAGGCGGATACATAGGCTGCTGACTGGTGAGGTATTGGTTCGAAGGTTGCTGATATTGGTACGGAGGCGGCTGGGTTTGTTGTGCAAGTGGCTGAGGTTGATGCGGAAGTGGGTGAGGTTGTTGCGGAAGCGGTTGATGTTGTTGGGGAAGCGGCTGATGTTGTTGGGGAAGCTGTTGAGGTTGTTGCGGAAGCAGTTGAGGTTGTTGCGGAAATGGCTGAGGTTGTTGCGGAAGTGGCTGAGGTTGTAGAGGAGGTCGTTGGGGTTGGAGAACCTGAGGTTGAAGTGGAGGTTGTGGATATTCAACCGCAGGTGGCTGATATTGAAGTGGTGGCTGCTGATATTGAGGTTGAGGTTGCTGGGATTGTACCAGAGGTTGCTGGGATTGGGGCGAAGGTTGTTGGTATTGTCGCGGGGGTTGCTGATATTGGAGCGGAGTTGATTGATATGGGGTTTGGTATCGGTATTGAAGACAAGGGATAGGACACATTGGCATGCATGGCGTACACATCTGAACTAATGGTCTATAGGTGGTCTTAGGACGGGCCGTTTTTAGTCGCCTGTGGAACAATAGAAATGTTATGTTTTGCACATGGGTGGCATCATCACCGTAGAGCCTCCTTTATGAGTTCTATTCTATAAGGAGGCAAAGTGCAAATTATTTGTGCTTGCATTGCGCATACAAATTGATTGGTTGCGTTTAATATGTATCGTAATTAACTAAGCATTCATTGTCTTTGAGTTGCTATAATAACTACCTCGGAAAAAACTGCCATTATAAACTTATTGCAGATAAAAAGAACAATTTTTAATCTATTTGACTTATTGTTCCAGTCGATTATATTTTATTTAATAATTATCTCCGAAGAAGTAACTTCTTGTAATAGTTTCTGTTTACATTATTGATTTATATGTAGAATATATTAAACCTCATATACTGTATAAGTACCCAATTTAGTAATTTCAGTCCGTTGCCTGAGCTACTAATACAGATTAACGAATTGTAGATGATCCGACTCTATTAATGTGCGAACCTTAATATATTTTATTAAATTGAAATATGTTTCTCATCATACATTACATGTAAATGAATGTGAGAGACTTGACGGCGGAGAGCTCAATAGCGTATTGATTAGCGTGTTTGCTGTCTTTGCTGGCTCAACTTTGATTGCAAAGGTTAAATCTTAAGGCTGCGGGACCAACTATTTATTATCCTGAGCTCCTTTGGGCTTGGGCAGTACGTTGATCCCGCCCGTTGTATCTGCAGTAGTTAACATTCACCAATATGTACTGAGCCGGCGAGTTGGGTCATATTCAAAACGCAGGAAGGCTGACAATGATGATGAAACAGATATATTTTAAGGTCGACTGTTAATTTAACTTACTTGCACATTGGGATCGGGGGACATGGTTTTTGGGTTGTGGTGGTGGATGTGGTCGATGTGGTTCTTATGAGCCTTTCGGTTTGCTCTTCTTCGTATTCGCACGGTGGTGGCGTTGGACAACCCTCGGGATACTCCATATATTCATCGTATTGATTAGTAGCATCTGGAGATAATCATATTAAATTATACTAATACCCTCTACTTCTTTCATCTACCCTCGTATGAACAAGATAAACCCAGAAACTATTTAGTGTATTTTTATACACCTTTCACCGATACACAGAATAATTTAATGAGGAACGGTTATGTATTTGAATTGTTTAGGGTCATTATGAGATTACTGCATGTTATTTGCCTTTGCGTAAAGGTGGACATTATTTAATTCAGAGAGCTCTGTTGATAAAAAATGTTTTTATTTGATGTAGTTTAGGACGGTTGCTCCGCCTTAAAACTGTATATAATGTTAGTGCTTATTCTAATGCATAAAATTTTTCTTTAAAGTAACTAAACTAATGATAATATTTCTTCAACTATTTGATATTTCTCTGATGGACATGATGAACGGTATTTTAATAATAGATAAAAAATGAGTTTTGTTATTACATTGCGGCTGTGGTGAATAAGCCTGTGGTGATTGCGGCTGTGGATAACGCGCTTGTGATGATTGTGTCTCTGGGAACTGCGCCTGTGGTGAATGCGCCTGTGGTGGATACTCCTGTGGTGGATACTCCTGAGGTGGATACTCTTGTGGTGGCTGATCTTGTGGTGACGGATCATCAAATACATCCTGCATTAAGTTGCTCCACGGTCCGGCTAACCTCGGGCTCACGGTGTTCGTACTCGTAGATGTAATGCTTCTTTCCTAAGGTTATACCTTCATCAGCTCATACCTTGTATCAATTTAAAAGTATTTAATTAAAACTTTTATTCATTTTATATTCCTCTTTTTATATCTATTTTTTATTCCTTTTTTATGGATTTAAAACTATGAATCTTAAATTTTATATCTCGCAGTCACAAATTGCTGTTTTCAAGGATTTTGTGCACGCGAAAAGAAAACTTATTTAGAAAACGCATTTACAATACATTTATTGAAATGTCCGGCCTACATCAGTAAAGCTTTCAACCAAAATTATCGGATGAAGAAATTGTGGAAGAATGATTTTCCTTCTTAATATATCTCACATTTTTTTTGCAAAAATAATGTGAAGGAGACAACATTACCATACGTCTCAGTTGACACTCTTGGCACATAGCGCAGTGCACTTGCACCAGTACGGGATGTTGGCGTTTCTCACGGCAGTTACGGCATGCTGCTGCGCAGTCCATGAACGCGTAACACGACGGCAAGATGGCCGCCACCACCAGCAGAAGAAGCATTAACAGTCCTTCCTTGTTCCTCTATTACGTTATTGACGAAAACCAATCATATAACAGAGCTTGACTCCTACACTGGATTTTTTAATTTACGTTATATTATAGTATTTATACATAGATGATATTTTTATAGACACACACCAACTTTTTCCTTTCTTTATGTATTTGACTTGTTTACCTCGTGTTGACTGAAATTGATATGGTCTGTAGGTATTGAATTAAAATCGAGTTTACGATTATTTGTAATGTGTTTATATAAATCGTATATTTACGATTTTATTATATAAAAGTTGAATTCGTTGCGAGTTTTACAGTCGATGTCGCTTTTGCTTTTTATTTGAATAAGTTGTGTAGATTTTTTAAATGGACATTGATTAAATCACATATCTCGCATTAGATTGCTTCCAAACTAGTAATTTAATAAATTCGCATTTATAGGTTCTATGATAAAATTCCATTGAGAAGATATCTACATTGTGCTAATACTATTTCCACTTTCTAAACAAGACTAAACAAAATGTTATTATTTTATTCTGTATACTATTATATATTAAGTTTATTTCAATATAATAAATATAGTCTAGGTTGTTTAATATAATGGCTATCATTCGCTGATAATTTTTAAATATATTCTTGTCCTGTAACTCTTGGTGGATGGATTATTATTTATTTTAATTACCTTATATTATTAAAATTACACAATTAAATGCCATTCGTCTTGTTAAAGTTAGAAATACAATTATGTTGATTATAATAGTGAATATTATAAAGGAACTTCCTAATATGGAACTATTGAAGTAGTCACCGGTGATCATGGTAACCAGTGAACTGTGCTAGTTGGTACGACGGCACAATTATGGCCAATCGATATGTCAGCCTTTGATGCATGTGTCCGATGCTTGCTCGGTACCTACGCTTCAAGGGTGGGTTTTCATAGATAGTTTTACCAATATTTACCGATGACGCGCTCGAATATACAACGACCAAAAATATACAACGGCAAAGGTTTTACATTTCAAGGATTTTTGAAGTTTCGCTTACACTCTTATTGGTAGACGATGTGTTGGAAGCAATAGGAGGATTGAAGTTTATTGGAAAATTCTATGTATTATTTTTAATAGATTCTTATAATTTTTAACCCCCGACGAGAAACGAAAAAGAGGGGTGTTATAAGTTTGACCCTTTGTCTGTATTCGTATATATATTTCTGTGTCTGTGGCATCGTAGCTCCCGAACGGATGGACCGCTTTCAGTGCGGTTTTCTTTATTCGAAAGATAATTTAATGACGATGGTCCTTGGCTGTGTTTGGTCAAAATCCGTCATGCCGTGGAAGCTTACTCTGTTTTACTGGCAAATGTTGAGGTATTTGGCATTTGCACCCTAGTCGTGTTTGGGCTCATTTTAAACAGAACTACATTTCATGTTTATTACATAGTTCAGTTTGATAAGGTAGTTTAATTTTTACAAAAAAGAAAAAAATATTTCATGAACCTTTAATAAGTTGGGTACTACCTATTTAATTTAAGAATAGTATTACAATTGTTTGCTGTTTCATTTATGAATAAAACTATAAAAAAGCTTGAATGAAATAGAAAAAAAAAACTAAAATAAAAAATTGATTTCAAATTTTTAATTAACATTTTCTTTTTAAACTGAAGTGTTGATGAATGTAGAACATTTATTGTCCAATACCTTTTGTATTTGAACTTCTAACAGCACTGATCTTACCACTTTATATATGTGTTAACAGTGACGCCATTTTTGTTTTAGTACAAATAATTGGGTAGGTACATACAATAATACCACAAGTTTAATCGAAGAACAATAGAATCATAGAAGTCATATATAGGTATATCAAATTACTTTAGTAAGCTATTTGTATGCGAGGATGATTGGGCGGACGTGACGCGACCGCTAACGTAGTGCTGCTGGGGTTTGATTCCTCGCGCTACTAAAGTTTTATTAGCAGTTGCTAATATAACTTTAGTAGAAGAGTTCGTCGTGCATTATTTTAATGCAAAAGTTGTTTGTAGTTTAAGACACGCTTATCGATCGTGCTTTGTTTGAATATCTTCATGACTTAGGCATGGTATGAATATGACATGTTCAACCATCATCTTGTTGCTTTAAAAAATATACCATAATTATTATTCATATAATTGATTTAATATTATTTATATAAATTAATTTTATTTATACAGAATTATACATTTTAACCAGAGGTAAATATCTCCGTGAATTGCTCCGTTAAACGGTGATAACTTTATAGAATTATATTCGATGGTTTTTGAATTGATTCCGCTTAGATAGACATGCGGTTGGGAAATTTAATTTACTTTAAACAGGCATTTTACTGGACTAAAGGGAAACTTCCTCCCTCTGGTTTGGGTGCTACTGCCCGGAGACCGTGGTCTAATCTAACCGATGTAAAAGTCGTATGTTTAACCTTGCTTTCTTTGAAGGGTTAAGGAAGAAACAGTAGCTGATCGTACCGTGGCTCAATTTAGTAGCAATCATATAAAACTTACATTTTGACAAATGTAATCCTTTAAAAACACTTAACACAGCGATTAAGAGTCTTATATCGCCATCGATTAGTTTCCAAATAAATTAAAATGACAATTACTTACCATAAATAACATATTTTCATTATCATAACTTGACAGCTTAACCACCATAGTTAATAAAACCCAGTGCAACGTTTAAAACGTATGTATGTAAGTAGGCGTAGTAGTCTTTTTAAGCGCGATGCAGGCTGTTCAACACGTAAATGTAATAAGTACTTCGTATGTCGCCTATCAGGAGCCGCTTTATGTTTCCCGTTAGAGCGAACTATAGTATACGTATTCCTATATACAACAAGTCCTAAAGGATATCACAATTACCCTGACACCGGCCTTTTGTTTCGCTGCCTTTGTTCCTTAATTTCCAACCTGTATTATATTAAAGGGTATCTATGTTGTTTGCCATATCAGAAAACAATATTGATAGATGTGTGAGGAATATGGCTCAACTTAAAAAGTAATAATTTCATTTTTGTCTCATCTCATATACTTCTTAAGTGGTTTCTTTATAAGAATTGAAATTCAATTGTGACCGTGTGCTTATATTTATTTGTGTGTTGTTTCAGGGATCAAATGTCCTGTGTGCAGCAAGTTCGTGTTGCCGGACGACATCGAGTGCCATCTGGTCATGTGCCTCACCAGGCCAAGACTCTCATATAATGGTCAGTATATTCAGACGTAACCAATTCGGGGATGGATACAGTAAGTTCCAAATGATATGGCGCATGGTGAATTTTCATTTGCGCATAGCAGATTTATCAATGAAGGCTACCGTTTGTTTTCTTCACCAGATGGCGTGACAGTCGCGAGAGGTCTTTCAGTTTATTTTACTACAAGCGTGAATTTAAATCGTACATCCAGTTTTTTTTTGGCTTTTCTTACAACTTGCTTAAATTTTCAATTCCTTCACTTCTGTTTTCTGTGTATCTATGTCCCCGTTTTTAAAGTACTGTCAGTTATTGACCCATTAATTCATAATTGCTTTAATGAATTTCGGTAAAGCAATTTTGTTTATATAAAACAGTATTAAATATACTTTCAGCCACTTGTTTCGAAAAGACTAAACGAGAATTTAAATTAGTTTATGAAGTCTTGATAAAGTTATATGAATACTTAAGTAAAGTTGGAGTTTTATGTCATACCAAAAATGTATTATAATTACAATATACCGAACCGAGCTCTACTGCGGCTGTCACTGTGAAAAACTTTGAAAAATACCTACTTATAATTTGAAGCATAGAAAAAAAAAATCCGTATATAATTATTATTACATAGTATTCTATGAACATTTCAGGCTTGTGGTGGATGGACAGTGTCACATAATTATATTAGAAACTTTAAAAAGCATTATTCAAATAATGTAAATATCCAAACAAAGACCGTTCATTCGAATTATAAAAAAGAGGAATGTGATTTCGATGAGGCAATAAAAATGTATTGTTCTTAAAATAAAGAAAAAAGAAAGAAGTTATAACGAAACGTAACAAGCGGGTGAGATTATGAAACGATAGCGTTTAATTTAGTTATCTCGGCTCCTTAACATAAGTCGCAAACACTGGTCTTGATTGATTTATAAGTAACTTGACGAGTTAATTGGGAATATAAAGTAGAAAAGCTGACCAATTACGAATCGACCTCTAGTACGTAGGGGTCCTTTCATAAAAAAAAAGCTCCTGAATATGTATTTTATTCTGTTTTTAGTATGTGTTGTTAAAGCGATAACAGAAATACATCATCTGTGAAAATTTCAATCGTCTTACTATCACAGTTTCTGTGACAGACGGGTAGACAGACAGACAGCGGAGTCTTAGTAATAGGGTTCCCGTTTTACCTTTTGAGTACGGCACGGATTTAAATTAAAATACCAATTTAATTCTGCCCCGACAATTAAAAAAAAATTAAAAGATTTTATTCTTGTCTGTATATAACGTAATACGTTATTAATGTTGACCGTTGTTGTATTCCAGAGGATGTATTGAGTGACTCCAAAGGGGAATGTGTGATCTGCCTGGAGGAGTTGTCGGCGGGGGACACTATAGCGCGCCTGCCCTGCCTCTGCATCTACCACAAGGGGTAATTATTTATATCTACCTTCTACTAGACCTGTGCGGTACATATCGACGCCGAAAAGAGGGTAGAGCCAGCATAGCCAAAATTGTTTATCAGATAAAAAAACTTTATGGTCACGTTGTTAAGATCTTTTACTTTTCTCTGAAGTACAATTTTGGTTTTGCAAGCAATTTGTAATTTTTTACGTATAATTAATTAATATTGTAATTATTAAACTCATAATGAAATAGTCTGCTTGTTATCTGTTATACATAATTAATTTTCTCATTATTGACCTCGTAATTAATGACATAGTCTTTGTGAAATTTGTTACTTCTGTGAGAGCTGATGAGTTTCTTTCGCTCGTTCTTCTTGCCAGGAAAAAATACGTAGCTATAGTTATAAAACATTTTATTGATTTCACCAATGAATCTGTTGATATTCTTTTAAAAATGTAATATTTTTATTATTTATATATTTAATCAAATATATTGGTTTATTTTTCTTTTTCAATTAAGCTTTGTTCATTTGAATTCGATATTTTGTAAATTTAATAATTCAGTAAACTACTAATAAACCATTATTTAGTTATGTAAATAATAAAATTGTTAGACAATTCAAAATTACTTATAATAAGTTTATTTGAATAAAGTTTTTTTTTATTTGTCTGATAAATTGATCGCCACAATCTGTTGGATATGCCCAGATATTGGTTTTGCCATCTCTTTTACTAGTATTTCTCTTCACCCATCCTACATATGTATGCAGACGCGTGTGCCACATGCAATTTTAATTCTGATCAGCTTGTCTAATAGCAAGTTACTCAAACTTAGTACTAAACGATTAGATAGCGCAGTGGTTAGTGCGATTTCGGAGATTTTCGCAAAGGCCAGTCATCAGAAGGGTAACCACAATTTATTAACTCGAGCTTCTAGGTGCTTCGGAAGCCGCGTTATACTGTCGGTCTTCATTACTGTATCTGGGAATGTTATGATTTTTATTATATTCATAAGGAAGTTCTATGCTCCAGCAGTGGAGATATTTATTATGATTGCTTAAGATTGTATCAGATAACTGTAAATTAATTGCTTTGTACTAGCTACTATATGCGTATGCAAGTGGCTCGATAAATATCTTTTATACCCACTTTTCATAAAAGCTTAAGTAAAAGTAAAGCTGTCGGCTATCTGAATTACATTCTGTATTATGATTGCTACAAAATATCAAATTTCGTCTCTTTCGACTTGGAGATTTCATCCTTTGATATTCAAGTTAAAAATTGATTGCAGATATTATATTGCAGGCTTTTTGGAGATAAAGACCGAAGTATGATACAAATAACCATCTTGTGTTGAGTTTGACAAAACAAGTATAAAGTATAAGTATATGAGGGAGTTGCGAGTTACAAAGCAAGCGCCCGATCAAAGGGATGCAGATAATATACTCGATAATACCGACCCACTCCTATCTAGATTGCTGAGGGTCTAAATCTAGGTCATGATGCCTACCACATTGTGTGAATTATTTTATTAAACATCAATATTATAATTATATCTATGAGAAATTAAGAGGTCAAAAAATTATTTTTAATAAAAAAAAAATAGACTGACGGACAAGTTCACCATTTCAAAGAGTTGTTATCACGCTCTTTTCAAAGAGTCGTCTTCGGGTTCGATTTCTGGTTCAGTCAATGTAGAAAATGATATTTTTTACGTTCGTTTTTCAGATAAATCGTAGTAAGAGGGCTTTGGGTTTTTATTTATCTTGAAATCAGAGCAATGTATGTGTGTTGTCTAATAAACAGGGCGTTCGGTAAAGATTTTTTAGATATTTGAAGAGCATTATAGCCATACGTCTCATGTTCCAAGTGTCACGATAAAACTTTTTTTTTTCGTTGTTATTATGAAATTATCCAAAATTAGTTCTTGATCCTACAAATCTTTAAAAAAAATGTGTCGATCCAAGCACCAAACATCCTGTATTTCTGAGTTGTGTGAAGTGCTGACGTTGATAACTAACCGTGTATATCGTTTGTTTTCCAGATGTATAGACCAATGGTTCGAAGTGAACAGATCGTGCCCGGAGCACCCCGGCGACTAGTGCGTGCGCCGGCGCCGGTACAACGCGTGCCATGAGTCGCGAGTGATACTTTTATACAATGAACAGACTGTCGCCCCGAGGGCATTGTAAATATTAAATACTTATATGCTAGTGAAATGTTTTACCGTTTAATGATGATTAAAATAAACAAAAAATGATTTAAAACAAAGACAATTATAGGAGATTGCTATGGGGGAAATCTATGGTGGAGTTGGATACTGTCGATCATAAATTGTACATCATTTAGTTTCGGACGCTAAAAATGTCGATAGTTTGGTTTTTGTTTTTTTTTATATATATATATATTTAATTATCATAAATATACGCAATATGGAGTTCAGCTCTAGTAGTCATATAGCTGACTTTCTATTCGTTTAAACGCAAAATTGAAAAATAAGCATACACTCTAAAATTATGTGCTATAGGCTTATAAACCATATTAAAAAATGTTTACAACATATAATTTAATAGTTTTTGATTCTAGTCAAAATTCTGATTATTCAAAATGGTAGCCTGCATACAATATAGGGTTCTTTCAGCTATCATTTAAATCCATAAAAAAGTCTTTGTAATCATAACGAATAGAGAGTGGGCTATATGTAGAGATGCTGAGGCATGCGCATGCGCACGTGAGTGTATGCGCATACGCATGCTACGTCGTTCGTTTGCAGTGGAGGAGGTGTAAACGCGACGGGTTTCATTAGTCACTGTGATCTGTCTCGCGGTTTACATATCTGTTTCGTAAGCTTATAATTAATAATAATAATATATATGATATATGATTTGATCTTTTTCATCTTGGATAAATAAAGTTGATTTGTTTCTAAATTTTCTAAGATTGTTTCATTTTATTTATATGCCAATAAAATTGTTTATTATAAATATTTTTGTTGTTTCCCTTACCTGTGAGTGTTTAGTCGTAAATATTTAATATAGGTATCTTGGAAATCTGTGGTCTAATTGTCTAATTTAAAATCTATGTGATCCCTTTCAAAGGTGTACCAAGTTATGGAATTATGTAACGTTAAAGTCGCAATTGCTTTCAGATGATTTATATGATCTAGAAACATAACAAAAACTTAGTAACTTAAACTTAATATAATCTTATTAACGTCAAATTAACGACATTCATTCTACATCTTTCAAATAAACGTTGGGTTCGCAATCGCTAGCACATGTTAAATAGTTGTGGCGTGAAGTTCCTGAATATTTTTCAAATGTAGATTTGAAAAGGATTGCGATAGTTTTTAAAATTAGACAATTTAAAGACAAGTTTTAAAATTATATATTGATTTAAATAAAGTTGTTAAGTTGGAATTGACGTCTGTGAGAGAGTGACTCGTACGCTGTGCTCATGGTATCTAGAGGTCCCGGGTTCGATTCCCGGTTAAGTTAATGCAGAAAAGAACTTTTAAAAATCGTCTCAAGTTTAGGTTTTATGGTACATTCATTGGTTACTAGTATGTAGGCGTAAAAAGGCTATAGCTACTTAGGATTTATTTATTCATATTCTAATATTTACTTATTTAAAAAAAGTTGCACTGAAATAGGAGGAACGAATGGAGATCTTAAAATCCTTACAATAAAAGACTAGTAAAATTTCAGGATATTTAATAACTTAGATAGCTCTTATTCCTATAAATATAGGGTTCATGTTGCGACGGCATCATCGCATGAAAGAGCGGTGTCTGGGTCCGCGCTGTAACCGCCCTCCCCCCCATCCCGCGCCACCTGACAAAGTCAAAGTTGAAAGTCACGAAAAACATTTCGACAATTGTAGTAGGCTATCATCCGGTTTCTGAATTGAGAATATAAAGTTAAAGCACGTCTCAAATCGCACGTATACCATTCCAAACGTCACTTAAACAGGCTTTCATTTCTGATTTTAATTTTTTTAATAATCAGCTGATGGCAGTTTGATAAAACTAGGTCATTATGCCATGTAAAACGTAATACAATTAAGTTATTGAAAATAATTAGTTGCAATTTTGTACTTTTATCAATTCAGGGACCGGCCGTATATGACTTTATTCCGTGTGTCCATAATGAAGTTTATTTGAATTATCTGATGGATAGAGTTAAGATAATTATTTCAAACTAAGTGGCACTGTGCAAGTATCTGATTGGTCCATCTATTGCCCCTGAAGTGGTTATCTAGAGGTAATACATCTCCAATACTGTTTAAACACTCATTATCAAAAATATATCTGAAAATATGTGTTATAAACAATAGTAACTTATTTCTGATTATGCTTATATCGAAATGCTGGAAAAAATATTCCAGAGATGATAGCAAATATCAATATTCATATAGAGGTCAAGTAAAATTCTTGTATTGGGAATCTAACACTCGTAACTATAGTAGAGAGAACTTATTACTTGAGAAAAAATGCCACAACTCGAGCAGATTTTTAAACCAATAGACTGGAATTTGAATGAAATAAGAACTGTTAATAGCTAATAATAATATTCTTATTATTAAGAGGTCTCATTTGTTAAAATTCTTGTTTATTTGTTAAAATAATGCTTAAGCAATTACTTTTACTCAATCTTTTCCACGATTATATATACGGGTATTAGTTCGATTAACGGTGATAATTGGCATTGCAAATACAATTTTTTCAAGATATTATAGAAAGCGGTAATCACTTGGCGAGAAATTTTATTGAATAGACACATGTTCTAATGCGTTTTAGTGAATTTCGTTTGAAATCTTAAGGGAGTTTTAGATAACACTATGTTATCGCCTAAAACTATAAAGAGCGAACTATAAATATAAATAACCGAATTAAGAAATTGAAAAATGAACGATCAATAACTAAACGGGTTCTTGTATAAAAACCTTATGAAATAAGAGTACAAAATTAACGAAACTACAAACACTAACTATTGTATGAGTATTATTAAAATAGAAAATATGCAAACATATTATACTCACCCATCATATACTGTGAGCTGGGAGCGAAGTGTCCGAAATGCTGCACACCCATCTCCCACGCGCCTCGCCCACGGCTGCAGAATAACAACAATTATTTTTAAAAAAAAACATGAAAAACCACCTGACTGTATAATTATATTTTGATTAATTTTGCATTCACAATGCCATACTGAAAATTATTCTTAATACAAAATGCTTAAAAATTGGACTTGGGCCCTGGCACCCTGAGATGGGAATCGAAATTTCGCAATTCGGGCGACTGCTCTAACCACTTTGTTTGTCCATTGGTGTATTCATTCATTCATGATAATGTATAGAGACTCACATATGCCTGTAGTGGGTGTGTACGGGAGCTGCCGATGCGAATCTGCCGCGGTCCGCCCCCGCGCGACGTCCCCTGTAAATTATAAACATTCACGTCAAAAGGGTTCACATTCTGAACTCTATCACTGTTGAAATAGAGTTCACACTCAGTGTAGTTGTAATTAATTGTTATCTGACTATGTTAATATAAGTCGTAGATACTTGCTGTTGATAATAATACGTCACAAGTGTTGATATTTGAAGTTTTTCACTTGTAACGAATAAGGATAATGGCTTGGTAAAAGAAAAGAAATTCTAATAAGTCCTTTAGTTAGATAATAAAAAAATATAAGATAAGTATTTTTTTTGGCTTCAATTTAATAAGAAATGTCTTATGTAATAGACATTAAAGTTGGGTGCTCACTACGTAACAACTATGTAGGAAATGAGCAACGTGATGTCATACGAATTTTCAATTCAAATATATCGCCATAATTTATTGGTTAAAAGAAAAAATAAATAATACGTGTGATAATATTCTTGAATAATCTACCTGGCGGACTGACAAATAAAAAACATTATTACATTTCTTTCTTTATGTAATTTTAGAGCACGTTAAAAAAATCTTTTACTCATAGCGTGGCAGACTGACTTGATAAAAGTTCTCAATATGGCTGTTTTTACATATCAACGATATCTATATTCCAATGTAAAGTTACTTAATAAAATCTATTTTTGAGTGCACTGTTAACACTCGAGATGTTGATACACCTAGACAGGTACAGACGTACTAGTTTAGTCAGAAGCAGATTTGCAGGTTTGGCGTAGACTAATGTAGTCCTAGCCCCGTTCCCCTATATTAGGTCTCATCATTAAGCCCCTGTACATGAACTTACTTCCTGACGTTTATTGAAACGGATAAAAAAAATAAATGTGATTAAGTCAATTAAAAATATCTTGGATGCAATTTCCAGTGCCTCGTTATTCATATTTTGGTCATTACACAAAATTACATTTACTATAATAGGTCTTTGTTATTATAAGTTTGTACCATTGTTTGCCAGCCCTAATATCAGACCGACCTAGGCCTGAACCCCAGGGCCAGTGGCCTGTAAGGGTAAATCTGCCACCGAGTTTAGAATTATATAGTGTGTGATGACGTCACCTGTTCATAGGCATTGGCATGGGCGTGTATATGGTGTGTAGAGCGGTAAAGTCGTCCACGTGGAGGGAGGGGGGGCGCGAGGTGTTGGGGGGCCGCGACCTGAACGCGTCCACCTCGCGGACTAAACTCAGCGCCACTGTACATACAGACACATACACATGTATTACATTATACAATGATATAACAATAAAACCTGTGACCTTAAAACTATGCTAATTAGGAGTAGCATACCTGAGCGCAGTCTGACGCATGCGTTGATTGTACGCGTTTATGTAACTTAATAATTTTAAAAGGACGTCGTCTAAAGATCAAGGAGTTACATTTAATTCGTCAGTATATATTTTTAATTGCTTTGCATTTTAATCAGAAAAATAAATATTGTTATTGAAAATTGCTTAAAAAATCCACTTTGTCCCTAGCACTCTGAGATACATACTCTGAGGTACATGGTACAATTAAAAACATAAAATTAGAATAAATCATATGGTACAACTTGATAAATTAACATAAAAATCAAGAAAAAAATTGAGGAATATAACGTGGTACCCAATCGTCTCAAAACGATTAGTCCAAAGTCAAAATAATCGTCAGATTTCTTCCTCATATATACGTCTCTGTATTCGCTTAGAGTAGAACAATAAAGCGATCTTTAGGTATGTATGTATTCTCTAGATATGAGATAGTGTCTGTAAATAGCGGTCGTTAGTTATGATGTAACATAAATACCTGGAGGTCTCTAGGTATGATGTATATGGCGGTCTCTAATTATAAGGTACCGTCAATAACTGGAGGTCTCTAGATATTATGTAGCCTCAGTAACTGGCGGTCTCTAGTTACGATGTATCGTCAGTACCTGGCGGTCTCTAGTTATGATGTAGCATCAGTACCCGGCGGTCTCTAGTTAAGATATAGCGTCAGTACCTGGCGGTCTCCAGTTATGATGTAACGTAAGTACCTGACGGTCTCTAGTTATGATGTAGCGTCAGTACCTGGCGGTCTCTTGTCGTCCTGTGGAGGGTCTGGTCTGGCATCAACACATCCGGCGAGTCGTCTGACGGCCGCCACTATGCCCTCCGCGCCCCCTGCGCTTATTAGCTGCCCACGCGCTATCTCCATTATATCACACGACACCTGCACATCATTTCTTATTATAAATT
The DNA here is from genome assembly GCA_918026875.4 of Diatraea saccharalis. Lineage (NCBI taxonomy): Eukaryota > Metazoa > Arthropoda > Insecta > Lepidoptera > Crambidae > Diatraea > Diatraea saccharalis. The sequence goes on from OU893337.1 coordinate 15,619,927, forward strand.
TAAAAAATTGGGCCTGGTGGTAGTTTACGGTAGCCAGGGGTAAAATGTGTTTTTTAAATAATTTAATTTAATAAAAATTAACGTTACCATATAATATAAAAAAATCGTATTGTAAATGTGTCCAATAGTATTGTTTAGAAGGTAGCAATACTCTTAATTAAAAATACAATAAACACCTTAGACTTATGTGAACACGGTACCTGTAAAGGGTCCGAAACGTCATAAAAGATAATACGCACACAATGAACTGTTTAGAGTTGTTTTATTTAATGGATAGTGCGCGTAAAAATATAAGAAATCAATATATACCCTACTGTATTAACTAGCTGTCCCGACAGACATTATTCTGCTTTATTTCTCTAAAATAAAGTAACGTTGATTTGTTTCATGTTAATCACAGCCCATACAGACATCGTTTTTTTTCGCATGATTGTAACGTCAAATGCTTGATAGCTGCCGGGGAGTGTTTTTTTGTATGGGATAAGAAATTTATTATTTTCCTCTTACTTTTTAATTTTTTTCTTTTATAACAACTTTAAATTACCGATCAACCTATTAAAGATTACTTGTAATACCGAGTATTAGACACGATTTTACACTGGCCTGATAATGCAGCGCGATAGTTTAAAGTGAATATAATTAAAATAAATCCGTCGCACGACTTGCTGCCGCCACATTATTAAAGTGAGAAGTGCTCACTTTATTTTCACTTAACATTTCACGTCTAAATACAAAAAGTCGTTCACTATTCCACGTCGTATAACTTAACTTATGGAATATATGTAAAAGTTTTAAGAAAGGAATAAAATATTTTTTATTGTTTTGATTAATCTTAACGTAAGAAAACGTGTTTATTTAAATTGATAGGTTGCTCAAATTTAAATCTGGGGGTACGAAAGTCCTTTCTCGATGCCATTATTCGGGCCTTTTAAAACCATTGACACTTTATTCTGGAATAAACTAGAAGCTTAAATTTTCAGTGATCAAGAGGCCGGTACATTACGAGGCCTTTAAGAATTATTGAGAGTTAAATTTCCATAAATTTTTCACCGACTGACTCACGGAACATCAAAATTTTAAGGTACTTCTAGCAGACCCACAGGAACTTTGAATACAGCTATTATTTAGTAATAATAATAATAATCTTTATTGACTATATAATTGATACAATGAATTTCCACACCAGTGATTCTTATAATACTTTTCATTAATATTTATTTATCATCTGTTGCTGAACTTGGTTGATACCTGTATTTCTGCATACAGCGCCTTTGTCCTCAGAAAATATGCAATAAAAATAAAAATATATAAAGTAAGGAAATATTAGACCCGTTATTTTTTTGGATTTTCAACAACTGTATAGCATTTTGAAGAAATCCGTCAACACGTTGCTTATATCATCATCACTTCAGCCGAGAGACGCCCACTGCTGGGCATAGGCCTCCCCCAAAGATTTCCAAAGCGATCGGTCCTGCGCCTCCCGCATCCAGCGGCTTCCCGCGACCTTTACCAGATCGTCGGTCCACCTTGTGGGGGGCCTACCAACACTGCGTCTCCCGGTACGCGGTCGCCACTCCAGGATCTTACCGCCCCAACGGCCGTCAGTCCTGCGAGCGATGTGCCCTGCCCACTGCCATTTGAGGTTCGCAATTCTTTAGGCTATGTCGGTGACTTTCGTTCTTCTGCGGATCTCATCGTTTCTGATTCGATCTCGCAAAGAAACCCCGAGCATAGCCCTTTCCTTTGCCCTCTGGGCGACTTTGAGCTTCCTTATGAGGCCCATCGTAAGCGGCCACGTCTCAGTACCGTATGTCATCACTGGCAACACGCACGAATTAAAGACTTTCGTCTTGAGACACTGCGGTAGATGTTCCGAGAATACACTGCGTAGCTTCCCGAACGCTGCCCAGCCGAGTTGGATCCGTCGATTTACCTCTCTCTGGAAGTTGGACTTACCTAATCGGACTATTTGTCCCAGGTAAACGTACTCGTCGACAGCTTCCAGTGTAGAGCCTCCAACATTCACTGGAGTGGGTACGACATGGGAGTTTGACATTATTTTTGTCTTCTCCATGTTCATTTTAAGACCCACTTGCTGGGAAACTCTACAGAGGTCTTCGAGCATTGTGCCTAGATCTTCCATGGTCTCAGCCATGACTACGATATCATCAGCGAAACGAAGGTGCGTCATGTACTCGCCGTTTATATTGATGCCAAGTCCTCTCCAGTCCAAAAGCTTAAACACGTCCTCCAGTGCGGCAGTGAACAGTTTCGGCGATATAACGTCGCCCTGTCTCACTCCACGCTGAAGTCGTATTGCTTTCGAGTTTTGGTCCTGGAGCCGAACTGTCATGGTGGCGTTTTCATACAGTCACTGCAGCACTTGGATGTATCGATAGTCTATTTGGCACCTCTGGAGTGACCTAAGCACGGCCCAGGTCTCGACAGAGTCGAAGGCTTTCTCATAGTCCACAAACGCCAAGCACAGTGGCAGATTATACTCCTCGGTCTTCTGTATAACCTGTCGCAGCGTATGAATGTGGTCTATGGTACTGTAACCTTTTTGGAAACCGGCTTGTTCAGGAGGCTGGAAGTCGTCAAATGCTTAAAAAATGTTTATATAAAAAAACATTTTTTGTAACAAAGTAAATTGCTAAATGAGATTAAGAAATGAATAAATCTCACCAATTCATTATCGTTGACGTCATCATCCCCACCGACGGAGGGTACGTTCAGCCAGTAGCTGGACGTGAGCCGTTCATCATTCGGTTCGCCGATGGTGTAAATAATCCTCGCGGAGAATTGCGCCACTAAAGTTTCCGGTGGAGGTAGCGACTCAGCGACATCTAACGGAGGAGTTGAAGGGTCTTCTGGCGCTTTCAACTTCTGCAAGTGAGTTTGGAGGAAACTGGCATTCGCTACGGCGTCCTCGTCAAAGTTTCTCTCCTATACAAGACAATGATTATGAATAGTGGTTGTTCAATGACATACACAATTAAATTTTGATAAACTGTAACTACTGACAGAATTTATTACATTTTTAAGTACAACAATGTAATCATTTTCTGGAATGAAATATTATTATTATAGAACATAATATATGTACATATTTTATTTTAAATATTGTTTTACAAAGAGAATAATCTAAGTTTAGTGATTAAATATGAACGAATTTACTTCCATCATTTAATATTTATATGACCCTTGATCCTATGGCTATATTACAAAAATGAATTGATTTAGTATTATAAAGTTCCTTAAGTGGTCTAGAGACCGAATCAATTAAATATACTAATTAATTTATCTAGATATAAAGTGAGATAACACGAAGGTAACTAAAATATGAATTCAATCTTAAAAAAGGTGTCATCGGGCTCATAGGGTTAATTTAGGACAACGTACCTTCAGGGTCTTCTCCAATGTCAATACCGGATGGTCTTCGTCATTGAACGAGTAACCCACCATATCAGCCATTTCGTTTACAAGCAACACAGATTTCCTCCCCACGGGACCCTCGCCTTCTTCCACTTTCAGGATCCTGATTAGATCTATATACATGCTGAGACAAACGGCTCTGTCTTCACCGAGGCCTAGTAACGCCCATTTAAAGAATTTTCCCAAAGATTCTCGTTTCTTCGTAACAAACTTCCTGAATTGCTGGAAACCATGCTCGTGGTCGGTTAGCACGAAGTAAGTTCTCAATATTGATGAAGCTACGGCGCAAGTTTTCGACGTAGACTCCAGACAGTCAGCGGAAGCTTCCAAAAACCCAGCCAGAGCATCTTTATTAGGCAAAGAGTTCGCCAGAAGAATGTCCGCGGATGCAGTGAGAGGAGTCAATGATATTTCGATATCGCAAAAAGCCGCTAACGCATGAGCCACGTATTCTTGCGAGGCCGCTTGTTCGTTCGAACCGTGAGCGAGAGTCAACACCGAACATAGCGCCGTCTGTACTTCCGTAGACTTCGGCCCGCCTGTATTCATCATATGTAAAACCGCACATTTCACTGAAGCGTGAGACACCAAACAAGCGAAAAATCCAAGAACGCGAGCCAAACCCGCGGTAGAAGGCTCGTCTTGTTTCAGCTCCTTCAGAACTGCCCCTATAGCTGCCCGGGCGACTGTCGCTGCAGTGTTTGGCGCTAAATCGGCAATTTGCACGCAAACACGACGCAACATATGGACCACGGGTCGGTACGTCGACGTGCATATAACTTGGATCATGTCCGTCAAGTCATTCGACAAAGCGTGCAAGTGCGCCGACCACAGTCGTCTTTCGTTCGAGGCGTCCGCCAATTCCCTATCGGTGGGTATTGTTTTGGTCTGCATTGGCAACGGAAGAGGCAGCAATTCAGAGAACACTAAAAGTCCTGGCACAAAAGTGTACGGAGCTGTCATAGTGTACGATATGACTTCTGAGCAAAGCGATGTCCACGACCCTCGTCGAATAGAATCCCCGTCGTTGGCGTCGTCGGCTATAGGCTGAGCGTAAGCCAGCAATGCTCTCACCGCGGCTTCGGCTGCTTTAGTCGCCGTTCTACACCCTACGGAACCAGCTGGGAACGCTTTTGCGATTCCGTATGTTTTCAAGAGAATAGGAGCGGCAGTCAAGTCACGGAATCTTGGTCCCCGGCAGCGAACTACTCTCGCGAGCATTTCATCAAGCAGTCGCAAACATGGCACCAACATCTGTGCCAGCTGCACTCCCTTTGCGGACGCGAAGGTCGCCGTGTGCATACTTGGTTGCTCGAAATGAGCCGCGAGTCGATCTAGAATCCCCACTAAATGTGCGACACCGTCCAAAGAGAACAGTTGAAGGACGTTGTATTTATATTTTAACTCAACGTACTCTTCTGTAGCCGATTCGGTGGCGATCGAAACGTTGGTATCGTAGTCCGATATACAGAAGTGTCTCAAAATTCTCAAACAAGTCATTAGCTCTCCTGGAAGGTCAGCTGCATGTTCCGCACTAGCTTTCAACATCTCGACGCACTCGGCCAAATCGTCATTCGATTGAAGTAGAGACTTTTCTACGGGTTTCAAATATGGTATCATTTCTTGGAGTATGCTGGACACGCTAGGTTCGAATCGGTCGTGGTCGCTGCACACGTTGGTCAGTCGCTTTCCATATTTTTTTAAGAAAGGGACGTTTGCCGAATATCTTACTGCCGAAACTATTAATTCGATAGCGTAACCTTTGGCGGGAGACTTTTGTTTGGAAGGAGACTCGGTCTTAACCTTAGTTTTCAAATCATTCTCGAAGACATCCATTAAACAATCTGCATTTTCCCCCATGACTATGACGTCGGGTACGGCAGTTTTTCCTATACTCCCAAAACTTAAGCAGTACAAAGATTGCAACCTATCGATTAATTCATTCTCGTCAACTTTTCCTGCTTGCAAATCGCTTATAGAATGCAAGTAGAATAATGCTTTCAATCTGTAAGCCATTTCGAATCCCAATATTTGAAGATCACTGTAATTGTTGAGATCATGGGGGTAAATAAATTCATCAGTATTCAGTTGGCCGTACGGTTGAGCTAACGTTTTGAACATCAATTCACTTAACTCCATGTTCGCGTATAAAAAATTAAGACCATTCTCCGAATTAACTAATTCATAAATAAGCTCATGTATGGGGCTTATGACGACGAGATTATTACATGTCGTGGGGCACGTCAGTAGATAGAGACATACTTCTAGAATCTTGTGAATGTTGAAGAAGTGTAGCAATATTTCATTGGAACATTCTTTATTGATCTCGAACTGAGCGGAAACAGGAAGAAACCTCTTAGGTTGAGATAAGTGAAAGCATTGCGTACGGTACATGTACAATATTTCTTCGAGAGCATTTATTATGAAATCAGTTTCGTTCTCTGTTAGTTCTGAGTCTTCGTTTTGATTATTTTCAGCCGCATTTTTGTTGAAATCGAAGACGAGGTCGTGAAGTTTACTCAGCAGTTCGTATATATTTAATTTTTTTATTAATGCGCTTATGGAAAATTTTATTCTAGCCAAAGGGTTCGTCTGCATGATAGCGATAAGAGCTTGGTAACCATTCTTTGGCTTATTTTCACCTTGATCCTTTTTGTAAAATTTCGGAAATATAGATTCTTGCATAAAGTGTTCCATAGATTCTTTTGATGCTAGACATGCATTTAAAGTCCTCAATATCATGAGGCGAATGCTCAGCGCCATGTATTCTTTGGTGTACATTTCTAAAAGTAGCATGGGCACATTGATCCCGGCACTTAATAATATACTTATAACTTGTCCATTGTGTTTGTGAAACATCAACGCTTCAGTTAGACGAATACCGCACTTCATGTGTCTTATCTTATAAGTTGGTTGCTGCTGAACTAACGCAAAGTCATAATTAAGTCCAATTCTGCAAAAAGTCACTAACAAATTGTAAATATCAATAAAATCATCGTCAGTATTATTTTTTCGGAATATGCGTAATATAATGTCAGTGTTTCGACAGAGATTCAATAGCGACACAAACAGTTGTTCACACTGATGTACCCATTCTTCGCGCGAAGAGTTATCAATTTCTGTAAAAGTGTTAGAGAAGAACTTCTGTTCTCTCTTCTTTGCTGCTTTTGTCAATTCCGCTATTTTAAATAAGTCTGAACTGGCGTCGCATAGTTCGTCGAAACTTGCACTCATCACATCTTTGACACCATCCTTTTGAATATTTGCAAGGAAATGTATTTTATTTACATAACTATACTTTTGCCATTCACATTTGAATGGATTATAATACTTTATGATATCATCGACTCCGCAGTAATCGTTTACATCATAATCCACTTCCACATATGGCGTTCCTTCTGAATCATCGCATATATCCTCATCAGAAAGGATAGGTTCGAATGGCTCAGCATCCACAGACTCTTCTTGGTTCCGTATCGGTGATTCTATAGCTTTTGCTGCGGTGGCATTGTCAACAATCTGAACGGTGACCAAACTGGAATGTTGCGGTTCAACAAAAGGAGCACTTTCTACTTCTTGTGATGGGCTACGGATAGAGCTTTTATGTCGATAGGTCGGATGGTAAAAATCGACTCGAGGAATTTGTTTCCCACTCCTGTCATAGTCAGGCCCTTCTTCAGAACGGGTTGAATTAATGGGACTGGATACATCACCCTCTCGAGGAGATAACGGTCTTCGAGCGCTCTCGCCAGGTGGAGTTCTAGGTCTCTTCCTCGGATCATCCCTACTGGGCGATCGGCTTCCATAACTTGATGTCCTCATTCGACTGTAGGGAGAATGTCTCTTTCTATCGTATGGAGGCTGCTTCTCATAGGACGGAGCTCGTCTTTCATACGATGAACCTCGTTTGTCATATGGGGACAGCCGTTTTTCATATGAAGGTCCACGTTTCTCGTAAGACATTTTACGTTCGTAAGAGGGAGCTCTTTTGTCGAAAGGTGAACGTCTGTCATAAGATGCTGTGTCTTTATCGTATGAACCACCACGTGAACGATCATAAGATGCATCGCGATGCCGACGATAGTCATCTTTCTTGAAGGAACCCCTCTCCCAATCGCGATCTCCAGACATTGCCCTCATTCTGTCTCTATCGATACTACGCGATCTGGATCGACTCAAGGGTCGATATTCACCCTTAATTAGATAGTCCCTGTCACGGCTTCGAGACCTTGAGTGAAGGCGATCAAGCTCCCTACTCCGTTCACGAAGTCGAGAAGATTCTCGGCTTCGACCTCTGTCAATAGAGCGTCTCCTGCTTCTAGTGTCTCTTCTATCTCTATCCCTGTCGTGCTCAAGCGATCGTGGACTGTGTCTCAACCTGTCATCTCTTTCACAACTCATTCCCCGCCTATCTTTTTCCCATTCGCTTTCATCCATATGATGATATGTTCTCGGATCTTTTGGTGGTTCATTTCCATAGTAATCGCCTCTATACATTTGATTGTCATAATTATCAGAGTAGTTGTTTGGTCCGTAAGTATCAGGGTTGCTGGTGGCAACATTGCCAGTGTACGAGGGTATAGGGTTGCTCGTCTCCTGGTTCCAATCTGGTGGTGGCACAGCAGCTGACTGAACAGGAGCTACTTCTCGGGCGATAGTTGGCCTCTGTATGTTAGGTGGATTGGCACCTACAGGGGTATCACTCAAAACCTGTGTGAGGTTTCCATAAACTGCCAAGGTGATGGTTGTATACCAACCTGAAAATTAAACGATAGGAAAATTTATAATTGATACAAAATAAAGTACAGTGGAACAAAGTGCAGTAGGCTCAGCTTGCTGTCTATACTCAGCATAAGCCAGTTGACTATATCATAGTATATTTTGTTTGTTTTGTATAAATTTTAATGATATATTTGTTAAGTGTGTATGTATTATGTGTGTTGATAAATATAAATATATTCTATGTATAAACACATTGTAAGCGCTATTTAACTTTAGTGCAAATCGTACATATGTTGAAAAGTTCAGAAAAAGTGCACTTTCCATCTTAAAAACGATTGATAAATGCTTTCTAAGTATGAATATTACAGCACAAATGTTAATAGAAAAACACAAAAAGAAGTGATGCAAGTAATAGTTATGCATAACTATTACTTGCATCACTTCTTTTTGTGTTTTTCTATTAACATTTGTGCTGTTTTTAAACCCAATTTTAAATCTACTATTTGGAGAATATGAATAATTCAATTTTATCTTACTTATATGAATATACAAGATTTGAAACAATTATTGTATATATGTTTGTTACTTATTCATGTAAAAAGTACTAAATGGATTTTGAAAATATTTGTTATATGGATAGTTCTAACATGTCAATATAACAGGTGAACCTTTATAAAAAAAAAAAAACTTAGATTAACCTCCTAATCCTCAGAAGTAAAAAGTTTATAAAGTTTAAAATATGTCAGTGATATGTACAATAATATGTATATGTTTTTGACATATAATATTTTGTAATAGACTTAAAAAATAGAAGCAGCTGGTTGATTGCATTTTTAAATTAGATGAAATGGACTTTACTTGATGATTTAATGTACCATACCTATGAGTATGTCGTAAAGAAGTTACCAGTTACCACATAGTGGACAAAGGAATTTTTATAATGTGCTTAATATGAGTGATAATGGTCGATATGAAATAAAATAAAGGATTAAATTAAGAAACAATATTGACTTCTAGGTTTAAGGTAACTTTTGCAATGGTGTAAAATACAAAATGTGACAAATCATGTTCACAAAATGTTTAACATTTATCAGAAAAGAATATAAATTGACTGTTTAATTAGGTATTATTTGTGTTACAATTCTTCTTCTCCTCTTTAATGGCTATTTTGCGTCAACTACAAAAAGGCTTGTGTGCTACAAGTGGAAATACGGGTTTTCGTTATATGTTCAGAAAATATGAACCATTTAAACTTATAAATATTTAAATAATACATTTTATGGCACTTATTTTTTCTACATTATTCTCAGATATTAATGAACTCTTTATTTATTAAGTAAAAAAAAAAGGTTGACAACTAGTATATTCTGCTAACCACATATAGAAGACTATAATACTGTATAAATATATTCAGCCAAAGAATTTTGTGTTTTTTATTATTTTATTTAGGAACAACAGTTACCAGCAAACATATATGAGCAAAATTGTCAATAAACATATTTTTAAAATATATAATACTGGTAACACCTTTGTTTTCATAACATTTGTGTTACAAATGATTTACTTTAAAAAAAATATGATTATATTTAATCAACTTCGTATTCCTAATGCTATACTGATACTGAACTATACTGAAAAAAGTTCAAAAAATATACTTTAATCTTTTTTTAGCAATGCTAAATCAAATCCATATTATTTTCTTAATGATTAATGCTTAAAAATCCACTTGGTCCCTGTGATGGGATCTGATCTATATAAATTTATTCATTATCAAATAAAAAAATACCCACAACAAATTTACTCTGCGCTTAGATATTTTATTAATTGAATCTCTTTAGTCCTACTAATATTATTAATGCAAAAATTGTGAGGATGGATACATATGTTTGTTATTCTTTCATGCAAAAAATACTGAATGGATTTTGATGACATTTGGTATTAACTAGTTCTACTAGTTAGTAGTTAATGTTTTGTCAAGTCATCATGTAAATCTTCTCTAAAAATATGCTAGTGCAGCATTGCAATTAACTATTAGGTGCACAGTAACACTAACCTCGTAAAACAAGACCATCAGTTGGTATCCTCGGCTGATCCAAACCTTTGCCACACTCCATATGAATTTGTCCATTTTGACAATAGTCTAAACTACCAAGAGCTTCGAATGTTGATGCACCTGGTTTACTCAGATCATTCACGAAGAAATCTATATGAAACTTAGTGGGATTTGTAGCTCCGAGCCGAACACCGCCCGGAAAATCACCTTCCACACGCGCACCAAGGGGTATTATTCGTATTTCCCTCACATACACAGATTTTGGGAACTGCACAAGATCCAAATTCAACTCCTAGAAGAAAATAATGAGGTATTTACTTAAAAGTTATGTTAATAACCGAAATAGCAAATAAATACAAGTCGCTTACTTCACTGGTATCGTGTGAAAATGTATCAAAAAACAAAAGATCAGGCTGTTCGTTATCAGCCATTATTATAGATTTTATGTAACATATATTATGACAGATTTTTTCAAAGAATCAGCTATGTATTTATCTGAAAATCAATACAAATTAAGATAGATAGGTTTTGTTCGTGTGGCGGCTGTCACGCTTCTCATCTGTCATTGACATTGACATTTGTTTTTTTAATCGTAAAGCGGTGGTAACCACATTGTATTCGTAAAAAAATGGTTTTCATTTTTATTTAAGAGTTTTGACTTAATTCACTTCATTAAATTCTAGATAACAACGTGACTTGTGTCAATTGCACCAGCTTTTTTATGAGGAAGTATTTAAAAAACATCAAATGAAACCGAAATCAAGCTAGATGTCGCTATGGTACTTTCTTAAATTCTCCATGACAACCCTTCCGGTTTCTTTTCATATTCTATTTGTACTTTTTTTGTATTTGTATTGATATCTAAGTTTCCAACTTTGCAAATTTCAGTTTTTTAATTTGTTAGTTAAAAGGAATGGAAGTGACTATCTTAGGTCCATTCTTTTGTTGCAAAAATCAACTTTTTGGTAGAGTCGCCATCTAGTGAGGTGTTTTTTAATACTTTCTTCTTTTTTCTTAAAATACGTCCTCATTATAACCAATTATAGAATTCGTTCGACCATTTCGAATTATCATTAAAGTTTAGATTTCTATAGCTGTTGTGGATACTGCTTTCGTCCAATTAAATTATTGTTTCCCAAAATGAGAGATATTCTAATAAGTAAAAGAATTTCAGAGTGATTTATGTTTCGTTCTATTAATTCAAACAAAAGTTTAATTAATTCCTATATTTGCGTAGAAGCGTTGTGAGATTATATTGGTTTCTACCATTCCAATGATGTTATTATCTGTTAAAGAAAAAATAATTTTGCGATTTTTTAAACTATTTCATGCACCGAACCGTGGTGTATAACCGGACCATGTATGGAGAGTTTATCCTTAAATACTTACTAAGATCATTCAACAGCGAATCTGCGTAAACCTTGTGTAAAATTATTTAAATATCGAAATATCTATACTAATAGAATAAAAAGGAAAACTTTGTTTGTAATGCATTGGCTCAAAAACGACTGGAGCCATTTTAAAAATTCTTTCACCATTCGAAAGCTACATTACCCACGAGTCACATAGGCTATATTTTATTTTGGAAAAAGAATATGGTTCCGTAAGATATTTGGGTTTTTCTGACACAAGGTGTAAAAATCAACCAGAAAAGTTACTTATTTTGCATACGCTGTCTTAACTATCAAAGATAGAACCATAAAATGTTCTTATAAATATCTACATCATCTTACAAATATCTACAAAAAAGTCCGCGACACACTATACCTATCTATGTCGAGTGAGGCACAGCAACCATTTTTTATTTATAAATCTTGATTTTATTGGACTACATTTAAACTCGTTTATTTTACTCATGCTATTAATCCTTATCAAAATAAATCACTAAGTACAGTTTATGTAGATAATATTTGGTCTTTGGATGATTAAAATTGGAAGTTTGGTTTTGAAGTTATGGCGAAATTAAAATATGACGGTTTCTGCTGCACGGCCCGTTACGAAGTGGGCGTCACCAAGGCGGGAGTGAACGTGCGGGAGAGCAGATCAGGGGGCCAATTCTACTAAATAATTTTTTCAGTTCTATTTTAGCTGGAATTGTATCGTATGTCACTTAGTAGAATAGAAAAACCATTAAAAACTGTAGATTCGTTCGGTTTCGATACGTTTTCGATTCGATTTAAACAAAATTTATTTAGTAGAATTGGCCCCCAGTTTGACATTAACGTTCACTGTTGATCGTGAGCGCGTTAAGATTTTAGTATTGAATCCGGTACAGCGCCTTAAAGCGTAAAACTTACACTTACGACACTGATCTATGAGTAAGATACCAGCGGACCACGCGGGCGAAGCCGCTGGCGGAGAGCTAGTAGTTAATAATTTAAATTAATGGTACTCTTCATTAGTTTGAATGTTGTATTTCAAGACTTTTTGAATGATTTTCGAAACGATCGCATATTGCTTTTTAATATTTTTGAGAAACTAGTGAGGATTAATCCTCTTTTTCAGAGTTCCATTCCGTTCTCCACCAACTAAACGGTCATTGATAAACGTTCAAACGTTATGGCAGTAGTACCTATATATACCTAACAAAGTTAAAAGGAAATATCACACTTAAGTTGCTTTTAGAAGTTTACAAGTGAAGTGAACTCTAACAACTCTACAGAAAGCAACAATAATGTCTAAAATAAGTCAATGTGATTCAGAAAACTGAAATTAGCCAAATATAAAAAAAATAAAGAACTAAATACTTCTTTTAAAAGATGGATCGTATATTCAAGAAACTTGTATTTTAGTCGGATGGTAATACTAACAACATAGATAACTTACTAAATAACCTACAAACAAACAAAACCACCGCATTATTATAATATAGAATCTTTATACTAACTACTTATTAGTTTTCTATTTTTAAGCTTTTTTGGAGATGATCGTTTTTTTATTTATCATTAATCATCTTCACATAGGTTATATGTCGAGCACGTATAGAACATACCTACTTTGTTTTTCGTTGGTTGAAAACATTGATGAACATTAAAATTATTCACTGATTAAAAATAAAACGACCAATGACCATGTCTTTGTATTAGGCGGTATGGCAATAAGGAAAATGCAGTGGAAAAACCGACTTGAAAATCAACTAAAAATGAAACGGCCAGGCGGCGATATCTCTTGTTACTTGTAATAGATGTGTCAGATGTGTGTTGTACATGCAGTGAACTAGACTTTCCTTATTCGACGATTTTACGACTCTCAGCCAAGTACATAGTTATATTGCCCGAGTATGTTATCCAAGGAAAGTGGAGACTGCCTTGATATTGATAATGTATGGGTAATATATAGGTTCGCGAAGGACAATCCCATACATCCCTTGTCGCTTGTCAGGCAACAGAGTGCCTAATGCATATGCATCGAGGATATCCTCGACGTAAAAAAAGTATAATAATTTATAAAGAGGAAAGAGTTAATCGTTTGTTTTCATTTAATAGGAGACGAGGTATACGACAACGTTATTCGTAATTTTACGTGTCTGTCGTTGGTTTAAAAGACTGTTCCTGTTTATCTCAATATTTATTTTCCACTTCAAAATTTCTTTTTTCTGTTAATTTCCCTATGATCACAGAATTACAGGAATATCTGGTGTACTTACGGGGGTGTACTTTTCTGTGTTGCCGCCGCAGGTGCTAGGAACCTAAAGGAGGTTGCATAATAAAGTGCGCACTCAATCTTACCGCTAGCCGCATAAAACGCTATGATGGTATTATGAAGAAAAAATTGAGTCATTCGTCTTTTGTTTTGTATATCAGTTCAATATATTAAATTATATTGAACTGCATAAATATCTATAATTTTAAGTACACATCTAACAGATGATCGCACAAATTGTTTAGTGTGGCAGTCGAATATTCGAGTCTCCATGGTGTTTCATAAGACGGTAATTCTCTCGATTGTCTATCGGAGTTCTATCGCGTGTACGCTAGGGATGATCTAATCTTCTATAAAGTTTTTCTTTCGATTTTGTTTAAATTCACAGCTAACCGAATAGTTTTAGATTCAGCTTCTGTATGAGGTTTTGTCTATTTACACGCTGTGGATATTTCTAAGGAATATTGAATTCAGATTCAGTTTAAAAAATCAGCTATTATCCTAGATCAATTTACAAAAACTGACTGATTTTAATAGGACTCCGAGATTGATTTTTTCAACCAAAAATATTATCTACGTACAGCTATCCTTTGGATCAACAATCATTCCTTAAATCCACACCAACACTATAAGCGTATGTCCCTATGACTTATTTATTGTTGTGACGAAGCAAGTCGCCACAAGCAACTGGGTGTGTTTGAATTCAAACGAAAAATTGTTGGGGTTAAGTGGTTTATGAGATATTAGCACAATTTCAATCTACATATACCACAGTCGATCAGAAAGTCTGCTTCGATAATATTCCCCTGCAGAGCCATAATCTTAAGCCTGGTTCCGTTGCATAACTTTATTGGAGAACGGTTTCTCATTAGCTTTACGGGTTTGAACTTGATTTTGTGAGCGGGTAGACCACTTGCTGTAAGTTAAAAATTCAAAATAAGAAAAAATTAAGAAAATAAATCGGGTAATTTGTAATATCATCCTGGACAATGTCATTATTACAAGAATTGTAAATCACTTTATCCGCTACAATCAACTTTGAGAAAATATATTTAATGTACAGACACTATTTATACTGTTTTATTATAGTATAGATTTATATACAATCCCTATTATTGCCTGACTTAGAATGACATTGTAAGAATTCCAATGTTATTTTAATATGGCAGAACATGAGAAAGTATTATAATGAAACCCTATCCCCTATTTTGTGCTCATAAAGGATTAATATATTATAATTATTATAATTTCTAGATTTCGGTAAAAATAAGTATAAATAAACCTTGATTGTAAAGTCGTCACAGTTTTTAACCGGTTTCAAGATTGAAGTTATTATTATCATAGTGTATTGCTGTTGACGTGTCAGTTAATTGCATGGCACATCAGCACAAGTTCCGAATGTCCCATAGTGTCACGTCCTAAGGTGTCACTCACATCTCCCAGTGGTGGGCTCTGTTTACTCGCTACCTGCGAACCACCTGTGCGAGCGGTGTTGTCAGCGTCGGAGAACTTGCCCCGTTAACGGGTAATTTTGGACAACAAAAACATGGCTCAGTATAACTGTAAATATGTATAGAATTAGCAAGTAATAATGCTATTCATTTATTTGATGATTCTAAAAGTTTTCTTAAGGACTTAACGATGGTAGTGAATTTGTAAATTTAATATATATAAAAAATATGTGAATAGAAAATTATGATTTAAAACACGATCTTACTGTCTTGTTTTATATGGTTACATGTATTGTCTTTTTATTATTCCTTAATTTTCTTAACATAAATTCACTATACATTTTAACGTTTGAATAAGGATTTTCATTGTACGATAGGGATGGCTTAAAGGAGAAAATTCTTATTTATATCGAAAAAATCTTTACAGATTATTAATATTTTATTAAAACTCTACCAATAAAAAAAAACATATGGGGTATTTAGGGCCCTGTAAGTTATAATGAGAATTTTCAGGGCCGGAAAAGCCCCTTACGGACCCTCGTTCTTTGTTTCTGCATATATTGTGTAATAATATGTTTGTCAATCCTTTTACGTAGCAAAAAATGTTCTAAGAGATTATAAGAATTTAGTTTTGTGTAAAACTTGTGGAGATCATTTGCGTGTAGTTTTGAAGGCTGCGCTTGCCACCCCACCTGGCTCGCCGGCCGGCGGCGTCACTCAGCCAGTAGCATTCTAGTGCCGGTGTTGTACGGTCGTATGTAACCGAGCGACGAACGACAACCCCGCGACACGTCACCAAACTTTCCAACCGTCACGAATTCAACTTTCGAACGCGCGTTCCATTTTTTGATAAACTGACAGTGCGTTTAAGGTTTAATTAGTGATTTATTTAAAAAGTTTTGATTTCTCTGTGGTGTGAGTTTGATGTGGTCTATCGTAGTGTAAGATGCGGGGCGCCGGGGAGGCGTTCTGGCTGCTTGTGTTGGCAGCGGCGGTGGCTGCTCAAGTCGACACGAGGCACTTAGCAGGTCAGTGAACACTACAGAGTCACGTGACGCTTTTGACGGTGCAAAACTTCGCGACGTGACGTCCCACTTTTTCTTTTTTCGAAAACGGAATGTGCGAGTGACATAAAAAAAAGTTAGCACTCGGGTAGGTTTTAAAAAAGAGGTCGTTCGTTCTACGTTACGTTTCCTTTGCGATGGTTTCTGTAAAAGAAATATGAGACTATTTTGGGACCCGTTAAGTTAGTTGCCAATGATTCGTATAATATAGAATGCTTATATGTATCCGGTATCGGAAAAATAATTTTCTGTTCTTTATAAATATCCAATCCTTTTTTTTTGATAAAGAAATAAACACATTACCCTCCTTTGCGTCATTGCTGTCGGGTAATAATAATGAAAATACTTAACAAAGTTTTTCCTGGACTCTACTCGGGATTAATTTTACATTAACAATGACATACTGATATATATCTTAAATAAAAAATGCTTAAAAAATGCATCAGTCGAAGTGGGACTCAAACCCAAAACCTCGAGTTACTTGTGCTGGTGCATTTTTTAAGCTTTCTTTATTAAATAAAACATTTATGTTTTACTATCCAGTTTAAAAAAGAAATTATAAATAATTTATTAATTATAATTTTAATAAGATTTGAAAACACGTATAGAAATTAATTTAATTAAGTTACTAATAGTTAGTTTTAGTATATATTTGAATTAGGTGTCAGCTATTTTACGCGCTTATGTTTATATGATATCTCAGCTCTATTTATAATACGTGTTTAAATATACAATAGACTATCTCTCTGACAAAACAATATATATAAAACAGTACAAGGTGCAACACGTTTGACTTATTTTAAAATGATATTATGTATTGTAGTTAGATCACGTATTAAATATATTTAGAATCACCTTGACCGTTTAAAAGACACGTTGAATAAACTGATAATTTGTTGGAAATGTAACTTACCCACCTACTTATTTTTATATAACAATTATTTAAAATTATATTACAATTATATTCGGTTTTAATATTGTTCATGAATAGTTTAAAAAGATGTTATAAACTATTCATTAAGTTTATTACTTCGAGAATAAATGGGTTTATAATTTATATGAAGATATTTTTTAAGAGCATATCGTTTAAATAATATGAGTAAAGCAAATGCGCTCGTTATATTGAAAACGGAACCTCTAAAAGATTATGATTCGATACGCGCCGGTATTTTCCAAAAGAAGAATCGTTTAATGTTTAATAATACGTTACAAACGAAGAGAAGTTATTATGTAATTAAAGAAATAGTTATGCTACTTACTTAATAATAACGTATAAATAAACTTGACTTTATTGATTTGCTTATTGACATTTATTTTCGTCGTACTAAGCAAACCTACTGTTCTACAAACATTGATTTCATGACGTTAATTGTTTATCGTGCATAAGTATTTTTAGCATACTTAAACTAAAAAAAAACAAATTGAATATTTTTAATTAAAACTTGTTGGTTCCAATCGATGAAAATAGAATTATTAAATTTTTATCGATCGGAAGCGACAAGTTTTTTGTATACAGGAATAAGAATTGCTTTTTGGAAGCAATAAATGACACAGATGTGTGTGCGGTATTATTATTTATTTTGTTGGCTCAAATATTGTTGCATAAATATATATATTTTTTTATATTTCACAAATTTCAAGAACTTCTATACTTATTAAAATATAAACATCAAATAAAATCGGACCATTACTTCATGAGTGAGTCTCTTGCCGACGAATAGCTAATACTATATATATTACGAAGACAATTATATCATTTAGAATATTATAATAAATTCATTTAATCATTATGAAGACAGTTAAATAATTGATTTAATCATAATATAAGGTAAATGTAGGCGCCCGCGCCTGCCGTTAAAAAGACATCAACGGGCGCAGTCTTCATTAAAAAAACAAAGCCAGATTTTGACGTCGCGTATCTGAATAAATATTTGAAATATTAATTTATTCAATAAAACTTTTTTTAAGGAACAGATTCATTAGAGCGATAAAAAATTATTATTTTTTGCTATTGTATGTATCATGAAATATGCTGTTTTTGTTTTACAATTTGCCAATCAGAACACTTGAAAATATAACATGTACCCATATAATATAATAGCTATAATGCGTTGAGTAAAATAAAATTGTTAACTTAAAATCGATTGGCGAACTTTGGCCTGTTGTTAGTCTCATTCAGCCCGCTGATAATAGACCATTTTTCATATAGGAGAAATATACGTTACATCAAACTATCCTAAGTCTAAGTAACTCTTCAATAAGTACAGTGGCGAGTTAATTAACTTGAACGCCAAAGAGTAATAGTCAACGAGGCAAGTAAAGCTAATCTTTGATACAACTACCCAGGTATAACTAGGGCAATATTTATTTATAAATGCTTAGCTCACAAACAAAAAAGTATTTTGACTTGACTATAATCTAAGATTAGTGTACTCAGTTTGAATATTACTGATTCACAACGCGAACAGGCCCTAAATTAGCCTTTAGTATATGAAAATTTAGTTATTGAGTGATGTTCAGGCTGTAACAGTATTATTATTGTTTTTTGTTCTGAAATATTTTTGTAAGTATTTTTTATTGATAATATCGACATTTCCATAAAAACGATTCAATACATTGTGTATACGACATATTCTTACGATCGGATTGGAAGACTTGAATTAAAAATGTATTGGATTAACGTGGGTAACATAAGCGGGTAAATAAGTGTAGGTACATATCAGTGGTCACAAACACAATTGTTCCGTGATTACACATAATCTAGTCTCAGCCTATTATGGAACAGTATACGTACATATTATTCTGTGATTATGATTTACATTGAAATGTATTGTAAACTTGTGACGTCACGTATCTAAATAATTGTCCAATCCAGGGTTGTAAATCATCAATGATTAACAGGATATGTCCTGCTTTTTTGAGTATGAGTTTTGAGATGCAACATATATTAGTAGCATTCAATTTGGGTTGAGAAAACCAATTAAACTGTGGCTTTTTTACAAAATGGTTATCTAAATTGATAAATAAGGTTCTTAGTAAAATAACGATTCCCCATACAAAGGTCTACATTTCTTTTCACCCCTTAAAGGCATGGTTTCCGGGATAAAATCGATGTTGTGTGCTTGTCGAGATCTAACACCATTTTCATATAAAATTTCAATTAAATTGGTCCAGCGGCTTTAATATGAAACCATATTAAACACAATGTGTTGCTTACATGTTAATTTAATTCCAACTATTTTAATTCAAAGTCTTTTTCTAATTTTTTTCAATTAATTATCCTAGATATAAGAATTTGGAATTGGGAACCCTGTCTAAGCAAATTTGTTATAGTTAACTTGATCTTAATGAACGAGCCTCGTTGTCAATTAATTACCTAATTAGCGCATGCTTATAGAGTTTAAATACAGATTTTAGTCAGTACTTGAACAGACGTTATATTATTAGATAAGAAAGATTTCACTAGACTTAAATTGAATTTCTTATTGTTCTCGTAATATATTAATTATAGAGCTTAAACAATATTTCATTTAACCAAGTTATTTACTCTCATGTTATCGTTGGATAATAATTTCTGATTGGAAAATTTTACACTTTGCTATACATTTCTGGAGATTTATCTTAAGACAAAGAGTAAAAGCGATAGCTATGAAAAATATTTGAATGCTTTTATCATCGAATATGACTTAATATTATTTTATTAAGATAAGTTTATTATTATTGAATGTTAAAGTTAAAAATTGATGCTTTGCCAATTTCATGTTTCAAATTATTCAGATTTTTGCAGTATTAGTAAATTAATGAATATTACTTTGCGAATACATTGCTCAGAGTTCAAGTACGGGTATACAAATCTGATATAATGTTCGTATTGTAACCACCCATGCTCTAGCTAGACAATATAGAAAATAGATAGTTTTCCATATCAGCTCAGGAATAAGATCCGGTTCTAAGCAATATGGAACTGTCCTGTGAGTCACGTTACCACGGACATTGATCCATATCTATAAATCTATAGTTAGTTATACACAATACTAGCGGACACGGCGAATTACGCCAGTTTGTATACGAAAAGAACAAAATAGATTTTTCTTCTAAATTTTATAATTTTATCTCCTTATAAGAATTTCTTTGGATCTTAGGTATTATTGTAAACTAAGGTGTTATTTTATTTAATAAATTTTGCATTCAAGATGCTATATTGATATTTATATAAATATGATTGAACAAATTTAATAATCAACACCGAGATGGAATGATGATGGAATTTTTCTTTAAGATCTAAGGTGTAGTCAGTTTATTGAGTACTTGTATATTCCTGGGTCGTGTGAAGCGAAGTACTCGTACTGTCGACATTGACCGCCGGAAGTCAGTGGCCGAGACGTGCTTGTCCGTTCAATGGATCATTTCCGGCCGCCATCACTTCTCCTGCACCACACAAGCCAATATGCATTTTATCACTAAACACATACAGTATATATTAACCATTTAAGATTAAAAAAAATTGTAAAAATGTTTATAACTCTGTGAATTAAATGCTTCTCTTGCGTAGATTTGTCAATTATTCGTTATTTTATTACGGGGTTATATTTCTATGGGTTTTATAATAAAGTCAACATTAAGTTCATATAATATTTACGTGGAATTGTAATATAACCAATCACAAATTAGTTGATAGTAATCCGAGAGATTAATGTCGAATATTTTTGGACAAGTTATCATCTTAGAAAACCGTCTTAAAACTGAAACCTTTGAAAATGTCAACAACGTTGTCGGATCTTTTCTCGAAAGATGATAACGTATAACTAGGATAATAATGAATGTTTTTAAGTGTAATAATTTCGAGTAATATTTTGATTAACAGGTAGAAAAAACTTTGAAACTACTTAGAATTTCTATTTTTTTTACAGTAATAAAAGACTATCCTTATTCTAATGAAGTTTATAAATGGGTTTATTTCTATGTAGTATTTTACTTTCTAATGTGGCTTGATTTAATGATTTTTTGGTCACCCATCCTATCACCGGCAATACCACGTTGCTTAACCACAACTATCGAGTTTCTCGTGTTAATATCATCACAGTTAATTAATAGAGACATATAGACACTGGTCATTACAAAACAAACTGTTGTGGCAAAGGACTACGCTGTCCTTTGATCATCCCTATCATAATATATAGCTATCGCTATAAATTAAATTTACTGTTTCAAACTTATTAGAGTCTGATTTAGCTGTTAGATTTTGAACTTATTTTTCTTTTTAATGAGAAAGTGTTTAAAGAAAAAACGAAATCACTAAAAAACACCTCCACTAGATGGCGACTCTAGCAAAAGTTGATTTTTGCAGGAAACGAATGGACCGAAGACAGTCATTTCCGTTCCTTTTAACTAACAAATTAAAAAACTGAGATTTGAAAAGTTCCAAACTTAGATATCAATACAAATACGAAAAAGTACAAATAGAATATGAGTTGTTAACTGAGTTTTGAAAACTAATTTACTTTTAAATATGAAAGAAAACCGGAAAGGTTGCCATGGAGAAATCAAGAACGTACCGTAGCGACATCTCGTTTGATTTCGGGAACTAATGTTCTTTTTTAAATACTCCCTCATTAATTGTTGGGTGTATTTAAGCAAAATCGCAAGCAAAAGCTATCAATATATATTTGAAATGTGCTAATTAAGCTCTTTCATTTGTTACCCTAAACGGAATGATTGAATAATATATTGTTTTAGTTTCTTACTTTATGCTCTCTAGAGAGCGCTGTTGCCAATTTACTGTAACGTCACATAGCTTATAGCACGCGGACAACTAAAACGCTTCTAATTTAAAAAACAAGTTAAACGACAAAAAAGTGTGTGATTTAAAGACAATTGGTTTCTAGGAAATGTCTGGTTCCCGTTATTAACATTTCAAGTTTTGTCACGCTTGTTTGTGTTAAAATAATAAAAAAAAACATCCGATTTAACAGTTAATCTTGGAGGTGGCACGTCGACGCGACGTAAGTTTTTGCTTCGATGATCGAAAGTAGAAAAAAACGACGAATTTATTCAGTGGAGAAAGTCCGAATGTCTGTTGTAGTTCTCATTTCATTTCTCAACCTAGTTTTAAGTAAAATAATTTAAAATTGAAATAGTGACAATATTATTGTATATTGTTATATTTACACTTTATAGATAGTGTCATATTTTGTATTATTCACTTTAAATTGATATCAAAATAATTAATCCTAGAAAACATAATTAATTAAACATTTATTTAGCTATTTTCCTGTGAATTCGCTCACGTAAATTATAATCTATGCCACATGCGTATGATGAGGTTGCCTATATTGAAATAGCTAATTTAAAAATCGGTCCAGTAGTTATGCAAACAAACCCCATCTCTGAGGTCCTGGTTGCAATTCCCGGTCCGAAATGCAGAAAATTGATTTTTCTATATTGTCTCTGGTCTGAGTGTTTTCTCAGATACACCATAACACGTGGCTTTAGCTACTGATCTTGGAATCTGAGCAATGTATGTGATGTTGAACATTTATTAATGAAATTTTCTATAGAAGAAGAAGAAGAAGAGTAGTTACATACTTATTGTGAATTGTGCTTATATATATATATATATATATATATATATATATATATATATATAGAAAAATACTTAAACAAATCACTAGTCTCAGGTTAAAATTAATTGATTCATACATACATCTCAATATACATACTGTCATTGTGAAATTTTTAAAATATCTATGGATAAAATATAATTTAACGTACAGATTATTTCTGTAATTTTCCTATAATTAAACGAATACCGTAAGTACGTCCACTACCAAGTCGATACCCGGTGCTTACATTTTAAATTGACCGTGGTACTTGCCAGTCCACAAACATAGCGGCCCCACGCACATAAACAGTTGCCGTCTCCCTCCTTTTTACGCGAATAGACAGAGAGAAAACATGCGAGCGAAACTGGTTTCGCATCATCGCCTTGAACTTGTTTAGTAGGTGATAGAATTTATCAAGCTTACATTTTGTTATTTAATCAATAACCAGCTTTAGGAGATCTATAATATTGTCTATTACATATATTCTTGTATCTATTACCTATTACCTACCAGTAAGCAATATTGCATAAAAGAACTTTTCATAAAAGAATAGGTAGGTACTAATATCATTAAGCTCTTCATAGTTAAGCGTGTTTATGAGTAAAAATTGATTTTCTCAGTTATAGATAAAACTTCAAAGTTACAAGTTATAATATAGTTCAAAAATACACATATTTGGAGTCGCATGTTAATATAAGACACAAATTAATATGTTTTTCTTTTTACATAGTGTCGACACAAATATGTCTACTTTAAAATTCAGTTATAAATACAAGCGCTGGCAGCAAGATTGGTTATAATTAGGAAATAACGCAGACAATAGACAATGGATGTGGGAATTATTATTTTTCAATTTCTTAACAATCATAGACAAATTTATCGCAATATTACACACATTAAATAAAGTTAATTTTATTTAATGTTTGTTTCCTTTACATTTACTTTACTTTGCGATAAAGAACAATGAATTTGGATTTGACAGACTGCTGTAATACTGGTTACCAACTGTCATTTAACTCAAATTTGTCCACCAAAAGATACTTCAGACTTACTACTCTGATGAAACGAAACATAGATGTGACATTCGTTAAGATATCGTATCATACGGCTAGAGTTATGGCTAGAGGTTAGGCAGTCACATCCTTGATCGGAATCTCCTATTTCTGCAGAGGCTTATACATTTTTGCTGAAGCAAGGACTAATGACTTCTATGTTGTACTCTATATATGTATTTATACTATTTCATCAATTCGAAAAAAAATTACATTGCGCGTTCTGATAGATTTATGGAGAACCTTGTATACCTTCCGAAGTCTATACCAGAGTTGTTAGAGGCAATAAATGGAAAAATGAATCTATGGACAATAGTTTAAAAATAAAACTTTTTTTTGTCAAGTTTGTTCTGTTCGCTACGAAGATTTATTAACTTCTGAATTGAAGTTTCGCAAGATTCCTTCACTGTTATGTCACAGTTTCAATTTAATACCTACGTGTTTTGTTCGTCGGCGAGCAGTTTTCTTTTGCATAACTCAGGAAGAGTCGTGATGTCGGGTGATTAGCAAAAACTTGTTCTATTAACACGCGAACCCAGGCGGCGGACCGATGCTAGCTACCGAGTGAAAACTATTATGAAACCGATTGTTTTCTTTTTTCTTAAGAATCATTTATCGATCATTATTTTAAAGTTATTTTGAAATGAAATAAAAATATACAAACCGTTTTATTAATGTTATAAAAGGCAATGATGTTCTACTACTTTACTTAAATAAAATTGATTTAATGAATAATTCTTTATTCTACACTTAAACAATAAATTAATATAACATATTGGAAAAATTTAATAGTACGAGTACAATTGACGCTATATAGCCATCTCTTCCAGTAAAAAATTATATGTTTATTTATATTTTGAAGTGTATAGATAATTAACTAAAAAGATTATCAATTGCGTTGTATGCAAGTTGAATGTATAATAAATTTACCTGATATTAAAAATTTAATGATACAGGTATATGATTTATACAAAATTTGAAGAAACTAACATTATACACAATTTAATTCTTAAGTAACGTAAAGGTGTTGTAGTAAGGTGTTTTAACTTTCTTCAAGAAGTGTGATAAGTACAAAATTTAATTTAGTTTAGGTTGTGCCTATCGAATTGCCACTTTTAAGTCTTAGTAAAGTTTATATGATCAATCAAGCAAGAACGATAAAAATATGTATATCATTGCGATATTACTTGATTAATAGAAATAAATTTTACATTATTCTACGCCACGAAAAGCCTTTAAAGATTATATGTTTATTCTTCATGCTATGCAGTCATCTGTCTCTGTCTTATTGACAAGGTGTAGGAATCGAAAGGAAATATGATAATTTTCCATTCTTAAACACAACCCAAATACAGCCATCAAAATGAACAAGATAAAACACTTATCGTAATTTGCTACTGTCAAGTGTTGATCCAGTTACTTATGACTATCGTAGACTGCTGTAAAGTATACATTTAAATCTCTATGCTGGGAACGTATGAAGATTAAATTGTAAACGTGAAAACACTAGTGACTAATGAGAAAGTGTCATCTTTACTTAGTTAATGTTACCAAAGCTAGGGCCTTCTCTACGGATTGAATTTTACTCGACATCTCTGTATGAAATAAAATAGGGAAAAAAAAACCGACTCTTGCCGAATTGAATGCCGTACTGTGACATCGAGCTCCACGAGCATATGTAGTTTCAGAAATATGAGATTTGTTTAAAAAGTTATTTTGAAATAAAATAAAAATATACAAACCGTTTTATTAATGTTATATAGAGTAGCTCGGTAGCGTAGTGGATAAGCGCCGCGGCCTGCGATCGTTGTCGTTAAGCAACTTTCGCAAGGATCGGTCACGAGATGGGTGACCAAAAAAAAACTGTCTCGAGCTACTCCGTGCTTCGGAAGGCACGTTAAGCCGTTGGTCCCGGCTGCATTTGCAGTCGTTAATACCCTACAATCCGCATTGGGCCAGCGTGGAGGGTCATGGCCCATCCTCCTTAACCATCCATAAGGAAGGCCTGAGCCCCTGCAGTGGGGATGTAAAAGGGCTGATGATGATGATGATGTTTAAAAAGTGTTTCGTACATAAAATTATTCTAGTTCATAGTTATGCTACTCAATTCCCTCATTGCTTCCGTGATAAAAGACTTTGTACAAAGAAGAAGTTGCATAAAATTCGACAAGGGTTGTTTTTATATAATTAATTAAAGTTATGATTATAGAAACAGTTGCACGATTAGTTGTTCTTTTCAAGTTGAAGGCTACTCGTGCCCGTATGAACTGTTATCGCTCAGTGTCAATGGTGTAGCCTCAGCTATGCGTGTGCGCATGACGCGTGGCGGTGTGCCATCACGTTGCCATGAACTTGTTTATAACTTTAATGTCTGTTTTATAATATAAACCTAGTTTGTAGCGAGTATCGCTGAGCGCAACGTGCATTTCCACGCAATAATTTTGTGACTCTTAAAGAGGTTCGAATCTCAAGATCGATAGAGCAGCATTTTCCAATCAGTAAAATGCGCCTCTATTTGTTTCAGGTAACATGATGACAGACAGACAATAAAGTTGAAAATTTCTGTCTTTTATCGTTTGATGGACACATGACATTTTGGAGAATGTTATGAATTCATTTTATACTTCGTTTACGGTACAAAAGAACGCGTTTGATTTTGTTAGTTTTTGTTTTCAAAAACAAACGCCGTTCGAGAATTATAAAAGAAATTAAAACTACTTAATAAGTTTTGTCCCTAAATGTTACTTTTTATACTTCTGAGCTCTTTAAGGGAGAAAACGCTCAAGTTTGTATGGTAGCGGGTCTATCGAGTAACTTCCTTGATATAAAATTCAGATTGATTTATACATTTAAAGCTTTTTTTCAACTGCTCCTACCGCGTAACTATCCGAAAATTATACGTCATAGTCAGGAGAAATCAATTTCACGCTCACAGTCTTACACAGTATTTTCGACTTTAGAGCCTTAAATGTATTAAATTGTAATAGTATGAATTTCAATTAGTTAATTCCTTTCTGAAAGCGGCTTAGCTTTTAAAACCGATAGCGTGCTTTATTCAAAACACACTTTAGAGGATCTAAGCTAAAGTTATTTTGTAGTTTAAAACTGTTTATTTACACGTTTATTCAATTTAAAGGGTCCGAGTCTAATCCATAACGGTTTAACAATTGTTTAGTCAAACGAAATTGTCGTTTATAGTACCTCATTATATTGTAATGTTTAACTTTTGAGACTGGCATGAAACATTGAAGTAATTTAATAAAACATATTAATTATGGTGATAAACCATCAAAATAAAGTATATTATGCCACAGTTTTATTTTTAAAATATTAAGAAAAGGGTGGACACTGAAAATCACCAACGAATGCACATAATTGTAAACACATTAGTCCTCATTGAATGCGCCGAAGAAGGCGCAATAAACGTATTTTATAATTATTTGTATTAAAACATTTGAACCTCGGTATACCTTTATACCTTCTACATATCAAATTGATCCGCCAGCAGCCAAACTCAACCAGTCCTTCAAATATATTATTTCAAGTTCAAACTCCAGACAATGTAGCAGATAATATTTTTCTGCTGAGGATATTGAACCCGAAGTCGTCAAAAAAGGATTAAATTTCAAACGTCATTAAATATACAACATCTATATATAACGGCTAGGGGTGTACCAAACAGACAGACCTATTGTCACTGAAGTAGTGAATAGTTTATCGTTGAAACTTCTCCAGTAACTTGTACGCTTCAAGTATGCAGAGGGTAAAACTTTCCACCGATTCTAAGAACACACTCCTAACTTGCCCCTATGCAAGAAAGTAATTTATAATAACACCCGTCAAACTAACAGAAAGTGCCAGCCCTGCAGCCGGTTTCTGAGACCGCCCAATAGTTATTCAGAGTTGGACAGTTGAGGAGAGGGTTAATTTAACTTTGCCACTTTTGGGGTGGGTGCAAAAAATCCCGTCTCGACTAACTTAGCTAACCATTTTAGACTAATTTGATTTTTATAATATGAAATGCACTTAGAGCTTAGAAAAACCAGCATTTTTAATCGAACGTATTTCGCATGTGCTAATTAGTTTAGTGTTCAAAAATTTCATTGACCTTTTTATAATAATATAAATCTTCTAATCGAGAGAGGATTTAATTATTTGTAGTTATTTGACTTAAAAATTCGGTTAGTATATATAATTTAAGGGTCGGTAAATATCTGACAGAAGTTTCGTAGCATAAGTGTTTGCCGCAGAACGCCTGAAAGGAACTGATAAATATAATTATGAAAGGATAATCAACCTTTCACATTGGATGGAAGATTTATCGCGTACTAACGCATAGATCCGTGAGACGCTTGGCGGAACCTTCAACAGATTTATTCCGAATGAATAATCTAATGACGACTAGATCGTTCATTCGATATAAGATATTTTACAACTTTAAAAAAGTAGGAGTTATGTATAAATACAGGCCTCGTATTGAACCGTGATATTTTTAACGCAAATGAATTACTTATTTTGCTCAAAGTGCTATGAGTCTTTTATAGGATGTGAATGTGATAATGTATCTCAAATAAGTTAATACGTTAATATAATTACTTATGTAGGTTATGTAAGCAGTTAATAGTATCTATTATATTAATTCAACTTATTATAACTATGCTACAGCAACTCTTGGCGGTATCAAAAAGGTAGCAACCCTGATGTATAAAGAACGGGAAGGTCTGCGTATGTAGGTCTACCTTTAAGCCGTTATTGAGATCTGATACCAGATGACATACATTATAACCTATTATAACTTATCATAAAATGGTATTTCTTCTTAATATGTGTTATCCACATTGGCTTTAAATGTTGAATTATAAACTCTTATTATTTTCGTTTAAACGTAAGACTACTTTATATAAATTTATATGAAATTATTTTAATAAACTCAGCTTTAGTTGGCCACTGTAGTAGCTCTAGATTATAATGATATTTTGCTGTTTTAAATATTTTTAAGTCTTTGTTTTCGTGGGAAAACGATATTAACTAACACAGTCATAGACAAACCTAACAATATACAAGAAGGTTTTAAATATACTACTTGAACAGCCAGTTGCACAAATGTCAATTAAAATTTTTATTAGTTTAATGCTACATTACCCATACCTATTTTCAAACAAAGAACATTCATTGAAGCTTAAAGTTTTCATTAAAACTTAATGGACGTTAGTATTATATAAAGTCGAAAATTGCAAATGCAAAGAGGCTTATCTATACAGAAATAGTTGCGATTAATCACAAACGGATTGAAGGTAAATTTTGTAATTGACTTGCATTTGTGTTGCAAGTGCGTTGTATTTTGTTGACATTGAGCGAGCGAGGTGCGGCGGTGGCGGCGCGGCGGTCGGGAGCAAACCGCGTCGGCGCATGGCACGGCCTGGCACGGTGCGCCTGCGCAGCCTATTGTTAGTTAAATAACCGATGAACTATCGTACGTGCGCTCTGTTTTGACGCGTTGTTATACGACGTCGTATAATATTGAAGCGTTTCTGGTACAATTTATTTGTTAATATTCTATGATAATCTCTAGTTTCTGTTAATCGGTTATTAAAGTCGAAAAGTAAATAAATTATAATTTGTGAATGATAGCGGTAAATTAGAGGATTTTTTTTACATACTTAAATTATTATTATTTTAGTTTTACATTAGTATTAGTTGTTTAAATAAATACTGGTAAACACTGAGATAGATAATGTTGTATTTCAGTTAGAAAATACAGTTTGTTGTATGGTAGTCAAATGAAATATTTATTTTATTCTGTTCTTAGTTTTTATTGTTATAGCGGAAAGAGAAATATATACGAGTACAACATCTGTGAAAATTTCAATTCTATAGCTATCACGGTTCATGACATGGACACACGGATAAACGACGAATAAATCAATGGACTGATAGACGGATGGGCAGGCAGTACAGTGTTAATAGTAGGGACCCGTTTTTAATCTTTGGGTGTGGAACCCTAATAGAATCATTTCATTTTGTTGATGACTTGTAGTATGAATATTTAAAACAACGTAACATCCAATCTCGAAACAATGAAGAAAAATTCATTTACTACAATGGCTCGACCGGGAATCGACCCCGGGTCCTCAAAGTTGGCGACACCTTAAAACCGGCGTGTAAGCCACTCCGTTACGGAGGTAATTTGTTTATCTATTTTCCCCCTCGAATTTTGTACAGTGGGTTTGAGTGTCAGATTTTTATTTTCGCTCTTTTTTGGGTTGCTCCGTATTCATCCTATGGCCTCTCATCCTATTTATTAATTTTCCTCCTACCTATTTATGTTCGTTACTCAACCCACGTTTGTATTCCTTAACCCATGGCCACTGTGCTTCTTCAAATACAAATAATAAACATAAAAGATTTCAAAGCTAATGATGTGTCCGGCAATGTTTACCCATCGGCGTTTTTTAATAAACCCGTATTAAAGAATTTTATATTTATAGAAAAGTTGTATTAAATACGTAGGTGCTATTCAATTCAGCTAATAAATTCAAAAGATATTTTGACGTACAACTTGGGTAATACCGCAGTTAATTACACGAAAATCAGATTTATATTTTACAAAATATTTCTGCCTTTTTAATAATCTAAGTAATCTGTTTTAATAATTAATGTTCATTGTTGTAGTAATTAAATAATTAGCCCGTTTCTTAAACTGAAGTGATCATCTAAAAAAAGAACTTTTAGTGATCAGGTCTTATAGCTGAACATAATTCGATTGGAGTATTGTATATTTTAATAATTGTCCTAAATAAATAAAGACATGAGATAAAAAAAAAACTTTTTTTACGTATTATAATAATATGATATCTTATTTTCTTTTTGCTTCATAGTGGAATGATTTTATATATTAAGTAATAACATAAATAAAAAATTAATATACTTATTATTCAGATTTGCAAAGAAATGTTTATAAGGAATCCTTGGATTAATCCACCTTTTTACCTATTGAATATCGAAAATCCTCCTTTCGGGTTTTGAATGAATTCAAAATGCGCAATCTTTTGTTTTTTCGTTGATAAAAACATGTCATCTAAATATTGAGGTGATATTTGATAAAAAAAATGTTTTGTTATAAAAATAAAACAACTAATTCGAATTCGATAAAATTTAAAAGGGATCACTTTGGTTCATTAAACCGTACAATAAAAAAAAGGAATTTTGAAAATCGATTAACAATCCGAGAAAATATCGGTGAACTAACTTAAAAAAAAAAATTGCCGTCGAACATATAACCTCCTTGTTATATTTGATCAGTTTTGCATTCCTAAGAATATATAACCTCTTCGTTTTCGATTTTAAAGTCTGTTCAATTATCACATATTATAAGGAAGGTGTCTTCCTCCTACTAATTAATCCTGTCGCAGCAATGACAGTGCTGAGTCGTCACCAGCGTCAGTTGTGCTGAATCGACGTTAGCATCAAATCCGGCTGGAATGACTAACTTTATTTCGTAGTAGTGTTGATTTATATAAAGAAATAAGAAATCGATAATTGCCTTATTATTATATTACATCAATTTTGCTTTCACAATGCTTACCGGAAAATATTTTTCATGAAGAATATTACCAAATTAACTGAGAATATATTTTATAATTATTTCCTTAAGTTTCCAAGAAATGCGTTTATTTTTTACCTTTAATCATTGTTTGAAACAACCTTTAAAAACCCTTTTGTATAACTTCTTCAAAGTTATCGAAGTGTAAACAAATTTTAATAATAAATATATTTAAGTTCCCTTTTACGGTAATATTTTTTGTATGTAAAACATACCTTTTCTCTAATATTTATTTTTTATTAATTCTCTCTAAATGTGCTCAGTATGTGTGCCAATAATGCATTTGATTTAATTTTGATAATATGAAATTGAATTATCTATATTCGAATGCATATATTAACGAAGTAAGGCAGATACTGATGATTAGGATGTGGACAAACAGTCAAAGCGACCAATTATATTAATTTAAACAGTGTACTCGCACGGCTGCCGGCGAGATAACGGAAATGCTTCGGTTTCTTCTACGTTATCAACTCTAAAATATTTAGCAATTTTTATTAATAATATATTCTATAGCTAGGAGTAGCTCGGAGGCGTAGTGTCTAAGCGTCGCGGCGATCGTTATTGTTAAGCAACATAAGCAGGAGTTTGTCACGGGATGGGTGACCAAAAAATATTATCTCGATCTACTAAGTGATTCGGAAGGCACGTTAAGCCGTTGGTCTCGGATGTATTTGTTTACCCTCCAGTCCACATTGGGCCCACGTAGAGGGTCATGGCCCGTCCTCTTTAACCATTCATAAGGAAGGCCCAAGCCCCTATAGCGGGGACGTAAAAGTGCTGATGATGATATAATTTGTTTCCAAATATCATTTTCCGAAAAAGAATAGGAAACATTGAAATGGAAAAAATATTTTTTGTAATTAAGAATTTTAAGTTATAATATTTAATTTAGTCTTCTTTAAAAATATATTTAAACTAATACACATTAAAATAAAATATTTGATAGTAGTTATGTTTAGTTAAAGGTATTTTCGTAGGCGTATTTTCTTTTAAAAATGTTTTTATACTCAATCAAATTTTAATAGCGCCCTCTGTGAGCCAGTTTCAGCTTCAAGATTGCTGCATCCTTTGTTAAGGCACAAAACCTATTGTTGCTTTGTCAACATGTGGGAATCTATCCCGGATATGACGTCATACTTCATGCCTTTCACCTCGATACAAAAGGGTCGACGTATTAGAAGTCGCGATAAATTATAAAGCTGATAATCGTTAAAAAGCGTAGTACAGTACTTCGTAGATTTTTTCTGGTAATTTTACCATAATCAAGGAATATTTGACTAAAGATATTTAATGTAGTAAAGATGGTAATTTGCATGTTATTGAGAATCCAAACAGTAAGGTAAGTGCATAACCTTGTGTTGTATCTACAGCAGGAAATAAGATAATTTTTTTCAGTCTTTTCCTACATTACCCAAATAATGAACATTTAATATGACGAGAAATGCCAGTAAAATAAAAGTAAAAATGTATACTTTATTGAAATATAATAAACTCTCATTATAATTTGACACCGTGCTCGAGTGACTCACCCTCCGAATTCAAGATATCACCATATCTAAGGTCTCGAGCTCGAAAATTATCTTTCCTATATTGTCTCGTGTGTGGGTTTATATTATACCTTCGTTGTTCCAGATTTATATAACAATGGTTTCAACTACTTAACATGTAGTTTGAGCAACTTATTTAATGTCGTCTGATATTTAATATTTTTGTTATCTCTATAATACAAATGCAAATGTCGTTCTTGCATATTTTTGTAAAAGGATTGT
Organism: Diatraea saccharalis; assembly: GCA_918026875.4. Taxonomy (NCBI): domain Eukaryota; kingdom Metazoa; phylum Arthropoda; class Insecta; order Lepidoptera; family Crambidae; genus Diatraea; species Diatraea saccharalis. Next base: position 15,653,323 of record OU893337.1, read on the forward strand.
TTCATTTATCTTACGTTGTATTATTTATTCTATAGGCATTGTCGGAAGCCGAAGTTCTGTGCATTCTCACACGATGTGACCGCTAATTTTCTGGGTCACAACACTTTGGGGTTGGAATTTTAATAGTCGAGGAAGTTTTGATCGTATGTTAATAAAAATGCGTAGAAAATACAGTTTTTAAAATTCCGCAGGTAATTAGTGAGAATATTATTATTTATGTCCACTTTTTGTGCGGCGCTGCATGTCTTTCGTGTAAAAAAGTAGCTTGAAAAATGTACACACAGCATGCAGAATATATTATATTTCAAAGTGTAATCCTAATACATCACGATTCAAAATCAGCTGGAAAATTGACAGTATGGTGTAATCTAATGTGTAATTGAGTGATCTGGGTCCTTTTTACGAGTATCATCTTTGTACATCACTTATTAAAGTCCTTAATGTCCTTACTGTTGGCGCACGTTTTCATGCCGTATCTCCAAAGCTTTTCGAATCACGAAATGGTTAGAAATAACAAAATTTGGTTATACATATTAATATATAAACACACCCACACACACTGGCATTTTCATTATCTATTACTTTATTTTTTCCTAATGTGCACTTGAACGTACTTAATTAAAAATGTCTTTAAGCCTGCCTCGTAAAACACAGGATAACCTGATATGAGAGCACTTCATACTTGTTCAGAAAAAAGTGTTTAAAAAAAAATTTATTTCATTGATTTTATATGATGATTTTATAAACGTTAAAAAATGGAAATTATAACCAATGAAATATGACTGGTTAGAGTTGGCGAATCAAGTTAACCGTTTAATATGATTCATTGGTAGTTCGCTTGTTATAAATTTTCAAAAGTAGATTAAAACGAAATATTTATTATAAATGTGTAAAGTTTTTGAAGCAGCCATCCTAATTCGTTATAGCGGGGTGGTCCAACAGTGTCGCCGTTCTGTGGCGGCTGCTGATTATGGCTTTAACTTTGTGGCAATGGCGAGCAGAGGTGCGAACAAACTTTAATTATATTGAAACTTTAATTTACAAAGTATTATATCTATTATACTACCAAATGAAAATGTGACGATATTGTTTGTTACGGTTTTGTGACTAATTCCCGCGCGTTAAAAAAAGGGTTTTGTGACCTACAGAACTAGATAAGTCACTAAAAATAGTATTTAGTGACATATTAGGTTCAGAACAATTATATACTTTATGTGATAAGCTTTTTAAGTCATTATAAAATAGGTGGTGGAGGCATATATATCTGTAATATACACAAAATAATGAATACTTAAAACAGGTTAGAAAGATTTGGTTATATAAAATTTTCAGCTCATGTGTCTATGTCGATTAGCTAAACTTGTCACTGGGTTCGATTTGCATATTTTAAATGCGAAAATTTAATCACCGCTAGATAGATTTATGGGTTTAAGTATGTCGGAAAAGCAATTAACTGAGACGTAAAAGAGCTGCGATATGTGAGGCTTGCTAGGGTTGTCGCTTTCAAGTTTAAATTTTATTGTTGTAAATAACACTTTTATAACTACAAAAAACAATACTTGCTTATCATATTGACATAAACTTGAAGAAATTGAGCTCTATTCTAAATAAATTCAAACATACTTTTGACGTCAAAATCTAGTATTAAAGACACCATTGTCTAAAGAAAAATGTTGGTTTTAATTATTATAAAACTAGACATAATTAGATTCCTAATTTAATCTTTAAAAAAATCTTATAAAATAATAACGCCTTTAATATCATGAGGCAGAACTTACATCTTTGATTTTACATAAAATTTCTTGTTTTGGTAGCCCTGTCGTGTTCGTTCAGAATTAGCCAGCGTGTGCCACTCAGGATAATGAGTAATACAACATGTCGTTGATGGATGGGTGTTGCGGCTCCAGCTGATCATCTTGATGAACAATGGAACTAAGGAGATGGTTACAGTTCTTGTGAAGTATAAGAAATGTTAATATCACAGAAATTAATATAAATATTTATATCTGTTGATCATACAACTTGTGCATTGCTCCGATATTTGTCTGCTTTTTGTTTACAATTAATAATTAAAAAAAATCTTGGACCACTGAAGTGGCCCACAAGACGAGGACACAAAATCAATCAATAAAAAGAGAAGATACTCATAAACTTTTCCTCGAAGCGTTTCACTCTTAAGACTCAGGTTTGGATCGTACCAGATAAACAGATATGTTGGAATAAGATGTTATTGACATCTACTCATTCTATGCTAATAATAATAAATATGCTAATTGTAATGGGGATGGGAAATTACAATGAAGTAAATCCCGATTATACTATAATAAAAATAAGAGTAGGCTATGTAAAAACGGCTTCTGATGTGCGAGAAATAGACACCATTTTTTTTTATAAATAAAAAGAGAAATATCATATCAGAAGAAGTGAAATCCCACCGAAAACATTTCGTGTCAAATGTTGAAAAGACGACACTTTACTATAGTATGGCTCAAACTGCAAAAAGTTTTCAGATCTTATGTATATGTCTGTGAATGAGCCAAGCTCTTCACTCTGCATCTCTAACTATATATGTCCTAACTAATACAAATTCTAACCTTAAACAGAACATGTATAATAATTTAAATGGTGGTTATCAGTATTTTTTTTCAAAAATTTTTTAGAAATTAGAATACCTAATCTTATCGCTGCTTTTTTGTTACTTACGATTGCTGTCACTGGAAATTCTATTTAATCACTTTACTATAAGTTATTCACCTATTTGTAGCAGTGTGCAATAGATTTGGAGTGCCATGACGTGTCGTATAATTTCTTGTCATTATATCATTGCCCTGTATATGTTTGAATATTAATAATTCAAAAAGTATTGAATATATTTTCATGTATTTTTCACCGATCGACGGAGTATTCATGGGAAAAGTGTTATATAAAAGCTTCTTGTTAAATAGCTGAAGTGTTTATGACGAACTTTGTGAAGATATTCTATGAAATCCTTCGATACTATTTATTTATATTGTATTCGTTGGTAGTTGTGAATAGTTGCGAGTGTCACTACAGTAACCGTGCGCACAGCTGACCGGGGTCATTGGCACGTAGCGGTGACAAATCAGTATTTTTATTTCTTTGCGTAGTGTAGACAACTTGTTACGGTCCATATTGTAAACGTTGACATTTGAATTCATATCTACAATATTATAAAGAGGAAAGATTTGATTTTTTCTTTGTCTGTCAGCGTCGAATAGGCTCCGAAACTACTGAACCGATTTTAAAATTTCTTTCATCAATGGCGTACCATCTTTCTCCCTTCTTTGTATTTATTACATTTATATTATTTTCTTGATAATGTGTATTATCTGATATTATTGCAACGGCAATAGAAAGATGCATAAATATGATAAGAAAAAGTTTAATTGTCATGTGTAAACAAATAAAGATTTGATTTGATTTGATTTAAGTATGATGCGTGAAGTTTTACCTCAGATTCAACCCTCGCTGGACTTGAAAAATGGTGTAGTGATAACCCTTTTATTAGGGTTATCGTCGTTTTTGTGTTTTAAAGCTAAGAATACCTTATTAAAAAGAATTACTGCCTATTTTTCTAATAAATATACTAACCTGAAATTTTATTGATAGTGAAATTCTTATAGGTTGTCTTGGAAAGTAGCATAAATATAAGCTTATGTATCGACTATCAAGGTTGCCACAAAATGTCGATTTTAAACTTTAAAATTACTTATAGTTTATCCAATTTGTGTATCTATATTGTTAATATAAGAAATAAATTCGCTGTCAGAATTTAAACAAGTAGATCCTACCGTATTTTTAAGTGTGTGTAATGTTTAAGTAAATCCATAATTTAAGCAATAATTTTTTGAGTTGAGACATTTTCCTACTTTTTTAGGTTTAATAAGTAAACCTATTCAAACTTTGATCTATATCGAATATCTTAATTATGTAAGTTTAAAACTTTATGACCTTTAATGCTAAGGTTAAATTTTTCGATCAAAATAACTCATATTTGATGTGGAAAATTATAGCCGTTAACCCTATTCTGCATACTCCTATAAAAATATTTGAATACAATTGACAATCAGTTGTATAGATCATTTCATCATTTATGATTGGATTCAGTGAAAGGGTTACACGCATACGTCGATTTTATGTCTCGGCAGATCTTTTGGTGGAATAGAAAGTTTTCAACCTTTTTGAGGTCATAGATTGGAAACGTATTGACTTAAAGTACATTACTGAAATGATATCTATACTTCCATTCTAATATGCACGTCTATGCAGTGCGTCGTTATTGTAGGAATCTGTGTGATAATTGGAAAGCTGAAATTGAGACTACTTTTTACCTTGAAAAATGGTTAGTAGTTTCCCTGCTTGTGAGTGAAATCTTAGTAAATTGTTTCGCTAGAACGCGATGAACCCTTAAAATATTTTTACCGATATATTCAGTACTTTTATGTGAAGAATTCATTTTGGATATTTTTTTATATAAACTTCGGAGTACAAGGTGTAATTTGCAAATGCTGGGAAAAATACAGATACCCGGAAATGCACCCATATGAAGCCAATATTACTGGAAACAGGAAAATACGTAGTAAGTCTTCTTATAGTAGCGAGGTCTTGTTTGGTACAGCGGCTCTCCAAATAAAATAAATGGTATATTTTTGTTCTAATTTTATATTAGAATTATGATTACTCCTTTATTATGGCGCTTGCATCGGAGACTCTATAATTATAAGGCATGTACATAATAGCAATCCAATTCCATGGTGCAAAGGTTAGCGCTTTCAGCCCGCGATGCGGAAGTTAAGGAACTTTCTCACACGATGCCGGTCATAGGATGGATGACCAAAAAATTGTTATCTCGAACTCCTCCGTGTTTCGGAAGGCACGTTAAGGCGTTGGTTCCGGCTGTATATGACTAATAGTCTGATGGTAATGACCATGAAAGTTTAAAACAGCATGTATTAATTTTGTCATTCATCTTACGTTTTACAGACAATATGAAGACGTCCAACAAAATATTATTCGCTCATTTCAATATGTCGGTATGTAGTTAAGTGATTAGCATTCAGCCAGGTGTGTGCGAGTGAGTGACCTACAACAATGCTCGCTCGCTCTGTCGCCGCCTCGCAGGCCGGTCACCAGTCGACGACCCGGCTAGGCGACCTTATGGAAGCTTTAGGGGTGACGTCATTTGACTTCTAGAAATACAATCACCAATAATTTTATTTATACACGGTTCTGTTAAGGCAAATAAAAGGTTGATATTGCATTACACCAGAATATGAAACTACTGCTACTACTACTTATTAACAAACTATAAACTACTAGCTGGACTAGAATCAGCGACTTTTAATAATAGGGCGAGTGCTCTCTTGATGATTTATCGGAGAGTCAAAAGGGGTGCCAATATCAAGCCTTCAATGGACTGCACACTAAGAAAATATCCTAATAAGCTGTAATTAAAAATAAGAAAACCACGTCAAACCTATATGTAAGGGTTCTGATTGGGTCAAAACGTGTATTTATAAAATTTTTGCTATACAAAATAAGACAGATTTAAAATTTATCGTTTAGTTCGTCATATAATAATATTATTTTTAAATAAATTTATAAATAAAATTTGTAAAGGCTTTAAGTAAAACAATAATACCTATTCTTTTTGCTTATAAGTTTTTTTTTTGTCCTGAGGGCTAATCGTCTTATATTAAAATCTAATGTCATTCCTTTCAAAGGTACAGCGATTCATGGAATTTTGTAACATTTAAAGTCGTAATCGCCTTCGGATCAACAAACATGATATAAACTTAGCTAATCCGTCAAAAGTTATATTTGCCTCTAATATTATTCATTCAATGTCTTTAAAAAAATCGCGATAATATTTAAGTTACTTTTACGTCCCCACTGCAGAGCCTTAGGCCTTCTTTATGGATGTTTAAGGCTCCACGCGCCAATACGGATTGGTGGGTATTAACAATTGCAAAAGAATTCTGGACCAACGTCTTAACGTGCCTAATTAATAATTTTTTGTTCACCCATCCCGTGACCGACGTCGTGAAAGTTGCTTAACGACAACGATCGCGGGCCACGGCAATTATCCACAACACAATCGACCTACTCATGGTATAACTAATCCATCGTTAATTGTAACATATTAAACAGCCACAAAATTAGTGAATTAATCATCAAAATTAATTATAATGTATATAAAATGTTTGAGGAGCAAATCTGTCATTAGTGTTATTCCTGGGACAGTTACCTCTGTACTGTCGCATGATTGACGAAGGTTCGCCTGGTGTGACACATAAAACAAATGTTTAAACAATTATAGTTATGTGTTAGTGTTACAAATATTATAACGTACACCATGTGTGTACATAAATGTTATATAAACATTTGCTTTGATAACTGAAATGAAATATATAATAGAGACAATTTCAAATTAAAAAATCCATCATTAAATTAAAACATATTCATCATGAAACTTCAAGATTAGTTATTTATTTATAATGAAAATGATTATATTTTCACAGTGTTTCGTGCTTAACATAACACAATATTAGTAAATCAATGTACTGAACTAGCTGGATTGCGCAATTTGTAGCGTGTTATTGATGTTTTACTAAATAATTATTCTCGATAACTAAAGTTTTATACGTTTTACAAAAAGTCCTAATCTTCTTAATTATAATGGCATTGCGAATGCGAAATTGATCAAATATAATGGTCCTAGTTTTATCAAACTGCTAAAAAATGATCATTAAAAAAACAAAAACCAATTAAAATTACATGTCAGGACAATATTCTCAAATCCGAAACCGCGGGGTGGCTTTGGCTTATCCCTATTTCATTGATAAAAACTTAATCATATGAGAACCAACGCCAACTCATGATAGGGGAAATTATCAAAACGTGACAAATCTCAACATACTTTCTTCCATATTTCTTCATCATTATCATCAGCCCTTTTACGTCCCCACTGCAGGGGCTCTGGCCTTCCTTATGGCTGGTTAAGGAGGATGGGCTATGACCCTACACGCTGGCTCAATGCGGATTGGAGGGTAATAACGATTGCAAATGCAGCCGGGACCAACGGCTTAACGTGCCTTCCGAAGCAAGGAGTAGCTCGAGATAATAAATTTTTGGTCATCCATCCCGTCACCCTTGCCAAAGTTGCTTAACGACAACGATCGCGGGCCGCGGCGCTTATCCACTACGCTACCGAGCTATTAGAAAGTGTCTAATAAATGCTCAGTTGCTTGCCATCTTGCACAAATCGTTCGTATAAGTAAATTAATAGTTTAATATACCTGACAACCGTACACTGTTTATGGCAAAAAAATACATTAAGCTTGGCATTTGTGATTTTTATAATATTCATCCCTATCGTTTGGGATGTTTATCTGACAGGAGTGATTCGGATAAGCACCTATTATTTTATCACATAAAGTATGTTAAATACACTGTTTTCGTTGGATTCAGCTTTCGCGTGTAGATTTAACAAAATACAATATAAATAAAAATTATTTAAATGAAGGTACAAATGTTAATTAACAAGAGATTTGGTCCATATACAGAAATCGACGATTCAATCGTTTTGTAGCTTTTAAAAAGCATTTAAATGAGGGACAGCTGAATCACCGCGTCCCGGTCCATCACGGGCTCATAAAATACACTTGGGGCATGAGCTAAACGGTCATCGAGACGATCCGGAATATCTAAAACGCATCTGTTTCGGATCCGTCGCTTTTGTATAATAAGGCATTTCCTGAAAATTCGTAATACTCATAACATGTTTAATATGAACTCTCACAGATAAAATAGATTAGTTTTCTTTTTAAAAATATAATCAACTATTACATTTCATCAATTTTAGATACACAATGCTATACTAAAAATATTCTTAAAGATTCTTAAAAAACCCTGGCACTTTGAGATGGGACTCTTTGTTGGTAAATGTTAATACTAACATTGAGAACACGGCCAAGTCAATCCATGTTAGTAACTTGTTAGTTATCGAGTAGATTATTTTATATTATTAGAAGCCAGCTTGAATTTTAGGGTTATGAGTTTGGCCGGTATGTGTGTATGTAAGAATGTTCATTTGTTCCCATTATAACTAATTAATGAAACTACTTATCGTAACTGGACAAAAAGGTGTCATTAGAAGACACTTAGTTATTCGCGTATAGGCTATGTGACGTTACATTAAATTGACAACAGCGCCCTCTAGAGAGCATAAAGTAAGAAATTAAAAATATATATTATTCAATCATTTCGTGTACGGTGTTGAGGATCGTCAGCTGAACCGACCTTTTTTATACGTTGTCTTCGTTTTTATAGTTTTTTTATTATATTTGATTTTTATTTAATTTTGTTTTTGTATTGACATATGGATTATTATTGATTGTCACGTGCTTTTGACGAGTACATTTATTTTGTGGACAATATAGTTTTGAGAAGATAAATTGTTTATTTTCGCATCTGTGCCCACACCATACCTCGTCACCCTCTTCGTCGATAACATACGGTATCAATTGAAAGAGTTTAATTAGCACATTCCAAATATATATATATTGATAGTTTTTGCTTGCGATTTATTTTTAATCAACCGGTAATAAATTAAATAAAAAAATAAGTTTAAAATTTAGTTTTTCCGTCTACAGACCCGATTATAGCGAAATCACGCTCTAAAAAGTTTGAAACAAATAAATTTTATTTTAGCGATAGGTATATTTAATTTATAACGAAAAAATAAATTTGTTGTTTAAAACTTTTTAGAGCATGATTTTATAAAGGTAAAAAATAATATTTCATGAAATATAACGTAGGAAAATATAATAGATCTTAGAACAAGTACATTCAATCCCTAAAAAGTTGGAAAATATTCAACAATAAAGAGCCTACGGTGGTGTTTTATGAGAGCAATAAACCGTTTTATATTCATGCGAATATTCAATCGAGTTTAATGAATTTGCGATAAAAAGTATACGGCCCATTTAATGTTTAAGTGCGAAACAGACAGACCGACCGATAAACGTCCCATTCCTGTGGGCCTTAGTATGTAGGACCTAAAACAATGACCTGATTGATCGTAATTTTTTTTAAAACTTGAAGGAAAAAATGATTCAATAACTTAAGAAGAGTTAAGCATTTACAAAACATAAATCAATACCGCCAATCAATCAGTAGTAAGAACTACTGGGTGTGTATGTATGTTAAATATAATCTAGGATACTTTACATAAATCTATTAATCTTTATCTTCCCACCGTCATTTTTCTTTTTTTCTATGTACCCTTGCGGGGTACATAGAAAAATAAAAAAAAACGTTAATTTTAATTAGGTAATGATCAAATTATGTTAGCATTCCTTCTTCCACTTTTGTAGACATAGTAAATTTGAAAAGTAGTTTACAAATTATAACAACAGTTGAACAAATAATTTCTCTTTTCAGCCATTGATGATTAAAAATAGATCAAGACATCTTACACAGCAATGATGATGATACAGTATCATTCCATCAATCACGGCTCAAATGCATTATTATCATATAATCTGGTCGGTACAGACCTACTGTCTCCCAGACTTTTCAATGGCATTGTTCGTATGTCTCGCTCCAACTCCCAGTGATAGCGAAGGAATGAAGGAAAGGAAGCTAGTGTATGAATCACGTCGTCGTTGCTCGTGCGCCGCGGACCGTTACGGAAATGCGCTGGCGCAAGTCAAGAAATGATAGTGTAGTTTCACTTTTTTAAATACCTTATTAGCTCTAATATTACAACTATTATTTTCAGAAACACCTTATTTGGTCATTATACGATGACGATTCTTTTTCTTTTACTCTCAATTTAATTCGTTAAAGTTCATATTTGTTAACACACGCGGATATACCGTTGCATGGTGGAAATAACTAAAACCCTAACGGTTATAGGTCTATTGAGGTTAACGGTTATGGGTATATATTTTAGGTCTATTGAGAACGTTTGCTCACTTGGATTAAGATACTCGTACTTGTACCACTATATAAAAATTTTATCTGAGCATTATATATCTTATAAATATTTCCATTTTAAGAATGCAGTATATTGTTTTATGAGCGAGTTCATATTCTAACCGAAATATTCTTTTCAAAAGTCGTCACGATACAAATGTGTTTGCATTAATTATTTCCCTGCTATATCATGTACTTATTACCATGTAATATATCTCTATTCTCTTTGATGCTTTTAGCAAGATTACTACATTTGCCAAACTAAAAGTAACGAGAGCCATGTTATCTACAAGATATTCAACTTTCTGCTATTTTAAAATGAATATTAACAAATAAATATTATATTCGGACTAGTAAACCTATTGTATCATTAAAATCTGATATAAATATAATTAATGTATTACAGCCATCTAAACTTGAGACTCGGGAATAAAACCTGGACCTCAAGAAATTACGACACCTTGAAACCGAACATTTTGGGAGAAATTCGGGCATGGAGGTTTTAGAATTATGAATGTAGGATTTAGAAACATTATAATTATAAGGTGAAACGCAACGTAATAAAAATGAGTGAACTATGCGAGTGAGAGGAAAGAAAGATCTTACGTGCGGTTGCAATTGTTTAATTGTGTGCTGCAACGAAATGAAAAGGTGAAGAGTTTCAAAAAAATACAATTGAATTTTATTTATACCAACTGTACAACTTTGGGAACTCATCCGGATGGTTTTTAAATAGATAAGATGCGAACGGAAGAAGTTACAAACTGGATTTTGTAGTATCTATGAATTCCTTCGAGTTTATTAAGTCGACGGCAAAAAGCGACTATGATCATACTTACTTGCAGACGCAAAAGGTGAGGTACATGCACAAGCATAATAATAATTTATCATTGAAAAATTCTAATCTTACAAATGAAGACTTTAACTTGCAGATTTTTTAATATATTACACAAGTTACATTATCAATATGTGACTATTTTATGCTGCAAGTTGTAAAGTAGGATGTGATTATCATTTGGAAATGAACATATGTGTTTATCTGTCAATATGATTATAATATCTCTTGACTTGCACCACTGGTTGTTTGAAGAGTACCGTTATGTTGCCGGGCGGCGGGTGACGGACGCGGCGGACGGTGGGTAACCGGGTCGATCCACACTGGGTCATAGATTCGGTTCATTTCGGTTGTTTTAACACAGTTTTGGTGGCAATCATGATATCTTTGTTTAACGGCAACTTAATCTTATATTTTTTTGAAGATATTCTTTTCAAAAAACATTGGCACGTTATTACGCATATCGGCGGCAAATTTATTATATTCAATTAAACCTATGAAATAGGTAAATCATTTACGTAGTGAAATTGTAAAACTACAAACTATCTTATCCACATTATGATGAGAATTGTCTTTAGAATTGGTTATTTTTTTAACTGAATTAATATAGTTCAAAATGTGAGACTGTAAATTTGTATGAAGAGAATTTTTATATATTTAAAGTGCACACGAAAACATAATTTCCAAATATTTTTATTTTATTAATAATATACTTAAAAATCCTGCCAAGTGCGAGTCGGACTCACGCACCAAGGGTTCCGTAATACCTCTTCCCGCAAATTTTCCATTATAAGACCTTGCTTTGTACCGAATTTCAAGATTCTGAGTTTACGGGAAGTACCCTGTAGCTTTTTATTCCGAGTTTATAAAATTTGCGGCATAAACGACTGTATCTTTTGATTGCGTTGGCTTAGAAAATTTTGATTTTTTCACAGTTCCAAGGGACAGTAGATCTGAGTATTCGATATAAATTTCAGCTTGATACCTCCACATGTTTCTGAGAAAAAGGCTCTTGACTGACGAATGGACAACAAAGTGATCTATAAGGATTCCGGTTTTTTCCTTTTGAGATGCGGAACCCTTATAATCGTCAAATTCAGTTGTGATTTCAATTTTTTTTTTCGCTTGGTCAAATCTCTAAGATTTCCGGCCATTGAGTGAATCTAAACCGGAATTGGTGTTTCGTTAATTTCACAGTGGCTTACGGGATCTAGACTGATCGTGACGGTCTAAATCTAGATTGATTTCCTTATTTCCTGCATATTATTTGGACAGAAACTGTTTTCATGTTTTACAAGCTGAATCGTTTGTAGGATCGGAAAAATCTGAGCGCATAGGGTAAGTTTTATTACCGTTAACGTTCACTGGCGATCGTGAGTGAGTCAAGATTTTAGTATAGAATCCGATACAGGTAACTAGCGGTAACTAACAAGAACAACAAATCTCCATACACATTCTTAACGCGCTCACTATTTAACGCGTTGGCGTAAAACTTACATTTACCACTCTGAACTTCATAATGCACTGTCTCAGCATATATTTTTCTCAACATTCAATACGCACGCTAGCCCCGCGGGCTAATCTGATTTTGAAATCTATCTCAATGCTTTTCAAAGTTAAAGCGTTTGTGCAAGCGATTTTTTAAATTATGTAGCTTTTAAATTCGCTATCGCTTTTCGGAGGAATGATGATTTTTAATGATATTAAGTTACTTATAAGCCTAATAAAATCCTTTATCTTTTGTGATGAATATATCGTGCTCTGTGATATCATATATTGTGCAAATACCAGATGTCTGTGTAAACATAATTTTATGTAACATTGTTTTAAAAATATAATAAATATGTAGATGTATTATTACTTGAAAATATTGATTGTTACTAAATAAAATACAAAGATCATTTGAATGACAGTATTTAATATAAAAGTATATGTATTTCGTTACGTTATCATAATTTTTTCTCTATATAGATGAGTATTTAATATTTTGAGTGATATCTATAAAAAATATAAGCATCATCGAACTTGTATGTTCGATTCCTGGTTGAGAAGCTATAGCGTAGTAGCTAGCGCGATCGGTCTGCGATACTGTTGTTAAGCAACTTTCGCAATGGTCGGTCAAAGGATGGGTGACCGAAAATTTACTATCTCGTATTCCTCTGTGCTTCGGAGGGCATGTTAAGTCGTTGATCAGTCGTTAATACCCACCAATCCACACTGACTCTGGGTAATCATGGCTTTATATAATATACCTATTCGATTCGGTTCCACCCATATGAAAGACCTGAGCCCTAACAGTGGGGATATTAATGGTGATGATTCATCCTCACATAATTTCAAGCCCTTTTCTCGTAATAAGTTAAGAATAGAATTTACTAACCCTTTGTTAACGAGAAGCTTATTGGAAGTCAACTCAGGATTCAAGAGGTAATTCGTCCGATATTGTCTAGCACACAATGCTGCTTAATATCGTACACTATTCTATTGTAGTGTTCGCGTGTAATTAGGTGGAAATCTGTCCAGGTGAGCCTGACCTTTCGATTTAAGTCGATTTCTTTGTAACTTGAACTAGAGTGAAAAAGTTAGTTACAAACAAATGTGAAGTTCTTGTTTTACCGTATTTAACAACATTTTTATTTTTTATTTTTGTGAAGTTCTAGTTTTACCGTGTTTAACAACATTTTTATTTTTTATTTTATTATTAAGGCACAATTACAGACAACAGAATACCAAACATACAACTATATAACAGATCTTACATTAAATTAATACTTAGGTATCTGTGCCCAATGACAATTGTGCACAACATTTGCTATAAACTAATAATAAGTGACACTTAGAATTATATATTTTTTTTACTAGTGATGTTATTATTTAAAAAAAATTCAGGTATTTTACGAAAACAAAAACATGTTTCAATATAATTGGCTAATAAAACAAAATGACGACTCTATAGTTAATTATGCTAAATAAATTTTACGACTAATATATTTTATTTAAACTATGCAATAATTTAATGACAACAGGTTTTTTATTATCTTACTTTATGTGAAGATTTTTTATATACCTAACTGTTTTTGAAAATCATTTGTGGTCAGTTTTGACTTTGGTGTTATAAATTATAACATGTGACTATGGAATTGATGTGACGTTGAAATAAATTCAAATTAAAATGCAAAATTTTCAAATAATAAAAAAAACCTGTTTAAAGTGTGTTACGACATATTAGGCACTAATATTTAGTTTATTATTTTTCATTCACAATGCTATACTGAAAAATATTATTAATGTAAATTGCTTAAAAAGATCCACTATGTCCCTGGCACTCTGAGGTGGGACTCGAAACCATTTTTAAGTTATTTTTACAATAAGAATAAATTTTATTTTCTTTTTAGTTTTTTTTTTTTATTTAATATCGGTACTTGACTGCTCTATAGTATTAAGATTCAGTCTATCAGTTAGTTACTTTTTAAATGGCTTTTAAGTTAGGTAGGTTGTACTGTTCTGCTTACTTATAATTTTGTATTGATATATTAGATAGTATATTAAAATTTACTGTCATATCAGTAAAAATATTATAATGTTTCATAAATTTTCTAAGTTTACGACCTCCAGTGCTACAGGACTGATAATTGAACAGGTTATACACATCCTGTCTGATTTCTCCACTTCATATTAAACTCTAATACGATGAGGGTAGAATTCAATATATCGCGGGAAGAAATATTGTGTTACTTGACGACTTGTGTACACACGGCTACACATCAGGTTACCACAATATGTCGAATTTCTGCAATGGATTTTCACCTTAATCCTTGATAGATATTAAGGTTTACAATCCAGTGGAAAAAATTGACAGTTTTGTATATTCGACGTGCAGTCTTTACAATAAAGAGCGGCATTATATATTTATTATTATATAAATAAATGAATAATTTATACGAGATGTAACCAACCATATATTAGAATTTAAGTCTTACACCTAGTTGTACAAAAGTCCATTAAGTTTTAATGATGATTTGAAGCTCTAAATTTAAAAAAATGTATCGATAATACTGTCACTATTCTTTTCAAATAAAAAAGTCGTAGATGGGTTAAGGAAAGAAATTCAAATGATTTTATTAATTTGTCTATGTATTTTAAAGCTACATACGTTCCTTTGCTCACTAGTTACAAAAAGTGGAGTAGCATTCTCGTTACCTTCCAACGAACTCGTCACGTATCATAATATCACCGTCAGTTTGTCCCAATTCTGCTGAAATTGCTGATCTCTATGGTCTCCTGTAATATTGGATGTTAAGCCAAGTGTAAACTGACTGAAATAAAACCTAAAACGTTATTTTAGGCTAAAAGTAATATTTGGTTTTTAATTTTGCTTAGCACCTTTAAAGATTAAATTTTTGCAATTGATTTTGAGCACAACTTTTAGCATATTACACTTTCAGATAAAAGTATAATTTGGCATAATTCAATAAGCTAACAAAATATACGTATAATAATATGAAATGAATATATTGTTATAAGTTATAAATAGTGATTGGTAAATTAGAAAGTTGCACATAAAACAGAATTACAAACTTCTATACTATGAATTTTTATTTTTAAATGACCCTCACTAGAGCTCCAGACGGACAACTATGTATTATATCCTTATAAACTTCAGAACTTTTCAGGATTGTTAGTTATTATTTATTATTGCCCACAAAGGTTTGTTTGCGTTGAACCAGTATAATGTTTTTCTCTATAACTGTGAGTTCTAAGACTTTGCTTATCAAATGAAAACATATTAGCTCCTCGCATCTCAAGTCGGCTCTCGTTTCACACAGGAGGCTGAGTTTTAATCAATCAGTACTACAAAGCTTTTGAGTTAAATTTACAATAAGCTAGAATTGTTTTCTTTCCAAGAATTTTGTATTTATAGATCATATCCCATATTAAATAGATTATAAACATTTAGTAGTGTCTACTGTATGATTACACTATAGGTTACTGATGATGCTCCATTTAGGGTCTATACTGCACACTTATAAAACAGTTTATGTTGGTTATTCTGGAATGCGAGGCTCATTTATACACATGTTTATAGGTAAATTAGTAGTACACAGACATGATGTATGCTCCATGTAGTTTTACAATAATTTTAAGGATCAATAACATACTTTCATTCAATTTAGTCGAAAGTTGGTGTATTTTTCTAACCGTAGACTGGCTAATTCCGTTTAGCTGCCACGTTAATTGACGTCTACTAACAAAGCGACCATACAATCGCCGTTGATGAGCGGTATAATCCACGTTTCGGGGCCGGCTACACAATGCCCGATTAATTCACAATTAATCTGCGAATGCAGCCGCTGATGCGATCATGCACTCGCTTACCGGCTTACGTAAGGGGTGTCACTTTGTAATTAATTAAAAATGACAGTGATCGTGCGTTTCAAAGTGCGATTAGTATAATTAGATACAAAGCATTAAAGTCAGACGCGAGAGTTTAAGACGTGTTAGTTACTTATTGTGGTTTTACTTACCAACCCCAGCGGAAGATCAGTGTTGATAATTAAACTTTTTTAGCACTAACTTTTTTCTTTGTCCATTGTTGTACTTAATTGATATGTATTTCTTTTGTGAACAAATTTCTTTTTAATTTTATTTTCATTAGTAACTTAACAACTCAATTATTTTGTTCCAATTTAAATTTCTGATTGTAACATATTTTAATAATGTATTGTGTCAGTAAACACCCTGGTGCTCAGTAAAGTCAAATATTATTTGTGTGTACAGTCGACAGCACGTGAGTGTATTAAAAATACAAATTCATTAATTTGTTTAAACCTTATATGTAATATAGGTAGATATGGATATGAATTTTGTTATCTTCATAGAAGTAAATATTCGTGGCTGAAAGTCACGATTTTACATAGCCATTTTAAGTATTATGATTTATGATTGTAAAAATAATATTATGACGAGTAAAAGATATTATATATTGCATTAAAATATGTATCATAATTAAAACTATGCGGGTTTTCTCTGCATGGAATAATAACATGGTTGTATCGTACGCGTCACTCTCTTTTGAAAGTAAGGAATAAACTAAGTCTCTTTCAGCCCGCACGCGGACCTATTCAACTTATTCGAATGCGGGCCCTATCGTATGCGTTACAATAAATGCAAGTCCTGTCAACCGATTTTCGCACATTTTGTACTCCAAACTACACAGTTCTCTTTTTTTTTTTAGTAAATGACTAGCTGATTTTGGTTTAAAATTATATAATATACATACAACATATACATAACCTATATTATTTCGTTCTTAATGTAGTTGTATATTGGAGAAAGATTTGTTTAAAGTGGTTAAGTAAGTATGTGTTTGCCCATTACAAACAAAAAAAACCCAAATATTTCCACTTTATAATATTAGCGTAGATTTTTGTGTATAGGTAGCCCTACCGGACCGGTTATACTTGAACAGGTAGCGTTCGGGTATTGACGCCCACTTACCGGTAATCGGATCCCGACAGGCTTAACATTCTCCCGGTTATGACCACTGTTCCTGGGTTTGCAAATTTTATTTCGTATATTAATTTACATAATCTTATGAAGCCGAGAAGAGATAAACTTGTTATAAAATGTTATAAAGTTATATCTTAATGATTACATTTTCTAGATTAGATTTGGTATAAACTTTATTTGTGTTTTTAAGAGAATCGATCGATAGTTTTGTAACTACATGACTATTTAAATATTGACTCTCTAATTATAAAGATTTGGACCTTCGCCTTGGCCATGAGTAAATTTATTTTACGGATAATTGAAATTAAATGAACATTTTGAAAATATTAATTGATGATTTCTTTTTTCAGGTACGTTTTAATTTAAACATAATGAGATTATCGGTGATCTAAATTATCGGGTGAGTAAATTATCTTTTGATTTCGTTGATTTAAATGGTTCTCATCCAATTCAGTTTTTAGTGGCAATTCATCTGGCGGTGTCACAATATAGAGGTTTAATCAATAAAACCTACTTGAAATGGTCATTTAAGTTTTATTTTACAGAGTTTTTATAACAGTAACTTGTACATAACGTCAATGCCTATAAATTAGTTTTGTATGTCAAGAGTGTAAGGCACGATTCACCTCTGCTACTGCAATAGGCTTAGTATACTTTGTTGTGTACGAATCGAATGCGTTATGGTTTTTTGGCTACTGCTATTATATAATAGGAAAGATGACTAATTTTTGTTTGTTAATCCTTCAGGTAAATTATTGAAGAATATTTTTAATAAGTATTTTTTATATTTTTTGCGTAATAAATAAATAACGGCGATACATTGAGTTGAAATGTCGTATTGACGTTACGCTTTTGTACATTCCTCAACTCCTCAACTTTAATGTTTATTATCTAAGCCATTTCTCGTTTAAATTTAAGCAAAAAAATACGCGTCTATTATTTTCTGATGATGATGGGCTGAAAAGAATTTCTTTTTTGTTACACGTCGTCATCCCTATTATATAAATTATAGAAAAGGTGTATTTTTATCATTATTATACCTTAATCACGTTTATAGATTCGTAACGCATCAACTTGGCTTTATGGAGCAATAAAATTTGATGTACTATGACATACTTTTATACTCAAACTTATATGTTTATTATATCACAATGTTTATTACAATGTCAATTTTAGTTTTTGTGCAATTCGATGTGAAAAGGGGCCGTCCATAAATTACGTCACACAAAATTCTGGATATTTTAGCCCCCCCCCTCTCCTACCCTGTCACCTATTTTTCTATACAAATTCTACAAAATAAATTGTTCTAATGTCACAGTTCGTCGACCCTTCTAAAGTGTGACGTAATTGATGGATGACCCCAAAATAAATCACGAAATTTCTTAATTACTGTGTTATCATTGTTTTGGAAGTTATCAATTATATCATATCAACATAATATACTATATCGTGAAATGAGAATTATTACGGATGTCTCATATATTCGTGAGGTATTATGAAGTGTCTTGATGAGGCATCTAACAAAAGTTTAATATCCCAAGAAGGCGGCGTGCCTTGCGTATCCACAAACCCGAATAATTCACATATTGCTCCTAAGTGCTCTTATCCAGAGGGATCTTTATAAAATAGAGAATTTCGTTGTTAAACATAATACTCGTAGTAATTTTATGATGTTAATTTAGTGAAATGTTTGTTAGAGTCTTTTAGTTCAAATTCATAATTCCATTAATAGTTTTTCAACAGATACTTTCAGAAGCATGCTTATGATTTAGGCCACAAAATAAATCTACTGATCCAGATCATGGATATCTTCAATAGTTTTCACTCTGCTATGAAGAATCAATTAAGAGCTGCAGTCTTGACAGAGTTTACGATCGCAATCTTCACGAATCCGGTTGCTAACTAATAGCGATTATATTTTAACGATCATTGCAATTCTCTACAATTAAGTTACAGTCTACAAATATCGTTATTTGTTAGACCCGAGCCGAGTTCAACTTTCAAATTAGTGACATTCGTTTGACCAATATATACGAAGCTCTACACGGTAACGTTCATGCTTAATCTTATATGAATAATTTTGTACATATTTTATACGGAAGCACTTTCTGTCCGATATTTTTGTGTTCACGCCGATAAGAGTATCAAAGACATAACGTTGAAACAAAGTCGCGGATAAGAGCTAGTTTTTGTATACACACCAATGTGAATACGGTATTGTTGGTATAAAATAACGTAACGTATCATAAGTTTAGAGAGGTTTATTAGGATACTTTCCGGTATTGTCCACAATACGGTTTAAAGGTATATTTTCGTATCTTTTTCCGGTTTTTGTTACCGTCACATCCCCGGAAACTGTTTGTTGGGCTCTTTTATTTACTTTTGACGCATTACACCTTTTAATGCGGGTAAAACCCCTCTGCGGCTATTTTATGCAAATTTAAACTCCGGATAATACATTGTGGGAGATTTTCAAGAGTGCTTTTAAAGTGAGTTTATTTGTATTTGGCAGTGAAAAGTTTTCTGAAAAAGACAAATGAAATATTGTATGTTTATAAAACATTGAATTAAGTAGTACTTATCGAATAAAATATTTTTGAATACTGACCTTAATTTAAACGAATAAGTTAGACTTCAAAAAAGTTTTGAAACCGTCAAAAGAATCATAAGAATTATTTCGGTTAAATTTTTGTTAACGATTTTATACTAGGCTCAAAAAGTATGTTTTTACCGCCGTCACCAAATCTAATTTAAAAAAAATGAGAGCAACGACCATAATCTGGTTGAGAGTAATTAAAAAGAGAGTTATCTTAATAGCACCGCAGTGTAATGAAACTATTCTTACTCTCTCATATCGCACTGTTTGCGTGCCTCTTAATTTCAAACCTTTGTTTTTTAAACACAAAACCAACAACTAACATTTAACCCGTTGCAATAAAGTTTAATATTGCAATGTAACGATGCTGTTATCACAATGAAAACTTGGATTTAATGCCTTGTCGATAAAATGGCTAACCTAAAATAGTTACCGACGGAATAGAAGTTAAATTGCTTGATTCTGTTGAAACAATATAAACAATTACTTGTTCATTAATATCAGACATGGAATTTTGTTCTTACCCGACTCCGCAACGCAAAGAAGGGTAATAAATTAATGTATTTATCAGTCTTTGTATGCTTGTTCTTATGTGACGTTATATAGAGACCAAACCTATAGACCGACGTCATTCTAACGTCAATCACTAAAGACATGATCACAATAATCAAAATTAAATACAGCAACAATCAGACACCATATTGCAAAATGAAAAAAAAAAATCGACAAGAAATATGTATTCAAAAATAACTTTTAGGTACCTTTAAACATTTTTCATTTTAAGTAATAGTTTAGCATATTATTACAATTTAAACTTTCTCTAAACAGCCATTCTCACTGATATTTTAAGTATAACATCATAATCGCCAGCCTCGTGACGTATACAGGTAAGAAGTTTAAGGTTTTAATATAAAGCAATGATTGTCGACAATTATTGTACGCTCTGTGACTTAAGCCAAAATCACAAAGTAAGCAATTTCAACATTATAGACGTCGTCTAAAAATATTGATAATTAATAAACATAGATAATGACATTATTTCTAAGTTGATTCAGCCGTTACCGAGTGATTGAATGATTTTATTAATTATTTAACATTTTTTACGGGACTATGGATATCCTCCGAAAAGTCGGGACAATCTGGCAGCCCTAGGCAGAAGGCTTATGGAATTAAATAGAATCGTCTAGGGATTCCTTGTGAAAGTTTTTTAACTCAGAATTAACTTACTATTAGTCACTATAATGTTACAAAATAACATAATTAAAAATCATGTCGCAAGTATTATAACAATATTATTTTTTTAATTATATTGACAACGTTCTCATTGAGGTTTTATGTGATTTACTATTAATAAACATATATTAATTATTGAAATGATTATTCAAAAAAGGTTTCCATGTTTAAAACATGCGACATATTTAGCAAGTACATCGTATTACTCCTTCCCAAATGTTTGTGGTAGTCCACGCAAACAGTGCAAAACCAAAATTAGTTAAAAGGCCCAGTCGTTCTCGAATTTTAGCGAGACAAACGAATAGAAAATTATTTTTATATATGGAATAGATAATTTACTACACCGAAGGTTATCATGTAATGTACAGTAGTTTGAGAGAAAATCAGCTATGACAGACGGATGAATTGATAGAGAAGCGAGTGATCCTGTAAAGGCAGTTTCGGTTTTCCTTTTGAGTTGCGGAACTTTTCCCCCGCGGAACAAGGCGAACCAACCCAGTTAGTATAACTACGCCATATAATTTATTCTACCAGCATTTTCCTGCAGTTTATAAAATTACCGTCATCTTGTAATTAACCACAGTTTAAATTGTGAGTAACCGCATCTTATGAGCTGTATTTTTTGTTCCTTTTATTTTCTTTTCAGTTTTTTTTATTTAATAGGGGTACTTGGTTGCTCTATAGTATTAAATTTCAGTCTGACGGTTAGTTGTTTTTTAAATGCCTTTAAAGTTAGGTGGGTTTTACTATTCTGCTTACTTATAAAATTATAAGTATTATAGAAAAAATAAGTATTGATATATTAGATAGTATATTAAAATTAACTTTTATAATTAGTAAAAATATTACAATGTTTGACAATTTTTTAAGTTTGCGTCCTCCGTTGCCAAGTTTTACGTACGTCGGTTTCAAGGTGTCGCCATGTTTGAGGTTCTGAGTTCAATTTCCGGTCGGGTCGGTGTAGTAAATAAACTTTCCTATATTGTTTCGCGTCTGGGTTTTGTGGTTCCTTTGTTGTTTCAGATACACCATAATACGGTGGTTTTAGCTACTCATCTTGGA
Organism: Diatraea saccharalis; assembly: GCA_918026875.4. NCBI lineage: Eukaryota > Metazoa > Arthropoda > Insecta > Lepidoptera > Crambidae > Diatraea > Diatraea saccharalis. Next base: position 15,675,561 of record OU893337.1, read on the forward strand.
ATCCGAGCAATGTCTATATTGTAAACATATTCGATTCTTTAAAAAAATGTATTTGACATGTAATATGTATTCATGCAAATAAAGGATTTGGTTGAAAGATTAGAGTGAAAATTATTAACGATTCATATTAATCCTTAGAATATAATTAATATTATACGAGGGTCAAACTGAAAGTTCTTAGAAAATCAAAAACTGATTACATTAGCCAGTTATTAGTTTTATTATATCTTTTCAAAATATTGTCCATTCACGTCAATACACCGCTGCATGCGATGGAACCACTGGGAAAAGCACTTTGCCCACTCGTCCTTAGGGGTCTCTTCAATGGCATCGCGATACGCAGCCACCGCTTCTTCAGCATTCATAAACCGCTTTCCTTTAAGTTTTTCTTTAATTTTTGGAAATAAATAAAAATCACAAGGCGCGAGGTCGGGGCTATACGGCGGGTGACCCAGTAATTCAACGTTTGATGTCGCCAAATAGTCGATCGTTCGCTTGGCGGTGTGCGACGAGGCGTTGTCGTGGTGAAGGAGGATCCTACTGCGAGGTCGTTTCTCTCGAACTTTTTCCAAGACAAGTGGCAAACAATTGGTAGTGTACCATTCTGCAGAAACTGTTTTTTGATCCTCTAACACAATTGTTGCAAAATGACCTATCCTTCCAAAGAACGAGGCCACCATTTTTTTTTCCCGCACTTCGATCTCTCTTCACTTTAGTTGGCAACTCCTCGAAAGGAAACACCCACTGAGCAGATTGTCTTTTGGTTTTAGGATCATAACAGTAAATCCAGCTTTCGTCACCTGTTAGTATGTCGAACACGGCATTTGAGTCACCTCCGTTAAATCTTTCAATCATTTTACGACACCAATCCACACGATGGAGTTTTTGAGCCTCAGTCAAATTATGAGGTATCCACCGGGCGCAAAGCTTCCTGACCGCTAAATGTTCGTGGAGGATTTTGTGCACTTGACTCATACCGATGCCTAAGCTTGTCCGAATCTGTTGATAGGTCACTCTTTTGTCAGTCTCTATCATACGCCGCACAACACAGATGTTATCTTCAGTCGTCGCCGTAGAAGGCCGTCCCTCACGTAAATCATCAGTGAGATTAGTGCGACCACGTTTAAACTCATTAAACCAGTTGTAAACAGTCGCACGAGATGGGGCTTCATCGTGAAAGGCCAATCGTAGTCTATCATAACTTTCTTGTTGACTTAAATGACATCGAAAGTCATAAAAAATCATTGCACGAAAATTTTCTCGTGTTAAATTCATGATGACGTGACACAGACAATTTTCAATTTGCCGCCAAATCGTAAAACAAATGACAAATGGATGAAATATATACTCAGTAATATTGGCAAAGAGTTATATTTTCAAATTTTAGAATTATTTTTTTATTATATTGTTTATAAGTGGCCAGTTCTAAGAACTTTCAGTTTGACCCTCGTATACGTTATTTCGAAAAGATATATAATTCAAATTATAAAAATAACAAAAAAGGTTTGTTGTTAAAATCATACATCTTAAAAATGTGTTCTTACTTTTTCGCTTATTAATTCAACTTTGAGCTTTATATTGAACTGGCAAGTTTGTATATCGCCTGGCATATCTATGATAGAAAACAATTTGCACTTTGTTATTTACTCTATATATTTTTGAAGGAAGTAATGAAGAAGGTCGAATTTGTCCTTATACTTTCAGCACTTAGTGTTATGTTGAATATTTTATAGCCTGAAATCCATCCTTATGTTCTCATGAAAATATACCTATAAATAATATTTAGGTACAGCAATACTGTCTCGTTTTTATTAAGAAGAGATTTTTTAAGGTAATACAAAGTAACTTTACGTGTATGATAAAGATAATATTGCAACAATATTGAGGATCGATCTTGTAGTCTTATAGAGTTTTAAATAATCTTGCTTACACAAAGAGTAATAATATACAATTTGTGTAGTTTACGACGGTAAAGCGACTTATGTTTTGTATTGTACAGAGTATTAGCATCTTGAAACTTTATTTCAAATGCCAACCCTAGGTAGATATAGCAATAGACGTTGAAACAAATTATAAGACAGCTTTCTCAATCATATTCTTATAGTTACTATCGTTAGTAGAATAGGACTTTCCTGAGAATGAAAGACAAAGATAGACGAAAGTTGAATGTGCTCTATGACTGTTAATATTTAAATGACAAATGATAGAAAAACATGAGAGAAAAAGGTAGACTAAGAAAATTATTCTATTTAAGCATAAACTAATCTGAATTATCAATAATGGTGGGTAGACGCGACCTTTAAAAAGACATGTGACAGATCATCAATGTATGGAAAGTGGACATTATTATTTACAAAAACAAATAATCTAAAAGTAAAACACACTGTGAAATGCTGTGCGTTGCCAAACCGATCTCAACTCAGTAGAAGCCCACTTCACTAGATTTTTTGAGGCCAACAGTGACAGTACAGACTATCAATAATAAGCGCTACTAAACTTAAAAAAATCAGACTGTATGCGCTGCATCCTCATTAACTTAAATTAGATATTAAACTATCATGGATAAGTATTAAAATAGAGAATATCATGACATTGTATAAATAAATATTGTGTGTTAAAAAAATAAGCGAATGAATGTAACGGTAATAACAGACTTCATGTTGGTGTCATCTCCATGTACGTACGAGTCACATCCGTTTATAGGCGGGACGTTTCAAATGCAAATAAGAGCGTTCAACTTTGAAAAAACATTAATTTGGTCGTCTTTATACACACACGAGGATTGAATAATAGTTACTAAGTAATAGAATGAGGTGTCACATTAGAAAAAATAATCTTTTGTGTATTTTTTTATTGTATTCTACGAATTGATTGTAATATCTATTTTGGATTTGGTATTCTAATTGATCGTGTAATGTGTGGGTTTCTTAATGTTTATTTTAGTTTTAAACTGTTATACTGATATTATATAATACATCGTGCATTTACAAAAATCATTTTCGTTTATCTGATCGTGAAAGATGACACTTGAATGTCTTCAGCTTTTATTAAACTTTCACTGTACATCATTGTTTTGTTGTTTGATATTCTTCCTTCATGTCCGATCCAAAGGCGAATGCTTATGTTATTTTAACTACGATCAATGAAATCACATTTTAAATATAATTTCCAAAGTTAAGGTTATTGTCGCCCCGCATTGGTCATGTAACTAATGCACGTCGATTTCAAGGTATCGCAATGTCTAGAACTCCAAGTTCAACACTGTCACAGCATGGAGCTTCAGCGAAATTTTATTATTTTTTTTATTTATTTTATATTTTTGACTAAGCAGCGGACCTAATCCCTAGTTTTGTACCAATCAACTTGACAATGATATGGGAAACCAATGCAAATAGGGTGCATAATTAAAATAAAGATTTATCAAAAATTATATACAGACTTTAAATATATACTTACATATACAACGCATAACACGTAAAAAATACATATCATAGTTATACACAATAAACTATATAATTTGTACATAAATTTAAAAATATACTAATAAATAAAGGCGACAAGCGACTGATATCTAAAGGTAGTTTATTCCATAAAAGGGTGGATAGCTTTAACGAATACGGAAGAATGAGTAATGATAGAACGATTGGAAGATGAGCGAAGAGTTTTAAAGTGAGAGAGAAAATGAGATGTGAGGAAGCAGGGAGCATTTGGCGAGTCCTAATAAAGAAAATAGACTGGTAAGAACTCGCATATTCCTTTGCTACCGGATAGGCATCCATTTGAGAAGAGATCGATATGAAGAGACATGGTCATATTATATACAAATGATACGAACTATACGCAAGACGTAAATAAATAAATTCTAAGCATTTAAAAGTACTTATAATCAAAATTTTCTCTAATAGTAATTGACTTGAAAAGCTTGTAGCGCTAATGAAATCGGAGACGAGGAAATACATAATTTTTTACGTGCTACAAGCTTTTCAAATCAATGACTGTTAGATTTTTTTTTATTATATGTGCGCACAAATATACGCTTATTTTTAAAGAACTTATTTATTATATTTTTAACAGAATGACACTGCTCTGAAGTTTGACAGTAAAAAGCGTTAGGAGCTATTACAGATGAGCAATGCGCAAAAATCATAAATAATCATTTCGCCAAAACGCGGAATTTTCAACCACAGAGTTTTGCCATTCGACGGCAGTACTGGTCAAGTCAATGTAGAATATGTTTATTTTTAATTAGCTTTCCGTCAGCGGTTTCGTCTGTGTGGTCTCTAGGAAACTGTTTAGTGGGATAATTAGTAACCTATATGTTAATCCAGACTAATTATTAGTATACCAAATTGATTGCCATTCAATGGTGAAGAAATAACAAACATCCAACTTTGCGCCTTTATAATATTAATTAGATATTTATTCGGGTAAAAATCGTTGTGGTAACTTTGTCGATTTAAATGTCTATAACGCAACGTTAAGTCCGTCAGTCAGATAATAGAAAATTAATAGGCACATATTATCTTTGCTTCCTTTCATGCATGCATCCTCCTTCAATTTAACAAAGAATGACTTAAATAATATACATTAAAGTTTAGAAGTGGAGTAATACGTCACAACTATGTAGAAAATGTACAAAGTTGAGCCGTCTTATGACATTTAAACTCGATGTATCGCTATTATTTATTGGTTACGAAAAAAATATGTTTACCAGTTCATTATAAATTACAATTCATTATAAATTCTTCCAGCGTCCCCCTGTCGGTTATTGCGGAGTACTATGCCATTTTAATTTTATTTAGATCGCATTCAGGGTAATGTTTAACGGTTCTACGGGAACCGCTGCAGTCTTACACTATTCCCATCAAATCGCCACAGAGATGCTTACAACGAGTTTTTTAAGTAAATAAACACAAGGTCGAAGTCACATGTAAACAAAATAATAATGTAATTCTACAAAATTTTTAGTTGCATTAAATATACATTATTTAAATAAAGTTTTTAAGGAACTCAGTACTGGCAGAATAGAGCTTCAATGAAATAAATTATTAGCTTTTGAATTAGGTTTCACCCTTTGGTTTTACCTTTATTACCATTTGAAGTAGGTTTTATTTGTATAAAACTATGTTATAATAGTACTTAAGTAGATATTATTACGTACTAGCTGATTTCCCTCGATTTCGCCCGCGTACATTATAGCTTGTAGCACTCAGTATTATGTGGCTTCCTGTAGGTGAAAGAATTTTCGTGATCGGTTCAGCATATTTGAAGAGTAATCTTAAAGGGGGTAACCCCTACAAACAAACAAAGTTAGTAATTTAACTTCTTAATAATATTAGTATGGATTGGTATAATGTCGTTTTCTTGTGGCGCGAATCGTTCAATATTAATTCTGCGAGTATTTTTTATTTGAAAGAAATTAAAATTTAATTGCTGCCGGCATTGGAGTGGACATTTCTGTGTTCCTACCATTTGATCTTCCTTGGTTTTTAATATCGCGATGCGCCGTTATAGACAGTACTGTAGTTATTAATTAGTTTTTTTATTCTTTCTCATTTTTTCTACTTGTAATTACTTTTGTTGGACAATTTTTAATTTGTTGGAACATCGGCTGCTTTTAGACGTATTCATGATAATATGCTATAATTATTATTCGTAAATTAAACGAATTAGTTTAAAGTTTTCGATATAATATTTCTATAGTTATCTTCGCATGCTCTAAAATGACCGACACAGATAATATTTTACCTAGACATACAATTTTTCACAGCGTATAATAGACAAAAAGTACTCAGAAATCTCAGTAGTGTCGCAAACTGGTCACTCACTATGCATTTGACTCTTGTTTTTGTTTAACTATCTTATTAAAAGATTCAGTTAACTTTCCAATTCTTGAGAAAACAATCAAATTTTGTACTGAATACTCGCTTATCTTCTCCAAACTTTAAAGAGAGAGATTAAGCATCAAGTTCAAAGTTGCAACTTAAACTTAACAAAATAACTCCGAAGTTAAGCAAATAACATTCATTGGCCACTAGGAGATTGTAACTTTAACTTAGTAACTTGGCAAAAAGCTGGGCTAAAGTTAACTGCGCGTGACTTAACCCACGTTAGCCACAGGTCAGTGTGGAGTTAGATCGTTTTGTAACGGCTCCGTTACATGTTAACCATGTTACTAGTTTGTTGTGGGTTAAAGCCGACCTTAAAACGAATTATAGTTTATAAGTTCAGCAAACCTGTGTGTGTTCAATGAGTGTTCATTATGGGTTAAAACCTTTTTTTTTCACTGCCACTAGTAATCACTAGTGGGCACTTTAGTACCTAAGTACACAAGTCATAAAATATTTTTGGTATAGTATAGCCAGTTATATCGTATATACTAGTGGACTCAAAAAAAATGTCGAAAATTACATACTAAATTATTTTTGTATTTAATGCCATTGTTTAAATTGTTTAATAATAACTATAACTGTTGTTGCGATCGTATACTGAATAAAGTATTTTATTATTCATAAAATTGGTGATGTTATAGCGGCGACAGGCGGTCGGATACTTCACTTCTGCCCTGAAGTTTGAACAGTAACTTGAACTATCGGCACTAATACTCAAAGAACTTTCAACTGTTATACGGAACTTAATTGCTTAAGCGCCGAAGACCCTAATCATGGCAGATAATGGACCAGGTGTTGGCGACTTGGGTCGGTGGAACCTCTTAACTCCTTAATGGTGTTCTGTTGAATAGCCGTTGCATTCATTCGTTGATAGAGTCTGGCGATAATTATAAGATTTTGCTTTGCTTTCTATGGCGTGTAATTAAAGTTTATTTTTTACTATTGTAAAGGATATTTTGTTAAAATAACGCTATAAAAGCGAAAATTCCTTTTCACTTTCTTACTTCATTACAATACGACTTAATAGTTGCAACTTACAAATATCGGTGTTAATCAAAATATAATCTCTTTTAAGTGCTACATGTATTAACCTTCCACTTTCTCTTAAATCACTCAGTATATTGATAGATCTTAGTATATAGACCGGGAAGTCACTTGTATTATACTAGGTATAGATAAAAAAAATATGTCGTTTATTACTTACAGTTCCTACGAGAACATTGTCAGTCTGTGATCGGATTTCATCTATGTATATTTATTAATAGGCATGATACCAAAATTTGACCTGACATTGTCCAGTGTTATTACCCTGGTCGTAACTTTCAGAACTACTATAATTAATACGCCTGCGGATGGGCGGATATGGAAGGCTTTTAAGGCCCTAAACTCTTAATGATTTAATGACATTTAAACGACATCATGAGTCACAAAGTGAGTTGACAGGATGCACTGCTTTCAGACAGGGAGTTGATTTAGTATTAAAAAGTTATGTTGTTAAACAAAGTTCTTTAAATTTGTTATATGATGTATTATATTATAAATTATCATATTAGAGGTATGTTTATTCAAAATATACACAAAATATAAAGTGTATATGTTGCTGACAGCCTTACCATGTTTTTGATATATTATTACTGGCCTCTTTAAGGAGGTTTTAATACTTATTTTTAATTTATTAGTTTTTGAACTTGTCAATGTTTTTTCTTGTATCTTGTGCTTTTGTACGTTGTTCATTAATAAATATTTTTCATTGCTAAAAGTTATCTTATTAAATTAATATCTACAGTCCATTGTGCTTGCTGTCGATTACAATATATTTTAAATACACACATTTTAGGAACACAAGTTTTATTATTACGAATAGATAATCCAGCGGCTTAAATATCCTCAATGAAATATTTATCTTACTAACATGTATAAATATGTATATTAAATTAATTTATGATTTATATTCTTAATGAAAAATGCTTGAAAATCCACTTGGTCCTTGGCATCCTCAGATGGGATTCGAACCTATGACCCGGATTACGAAAGGTCATGGTGAACTTTCTAAACATATTTTTCAGTATAGTATTGTGAATGCGAAATTGAGCAAATATGATTAATTGAATATGAATAATTATGATTTATATCTATGGAAAAATATTAGCATGGTTCATATTTCATTGATAATTACTATAGTCCCGGTTTCAATTATAAAATAAAATACATATTGTACACATGTGCAGCCGTGTTAGGAAATTACTACAATATATCAAATTTCGGTAGTTGATTTTTTATTCTACCCTCAATGTAATAAAGTTTAGTTTAATAGAGTGGGAAATTTGACGTGCTGTTGACTTTATCACACTTTTCTTACTCATATAATGTTTCACATAGTGCATCCAACCTTATTTAGGTCTTTATCTCCTTACATTACCATATACTTTCGTGCTTAGTTAAAAATCTAATTAAGAACTTGAACTGAAATAATCATCAAGTAATGTAACATTGTTTCAACAAATTGTATTTATTTCTCTAACTGTCTTAAATATAATTTTATAATTTTAGGCGAAAGCAAAAACCCCTTCCCCATCTAAAGATATTTATTGCCCTACACGGTCGTTTCTTATATCTCAGTAAAAGCCCAGCATTGGGAATAATTTAAACTAGACTGAATCTGGACTGTTTCAGTACGCAGAAACTAATGTTTATCTATATACATTGTTTCACTACAAGAGTGGGGTTTATGCCACAGACTAGCGAAACTACTTAATAAATAATTTGCGATGCTAAAAAAAGATAAACATCTTGATCTAACATTTAACAAGTCTGTTTTGATTAAACTAAAGTGCACTAAAGTTAACTCGGTGCACTGAAATTGCATATCTATAATTTTCTTCATTCTATTAGCACAAGTCTTTTTGAGTTAATATTTTTGTACCACCCGTTTAGAAACTGAAAACTGTACTTTCCTATCTAATAACTATTAGGCAGAAACCTACAGTAATTAATACAATAATAAATTATGTTAGTACATGAACAAAAGTACCTGTAGTGTAGGCAAATATTAATGCTATCTCCTGTGATAAATCTTCAATATGTTATTATTTAAGTTATTTCCACAATGTGATCATGGATTAAAGATAAGATTTATTGCCTAGGGACACAGTAAATAACCTAATTATGTGAAATATTACTAATGGACTCTTTATGTGTTATATATTTTCCAAAGGCGGAACGGTCGTGCTGCTACATCAACAATCTGTAGCATCAAGTTAGTTGTGAACGGTATTTAAGTTTGTTCTGGATAATTATAAACCCGCTAGTTAGAGGATTGGTTTAATCAAAGAATAGTACTTAATTACTCTTAACGAGATCATTTGGAGGGCAACTAACTACTTAACTAGAGAGCGCCTTCATATTTAATGTCTAGCCACAAGTGAACTGTGGTTTTCTTCATAAGAACTAATTTACCTTAGAATTAAATTAATTTGATATATTTACAGTAAAAGTGAGATATAATGGTCTCGTACATGAAGTAGGAAAACAATTTTTATAATCTTTTTGGGTCTATTTGCTGTGGTCATTTTAAAACATGAACATAAGATATGTTTCCCTGATTGTTATTATGTCTGCCTCCTCCATACTGAGTTGTTTTCGACTGCCTCGGTGTTCAATGCAATTTTCATATACTGAGGAAGGTATGCGTATAAACCCCACCCCTACAATGATATACCTTGCAGTTAGGGTTGCTATTCAAACTACAATATTTTTTTCTAGAATTTCTAAAAATATTTTGCAGGAACTTTATGGTTAAAATCTTCATTAGGAAGTCATATTTAACTTCAATTAGGCGCTTCCATTGTAATTTAATTTCTAATCGAAGTGTCTTAATTGCTTCAGTATTAATTTTGCATCGAATCTTTAAAGTCATATATTATATTTCGAATGCCTATCATTTAAATGAAATTTGGTTATGGAAAAATAGCTAACGACAGTTTACTAAAGAATCTGTTGCCAACCCTGCCACATCTCGGATCCCATTAAACTTACACACCTCACTGAACAGAACATTACACGCGACTCTAAACTCTGTTCCTTTAATTTAAGATTGCATTTCTAGTAATACTAGTTGTTTCGTGGTTTGTACCGAGATTGAGCTTATCTGCCGGTGCTGAAAACGTCTATTTTTCAGAAATGATAAAATGTTCTCAATAAATATTTCACGTGTACTTTAAGGCTTATGTAATTTGCAGTGGAAGCATTTCCTTAGCATTCCATATAGCCCCAAAAGGAGCTCAATGATCGTGTATACTATAAATTTTTGTAGAAATACGCAATTTAATATTTTTGAAGTTAAAATTATCTTTACATTCACATCATCTGATCATCAACCGTCTTCATTTCTGGGGTAGGTATAGACCTTCCTTTTGGATATATATGACATTCATCAATCCAGCGTAATGCAGTCATATAGGGAAAATTGGGTGATATTCTGTATCGTATGTTTCATCATTGTTACATTTTTATTACCATGTTTCTCGTAAAATGAAAGAATTTTCATGATTTGTGGCCTAATTATCTAACTTTTAATCTATCGCAATCCTTTTCAAAGGCATAGCGGTTGTGATAAAATAATGTAACTAATTAAAGTCCCCTTCCCTTTTGGAATGAATGATGATATGATCAAGAAACAAAATAAAAATAAAAAAACATCGCTATTGCAGTCACTGTTACATGCCCAATAGTTATGGCGTGAAGTTCGTGAATATCTTTCATGTGTCAAATTTTAAAGGGACTGTGAAAGTTATTAAAATTAGACAATTTGATCCTGATCAGTATTCCTGAATATTAATTAACCCCCTACAAAAAAAGTACGAAACTTTAGCTCTATATAATGTTAGTATAGATTTTATAATGCAAAACAAAGAGTTTGTAAACAAAAAATTTTGACGAATCGAATAATAACAAACACATAAGTATAATATAATAGTAAACAAATAACGAAGGTATTTTTTTTCATAAATAAATAAGAGATTAGTCTTTGCACCTCAAAAGAAATATACAATATCAGCAACCTGACTAATCTGCGGAATGAAACAATGACCGATCGATGCCGTTTTCAATTAGCGTCGTTTGTCACTAGGGCTGTCCCTTAAGCTTAAGATTTTAATAGGTAAAACAATAAGTTGCTAATAAACGAATGGGACACAAATCGAAACTGGCCAAAGTCACTTTTATTTTAAAAAAATATGATCAGAATAACCCATATTTTCTTATTTTACAGAATTGCTATCAAAATTGAAATAATTTTGTGAACATTTTTAAATAAAAATGATTTGAGCAGAGAATTCTATGTAGTGTACATATAGTAATTATAAAATTATTTGATTAGTGATAGTTCGATCGAAATAGTTTATGCATCTGTCTATATCTTCACTACGGGCATACTAGGGGTGCCTATCTCAAATCCAATTTGTGCATTCGTAAGCGAAATGAAATGTTTTATGATGTTGAGTAGCAAACATATCAGATATGGTAAGGCCATCTCTTAGTTTCCAAGTTCGATTCTCAATAGAGGTTAATGTCATATATTTCCATATGATTGTATATTGTCTCCGATATAGGTTGTTGTTACTTTTTTTCACATCGCACGTACATGCTTTTGAATCATTTGCATATTAATTGGATTATAAATAACTAAGTAATAAATAAAACAGTGAAAATAGTGTCAAATTGACGGTGTATTATTTTAAAATCTGCAATTGAGATGTTTCAACTATTGATGCGAACACCAATGTCTATCCTATATGATGTTATTTATTGAATGTGAAAACGAATTAGTAGTCACAATAAAATATAAAAAAAACAGGACTTACTTTACATTTTTATCTGAATATTCTGAAAATCTCCTTAAATATATTTTGATAATATACTAATTGTTGATAAATAAACTAATTGCTTTACTGACAGTTACTAAGTATCTATAGATATTACTAACACATGTATTTACTTAAATTAATTAAAAAAAAAATAGCCTTGCAGTTTCTTTTTCATCAAATATATATTTTTTTGTGTAATGTAATCTCCTGATTGATCAGAAAGTAATGTGTCACTTACGTCATCACGTGTCTCTAAATCTCAGTTATGCTCATATTTATGTTTCTCTTTTATCTCCCACAAATATTTACGGTAGTAAAATAATAAAAACATTGTTTCATATCACCCAATTTTTCGAAGGCTTGTACGCAATTGCTTTGTTCAGTGGACTAGAAAAATAATTGTGGGTTTTAACGAGTATCAGACATTTTTGTGTAGCCGACAGGGATTTAGGTGTATTATTTACTTTTATATTACAAAATCTCCAAAAATATTAGCTTGTATTTACAATTTCATGTTTTTTTTCGCAATGTGCTGCTGCTGTATTGCAGTGTTATTATAAAAAATAATGAAAACATCAAATAAACGAATTCTTAACTGTTTTTCTGTGAATTCGCTCTCGTAAATTATAGATAGCGTAGTGTTCAATCGAATTGTTTGATTGTTTGTTTGCATTAAAAAGCTCAAATTACGAGACTGATTTGAAAATTCTCTCAACTAACGGGAAGGTAACTACATCATACGCGGGGCGGGACGTGAGCGAAGTCGCGGGAAGACAGTGTCATAATACTAAATTGAGTTACGAAAATAATAAAATAAGTCATCGTATATAAATATATTTATTACGTATGTTACGAGTAAAAAAAATAATATTACCTTCTGTCCTTGGTAAATTTTGGTGTTTCCATTTCCAGTCAAAAAATAATTGAAATATAAGTAGTTGCCACCACTATCTAGTAGTTTTTACTTGAGTACATTTTTTTTTTAATAATTCCTCATTAAAATATTTGTATAATATAAGTTGGCACCTATTTGCTGACGTGATAATAACAAGACAAAACATAGATATTATCGTTTGTATTCAGATAGCAAGAGGAGTATCAACAAAAAAGGACACAAAAATAACATACATTTTTAAATGTACAGTTTCTGTATTATGAGTCATAATTAATTAATTATAACTAAAACATTTATCTTAAAGAAAAGACCTCATGGTAACTGTATGCTATACATTGTAAAATAATAAAGTAAGCATGTTTTTTATCGTTAGGGTTTTCCGTCTCTCTTGGAAATATTTCTAAGATTTTCTGTTTCGCAGAATCATGCTTCGCGATGGAACACAACATCCGGAATGTTTTTGGGACATTTTATCTCTAATGTGTATCCTATGTACGCCTGAGGCACTGCATGCGAAAGTGTAGATTGCATATTCTATTTTTGTTGTTATGACAATAGTTATTCTAAGTAACTTTTTTTCTTTCAGGTATGTATGTGGTACCGTTATTCATCCATTAATTTATATCAAGAAAAAGTGAGTAACTAAGATATTTTGTATTCGATTTTCTAATCTAATTGATATCCTCATGATTCTTAGGATTTAATTAGTCCACTGAGTCCCAAATATTTATGTTGTACAAAGTTTATATCCAAAAAGTGGGTGACGCCCTGGTTAAGTTAGGGACAGTCCGCATACATCTCCACTTAGTACTGGACGTTTAAAGGTATTAACACACTGGCGATTTGCAAGCGATTTCAAGGCGAAGAAAATAAGTGAGCTAACCAGATTGCATATCACTTTAAATGTGGATTGCACGTGATGCTATTTTCCATCTAATCAAGTAAAATATAAATAAATATAAAGCTAAGAACATATTATTACTCAGATTTTAAGATAATCAGGCAATGCCACTATTATGGGAATATCTGAAACAACGAAAGTGAGTTTTTTCCAATGTTTGGGTAAATTGAAAGATAGTTGAAAAGAACGCGGTACTTCTAGCTTCATGTGAGACTCTCGTCACTCTTCGATCCTTCCCTCTAAAATAAGTTCTTATATATATTCTATCAGTTTTTACGCAAGGTTCTCAAACTTATAAGTATTACAAGTAATAGATGTGTTACAGATGATAATTAAATTACAATTATTAAATTAATATTTAATTAAAAGTACTCGTAGATAAACTGATCATAATTAGTGATATAGGTTTGTTATAGGGTACATTAAACAAAAACTAACCTGTAACCTGTAATTATGTTTTATTATAATTGCTAAGAAAAATAAATTACATACTTACGTTGGTTTAGAGCCGTGTTCTCGCCTCGGTTTAAACTCGCTCGCAAATCGTCAGTGTGACACAGATTTATCTAATAATTAACTTGTCAAAGGCTTCAGCAAGCGTCAGGTTCCACTTAGAATGATCCAATATACGACAGCGCGCAAACGCACGAAACTTTGACGCTCTTGGAGACTATAGTATTGCCAGGTATTTTGTTTTTTATTTACAGTAAAAGTTAAGGACTACTAATTCTCTTGAAAAATGAATGCGTTGTGATTACTTTCTGTACACATTTTCATTCTGATCTAAAAGCATAAAAAATATATAAGGCAAAGACTAATTGTCATAAAAGTTGTTTTTGTCGACTCTAGAATATCTTTGTACCCAATTTCATTAAAATTCGGTTCAGTCGTTCAGCTATGATTACGCAACACACAGACAGAGATATTTTTGCAATCGTAATATTAAGGATTACCAAAGTACGAGTATATTGCGAGTCAAATAGTTAATGTTAGGAAATTATTCGGCGTGTATGCCTTCTGATTGATATTTTATCCGTTCACCCTTAAGGAGTGAATTACCGATAAAGGTCCTTGAGCGCTCTTAACGGGGAAACTAACGAGAACTTAGTTCGGTAAGTACATAAAACCAGATCTCGCGGTGTAGTAGTTACAAGTACCAAACGAAGGGTTGTGCGGTCGCCTCCAACTGTGATACAAATATTTCTTCTGAGGTTTTCGTATTAAAGACCAGATACAAATAAAATTACACTGTTTTAATGATTTTCAGAATATAAAGAATATCACAACATAGATTAAGAAAATTGCACTCAGCCTGTGCCGGTGCCTATGTCTTACTCACTTATAGGCTTATCCACTACGCTACCGACCTATTTGGAGCCTACTGAATGCAAACAAACATATAATCCAACAAATAATGTCTCTTCTTTTGAATATTAGGACAGATAAAGATATATAAAAATCCGGAGAAACCTAGTTCCCTCGGGAAAGAGTCAGCTGATTCTTCGATGCTTTATTCAAGCTCAATAACTCAAGTGCACTATTGGGTCCGCAGTGTTCGCTTTAGCTAAGACCTCTGGGATGCCCAAGGAACTTGAAATATATAGTCATTTGGAATGTTCATGGCTTCATTTTGAATGTATTCAACTTTTGTTGATAGTTGATAATTTTGTAGATTAAAGAATAGTTGGTTTTAATGCAGCTTAGGCTAAGGCAGCGTTTAATCACAGTCCCGTCTGAGTTCCAAAACTCAGACTTCTATTTTTGGAAAATACATATATATGTAAATTTATTATAAACA
The DNA here is from genome assembly GCA_918026875.4 of Diatraea saccharalis. Lineage (NCBI taxonomy): Eukaryota > Metazoa > Arthropoda > Insecta > Lepidoptera > Crambidae > Diatraea > Diatraea saccharalis. The sequence goes on from OU893337.1 coordinate 15,690,910, forward strand.
GTATTTGATCACTGATTCAGCGTAAATTTTATAATTGTACTCGCACAGTTCATTAGATGGCCACACAAAAAGGGTATTCATTATAACAAAGAAAAAAACATGAAAGTGTTTACTCAAAGTGAATTTAAAGACTTTCCTCTAAGCAAGTGTGTGATTTTTTTGTTTCAAAAAATTTTAAAACTTCTATATTGGTTGTAATGGAACCATAAGATATTAATATCTATAATTTCTTATTAAAGTTTATATAGATATTGCTCTGTAATATGATGTTACAGAATGGCCTTATATAAAGTGGGTTCTCGAAGTTCCTAGCAATGCTAATCACACAGTTTGGGAGCAAACTTTCTTACGAGATGCATTATGTATGAGCACTGCCAGGAGTCAGGTGTTATGATGTTGTTGATCTCGGGTCTATCAAGAGAATTTCATTAAACGAAACATGGTGTTGCCTCTGAGAATGTATTTTAAAATGGACTTTTATTCAAATTTATCATTTCTCAATAGTTATCCTAATATTTTAAAGATTCTTTGGCACAAAAAGATCGTTATTCTTTTAATTAACGTGTTACATAGTTTTTATCTATGTAAAAGGGTTGATGATGATGAATTTAATGACTCGATATTAGTGTTGGTACAAATCAATCGTCTTGCAGTATGGTACTCATCAACCGTTGAGTGTGTAAATTTGAATGAAGTATCATATACGCGAGACGCGACTCATCTTCCTTAAGATATGCACCGACCCTTAACTACTTTCATAGGCAAGATTTCCGATAAATCTATCATTGATATAACTACTATAACCGTAACATCTGTTGTTTCGATAATATTTGTTATTTATGTCTTTTAAATAGATCCAGCTCGAGTCATTAGTTCGTCTATATATAAAGCGGTTTCGAAACTATAGCTGTAAAACTAGAATCAGCTGTATAGCTAGGATAAACGCATTACAGAAATGGAACGTCCGGAAGGTTTCCAGATAATAATATCCCACTCATACAGCCAGAGAGGTTAATGGATTGATATTGTATGAACCGACGGTAAAAGCAGCCTTTTGAGATAAATAATTGAATTAAAAATATTATTACTTTGCGCAATTATTACAACTTTTATTTATACAAATGTATAAAGGGACTTTTATTTACACTAACCAAAACAAACGTCCATTAAAATTGGTGACACCACAAATATTTTTTTTTAATTTATAATAATAATTAGCGCTTAAAGTCATCGTTAAATCTTAAAGATCGTTTGTTTAACTAGGTGTTTGTGTAAGATATCTATCGTTTTACTAAATAACATTTTAATTTATTACATTAACAGTATTACATTGTTTTAATAAATATTGTATTATATTATTTACATTCGAGTACTAATGTGAATTAAAGTAATCCAAAATAGGAAACTTACTAAAATCAATTTCGGATATTTCGCAGCTCCAACAAGCATCGGACACAATGAAACCCGTTAAAATTGGCTAATAACAGGTAATTCGGATCTGCCCACTGGACGGGAACGACAGCTCACATGGAAATGAATCCGCTCCCCGACGATCTGAAGCCTCATAATAATTGACCAATATCACTGTAGGGTGTATGTGATTTCATCAATAAACTGGGTAAATTACGAATTATTATTATTTTAGTGCCAAAACATTTTGTTTGATGTTAAACAAATTATATTGCTAGAAATAATCCACCAAATAACTGCGATATAACGAATAAGTTGTGTTGCTTTGTGAACAAGTATAAATTATGACGGCATAAACTTATGCTCTGCACGAAAAAGACAATAAATATCTTCCTTTAAATTCTGTTATATTACTTTTAACTAAAGTAATAATGGCTGAAATAGACAATGACTAAGAATGATTTGACTTTCTTATTTAAAAATAATACAACTATGTAATAAAAGTTCAAATGTGTCTACTATTTTCGTTAAATCATTACATTATCAAAAGAAAGGACGAGATAATGCTATTTCAAAGTAGTATATTTGTTAAAAGAAACAACTTTTAAACAGCTTTATCGGATTTGTATTTTCTTTTATAACGTTTTGGAACCTTTACAGGTTCCGTGTTAACATAAGACAAAGGTGTTAATTGTCTTTTTAATGAAGAGTATAGCTACCTTCTAAACAATACTTTTAGACACATTCACAATACAAAAAATTTCTATTTTTGGAGACGTTTTCATTTATGGATAATGCGCGTGAAAATATAAGAAATCAGTATAGTTGTTAGTTCTCTTTATGCTGTCATCATGTTCTCTGTCTCCCAAAGGTTTTTTCTACCAAAATGCTATAAGAATTAGGTTCGCCTTTTGTACCAATCGATGGTCAATAAAGTTGGTTATATAAATGAACAAGTTATAATTATTTCTGTAATTTCAGTTGTATGGGTATTACGACTTTAGACTATTCAATCACAAATATCATTTACGCTTTGTGTGTTACCGTATTTATATTTCCTATTAATTGAATAGAAGCAGGCGTTATATTGCAGAAGTCCATTATTGGTACAATTGTGAAACTATGATGATGAGTTTTTCGATGCAACTTCCACACCCAGTCAGTGTCTCCAAGACCAGCTTCACTTGTACAAATGGCAACAAATTTCGCAACAATCACCACTTTACACAAGTTCCTCTAAGTTGTTAGACCTAACAGTGCCTACCATAGAATTAGCACAACCGATTGTACACGTGAATTTTAAAATACTAGCTTTTTGAATAATACTAATTTGATATAAATAGCTTTCCGCCAGGGCTTTTGCCCGCGTAGATCTTTTTATCCTACTGTTTGGTAGGATAAAAAGAAGCCCATATGGTTAATCCAGGCTTACAATTTAATTTAATAAATAATTTGGATGAGGTTTAATATCATGACACGGATATAATTACAATGACAAATTGAATAGTAAACAATGATTACAATTGTAACGTTATAACTCCCTATACAAACTTCCAGTTCCACTCCCATTTTAATCCCTTTAATTAATGTTTTTCGGGATAAAATATAGCCTGTGTCCACCGCTAATAATGTAGCTTCCCGTAGGTGTAGGAATTTTTATAATCGGTCCAGTAGTTTTGGAGCTTATTCGATGCAAATAAACAAAAATTAGTATAGATTGAATTGATAATACCACTGTTAGTTTACTAACAGTAACTTCAACATTGAAATTGCATTATGATTCATTTTCACAATAACTTTCTTTTGATTGGTCATTCTATTGATTTTCCTATAATATCCTTGGTGACGCTGACGAGAGTGAGTCCCAGTGGCTATAAACGTAATATTTCCTAATTTGCACGCTCACGTTCTATTATAGTATCAATAATACAATTATAGTATCATGAATATGAGATGGGTACGATTTAATATATCTTTTTCTATTCAAAGACATGTCCAAATATCTGCGACAAAATAGTGAATGGAGTGGGTTATACAACACTCGTTATCGTTACGGGTTGTTATTTAAATGTTATGGAGTTCATAAAATTATTTTTCATTAGTAATACAAAGAATGCACTACTCAAAAGAGCTATAAGTCTTAATATTAAGGAATGCCAATTTTTCATTTTTAAATTGAACTAAAGAATTATCTATATTATATGAGTGTTTCATATTTATTTTAATTTCATTTATTACAACTTACACTTTACACTTTTTACAATTTTATTTACTAGCCTTTGTTCTAGGGCTAGGCAGTTTCTAATTTTATGTTACTAATGTTATTACTAACTATTTTTAATTCATATAGATTTATATAACTGCACTTATTTTGGATATCCACAAATATTAATAAAGTGCTACAAAATTGTACTGTAACGTTCTCTATACATCTGTTCAGAGGTATATTCTTCTATTGTGCTGATTTCATGTTACGATCAGTAATTAGATTCCTTTTTTCCCATCCGACTCAAACTATCACAAACGATGTATATAACATGTTCGCTGAGCCTTCTCAACTTATATGTAAGTATAATTGCTCGACGATTGGATTCATAACATTTTATTATTGCCGTTGGCAATTGATATTCGATTCTGTATTAATTGCAGAATTTTTATATATACTTATTTATGCAAATATGGAAGAGTTTCGCCGGTTTCAATTATATGTTTTTTTATACATAATCATCATCAACAGCTGCTGGGCAGCCTACGCCCACTGTTAAGCATCATCGCTTCCGTAATTCACCACTGGCAATTCACGCTGGCAAAGACTTTTGTCTTGAGACACTGAAGTATTTAGGACGTCAAGATTTTTCGTAGCTTTGCAAACACTGTCTTTCTGTATCTTAACAGTATCACTTATCAGAAAACAATGCCACAATTTTTCTAACGAAATTTTACAATGAAGTGCCTGATTTTAAAATTAATACATATTTAATTATTTCTTGCATGAAATTATTTTTGTCATATAGTATTGAGAGTGAAACTTAAATTCATATAAAATTCAGGTAGGAAGATAGATTTTTATTAGACGTTAAATCAAATCAATTGTAGGCATTTAAATCTTCGCGGCACCAGATTTATAACTTATTTTTACAAGTTTACAATTCATCTTAATGTAAATCTTAATGTTCATTACTTATTATAAAGTTAGCAACGACGGCCTCGTATTATATATGAAACTTAAGTGGAATTGCGAAATCCATAAAGCTAGATATTGATAATTTTATTGTTAAGGTATTAAGTTTAATTAGGTAAGTTTGTTTAGAACATAATTGATTAATAAACATAAAATCATTGTAATAATATGAAACATTGTAAATATCTTAATATTATATTAATATAATGTGTAGTAATATTGTAAATGGTATTTTAACAATATTATACAATAAGATTTTTTATCAAAATGTTCTCTTTGTTTTATAGTAAATGAATTCTCTTTTTGTTATGTTTATATCCTATTTCTTATTATAAGTATTAAAGTTATACCTGTAATGGTATTGTTAGTTATTATTAATGTGTAAAAAAAAAATAAGTAATATAAACAAGACAAATGTACAATTTCATAAGGAAGGCCTTCTCGAATAGTTCCACAAAGCAGATCCATGTTTGAAGACAACCGTACTGTTAAGTTATAGTATAGTGTATCGTTGTCATGGTTAGTTTTATTACGATATTACTTATGTGTACTAGGTCAACTAACTAACTAAACAAAAAAGTTGTCTTTCACGGTTGAAAGCACACCAGGTTGTCCACAATCGCCAAAAACATCTGTATATAAAAAAAAAAGTTGTAATTTGTTCACAGCCCAAGCACAGAAAACCGACGTGAAGCAATGCTTGCGTTGTGTTTCGTCGTGTGAGTGAGGGTACTGGAGGCCCAACCCCTCCCTATTCCCTTCCCTCTACTCGTCAACCCTTCCCTCCAAGGCCGGCAGCGCGCTTGTAGCCCCTCTGGTGTTGCAGGTGTTCATGGGCGACGGTAATCACTTACCATCAGGTGATCCGTCTGCTCGTCTGCCTCCTATCCCATAAAAAAAAATCATTTCGATTTTATTGACAATATGTATTATCATTTTTTAGTCTTGACAATTTTCCCGTTGTACCTTTAAGCATTTCATGATATTTTATTGTTAACTAAGTCAATTCTTTGTGTAGCCATAAGTTCACATCGGAACGTTAGGATTATGTCTTGCGTGTACGCACATCATTTGTTGCGTGTCTAAATATAGTACGGCGCAGTTATGGTACACGTAAGTGATGTTGCGTGACAAGACAATAGTGGAAACAGAGTTAAGGATGACCCGGAATCTCAGTGACATCGTTTTAGAATCAAGATGTGAGATTAAGCATGGAGTAGAAAGCTAGTCAAACATAATTATTTTTAAATTGGGAACCTTGTAATTTACGGGAATGAATATGTATGTTGTGATTCCATTTTGTATAGTAAGATATATATTCTTCTAATATTAAAAATTAGAATAGATTAACCGTAACTGTCTAAAAATTGAAATTTGACATTTCATAATTTCTTATAATAACGACTGATAAACGTTTAGCTCGTACCAAATTAGACACAATTAAATGCTATCAAAGCATTATCAAAGATATTCTTAATGAAAAATGCTTAACAAATCCACTTTGTTTATTTGTAAATTTTATATAAAAAAATGTAACTGTAAAAAGGGGTGACAATAAAGTATTATTATTATTATTTGTTCCACATGTCTTTTCGCAATCCGGACGACTGGTCGAACCATCGAGTTACCCAGGACCTAACAGGACTGACAAATTTTTCTTTTCGCTACAACAGAGCATATTTTCATAAATGTTCAGGCAATCCATCCAAACAGCCGAAAGATATATTTTTACAAATATTTAAACTTTTGAATGATGAAAATTTGTTCTAGTATTATAATTGATCAATTATACATTCACGATATTATACTAAACTTTTCTTAACAAAAACTGCTTCAGTGACATTCTGAGATGCAACGAAGTGGATATTTAAGCATTTTCCATTAAGAATATATTTCAGTATAGCATTGTGAATGCAAAATTTATACAATATAATAATCATCAAAGATTTTAATAAAACTTGACCGGTTTATTTTGATTTTAACATCGCATGTTAAAATCAAACTCTGACAGGTGTCATGACCACACATATCACTACGGGTTAAAAAATATTGTTTAGTACTTGACAAAGTCGAATAGTTCATTAATGTTTTTAAGCTCATACGATTTGTATATACGTTATAATTATATGTAACCGGGTCTTGTTCGTGCATTATTTTGAAACTATTTATTTACCTCGACGTTTCGGCTACGTTGCAGCAGCCGTGGTATTCCCTATTAATTGCTAAATATACAGCTGAAGACTTTGTATTTTGGTAGATAAAAAACTCAGCTAGAAATGTTTTTTTCTACTCATATTGAAACCAGTAATCACGCCGGTGTCACCTCTTTACCGTATATTGTAGGGGATCACCACTTTACCGTATTTTGGGTATTTATTTATTAATATATCTGATGATAATTAATTTATTGGTAATTGACTATCTGACTCATTTTATACAGAAGGTCGGTAAAATGAATAACGGTGTTCACAGGTATGAGTTTACTTTCAGACTGTTTAAATAGTGAATGATGACTTATAAATGCATTATTGTTAATATTAAAAATGTCACGGATTACGACAAAGGTTATTAAACAGATGTGCCACACAACTATCAACAGCTCGGCTTTACACTTTCCTCAAGAAATTTCCTATCCAAAAGTGAATACCATATCCAAAGTCATTGCGTGATTTAAAATGAGTTAATAGCTTAACTGGCAGGGAATTACAGAATTGAGCGACTTCAATTTACACTACGCAGTGACAGGACAAGCGGCCAAATGCGAACATAAAATTGGTGTCGTGACACTGTAAATTGTAATACGTGAAGAATATTAGTAAATATATTATTTACTCTTTTCATTTCACTATATTATCTTTTCCCCATGTGCTGTTGAGATAAATGATAATAGTTTTTTTTAATGAAAGCGAAAAAATTTAAATAAACCCACAAGAAATTAATGGAAAGTTTAACGAACACTTCCCCACATCTATATGTCCAGTTACTTGGGAAACGCCAGCACAATTAAATGTCGACAGGATTACTGGAGCGGCAAAATTGTGTTTGCGGTCACAAGCTCGTGTTAAATGCGGCAGACATTTTTTTCGATCTACCGCTTAAAAGGACCGATTAAAAATGATGACAGGAATATTGCATCGAAACACAAAACTCTTTTTTGTTATTTTTACCTTTTATTTTAATGCTATTTTCGCTCACAGATTTGCAGTTAACGCTTACACCAGATGGTTACACGACTAGCTAAACAAAATTAGGTTCAAGTCCTCTGACTTATTGCAAAGTGTATTGCTTGCATCATCATGCATCACTTATATTTAACAAAATTTTACACCTTCTGCACTGTGGATTACGGTTGGTTATTGTGAAGTAGATTGATGCGCTCGCTCACCGTGGGAATACTTTCACTTGAGCTCTCTTCTGCCGCGAGAACATAGCTTTATGTGCATTCATTGCAGTCGTTAAATTTGTCGGTAATGGCATAATCTACATTTTGATTTTTATTCGTTTGTAATGTTATTTCTTGCAGTGTCATAGTATATATGTATAAAGTTGTTTCTTCGTTTCAATAATCTGATGGATAAATGTTTATTAATAGTCATATGATATTTGTTGTAACATTATCAATGTTGGTTTTAGCTACCAAACCGCACTGAGCCCGCACAGTAGGTTATCGTCCGTTCTGCCTTGCTGTTTCTATAAACAAAGTAGGCATATGCTCAACAGTGGGGATATGCTCGGAACAACTCACTATTACGATAACAAGACATATGTTTCTTAAAAAACTCACTATTATCAAGACATATTTCTTCTAGGATCATCAACTTTACAAGCACTACAGACTATTTATCTTACAAAGGTATCACAAATATTAAGTTCAATTTCAATAAAATAAAATAAAATTTAACATTAATTGCCACAGGAAACAAAACGCTTCGTAGACTCTAAACACTTCCTGTGTTTTCATTATTGGAAATAATGCAAGCGGTGTTATGTAAAAGAAAATAGCTTGATCAACAAGCTCAGTGTAGCAGCATTCATATGGTAAATAAAATATTGAAGTATGTAATAATACATTTCTTATACATCGCCAGGCACAATTTCTATAGAGCAATCGAGTAATCATTACCTGTCAATCATCAATAATATAGTCAACAGCACTTCAGGTTATCTAAACCTGTCAATTTATACAATTTACTATATTAAACTTCATCATCAAAATATCTGCTAAAAACTGGCGATGCATAAGAAATGTTTATATAAAATTTTAAAACAATGAGAGCTTAATTCAAAATCTTTAGATTTAATATTTGTGGTAACCTGTTATGCTGATGTGTATACAAAACAGGACGACATTACGAGTAAGTACTCATAACAACATGTTAAGCAGGCAAAACTAGATCTTGAGAGCGGATGGTAGTGGTCTGCGTCGTCTGGAGATTGGTCAATGAACTCGACGACTCGCAAAAATGTCACTTTATTGAGAATTAGAAAAGTCAACGTCGGGATTTAGTTGTTTACGAGTTGTACGGACGTGAATATGACTGAATCATCAGAAAAGAATCATTTAACTACCAAGGTTATTACTTCAAAATAATCCTCGAAGATGGAATCGCTACGCGTGGTTGCGCTAATCATTCACAGTTAACCAGATAATCTATTGTCTAGTTTGTATAAGCGATTTAATGGATGCTATATTTTTCATTTTTACTACCAGAATATATCCAATATTAATTTATTTTAAGGAATCAAGCTTTTTATCCATATTCAAAAAAATTTACTCTTTATTTACAACGGGCATCTGAAATTGCAGAACTTTCGAAAGATGCGTCGATGTAATCCTCGTTGTGATGGTACGTAAAAAAAGACAAACACTGCCAATTTGCTTCACCCTACAAGTCCCTAAATGCTCCCTGGAGTCCCGGAGGCCCGGCAACGCTCGTAAATCAAAGTTTCACAAACTCTTAATTTAAGCTTGAATGTGGACACTCAAGTTTTTATCTTATCAGGCAGAACAAATTTCAGAGAGAATTTTCGGTGGCTTTAAGAAAAAGCTCATGCTCTCAGTCTCGTTTTATTTTTTTCTTATATAAAATGTGGGCTTTCTCATCAACATAATTAGTCATGACATCAAACTTTTCTGATCAGTGATAGTAATCTATTATAAATCAGCCTCGAACTAATTGTCAAACTAGATAAAGGTTTTATTAAATAAAACCTACATCAAAATGTAATAAAGGCTTTATTTCTATACTAGCTGACCCAACAGACGTTGTCCTGTCTTAATTATAAATATTTAATTCCAACATTCTTTAACATCCTCTTTGACGATATTTGCAGCACGCATTCTGTAAATTCTATGTCAAAGTTCATTAAAACATTAAAAAATGCATATTATCCAAAGCACTAAGGTTAGATTTAAAATTTTCTTTCTTTCATGAAAAGCCTCTCCTGGCAATAAAAAAAACAATAAAAAAAGAATTAGCGAAGTCGATACTATTTTTGTATTAGAATATTTTTATTTTGCATTGACACTTAATGGACTTAATTTTGCAGAACTATGCAACATAAACAACCAATAAGAGTATGATAATATTATTGAATCAAATACATTTAATTCGAGTCTTTGTGAGAGCTATCAGTAATTTGATATACATCTATTTGTATATTTTAATAAACTTAAAAACACGAATGGGTATATTTTAGTATATTTTAATTATACGTAAGTGTCACAGGCTATAACTTACTCAGAAGAAGCCGCGGGAAAGCAGCTAGTATATTATAAAACAACTTTTGAAGAACTGACAAACTCCTGGATCTTTTAAGTAATAAACTAATGAAATTTACATTTTAAATCATTGATTTAATAAATGATATGAGTGCCTCGAAAATAACAGTTTTATATCAATCCTTATTCATTACGTGAGAATGATAGTTTATATGAGATTGCTACTATGTACCTTATGCCAAAATGTCGGGAAATCGATAAAAACAAGTTAAGCGTTATGTTGCCGACAAAGGAAGTTAAATACCTTTTTTTACTTGTATTCTTATACAAGTAAAAATGTATATTCTTGTATCTATATAGCATTCTTTTATAAAACAAATTTTGTAATTCTAAAGTCACCAAGCTAAATGTTACGTATTTTTCTAGCAATTTTATTTTAGGTGATTTTCGGCAACAAACTTTACACTATAGCAATCCCGTAAAAAACTATAATTCTAATGTAAATGGCTAATAGCTTTAGCCTTATGCGTTGCTGTATCATAGACTTTATCTATCTTATGCATTTGCACATAATTGCTGTTAATTAGGATCTTCAAAACCCTCTCACCGTAAGTCTTAAGAGAACCTAATGGTTCTCTTTAACCCATATAATTTGAAGACGTTAAAGCTGAAATCAATATAATCCATTGTGCCAGGAAGATGTGAAAAGGCACAATCTGAATAGAATATTCCGGGATATATCAAAAGGGCCTTCTGCTCAACTAATGGGGGTACTGTAGGGGGCAGTAGGGGAGTGCTGGTGACAGTTCCCATTAAATTTTGTCTCTAGTCACCCCGGCGATAACCAGCGCGATCGCCTTTTGTCATCTCCACTGGGTCCGGACTCGGTACGTATATCTCTAATAGGCTTGCCATCTTCAATAAGACTTTCTATAAATAAAAATGCTCCCTCTGTAAACGTTACCGGTCTCAATTTACTAGATATTATTACTTCCAACTGGAGAATTCAAAAGCGAATTTTGATGTAAAATTTCTGATTATAGGGGAGAGGGAGGCAGTTTAGAACAGGGGCAGTTTTGAAACAATCGATTTATGAACGCATTCTTCATCTTTTCTAACCTACTTAACCTTTTTAATTCTGATAATACCAAACTACACATCTGTCAGGTCCCAACTAACGTCAATGTCAGAGTCATTTTATAAAAATATTGCCGGTTATTTTAAGAAGAAGAAAATAAACAAATATTTTTTTGCTTGTAAGCAATTTCTGAAAAAGTAAGTATTATTTTCGAGTTGTGATTATATTATAGTGTTGCATATATTATGGACTCAGTATTTACAAATATAAGATCATTAAACACAAGTTAGTTTTTCGTCTATGAATATTTATTTCTGAAGGTCGGTATTGGGGCAGATTTGAAAAAAATCACTGGGGCACTTTTGAACAAAAATTTTCAAAAGTGGTCAAATTGCTTTTGTATAAAATGTTCAACAGTGCACATAAATAAAACATGGGTATTTATTTTATGAAAATTTAGTACCTAAGTGGTTTAATATTGTATTGTATTTACAGTCATAATGACACGAAATTATAAAAAGAAAAAAGAAAATGACGAAGAAGATGCACAACGAGCTGTTTTGTGTGTTATCAACGACGGCATGAAGCTGAGGACCGCTGCTGCAATATACTACATAAAACCATCTATTTTATTTTATAGAGTCAAAAAATATAAGGAGAATTTAACTTCTAAAAATGAAAAATATTATAGCAAACACACTGTGCATCAAGTTTTCACAAACGATGAAGAGAGCATGCTGGAAAAGTACTTTCTAAAAATGTCTAAAATGAATTATAGTCTTACGTATTGTAAAGTGGATAAATAACAAGATTGCGGGTATTGAATGGATGGAAAACTTTATGAAAAAAGGCACTCAGTATTATCTTTGCAAAAACCTGAAAATACCAGCCTTTCTCGCTCAACAAGCTTTAATAAATTTTGTTTCTTTTTTCATAAATATTTTTTTATAGCCATTAAGGTTATTTAGTTTGTTTATTTTATATTAAACATGTTTTAAATTCCTTCCTAAGGCTTTTTGAAATGTTGTATTTTTTGAGATACTTATGAACGTTATTACTTTTTACTATTGTTTCGCAATATCTTATTTGATCTCGGTTGTAACTATAAGTTTGTTACTCTTGTTCAAGACTGCCCCAGGTGGTTCTGAGTTTTATATAGTTTATGCAATTAAAATTTATTTTAAGAAATAAATGAAAGTGTACTATGATAGTATTAGATACAAATAACATAAATATACTGTTGATTATATTCTTAGTTACATGGTTTTCATTTTATCATGGTTTTTTAAAACTGCCCCAATGAACAAAATTGAGTTTTAAAAAAACAGAAATTGTGTTACATTTAACAACTCAAAATAAATAAATATCATTTTTGTTATGTAGTATAAGCTCCATATCTAATATTAATATAAATTAAATCTTGATTAGTAATACCATACAAGAAATATTATATTTTACTTAAAAAGTGTTCTAATGTGCCCCCCTCTCCCCTAATTGACTATTTTTCATTAGTTTATTTTATGTTGTGCTCTTAACAAAACTGTTCTTAAAACTTTTGAATATCTAAAGATTGTTTACTCTTCTGACGTCGATTCCATAAAATAAAATTTTTATGATGGTCGATTTACGAAAGGACGAAGTTATTTTGCACCTGTTGAACGTTGATAATATTCCTTTGGAATGGAGTCTCCAGCGGATCTGTCGGACCAGTGATTCTCATTGCTATAACCAGTTTCGCAAGTCGGTTGTAAATAATTGAGTCTTATGTGGAAAATTTTCTACTAGCGTAAATACCAATGCGTTGTTGTTTCCGAACAACTATTCGTAATAAATAATTTTACTTATGTTATGGATCAAATATCCGATAAATTCGTATATCTCTTTGACAAACATAATATATGGAGACTCGATAATAATGAGGATGCAATCCTATAAGTAACTATAACACTATTTAAAATAATTAAAGAGAAACCATTTAGATACTAATGTTATCAGGGTACGATATTTTGCATTAATAGTGTTGGGATAAGAAAAAGTGACTCTACATTTTACTGTGAAAATGCTATCTATTTTCTCCCTTTGAATGCGTGGGCGAAGCCGTGCATAAAAGCTATTTTAATTAACTAGTTATTTATGAAATTGTGATACATCATAAAAATTTGATTAATTAAAATAGCCGTTTTAAAAAAATAATGTCTTCTAAAGCTGTATTAAAAAGTAATAAAAGCAAGTAAAATGTACTAAGACGTATGAGCTTTTTCGTGTTTTTTTATGCTAAGCCGATATTGAATCCTAATACATCAATGTCAAAATATTTGTGTGAGCTGTCAGCGAAATATAATCTGGCTCTTCATGAGACTAATCTCTTCAATAATCTTACGCGATTTGCTCTTTTTTATATATTGTATATCGGATGGACGTTTTTATGGAATTTTGTCTCACTCGTAAATATTTCTTAACTATGTCTATATTTAATAGTTTCACTAAGTTTCCTTTTTTATTGATTTTTTATGTTTTGTCAAAACTGTTATGCTATTTTCTGATTTTAATTTAATTTAATTATTTTCTCTTGATTTAAGTTTATTATATAGTTATTAATTTTGTATTCCAGCTTGTACGTGTTTGCTATCTGTACATTAGTTTGTTTTGATTATTTTTCGATCACGAAATAAATTCCGTTCATAGAATTTCATTAGAATATTCCCTTTTTATTAAAGATGTGAAAAATATATTGTATTAGTTTGTTTAGAATATGTATAAATACTGTGGATTTAGGCGTTAGTAAGGCTCGAGGTTATTTTTTAACAGAATAACACTACTGGTGAGTTTCTTTCACTCGTTCTTCTTATCAGCTAAAAGATGCCCTGAATGGTCATAGCTGATCTAACAGAAGTATCTAAGTCATTAGCAAATCAATATTAATAATATAAATTAATATGTGTTTTCTTAGACACCGGGCTCTGTTAGACTATGGCTTTGTATATCATTTTTCTATTACAATATTTACTTTTATCTTGCATTTTAACATCTTAAACGTTAGCTTATTTATTTATTTGCCACTTGATCGCACAACACAGTTTTTTTTTTTTTTAAATATAACAATATATGTAGTAGATGTTGTACAGTAGGCGGCCTTATCGCTTAACAGCGATTTCTTCTGGGTAACTTATTTGCCGAAGATAGATCTTACAAATCACCAGAAATAGTGTGCAAATAAAGGAAAACAAAAGAAACATAATATTTTAATAAATACTAACATAAAAAAGGTAGATACGTATATAATTCTTAAAAAGATAAATAAATAACTATACTAGTCAGATACAAGATAGGGATTATACTCACCCAACAAATAATACGCTTTTACTTTACCTTTGTTAAATCTATATAAGAATAAAACTACAACATTAAATATGAAACAATTTGACATTTTCCATATTGTTATGAAACTCTTTATCAAAACATTCCATATTATTCCTTCTACGAGATGGTGAGGACTGGAATCGATGGAGAAGAAATGTTCGTTTGATGAGTTCCAGTGACCACGACTAGACTAGAGATAGATAGAGAGAGATAGAGAGAGATAGAGAGATATAGAGAGATATAGAGAGAGATAGAGAGAGATAGAGAGAGAGAGAGAGAGAGATTGTGTACCGGATTATTTACTTAATATTCAAGTTTTCTACTTTTTCTTAACATTCTTCGCCACGTTTCACTGACGGCTTTTTATTTTAGTATTGTTTGAAAACTTCTTCCTTTATTCTTTTATATTTTTATGATTCAATTACCAGTTTTTATTAACACCTGAGTAAAATCTAATTCCTCTTACTCGTACATTATTTGCATATTATATCTTAAACTTTTTCTTAAGCGACAATTCACACTTTTCATTGATAAAATTTATAATTTTCATTATTTAAATGCTATTGCATTATTATATTTGATCAATTTTGCATTCATAATGCTATACTGAAAAATATTCTTAACGAAAAATGCTTAAAAAATCCACATTGATCCGGGTACTCTGAGATGGGACTCTAACCCATGACTTTTCGCAATTCGGGGGACTGCTCTAACCACTGAGCTACCCAGGACCTAACAGGACTGACGAATCATTGAAGCACTTGTTACTTTTTTTTTTCACTACTACAGAGCGTATTTTCACCAATGTTCAGGCAATACACCCAAACAGCAAAAAGAAATATTTTTAAAAATATTTAAACTTTATTTTGATAAATATGAAATTTATTGTAATTATTATACTTGATCAATTTTGCATTTACAATGTTGTATTGAAAAATGTTATACCTTTCAAAAGGTTATTCTTAGAGAGTCCTAGTAGATTCTCGGCGCGATCCTAACCTAATAAACGATATTTTCACAACATTTCATAGTAGAGACCCTCATAATTTCCGATTTCCCCCATGTGAATTTGTTAAAGTTAGTAATTATATGATTAACTATTTGTCACAAGTTATTTCTTGAATGTTATTGCACGTTTCGCTTTGTAGTAGTGTAATAAGTTAACTATTTATTTCTAAAAATGTACTGTACTTTTCATTTCGGAAAACTCTTCTATTATTTATAAAACGTGGCCTTAAGTTATTCGGGGGTTCCCCGCAGAAAGCATTCGACATACATACCTAACTTTTGCGTGCCGGGAATTCTAATATGCTCCTCTTTGCGTATTCAAAGGATGACATTGAGATTGGTTTTTGCGAATAAAAATATTGGCGATTTTCTTTTCCATTACTAATAAGAATTAGTTATTTTGAAAATAATTTTTCGACATCATGAGTCCTGTTACGTCGTCACTGCAGGGGCTCAGGCCTTCCTTATGGAAGATGGGCCATAATCACGCTGGCCCAATGCGGATTGGAGGGTATTAAAAATGCTGCTGACCGTCGTCTGTTCGACTGTCGCCAGTTGATCACCAGGTAGTATCTCATGTTATGTGATAGACAGTAGGAAATTGAATATTAAAGGGGGCTCCCATAAAAAAAATATGATATTTTTGCTCGGTACAGAACGCTGCATGCGCGAGTCTCTTTTTTCCGGTTTTTTCGTCTTTATCTTCGTTTTTGTCAGAATTCGTCTTCAAAGTAAAATTAATCGTATTCGGATTACCGAATTATATATTACTATATATTAATTTAGTTGTTAGTGTCACATTCTTATCGTACAAAAGTTCACTAAAACTTTAGAACTAACACAAAGTTAAATATTAAATGAAATGGATTATGCGCTATATTTTTCTTCACTCGCCTTCTTAAATATAGGTAAAGGTTAATATTTCATTTCGTGCAAATCAGCCGTTTCGGAGAACTCAAAAGAAATTGTGCCAAAAAACGTTTTTTTCATAATTTATTTAAAAACGTGATATTTCTATTTTAAAAATGTTGAAGGGACAGCAATTGGATGTTTACTCTACGAGATATTAGTTCTTGAAATTTTTCAATAAATGGTACTGGGATTAAATGGTAATGGTAATTAAATATTCCAGAATGGTAATGAGCTATATAGAAATGATAATTAGAAATAAATAATATATAAGAAAAGTAGGCTTTAATATATCTGTATGTCTTTGCAGTTATTATTTTTAGCAACCAGAATTTTTTGAGTCATTTCATCAAAGTAAATGTAATGCTGTTGTTATTTAAGGTAAACTTTTAGTATACTATCAATATAAAATAGCGTTTTTAAATATTTTTTTTGTTAAATAACTTAAATTAGGTATAATTTTATATTATTAGTGGACTATATTCCATGCAGCAGCAGAGTTCATTTACATATTACGGCGGAATGACCCAGGATATAATTTTTATCAAACGCTTTCTCTGAGTCCATAAAGCTATAAAATACTTTTTAGTCTAAAACTTACGATATTGCACATCAAAAAAGAAATTATCTATACATGATCTTCCATTTCTGAATCCCCCTTGAGACTCCCACAGAATTCCATCGGATTGACACTCATTCTTCTTTCAAAGATTTTTACCACACTTTAGCAGCAAAGTAGAGTAAACTTATTGATACTATAGTTGGTCCATAGGCTTTTTTTACAAGAAAACAACGACTGCTCAACTCCAGCCCATCGGTATCCTTTTTGCTTCCCAGCAAAGATTACATAAGATCCAAAAAAACCATCTCGTATTTAAATACGAGATGGTTTTTTTGGAACAGGGGGATTTGATAGGGTTTTTGCGTTAAGTGATGTTTAAACATCACTTAACGCAAAAACCCTATTAAATCCCCCTGTTTCTACCTTACTTAGACTGTTTGTCGACCATTTCGTGTATTCCATAATAATGCCGATCGTCGACCAGCTTCTACCAGCACTATTCCTTGACCAATTTGTATGCTGTAAGTTTATTTTTCAACCTGACAGATCATTCAGGACCAAAACAGCTAACCGAGTGCCTGACGTCTTTCGGTCTGACGTCTGAAAGAATGAAATGTGACCAGCAGAGATATATGGTGATCGGGTTTTGGCGTATTCTAGGGGAGGTCTTCGTTCAATAGTGGACTGCAAGAGGCTGATATAAAGAATATTTAATCACAATATTTCCATGACCATTTCACTTATTTCATTACCTGGAGAACTGTAATCAATGGTAATGAGTTTACAGACCTTTTCAATTATATGTCGTTCTTTTTAGTATATAAACATTTGTTATGGCATGCAGAACCACATAATACTTATGCCAAACACAACTATTAAATACATATTCGAATAGAGGAAATATAAGTACCCTTTTTAATAAGATTGGTATTTACTAATTTCGCAAACCACATCATTTTTTTAGCGGGAGGACTTGTTCTTACAAATTGACCGATATCGTCAATAAAGTCACGATATAATCAAAGATGTTAGTCGTAAAACCAATTCGCAGTGAGAAATAATTATTAAAAGAAAATTTATAAACATATCGTAGAACGGTAATGAGAAAAAAGTGCACGGATAAAGTTCAAAATCACGTGATTTCTTTGAATAAATTCTTGGCTAGACAATAAATTTTCTAGGTGTAGTTTAACTATTATAGTATCTTACAAGTGAATAAAATAGTAGTAGTTCACCCGGTGTCATTTTTAGAAATGTTTCTAATTAAAAAACACGAATTGATTTTTGAATCCAAATTTAACTATTCAAAAACCGATTCAGTTGCAAGATTTTTCAACGATTTATATATTCATTATCACTGGACATCCAATTTGCACGAAATGGAGTCTCCACCAGTAACTACTATTTTTTACTAAACACTATCATTCTTTTTTGTATTATGATGTCATATATAGATAATATAGGAAACAGCACGTTTACTTACATTAAACATTTCATTAAGTAGCAATTAGCGAAGCCACTTGTTTGTCACGTTTGTTGCGTCGAGCGGTGCCAGCCGGTGCCGTGCGCGTACACATCCCGTCTTGCTCGCACCTTCCGCGAATCGCATACACATACGAATCGCTTGAATAACGCAATAATATAATTGAAGTGAATTAAATCATCAATAACAACTAATATGTATTAATTGTTTTAGAATAATATTTATGTTACTAAAAATTGATTCTAATTTCGTTTAAACATTTCATTGTCGTATCTACGAAAAATAATACAAAAAAGAAATTTAGTGTTATCGAGAACCTCCTCTTTTTTGAGTTACGTACCCAAAGGGTAAAACGGGCTATTACTAAAAACTTTGCTGTCTGTCTCTCCGTCTATCACCAGGCTGTATCTCAGGAACAATGTTAGTTAGTTGAATTTCTACAGATGAAATATCTTTATGATTATAGTTTCTCTCCTATAATTATCCTAATTATGTCGCAGCATTGCAGTTAGATATTCGATTTGGAATAAGGAATAACTTTGTCTACCACTTTGATAGTTATCCTTTCCTGTTATAATTAAAATTATGTGTTTAATCAGTCTATTCAGGGATCCGAAATACTTAAGTCACTTTTTGTCTAGAGTATATTTCATTGATTATATTTTTTGACTTCTAACCACGCAACGGATTCCCATGCAGTAAAGAAGATTGGAGATGGTGTTCTAGCATTGGAATTTATTTTAGGTCTGTGGTAAGAAAGAGTAGACACGATGTAACCCCCCTCTCTCTCTCGCTGTTAATGCGCGTCTTCATTCAGTGTCCTTGACCGTCACTGCAAGTTTTGTGTTTATTTTTTTGCTGTCGTTATTTTTTTCATCATAAGTTTACCTTATGACAAATAGTATTAAATAATCATTAAACATTTTAATGATTTTCGTTTTAACAGTTTACTTAGGTAACCCGTTTCATGCTTGCGGTATATTGTGGGTAAAAGCACAAGTAAAAAATATTACACTATAAATTGATTAGTCGAATAGAAAAGGTTATTCAAGTACATTAATTTAATATTAGACTTGCTATAAATTTAGTCCTAAATTTTCTCTAGACCGCTAATATATACCAGAGAATTTTCATTTCAGTCTAGGTTATCCGTAAGGATTTGTTTTTTATTACGGCATTTCAGCAATGTTAAAATAATTGGAATAATTTTCAAAAACACCATAATACGAAAACAACTCTCATTTATTGATGACAAATAAGTCAATTTAAATTATTTAAAACTACGTTCAGTGTGTTAACAATATGTTGTACCTTTGATAACTGTAACAGTCTTAATAGCTATCACGCAATTTTAAACCAGTGGACGCCAAAGCATAAGCTGCTAAAGCAAATTGACAATACAGGAAAGATAAAACGCCCAATTGAGACGTGCTTTACTTATTTTGGCTAGCTCATATTTTAAACGTCGTATTAAAATTAGTCCTCGTTTTATAATAAGACTGTTTGAGTTGCCTAATTGAGTAGGTGAACTGCACGTGTCTTTGAATATTGCGAGGTGGGAATCATGCGATATATCGACACACTATTCAGCTATTACTTAATTAGCGCTTCCCTTCAACCAAAAAACATTCCTATTAAAAGAGAAAAAAGTACGCACATTATCTCATATTGAGGTTATTAAAGAACATCGGTACATATCTTCACGCAGCTTTATAAGTGCCTAACCATTTCTTTGTTACCATCTCTTGTTTTTGATTTTTTTTTTAATTATGCCCGATGTTTTTTTCTTTCCAGTTTTTTTCCTCTCCAGGTAATTCCCCAAAAGCCTCAGGCGACACAATTTGAATAAAGAAAAGAATGACGAGATTGCTGCTTCATTACTCGGTAATATTCATTATCTGTTTTTGGTAAGGATTGACTTATAATGGATGTAATAGTCAGTAAGTCACTTTTAGTTTATGTGCTTGATGACTTTTAGTTTATGCATTGTAAATTACACTTTAGAAATACCATACTTTTATTATTATGATCATTAGATTTATATTTCATCTTTATTTTGATATTTTATAAATAATCAAATATAAAATGTTATTGACTAGCAATTTTATAATAAAGTGTTAATTTGAAGAACAATTCTGTAAAAAATGAAATACATATATACGTCTACGGGTGAACACTGTACCTGGCCTTGAAAAAAACTATGGACGTACTCATCCTACTGATTGACACTTATACTGTGGTATAGATTAGTTTCCCGAGCCTTCCCGATGGTACCGAGAAGGTAGCAATATGCATGAGTAATAATTATGAATTATTTAACACGACGGCTCTTTGTCTCGGGAATTAGCGAAAAGACTCCCCCTCCCCTCCCTTCCTAATCCCTCTGGTGGTATTTACATAGATTTGCATTCGATTATCTCAATACGTCTCGGAGATTTTTTACTTTACGTTAAAATATACTTCGG
This sequence comes from Diatraea saccharalis, assembly GCA_918026875.4. Taxonomy (NCBI): domain Eukaryota; kingdom Metazoa; phylum Arthropoda; class Insecta; order Lepidoptera; family Crambidae; genus Diatraea; species Diatraea saccharalis. The sequence goes on from OU893337.1 coordinate 15,712,088, forward strand.
GAAATATTTGTTTCAAAAGTTAAATCTGTGTTGAAACATTTGTATTTTTTATAATTATACGTAGGAGGGATGATAACTAGCTAGCCCAACCCATATTTTGTATAATTACGATATAAAATCTCCTTAGTATTTTACTCATTGGTTCATTAGCTGCCAGTGTTCCAAATTTAAAATCAATCGTATAGTTTTTCTTTTAAATATTGACATTTCAAAAAGCATGCTTTTGTTTTTTCTGCAAAATGGATAAAATTGAGCTACGAGCTGTGACAAAGTTTTTGCATTTAAAAGGATTAAAAGGTGGAGAGATTTTTTCGGAGATGAAGGATGTTTTGGGAGAAAATGCTCCTTCATATGCGACCATAAAAAATTGGGTGACTGAAGCACCCAAAATGAATATCGTCCAGGACGTCCAAAAAGTGCCACTACTCCAGAAATTGTGATTAAAATTCATGATGCAGTTTTAGCTGACCGAAGATTGAAAATTTCCTAGATAGCTGATACTGTAGGTATCTCTAAAGAACGGGCGCATTACATTTTGACTCAAGAATTATGTATGCAAAAATTATCCGCAAGGTGGGTGCCGCGATTGTTTACAATTGACCAAAAACGCGTTCGTATGCAAATTTCACAAGAATGTTTGGAGCGCTTTAAGAGCAATACAACTGATTTTCTGCGACGGTTTGTTACTACAGACTAGACTTGGGTTCACCACTATATACCTGAATCAAAAATTTAGTCTAAACAATTGACGGAACGTGAAAGCAGCGGGGAAAGTCATGGCGTCAGTATTTTGGGATTCGAAGGGTATATTGATGATTGATTACCTTCCAAAAGGACAAAACATAAATGGCGAATATTATGCTGATCTACTGGATAAATTTCAAGTGTGTATTCGTAAAAAAAGATCCGGCCTGGCTAAAAAAAAACTAATCTTTCATCAGTATAATGCGCGCGTTCACACGTGCATCACTGCGATGGCGAAATTCAAAGAATTAAATTATGATTTGCTACCACACCCAGCTTATTCTCCTGATCTGGCACCATCTTACTTTCATCTATTCCCTAAGCTCAAAAATTTTTTAGGTGGACAAAGATTTGAAAATAATAGCGAGGTGATGTCTGCCGTGGACAGTTATTTTGAAGGGCTTGAAGAAAACCACTTCAGGGATGGCATCAAGGCTTTAGAGCATAGATGGATGAAGTGCAAAGCGCTTCAAGGAGACTATGTCGAAAAATAAATATACTTTTAACATACTAATTCAAGTAAATTCAAATGACCATAGAAGCTTAAAACAACATAAAGTTTATACTTTTACTTAACTTCACGCCCTTAACATCATCTAATTATGGAAATTCAGTAACTTTATCCCAAAATTTGTTATAAACAAAACTACTTTTACATATGTATGACTTTGTTATTTATAACAGAAAAAAACATTGAATTCTCTCACTAATTTACTCGATTTCGTAGAACGTATGTCTTTAATGAGTTAAAAGAACGGTTAGTGGAGTAAACATGTTATTTGCAGTGCCAATGTAGCGGTCACCTTTGAACACGTTTGTTCAAACTTAAGGTCTATTTGAAAGCTTTTATTTAACTTGCAGTATATATATGTATATATATGATTATATACATCATATATATACATCATATATATACATATATCATGATACATATATCGCGACATCTTATAACTGAATTTTAAAATTCCAGATGTTAACGCATAGATAGCTAAATAATATTATTATGAATTTACTTTTATTAAACAACTTGAGCATGGAATAGGATTGAGAAATGGAAGCACATCATGTTAATCTCAAGTGTGAAATGTAAGTACTATTATTACTCAAACAGTACTGATATAGATGCAAGAAGCATTGGCACAAACTTTCGTGATTTTTAGGGTTTTGTAGTAAACATGGAACCCTTATAGTTTAGCCATGTGCGTCTGTCCGTCCGTCGGCGGTTTAGCTCAAAAACTATTGGTACTAGGAAGATGTTTTTGGCATTAGTATACACGTTAATTACGCCGACAAAGTGGTAAATAAAATTTCGAAAAAAATATTTTCACCCTCTATCTATCACCTACATGATAGATAGTGGTTGATGATATTTTTTTTGTCATCTTTCTCATAGTGTGGAGTTTATTGGATAGGTCTTTTGAACAATTCCATAGAAAACAACAATGGTGATTTTTTTTAGGTAATGGTAAGGAACCTTTCGTGTGCGAGTCCAATTAGCTCTTGGCCGATTACTAAATGTTGTAGAAACTTGAAGAAAAATGTAATTGTGTATAATACGGCGAACGACACAACATGATGCCATGTAGTCGTTTTTTCGTGTACTATGATATCGGTATCAAATAAAAGGGTAAGTAAAAAAAATACGAAAATTATAAAATTGATAATTAATCTCATACCTAAACATTAAATAAATATTTTTTCTAAATGTAACATATCATTGCTACTCGAAATATATCCTTACTTCAGAGATGGCAATACGAAACCAGCGTGCAAGCACTAGGATGTCATCAAGTCGGTGCATATGTAGGATAATATCTATTTAGATCAATCTTTGAAACTATATTGAATAGGGGTAATTATTTCAATAGTCCACGGTATCCCATCAAAATTCTATTCGTGGTATTTTTTTAGATTTTACAGGCTTCAACTGAAAATGTATTAATTGAGAAATTATGTAAGAGTAGTATTTATACATTAAAGTCGTTTATATGACGTGAAATACCATGTCATTGGAATCAAATGGAATTAAACTGTTATCAGAATTGTAAATCAAATTTACTCTAGTTAATGCCGTTTATACATTTATCCCATAACCCGTACTAGTATGTGACATTTATTGATCAAGAAATTCCCGTTAACATTTATTCACAGTGACTCTTGTGTTAGCATTTCAGTGGTAATTAAATCAATCAGGGACACGACGAGTGTACACGTCGAGATAATAAAATAACCAGAGGATTGGATTGAGAGTAGGGCTGCTGCGTGTCCGAATATACTGGGTGTCTGGATAAATGTATAACTCGGATTATGGATTTGCTAAGTAATAGCAAAACGTAATAGATTGCATAGATTATAATGGAGCTGTTTTTAAATTGTAATAGTCTCTTATACATGCTAAATTACAAGTGTTTTTAAATTTGTTCTTGTATAATTCGCAATAAAATTCATCAATAGTAATTCAGAAAATATAATATTTTTAAATGTTGTGTTGGAATTATAATATGAATATTTTTCTATTTTTTTGTTTATATTGACAATTGCAAAAGTTATTGCGTAAAATTCGTAGGCACTACAAAATTTACGAATGAAATCCTGCTACATTTCTTAAGTTTTTTAAAGGGATAAATTTGTATTTTTCACTTTCTAGTTCTTCTTTACACGACTTCTCATGTCTTATCTGTATTATTCTGTTGACTGATAGAAAATGTCTAAAGATGGACGAAGACTATATCCGCTATTTGTACAGTTCTGTGTGCAATAAAATAAAATAATGTAATATACTTTGTAATGTAATGTAAAGGCTATAATGACTAATAAAAGTTGGCAACTATATATTAGTACTTCACTATTAAAATGAATTTTAATTTAAAAAGGTGATGTACGAATAGAACAAATTGACTTTTTTTTTAAAAAATCCGTCTATCCATTCATTCCGACAAATTCTGGTTAATTCAAATAATACGTATGTGGCAGCCCTAACTTCGGGAGGGTTCCTCGGTGCGGAAGGAACCGCTTCTGACAAGTTTTAATTAAGACATTCATGTGCTGAAGAAAATAGTTAAGCGCATTTAACTTTGCGATTGAAAGGTACCCATAGCTTAGTCCGTAGAGACGAACAAAGCGTGCTACCATCTTTGGAGGTCCATAGGTTTGAGTCATGGTTGTTAAAAATATATTTTCTATATGATTTCAGCTATCTATCTTCTTTATACATATCGATTGCGTGAATATAACTCTTATCGGCAAATATACTTTTCATTATATATTTTATCACCTATTCAGGATATTTACTACACAAAGAGTTCTATGGCTTAGTGGTAAACGCGTTCGGTCTGCAATACGGTTGTTAAGCAATTTTGGCAAGAGCCGTTCTTAGGATGGGTGACCAAAAATTTATTATCTCGATCTTTATTCTCCGAAAGGCACGTTGAGTCGTTGATTGCGGTTGCATCTGTAGTCTTTAATACCCACCAATCCGAAATGGATCCGCGTAGTTGGTCATGGCCAATTCTATTCCACCCATATGGGGACATTCAAAGGTTGGCGATGAACAACATTTATTATGCCTTATATAATGACAATATATTATATAAAAAAACCGGCGAAGCGCACGAATGGTTCCGTATCGTTATCCATTAAAAAAAGTAAAAAAATATCACGTTTGTTGGTATGTAGTAATACTCGTAAACTTATAATGCCAACTTATGTATCCAATTTTTTTTAACTTCGTTATAGTTCTGTAATTTTTCTTCCTATGACCGTTTTGTTGGTAGAAGCGGGGGGGGGGGGGGGGGGTTACTGTAAACCCTGTTTTTGGGAACTTTTAATCCGAAATTGATAATTATTCCAGGCACGCAATTTTATGCGATAAATGGAACGTTAATAGCGTTAAACTTGAATGCAGTGACATTTCTATGAAGTTCAATTAACGGATTTCGCTGTAGTTTTAGTTATGGAATGGATGGAAGTTTCTACAACCGTACCGTTGCTACCTAGCTGTAACCCGCGGATTTGCCTATGTTCCCACCTACTGTTTAGTAAATCTTGTAGAGTTTTAATTTATATTCTTCTCTACAACTAAACTGAGCAAGAAACAGGAATAATGGACTGTTGATAAGCCTTGTTTTAATGTTATCAATTTTGGTTCGACATAACTATGAGAGAGAGAGAGAAAGTAAACAATTTATTTATATACTACATAAATAGCCTTTTTTCCGTTTTCAACACCAATGTTGAACTGCAAACTTAAAATAACAAACTATATTGAAAGCTATTCTGTTTTGAGTGTTACGTCGTCATATTGTTTTTAATTACCAAGAAAAACATTTCGTATTGCATAGTTTTATTGGTCTCTTGAGCGATGCAATAATACTACACAGAAACAATACAGCCATCATTCCCATCTACAAACAAATATACAGAGCATTAAGTAGCTCACTTTATTATGTTTTATGAGTGTTTATTTAACTTGCAATATATAGGTGTACCAGAATCGCATTTCGGGAAATATAAATTTGTAGAAGGCAGCATTGGGGAAAAAGGATAAAGACATTTTGATACTTGTAATACTTTAAAAAAAAAAACACTTTTTAATGACTGCCTTATTATTACATTGAACGTTCTCCTGACCATATTTCTATCTCGGCAAATTTTGACATAAATGGCTAATCTATCTGCGAGGGATATAGTATAGTGCATGGATTTTAAATAACGAGAAAAGAAGTTATTTTTGGGGTTCAGTACCCAAAAGGTAAAACGGGAACCCTATTATTAAGTCTTCGCTGTTTATCTGTCTGTCTTTCATCAGGCTAAATCTCACGAACCATGAAAGCCAGACAGATAAAATTTTCAAAAAAAAAATCATATATGATGTATTAGAAACAATAACAAATATTTAAGGGGGCTCACATACAACAAACGTGTTTTTTTTATCGATATAGATAACTCTAACAGACGCTTAAAATATTTATAGAATATGTATTTATGTAGTAACTGTGAAAATAAATAATTTTATTAAAATTAACAAATATTTAAAGGAAGGACCCATACCACAATCGTGATTTTCGCTCGTTTGCGGTACGGAACCCTTCGTTCGTGTGTTGGACTCGCACTTGATCGGTTTTTTTATTTTAGAAAACAATGATTCTATGCGAAACGTTGGGATTGTGTTGATTCAAATTGAATGTGCATGTACTAGATACGTTTATGTCTGAATGCTCTCAGACTTGTTGAATGTTATAGATGAGTGGAGGTATGATTGATAGATAAGTAAAGGAAGGGCTGACAATTGAATTAAGACATCCGGTGAGGGGTCATCTCACCTCTTCGTTCATAGACAATAACAATTTGAAACATAGAGTAGAATAAAATATTTACATGTATGTATAATACTATGAAAAAAAGAGGTAAACTAGATATCGAACTCGACTTCAGAGATAGTGACGCCTTGAAGCTTATACCAGCATTTATGACAGATCATTTAGGCCTCGAAGTTATGTTACAGAACCGTTGGTTGTAAACGGTCTTGGGATGAGCCGCGGGATTATTCAAAGCGCCGTAATAGCTGTCACCCTTTCTTGAAATGTAGGTTAATAAGCATTTGTAATGAATAAACATGAGCAAACCATTAACTTTTTGTTAAACATGTTAAATGTCGCCAAAATGATACACCTATTTTTAACTAGATAAAATTGATTTCTTATATTTTATCTAGTTAAAAATAGGTGTATAAACGCGCGCACGCGCACTTTCCATAAACAATTTGTATTTAGTTTTATTGATGTTCTGTGTACCTGTAAAGGGTCAGAAAAATTAATGAACTATATACAAACGCGATGAAACCTTTGAAAATTTATTTCATTTTTAGATAAAATTATTCAAGTGTGCCCTAAAGAATTCATCTTTATAGCTAAGTGTTTCAAGAGCGATGGCCAATCGCAATGACACGCCAAGTCCCCCCATATTCTCCCCTTTTAATCTTCATATGGAAATTAAAGGTGATATAAATCTCCTGGTGGCAGTTTTTTCATTTAGCACCTACAGGTGGGCCGTAGCAATTTTCAACGTGACTAACGGTTATCGTTGGGAAATGCTGTTGATGAATTTAGATTATAGGCAGGAGTTCAGGAGTTACCCGTCCCGGTATCGCTCCATTTTCTGACAGCAAGATTTTTCCGATATCAATTATCGACCTAGTTCAGTCGATTTACTTAAAAAAAAATTAAAGAACTTTTGTATGAGATATAGGTAGCCACAGAAACTGTCTAACAATTGAAATTAACGCAACTCTGTCTAGCTGCTCAGCTTGTTGATTTGTCTTTAAAAGATTTCTAGTCAAAGTCAAAATACAACAAAAAAAAAACGGGTTTTATAGAAAACGAATATTGAAATCCTATTATAAACTATTCAATACAAACTTGTTTTGGGAACTTTATAATTCCATATTTTAAATAGATAAACTAAAAAAATAAGGTTTATCAATGTTTTTTTTTTTCAAAATTTTGGCAGCCTTTTCTATCCATGATTGAAACTCCTATTTATGTCAGGAGTTTCAATCAGAAATACAAAAGGCTGCCAAGTGATTTATCAAACCACTATCGCACGTTTAAGTATGCCTCCCAGATTGTATGGGTTCAGGACATCTGAGTAGGGTGGCCAGATATTTTAATAATTTTATAGATTTTTTATTTGAAAAACAACTAATGTATTCGTCTAATACCTTATTCTTTATTTATTTATATAAAAAATAGTACCTTTATTTGGTAATATTCCTTTATTAAAATATTATTGACACAGATACCAAATAATTTGACCAGATGAAGTCTAAATCATTATTGATCAAAATGATACAGTTATGCTGATCGCTGCAGATGTCCAAGGTGCAAAGTTATTTCAAATTTGATGAAAACATGACCCATAGTCTGGGTCATAGTGCGGATGCGACTATTCGGACAAAGAATAGATCGTAACAAACTCAAAATATTACTTATTCAAATAAGGTTATTAGATGAATTTTAAAAATATTCAAAATTGTTTACCTCGTGTTTTAGATTCCAGGTGGTCATTATTTAGGACGTTATCAGTGTTTTAGTGGAAATTATCTGTGGATGACCGATGCTTACAGACATATTTTTTATATTAAGCAAAATACACCTGACCATCCATCATTTTATTAAATTATATAGCAAATTATTCAATAATACTCGAAGTTATATTTTGATAATAATATGAGGACACAATTATAGTAACTCATTCTTAGCCTAAAAAATGTTATAGTACCTAATAGATAGGGCTTTGCAAACATCATTCACCGTCTCACTGGGAAAAATCCGTTCAATTAAAACCAGGTGGTCACCACAGCTGATGCGGACGTAATTACCGTGGTAAATCACCGCTGAACTTCTACGTACCGAGACACTATTTGTTATGTGTTGTGGAACGCTGTTGTTTGCCGACTTACCGCTCCATTGCTGGTTGGGGAGAGGTCATTGTAATAGGCTTTTGTCTATTTTTCACCTAGTTCTCTTAATGTGTTTCGTATATCATTTTTATAAACACGTATCAGCTGACGAATTTGAATATTTGACATTTAGCGATTTTTTTTTATTTTGTCATTTATAATAGATCAATTCAGGCTCAGTCTAGTGTTGGGGTCGTCGTATAAATGATAAATTAAAGGCGGCTCATAAAGTTGTTAAAAAAAAAGAAAAAAGTTCAGAGAATCCGTTTTTTGTCAATGAGCTATTTTGAAGTTGACTCAAAGCTCATTTTGAACGACCAAATTCAGCACTTTGGCCTGTTTGTACCTTTTAAAAACAGTAGCATTACCAATGCAAATTCGCAGTAATTCCCCGATTGTTGTAAGTAAACAGCTTAAGTCAACAGCTGAACCTTGCAGTGAAGTCCCAATTAACACAAGCGGCCCAAACTGAGGTTACGTTCTTAACAGCAGCGGGTAATGGACCGTAAGCGGGAGCGGAATGCCATGAACAATTTGTTTAGATCATAAGATAAAGACAATGGCCACAGCATTTAATTAGGTATGGGAATGTATATAATGTTATGTTTAATGGTATATTTAAAGTTCAATAGGAAAATCACTGTTGAATTGTAAAATCTTTCATACGATAAGTAGTCTTCATTGAAACTTTTATTGATTTCTGTAATTTTGTATATCAATATTAATGTCAGGAGAACCTAGTGAATTCTCAAACGGATTTTATACTGAAGTATACCAGTCTCCACGGTAATTTTACTGCCCTATATACATAGAGTATACAATTACACCTTTATTGTATCTCTTATGGAGAAAAAAGAAAAAGAAGAAATACAAAATTTATCGTTTGTGTCGAAGAAATGAAATAAATCGAGAAATAAGTAAATATATTCACGCTTGTATTTGAACCATAGCCTAACAAAGGCCAGCATTCGCCGCTGTGTTGCAGCGTTCGACAAATAAACTGCAATAATTTTACGGAAAAGTCGAGAAGTTTTCGGAAGTATTTCTTGACGCTATTTACTTTTATATCCCATTATAGTCTACTAGCAGTGTCCCGCGACTTCAAATGCGTAAATTATAGTCTATGACAACCCCGTATGATTTAAAAGTATTCGATACAAACAAACATACCAACAAACAAATCTTTCCTCTTTATAATATTATTAAAGATGCCACTAAAAGATTTTTTTAAATAGGTTCAATATTTTCGGAGTCTTTTGCAAACAATCAAAGAGGAAAGATCTAATTATAATATTAGTATAGAACAGACGTTTTAAATATGAGAAAATTATTTATTTGTGTGTGTTGCTCAAAAATTGCTCTTTTAGGTATTTACTCGCTTCGTAGAGTCAATATAAAATTATTTTATACAGACGTTTAATTCATAATCTGTTTAAAGTTATTATAAAACAAAGTCTCCTTAACTTAGTGTTTGACCAAGTTTTGCGCGGCGCAGATAACTCAGTTAATGTTTCTCGAACTTTATACTTCGGGATATTCGAGAAACAAATTTCGTGACGATTTAAAAAAAAAAAACAAAGAATATATTAAACTTGAAAATTATAATTTGTTTTAAATTATGATTATTGATAGCATAATTGGCCAGATGAGGGGTTAGTGTCATTAAAATTTGTTCTAGCTAGTTTAATTGGTCGACACCGTAAAACTGTAATATTAATGGTTACACGTTTGGTAACACTTTGTATTGACTGATCGACGGTTTATGAATGCAAAAGTGATTCGTCATCTTTTATGCTGCGTATTGCTAAAGAGTGGAATTCCCTGCCTATGTCGATATTTTTGATTGCAACTCGAACCTAAAGACAAGAGTGAATAGCTTTTTGAGAACAGCTTGTCCCGCTACGGGACTGGTTAAAAGACAAACTTGTAGGTCCTACTAAAAAAAAAAACTCATGTTTATTTAATAGTCATCAGGACCAACTCTATTCTTTGTTAAAAAATACATTTTTAAAAGGTAACTGCTATTAAATGAGTTTTATACTCAAAAACGAATATTTGTTTGAACTGAACAGTTTAATGAACATTTTTTTATTAATTCCAAATCATCTGGTTTGTATGAATGAATGAATATACTTTATTGCCCAGTAAAACATAAACATCAAAACAATTATTATTAAAAACATCGTTGCAAAAGGCGGCCTTATTGCTAAGGTAGCAATCTCTACCAGGCTACCCTTGACTAAAAGCATGTAGGTATGTACTATTAGACACAGCAATGGGCCTCGTATGGCTGATGATGATGACACAGGAATTCGAGTAAACCAATGAAATTTTATGTAATTCTATTTCATGAATTAAATATAATTTTTAATTTAGGGATTACTCTTTATCTGCACACTTTAGAAACTAGAAACGAATCTATAAGAATCTTCCACTGAACTGTGTAAAATTATTAATTACGCTTACAAATAATGTTGGGTTTGTTTTCAATTACAATTAAATACAATGTTGTGAGTCTTCTTTATAATGTGATATTAATGATTATAGTACAGGAAAAATAATATTGTTGGTCATTAATGATAATAATAAAAAGGGATTATTACAATTATTCCAATAACAATCGGATCATTAACATTTTAATGGTGTTTGGTATGTTTAATATTACATTTATATGGCTGTTTATGACAATAATGAAGAGAGAATCTTTGATTATTTCTTTGTTCGCTATTAGGCTCCAAAACTGCTGAACAGATTTAAAAAAAAACATTTATATATGTCATAATTTATGCGGGCGAAGGCACGGGTAAACATCTAGTAAACAATAAAACTATTTTGATATCAAAGTAACTATAGGTATAACAGATCATTTTTACAGCTAATTTGTGGGTCGTCAAGATTTTTTTGTTTTTGTTTTTACGAATGAAAATGTCTATTCCCTTTGAAGCCGTATGTTGTTATAAACTAGAGATATTTGGTCACCCATCTATTGCATAACCTAAGCGAAAGTCGCTCAATCTACTCCTTACTCTACTAACAACAACAATGCTTAGGTTAGTGTGTATATTAATATGAATTTTAAATGCATCAATATTAACTTAACGTATTTTTTTTGTTTCAGGTAGTCACGTGTGTCATCTCTCACGAGAGGATGCCCTGTAGGGAATTTGGTGGGTAGGCCTCCGAGGACCCACTGGGCAGATTCCTGCCGGGTGGGTTCACGGAGGAAATTCCCACACCCTGGTGCTTGCCAGGCAACAGGAACAGTGCAAAAAGAATTTTCTCGACGTAAAAAATGGTAATAATAATAAATATATACGTGGGTGGCATTTCAACAGGTTCTTCACCAAAAATCCTTTAGTAAATTTTCGCTCAAATTGCAATTTTAGTATTAGTCCAAATTCATATCATGATGAGAATAAGCAAACCTAAAATTTTCTAGGAATAAATATTACTCCCGTAAAACATCGACTAGTTTAACCTTTGCTAAGTCTCGTCTAATAATATGAATTTTTACTACTATTAAGTGTAGTCTTAGCGTAAACAAAGTTAGTGTTATTAAAATTGAGAGCCTTAATCACATTTCCAAGGCCATTGATAGAGTAAAAACGGGATTTATCCAATTTTAAATAAAAAATAAAAAAATACAAATTTATCTCTAAAATCTATTTCATTTCATATCTCAGCCCTGAGATTTTGTAAAAATCCGAATTCTAATTCACTCAGTAGTACGACGAATTCACTACAAAAGCGACATCCGCCCAACCTTGAATTGGTATTAACTTTTCGTGGCATAAGTGAAGTGAGTTTCGAAATGGATATGAGCCACGTATAAATCAAACAATGATGTTTTGTATTTTGATACAAAAATGGAATCAATATATTTTTTAAACTAAATGACGTAAATTTGGACACATGAGTGGATACGAATTCGGGTTCGGAATCTTACAGAATTGGTGTGAGAATTTGTAAATAAAAATGTTTTTGACCTCACCTATGGTCTGTTGAACGAATCAGAATGAATTATCTTTTGTTTTTGTCTTTATATGCGGTCTTAAGGATGCGATCTTACGCTTGTGAAGTTGCTTTAATACAGCTAGTACACATAAGTAAGTATATATTTTATTGAGTGTATGTCTGTAGAGATATCTTAACCGAAGTCATGGTTGTTTGACCAACATTACTGTGTAAGAAACCATTTCAATTCACACTAATCACTTTCCGCCGCGTCTGCTCACAAAAACGTGGAGTACAAAAACCTGATGAAGGGTGTATAATTATAGTTTTTCGTAGTAACCACGTGCATTTGACTTTTGTATATTCATGTTACACATCCACAAACTACTTTTGTAATGTAGAGCTGATGGCCTGTTTCGGCCATTTTAAGATTATGACCTGTGGCCTGATTGTCTAATTTTAAATCTATCACAATCTCTTTCAATGGTAAAGCGTTTGTGATAGAGATTTTTGGAATCATGTAACGTTTAAAGGCGTCGTTTTTGGAACAGACGATGATTTAAATATTTCAATGAACAAAGTCAAGAGACAATTAAAACTTGGTAATTTATATTTAAAGGAATATTTATTGAATTTAGTTAAATTAGCGATATCGTTCATCCATAATCTTTCAAAAAATTGCCAGGATGCAATCGCTACCACATGTCAAATTGTTGTATCTTGAAGTTCGTGAATATCTTTCAATTAAGTATCAATATAAAAGTGATATGATATATGATATATAGATATCTAGGTAATCAATATGATTTAAAAATTAGACAGACCTTCGGTTTTGGCCGTTTTAAACTCATGAGCTAGTTTTGACCATTTTAAGAGTTGCAAGTAAATGAAATTTAACTCAAAGGTTTAAGTTTACCTAATTGCAACATATTTAATACCGTTCACGGCAAAATAATATAAATATGCCTATGCGTTTCTATTTAATTTGGTTTTAAAGAAATCCATGAAACGGGTTTTGTTTACGAGTGTATTGTTAATTAAATATTGCATATAAATCGATCCATTATTATAAATTTCTCCAATCAATTTAACTTATAACTCTGGAGCAGGTCGTATACTGGGCGTTAGCGACAATTTAGCTCTGTATCCTAAATACACATTTAATAAAAAAAAACTCAGGTACTAAATTGTTAGTAAAACTCAAAAAGGAATCCATTGAAACCATGTAATTAGATAATCATATCATAAAAATTAAAACATTTAAGATACATAGATACATTAATATTAAACATAGATCTTGTTTTAATTATGGAAAATTTAATTGCAATCATCTTTTTCATTGGAATAGCCGGCATTGCGTTACAAGGAGATGCGGCAAAATGGCTCGGAAAAAAAGAACCTTAATTAAAAGTCTATGAGGGAAATTAATTGTTTTACAGCCACAATCTGCGGAGTTTTCCCTTAAAACATGACTGAGATTTCTTGGGAAACCAAATTTTAATTAAAACTGAACTATCAGAAGCCCAAAATCAAATATAACAAAACAATTATGATTTGTATAATATTTGGTTGTTTATTACTTACATCTAAGGGGGAGGCCTATGTAATGGGGGAGGCCTATGTTCAGCAGTGGACGTCTTCCGGCTGATGATGATGATGATGATGAATGATTACTTACATGAGTTTATGATGTCATTCAGTATTAAATTAATTAACGCAATGAAAACACTAATTTGTGGTAAAGGTAAATTTAATTAATTATTAGATTTAATTATATTATTAGCTTTATTATATAGCAGTTAATAGGAAACTACACAAAATAGTCTCCGCAAAATGGCTGCAACACGAAATGCCGGATACTAAAATGGCTGATAGCAACAACGGATGCAGAAACAGCGGATGGTGTTGCCAGATATGAGCGAAACTGCAACTTGTGAAATTGCGGAATCGTTGGAATTACTTTAAAAATGCAAACGCAAGCTTGTTTTAAAATACTTGCTTCGTAGTTTATTTGAAGATTTCTTTTAAAATCTAAATATCGTATGATTAAGTACATTAAGCTTTTACTTTAGCTATATTTTAACAAATTGGTGGTTATAAATAATGAAAAGAATTGCAATTATTTACAATTAAATTTTTAAGCTCAGACCATTTGTTAATTAATCATTCATGGATTGAAAGCTTGTTAAACTTATTTTCAATAGCAAATTTTATTACCTATATGTTAAAGTTAAAGTATAAACAGTGTCTATTAGTGTCTACTATACTCTGTTTCACTTGATCACAAACTATCGTATGGTTCAACTATAGTAATTAGAATAAATATATTATCATTTTAACGTTGATATATTAGAGGTATATAGCAACAAGGCTTATTTTACTTACGAAGCAGATATCTATTAATTATAAAGCTCTAACTGAATAGGTATTTATATATTACATAAATATATTATATATGTACATTATTATACAAGGTTAGTCAATACTCATTTTATTCGGATATTAAAAATAAATATAAAGAGTGCGGAAAATTACTTAATAATTTAATTCATATCATAAAAAATATATGAATGATGAAGACTGACAACACCATTCGTTAGTGACGTCAATGCTCTAGTTGCCTTTTCATGCTCAATTTCAATTAAAACTATGTCGACACGTTTTGATATTCACCTCGCTCACTCCGATTTTATTTAATACTCACAATGAAGCATTGAACAATAATACAAATATATACAACGATAGAATGTATATCTTGAGTGAGTAGAATGTGTATCGAAAGACGTTATCCATTTTAATAGAGCATTTCCTTTTTGATTCGTATCAAGTACTTATATTTAAATATTGCAGTTATTTAATATGAATTAGAGAATTGTATTGCAGGATTAAAGTTTGTAGTTTTTATTTACAGCATTTTGTGTCATAAAAATTGGTAGAGTTGGTAGCGGATGTATTTAGACAATGCCTTCTTTTTATAGTGGCTCATGCGCATCTATGAGTACAATTCAGTTAAGGTGGCGCGGACATAAAATCACTGTCTTTAATTTAATCATGTACAAAAAAAAGTTTAATTAACTGTAATTAAAATGAGCAAACTACATCACATTGCGAAGGTTCCGTATGTATTAAATTATTTGATTAAAAAAAAACATATCACAAATTTACCCCTAGACTTCTCAATTTTTTACAATTATGTTGTAGTAATTCGCAGACCTCTTCACATAGAACTGCTGCTTTTCGGGGTTCTTTCAAGTATTCGGTTTCTCATTGTTGAAACAATTTGCCACCTCCTATTCGAAAACTGAAAACAAGAAATTCTTTCAATAAAGCAGATAAATTTTATATTATAGTGCTGAATAAGTAATGTTTTTGTTGAAATTGCTACAAGTGATTATATTAGCTTAAAGTTATGTATTTATACATGTAAAATTAAATTAATGCAAGTTCTGAATAAGTCTCAATTTGACGTTTTAACGAGGCCACGCGTGCCACGTATGAGACACGTCGGTAATACGTACGTAGGGTGCTATATTCACTGTTACTGTATTTATGAATGTATTATGTATTCTTTGTTTTATAATGTTTTAAATGAAATTAGAACTTCCTACATTTGTCTTTGTGTTTTTTGTTTGTGTTTTAATATATATTTGTGTAGGTATGTCGTTCTATTTGTTTTTGTTATTTAAATACTTTTATGTCGATCATTGTAGGTCCGTGTTCTCGCCACTGACTTCAGCAGAATACCAGTGCAATGGGTTTACCCATTGCTTACGTTGAGCTGAGGTCAGTTTTGACAGCACACAACATTACACTTTAAATTCTTGTATATACTAATTGTTAATTGTCTTGTTTGTATTACTACTGGGTTGTGTTGTGTTGGCAAAATAAATACCTTATTATTATTATTATATTTTGATTTTATATGGATAATTAATAAATATGTGGGTCACTTTGTAGTTGAAGATATTATGCAGCACTTTTAATTATCATATTAGTTTGATGCGCAGTTCACAATCCTCCGACCCTCAGAGTTCTCCGTCCCTTTTCGACCCGTCTAGGTTGATAGGCTTTTTCCCTACTCCTTATACTTTAATAATAAATAAACTGTTTTTAGATAGATTGTTTTTCCAATATACATCACACTATAATATAATATATCTGGTTCAAAGTCATCATTACAAAAAAGTACAAAAATCCTTCAGATTCCATAGCTACATATAGTAAATATATTTGGTCCTTTGAGCCGGATTTGTACAACATAAAAGAACAGCAAAATAACTGTAGTAATTAGATACGTGTAATTCTATCGTTAATTCCTTGTCCGTACCAAAAAACATGTTTCGTCCGAAATGGGTAGAATACTTAAGATAACAACGTGGGTTGTGTGGAGCGATTACATCAACCAGCCAAATTGAGATTTGCAGCTTCTATATTGAAACACGTAAACCTTATGACCTCTCAGATTCAGTAGCGTAAAACTCTGAGGATTGATCTTCCAGAGAATTGGGCTGGGATTTTATAGACGCTTGAGCAAATAGTGAATAGGCTGGACTACATTTTTACTTTTAACTCGTAGTTTTGGAATGTGGGTTAAGTAAATGTTAAGTTAAAACAAAGATAGTTATGAATGAAAATAGGAAACCTACCTCCGTTTAAATTCTGTATCAGGTTAATTTGTCATACAGTTTTTATACTTACTTTCTATCTGTATATTATAAGAATAAAGGAAGTTTATTTTGAATTATTACTTATATATCTATATCAACTACTATCCGTTCGGAAAATCAAAGTAAGAGAACTATAACTCAAGACACCTGAGAGCCTGTTCTATTTTTCCTCGCACGAAAATTCGGAACATTTCGAATCGTTCTTTTAATTTTCCATGAATATTATATGTGCATCAGAGGCAAAGTTAAGTCCAATAAATTATAATTTATCGAAAAATACGTTTATTTTGTTAGCATTTCGAAAATGATGAAATAGAATTGGCCTTCAGGTGTCATAGTAATTCGTATAAGTAATAAGTAATCGCTCTTCTCTTCTAATCGCAATTCTAATTGAATAAATATATAATCATAATCAATATTGATAAAAGACATGTCATGAGCTGTCAAGAATATAGAGTAATAAGATCCTCAACGTGTAAAGAAACAGTCATCTTTTCGTGTTTCATTGAAAGGGGCTGAAAAAAGTGCCACGAGACCTACAAAAGGGCTAGGACAGACTTCCTGAATGGAACAAGGCAGATACTCAGCGACAAATGACTCGAAATAGATATAATGGGACCTTTCTTTGCAAAGGTAATAGGAAGTAAATTTCGGCGAATTTAACTGAATAATGAAAGGTTTTTGGGTAGACGAAACGTAGTTACAAGTATGTAATGAAGGATGTACACTCTGAAAATAAAATCTCAATAGAAGGATAATAAATTGTCTGTTACCATGGCCATTATTAATCTATTAATGTTAAAGTTAAGGTAAATTGAATAACGAAGACTGTGATTACCATTACCTATGCATTATAAGTACATACTATTTTGGTAGTAAGTTCTCAGCCTGCTGTAGTTTAAGTAAACTAACGTTACACAGCTATCATAGAGAGAAAACGATGGAAAAGAGACCATTTATAACTATATTCATTTATAGATATAAGTAACAATTATTCTAGTAGATTCTACTAAAAGTGAAACATTTTTGCTAGTAACTTAAACAACTTATTTCAGTCTTTGTTTCTTTTGCAAATATAGGCTGCTTACGAATAGATTTTAGTACTTGGAATTTCAGTATTTTTATCTCTCTGCGCTCTTGAGTAGCACGGAGGAGCCCGTGATAATAATTTTTTGGTCACCCGTCCTATGACTGGCACTTGCGAGAGTTGCTTAATAACCGGACACGATATCTGCACTGTAGAGCTCCTCTAATAATCCGTACTCTATAACTAGGTTACTTTTTCTTCCACCTACGTCCACTCACTGTTGAATATGGTCTCCTAGCTAATATTACGCTTGCCTGAATTTAAGTTACTAGTTTACATTTATATTTAATATTTTATTTTAAAATATTATATTTTAACACTAAGCCAACACACAGAGTTAAGATTAAGACAATATATTTATATTATATAGCTATAATATTTCGTATCTAAAGGTATTATCTTAATCTACGTAATATATATTTCCGTATCGTTTGTCATCTTAAGATACTTAATATAAAAATGATATTATTAGCCGCATGTGTTGAGCTATTGGAATGTATGGTATTGGAATTTATCTTAAGATATCATATTATAGTCTTAACCGTTCGTTACAACCTTTGACCATATCGCTAATTCTTATTACTTGAACGTCATGTCAGCAATACGAAATCCCATTGAGCGATCCCCTCGAGTCTGCTATGAATGAACGGCGCATGTTGTTACTCCGCGCTCGCCCTAATAATATTGCCTCGCTTCATTTCTTTCATACCTTCCCGTACGCCTTTATCGAAGGCCGGATATCTCCGTTATGTAATGTAAATTGCCATGTACACGATTAAGTTGTTTTGAGATATTTCTAACTAAGAAAAATTCTGTGAAACTAAAAACAATAGAAGATAGAGAATTTTACAATCAATTCTAAAGTATGAAATGACGATTGCCTATTACCTTTAAACGAGCGATTGTTGTATATATAATCTAAATCTCAGAAACAGCTCCAACGACTTACATGACAATTATTCAGTGAATTGGCTCCAAAAAACCGACCAAGTGCGAGTCGGATTCGCGCACGAAGGATTCCGTACTGGAAACGAACAAAAAATTACGTTTGTTGTATGAGAGACCCCTTAAATATTTATTTATTATAGTTCCCATTCGGTACTAATTATAGTTCCCGTTCGGCTTGGTAAAACGGAAAACATATTTAATATGGTTCCCGTTTTACCCTTTGATTACGGAACCCTAAAAACAGATCACTATCAATATAACCGCATTATCTTCTCTTCACAATATATTTCTTTATCATAGCTAAGGAATATTATACATGTGTAAGTTACCTAGTTATGTATAATTTTCTAAAAGAATATCAATCCTATCCTTAAAAATCTTCCTTCTGAACCACTTCGTATAAGAATGATAAGCACATTAAAATTCGTCGCGTGTTTTGAAAGATTTCAGCGTACAAACAGCGGTAAGAAACTTTGTTTTTACTATGTATACTAAGATTGTAATAGAGTTTTAAAAACAAAACTGTGATTTATTTATATCGAAGAAGAGTTTATGTAAGAATTTATAAGCATACAATACATAAAAGTAGGGGAGACTGAGGACACTTGATCCTTACGGGAGACTAGATACAATGGATTTCCAGAGCTTCTGTAAACACTATATAATTTTAGACTGGCAAAATTTGTAGTCTTTGGGTTGTTCTCACAGAACATAGAGAGAGAATAGAAGTATAATGATATTGATTTAGTATGGGAACCGAGTGTCGCCTCTCCGCACACAAATACAGATTAGATGAAATGATCATTTTGTTCACTACATGAAAAACTGCCACGCGATACGTTCGTGATAACATAAACAGAAACCCAAAAAGATACTAAGCTAAGAAATCACACGATTAAAAACAAACTCTAATTCAACGTGATAGTAAATAATTTACTTTAACATGAATGTTGAACTGTCACGTGGCTGTATACGGGGATACCAGAAGGGAAAAAATATTTTAAGATTATGCACATTTTAAAAAATTGGGTCATCATTTTATGTGCGAACTATTAAGATTAGATTTTGCTGTAACCAAGTGAATATTAAAAAATAACGCTTTTCCCTATATAACTTCTTTTAAAAAACGCAGTACAAAAACTAAGAAAACTTAATGATAAACTCTATCATATGTCTGTGGAGTAATATAATTAAGCTAGGGAAAGTGTAAAAAAAAATAAAAATTAAGAAACCAACAGAATTTTTGTATTAATTATATTAAGCCTAATTTGTAATTTTTTCTTACTGGTATCATTCCGATTGTGCATATTAGTGATGTGACATAATAGTAGTTGATGAAATAAGAGGTTTAAATTTTGTTATGAATCAGTAAAATGTAATTCAGTTCGATAATGTTCTACGGTGGTTTGATAGTAATTATTTAAAGCTTAATTCAAATAAAATGAAATACATAAAGTTTGCATTACCTAATGTTAGGCATATTAATACACTTATAAATGTAAATAGTGAAAAATTTGAGTTGGTGAAATCGACAAAGTTCCTTGGTATTACACTAGATTCCCGACTGCAATGGGATCCTCATATTGATAATTTGTCAAGTAGACTGAGTTCTGCAGCATTTGCTGTTAAGCAAATTAGACTCTTGACAAATGTTGAAACGGCAGGATTGGTATATTTTAGTTATTTTCATAGTGTAATGACGTATAATCTATTGTTGTGGGGTTCTGCGGCTAGCATTCAAGATATTTTTATTCTACAAAAGAGAGCTGTCCATGCTATATATAATTTACGGTCTAGAGAATCTCTCAGAGAAATATTTAAAGAAATAAATATTTTGACTGTTGCCTCTCAATACATCAATGAAAATATTATCTACGCAAGAAAACATTACGATTCCTTCACAAAAAAAGTAGTGTTCATAATCATAACACAAGAAATAAAAATAAACTTGCCGTTCCAAGCTTCAGACTTCAGAAAACCAAAGGATCAGTGCATTTACATTGCTATGTTCAATAAAGTTCCACAAAATGTAGTTGACCTACCCATAAATAAATTTAAAATTCATGTAATGAACATACTTATGAGTAAAGGCTATTATAAAGTTGATGATTATTTTAAGAATCGCAATGCATGGAATGAATAGCCATCACTTTGTTCTATAAAGACTAATTATATGTTCAACCTATGTCTTACAGACTTTGAAAGTTGTACTTATTATTGTGATAAGTTATGAAATGACATGATTTATGTAAATATCATAGGGCTGGTAAGTTTCTTTCGCTTGTTCTTCTTGTCAGCTAAAAGACGTCCTGAACAAGTGGTAGGGGAAAAATAAATTTGGGGAAAAATAAATTTAATATTGTTCATAAAACGTTGATATACTTCGTAACTTAGATATTTATAGCACATCAGTATTTTTTAATATTTATCTGCGTGTAAATAATCAACCGAATCTTCGTAAAAAAGTGCCTGAATAGTTCATTATTTCACCTGTTCAGTATCAATTCATCTTTT
The DNA here is from genome assembly GCA_918026875.4 of Diatraea saccharalis. Classification (NCBI taxonomy): domain Eukaryota; kingdom Metazoa; phylum Arthropoda; class Insecta; order Lepidoptera; family Crambidae; genus Diatraea; species Diatraea saccharalis. Next base: position 15,733,461 of record OU893337.1, read on the forward strand.
ATTTTCAGGAGGCACAGCACTATTTTTTGCAAAAGTGCACAATATGATTTACATTGCTGTCTAGAAACGGGGTTAGAAACATTAATGTTGGTTTGAGCAAACAATGTATATTTTATTTGAAATTGTGTCAAATTATTACGTTTTTTATATTTTAGCACTAAAATTGTACTTACCAGTGAAAGGAAATGTTTGCATTAGTTAGATTGTATACTTTGTTTTGCTTTTTGCAAGTGATAATAGCACAAAACGGTATTTTTTATAGAAAATATCAGTAAAATCACCACTCGACGATTGACGAACGACTGACAAATATAAAACCGAGGAAAGGGCGTCATATGAGTAAAAGCGCATATGCCAGCGACGCTTGCCCCGCCCACTTACTACTTCTATTCTCTCTCTATGTTCTGTGGTTGTTCTCCATTTCCAAAGTTAGCACTCCAGTAAAATTTTAGAGTTGTGCAAATGGCAGATGTTTATGTGTTTCGTGTTGCAGAAAAATATTTTTTGTATGTTTTTACTTTGATTAAATAATGGATTAGTAAATTTATTTTGGATATTTACCACTTTTAAACTAGTCGTTATCTATGTGAGTAAACATCTGTTTTATAGAAAAGTGATAATATTGGTAGATTTTTGTAAAATATTTATTTATAACCTCAACATACCTAGGGTACACATGGTACACTTTCTTATCGGAGATATGATCCCACCGGATCAATGTCTCCTAACTTTTTTTAAATATAATTTTAGGATTAAATATGCATATACAAAGAATTATCATTACATGTACCCGAAGCCACTAGCTTGTCTCGCGCCACAGCTTTTAACAGACACAACGTTAAAAATTTCTTTGAAAATTTGTAAAGCTTATTGCAGCGCTATAATTTTGGTCCCGACCAACTTTGGAACGTAGATGAAACTGGTATTACTATAGTTCATAAGCCAAAAAAAATGTAGCATGTACTACTGTCTTTTTACTATTTAAGGCGGGAAAAAAACCGATGCAGTTTTTCCCTGTGCTAAAAGTTTTCCCGTGAGCCAAGAGACTATTATTTCGCGCGTTTCAGTGAACAGAATACTGAAATATGATCTAAAGGTTGTTAAGGTTGTTGTTAAGAGGCCTATAGCCATAGGAAAGTTAACTTTTTAAACGATCGCCTTCGTCAGTTACGACGCAAACGCTTTCCGTTACTGCTGAGGAGACACGATGTCAGGAAGATACTCTTCACTGTCGAGAAAATTTTTACTGTCGAAGAAAAGTCCAACCGATAAAACAATAAAATGAACGCTAAAATAAGCAAGGATGTCCCAGCTTCTGCACGGAATGTCTCGCGCACTCATCACCCGGCTAGTGTGATGGTATGGTGGGGAGTTTTGTATAAATGCTATAGGTACCTATATGGATATACCTTCCACCATTTACTACTAAGGAAATAAATCAATGATATTGAAATAAAAATAATAAATTTTTAACATATTTTTCATTTTCTTCTGTATTGGCATCATATGATCCTATATGTGGGAGACTTGTTCCTGCCAGGATCAAGTATTCCACATAGTGGGGATCAAGTCAGACATATATATGGGACACTTGATATCATTTTCTGTACAAAGTTTTCGTACGCTGGTTATTTAATTTTTATACCGATATCATTAGCTACTATACTTAGTATAGCTAATAAAATTTCACGTAGTTAAGTACAAAAATAATTAAAATCGGATCAATATTTACAAAATAAGGGCCAAAAAACAAAAGGGGGGATCAAGTTTTCCCAGTCTCCCCAAACTATATATTATGTGAAATTCATCTTCTGCATGATTAGATCATTGAAACTATAATGACATGAATTTATTTCTGTTATCGAGATTAATCAATATACAATTTCAATGTCGAAACGACAATAAATAATCTTCCTTATACCGAAAATGGATGAAACGTGACTTAACTCAATTGTGTACAGTTTATAATGTACAACTATTCTTAATAAGTTATTCATTTTAGCTGATCTCGATTAAGCTGAAGTCCCACTGTTTCGAATTCTCATTTATACATATATTTTAAAAAGGAAAGATTTGATCCTTTCTATTCATCGAATAGGCCCCGCAACTAATGGACCGAATTGTAGAATTGAACAATAAGGTATATATTTATTGATCCACTTGTTAGACAGCGTGTTTCTTAAATTAACTTTTGTGATATACTGACATTTCCACTGCAAGTTAGTTTAAATAGATATTTTAAAAAATCACACACAGCACTCAGATCCCAAATAAAGTGGCTAAAAATCTCGTATAATGGAAATCTGGAACAATGGAAGTGCATAACCATCCAGGCCCAAGACGATTCGCATATTCGTACCGGATTCGCATATATGACAACCTGAAATCAGTGTGTAAGTCACTCGGCCGCTGAGGTCATTGACACCAGAAGACGTTGGTGCTCTAATTTTAGCTGATTTACAGTTACAGAGCGCAAATTTAGTAGTTGTATTATCATCGTAATCATATTACTGCAAGACACAAATAACTCTAGCTGCACGCATAGTATGACTATTCGAGAACGTTGTGTCTACACCTAAATGTCACTTTTCTCGGATGCGCCCATAAATAATCTCTCTGTCAACCCGAGATAAGTGACGTTTGGATGTAGGTAGACAAAGCGTTTCTCAAGTTCGTCATTCTACGCGTGCAGTGACGCATGCACGAATGATGTTACAAATATTAAATATTGTTTTTAGTTTATTTTCGGAGGTTTGTGGTTCAGGTGGCAAATCAGACCCTAAGACCAACGCACCAAATTAATCCGCATATCACGTGGAATATGACTATTATAAATTCTGCGTTGCATGTACAGTAAAACTGCTTTTGTAGCTGATCTTAATGAATTGTCCTCTATCAATAGAATAGATACCATTAGTTTGATATCAAATATGTGCCTTTACTGTACTTACATCCAATATTCGAGAAAAATCATGGGCCACCTTCGTCTTCGGCGACTGCATGTGTAAACGGCACATTTCTTGTCTATCTCATCAACTCCTTTGTCGAGTTGGAATGAGCAATAATTTTAGGTTTACCTATATTTTCATCAATAGCTTTAGATTGATTCATTGAAGAAACTAAACACACACCTTTACCTTTCTTTGGAACATGAGATATTAAAAGTCGTTTGAAGCGCAAATCTGTAGAGAGTAGATCCCACTTCTCTTGATTTCGATGGTACGAATTTCTCCCTTAATTTTTTTAGAGTACTCACACACGCCAAGCCTCTTTTTTTTAGAGCGTCTACCAATTTAATCGACGTAAACCAATTGTCAAAGGTTACGTTGCGGTTAATACCATGAATGAGTTTTGTAAAGCGAATTACTGTTCGTGAAGGAACTAAAACTTTTTTCTTTTATTGTCAAGGTTTCACTAACGGATTCTTTACCACAATAAATATACCCATCATAAAAATAACCGGGCTTAACGTCGCACATACACATCATTTTCAAGTCGTACTTGGATGGTTTGTTTGGCATATACAGAACAAAATAACAGTGCCCTCTGAATGCTATCAACATTTCATCGACTGTTGTACACTCGCCATTATTGTATCGAGTTATTTACAAATATTCCAAATATTTTAGAAATCGCTGCTAGTTTATCATTCTGTTTTCTTTCTTCTCGATCTGCCCCATTATCAAACCGCAAGCATTGTAATAGATTTATAAACTTTTTTGTGACATCACACATCTAAATATATCCCTACCATCTGTTGCAAATATGTACTCACAACTTTCGTGATTGGATTTGAACACAGCTGTGTACATAAGAAGACCAAAGAAAGCAAGCAATTCGGTCATGTCTATATCTTGTAGTTCAGGGGGATTTTCTCTGCTGTATTTTGATCTGAGTTCACCAAGTTTTACATTTGTCCACTTCAAAATTTCTCCTGAGATATGTGGAGTCATCATTTTCTCACACAGAGAAAATGGATCTGTTTTATCTTGTTTAAGCAACCTTGACTCGGGCATACGAGTTATAATGTGTGTTGGCCTGTTCGCACAGTTTTTCACACAGCAGTTCTGTTTGGCACAGCAGTTGATCTTTACCGATTTTTTCCATAAAAACTTCTACTTATTCTTAATAAAGGAACATCATCGGTATCAGTTTCTGAAACTTTATACTCCATTTAGTATAAAGTTTCAGAAACATATCTAGTAGTTTTGGCTAGTGGTGTGACCTGTAGCCAGCTCATCGTCTTCAGAGGCACTTTCTTCGGAATTCGAGTTGTGGTCACTTTCCTCCGTCAAATTTCCAGAAACATCTTCGGCTTCCGATCTATTGAAGTCTTCCTCAGCGAGGAAGTCTTCAATTTGACGACTAGTTTAGACCTCAGACTCCTAAAGTTTCTTTTTTGGAGGTTTTTAACTAGCCATTGCAATAAATAACTGTAAAAAAAAACTCAAAAACAATAGGTTACTGCTTGTACTGCGCTGAGACCAGCTTTGACAACACACACCATGGCACAGACTATTACATGGTTTTTTTTAATTTTTAAAATAAAATTACATTAAAAAGTTACGTAATTTCTGACATAAGGTCTGAGAGGCCGCTTCGAAACTTAGTATCGATCTAACTTACCAATATGAGCCGGTGCAGCACAGCTATCCCTCTACGGCGTCGAAGCAACTAAATTTGAAGCTAAATCAGGCGCACAAACACGGGAAGCGCGGGGAACGGGTGAAATGAAGTATCACTAACAACGCTCGGCCTGTGAGACCGCTTGTCACCAGTTAAAGGTTAAAGTGACATTGCCGATATAAATATTCATATTCAGAACATTCATTAGAGCTTAAAATCATCATTAAACCTAAATGGACGTTTGTGAAATCGGGTGTCAGTCAGGTAAAACCCATGTGATGTTTGGTATACGCTCTAAAACTTGTTATGATTTCAATAACTCCTAATTTATCATTGTTCGTCATGTTACCCAATGACAGATGTACCTTCTTCTGTCTACAATATAGCGAAAGATCAAATTCCCACGCGGCGTGCGCACACGCAGGGTCGACGACCTTTGTAACCTAGCAACGGTATTTGAGCCTTCACCTCCTTAAAACGCTAGCCTTACCGTTCGGTGTTAAAGTTCATATTTCAATGTTTACAAAGGCTTTATGAAAAGGCCCTACAATAAAGGTTTGTAATGTTATACACTATTCACGCGATGCGAGTGAATTTTTCTATTATTTAAATAATAGTATTGTTTTTTACTTTAACTGGTTAGTTTAGTCCAAGTCTGATTTTATTTCGACGATTAGGCGTTCTTAGTTGATAATTTTGTTTTTTGGGCTTTTTCTATTTTAGAGAATTACGCTGACGGTGTCTGTCCAACGGTATTTGCATATTTATGGTCCCATATATACTAATTTTAATGTCGAAGGAAACGAATGGATTTTGAAATAAATTTTAAGTTGTGGGTGTCAAGTAGAAAACAAAATCAACAAATATTTTTTTTTAGAACACGTATTTTGTGACTGCAGGGGCGTGCAGTAATAGATGATCGACCTAAATGAGTTTTAAGATGATTTAAATATTTATAACATGCTCTTAACTTATGGAGTAGTTGAGACAACTACTGATAAGATAATTAATGTATAAATGAGCTCTCTTTTTCGAAACATAAAAGTCTTGCAATTCATGTTTGTGAGCCTTGTTGCATTAAAGAGGAATATGAATTACGAAAAAGGTGGCATTAGATTATAGATTATTTTTATACTTAAATACCGGTAATGAAAATTTGACCGATTTACAGGTTTGAAGTCCTTTAAATGATAGGAAAAAAGTTTAAAGATTTTTGCTGTAAGTATAACAAAATCCAGTATTGTTTTTATGTAGAATTGAGAATGCAGATAACTAAAAAAAATCAGAACACCTGTCCTTGGTAAGTCCTTTTTTCACTTAGGGCAAAAAAAAACGTATCTGTAATCACAGGAGTAAATATTTCCTAGCTGCTCTGTGAATTTCTGTAAAGAAAATAATTTTAATGGTTATAACTTCGAAATTGTCTTTTATTTTCTAAATTATAAGTATAATGAGAGACCACTTTAACTGTGTTACAAAGACTTGTAAAAAAATTTATAAGTCAAAATCCTTTAAGGTTTCATTTTTCTTATTTCAGTATATCGAACAGAAATATCGTGACTGGGTGTTCAAGGACATCGACTAGAGGCTACTAGCACTAATAGTAATTCTGAATTATTTATTCTTATCGGAGGCATGATCGATCATTACAGCACGAACATCACGAATAGGTTACTTATGTATATTTTTCATAATTTTATGTCAATTTATTGCAAATGATTTGTTAACAATGCTATTAAGCGGTCGAAAAGATAATAGTTTTTCATTTGGTTTTTACTTATAAAGAACAATTAAACAAACTGTAATTTTGGACAGCGCATGATTGATCGTCATAAAGATCTATGGGAGAGACCTATACTCAGCATAGAACACCCTATGCTGAGCAAAAGTACGGCTGTTGATGAAGCTGTAATTAAAAATTAAAAACAACATTATATTAGAGTAAAAACATATGATACCACTTGGTGGTGACACGATCAAGTAGCGTTATTTATACGTTACAGTAACGCAAATGCAAATTTAAAACAGGGCTGACTTTTGATGGATCCATAAATAAAAATAAATCAGATCAGATCAGCTTTCGGAGATAAAGCCTTATCACTAAAACTGAGCGTAAATTCTCAAAAAAGAGGAAAAAATTATAACAAAATTCATTTCACAATTCAAATATTTCTATGGATATAAATAACCTTATGGATATACCATATGGATATAATTGATAATATTAAATAACCTTTCGGTTATTTAATATAATCAATTTTCAATTATTCAATTCAGTTTCCTATTTTTCATGAACGAGGATAATAAATTATAGAAGTTAAATGTATTATTTATGTAAAGATGAAGAGTCTACGAAAACCTTTCACATTATTCAATTTCAGCATTAGCATTTTAATACACAAATTATAAGTCGATCGAACGTTTATATTATCGAATTATATTCCAAATTAATTTACAAAGTAACTTGTGGAAACTTTCCGTCTAATAATTTTAAGGGGAAATTAAAAATCGAGAGTGATGACACAATAAACTCTGTGGAATAGTACGATACGTTATCCAGATTCCAGACTACGTAGCTGAGCAATTTTTTTATTAAACTTGCATGGTAATGTCAATGATATTCGAGTAAATTTTTTTGACGGAATTGCTACCTAAGAGTGTACCTTATATTTATTGATAAATATATAAATAAAGTACACGGTATCGATCCTGTAAATTTACTTTAACACATGACCTGAGATAACATAGAAAATTTCATTTTTAATTTACCTGATACATAGGGATTGAAATCGCTGTGTGAGCTCGACCATGTCGAGGCCGTAGGTGGAACTTATTTTTAAGACTAATTGATCTTTGTAAATATATCAAACATTACAATAGCTATAGCCGTATTAGCTGTACTCATTTCAAAAGGAAACTTCAATACTTAATTTATTATGGTGTGACTTAAGTCATATTTGGAATCACTCTCATTACTATTCATATGACATCATTTTACAGTTTTCTTGGCGATGACGAAATAAGTTCTCATGTATGTTCCTGTGGTTTCTTTGAATAGTCTTTTGTTTTATTTTAAAACGTTGTCGAAGTTAGATCCGCACGAGCATAAATTACAAGTAGGAAATCCCAGAAGACATATTTTTTTCCTACGACATTAACAGTTATCAGTTTTATACAAAACCTTAATGTCCACTTATACTTTAAAAAAGAGGTAAATTTGTTTCTTTGTAATAGATTAACATTATATATATTAAAAGAGAGTCTTTGTATTAACAAATCAATAATAAGCACAATATAGGAAAACAAATCAAATCGTGGCGAGGATAGCAATAAAACTGAGCACAAAGTTATTTTAGCCGAAGTTATGAGCAGTCATGCAGCAACAAGAACAGCTATAAAAGCTTGTTATGGTCAATTAAATTTACGTATAGAACGCGTGTCATTTTGGAATGTCATTTTGTCACCTATCGAATCAAAAACATCTAGAACACAATCCGACCTTAACGGGTTCAATGTAAATTTTACCGGCTTATCTTAAGGTTCAACGTTCTATGCATTTTCTAGACGCCTATTAAGGTTGTAATCTACAGTAATAACTTTATAAACTTTATTATCTTATCTGTTAAGTCCAATATTATCATAATCAACTTAACTCAGTTGTGTCCTTTCATTTCTTCTGGCTTTATTTGATTCGGCCACGTTAAATTAATCTTTATGGGTAGTATCTAGAGTAGGTTATTCGTTGTTGAAACTTGTTGTGTTGACGCTGGCTCGTACCACGCTGTGCCAGGCGCTTGCGCATGCTTGAGTACAGTTACAAATTGCTATATCGATTGTTGGTCGAGTCTTTGGTTTCTTTGGAATACGATTCGATACTTTTTTTGCTTTACGAACTTGACCTTGGCACTTCTGTGATTTTTTGTTGCGTAATCTTGTGATTGTACCATGTAGTAATTTTTTGTTTGTTATTTTTCTTCTTAGTGTTACAGGATGTAGTTCGTATTGAGCAAGATTGGATTCTATAGAATCTTCTTTTTCGATGTGTTTTGTTTTTGTTACAATCTTAATACTAAACTAAATTCTCAGAATCCGACATATATTTTTTACTATTTAAACTGTACACTCATTTCGTTGCATGATTTATCTAATTAATAGTTTTTGTAAGATCACGAAATACGAAACAATTAAACCAAAATTAAGTATATTTTTTATCTAAATTTTAAAATTATTTCATTAAAAAATAGCAATATCTCTTTAAGGGAGACTATCTTTCTTAACTTTTATCAATAGTTGCTTATAGGTTGCTCATACAAATGAACCAGTCATCTTTGAAATACCGAAAGTGTCATAACATTTTAAAATATAGATAGAATTTTTAACTACATAATGACTAAGGATCTAATGACCAAAACTCTGAGTAAGAGGCCATTTAAAAATATTCTTTTTCTTATAAATACTCTTTTGGAAACAAATATTTTTGCGTTTTACTGTTTATTAACTGAATATCGATATTAGTATCACTTTGAAGATCTTGAGTTTCTATTTTTTTTTACAAATAAATTATATTTGCTTTGATATTAACAATCAACAGTTTTCTCATAGTTAAATGAAGTTTGAAATTGATGGAAGGGAATACAATATGGACTTTTTAAAAGAGTTGAATTATTATCACAATTTAATTAATTATAGTTTTGACTTTGACTCAAACATGGTTTGGAGTTCATGAAAACAAATAAAATATAATTCTCAAGTTTAAACCATTTTGTGAGTTTAGATTGAAGTTAGATCTGGGTCAGTATATATGAAGGGTGTTAATTAAATCTTGGAGTTTCTATATATATACCGCATAATCATTCTAGTCCCGAAGTTACAGATCCATCAGGGCTTTGGAACTGTTATTAATCTTGATCTTGAAAATGGAGTGTGTAATAGCCAATTCCGATTTCAGTCATCGTTTTATCTTTGAGAGTGATTAAAAAAGATCTCTCAAACCTTTTGTTAATAATAATTTATATAACGTTATTTTTGAGAATTATGAACAGAGTATATGAAATATAAATCTTTTAAAAAAAGGAAAAGTCGGAGTTATTTTTTTTGAAATAAACTGTGTAATTCGAGTTGAGACTTTATATATTAAGTACTAATCTTCTGCTAGCGGCTTCGCCTGTGTGATCTTTAAGTCCAAGTTTAAACTCCAGTAATGAGAAAATTCCAAAAAAAAATTCATTCCCTAATTTACCCTCTTAGGGGTCGGATTTCTAAAAACCCTGTCTTAATGAGCACCTACGTTCTAACCCGCATGCAAAATTTGAAACTCCTAGTACTTTTAGTAACGAAGTTTCATACAAACTTTCATACCCTAATTTACGCCCTTAGGGATTGAATTTCATAAAATACCATCTTAGTGAGCACCTATGTCCTAAAAAGAACCCGCTTGCAAAATTTAAAACTCCTAGCCCTCGCAGTTTCTGAGATTTTGTGATGAGTGAGTGAGTGAACTTTCGCTTTTATATATATATATATAATGTAACAGATATAAACATTTACAGATAACAAAATGTGGAAACGTCATTTATTGTATTTTACTCATGAAACTTATTCATTTGACACTCATATCTCAGGAGTTACTGTCTAATATAATAATAATAAATTACCTGTTTTCAACATCAAATTTAAAATGGCGGTATTTAATGCAATTTTATCATGAACATCGAATAATTATGTTTGTTACTACTATCTCATATATACTTACTAAAAACATTGAGTTAAATAAAAGTTTATAAAGTAAATAAGTTAATATTTTAACTTTGCAATCAGTAGAACGATTAAAGTTTTCCATATTACTTAGATTCTCTTTGAGATGTATTTATATATCTTTGTTAATTTATCTTCATAGTTATGTATAATTGTTTCAAATGAGATGCAACCCACAATTTATGCGAGGCGCACAGACTCCCACAGGACTTTACTACGCTAGGGCTGACAATGGAAATGCATAATAAAATAATTAAGACTGGGATTAAACACATCATTAATAAAATAAAATTAACCGATTTAATTAACAGCATTTTAATAACTACATAGTGTGTAGCAACCCTGTCTTTTTGGTAGGATTGATAAATTAATTCCGCTTCCAAAAATATCATTGGCGTGCTTTTTTTAGTTAAAAAATGCTTATTTCGAAAAAGTTTTTATTGCACTAAGTTTTAACTTTTTAGTAGTGCTGGTAACGGAAAATATACTCATAAAATATGTTCTTTGACTAACACTATATAATTACTTCCTTTGCATATTATTCTCGGTTGAGTTGATTACGAATTTTGAAGACGATAGGTTCTTTATTTCGAGATGGTTTTAAATTTTGTTTATGGATAACTTTTATGATCGATTATGGCTTTACAATAGGAATATTTTAAGTTAAACTTTTTATTAAAAAATATAGCATTGAATATATCTATTAGTTTTATGACAGCCCTGTGCAACATAAAAACCTGTGCATATCCGACGAAGGCTGAGGTTAGACTGTTTATACAGATGCACATAGAGTTCATCTAGTTAGTTTAACTTGGAAACTAAATGCTAATATATATCATAAATGAATCCTACAAAATTATAAGGTTTAAAGCTATCAAGTCTCCCACATTTATGGATCGAGTTATGCCTCTTTTTCGTCTTTTGCTTGTAAACATTTCTTTATAAGTAAATATCTTTTGGTACTTAGTAAAAGAGATCTATCTAGTAAATTACAATAGCACAATGTTATTACTGCAGTGATAGAATTCTCAATATAGGGGTCCTAATGAAACCTACTTTTCGACGAATCTCTAATGCTATTGTTACAGCTGAAGCTGTTGCAACGCTGTATTTTTATAGCAGCGCTATTCTGTGATAAAATCAGGCTAGAACTAGATATCGAGTAAAATAACCTTTATTACCTTTTAAAGTAGGTTTTATTTGGTCACACCTTAAATAATGTGACAGCGCTGTATCCGACGCTACGTTTCACGCTGTATTTTACAGAATAGCAGAACATTATACTGACGCAGGGACGGAATTGGTCGCTAATCTTCTGTACTCTGTATTTATGTGGCATATCAATGATTACTCTTGTTGTGTTGTTATTGAATGCTTAGTGTGTACACATAATAATTAAGTAAACGATTACCAATTAATTATGTTTGTATTAACAATGACATTTATAATTATTGTGTCATCCATTATAGTATAGATTACTAATATTTCTGTGCGTCACATAAGAGAAAATGTATTAACATCGTTTATCCGATAAAGTTTCTTGTTATTGTTGTTTCTATATTCTAGTTCTGTTACGTGTAACAATACAAAAAAGGTCATTGTCATCTCCACAGTATATCAGATATTAAAAAGCTTCTTAGGCAGGAAACAATATACTAGCAGGATATTAATGTGTGTATGTTTACTTAAGCATTAGGTTTATATTATAACAGATTGAGATTAGTAACAGAGGTTTAATGATTTTGAAGCAAAAATTGCATGTGGTATACTATTGACATTAACATTTTTTCGCTTGCTTATATTCTACTTTGAAGAAATCTATTAAAATAACTATATAATTATGATATTTAGTTCACAGAAATTAATGAGTACATCTTGAATTCATTAATCCACAAAATCTGAGCATATTAATTTTCGTTGACTAAAATAGATAAATAACGAAAACCCAACTGTATTAGCAAAAATCCAGTAGAAACTGCGGTTACAGGAAGAAATGCTTTTTAGCGATAGGGTTTTACAAGTTTACTTTTTGAATTTGTCATGTTAATTACAAAGTATTTATCCATATATTATCACACGCTCCAGGGTGAAGGAACGTATTTAATATTGGTTTCTGTTTAGTTCGTTTTCAAAATATCTTTGTCGCCTGTCAGTCTCAATTCTTTACAAGAGCTCCAAACCAGCAGATTACGACCACGAATTCCATTAAGTATTACTTAAGCTGACTACGGTATACTAATGAGTTGAACCCCCTAAATTACAGCTATTACTGTGAGACAATCAACTAAAACAATGACGACATTACTGTCTATCTAAACGTCACAGGATTTAGTATTAGTTAATTGTTTGAAGAGGCCAGAATATGGACTTTAAAGGTCGTTACTTAATACGTCTCTGTTCGTGTTATAACTGTGAATTAATTGATATGTGTTTTGGATATTTATGTGTAAGAATGTTACTGTTTTAATGCACTATCATATTTTCTTTAAACATTAGTTTAATCTTGGATTTGGAATATTTGAGAACATATTTATATTTATAACTCTCTCTCGAAAGTTCCAGAACATTTTATGATTTTCAACAGACATCAAAAGTTGTTTATTTGACAGAGTTGTTTGTTTGAGATTTCTGCTAAGTCGTAAAAGATGCAATCGTCTGAGCTGAATGGTGTTATTCGCTGCATACAAGTTTCTTGCTAATAGGATCCCTTTTTATCGTATCAAGAGTTTATGCTATAGTATCTGGCAATCTTTTCGTTATAAATAAAACCTTTTTAACAAAAAAGGAACTGCCAATTGAAAAATGAAATACCCTTTTGGTGACAAAACTTTTTAATGAAGTCACAATAGATATTGGTTAGGTCCCAGATGCTGAATTATAAAAATGCACAGAATAACTTATTATAATAATACTAGCTTTCGTCTGCGGCTTCGCCCGCGTGCTCCCTTGGGAAATGTCTAGTGGGATAAAAATTTAATACCCTATCTGTATACCAAATTTCATCAAAATCCGTTCAGTAGTTTTGGCGCGATTGACGGACAAACATCTAAACAAAGAAACTTTCACTTTTTTAATATTAATAGAACTACCTTGGGGAAGCATGTTGCTACTGTGTATAATGACGATATATCTTGTTATTCTTCTTGACGGCAGATTGTTTCCGCAACTCGGCACCAAGTGCCTATTTTGCGTGCAATAGTTGAGGCCCGATATATATACAAAATTATCGTATAACATACAAAATTAATATAATTTTATCTATTTATTCGCTATGAATAAGGTCCATTACATTACTCTCTTCTTATTCCATGGGCTAAAAAGATATTTTCCAATTTGATTGACATCTCTTCCTATTCTTCTACTTGTTTAAAATGCTATTATTAATACGTTTTCGTTGAATTTAATTAACAAGAGCTTGTTTACGTTAGGTACTTTAAATTAAGTTTGGCCAATTGGAAAATTTCAAACGTTGATAATTAATTAAAAAAGTGTCTGTTTCAAGATTTATCGAGCCTGGTCTTAGCAGTGTTATTCGAAAGCTTTAAGAGATGTCGGCAGAAACAATTGATAAGCTGCCTCTCTCACTGGTCAATTATCTTACACTAATTAAAAACTCTCCAAGATATATATTTTTTTGGTTTTATTAGGTATTTTAAAAAACCACTAATATAAAGCTTCTTTGTCAGTGAGTGACATTTAAAAAAGTTTGCACAGGTTAGTTTGATAATCAAAGCAAATATACTAATTTTGATATACAATAAAATAAGCCGTATTATGCCGCGTACTCAGACTGACAATATCAAGATAGTATAGTAAATTCGAAACTAACAATAATGATATAATAATCCGTTCCACGGCTTTCTTCGTGATCTAGTGATTACATGAATGATATGTACAAAGTGTCAATGTCTGAAACTTGGTAGGCTTGCTGTTCTATAAAAAAACAGCTGTTAAATAACTAGTCACAAATAAAATTAACAATACTTACACCATCTTCTGTCACTACGCTTCTGTCTTTTTTTTACGTCCAGTCTTTAAGTCTTTGTATTAAAAACGTATTTCAACTTTGCAACATTTTTGTTTCTTTTTTAATAGTTTTCTTTCAGGATTCTCAAAGAGTTTCAGTACGGTATCTTTATGAATGAAATTCTTATACGTCCCAGTTACGCAAATAAATTCGAAGCTTCCAAATTAATTGAAAATTCTGTGGGTACCTGTCCTGGCTCTAGGTTCAATGATAAATTACATTCAAATAATGATAAACTGCCAATTGTTTCAGGTATGTACACAACCTCTTCTGGTACGACATTAAATACGAATTATAGGAATAATGTCCCTTCAATGGGTAAGTGTAGATGTAAGTTTTTAAAAGTGATTTTTTGTTATATTTTTTACAATTCTGCTAATGTTAATGTTATTATGGTGTGTAAATAACTGACATAACATCTTCTATCTACACTAATATTATAAAGAGGAAAACTTTGTTTGTATGTTTGTTTGTAATGAATAGGCTCTAAAACTACTGGACTGATTTCAAAAATTCTTTCACCATTCGAAAGCTACATTATCCACGAGTAACATAGACTATATTTTATTTTGGAAAAAATAGGGTTCCGTAAGATATTGGGGTTTTTCAGACACAAGGTGTAAAAAAATCAACCAGAAAAGTTACTTATTTTTCGTACGCTGCCTAATCAAAAAAAAAAAAAAAAATAGAACCATAAAATGTTCTAATTAATTGTAGATCTTATAAATATTTACAAAAAAGTCCGCAACTTTATAGTGTATACCTATCCATGTCGAGTGAGGCACAACAACCATTTTTTTTATTTAAATATCTTGATTTTTTTTGGACTACATTTAAACGCGTTTATTTACTTATGCTTTTAATCCTTATCAAAATAAATTTCATCACTAAGTACAGTTTATGTAGATAATATTTGGTCTTGAATGAATAAAATTGGAGGTTTGATTTCGAATTAATGTGGAAATTAAAATATTACGATTTCTGCTGCACGGCCCGCTGCGAAGTGGGCGTCACCAAGGCGGGGGTGCGCGTGCGGGTGGGGAGTTTAGATCTATGTATGAGTAAGGTACCAGCGGACCACGCAGGCGAAGCTTTTCGCCAGCAAAAAGCAGATAAAAGAAACAATATCAATATCTGTCCCATAAATTTTTTGAGACGAAATATACACACAAAAGCAAATTAAACTGCTACGAAAGGTCTAAATTCTGCTATCATATTGAACTTTACATATTGAATTCTCGACGATAGGTTCTACACAGAATAAAAAATATTGAGCCCCGGGCTGATAATACAATGCTATATTCTATTGAAGTATCAAACATCAGCAAAATTAAAGCTCTGATTACGACCTTAAATTAGTTTTTTGTAAATAAAAGATAAATTGAAATTTTGGAAACAAAAACATATGAAAACTTCATTTTTAAATAATAATATCGACCCGTCTCGGCCTCGAATGAATACACAGTGTTGGCATAGTTTTCCCGACAGCAACAATCATTGTCATACTTCAGTTAAATTTTAATGTTTTTTTTTCACTAAAACCTACGCCGAGAATAACTGTATCAATTGGTGAAAACTACAAGAAATTTATTTATATAGTTTTTAAGTGTATCACATGAAAATTATTTAGGTTTTTGTGTTGCAGACAAAAAGCCAGATAAGGATTTAGTTTTATAAAATTTGCTGGTTAAATAATCTCAAAATATTCTTATCGATGAAGTGGTCGAGAAGGAGTGACTGTAAAGCTTTTTAGGAACAGAAAAAAATCGAAGTTGTTTTAATGTAATTAAATAAGGCTTACTAAAGTGTTGGAGTGAAAATGCCAGGAGAGGAATTTCATATTCTAAACGAGTAAAAATTGATTAAATTTAATTAGAACATACCTTCGAATTGCGTCTGTATTGAATATGTACCTACAGTAGAAGCTCCTTAGTCGCGAAGGATACGTTCTTTAAATATGCTGCGAATATAGTAAACGCGAATACGGGATGGCATTTACTATAGAACGATAGGGGATATGTTCATAAGTTCTCAAATAAAAACAATATGCGTGTCAAAATAAATACAATTGAGGTAAGATTAATGAAAAAGTACCAATTAAAATCAATCTTTATTGTCAGTGTTTAAATATCTTTAATTTCAGATTCATAACTAAGTAACTATAGCATTCATAAGGTACCTTCTTTAGAAGTATTTTATGAATGCTACAACGATGTGAAAATTATAAGGCGTTAATAATAAAACCCACCATGACATATGCCCGAAGTACTTAAAAGATGGCGATGCGTTAAACGACGCTGAATTCCTTTATGTTACCGATTGCATCTGCGAATACGCAGATTTTAGCCGCGAGTACAGAAATTCGGTTACAAATTTTTCACCCGCGAATAATGAATAATGAAAACACGAATAAAGAAGCCGTGAATAAGGAGCTTCTACTGTATATATTTTTCATATGTATATTAAACAAGTATATTTTGTAAAAAAAATGCCTATATATTTTATAAATAAAAAAAGATGATAGATGGATCCATTTAAATGGTCCATTTTCAAAAATTATTATAAGTATATGCAGATCCATTTATATAGATTTCTATATTTGATAAGCGGCAGGGAAAATCATTAAGTGTCATAAGTCACGGACCTTAAAACGTTTTTCACTTCTTCGACATTTAATTACTTTTCATACATTCTCGCCAGTTTTCTGACTTTTCACATAACCATCCGATGGCATGTGATCAGACTGATTAAGACAGGTGTCATAAATAATTTCATTTGGGTAATCTTTTGAAGTGAGTGTCTAGGCTATAATTTTTTTTGGACTAATAAGAATTTTGTTGTCTACACTGTCAAAGTTACACTTTCCAGACCACAAATAATGTTTGGCCTTTAGGCTGAAATATTATTTTATCTAAATCATTATACTCCATGGTAGCCATATTTCTTTTAAATTTTCGCACGCCCTACGCGACCTTGTACCTTAGCGAAATGTGAATGTCAAGGGCAAGGTTACGTCATACTATCTTATCTCCAAGTATCAATGAACCATACATTCAATAGAGAAAATGTTACTGTCGTTTTGCTAATATTTTTTCCATAATATATTAGTTTGTTGTTGTTGTAACAAGATATTAGAGATAGATACTCACCCGGAACTCTGATTAGCGTTGATTCGTAAAAAAGATATAATATATTACACATAGTTACGAAATGTTACTTATTAAAATTTCACTTTTCATCTTTTGATTTTTCGTACACAGTTTTTTAGCATTTTATGTGAGGGTAGGCGCATATTTACGAATTTAATATAGTGTTGATATCAGTTAAGATATTTTTTTGTGACGTCTACATCAAGGCTACTTTGTTTCAATGACCGGGGGTGTTTTTTCTTTATTTATGGTAATTATGTTTTTAAAAATTACAAAAAATCGGTGACTACTATTTTAAAGTACAAGTGTGTAATTTTGACAGTCTGTAGGTGCCTAAAAATGTTTGCCAAAATGTCGTGTCGTTACTTTGCGACAATGGTCAAGTGGAAAAAGAAGTACCCTGAATTTCACAACCCACGATCTGGGAAGAACTAAAAAATCACCATGACAATTGCTATTTTTGCGTCGTTGATGTAAACGGCATTAATTCAAATAACCACAGTTAATAGATTTATCCTAATTTAGCATCTGCTAAACGGCCTTTGGTGCTTATTCTAGCTCAAGAGCATATTCCACCAGATTTACCTTCGACATCTGCAGCAGATTCTTGCCAAATGTGAAATAAATATTATCACGAGCTATTCCATGCTTCGGAAAGAACGTTAAATCATTGGTACCAGCTGCATATGCAGTCGTTAATACTCTCCAATCCGCATTGGCAAAGTGTGGAAGGTCATCCTCCTTAAACATCCATAAGAAAGGCCTGAGCCCCTGAAGTGGGGACGTAAAAGGGCTGATGAGCATGATTTTTTTTTAATAATGGAAAAAAACACGAAAACTAAATTAAGAATGTCAGCTAACTAAAGCTACGATTCTACGAGAATAAAGGTAGGTACTAATTGTTTTCACCCTTGTAAGATAGCCTATATCACCCGCGTAAGATATAGCTTGCCGTAGGTTAAAGATTTTTTTTAAAAGTCCAATATTTTCGGAGCCTTTTCAATGCAAACAATTAAATTTTATTTCTATAATATCGCTATAGATATAATAACATTTAAAGATTACGTTTATTCATAAGCAAATGTTTCATTCCATAAACTTTTGATTGAAACACTCAATTAATTTTAATTGCATTAATTTTAATAAATTGGCACTTTCTCTCTAGACTTACTTTCATTTTAGCTACGAAACAGTCGGAAGTTGCTTGCAGCCGAAAAAGTGAACCAACTATACCAGGCACTATAGTGATAGGCAGGCACTATAGGAGATGACAAAAGAAACAGCTTAAAACCTAGTTTTAAGCTGTTTAAATTATAAAATATATTTTCAAATTTAAGTAATTTTATATCTGTTATTATTAGATATATAATTTTGTTGAAATACATGATGTGTTTATTACGAGTATATTACACTCTGTATATTGAAATATAAATTCAAGCACATTCCATTGCATTATTAAAGTATAGCTCCGTAGAATTTCTCATAAAAACGATTTTTTTATCTTCGTTGTATGTGTTGGTCAGGTGAAAGAACTGTATAATTAATAAGAATCAGGCCCGGATCTCAAAACTTTTTTTACAGAAACTTCGAATGACGCCCTTGCCCTTACCCCTCCCCTTACACTCCATAAGGTGGCGATTTTGTATTAACATATTTTTGCAAAGAATGTTTTTTTCTTTTATTTCAATTTGGGATTATTAAGCATGTCTGTCGTAGGTTATATAATGATGATTTTGGCGTCCCCCTAAGGCTGGCACCCGGGGTAAGTGCTACTTGTTCCCCCTAGATCCGAGCCTGGTAAGACTGTACACAACAACAAACTAACCTTGGACTTGACAATAGCCTTAGCGGAACTGATAGCTGTAACGCGACTCGCCAATTACAAAACATTATTTAGAGAAACAGCGTCATCTGTGAATGGTTTCTAGAACTATATAGTTAGTAAATTATATTGCCATTATTTTCAACTTGAAGCTTAAAAGATATGATAAAAGCTGTATAATATTACAAACTGCGATCCACTGTTAAAATTTCAACTTGGGCATTTCACAATTTTGATTAAAGAGTTTCGCCGTCGACCCGGCTTCGATTCCGGATCCGGCCAATGTGAACTTGTTTAATTGTCTTGGGTCTGGGTATTGTGGTGCCTTCATTATCTCAGATACTTCATAATACGTGAGCTTTATTGAGTGAGCTACTGATCTTGGCATCTGAGTAATCTATGTGTATGATTTATTTTTATTTTTAATGAATGTTGCAAAGTTCTACCTCGAAAGCCTACAATACAATACTCTTTCCTTAAAACTTAAAGTTCTGATTCTAACTATATCAGCCCGAAA
Organism: Diatraea saccharalis; assembly: GCA_918026875.4. Lineage (NCBI taxonomy): Eukaryota > Metazoa > Arthropoda > Insecta > Lepidoptera > Crambidae > Diatraea > Diatraea saccharalis. The sequence continues at coordinate 15,753,356 of OU893337.1, forward strand.
TTTTAAGATGTAGATAGTACAGGTTAAGAGGAAGTTTATTTGATTGCATTGTTTAGACTCCAAAAGGACTGGCCCGTTTTTAAAATACTTTATTGGGTATACTTTATTTATACTTTAGTAGGATGGGATTATAATTTACGCGGAAAACACCTAGTATGTAATAAAATAGAATATTGTAATAAATAAAATTCCCTTTGTTAAGTTTCTTACCGTTTCCAACCAATATAAGAACTTCTATCGTAGATTTACGCATCTGCTCTTTTACCTTTACGAACGGTTGTTAATTACACTGAAAAATTATTTTCACACAAAACATTATAACAATAAATTACTAAGTATTGAATTATTCCAGCTTCTTGATCTTGACGAAAAAGCAGATCTATTTGATTAAATTATCAGAATATATCATAGCACCCTTCAATCTTCCATAAAACATGCAGGAAAAACCATAGCAATAATGTTTTTGACATGCTACCTTACCGTGCTATTCCCTTATGTGACCCCAATTTGCGGGTAATAGTGGGTGATATATCTCGTTTTTTTTTTGTATATTTTGTGAACGCCGCTGGGGCCCATTTTGAAAACTAATGATTTGGGGTACAGTGTACCTGGTGATTTTTTGTGATACTCTTTTGATAATATTTCGAATTCTTATGATCTTGTTATGGTCAATATGATATTTAATAATCTATGGTATTCCAGATACCAAGAGTGTAATCCAGTTGGATATTTATTTCTCCTTAAAGATGTATTGAAGTTTTATGAATATCATCTTGTTATTTATATTTTAAGACAAAGAGTTTGCTCATCATGCGTGACAGCCAGACGTTCTTTCAGCACTCATTAGATACACATTTATAATTTGTTTCATTTCAGTAGATTTCTACGAAATCATTTGTTTCTTGTTCCATAAAAATTAACTATATACAAGGATTCTAAAGATAACCAACTATTTGAAAAACGAAATTTAGCAAGAATAATGAAACTTAAACGACTTAGAATTTAAACAAAGGTTAAATCGGAAATAGGATTTCTTGATTACGATCGTTTTGGTATAAAAAGTTTAAGGCCATATCTAAAAATATATACATTAAAACAAAAGGTTATTCAACATACAAAAATAAGTGCTTGGACTTGAATTATAGACTTTTGCTAACATTGTAAGTACTATTCCATATATATATGACTACCATATATACCTTATATGACTACCAAATTTCTGAATACTTGTTACTTTCGTTCCAAATTCCTTTCAAGGGTATCCCAAAGATAGAAATTTGAATACTAAATCCCCTAGAAGTAATAAGATTAGTATTTTTTATCACAATTTACTTTTGAACGCAATATCGCTCTTGGTATCTGGAATAGCATCCCTTATAAATAGTAGAAGGAATGGTAAAAGAACGTCGGTCGTGTTAGCGTAGATTTCACTTCACAACAAACAAAATATATGATATTTTCTATTTTTAATATTATTCTTAAAGTTTATATGATTTTGTATATAATCGACTAGTAGAATAGGTATTTATTGCGGAGAGTTATACGTATGAGGAATTTAATGTTTATATTACCTAATGATTTTTCAATATTGTAATTATATCACTTATATCTTAGAATTTTAAACCCACAAAGGCGTAAATAGATACGTTGACTAATAAAATCGGTAAATTCGTAATGCATCGCGAATTCCCGACTCCGAAAATATACAATTGTCAAGCTGCAACGGTGCAGTGTAACAAGACATGCATAATTCATAGCCAAGTATTGGTGATAGATATTACTGAATCATAACAGCTCGACAAGTTCATGTACTCTAAAACAGAGATAAAATCACTAGATACACTAATAAATACAAGAACAAAATTTTAAATTTTAGTCGAGTTTATTTGGATATTGTGCTCGTGACATGGCAACATGTATGTCATTGTGGTAATGTTACTATAATTATATTGACAGCAAGAGTTTAAGTTACACAGTTAAGAGATGGTGTTGTGCTACTTGCATCGCGGCTATAAAATTAGTATGCAAACTTACATATATCAACTTTCAAATCTACATCGGTTGGACCGCGAACTCCGACACCCAGAACTTATACTCGTAGCCTGAATGGCGGAAATTTTAATATTACTCGTCGTGGTGTCTATAAGCCAGTTTCTATAGCTACATAATCAGTTTCAAGATCAGTTCCATTATCTTTAAGTTTAATTAAAAAATGGAACAGCATTTTTGTGACATTATAATTATTAAAGTCACACACATAAAATCATCATAGTTGTCGTGCGATTTAATTGATATATATTTATTTTCGTCTCATACTTATGGTTCTTATGATTAATTAATTAAATTTGTAAACATATTAGATTTCTATAATTAACGTCAATGCTGCGTGTACTTATCTTTGTTAAAAAAAGAATAAAACTTTGTTGAATGAATAAATAAATAAAGAGAACTTAATTTCGATCACGTTGATAGTTAATGTTTTTATGATCAAAATTAGATAGATTATAGTGAGTTTCTATAGCTACATAATTTCAAATTTATTTCTAATCTATGGCTTTAAAATACTCTGAGTATATTCAGGCCAACATTCTAAGCACATTTTCAAGCATATAGACGTGTTTCCACACATAATTCATGAGAGCGAGGTCGCTTCCACTGGTAGCTAGTTCCTCGGATCCGGTCGCATCTGCGACTGATTTATTCCCCCCGCGAGTGGCAGATGCCTCTGCTATTGAATGTTTCACGGAAACTAGACGGGAACCTCACTGCACTTTATTGTCTTTTAAATGCATTCTGTTACGTTATGAAACATATTGCAGACCACTAGACGGATGCTTCATAACAAAATTTTCAATATTCAAAATAAACATTTTGAATCACTTTATAATCGTCCAATATTATGAGTATTATCGTAGTATTTGATTTATTTTTGCATTCACAATGCTATACTAAAATTTTCTTAATGAAAAATCCCTGGAGATCAGATTCGAAGCCATGACCATGAACTCTCCGTAGCCGAGTGGTTTGTACGCCGGTTTCAAGGTGTAGCCATCGCTGATGTTGATGATTCCCGGTCGGGTCAATGTAGAAAATGAACTTTCTATATTACCTTGGGTCTGGGGGTTGTGGTACCTTCGTTGTCTCAGATACTCCATAATACGGGGGATTTAGCTACTCATCTTGGAATCTGAGCAATGTACGAGACGTTTGTTTAATATTTTAGGGTGACTTGCACCAACTCACTATAACAAGAACAACATTAAAGTACTGGTCAAGCGAATAGTAATGAGTTATCATTTGTTAATATTTTGATGATGTCCATAACTTTAACGTAAACTATAATCGCCTAAGTTTCGCTAGTTAAACATATTTGGTATTGTTAAAGTAAGTTGGTGCAACTAACACTAAGCTGGCTGGTTAAAGCTATTGTTATAGTATGCTAAGAAAGACAATGGTGCAACGCATTTTACAGTCAATGTAAAAGATAGCGTGACAGATATTGTCAAATTTGACGTAAGCAACCAAGACTTAGATGATCATTATCAAATCGATTGATGTCAAAGAAGAGCATTAGCATTGAGTAAAAATAAAAATGATAGGTAATGAAGAAGTAGCTCATTATTTTAAGATCTAGGACGTTAAATTAAGAAAAAAACCATTAAATCTAACAACGAAGTTATTAAATTATTACATTGACCCTAGAGGATGTTGTGAAAATGTATACAGATTCATAGAACATGAATTGTTTATGGGAACACCATACCAGAGAAATTCACATAAACGGACATTGTACAACTGCTTTTTTATAAACTAACTCTTTTTAAACGTATTTTTTATTATACGTAACTGTGCTGTTTAAGTATCAACAATGTTCCAGAATACGTTTGAATGAAATATTGTATTAAATATTTAATTCCATTAGCCCACGTTACCGCCGCGTCCTCTGGTAGCGAGACAATTTTCGAAATTGCACCTGCATTTCCTTCGCGTTTCTTGGCGAATGGCTTTTAATATTCGTTCCTTTTGTAGCTGACTACAGTGAAACCATGAAATAGCGAAAGGCACAGAATACCTGTGACATAAGTCTTCAAATATATCATTTTGGTGTTCTTTTTAATGAAATAGTATTTTAAGCATCGAAATTTCATTTACTCGTAAACAATAACATCGTTTATGAGACTATTAGCTTTTGTATTGTTTTTAAATGCTTTATTAAGTGCATGAAATAGGAACAGTTTTTATTACATCAAAATGTTATTGTTTGTGTCTTAAGTAATTGGCAGTGGTGAATTTTGGTAATGATTGATTATTTGCAAAATCTGGCGACAACAGACCCGTGACTAAGTAATATCTGGCTCACTGTAAATATTAAATGAACAATATATATGATCTGCTGTTATGACTACAAAAAAAGTGAAGTTGCATAATTTCGCTCACCCACGATGATCATGATTTCGACTCAGCTGCTACAAATCTTATCTAGAAGCTGCCGACTTTAGATTGCTCGCTACACAATAGTTATACAAACTTCTTCGGACTTTACTAGAAGTAAATAAACTTGTGTATACTGTCTGAGCCGGATGCAATTACCGGTAGCCGGAAAGGATATCACAACGTGGTGTTTCAGCTTAGTTTTAGTTAGGTAATGTATAATGATCCAGATGTAAAGGGAAATTCGTAAAGCGTGTCATTATAGTTGTTAACTGCGCAAGTCGTAAAAGTGGCAGTTTATCTTGTGGGATAAAGGATTCATTTTGTGTAGTAATGAATGTCAGATACTGCGATATTGATACGTATATACCAGTTGCCTAAAAATAGGCCAAATTATTTGGGAACGCGACCTCATCATCATCATCGGAATCGATGTTGTGGTAATAGCCATAGACTACTGACAGTATCCTGATATAACTATTCAATTGGTTGCGTGACATCTGAATATTTTCTTTTTATTTCAAAATTGTGTGTCTAATTGGCCTAACTGAAGGAGCTCAATAGTGCATTAGTTTTATATTATTGTTACCTTAATTGGTGTTTTTGTACAATAAGTAATTATTCTATTCTAATTAGTGCATTAATAATGCAATACGGTTGTTAAGCAACTTTCGCAATGATCAATCACAGTTTGGTGACCAACAAATATTATCTTTAACTCTTCCGTGCTTCGAAAGGCTCATTAAGCCGTCGGACCCGGCTGCCACAGCTTCGTCTGCACTGGACGCGCGTGGAGGATCATGGTCCATTCTCCCTTATCGATTTGATTACGTTCATAGGGGAGACCTGAGCCCCAGCAGTGGGATTGGTGCTGATGATGATGTCATCTATAGAGGTCGCCATCTAATATTTATATAAGATTTACATTAATACATACAAAAGTTTATTGTACTACAAGGTTAAGTTAATCAGTTATAGTTCCTATGTAATATTTTATCCGGCCACTTCCCATAATTACCGGAACAAACTCATTACAATGAAATGTTGCATATTATAGCAAATGTCAATATTGCAATGTACAGTGTTAATTCGAGATGATCACCTGATAATACAGGAAGTACCAAGGTCAGATACATCATTGTATATTAAATGTCTGTGTAATCATTTGATGCTCAAACGTCCATTCGCGTCTGTGACATTAATGATTATAAAGTTGATGTCACTGTTGAAATGAAACTATTCGTTACTAGATTTTTTATGTCATTAAATTGGGTATTTTGTCAGAGCACATCATCTCTCTAAACTAGTTTCTGATTGCTACAATCATAGCAGTCATAATCATCAACCTCTTAATGTCTCCGCTGCTAGATATAACCGTGGAAATAGTTCCACGGTTGGAAGAAGTTGCTAGATACCATAGGGTATCTAGCAACTTCCTCACCCAGTCAATATCGACAAGACCTGCTGTGTACCGCCCGTACACAAATTCACATGTACAAACGGGAACAAATCTTGCAAAATAATTATTGCACTTGTTTCGCCCCTGCAAGGGCATTATTGGTGGATACAAACAGATTGCAGATTGCATCGCAACAGATTACAGTGTGGTTAAAAACTTAGGCGTCCTTTACTATTCTTCCGTCTCCTGGTCTTCGCATATCACAGAAGTTAGTCGCAAAATGTATGCTGCTACGGGTTCATTGAGAATATATTATAGCTATTTCTTGATCGATCTTCGATCTACTCAATTATATTTGTGAAGTTTTTTCGAGTAATTATTATATTAGATTTAAGGTTCTCCGTGCGTTTCATTTTGTGATCAAAACTTTTAGGGTCTTTATATGCCTAGTTTATATTTTATTTAGGATGATGAAAATTAAACTTATTACTGGAAGTTCTGTTGGTCATGCTAGCGCAATTTTTAATATTTTTTCGGACACTAGTTTCCGAGCGGTAATTCTTCTTTCTAACTGCGTCAAATGGCCACATTTGTTTACGGAAGAGTGTAATTATTCTGGTGCTTCACATTCATTGCACTGGGACACTGGGAGAACTGATTTTTTAAGTATTTAGTAGTCAAATTGTATCTATAAAACGCACATCGACCTCTATATACAGACAGAACTGGACTGTTAAAAGTTTATTATGCTTTAAAATTGTACAGATGTATAAGAAAAAATACTAAAAGAAAAAAGCACTTTTATCAACAGTAAAAAACACGATAAAGCAGTTTCACTAACGATAAGAAAATGTGAAGGGATGAAATAAATGTAAATAAGATAGTGAAGGAGATGAACGTCGATGGACGGAGAGCATGAGGACGACCACAGAAAAGATGGATAGACTATGGGAGGCATGATATGAAAATGAAGGGAGGAAGCGATGAGAAAATGGCTGACAGAGATGAGTGGAAGAAGAATCATCACATTTGGGAACAGGGCGGGAAGAGAATGCAGTTTTCATCAATATACAGAGTGATCAAGAAGAAGGTTTATATGTAAAATGTTAGACGTCGTAGGCGAAGTCGCTAGCGAAAAGCTAGTGTATTATAATTCAATATCCACCAAAAGTTTAGACCCATTTTCAACCTGCAATGTTGATGTTTCAGTTTTCATGTAGCCTCAGTGAAGGGGTTAGCTCTTATATGTTTGGTATCAACGTACTCAACGTATAACTCGCCACTTGTAACCCTATCGTGTACCTATCAAGTGATGCGCTTATTGCGTTAGCTGAAAATTTTCATTGCATATTAATTTAAGACAAAATCAACAAGCCGTACTGTTATAATATTTTAGTTATTTTTTTACCTTTCTTGTATCATTATATCGCAAGATATTAGATTTAAAATTCTTCAAAGTAGCTTGTAAGTAATTATAATTGGCAAAAGTTGAACAAAACATTATGCTTAAGTAATATACGATAGGATTGACATTAAAAACAAATTTTACGATTCCATTAAAAAAGGTAGCCAAATAGAAATTTTGTAAAGCTCTTTTTTATGCTTATGAAAACTTGCGCTAATTTTTAATTTGTTTTTCTTCTTGTCGAAAGCTGAACTATTCGTATAACAATACTAATAAAAATAAAAAGTATAAAGTTGTTACAGATATGCCGGAATGCTTTGTGGAAAATAAAATTTACAGTAAGCAAGATATTTTAAATTCTGCAATGCAGTTTTCTTTTGTGCGTAGTTATTGGATTAATAAAATACAGTTAGTTGTCAAAGAAATTTACTTACCATAAAGACTTTCATCGAGACATTATTCTTTTATATTTTATCAGAAGCCTATTAATATCCTCACTGCTAAGGCTCAAGTGTTCCCTGTGGATGGATTCGAATCAAAATCAAATAGAGAGAATGCGTCATGACCCACCACGCGGACTCTGTGCTGATTGGTGGGTACTAACGATTGCAGATTCAACTGAGATCAATAGTTTAATGTGCCTTCTGAAGCACAGAGGAGCTCGAGATATTTATTATTTCGAGCTCATAAATTTTAGGTAATGAATCCATTCTATGATTGGCACTTGCGAAAGTGGCGTAACAACCGAGCGCGCTAACCACTGTGCCGTCGAGCTTATCATATTTTTTTATATAATAACTCCACTTTAAAGGGGTGTATTATGAGAAATATTTATTACTACTAGTATTATTGTCATAACCTTTATAGCAATTTATCGACCTCCTTGGTGTGGCTCACATTTTGATATCGAGGTGACTTAATTATCTCTGAGCTAGATTCCCGATTTGTTCAAAGTAAACTTTACCGTATTATCTGGTTACTGTCATAGTTATATAATATAACGCCCACAAAAATAACTTTTGTTTTATAAAACCCATGCAAAGTAGCTCGGTGGCATAGAGGATGAGCGCCGCGGTCCGCGATAGTTGTTGTTAAGCAACTTTCGCAAGGGTCGGTCACGGGATGGGTGAACAAAGAATTATTATCTCAAGCTACTTCGTGCTTCGAGAGACACGTTTAACCGTTGGTCCCGGCTGCATTTGCAATCGTTAATACCCTCCAATCCGCATTGGGCCAGCGTGGAGGGTCATGGCCCATTCTCATTAACCATCCATAAGGAAAGCCTGAGCCCCTGCAGTGGGGACGTAAAAAGGGATGATGATGATGCATATCTTGTGACGTAATTTAGCCCTCAAAATGTAGTTTTTTAATTATTTTATATAATACATACCTCAGTTTGTGACTATTGTTGTCATTTGTGTTACAATTTTTAATTTTTGCTAGTGCCAAGTAGTGTCACTAGTGTGAAATTATGAATTAATGCAAGTGGGTCAACGGCAGAACACTAATTTAGACCACCTGTCGCCAGGTGAATGATAAATAACACTGTCGAACTAAACAGATTGTGAGATACACACTGCTCAGTTAATAGGGGAGCTTTTATATAATAGTGGTATATATCGACGCTGGAAAGCAAACACGTAGTAACCCAAAAAACCAAAATTGTTCTTTAGAGCAAAAAAATTTTTATTTTTTTCGATAAATAATTCCTATAAACGTCCATGGTAACAAATAAGGAGTTTCTTAGTAAATTTATAGGTAAATAAGTTTTTTTTTGAAAAATATGGAGATTTTTCACTTTAAATATACATTTTGGTTTTACAGGTTACTACGTGTTTGCTTTTCAGCGTCGATATACAAATGTTGTGTTATGTGTTCCCAAGAATAAATTACTTTTCTTTCTTTCTTATTACGGATAGTGTATTTATTAGGATAGAAACGAGTTTTTATTGACGAAGGGAAATGCATTGTTGCAGGCCCCACTTTTCGGGTGCGGGCCAGCTCCGAACGTAACCTGAAAGTAGCTAGTCAATGGGTAGAGGAATACCTATTTAAACCCTCCGATAAGAACTTCTATCTATGGAAGGCTATGCATGGTAATCGCCGGAGCCCCTAACCAATCCCTTCCCCTTAAAGTAGTATCAGTAAGTTACAATACTATTATGAATTAATGATAGGAAATTGTCGGAGAGGACCTACTATATAAATAAAAATGTAACGCCCATCGTCCAGTTATGGCTTTCTATTTTCATAGTAGCTCTCAGATACGCAGCAAGTGCGTCTCAAGTATTGAATTTCGAACGCCATTCAATGAGTCGTCTTCAATGAAAGTAATGATATTTATTTAATTAATATAAGTATGGTGGTTAACAGTATTTCTAAGTTTATGGATAATTAAAACAATAGGTAAAAAACAATTAAATAAAAAACTTAAATCTTTTAAATACAAGTATCTAAAATTGATGCACAAATGCTAACCGCGAAATATCGCATGATCGATAAATATTCACTTAATAAAATGCATGCAATTCAATCCGTCTTTCCAACTGTGGACTACATTCCCGCTTAGGTCATGTTTAAAACAGGTACGGAATTGAGGTGACACTACACACGACTTATGCGTTCATAAAACTTGAGTTGTACTCCAATGGATGCAATGTCAGTAACCATGTGCAAAAGAGAACTTATTCTCGCCGAAAACCGTTTTAATTTAAGAAATTCTTTATTGGTAATAAATCTTAGAATACTCTAAGAGTTATTACTTTTATACGATACAAATAGCTTATTGACTAACAGATTGTATCCGGTATCATTTAACTATAACCAGTTTTCTAGTACAGTATTTCGTTATGCATCTTAGCAATGTCAAAAATACATTTGTTGAATCGAACAAAAAAAATTAAAACTGAATGTCTTATTAATTAAAACTTTAATTATACAAAATGAGCTCATAGGTAAATGTAGTCAATGTGGTTTAAAAGTAAAATTTATCCTGCAAGTTTGGATTATTACGATAAGTCTAAAATTCAAAGATGACGTAAAATTTGGATTTTATAAATATATATATATTTTTTCTTTTTTCAAAACGTTATTTCATTATTGCTTCATTTAATTTAGCCGAATCTCGTATGTTTTAAATAAAAATGTCGATGTCGTAGTAAATAAAAATGTTTGGATAAAGCGTTCAAAAGTTATTACAAATTAAATTTTCTACGCTAAGTAACGGTTTAGAACCCACTGCAAACCCAAGAAATGCTTTAAATTTTCGTCGTAATCTAAGGTTATAACATAAAATTCAAAGTTGGCTGACCGCAGAATTGTAATTCTTATAATACGGGAGTTTAAATTTGTTTAGCTAAAAAGTAATAAAATTTTAATTTGATGACTATATCTTTAAATTCTATTCGTTCTCTTTATTAATAGTAGTTCTATAGCTATAAATTATTATACACTATCATCATCGTACCTTTTACGTCGGTCAGGCCTTCCACAGTATTGGTCAAGGAGGATAGGTCAAAAATCTCCACGTGGGCCCAATGCGGAATGGATGGTATTAACGACTGCAAATGGAGTTAGGATCAACGGCTTAAGGTGCCTCTCGAAGCACGGAGTAGCTCGAGATAATCACCCATCCAGTGACCGACTGTTGCGAAAGTTACTCAGCAAAGTAACAACAATGGCGAACCGCGGCGCATGACTTCACTATATTTTAAACATTATTAAATACTATAGCTCTATCTATTGACAGATGAGAGGGTATGTAATAAAAAATCTGATCATTTGCTTTTATACAACGAAATAATCTTTATTTAAAAATGAGATAACAATATCAGGGTATTGGCACAATCGAACGCGAATTTACATTACAACATTTTGTTTATAGAAAGAATCACAAAGTTACCACAAAATATTGAGGATATAAAACGAAACTGCTGGTTTGGTATTTATTAAACTTTTCTGATATCTATTCAGCTCTCAGGATTTAATCTTTAACCTTAGTCATGCAACACTTTGGTAAATACAACATATTATGTACAAAAAGTCTGTATGTTTGTTGAGTCGCGGAGAACTCCTATTACCTAGTGGCTTAGCGGTTTAAGGCATGCGAGTTATTCTTCCCGACTTTAGCCAATTTAAAGTTTCCCGTTCCCATGGCAGCAAGTCTTAATTCTATTTTAGTTCACTACTGGTTCACAAGTTACTTGGTGCGTCAATAGTTTGAATTGATATGTAAAATTGTAAAAGAATTATTTACCTTTTAGTATGCTTAATAAAATCTAATTCATATATTTTAATACAGACCCGGTAGTGTACATATTAATAACAAAATATATGAAAAGTACACAACACATACATTCATAACAATTAAGACTAAACATTAAATTGTTTACATTATCACTGCTTCAGATTTAGAGCACAGTCGCATCACATCAAGAATTTCGTACGTTTACCTTTGTGCGTACAAATAATATATCGAAGTATATCGTAAACATCACCGCTATTAATAAACATGGTTAGCGTCAGAGTAAAAAATAACCCTAAAATTTAAAATTTACTATTAGTCTAAATTACATATATAATACAGAGTGTAATCGAACTAGTACTACCTTCTAGGACTAAATATTAGTACCGTAGAACCTCGTAATAGTCCTCGTATTAACCTTTGCTAAGTCTCTGATAAATAATATAAAGTTTGACTAACACTGTGTAAAGTACAGTCTCAGCGTAAATTTATTTCAACGCTAAACCTTGGTTTTATTAATAACGCTGTATAAGTTTACTTTACTATGGCAAAATTAATTAGATGCATCTGTGCGAGCGCAATAACGTTATATATGCACACAAGTGAAAAATAAATGTACGTAGTGTCGGGTGTAAGAAATTATCTCTGTTCGACGACCGCGCTGTAGCTTATATTTCTCACACTAGCTGTTATCATCACTTCACCCGCGTAAATCATAGCTTAAGTCACCCGCGTATGATGAAGCTTCCCGTAGGTGAAAGAATTTTCTTGATAGGACAAGTATTTCGGAAGATTACCCCCTACAAACAACCACTTTATAATATTAGGATATATATTTGGATTCACGATAAAATTTTGAAAACGGTTGTTATTTTTTTAAATAACTCCTATCCCAGCACGTGTGGTAGGATTTGATTTATTGAAGAAGTTATTGATCAATCCTGTAATTTGAGTGTTGTGGCTAGCGGCGTATGAGAGCTATTGTTTCAAGCTTAACATCCGTGGATGTGCCGCTTTGTGGTCCACCTTTTATAGCGATTTTATAAGCTGAGCGAGTAGAGGGTATTGTTTGATGAAGAGTTTACAAAAGCCTCAGTGAATAGAGACATTCTTTTGAGGGAAAGTTTTTTGATCTATTTTTATCAAACTTGATCTGAGTAGAAAGAATAATGGGTTCACAACTTTTTCTCCACTTAGATATTTTTTTCCTTTAATAAATAGAAATAGGGTAGACGACATTCTATTGGCCATTATAAAAGTGTGAAGTAAGATTTGAAACAGTTCAACATTTTAGAGACTGTACGGTAAATTAATATATTTTCCTGTATATAAGTTGGAACGCCTTTTAGTCCCAATTGGCCAAAAGTGGCCAGTGGCCATAACCGGGTCATTTGCCTTAAGTGTTTAAAAAGATAAATAAAGTCTCCACAGATGGTTTTAACAAAGTTGCTATGTGAGTATTCAAAATATTTATAAATATTGTTCTATGAAAAACGTGTTAACCCTATAAAGAGTACAATTGGTAATGAACATTAATATATAATTGAGGTTTTCAGGGATTGAAAAATTGGAAAAGTTGGCAGAGAAATTAAAAATTTGTGAAGCATTTAAATTTTTTTCCCATGGGGTTCGTTAGGACACACTTCAGTTAATTTAGTTTCGCGTGTTTTATAATATGATGATAATTAAAATATGAGAGAGATATGATGTTACTTAATTTTTATTGCAAACAAGGAGTGTAAATAACTGGCAATAAGCTTAATTGTTTTTAAAACTTTACAGTAAATACTTAAAAATTCAACCAGCACTTCGCTGTTAGTGAGCGTATTTTCAAAGAAATATTCTTCCATAAACCGACTATTATTTACCTGTAGAATAAATTAAATTTATTATAAATAGAATAATGAGAATGAAATTTTACTGTAGTTAGCTCATTGGCTACACGAAGTCTTTGTTGTGTGACAACAAAGGCTACATCCCCATTTTTGAAAGAAAAAGGAGTCCAAAACACACAGCCGATGTTTTATCCCGATCAGCCACTTTTTATTGCGTGTACTTCCTTCATCGTAAACAAAAATTGGGCAGAAACACGTCCGTATCCCTAGCGGCTCTTAAAATTTTACGAGTTCGACCGGCTAGGTGCACAGTTCAAATCCCCGGCGAGGTCGTTACTGTAACAGCAGGTAAGGTTGTAAGTTGTATGTAATACTGAGTAGTTTATTTTGAGTTAGTTGCACACTCTTAATACAGACAGTGAATCTAGCGCGAAAATTTGTGAGAAAACAAAGTATTTCGTAACACATAGCCATAGTAGTCATCTCTGAGATCCCAGTTCGTTTCGGTCGGATGATATTGTTAATTTTTTAATATTGTCTCGGGTCTGGGTCTTGTGGTACCTTCATTATTTCAGAAAATCCTTAGTACGGGGGTTTAGAGCCTTAGCTCGCAATCTGAGAGATGTGATGTTGTCAAATATTTATTTTTATTCATTAATAAGATTTGTTAAACTTACCGTTCCCATTCTTCTTCTATACGTTTGTGATTGGTAGTTTTCTATGACGTGACCTGAAATATGAATATCCATTTTTTTATTAATACTATTCGTAGCATGAGCTGGAATTGACATCATTTTAATTTTATTTTGTCATCATATTATGTAAATTTATAACGTTAAGAGTATGCATCGTCGTTTGATTGACATGTCAATGGGAATTAATAAATAATTAATGATGTTTGAATAATTATTTATATCGACAATATATTAGTATAATATGTTAATTATTTTGTTAAGTATAACATAATCAGTTGTCGTAGAGCCAAAGCCATATTAGAGGAATATTTATGTTAAGATGACCCATTGATAATACGGGCCTTCAATTTGCAAAATATAAGGATATCTATGTAATATATGCCATTTATAAATTTATTAAGATATCGTCTTTTTTAATATAAGACATTATCACATCCCATCCCATTATTAAGTTACTAAAATGTTTGTATTATGGAAACCTGAAACAAGGGAGGTGTCACAACATTCAGACACGTGACAAAAAACTCGAACTCAGGACCTCAGCGGGATGGCAACACCTAGAAATCTAATATTTTTAGTTTGTTGCGTCATTCGTAAGTGGCAGAAAACCTCCCCTTTCCAGCTCCCCACAATATGTTTACAATAACTGATTATTTTTACTTAATAAAAAAAATCGTTTGAATTTTTTCGTATTAGTAATATTTCGTATGTATATTCTACAAATTATGTTTACTCAGTTACCGATAGAACTTTAACGAATTATTTATCAATCGACATTGGTTCCGTGGTCCAATTGACGTTTCTCATTGCAAATATTTGACTGAAACACCGCAGCCATTTGCGAGCTTCGACGAATCAAAGCGAATGATTAATCAGAAAACATTAATTAGTAGAAAATACAACAATGTATTGTTCAGTTTCGATCCATGACCGTAAGAAATATATAATAGTAGCACCAGTCGCTCCGTTATAGACTAATCGGAAACAATTCCGTTTTGTCACTGTCATCCGTTTAAAAATAGAATGAGACGAAACAGAACAAGAAAATTCAAATAGGTGATAAGAAAACAAACAATTGAAATGGTTTTCATTACAATTTTATTTATAATTATTCTTTACAGCAATTTGGCTCAGTCGATCTATTCCGTAAAAATCCGAAACTAAATTGGAATTCACTCAGGTGACAGAATTCACTTCGAAAGCAAATTGGCTTATATTTCTGTAAGCGAACTTATATTAGTGTAGAGTTTCTATTGATTCTATTTTAAAACAGGATTGATTGATTCATATGTAATACAAAACAGGACTGATTGATTTATAAGTGTCTCAGATATATCTCTATGTCATTTTGAAACTCGCTTCACTTATGCCACAAAAAGTTAATACCAATTCAACGGATGTCGCTTCCCAAGTGAATTTGGATGCCTACAAGAAATGAGCAGATACAAGAAATGAAAGAGGTGAAGAGCTACACAAATTTATAATATACAAAAAAATAATGATGTAAAAAAGTATTCTCTATCAGCTAAACAGTAAATATATAGCACATATTTATGTAAATGAAATGTGAATGTGTAATAAATATAAGTATATTTATAGAATGGAATGAAAAAAATACTACATTTTAGGAGAAATTCACGCACCATAACTTCTTACTCTGAGTAATTGTAATATGGAGTGGAAGCACGATTATATAACAACAGATGCTTTATTCGTCTTATACGTAGCATATACTGTCGTGAATAAAATACGGATTTGAAACAGATACGTATACTAGGTACGTGACATACCTCTCTTTGATGTCGATATTTTGATTATATGAATTGTAGTCACGATAAAATCGAAATCCGTACTTATAACATTAATTTTTACTCCTTTGATTAAAGATTATTTCCAATATTTACACCCGTAAGTATAGTTTTATAAAAGTAGTAATTACTTAAGCGAATATTTTTTATAAACAAGAATTTGAATGAAGTAAAAACTAGGACTAGTAAAAATACTATTAACTATTAAAAATTTAATTTCATTCAAATTCTTGTCTATTTATTCTAGTCTTCTCTTGACTATACATATGAGTGTTACTTCTGTTTTCATTAATCTAGAACAAGGCATAACTTAATAAAGAAACTCCTAATCTTATGAATCGCCTAAGTAGTTTAGTTAAATTCCAAATAATCATTTTTTCTTTTATCTCTTGACTCATTTGTGATCTGTGATATTCCGCAAACGCCTAGCGCAAGGTACCGCATAATGCATATCATAACTTTAGACATTACTTAATGTCCTTAGGTGGTCCTTAATCATTGGAGAAATGCATTTCCATCTTAGGTGATTCCTAAATATTTAGGCGACTAATTTGGGCGACTCCGAAGTTTAGTGAAAACGGACATTAGTTCATTATTGTCCAGTAAATTTGTGTTATGATTTGTCTTCCATGCCAAAATAGCATGAACCTGATGTGACTATATACATATATATACCATAAAATAAAGTGCACGCGTCGTGTCATCATTGATATAAATCCTATCTGATCCTGCTATTATTATAGATACGATTGTTTGTGAGGATGTATGTATGTTTGTTACTCTTTCACGGAAAAACTACTGAACGGATTTGGATGAAATTTGGTATACGAATCATTCTTAACCTGAATTAACATTATGCTACTTTTAATTCCGCTGATTGATTCCCTAGGGAATTCGCGGGCGAAGCCGCTGGCGAAACACTAATTTTACTACAATGACGAAATTTGTCTTCATTTATCATACGAACAGCGATATAATTTTCCCCACACTAGTGCATCGTGGGTCTATAAGCTGTTTCGTTTTATCTGTTCGACTTACAAGAATTAAGCCTCCAAATGCTGCACTCAAACGGTTAGTGCTGAAGTTCCGCTCAGTGCGTAAACGGAGCCTCCACAAACGATGACGAAATGGCAGATTTACTCTAGCTATATTATATTTTTTTAAATCCTTAGTCAAACATTTATTTTAAATCTCAATGGAGATTTTTGTTGTTAATACAAAATTTTTCGTTATATATGTTTAAGATGAAAGTGTTTCGAAATTTGTCTTTTATGATAAGAAATAAGGTATTCTGAATATGTATAATTTGATATTTAGAATTAAGTTTTTATTAGAAATAACTTTTTCGTTTAAGTGAACAAATGAAAAAATCCATATCATTCATCGGCCTAATGTGTTTTTGTAACTTCTAATGCTGTTGTGCGTAAATTAACAGCATAATTTACGCGATGATTAATTTTGGAGAAGGTGGCATAAAGACGTGCAGTTTATTTCTGGTATGCAGTTCTTTCACATAAGCTTGGTGAGTGAGAGAAGGCTAGTAGAGCAATTCTATTTATATTAGCGTAATAATGGAAAGTCCATAGCACTTCAACTACAACGCCTTATGATATACAGTTCATGTTACTAGATCAAAAAATATTAAATATATCTGTCACCATTGATGCGTGAGGAAGACGTTGCACTAATAATATTGAACTTTAGGTTAATAGTACAATGGTAAGATACAAGTTGTTGAGATTCTATTGAGCTGTTACGAGTATTATTACATAAAAATTACCAAAGTTGAGGCCTCAGTTTTGTGATTCCTTCTATAAAGTTCTTTCGGACGTCTGTTGAGGTTTTAAACTAATTTATATGTAAACGGGGCTTATTTGTATAATAGCAGTATAATATTATACTCTGTTCAGTTAAGCAGCAGCTAAGTTTGAATTTAAAGAATGATATTAAATCAATTATGAATTAAAAATTTTAGATGGGTTGTCTGCACACAATATTGCTAACAAGAAAGCAAGGCAAACGCCTGAGTTTCACTTTAGTCACATTTCAGTAAGCGTTGTGGCTAATGATATTTTCACGCGTAATTTTCGGTGAAAAGTTGTAGAAAAAAATGACTTCCTGTGGGTGTAAATATTGCAAAAATATTGACAAATAACACATTGACAACGAGAAATGAAAAAAAGATATCATATCATGCAATGATATTACAATATAAAAGGTGGATAGATTACTTCAATTCAAAAAGTGACACCTTAAAACTATGCTAATTAGCATACCTGAGCGCAGTCTGGTGAAAGCGTTGATTGCGTGCATTTATGTACCATAATCATTTTAAAAATGCTATTCTGTATTATGCAAAACTGTAGAAACGACATAAGTAAGTCATCTACAGACCAAGGGGTCACATTTCATTCGTAAGTATACATTTTTAATTGATTTGCGGTTTAATCAGAAAAATAAATAATGTGTCATAAAAGAAAGAGTAAATACTTCGGTTAGAAATTGAGAAAAAGATCTGTCAAAGATTTGACTCAAAAAAGATCTGACAGAACGGACAATTCGACTTTAGTGCCTGCGCTCTACCTTACAATTATTTGAAAATCTATATGAGACTGAAAGTCCGAAACTCCGAGATTTGAATTCGGAGCATCGAAACCTAACTCCGGTGCTAAAAAAATACTCCTATTGCGATTTCGATCGAAGCCCTCGTGTTATTTTACATATTATATATCAATGTCAGATTTATTTTATAGCTTGAAAAGCTTCATTATTTATACACGGGCAAATAATATATTCACTAACGATAAGGAGAAATAATAATATGTCTAACATTTTTAAGTTGAATTGTTGATCGAAGTTTTTAACTCGTTTAGGTAAAAGAAGGCATTAAATCATTATACGTCTGGTCTGTGACATCTTCATTTATATAGTCTATTAATAATTGGCTAGTATCGTGTGTATATGCTGTGGACAATTTTTGACATCGTATTAGTACTTAGATGACCTATTAACCCTTTTTTATTTTAATAAAATAATGAAACATCATTGAACGCGGCCATTTTTTCATGCATTGTGTTCTTCGACTAGGGCAGACTATAGTTGACACGTAAAGCTAAGTAAGTATTGTTTATACAGTTTTAACGAGAGTTAATTTCTTCGCTCCCTTTATGTTTGTATTATAATGTATAGCTACCACTATAAGATTTACGCCGTTTTTAAAACGCAATAATGTACGGGTATGACGTGTCTAATAATAAAAACGCCATTGATTGAAATGATGAAAATTGAATACGAGTAAATTGATCACCACTAGTGGACTGATAATGTTTGTAACCAGTCATTCTGATGACCTGACAGAAGTGTATGAGACAATGAAAAATGTGTCCAGAACCAAGAGCTAGGGATCAGGGATACGCGATTAATTACAAACGATCGATCCGTGCGTCCGACTAATAATGTCCGCTAGCCGGTGATCTGGTAGCTGGAATACTAATATTCCTTCTAAAGAGTATAATAATAAAGGCGGAATACATAAATATAATAATTCATAGTTTCTTCTCATCGGCTCTTGTTGGTTTTACTTAGTTGTATCGAGTTTTCATAATACAAAGACTGCAAGATTTAAGTTAGTTTTACGATGTTTGCATGATGTAATGTCAGCATATTTTCTTTCTGATTACTCGTCGAATTTGAGTGCTCGCAAAATGTGCTGTCAATATTATAATTAATTTCAGTAAGTGTGATAGGGCACGCTAATTGGTTGACGAATTAATTGTCTCATTTTTTGTTAATTGTAATGAGTCTCCAATTAGTTGCTGTTAAGTTTTGATGAGTTTATCCACTAAAAGACTTAGATTGATACACATCAAAATACAAAATACTACGTCAGTTTAAAAACAATAACGATAGCAAAGGGATACCATTTTATGGAATTATGATTCTTTTAATGTCGTAATCGCTTTTGAAACGAATGACGATTTGAATAATCAAGAAACATTATAAAAACTTAAGAGTTTTACCCGTTGAACGGATGCAGTTATCTTTCAACTCGTTCATTCGATATTTATGAATAGCTTCCAAAGTTATTTGCAACTATCATTTAGCTTAGACAAACCCTATTGATGTCAAATTTAGGACTTCGTTCGTTGAAAAAATGTCACGATTGCAATCACTTTACCTTTGAAAGGGATTGGGTGCTCCTTATGTAAATGAGGTCAGACGTCCAAATTGTTACACTATTGCTAACTGAACGGTGTGTTTATCCAATTTACGGAGCTCAACTTCCAGTTAATATATTGAACCTGGATATCATGGGATCATTCCGGTTCAATTCTATCTCGTAATAAGTTTGCTTTTATTTATTACTCATTATTTTAATCAACGCATAGATGAACTTCAAGAATGAATTCCTTCTTTTCAATCATAAATCATATTAATGATTATATTTCCTATATACGCGCGAAAGCTATTGAAAGCAATTAGGTACCCGAATCATCTGTAAAAATATATTAGAGACATTTTAAAATAAAAAATATATAAAGCAATTTTGTTTGTACCCGTCTTAGTATTATATGGTACTACGTTGATG
Organism: Diatraea saccharalis; assembly: GCA_918026875.4. Classification (NCBI taxonomy): domain Eukaryota; kingdom Metazoa; phylum Arthropoda; class Insecta; order Lepidoptera; family Crambidae; genus Diatraea; species Diatraea saccharalis. The sequence continues at coordinate 15,773,760 of OU893337.1, forward strand.
TAGCATTCTTTGTAAGCAAGTAGCAGGGTTCTTTTCTAGCTAGCTGTTTCTCCGCAACTTCGTCCGCTGAAATTGTAGTGCATGTCACCCGCGTATGATGTATCTTCATTAAGGTAAAAGAATTTGAAAAATCAATCCAGGATCTAAATGAAAAATTGTTTAATAAATCAGACAGTGCAAGCGACTCTGAGATGGGACTCGCAATCCGGGCGACTGCTCTAACCACTGAGCTACCCAGGACCTCATAAGAAAGACGAATTTTTCAAGCACTTGCTTACTCGCTACTATAGAGCGTATTCTCATCAATGTTCAGGCAATCTACCTAATCAGCCGAAGGTCTGAATCCAGTAGTTTCGGAGACTATTCAATATAAATAAAAAAATATAAAATCTATTCATTTATTTATCAGCATGTCCTCTTTATAACATTAGTACATATGGTAATATACGTCATTCAATCATCAGAGTAATTTAGAATAGTTGATATGACAACTTTATTCTGTTCTCTAACTTCATTTTCTAATACAAATATAATTTCAAAAAAATACTACACTGTTAGCATTATTTTAAATTACTTTGTTGTTAGTGTAGCACGTAAACCGTAAAACTCTACTGGTGAATAACTTAGAAGCGTTGTAATGAGGTACGTGATGACTGGAGCCACGGGAAGATTTCACGAAGTCGACGCGCAAACACTGCCGTTTAGGAAAACTTCCTCTATTATAAAGATGTTTAATTGTATGTACACTCAGACTAAAGCAACGATATTGAACTGAAATTTCTACACTATGGTGTATCGCATGGACACTATTTAAAATAAGCTTTTGCCCGCGATTTCACCCGCGTGATATAGTTATTCTAGCAGACTAAAACAAATATGTAGTTATTTATTATACGGTGTAAACACTTGAATGTAAAATTTTATAATTTTATCATGAACAATGACGAACTGCCATAGACACTTTCAATGCTAATTAAAATTTGACAATCTACTACCAAAATACATTAAAGAGCCCGAAAAAACAAAAGCTTTTGAAAATTTGACGAAACTATTTTATGATCGACAGCAAGCACAGAGGTCTGTAGATAATTAATAATATATTTTTTAGCACACAAAAAAAAATATTATTGACCTACGTACAAAAGCAAGATACAAGAGGATACATTGACAAAGTCAAAATTTAAAAAAAAAATATATAAATCAAAAATAAGTATAAAAACGTCCTCAAAGTGGCCAGTAATAATATATCAAAAACATGGTAAGGCGGTCGGCTACATATTTCTTTTAAATAAAAACTATTATAGTGTCTCGGGATTCTTTAAAGATAAGAGTCCTATCTAATTAAAATATAATAAAATAAACATTTATAATATAATAATTTATAAATAATTTATATAATATAATAATATAATTATATAATTTATAATAATATTTATAATAATATAATAATATATAATAATATAATTTATATATTATTTATAATAATATAAATAATATAAATTCTCAAAAATAAATTAGAACTTACTATGTCTAGGTACTATAAAATTAATATTATGTTATTTAAATATATTAATGTAAGTAATAATTATTAATTTAACTAGTTATAAAATATATATTGTTGTTTAGATCTTTAGCTTTAACTAGAAAATGAATTGTATAATTAATATAATTATAATTTAAATAATGATTTGTCAATTTTATATTCTATATAAGCCACATACAATTACTACACCCTTACAGGGTGGTGGATTATCATGAAAAACAGCAAATTGAGAGTGGAAGTTTGTATAGGTAATTAAATTGTTACCATAGTAATCATTCTTTACTATCCAATTTAATTGTGTCAAGTTGGTGTCATGATATGAATCGATATCCAAATAATCAATCCCCTAGGCGCCACGCGGGCGAAGCCGCTGCCGGAAAGTTAGTTATTTTATATGAATATAAGATACTTAAAGAATGTTTGTAGATTTTGTCGATATCGCTCTTTAACCACACACATCTTTCAATTTTAACTATTACGAGGGTGGTTTGAAAAGATCTCGGCCCGACCAAAAAATGAAAGAAAATAAGAACATGTTTCATTTTTCTACATATTCTCTCCTAGTCAATACAATGGCACTTGACATACGATTAAATAAAGAATCGAGATGTCTAATCACAATAATTTAGTTTACATATTACCCTCAAATCTCAGTCAGGCCGACAACTTTTCAAACCAGCCTCGTATATTGACTAGTCCTGTTTAATACGTATAAACCTTCCTCTTCAATCACTCTGTATTTTGATGAAAACCGCATTAAAATTCGTTGTGTAATTCAAACGATCTCAGCGTACAGACAGTAGGAAGCGACTTTGTCTTACACATTGTATAGATATTGATATTTAGCATTGCTTACGAATTTTATGATATTTCTTTTATATAAATTTTGTCTATTTTTGTTCCAGGTAAAACACATTTCATCACATTGCCGAGAAAAAAGTTTATATATCGATAAGTATTATTCAGTTATTTTAGAACTATATAACTCGTATCTTATCACAAGCCGGAACTGACTCTATTTCATCATAATTATCACCAGACTGTTAATGTCCCCAATGCCTCAGGCCTTTCCTATGGAGGGAAACGAATGAAATCGAATAGCGAGAATGACCGAACACGCCAGCTCAGTGGCGATTGGAGGGCATTAACGAACTCGAATGTAGCAGCGACCAACGGCTTAACGGGCCTTCTCAAGATAATAAGTTTCCGGTCATCCATCCTATAACCGGCCATTACGAAAGTGGCACACCGAGTTCGCTAATCACTATTATTTTAAAATAAATTTACCATATTTATGTAGATCACATCACAAGTGAAAATCAAGAAATATGTAACTGTAATAGGTGAACATTGATGTAATACATTTATAAGTATGAGAACAGTTAGTTTTGGTTAGAGATTTCTAAAATAAAGCGATCACAAAGCCCAGTATTCAAATGAGTGACCAAAAATATTTATTATCTCGAACCTTTGAGGAATGTTAAGCCATTGGTCCGATCGCAAAGTTAACACCCACCAAATTTAATTGGGCTACTTAATTTCGTGCAAATTTTTTTTTTATGAATATTGTATATTGGTTTGTTAATGAGTATGTATGACTCGGTAATAGTAGACGAAAATATCTGTCTTGTTATTTCTCATATTGAAATGGGAAAGCGATTTCATAGTCTACTGAAGTAGAAATAAAACATGGAGAAACAAGCAGCACTTGCTGAGTATATTGCCGGTTCTCACTCACTCACTCGGTACAGTACAAGGTCTCCCGCCGTAGTTTTGCACACCGTTGGCGTAGTTTTCGACTTTCATAAGTACTATGTAACAGCCTAGCCTGAACAAACGATTTTGATTTGAAACTTTCCTTGGCCTGCTGTGGCCTATTCTTTCTTTGTAGTCTTACACCCAGTTTCTGAATTTAGAATTTAAAGTTAAACACGTCTCAAACTGCAATTAAAGTTACTTTAACAAGTTTTAGTTTTTGATTTTAATGATCAGTTTATAGCAGTTTAATAAAATTACATTTTCTTGCCATGTGAAACGTTAACGTTCCCTATTTTTACGAATTGTTCAAGTAAAATATATTTCAAACAAAGTATCAGATAGTAATTCACTGAAAATTAAATGGCTCTATCTTGGGGATAACGAATATCTAATCAAGTGAAACGTCGAAAGTTTTCATGGAAAAATAACTTTGGTTTCGGAAGGATAATTTAGTTTTATATTTCATCGTAATTTTCTTCCTTTATATACAGGAAAAAAATCGAATTCTATTATAATTTTACTGCCCTAAACTTACACTATATTGGCTACTCTAATTATTGCTATAACTATGCTAGAAATAGCTAATTATTATAATTTTAAACACATACAGTTGTATTGTTAAATAAGGGCCTCAATGATATATAAAATATGTATAAACACTGTACTTGGAATTGTTTTATATGAGATATAAAATATATCAACTGTCCGAAAGGTACCCTACAGTCTAAGATCTTTTTAATCAATTTACTAACAAATGAACTGAATCTTACTTTGGAGTGCATGGATTCAACTGCAGTTAGGAAGATTGTAATATAAACAGAAACTTAGCAACAGCTGAGACATAACACAAACGGATTGTAACGCATAACCAGTTAATACTACTAACACTTTATTACTTGTTTGATTGTGTGCCATTTTTTTTAATCTGTATTGTTTAAAGCTTTTGTATAAGTTTACACGTCAGTCTCATCGTGGTTATAATAGTTAGATATCGTATCATTTTCTAAACTTTCAGCTGCATCTTTGTAAGTCTATATAAGGTTTCTGTTGAAGCTGGATCAGCAAGTCTGGGATAATTCGATATCTAATTTATTATTCTTCATATTCGCAACTAGATTATATCGTTTAGGTTGAGTGTACCATTGTTTAATATATCGTTGGTTAAGAATGCGAACGTTTTAAATCTCCGGAAAATAGAAAACTGCAAAAGAAAAAGGACTTTTTGTTGCCAGATTGCAGCACTGTCGCTTGAAGTCATGAAACTTAAATTTAAAAATAAATAAGCTTTTGCAATGTAGTTAACATTTTTTATAAACGAAAGACGTTTTTCACAGAATATTGAGTAAATATTCATTTAATTAGAATGAAAATGTTTGTTTACTACCATGTGTTAATGCTGCCATCTACGCTGAGCTTTACGTAATAATAATAATGAACTTTATTTAACCATAAAGTAGTAACATAAAGCATATATTTTTTATTATATTTTACTATAAATATAAATAAGTCTTACTTAAAGGTCATCGTTACATATAGCATCCATCACTAAACTAGGTTTTGGACCGGAAACATGGAGTAGGCCTGAAACATCTCTAATCTCTGGCATCTCTAATCTCAGGACTAGTTACGATTCTATTTTTTTATTTTGTCCAATATGTTGCTTCTTAACATAATAAACTTAAAAACAATTAAGATGAAAATAAAAGAAGAATAATCTCAACAATTACTAAAAAACAAATTATACTTAATTTAAAACTACGTAAAAGATGTCTTTTCTGTGTGTAATGTGTTGAATGTATGAGTGTTGAGAGGGCGTATGGTTAAATAATATGATATTCAACTTTAAAAAATAAATTTACGGTCTTGAATTTCAATATTAATAATTTATAAATATTAATATCAAATTTTATTAAAAAAAGAACTTGCCAAGTGCGAGTCGGACTGGAGCACGAAGGGTTCCGTACCATTATCTATGTAAAACGCATAAAAACTTGTTTGTTTTATGGGAGCCACATTAAGTATTAATTTTAATCTATTATAAGTGTTTCTTGTAGTACAGTGGCATCAGAAATACAACAAAAATTTCAATTATCTGTTATATACGGGCAGCGAAGTCTTAGGATGCAAAAACATAAAAATAATGAAAAATCTATGTAAAAAAATCCAATATAAGCTATATTATACCATATCATTAACTCAATACAATGTAATTTATGAATAAATCGTCATTAGTTATTATTATTATTTTGATTTCACTCATTTACAAATTAAACAATTAACTATGCAGCAGAATATATTAGTTTTGCATATCTTTCCTCAAAAAATTACATATCCAATATAAAAAAAAAAAACTCACTGAAATCGTTAGATTTAGAAGGACGGCAAAAGCATATAGCGACGTTAATTTAAACTACGTTGAGATTTTATTCCGTATCTATATTGTATCCTAATAATAATCAATAAAATAAGTTATATGATATTCTGCAAAGTTTGAGCAAGTAAAAAATAAACGTAGCGCATATTTTAAGAAGTTATATTTAGTTTGCGAACGTATCAAATATATATTTCAAGCAATTCGTATGAACATATAAAACATATGTACCTGTGTGTCAGATCCTCAATATTTCATTCGCCTGATTGTATCGTGGAAGGTAAATCGAATACGGTTTATATTTATGCCAAATAGTAAACTATATATCGTTACAGAGCCGGGGCCTTGGGGAGTCGGAGAGAACATTACTCCGACACTAGAAGAATAAATCATTTATTTCTATGTTAGTAAAGTATAAAGTCTAAGGAGCTTAATGGCGCATCGGTTAGCGCGCTCGGTGTGGGATACGGTCGTCAAGCAACCTTCACAAGGGTTTTTTACGGGATGGGTAATCCAAAAATTCGTACTGGTAACCCGTGATGGCCTATTCTCTGTACTATCCAAAGGAGATCTTGTTTTGATTGCAAGCACCTTAAGCCTTAAATCAGAGCTCTCAACCAGCGTGCCCTGAATAGGAGAGGTTGAAGCGTGATTACCTGGCTTACCTGGTAAAACTTGCTGCGGAATACCTTCAAATACAGGGGGAGGATACGGATACAGAACCAAGACTGGGTGGATTCAGCTTTGTGACCTGGTAATATCTTGCTGAATGGACCATTCTTGGTTATTGAACTTGGTGTTGTTAAGGCGCTCGACTACCTTTTTGAGAATGGTATCTTGATTTTTTTTATGGGATAGGGGTCAGACGAGTGAGTAGACGGATCACCTGATGGTAAGTGATTACCGTCGCCCATGGACACCTCCAACACCAGAGGGGCTACAAGCGCGCTGCCGGCCTTGATGCACTTATGCCGATGTTTTTATGCCATTTTCACAAAAATATAGCTCGGTCATCTTTCATACCTAACATCCGACCAATCCATTATTGAAGTCAGATAATGCCCATGTTGTACTCTGTTGACTCGTGAAGCTTATTTAAAGCTTTGAACATAAATAAATGTTTTCTTTGGCCTCCATTTGCGTGCCGCTTAAGTAGTTGTTTTGATTTTACCATCCTATTCTTTTTTTAATTATCTGTTAACAAGTGACCAGCGCGTCTTTTATAGGCTGCAAGTCCTAAGTCATCTTTTCAAATACGTGCGATGGTTTTAGGTGCTATCTTGATCTCCAAATATTTTGCATTCGGTCAGGATTTTTTCGAATTCTTAACTTGCTGCTTTGGATAGCCTTTTTCGTACAAATAGTAAATGGATGGCTAGATCCTTTTGTCACAAATAGAGGAGGTTACATTGTATATATCAATAGCCTGGTACACAAACATTTGACTAATACTAAGTGAATGGAAGGTTTTGAAAATTGTGTTTGGCTCCATATCTACTTCATGTAATGCAATCATAACGATGCGGTTCTCTTTATCACCCCATTCGATTTTAATATAACTAAATATTTTATAATTTATTGGCGCAAAAATAAGAAAAGACAATGAAAAATCATATAAAAATGACAGATTCGAAATTAAAAGTAATATTTGGTTTATTTTTTATTCATGGGCAGACTGATTATACTTATTTAGGAAGACTTATTAGTCTTCCTAAATAAGTATAATCAAATATCATAGCCTATTGGCTATAATTAGTATTTCATAAATAAAGAACTCTTATATTGGTTAATCCGTAACACGTGCACACGTACAGACCGCCCCGCTGTCGACAATGAAATTTGCCGCAAGAATTATTAAACTCAATTAATTTCTATGATGAAAAATGTTTGATGACGACTTAATTATGCACAGTAACTTTTGTTATAAATTATTTGACGGCTGACTGAAATTTTATGTAGAGGAATCGACCACATATTTTTTTTAAATCAAACAAATACGTTGATCACTCGAATGATTTAAAGGTGTCGCCATCTTGGAAGCGAATTCGATTCTGGGTTGAGTTAATATAGATATTGTTTATACTCAATTGCTTACTTAGACTAACAAACTAATATCGCAAACAAGTCCATATGTTGTGGTCCACAATCAAATAGCCATATGCAACACATGCTGCGAGGAGGCCTTTGTCTGTACGTATACCACAGAAACTATTCGGCCACCGTAACAAAGGTTTTGTTAATTAACGAAATGAACATGCTATAATTACACTTTATGTAGTTGACAGGCTAATTGAAAGTCCTATAGTGCCAAAACATTACTACAGTCTATAAAGTTCTTACAGTCGGCCAACGGGCGTCTCTAGACAAAGCATAGTTAGATCTTTATGAAACTTTATGAAACACTTCGATTAGGAGTGACACATTTTAACAAGAGTGTATTTTATGATTGCAATAATAATGATGCACGTTCCATACTACTTACACCGAGACACTAATATTTCTTTAAAATTATGTTTTTGATAACATAGCGTACTCCCAATAAGCTAATGTAATAGACCAAACAAACTTAATATGTTAATCGTACTTCAATAACGAATATCCAGCAAATAGAATATAACGTTATTTTAAAGACGTTGGGTAACTGTAAGTTTTTATGCTGTGGTAACAGTTTATTGGAACAGGATGCATTTCAGCTGTATTTTTCCAGGTATACGACTCTATAAAATAAATTGTTTGTGCAATATCAGAGTGGAAGCATTCAAAAGGTAACTGATCATATAAGATACGGTTCTTTGTTGTTCTTCTGCGAAATAAACGTATTATTTAATTAAATTAAATTGATGTTACTGATGATATTGAAAAATAAATAAATCTGAAGACCTGTAATGTATTGAAAAGCTCTCTTCAAAATTTTGGATAAATATGCTTTCTCGATTACAAGCCATCATTTATCAAGATTCGTTATTTATTTTCTAACTTTTAAAAAGTATTATAGATTTATGATAATCTTTTGGTAATATTTAATGAAACGAAGGTTGAATATACCAATCATAGAAGTATTAAAGATGAAATAGCGAAAATATCAGGTCTTCTAATAGAGGGATCGCTTTATTATTATCTATCCTATCCATGTTTCTACTATCGAGTACACAGTAAAGGTCAGTTGTCCACAAGTAGTCGGATCTTTCTGCTATACTTCCACAACACGCAAATTACGTTTACGCGAGTAAAACAGAATATGTAGGAGAGGTACGATTAACTCTTTCTATCTAGTCATAGAACAAGTGGATACCTGGCTTCCCTACTCGACACCTGACGACTCCTGTTGGCCTATTCTATTCCGAAAACGAAATCTCGTCAATATTTGAAATGCTAATAGGACTACAAAGAAACGCATTTTCAATCTTTTTTGATTCAACAGAGGTTTCCTGCCTGATACAGCCTTTGATGCACAAATAATTTTCATGGATATAATTTTTACAAAATTAGAAGAATGATTTGATATTTTCCGAATATTAATTTGGGGACAAATAGAATGGGGCTTCAGGTGTCACGTTAATTCGTACTAGAAGATCTTAAATATCCGCTTTCGTAATGCATATAGTCAAATAAGTACTCACCAGAAAAATCTTTGATAATTTTCCACGTACTTACGCATCCACTTCAAACGTTTAAGATTACCTTTTACGTCTCAAAGGGGTTTTAAGACGAGTCATAACCTATCTATATGGTATCGACAGAATGACCGTCTGATTGTCCGGGAGAGCTTTGAGCAATTTAGCTGAGCGAGCGGAGCAATTTGCCGAGCGATCTGAACGAGACCGAGACTGGGTTAAAGCGCCTTTGCCAAGATTAAAAGTTTATTTACATAATTTCAAATTGATGGAGTACCTTTATTGAGTTATTTTGTATTATTTAGATTTGATTCAATTTGTTTATGGTAATCGAATCTGTCACTTTATAGCCGATTGACTAAATAGAATATTGATTTCATCACTACATAGTATTAAACAAAGTCGCTTTCTTTGTCCTTATATCCCTATGTATGCTTAAATGTTTAAAACTAGGCAATGGATTTTGATGTTGTTTTCAACAATAGATAGAGCAATTCTTCAGGTAGGTTTTAGTGTATAGTAAGTTTAAGTTTTGTACAAACTGGCGATATTACAACGATATTAATTCAATATATCGGAAAAAATAAAGCCTATCGGAAGGATTCCTCGAAAACGTTGCCAAAAACTTTTGAGTTATAACAATACATTGTATTATGGAATTATACCTTAATAGATCTACAAAAAAGTCTGCGGTCGTATGTCTATATTCCAAGGATAACCCACAATAAACATTTTTTTACGTATAAAACAGTAAATTGATGGGTTATTTACGAACCTATTATTAATAATACAGTTTTGTTCCTAATTCAAATAAATAAGTTAGATACGTTATGCACGTAATTTAGCTCAAAAGTGTCTTTTACACTATATATATAAAACTAATGAGTTATCGAAAAATAAAAAATAAAAATCTCCAGGCGAGCTATTAAATATCGATGAATAAAAATGAATCGCCGAAACGTATGTACGCGCATAACTTCAGAATTTGAGTTCCCACTGCACCAAATTGGATGATTCTATTTTTTATATGTTTTATATGACACGGTTTGCAATAATATTAAAAAAAAGCGGGTATAAAGAGGTACGAAGTTCACCGGGTCAGCTAGTATTAGCTTTATGACAATAAGTCGAAATCTATATCTAAATGGAAGCCTTTATGACATTATTCCAATGAGGTAAAATGTCGATATAGTATTGTGAATTTAAATTAATTGATTTTATGAAAATGTGTAACTAATAAAAACAATACAAAAGATGTGCGACCGATTCGACGCGCCGAAAAAGACTAAAAAGAAATTTTAAAATTGGTTTATAAAAAAAAATAGTAAACATGAATTTCTATACACGGAATTGTCGTTCTAATGTCATTTGAGGGTGTAAAGAAAATTCTTTTTGTTTGCTTACTATGGCACATAATCTGATTCATAATAGGGGGAATAGTCCGTGGAACTCACTTCGCAGGCCCAGTGCGGATTGATGGATGTTTACGACTGCACGTAGGAGCTCGAGATAATAAATTTTTGGTCACCATCACCGGCCTTTGCGAGACTTGCTTAACTTCATTTACCAATTTAAATGTAAATGTAGTCAGTTTTGTCTTTAAAAACTACATTTTTCGCTTCGTTAAATGCGATACATCAACACTGTCTCGTTAATCAGCTCTCGCAGTAAAATAGTAGTCTGACAACACTGACGTACCAACAATTTTCCGGGTGGCCACCCTTCGCCAATTTCGCAGTGTCAACGTAATGCATTTGCTTTTTGACCGGCTATAATTAGGCTGTGTCCTTTTTGAACGTAACAGAATGTAATTGGCATGCGTTTCCGTATGTAATTTCACTGCGTATCCGAACGAAGTTTTGTAGCGCCATCTTTCTGAGTGCGGTATTAATGCAAATATCGATAATATTGTCATTATAGATACTGTTTTACGTTTTACACAATGCCTCTTTAGTGAAATGGCTCGTTTACCGATTTTTGGTAAAACTGGGAAATACTTTAGTGTTATTTTAACATAAATGTTCTATTACAGTAAAGTATAACGGGAATCAACGATTTTTAAATATTTAAAAGGGTTTTATATTTGAGGATCAAAAATGTGTTTATCGCAAAAACATGTAAAGTAAACATCGATTTGTTTTATAATTTTACGTGAAATACAGATATTAATCACGATATTATATTTCACAAGTGTTTACTGCGGTTTATATATGCAAATATATTAGGTATTGTACAAACAGCATAAATTATATTGGGTCTCAAATTTGATATCTCGCAATTAACCTGTTCGTAAATTTTCCTTTGCGAGTCAGCCGATTTTGGTGTAGGCTTATTCTAATGTGTACATGCAGCAGCACTTCAAGTCATTACAAAATGTCCCACAATCGAATTTTAGCTTAAGCGGCTGTCCATGTCAAATTAATAGTTTAAATTGCACGTGAACAAAGAAACAAATCTCCAAATAAATTGTAATTGACATCGAGAAAATCTTATGCCTATTACCTTTTCGTCCTCTTAAATACTCCTACCTAAAAGGTAATTCGTTTAATACACTATATTTATTTTTTTAGTTGTCTGAGCTATTTTATATTTCATCTTCTCTCTGTTTTTATAGTTTTAAGCGTCAAAGAGTTGCACAGACGTCCATTAAGGTTTAATGTCGATTTATGCTCTAATGAATGTTCCGAAATTGGAAATTTTAAACTTATGTCAGTTTCAATAAAAGTTTGTGAAAGGAAAATATAATTTGAGAATTTCGTCAAAACAAAATAACCTCACATGTTGTCGAGTGTACTACCTTTGATAGGGTACTCCGTCAGACCGTTATGCAAATATTTGATTGTAAACATCCGACGGGCGGGACCTTTTCAGGGCTTTTTATACTGGGCTCCGTACTTATATGCGTATGCATAATCGATTGGAAATGACCCAAGAGATGGGTGATGTATGGCCCATTCAGACGGCTTGATAGAAAACCGTTTCACCGCCTCAATCCGAAGAGAAAGTTTAGTAAATACTTAGCGATGTCACAGTCGATATACCGTACCTATAAGGGTTTCTGTTTGTGATATATCAACAGAAAATAGACTGTGATATTTATATAAATACACGTAACCTGACACTGCCTCTGATCTTCGTGGATACGATTCTAACAAAATTATAAGAAATATTTGAAATTTTCTGAATTTCGTTCGAGGACAAATAGAAATGAGCTGTCATGTTAATTCGTACGAGTAGTAGATATGTTCATGTAATAAAGTGCTTCTCAAAACTCAAATCAAAGTTGTCAAGACTAAATTAGGTACTGTTACATCAGTTCATTGATTAATGTGTAGTTTCGTAAATACTCGTTAATGAAAAATGCTTAAAAATCCACTTTATCCCTGGCACTTTCGCGATCCAGGTGACTGCTCTAACTGAGCTACCCAGGAACTAACAAGACTGACGAATTTTTCAAGCAATTGATTTTTTTTTCGCTACTACAGAGCGTATTTTTTAAAATACGCTGCGTGCTAGAAACGATGTTTATTTTTAAACATTTTTTCGTTAAAATAATTTTTCAGTAAAGCATTGTGAATGTAAAATTTTCCAAATATAATACTCATTTGTAGTTAATAAATATGTGTACCCAAAAAGAAAATTGACAAAAGTTTGTAGTTCATCCCTACTATTAGCACCAGTTCACGTGCATGGTGCAGAAGCCAAGATCTGGTTAACTGAATTAAAACATATGAACTCGCAAAAATCGCAAGTATATCTGCGATATAGACGCAGATATAAAGGACAATGTCCAAATTAGCCTATGAACCTCTAAGAATATCTTGTATATCATAATTCTTATCATATTTTATGATTAATATATCAGCTTTTAAAATCAAACGGACACTGCTCATTTTTGTAATTACTTTAAAAAGTAATATCAATACATTTGATAAACTTCAATAAACGCTGCCACCATATTTTAATAAGTTGACAAATCAGGATCTATGCACAATTTGATGTATAATCAACCAATGAACACTTAAAGCGCTTGACATTAAAACGAGACTCAAAACGTTCGTAGATTTTTAAGCGGCTGGAAGCGCTCTTTTACATACGTTTGACAATTTTGAACTTTTGAAGTTTCGTTTGACAATCGCTTTCATGCTCGCGTTGTGTTTACGTCGCTTGAGTTTGTTTGTACGATTTCTTGTGTCTTGTGAATATTAGTTATAAAATAACGACTTGGCTTGAACTAAGGACTGATTTCGTCTTATAATATCGATCTCCGGCAGTGATTTACGGCATACCGACCTACTATAGACGACGACTTGGCATTTATTTAACGGACATTAACATGGAATCTGGGTGTGTTGAAGTGTTTTGTGTTAATTGCGGTTCAGCTTCTGGTTGCATGGTATTAGAAGATAAGCAGATCCTTCAGTGTATACAACATTGGGTTGCTTCAAGATTGGTAAGTACATGCTCCCGATACAGAACCTACAGAACCTTTTAAAGCAAACAACAACAATCAACATTTAAAGCAAAGTAGACATACATTTCCCTACAAAAAGCAAGTAAAACAAACATTAAAAAGAATCTAACCGCACGCTACAATTGTTAAAATAATAACCTCAAATCCAAAATATATTTTTTGATTTATACATTTCTTAGAAGTGTCCGTTACTTAAACATGTATTTAGACGTAAATATAGATACTTTAGAACACGAAAAGTGATAGTACATGCTTAGAGGTTCTTAGGCGAAAAATGTATGGGGGCTGGACATTGTCCTTTAATATATTTATATCTGCGTCTATATCGCAGATATAAATATATTAAACCCGATAAATTATTCATTATATTAGCTAATTAATGATTTCAATTAATTAACCTGTAAATCCTTCATTATAATCTTTATTTGCCACATTAATAATTTCCAATTTACAGTACCCCAATTACTTGTAAAATCTTTTGACAGCTTAGCTTAATTCCGCTAAAGCCTTTCCAAGTTTACTTAGAACCCCTTTAAAACTATGCTCTATAGCTGAATTTTTCATTGTAGACCCGTTAAAGTACTGTGGTGAGCTTAAGCATCTTTGATTAAGTTCTAAGTTACTTAACGGGCTAGCAAATGAGCGAGCTTATTTATTTATTATGAACAAAACCCTCTGGTTTTTTTTTCGTTAAAGATTGTTTCTTGATATCGTTTAACCAAATAAATGTATAACAGAAAATATGCTTAAGTAGAAAATAATATGTTTTATTATTAGATATAGATTAGATATAGAAACACGAGTTCCAAAGCGCGCGCTGTGTTTTGTCACGTTTTAGTTTCGACTTTCAAGAGTAACATACCAAAATATTCTTCATTCAAATAAGTTTATAATAAATTACTTTTGCATTTTTAAATGTCTTTACCACTAGAATAATTATTACCTATAACGTTTTGGCTGCCATGAAGAACGAGTAGAATGAAAGCAATATTACACAAATTTATGCCACCTTAGACTTTTTTTGGCACCGTTAAAGTTTATATGGAAAACAAATCTAGCATGTTAATATTATATTTCATTACAATAATACTTGAAAATACACATCACCTTGCGATTGAGTTTTGTTTATTGAATACCAAATTATCATAGGGTATTAGTATAAAACCTAGTCGTTTTATTTACTTTCTTATTGTTCAAATTTTCCTAACTTCGATAACTGTAGACTATTATATGGAACTATAAATAAAAAAACTAAGAAATAAAAAAATGGATATAAAACACAGTTCGTAAATTTACCTAAATATAAAATTACAATTGCTTAATAGAACAAATACATACCCTTTTTGGGTTTGCCGTGATACGTAAACTTGGACGATATTTCAAGATACATTTTTTTTAAATAACATATGATTTCTATTTTGTATATAATAACTTCATTATTATAATATTTTATATTAAAATGTATACGATTTACAATAACATGTTTACAAAGATAAATTTTTGAGCATATTTGATTAGACAAAATTTCAAATGACGAAAGATGGATAATAAAATTATATCAAAGACAAAAAGTTTGCATGCCTAGGACGAAATAAACGCTGGTACGGTTCACCGTTACTGCTTTGTTATGCGCCTAACAAAGCAATAGCTTTATTAAGTTCATGCTTTAAGGTCCTTATTTTTACCCCATTCGTGGTTTTCGTGGCCAAACAGTGTTAACTTCCAACGAAAGGGAATCAAATAATAATAAATAAATTATAGCGAGGCGGCTTGTTCCCGCTCATTTTGCTTCTTCCCGGTTATTTATGGTCATTACTAAACGGTATCCCGGCTCCTATTCCCACCCTCTTAGCTTTTTTCGCAACGATTTCTCCGGGAATTATGTTAAATTATATCGGGCCATTGAATTATCATTTGCATGAGAATTTCATTTTTGCTTTTTATTGTTTTTTTTTTCTACTATTCTATTTCGTAGAAGGCGAGATTTTAATTCAATCATTTATTAAATGCTTAATATTTTTTTGCGACGTCTGATTGGCTGAGTTTCCTCATTTTTATGAGTTTTCTATTCAAGTATCCAATATATTATATCCGTAGATTTATCTAGTTTTGCAACTGTATTTTAGTATAGCAGATGTTCTGAGATGATAGCTTCATTAGTTTTTATGCAGTATCATTTGGGCATCAAAGGACAGGGTTAGGTAAGAAATATAAAAAATTTGTAATAATTTACAGAAATTCTGTTCTATGGAAATTAATAATTACTATTTATCTGGTCCCTGTGAAATTGGGCTTTAGTAATTTAAATACCAATTCTAACGGTACTTTGTTGCTTGAAATAATATTTGCTTAGAAAAATAAATTTAACATTTAGTAAGATTTTAGGAAACTCCAGTGAAACTCTTTGAATAGAAGGTGGTCTAGAGGTCGCTTCATCGAGGCCTAGATACAGTATTGCTTCTGAAAAAGTTTGCGTCCCTTAGAGACCGCAGGGCGCTTTAGGAATCTTAATGAAATTTCTTTTGTTGTTTATCTCGCACGTCTGCGATCAGAGAGATATTGGAACCCTTTGTTGTATCTTAAAGGCATTTTAATGCAAATGTTACAGTTCGATAAATTTAGGTATTGTTTGAGTCGATGTTGTTACTGATATAGTTGAGATTAACGGTCAAATTAAAAGAAGGTTTACGTATTTGAATAATAATAGAACACAGAAGGAAATAGTTGCTTTTCTATACAATAAGGCCGCAAACCGCCCGCGCTCTGATAGGCACCGCCACCGCGCCCGGGGACCTCCAGTTTGCGACCTTATATTTAATTATTCTTAATACCAAATGCTTAAAAAATCCACTTGGTCCCTGGCACTAAATGGGCTTTCCTCATAATTTAAAAACTCCTGACGTAGCGTCGGTCAACCCTAGTACAGTCTTAAGATTTTAAGTTCTTTGTGCATGTCTCTGAGGTTTAACTATAACTACACAGAACGTTTGGTGGTCGAAAGAAGAGTTGAAAATACCAGACCCATTCTAGATCACCCATGCGATAGACTGGTCAAATAAAATTAGCAGTTGAAAACACTACATGAATGCACTAGAATGTCGACCAGTAAATTAAATGAGATATCGTGAGAAGGGTTACATTAGCTACCAATGATGATGCTACCTCATATTAAATACCATATCATAGTCATAACGTTCGCTCTGTTAATAGTGACACGACTGAAAAGAAATTAGCCTACTACTGTTTCCACTGTTGGAGACTTCTATGAAGAGATTTATATAAATAGTACGTTATATTACTAAAAATATTTTTTTTTGCAAACAATTTCGGACTCGATGTATTAACAGATTAATATTTAGACTCGAATGGAGTGATCTATTATATTAATTAAATGTGATGTCGACTGTACCAGCCTGTATTGATCCAGATCCTTGCTGGTACTATAACGCCTGATTGTTTAGAAACAGTTTTAGCCACTTGCTTTCAAGAGTTTAGATACCGTGTTTGGGTTTATTTCCATCTGACAAAGCTTATTGATACTTAATGAGTTTTTCATGAAATGGTATTATAATAAATAATTATGCTAATAGATAAAAAAAAGCATCCAATTAATAATTCTCTATAGTAATTTTTATTACAATTTCATTGTTAAATAATGAAGAAGAAACACAACAGAAGACACTAATGTGCATAGCTGTAGGAGGCCCCGTTTTTTAGTAACTTAACAATAAGTTGTAACACCTTCAATTTGCAAATCAAGCACAACTAATGACCGGTAATAAGTGAATGCTGTAACTTACTAATTTGGTATTTATTCTCGAATGTTCATAGTAATCCAAAACATTGAGTCAGTATATGTAATATAATTATAGTAATCTAAACAGTCTTGAAAAAATTAGACGAGTCAGAATTTAAGTTTCTACTAAGGACCTATAATGGATTCATTATATGAATGGTGGTTATTAATTTTGAATTTTAAATATGACAACGTTTGTTGCGTTAACTACGATAATTGGTAATATATTTGAACTGTCAAATGAAATACATAATGGCTATCGGTATCGCACTATATCCAGAACGATCCAGACTTGTGAATCTTGCAACATGTCCGCACTAAAACCTAAGTAAACTAATTAAACTGTTCGTTCTCCTACGGACACTGGGTATTTTTCTTCTGTCCGTTTGTCCGTCTCAGTATACGGGCACATTCTTAACTATACAAAGTCTGTTTTAAACAACAATTAGAAGATCAAATAAAATTATTTGAAAGTTTGCTATCTATACTTTTAGGATGTAAGTATTTTTATGATTTACTGCTAATCTTATACTTGTTCGCATATATTTATTTTAAAATTTGTTCTGTAAAAACAATTGTGACAACCGAAATTTTAGACTTATGTTAAAATCAAATATTTTAGTATGTAATGTTACAGTAACGAATGTAAGTTATGTAAGATCACCAAAGTAATATTCCGTTGTGTCTAAACATAATATGATATTATTATGGTGTACAAACAACGTCTCAATGAAGATTTTTTCCCATCTCTAAAATTAGACTAACTTAACTATGTTTTAGTTACACTTTAAATATTTATATAAGTAACACCTGAGTGTTGCCACTGTTTTACCTGAAAATAGATGATACAATACAAATTTATGTTTTTCCAATGCATTTCAGAGATACTAATGCGTATTATTTCTTCTGTTTTCCGATTGAATGACGGCCAGTAAATTGAGCGTTCATGTTCCGCGTGCAGATTGTTCTGTCTGTTCCTTTTTGTTTTGTTCCTCCCGTTCACTTCGCTTTGTTCCTGCGGTTATCCCACTGAAATCCGAGTACAATTTTCCAGCGGGAATTTTACAATCTATATTGGTTTTTAACATTGAATCCAATTGAATTTATTCAGTTTTGTGTTTGAAAAATCGTCTTATCTCACAGAATTGCAGAGAGATTGATATATTGATATTATCACTGTGAGGTAAGAAGGGAGTAAGAACAGTCATTAAAAATTATCAAAATTCCTAATACTTGAATAAACATATCTTGATAACAGAAATTTGTGTTGCATTTAAAACAGCTCAACACTTATTCCATAGCATAGATCGTACCTAATATAAATAATTACTGTCACAAAATAATACTTAGAAACAAACTTTCAACTTTATAATTTGTCTGGTTATGGTGTAGATTTTATTTAATTACTGGCGAACTGACTTTGGCCGGATGGTGAACCTTAAAAAATGTTTCTATGCAATAGTGAAAACAATATCTTAATTCTGTTGTATGGCTTCATCATCAGCGTTTTTACGTCCCCACTGTAGGGGCTCAGACCTTCCTTATAGTTGGTAAAGGAGGATGGGCCATGACCTTCCACCTTATCGGATTGGAGAGTATTAACCAGAGTCACTCGGTATAATTTTCTGGCCTTACGAAAGTTTTTTAACAACAACTATCCCGGGCCGCGGCGCACTCATATTTATATTTATTATTACCTACTATCTAAATAAAATTCTCGTGTTCCAATTTTAGTTACCGAACTCTTCGGAAACGGTTAAGGAATTTTTAGCAATGGCCGATCATAGGATGGGTGACCAAAAATTACGATCTCGAACTCCTCCGTGCTTCAGAAGGCACATTAGGCCGTTAGTCTTAATTGCATCTGCAGTCGTTAATATCCACCAATCCCCACCTGGCACGCGTAGTGGGTGATGTATGACCTTTTTGCCATATTCGAGTTCATCCATAATGAGGGCCTGAGCCCCCGTTGTGAGGACATTGATAAGCTGGTGATTATGACGTCTAAATAAACCCATGGTGATAGATATTTTTGTTATTCTGTTATATTAAAAAGAACTCATAATGCCATTATTACGTTATATAAGACTTTGATTATAACTTTATTTTCTACCACCTATCTGGGAAGTTATAATGGAATTGTAAATTAAACTGATTATAAAGATTAATATTAAGTAGACGTAATAGAGAACGTGCTATTGAACAGTTTCGTACTAAGTAACTGGTGTAAGTTTTGGGATTCTCTTGAATTTATCGCTCGTAATAGGAACCGCAAATCACTGGTGAATAGATTAGAATTACTGCGTCTGTGATGTAACAACGTTATACTCTGATATATTTTTAATAAATAAGAGCTAAGAGCTAGATGGCGAAGAATATAGTACATGCTTTTATGAAATAAAATATTTAAAAAAGTAATCGTAATTGTTCCACGACTCATTGTCTGGTTATAGAAAAACCTTCAATATTAATCATCTTTCATAAAAATAAATGAAAATAATATGCAAACATTTAAAAATATATTTAAACGAGTTGTTCCGTATTCGTCCTATGATATCTCATGCCATTTCCTTAACGTGTATTCCTTACTCGTCCTGAAGTAAATATTACTAAAAAGTATGGATAGCACAACGACGTTTAATATTTTTTCAGAAGATTATTATTGTTCATTAGAAACACTCATCTAATCATCATCATCATCGTCAGCCCTTTTTACGTCCCCACTGCAGGGGCTCAGGCCTTCCTTATGGATGGTTAAGGAGGATGGGCCATGACCCTCCACGCTGGCCCAATGCGGATTGGAGGGTATTAACGACTGCAAATGCAGCCGGGACCAACGGCTTAACGTGCCTTCCGAAGCACGGAGTAGCTCGAGATAATAATTTTTTGGTCACCCATCCCGTGACCGACCCTTGTGAAAGTTGCTTAACGACAACGATCGCGGGCCGCGGCGCTTATACACTACGCCACCGAGCTACTCATCTAATATTATAAATGAAATGTGCATGTTTAATTTTAAAAAGTATTTTTACGTACTACTAATAAACATAATTTATTTGTATTCCTTTCATTAAATTTAAGACAAAAAAAA
The DNA here is from genome assembly GCA_918026875.4 of Diatraea saccharalis. Lineage (NCBI taxonomy): Eukaryota > Metazoa > Arthropoda > Insecta > Lepidoptera > Crambidae > Diatraea > Diatraea saccharalis. The sequence continues at coordinate 15,794,407 of OU893337.1, forward strand.
ATTAAAAAGCATTGAGAATTCAAAATTTATCCGATTTTTATTGTTTCAGCTAATAGAACAACAATTGGACAAGAATTTATTTGGATTAAAAAAATTCAAGTAAATAATATTGTTCAAACCGGACACAAAATTCTTGCATTTTTAGCAATATAATAAAATGTTGTTCTTTAAGTAGAAATTCCACTACATACGAGTACAATGTATGGCAATTTCTTTTTTCCACCATAACAACTTCATGGCATACCTAATCAGCCTCTTATTCAAATATCGTCGAGTACACTTTATGGAAAAAAAAATCAAACGAACGCTTAATAAACCGTTGAATTACTCAAGAAGTTTGCTGATAAATGTGAATCGAGTTACATTCATATAGAGTTTGAATTTAATTAATATTTTATAAATCAAGGGATGCTTTTAACCAATAGACGCTTATATCTTTGAACGGTCCAATCTTTATACGCCCATTTGTATATGAATGGAAATTTTCCACATAATTAAATTTGACATATGAATATTACTTTAACGTCTTGATTTCATCATCATCATCATCATCATCAGCCCTTTTTACGTCCCCACTACATGGGCTCAGGCCTTCCTTATGGATGGTTAAGGAGGATGGGCCATGACCCTCCACGCTGGCCCTATGCGGATTGGAGAGTATTAACGACTGCAAATGCATCCGGGACCAACGGCTTAACGTGCCTTTCGAAGCACGGAGTAGCTCGAGATAATAATTTTTTGGTCACCCATCCCATGACCGACCCTTGCGAAAGTTGCTTAACGACAACGATCGTGGGCCCCGGCGCTTATCCACTACGCCACCGAACTACTTTTGATTTAATGTTACCGAATCATTTCAATAACAGAAAAAAATAAAAATAAAAACTGTATAATTTTCGACAAACAACGTTACCATATCAACAAAATTCATCAGCCATTGCGTAAAAATATTGCGAATCACAACCTTCTACTAGATTAAACCGTAAAAAATTATAAAAGTGAAAAGAATACGTATCTGTGGTTAATATATTATAGAAACTTTTCTTAAAGTGTGGCGATAAATATTAATAATATACATACACAAAATTCTAGAACATTTGGGCCTACTTTCGAGCTGAATACTGTGTTCTCAACGAGAATAATCGAATGCCTTGGAAGCTTTGCTGTTTATTTTAATTAGTAAAATTTTATCGTACCCAACCGTGTACGGGGGACTATTAATTGGAAGAATTCAATCGTATCGAGTGTCCGGTGTGTATTCGGGTCACGTTTTATCGTCCACTCACAGAATCACTGTCTACCCTAATTACATTACGATGTGGTTTGTGTTTTCAGAGACTTCAATTCTGCTAACGTTCGTATCTCAATGGCGTTTTAATTAATTGCATTTTTATCTCTTAATATCAACCTGGGTCTAAATATTATTTAAAGACCTTGGAGCTCCATTTATTAGTAATTCTTTCTACTAATTTTGTTTTGACTCAAAAGATTAAAGCGCCCGGGGCCTCATTTCATGTATGCAGACGTTCTGCCAATGACCCGCAGTAAACGTGAAATAAAACCTTAGACATTGTGAAAAAAATAAGATAATACACTCTCTTTCTTTCTTTATACGGGAAACGAATAAAATTCAATATTTCTCATTATATCATTTGGTAGTTATGATCGTGTATTTTACATATAAACCTTCAGTCATTATCAGTGGTCGGAATTAGGTAGAGTTATTCATGTACTTACACTGATTTCATACAGCGAAAGAATAAAGTGGATATGCCTCAAATCCCGAGATTAATTTTAAGGAGCAGAAAAAATCCCGTGATTTTTTAAATAAAAAGTTATTTACTTTTACACAATTTAAACTACTGCACGCACGACGTTGCCAAACTTACATCAATGACATTGGATGTCCAAGATTGTCCATTAGAAATCCCGGAAAGGTCCACATTAATATCAACATTTCGATGCAAGTACATAAATAACTCTACCTAATTCAATGTGGTAATACTGTGCTCGCCCTGTGATATGTGATCGTAAGTCTATGCTAGCCGATACTCATAACAAGTAAGAATCATAATTATTGTCTAAACTTAAAAAACACTTTAAATCTCGAAACAAAATAATATTTCATGTCGAGAATTTTATTGGCATCGCACTGTAGGTACATTACATTTGTAGTTGCAGGCTGAGCCGTAATATTGACGTCATTGTGTGGATTTGTAAGATGTTCACATTGCTACCCAGCAATTAGTATAACTATGCCCATACATAAACAATGTTTTAGTACATAAAAGTAAAATTCCAATTTTCTTTTTTCTATTACACGTTGTATACTGAAAGTCAAATATGTCTTAAGTGGTATAGAACAATGAGTGGGTTCCACAAAGACTATACGACAGTCTTCTTTTTAAATTTTAATAACAAAGATAAATTGAGTTTGTTTCGGTATCTTCTTAAGCATTTCTATGTTAATTAATGTGTTTTGGGATAATAGCAAAAGCGAGGAAATTCTGAAAATAACGAATTAACACCAAATCAGGCAATTCTTATCTATCAACTGTTGAAAATGGTGACAAATTAATTAACTTTAATTAGATTTTTTAAAATCTAAGTAGATAGAGCCAACATATTGCTTGTATAATGTAATTTTCAAAATTTGCCTACTTTCGTGATAACCTCAAAGCACAATAAATTATATTTATCGGAACGTAACACTGTCTTCATCATAACTAAAGATACGCATAGACTATATTATAATTTAAAAAAATTAGGCTTTAAAGAGACCATGTCCTACTTTTAAAAAACTTATAAGTTAACGGCTTTGCGAGACGATAAATCTGAGTGTAAAACAGTCGGCAGTCTTTGTTTCACTTGGGAATCGATGCGACGTAATTTTAAGACTATTTTCTGAAAATTCAAAACAAGCCTTCTCTGGTTCCGCTCGTGCAGGAAACTTTTCACTGTGCTAACAGCACGATTGATGCAATTTCCTGTTGGAAAATTCTACTGAGAATTTAATACGTGTAAAATTTATAATATTAACCGGGTGTTTTGGATGGTGTAATATATTATTTATACTAATTATAAAGAGGAAAGATTTGATTGAACATTTTCCAACAACCTCCCGCGAACATAGAATCTTAAAAATTAGTATGAAGCACTGTGCTATAGCGTAGATAAATAAAAATATTGCGAAATACGTAAATTTTTAGTTACATCATATAATAAAAATATTTTCAATAAACGCCTACAGGTTTGTACGGTCCCTCGGTGCGCGAGTTCGACTCACACTTGGCCGGTTAAATAATCATTGAAGGAGTTGTTTCTATGATATTTATTATGTGCGTTGAAAACTACTTTGTAAAAAACGCAATTAGCAGTATTTTAACAACGTAGTTTTTTGTAATGCAGACCTTAATCGTTATTGCGCTAATGATTTCGTCACTCTATTTTACCAGCACTTTTAACTTAAATCATAACGATACTCTTTTCTACGTTTTGATTAAAATATGATAAATTGCAATATTTATAACGTATTTGATATGCATTTGAATAGTGACAAGACTCGATCTATTTGTTTCATTGTTCTCGCTCATCCACAAATCACTGTGTTAAATAATTCACGTGTATTTATCTATACTTCGTATGACAATCTATGTGGTGAAAACCACTCCAGCCCACCAATACAGCCCACCAGTACGGAAACGTAATTAGTGATGTCATTAGTAAATGCGTGTCTTGTACATAGATGTTGCTCACGCATCGGTGAAAAATATGTCACGTGTACGATCCACAACATTTTCTGCATCTTATCACCAGTTATGGGGTAGATACGTGACGTCATATTAAACTAAATATTGATGTCTCGTTGGGTATAAAATGAAGGGCTATATGATTAATTTTAAATAAATAGGTTCTTATTTACAGTATACTTGTATTCAATTGTCATAGGTCACTATTGATATTTAATGATATGCTTTAAAGGTAACAGCATACATAAACGGCGCTTGAGTCCAACGCAGCCACGCATAAAATGTACTATATAACCTATGATTTAAAGGTAATAATAAACTATAGGACTAACTTATCAATTATATTTTACCTTTAAATCGTAGGTCATATAATATATTTTATAACGTCAATATAAAAAAGAAGATGACATCGGCGAGGTTTTTTATATCAACGTTATGAAATATATTATATAATATATGATTTAATGCTCAAATTTGAATGACAAATAAATTGCCGGGTTGGAGCCGTGCCGTGTAGTTGTGTTGTGACTTTTAACTTCTTCTCAAAGAGTTCCACGTTGGGCGCCAGTGTGACAGAACTAAGAGAAAAGCCGGTTTGGATTAAAATTAAATCAGGATCATATATGCTTGTTTATTATGAGATAAAAAGAACTGCATCAATATAATACAAAATGTATAAAAACCAAAATGTGTAAAAGAAATTAAAAAAAAAAAATTGTGTAAGTTCTTGTTACTAGCCATAACTTCATGGGTTCTAGTAATTTGAAATATTGTTAATTGCAACACTTTTGTTTACTTCACCTAGTGTATCTTTATTATCTGAATGAATGGAAAACAAATAAGTATGGTTATATCATTTTTTCACTCCGTACGTTGAGCCAGCAATGCACCGGACCGGTTATTCTTTCAAAGGCAAATTACCTATTGCGAAATAAAGGCTGCCGAGTTATTTGCATTTTTATGAGAGATTCTCTGGATTTTAAGCGGGCGGAGACAAAACTACAGGAGATAAACTAATTACGCCGGACGCCGGCCGCAGAAAAACAGTGATGCAGTTATTTTAACACCTCTCAAAATGAGTTTAAAGTTTTTTTCACTCTGTTGTAGTAACACGAAAGTCGGCCATTTTCATCAGACTTCAAAAAAGGAGATGGTTATAAATACGAATGATTGTTTTTTATTTATGTCCCGCGATGACTTAATCAAAAGAGGGCCGATTTTGATAATCTTTAATGTTTGAAAGGGTTCGGCCTCTAGGTTCTATAGAAATTAAAATTTAAAAAAATTTAACTCACATACACCTCATTTTCAATGAAACACTAAAGTCATTTTGTTTTCTTTTGTTTAGGCTTCAAACGGACAAAAAAATCTTAAATTTGTACACGCTATTAAAAAAATCTTAAAGAACAATGGCGAACTCCCATATAGTTCTGGACCTGAATTTTTAAAGTCCCGTTCATGAATGAAATAAACGTGTACTTGTAGGTATAAGATAAACTAACAAAATCCTCATCGTATTTTTCCTTTAAAAGTTGGGATTAAAAAGATATGGCATAAAATACTTTGCGAGGTTAAATATTGCATCTTTGCTTTTTCGTTGAATGGACGTTAAAATAAATGAAAATGGTAACCAGGTTACTCCGTTAAATAAACTAGATTAAAATAATTACATATCTAACAAGATTCAGACACTTATAATAGAAGAAACATTTATAACATACGACTAGACTGTGTGGAGTAGATCCCATTGCCTTTAATTAAATCATTACACTGAAAGTGACAAATAAGGGCAATGTACACATTGAACTGTCATTGTTATAACCGAATCAATTGCCATTCGGAATCCAAAAGTAATGCAAATATCAACGTTAGTCAAAGAAACACGCGTAATTGTCAAGTTGAATATTAACATAAATATAAAACTCCACGAACAAACACACAATAAACAAACCAAACCAATCATCCACTATCATTTCACCATCATGATCATAGACCATTCATAGATGAAAACAAGCATGTCAAAATAGAATCAACTAATCGATTATTTAGAACAAAATAAGATACGTTAACCTTTCATCGGATCAACTGGGGAACTGGCAATAATCTTCTTAAATCGGTTGTGGTATCTAAGCTTTCAACTTTTTTATTTCTCAAGTATTCAATACGTAATTAAAACGAATAAAATAAATATTTATGAAAGTATTCAAAGACCGTATTTCATATAATATAACATATTAAGTTTTTTTATTGAATAGATATATATTTGACGTTCATTCGCTTAGTCTGTGCGCATCGTTACATAACATATCACTTATTATTAGCAGGAAATTATGTAAATGACAGATAATATTCTATAGAACATGTTTGAAAAACTCGCGATTAATTGAGAATCGCTTCTGACACCGTTGATGTATGTGACCGATTTTTCAAAAACCATCCAAACTACAACCCTTTGACATATTTTGTGGTTTTCAATTAAAGACAACGGAATCTATTCTATACAATCTTATTTTTAACTTATATTTGATTATTAAGCATATTAATGGTACTTTAAAAGCAATAGAATTAATTGCAATTCACAGGAAACTATAATATCCATTAAAATGGATGACCCTTTTATTGCCTGGTGCAAAATTCATGAAACACTTCCAAGATATATATTTTTTTATTAAAGCACTTCTGCGTAGACCAGAACTTTTGTAAGAAGATTTTCGCGTTTTGTTTTTGCACTATCGTCAGACGTTTTGTTATCTTGATAATTTTATTAGCAGCAGCATTAATATTTTAGTTTGGTTCCCCGGCATTAAAATTCACCATTTTGTAGAAATAAAATCTATTAATCATAAATTATTTATTTTTCATATTGCCATCCATGTACGGTTTTGAAAATTATGGGGTCTGATTTCGCCATTCTTCTTTGTTAGCGGCTTCTTTAGTCATTATTTTTAACTGACTTCAAAATCGAAAAGTAGAAGGTTATATGATCGACGGATTATGGGATTAAAACAGTTGCTGCACAGTGGAATAATATACAGTGGAATAAATATTAAAAATTAGTCGTAAAACAACAAAAAATTAAAATATCCCGCTAGAATTCTTGAATATATATCTCAAGTTAAAAAGGCACAAGATTGAAAAAAAAAATCTTGACTTTTTCCTAATAAATTAAACCGAGAAATACTTAATATAAATTTATAGCTACTTGACTTACAACTTTATCGCTTTCGTTAGTTTACAAAACGTATTTAATGTACAATGCGGCAGGTTTTTTACTGTGTATTTTTTGGTACTTATTATTTTAATAACACACATTCAGATCGCTCTAAATATATTTTATTTAATGAGTGATGCGCATAAAAACACAAGAAACAAACAAATTACGAGACTCAAGTCTAAATGTCACACAAACTGTTTATTATAGAATCAATGATAATTACACATCAGAACGTTTTTCGTTCGACACCGTCGCAAATTGCTTCGGATTTTCCTGATTCCATTTCTTGCCTCCAAAAGAAGCAAAGTATAACGCAGTTTTTGTGTTAATAATTTTGCCCCATTTTTATTCAATATGCTAGGCATTATTTCGATTATACTATGTAAGTATCAATGATACAAAGAAATTATATAATAAAAACTTACAAAAATAATATGAATACCTAATTATTTACTTTTTTAAAATCAATTCTATTCAATCTTTTATATATTAAAGATCTTTTCCCACTTAATAATGTTTTATCGACTGACATTAATGAAATAAAATTTTGATGATATTATAAAGAAACTGGATTTATTTATATTTGTTACTTTTTCACGGAAAAATTTCATAATGGATTTTGATTAATTTGTTATACGAATAACTCTAAAACCTAATTAATATGGAAACTGAGTTTTATGGTGAACGTCCATATGTCAGCATGCACGTACCGGTCGCATGACTAGCAACAAATATATTAAAAATCGACATAATTCCGAGGTTTAAAATATGCAACTGGAGTGTACGTATGACATCGATAAATCCGTGCAATGCGGTGCGTGTCGTGCGGCCGGTGCGTGCGTGTTGAGGCAGTTGATAAGCACCTTTAGAGACCAACCTAGTGAAGCAGCGGGGGGGGGGGGGAGTTTGTAATCAAATAATTGAATATAGAACCCAATTTCAGTTGCACATTAAATAGTCATATAAACTGTACGTTTTTCTAATGACTGTTTTTCTTTGTTGCAGGTATTTTCAGCGGTTTGGATGCATGACAAATTTTGGACGCAAATTAATATCATCCGAAGGCGATAAAAATCATCTCATCATCAAAATAAAAGTTTGAGAAATATACTTATATATTTAGTCTTAATAACAACCACGTTAAATAATTGCATAAGTTTTATTATACTTACAGTGCAATCTACATGAATGGGTTGTCAAAGTTATAAATAATAGAGAGAGATAGAGAGGAAAAATTACATAAATCAGATTTGGAAATACTCATAATAATACTCATTTTAATTATCAATGGTTTTCACATATCCAGAGCCCACGCAACCAGGTTCAACTGTATTTGTTGCAAAGCAACTTTGCTTTAGACTTGAAATAAGTTGGTGAGGCTTTAATGCCGATGAAATATTCATTTCAGAAGTTGGTCTCGATGGCCACTTGCATGTTTAAATAATTCACTCTCTTAATGGATTTTTAAAAAGGTTAACAGATCAGGGAGTTTGTACATTTTAAGCAATAAAGTGAGGTGCGAAAATTATACATAACACCTGAGGCTTTTAATTTAGTTTAATACTCCTTGGTGGTCCCGTAAAAGATAAAAGGCTTATTAGAGTGTTCTTTGGAGGTAGGGACCGCGGTTCAGTCTAGTGGATAGGAATTTGTACATATATGTATATGTTAAATGACGGCGAAAGTTTGTAGGCACGATGCAGGTGTCACGGCATCTCTCGATTATGCGTAATAACTTGAAGCTCCTTCGTGGCAATGTTAGCGCGATTAAATAAATGTCGCCGCATATTTTTTTGTAAATCTGAAAATTTGAGTAGTAATAATTAATGTTATCATTAATATTTTTTATTTTATTTTCGTTAAGTGTGAAAATATGTAAATTGATACTTTAGGTCATACTGAGTATCTACTAAACTAGGGCACGCAAATAAAACTGAATTTTTATTTATTTTAATGCTCAAGTAGATTACATGACAAAAATATTGAAACAAACTCCATATTATTATTTTCTTACGACCAAATAATATTTTTATAGATTGTACAACTAACAACATAGATATATAACTCTTAGACCTCATCCTTTTTACTTGGGGGTCGGCCTTCCCTGTACTTTTTTTTAATCAGCACAGTTTAATGCCATATCTGGGCAATTAATCATTAACTTAGTAGTTTTCAAATCCCTTTGAACCTGCGTTCACCAAGTGGTCGTGGGTCTTCCGTGTATCCAGGACGTTGTGAATCGTCGTTTGCCTAGCTACTTACATATTGTAGAAATTAATGAAAGTAAATGAAAAGGATCTCTAAAATAAAGTAATTGCCCGCAACTTAATCGAATGGTTTAGATTAAATTAAAGGAAATATTATAATATCAATACAAGAATGTAATAGCAGTTGAATATTTATTCGAATAACACTTTTAATTTGTAGAATACTTATATTAACGATATGAAGTAATTGTATTATGACTTGCCTAAGTTGCGAAATGTAATAAAGGGTAATTAATGGATTGAATTGAATTGAATCCTCGTGAACAATATAACCGCAACTAATATTTCTTTAAGTTTTGCTAATATAATTACTTTTATAGGTACTATCAAACAATTACAAACAATTGTGCCAATTTAATATAGTATGATATTTTGGGGGCAATAGGAATTATTGCATACCCCTCTCACGGGGTTACTTTATATTAGTTTATTTTACGAGTCATGGAGTTCCTGACAGATTAGATAGTACCTTATTCTGAGGCTTTGGTGTTTTGCAGGACGAACGGGTCGAGTGAAGCCTCGACTTCCAAAGCAATTTCTAAAAAAAATCCGCTTCAAAGGTACGTTGTAGAGGTGTGTAGACGTGTTTCGTTTTCTAGTTTGATCTGTCTTGTTTCTCTTTAGTGTTTGTGTTTCTTCACTTGTATTGTTTTTAGAGTTTTGATAGTGTGCTTTATTGTTTTTTTTTCTATTCTTTATTGGGTTCATTTTATTTTCTTATATTATGTAATTGTTTTTTGGTGAAACAACAACTGATTTCAGTCACACCATTTATTGTTAGTAGTATTACCAAAAAAAGCTATTAATATTTTTATTATTGAACGTTCACTTTAATTTTTCAAATAATGGCAGTTTATAGTGTCTATAATGTATATTCAATATTGAATTATGAAATTTAAAAATAATATTATTTAGTAATTTTTGTTACATTTCCTGTAGAAGTGTTGATAGATACGTTTATTAATAAAGGGTCCAATCTGTACATCTTTGAGACTCCAGGTCAACCCTATTTGTTCATACTCACTTCGGTGATACCTCCGAAATTGATGGCGTCAGTGATGTATCAATGACATCTATTTTTACCGCAGTATTTGTCACGAAATAACAAGAAAAGTATTTTCCAGCATTTATTTACAATGAAAAATATACAAATTATATTAGGCGACCTCGAGTTTATAATATATTTGCAAAATACAAATAAATGCTAATGAATTGCCATCGCGTTCACATTCGTAGAATCGAGGCCCTTATTCAATGACGGAACATTGCATTGCTCTACGAAGGTTTCATTTCTATCTAAGGCTCTTAAACAGCTCTCAACTAGCAACGAGCGACCACCTGGTTGTGACGTGCTTCATATAATGTCTAGAAACTTCTCAAACATAGCAACTGTAATTCTTAGTCTCAGTGATTGAAAGTTATTTCCAAATTTTTGGCTGATTTGTACCAGTTGAGTGAAGTTACTAGTTTCCACACGAACTAATAGACATTGTTTGCTAAATTTATTTCAGTTGCAGTACAAGTAAACTAACCGTTTTGTTGCTAAAATTATTCGTAGCTGCATCGACCATAGTAGCTAGTTTACGCATATGTAATCTAAAATTTTGGTTGTAATATTTTATTCTGTAGGCATATTAATAGAAGGGACGTGTGTTATTATAAATGTATAATATTGAGCTTTGTCATGTGTTTGAAAACACAGCACAGGAGTTTTGCGCGAGATCTTAAACGCGATACAAGCATCGTTGTTAAAGTACATACAATGACATTACCACAGCAACTGCATAGTGTTTAAAACCTCACGATAGTTTGAAAACTTTGTTGATTTTTGAAGATATAGTTGCATGCGTTACACAATTTATTTATCTTCCATTATCTTTATATTTAACTGTTTTTCTTTTTGGGCTCTGTTTAATTATATTCAAATTAGAATTAAAATAAGCGTAAGGGTTATATAAATATGGATAAAGAAAATAATTTGTGCAGTTCCAGTTCAGGATTTTACGCTAGTTTTGCAATCTGCGCTAATTTTCCGCTGGGACCGGCTTGGAAGTCACAAACAGCAACACTTGTTTGTTTTATCATGACTATTGTTTTATGCCATATATGGTAATGTAAAAGCTAATAAGAAAAAGTATATTGCAGGCCGCACGGGCTTATGCTCTTTGCCTTCCTAATTGGAAAAATGTAAAATTTCAATCCAAACATCATAGGCAAAAAAAATATTACATAGTTCTCAAAAGTCTGTATTACTAATTACACATACGGTGACATAATAAAAACTTTTTTCAAAAAAATTGAACCGACTTCAAACTTTAAAAAGGTTATATTGATATTTTTATATAATAGGTAAAACTAAAAGAATTAAATTTCTATATAAATAAAAATATTCAATATATTGAAAGTCTTACAAAGGGAGATTTTGTTTATTTGTTTTACATAATTTTTTTCCATCAATATATATTTATATTAGATATTGAATAGGCTCCAAAACTGTTGGACCGATTTCGAATGATGCTAAATATGAAATCTTTTTATTTTAGCTGAAATAAACATATCATCTAAATATTTAGGTAAAATCTGATGAAAAGCGAATTTTGTTTTGTCATAAAAAAGAAAACGGACTCTATTTTGATAAAATTTAAATGAAGTCCTTTTTTAGAAAAAACGAGAGTAGCTCGGTGACGTAGTGGATAAGCGCCGCGGCCCGCGATCGTAGTCGTTAAGCAACTTTCGCAAGGGTCGGTCACGGGATGGGTGACCAAAAAAATTATTATCTCGAGCTACTCCGTGCTTCGGAAGGCACGTTAAGCTGTTGGTTCCGGCTGCATTTGCAGTCGTTAATACCCTCCAATGGAGTAATGGATGTAGTACCCTCCAGCGTGGAGGGTCATGGCCCATCCTCCTTAACCATCCATAAGGAATGCCTGAGCCCCTACATTTCAAATAGCAGCAAACATTTTTTTTGACAAAATAGGTATTAGCAATATAAAGAAAAGAAAGTTACCAAATAATGCACGGTCCTTTACACAAAACTCTTTAATGTTAATTAATGAATCAATTTTAAAAATCTTGTTTTATATTATTTGTAATTCAAACTTTACAAAAAAGAAAACAGATTTGAAAGTAAAATTCAAAGAGTTATCTGTCTAAAAATAGAATATCTAATACATCTGGTGCGAGAATATCGCTCTAAAAGTTTTTGCTTGCAATATTCAGCGCATAAGTTCAGCATACAAGTTTTCAAGCGATCAGCACTTCTCCACACGTCTGTACTATATGCTGCGTTCAATATCAAAACGTGATTTTTATACGAATTCGATTTGTTCAGAATTATGCATTTTCTGTTTATTTTTTATACATCATAATTTAATTTAAAAGCTCTTATACTCGTATCTAGTTTACGAATTCGATTCCTAAAACATTTATAGAATCACTAACTATTAAATAATGTAGTACCGTAGGGCCTATGATCTATTAAGAAAACTGATTTAAACCTAACCTTAAAAGGCTTGTTATACAAATATTACAATCTTTATTAATAAGTGATGGTTATTATCGTTTTGTATTCACCAGTTCATGATAAAGCACGTCTTAAATCACATTCTACATTGAAATGGTTGCATTGATCTTTAATTTTTGAATGCGATTGATTTTTATCGTGAAACGTGTGTCGTGGCTTTCTTTGGTTTCTGCATCCTTCCACTTTCGCGTTTTATATCAGTTTTGTCAATCTTTTATCTGGCAATTTACTTATTCAATGGTAAACTAATAACTTGAGGATATTTCAGTATGAAGTATTTATGTGCCAAAATCACTATGAAACTAGTGCTTTTCTCCCAAAGAAGTAATAAATTAATTAAAGTTTATTATAATAATATGACATTAGAATATTTACACAAATACAAAACTTCAAATAACGTACCTAATGGTTTTTATGAAAACAATGTAATGTTTGTGAGCTAAACACCATGAATCATGGTATAAAAGGGCAGTTACCACCAGCCGTAGCAGGGGATTCCCTCCCTATTCTGCAGTTGGCCCATTATATACAAACACCATTTATTTTCCGTCCTGAATGAGAAGTATTTGAACGATAAGAATGTCTGTATGTCTTTATTCTTTTGACGAGTGAAATTCGTTACTTTTCAGGAGAGAAAGCTTTTTATGAATGCGTTGAATAACATTATAAACAAGATGTATTGAAGGTGCCATATTTATAAATGGATGTCTTCTGAAAACACTATTGATCGATCACTTGAACAACATTGTTAAGTTTGAAAGAGTCAGGTATCGTTTTGACGTTATTCATACTATAATACCAATTGATTGCCATGATTTCGTGTCTGTATTTATTTAGTGATGGAAATTCAGTAGACTTTTTGACATATTTTGGAGATTCAGACTGACCGGAATCAAGTTTCATATTGTCATATTGTTTATGGGTATTGGTACTATTAAAATAAATCATTCAATTACTGGTAAATAGTATCTCGCTCTTCCTTAATATTCTGTAAAAATACAGCGTCCAACAATGCTAGCACACCATTTTAGCACAGCATCAAGCAACTTGGAAAGGTTTTATTTAATTGAACCTAATTCGACTTTATTTTTATCAGAATAGGACGACTGGATTTAGTTTAGAATACGTATAAGTATAGAGAGTTCGAACCAAAGCCAATAGTATTCAAGGATAAGACCCCAGGTCCTCGTGAAGCAGTCAAATACTAAACTTCGAGATAGCTCCTAAGATTCTTGATCGATCAGGGGTGCGATCGCCTAACTCTCTACCCTTGAGACCTCCTACCTCTAGCCGTAAGATACGATATCTTATTGAAGTTATGGCGATAATTCGCTTTATTTTACTACTTTGACATGTACTTTAGAAACGACGAACGAACGATAAAGAATGATGATTATGAATTTGATAGCAGAGAACCAACTTAGTAATTTATCCCCAAGTTATACACCAAAAAACATTTCAACGTCATAAAATCAAGAATCAAAGCTAGAAAATTAAGCGGTCGCTGTGCAGATCCTCATGAAGTAGTCAAATACCAAACTTCAAGATAGTTCCTAAAACTTGCTTGATTCCTCAGGCAGCGAGTCATATCTCCAATTAGAAATATTTAATAGGACGAACGAACATCTTTGATACTTGTCAATATATTCAAAATCTTGTTTTTGTTTCCCTCCAAGTAGAAGTTATTACTCAACAGTTAACTGAATTGATGAAAAAACACAATTACATTTAGTATCCTTGGACTTTGTCATATTCGCCTTCACTTTTATTAGACTTGCCTTTCACGTTTAGTCACCGTCTACTTAAATTACTTTGGTATTAGTCTTATTTTAGTGAATTTCAGTTTCATTTATTTGAAAAGCTCGGCATGCAGGTGAACATCATACATAGTTTACAAATAAAAAAATTGTATTTGTAAAAAATACAATTTTGTATTGTTAATTTCTTTTTTTATAACAACAAGTAGGTGCGGATTTCGAGTTTGATTTGTACATGGTGTCACTGCTAGCCTCAGCAGAATACCAGTGCAGTAGGCTCTGCTTACTGCTTTTAGTGAGTTGAGTCCAGCTTTGACGACGCACACCTTGGCACAGAGTGTTTGTTTTTCCTTTTTTTTTCACGTCTATTGTAATCGTATATTGTGAACGTGATTTTTAGGTCAAAATAAATTAATTCTATCCTAGATAAATACTAATTTGATGCGATTGTAATTATTGATTAACATACAGTACGGTAAATAAGCTGGCTAGGTTGCTGCTATATTGAATAAAATGGACAATGTTTTGCACCTATCAGGTTTAGCCCGATGTGGAAATCATTATATATCTTATAAAGAATAGTTAAAAACATTATGTATATCTTTGTATGAAATATTATAGTTATAATTAAATAACAATTGAAATCTATATTTTCTAATAATGATAAGAAGAATAAAAAATGCCGTGCTAATTATATTACCGTTCTTATCAGTACAACGTACAACAAGGCCTCCTGCAGCAGATTTGCTTACCGTAGTCATAGTTGTTTGACTTTTATGAACGCTACAATGTATCTTAGTTAAAATGCATAAGATTCCTAGTCTTTTAGAAATCGCGCAATTAAATTAAAAATGAAATTATAAAAAAAATTATGACAAAGCAAACTTTCAATATTTTTAGAAATCATCCTTCTTTAGCAAATTCACATTAAGTGGACATTCAAATCATATGAACCGCGCATATCCCATGAATTACGACCATCAAGAGATCCCATGTAGAGATTTATCTCCCCGCGTCGCCTGTTCCCTGGCCCTCCAAGATATATATACCTTAACACTTTTAGGGTACCTCCAGATATCGATGGCATCTTAAACGAATCGTCAATCTGAAGCAATACAGCTTAATCGGTAACTAATCTCACATTAATGCTGTTATGTGAAATTACCATTGGAAAAAATCATCTGCTAAGCTATGCGATTTCCCCTAAATCTGTAATTTCATAAATTTATTTTTACATCTTGGTATACTTTCATTTCGTAATGTTATAGCGTTTTTAAATGTTCTAAGATGTTTAAATCCATTTTTCTCATAGAACTTTTTTTTTCCAGTTATTATATATTTGATCAATTTTGCATTTTGAAAGCTTTCAGAAAAGTGTTTAAAAATAGACTAGTACCAGGTAACCCGAGATAGGATACGAATCAGCAACTTTTTGCTGTCCGGGAGTGCTCTAAGAATTCTATATTGATATTTTAAGAGCTTAACAGCCAGTTGCACAAACGTCCATTAAAATTGTCATTAGTTTAAAGCGACATTAACCATGCAGAATTGACATTCATTAGAGCTTAAAGACGTCATTAAACCTTAATGGACGTTTGTGCAACTCACCGTAAGTATCACATAGCATATTAGCGAATAATAATATTTTATTCATACACGAAATTCTTGTTGAATGTGTCATCGATAAATGAGAAAAGATTATACGGAATCATCAACGTGTATGCAGGACTCAGGCTCGACAATTTTTATGGTTGTCGAGAACTCCGTGCATCCGCAAATGGCTGACAATTCGGAACTGTCTGAATGGAAATTGTCTGAAATGGAAAAAGTCTATACGGATGGGGCTTTCAATTCACGCGAATAACGAATTTGCGATCGGTTTATGGGCCGCTATAATATCGATACATGGAAAATATTATGATCTAAATGGGATATTGTATCCTGATTTAAACGCACGCGTGAATCATAACAATTGACTAATACTAACTATAGTTACTGGCTTTCCGCCTACGGCTCCGCCCTCGTGGTCCTTTATAATATATAACTCCCATGAAAACGGCTTTAAAATCCGTTGTGTAGTTTAAAATGTCTCAGAGTATATAGATATCTATCTATACTATGTATAGATCTATCTATACAACTATCTATACTACTAGTAATACTATGTATAGATAGATATCTGATTGTCGTTTAATTAATTTTAATATGAAGAAATGTTTATAATATTCGGGTCCATTAGTGACTGATTATGCGAGCCCATATTTGGTATTCTAATGTCCCTTTCCATCAGATTTAATAGCTAACATTTGAATTGTAAAATAGATTATAATATTCTTATACTTTTCGGACAGATAAACACATATTTTTTGATGATATAAAACAAATACCGTTGCTTGGTTGGAATAGAACAAGGAAACTTATAGTCTGCGTCACATATAAACTCAATATTTTGCAATCAGATTTTTGGCTTGATGATGTAGATAGATAGACCTTTATTTTATGGCAAATACATATCAGATCTCTAAAGAGCGAATTGAGCACCAAGGCGTGATCTTCACATTTGTCTTCATTCACATTCCTAATTCAGTAACAATTCTAACTGGTTTTACGACTTCTAAAATCACGCACTGATTCCGATAATTCGGTGTTTTTGCCTTCCGGCATCTTTTGTATGCCTAGACCAATGGAGCATACATCTCTTAAATTTATAACATATTTCATCAGTCTCTATAAATAAATAATTTAAATAAACTTTTTTTGCACAAATTTTCGTTGCAAAATAACCTGATTTAGTAACATAAATATACATTTTATATTATATATTAGTATCTCTGGTAATAACATGGGCGGTTTTTCGGTCGAAATAACGTAGATATCAAAGTGAGGTCTCACTTTGATATCTATACTTACATATTAACGTTGTAAATAAAAATGTTTGTATGTTTATTATTCTTTCACGTCGCCGTAGAGTTGTTGGTGTGGTATATTTTTTGTATGAAAGTATGTAAAAGCACAGGTTGGTGGGAGGCTCGAGAGCGACGTAAGTTACTTTATACTGGAAAAAATCTCATAATTATTCTTAATAGCAGATCGCTATGATTCGGGAGATAAACAAAATGAATGAACAAACTACACACCTTATATCGTGATATTAGAATTCTGATGATTCGTTACGTACTGGTTTGTGGTTATCCAATGGGGTTGTCCATATCTTTTTATATAAACAAATCTAAAATTCAGTTCTTAGTGACTTCAGCGCGGTTGATTAATGTGTATTTAGCCTTAGTTTCTTTTAACTAGGCGAAAAAAACTGCTGGTAACTAGCCATTCTATATGAACACGTTTAGTGCCGCTTAACTTGGTGAATTTTAAGATCGGATTCCATTTTCATCCACACACTGTGGAATTTTGCGACGCTTTTGAAACTTTAGAAGCATACGTATTATGTATGATCAACGCAAATGCTTGTTCAACGTGTTTCTTGAAATATTTTTCATTATATAAGACACATTTGTTATTTATTATTTTCGATCGGGAGGGTGACTATTATGTGACCTAGTAAAATGTGCGTACGGAAGTTATACGCTATTGGATAGATTATGATAACACGATAGAATAGACCCTCACAAGTTGTCTTAAACAGAATTGGCTTTACGAGAATCATACTGTTTATTTAGAAAATTCGTATACTTTTGGTGTGATAATTTCCCGTTTTGTCGTTGTCAAGATACAAGCAGCCATCCTTGCTGTAGCTCTAACTTCGCCCAAGGCATTGTTAAAGACCAACTTCGAAGTTTCTTCGCCATCGCAGTACGCTAACAGGCGAACCGCGTCAACTTTACAAAACTATCATGTTTCTATCCCCGTTTTGAGCTTTACACTTCTATAGTTCCGTCTCTGTTCAATTTGGCGGAATGTCTCGGCATGGACTTGTGTAACGAAATTTAAAAACAATCCTCCCGAGGCGCGTTTGCAATTTATTATGTTGTCGACGAGATTGTCTCGGCACTTGTTTGAGTACGGCTGCACTTAGAATATGAGCTGTAGCGGGTTCCTTCTATATCCTAATAACGGGTTTCTAATATTCTTAATGGTATTGTCATCATAAATATGGTTAACTCTCGCGTAACTGCTATTAATATTAATGATGAGACTTCAGCTTTAGGGAATGTCTGTGGCGAATTATATTTAAAATATATTTTTGTTTAAATCGGTCCAACTGTTAATGAGTATGGTTCTGAGCAACATAGATTTATTGATCCAAAGAAAAATATAAAATTTTGTCACATTCATTTCTATTAATATTGCTCAAGAATTGTAAATTGTACAAGTAAAATAATGGCTCTTAGATAATATGCTTTTAATATACATATTAACCACATTTTACACATTATGACACGCTGCTCGGTTTCGTTTTCTGATGTGTAACTAATTTTTAAGCAAAACATGTGATATCATTAAACGAGAATATCTAATTATACTCTCATCTAGATTTGGCTTACACGTTATCCATTTCTTAGTAAAGACAATTTATGCGGTTTCCTAAGGAAAACATTCGTTTACATTTCTGTAAATACTTAATAACTATTATATATATCATTTGAAGTTTTTATCTTATGTAAAAACTATCTAAATTCTCTTACCTTCCTTGAGAAAATTTAAAATGAAACGGTCGACTCACCCTCCACCGTCTTACATAACAAATGGATGTCTTAACGTTTCCGTTGAATTTATTTCATACTCCGCATTGCTCATGTCGTATACTACCTTCCTTAAATCGTTGTAAAACAAGGAAATGATAGCTCCGTTGTGCAGTTCCAGCATATCGAAACGTTGAGAATGCCAAATGGATTGTTTTGGTTGGGCATGAAATTCCATTAATAACTTTTAAAGAAAATTAATCAATCGACTGGATAGTGAAGAAGTGAGCATGTTATATTGCGGCTGTTAAATACTTAGGTGGGAAATGATCGATCCCATGACAAAAAATGTACTTGCTTAAGCTTTTCCGTTTTTCGAAACGAGTGTCAAGCCGTGAGTCTCTGCTACATCAGTGGCCATTAGCAATCATCAATCCGCGGTGGGCCCGCATCGGATAAAGGCCTATTCTCCTCGTGTTATTTCATCTTCTCAGGCTTGTATACAATATTGGGGATAGATATTGAACCCATAAACACTTACATTTTAGCTCATAACTAAGTCATAACGTACAGTAATACTGTACTACTAATAATTCAGCTAATGCTTCCAACCCGTCAAACATTGCAGTTCAAATATCACGATTCACTGAACATATTAAACAGATCGTGTATGCCATCCATTATTATTAGAATCTACATACAAAGAGCTATCAAAACTGATTAGATAGTTCATTATAATAACCCATTGAAATAAGAGCTAATTGAAGATTTGGTAGATGAATATAAAGGAATCTAATAAATCCACATGCACACTAATAACGTAGTCCAAAATATTATTTATGTATTATTGTCAAATTTGCATGCATAATCTTATTGTTTATCTGATAAATACTTGAAAACTATTACTTACTGGCTTAATCTAAAATTTTGATTTTTAACCTTTGCAGGCTGACTCGAATTAGAATCCTGTTTACAATATTAACTAAGTTAGAACGATATGAGTGGATACAATAATGAATTTACGAAATGAAATGAAAATATCTATAAAAAGCAATTTTGAATCGTCAATTTTTTTTCCCGTAATAGTTTATCCATTACATTAATCAAATCGAAATTAAGCCGACCTTATTCAGTATATCTACTTCAAAGTAATCCCTTCATTGTCAGACTCCATAAAACAAATGCTACATCTTATGATCCCATTTGAAGAAGTGCGCCACAGTGTATGAACATAAAAGTACAAGTTACACATTATTTATAAAGTCACGTTTGAAAATACTTACAGAATTATTATATTTCATAACTCATATTATCTTTAAGTTATATATTACTAAGTAAAGGCCATAAATTACAAAGAAATATAGTAAGTAAACCATTTAGTACGTTAGAGGCAACTATTATATCATTGGGTCGGAATCCTTTTGATATTCGTAATTCGGAAGGATATTCATGATGTGAGTGTCGTTCGTAAATGCAATTAATACATTTATTTATTGCGAAGGCATACTATTATAAATGAGTATTTAGATTAGATTATAAAGGAGTTTTAGTTAGAGTTTTAGATTCACTGACTGTAAATTAAACATCCCTATTATTTACTCACAGAAATATAAATTGAGTTAATTGGCTTCTAAAAATGTTATGAAAATAACAAATATAATATCAAAAACAATTAATTAAAAGAAAATCTTTCAAAATGGTTCTTGTCATTAAAATTAAATAAACATCGAAAATAATATACTTTCATTAAAATAAAATGCATATACTCTACTATTCATTACTTTCACTATGCTTATCCATCGCCCGGCGACCGCGCACAAAACTGCATAACTCCTCATTTCGCGTTATTGTCGGTGTTATTACATAGGGCGGCATCATGGGCGATGAACCTCGTTACCGTCGCGGTAACGACCCGCACGCAGCCCGCACGCGTCCCGCACGTAAATCATGACGATGGTATTACGTTACAATCTTCATACTTTACGTATGATCATCATAGCAATTGGGATATATGGAGCGCAGGAAAGAAATCATTTCCATCCTTAATGTAAGACGGTTTTTCAACATTACATTCTTTTGTAATTAAGAATAATTTACTTGTATTGTAGATAGATAGATAGAATACTCTTTATTGTACACACACACACACAACACTTACAATTTCAATTATAAAAAGGAGACGTACTAATGGCGGCCTTATCACCAAAAGCAATCTCTTCCAGGCAACCTTGGGAAGAAGTTTAATCTAAAACGAGTTAATAATAATGGGGTAGTGGATGGTGTACATATATAGCTTATATTTACTTGTTAAAGTAGACCTTGCTGAGTTTCTTGCCGGTTCTTTTTAGTATAAATTCCATAGATTTACGAAGCGATTATATAGTTTTCGGCTTTCACAAGTGCTTCTAACAGCAAAAACTGAATAAAAACATTAAGTTTATACAGTTTCACCACAAATAGCACGCGGTAAGCTGTTAAGTTCAATGCGCTCCATAAATGAACATAAACAATTTATTATTGTCAGCATATATTATTATGTAACGTATCAAATGTAACTTCATAATAAAATATATATTATTACTTAAGTTGCGAAATAACTTTAGAACTAAAATAATCAAATAAACTGATAAATCTGAACTGTGCATTTTCTTAAGATACTTCGCATAAAGACATAATTTATCATATAACTAACTTTAATTACAACTTATATAACTCTAAATTTACGGTGTGCTATGTTAGCCTGGTCAAGTTATGATGGTGAAAGAATTATTAAAATAGGTTCTCTTTCAACATAGCATTGTAAATACAAATTTGATCAAATATAATAATAAGACCTGTAGTTTCGGACCCTATTTATTACATCGAACAAACTCAACTTTCCTCTTTATAATTCTAGTATAGAGTACTGTTTTTTGAGTTAATACTATGCTGTCATGTGAAATACCTTTCCGTTGGTGTCACAAGGCTCAGTTTTCATGACGGTGCATGTTACTGATATTTTTCTCGCTAACTGTGGAATAAGAGTCTCTATATAATATTTAACGTTAAGTTATCTTATTCCATTCCCCATTTAGTTTATTCTAGCGCTGTTTAAACATAGGTATTTAATAAAAATAAAATTTAAAAAATAAATTTTTAATGTACTAACACCATAGTTACTAGAATTTGTAATGTATCTGTGATGAGGAAACACGTATAAAAGCGATGAAAATAGAACGCTTAAAATTAAAAAAAGTCTAATTTTCAAAAAAAACAAAACACATTGCAAATGAAAATAATTTTAAATTAAAATTCTTAGCAAAATAAAAATATTTAGATTTCAAATAGCCAGAACGGCAGAGCGGCAATTTCATATGTATAGACCTAAAATTAATTTGTAATGTAGGTAGCGAAACCGCATCTTTGTTAAAGACTAACTTTAAGTTTTTTTCACACAGTATGGGTACGGTGACGTTTGGGATTTAAATTAGAATTTATTAGTGATGTGGTAATAAAAAATATGTATACAAAGACTTGTATACATATTTTTTCCCAAAATATGTGTACAAGTCTTTATATACATATTTTTTATTTGATCCCAATCAATGTATAAAATAGGACTTAAGAAAAATATTTATTCATCACCAGGATGAACCCGAGTCAGAAAAATACAAAGTTTCATTAAAGATAAGTTTAACTATTAAAAAATTGACAATAGATTATCGAATACATGTTTCGATTAAACCTATTTCATTGATACAATCATATTAAAAGCGTTCCAATTTTCGTTACAAGTATTGATGTTCTAAATTTTATAGGGTTAGATTTCAGTAATTATGGCTATTAAAATTTTATTTCTATTTTAATATACGAATTAAAATAAATATCTAATATATATACAGACACACTATTTTTTATACCGATGGTTGCGTGAAATGGATCTGTTAACAAACGCCATCGTACCCATGCGATGTGAAACGGACTAGTGTTTTTATATTGTTTGGTTTAAGTGATTTAGTCGATCTTATCGTATTTCTTCTGTTTAGATGTACATTTCTGACCGTGACATTATTGACTGAGGTCGTCCGATACGTTCACTCCATTATTTACTTGCTACTTTACTTTCGAATTTAGACATTTCAATTAACATTAAATACCAACGAGGTTCGTATCAATTAAACTTTCTCACAAATCAATGTTAATATTCTTATGCATATACTTAATAGTACTTTATCAAAGTGTCTTATGGTTTTAGGTCTTCTTCATTGGTTCCTCATATATGTCCATAAAAACATGAATCACTTTTATTTCTAAGTATTGCCTTTCAGAATGTTATGTTGAGAAAATTATTCTTAAATAAAAGAGAAATATTTCTGCTGACTGTACTCAGTTTGCTTGGATATAAATGGAAACAAGCTCATTAGGAGCGGAAGTAACAAATGCTAGAAAAGTTATCGAGTCTCTCGCGAAGGTTAGCTCAGTGAGTTATAGCAGTCGCTCGGATTGCAAAAGGTAACAAGTCGAGTTCCGTCTTGAGCACACGACGCAACCAAAAAACTTTGTATCTTGAAACTAAATTCATAAGTATTCATCAAGTCAAGCAATTTTACTGAAATCTTGTATAGTGGTTTAGTTTAGATGACAGTTTTAGTGTTTCCAATCTAATATGGTGGACGACACAAGATGACGGTCTAGTTATTTTTGTGGACAGTCATGATATCGTCTAATAAAAAGGGTTACTAAGAAAACTACAAAAATAAAAATATGACCAGTTATCGGAAAGCAATTTAATAATACATATAAAATGGGAATCAAATTGATGTTTGGAGTATTACTATAGAATAAAGTAAAAGGAAATAACATTTGGCTACATAAAAATATAAACATTACATAAAAATATAGAACCGGCTTTTAAGTAAAAAAAGTGAAAGATAATACGAGATAATCACGCACAAAAATATACAGGTCAAACTGAGAACCTCTTTTTATGTAGTCGATTAAAAATAGAAAACTTATTCCGTCTTGTAAAACGAGTGCTAAAGTTAATATTTGTTTAAATCATTGGCCGCGTCAAGCAAATTAATAATGAAATGAGGGAGAACATCAAATTAATACGTGTTGACTTATTTTGTTTTATTTTTTTTCAAACCTGGTACTAAAGCTAGTCCTAATTTTATAACTAGACCGTTTTTGTTTGGGTACTTGAGTAAAACGACGGTCAGCCACTTCATATATATGACGCGACTGGTCAGCAGCAGAAACACAAAGATAGTCTTTTTCACTTCCAAAGAGTAGCTTATGAAAAACCCTTTGCAGTATTTGCATCTCAAAAGCAATTCCATCTCATAGTTGAAATTCGCCTCTCAGCACATCCTGCAGAAACTTTTATTTAGATCTCTTCCACCTTCGAAACAAGGTCTATTTTTAGACTAAAAGCTAATCTAAACATAGTTATTCATAACATCCCTTTCAAAAACATTATTTACAGGGCCTATAGGGCCTTCATACCTTGATACGCTTTCAAATAGTACTAGTGCCATATTTATTAAAAGTGGAAAAAACAAAGATTGTGTTGTTTGTAAAGTTCTAAGTCAGGTTTGCTTGTAGCTAAGTTTTTATAAATTTGATTGAATGCATAACGCTATTATCAACAAAACATGAATCTTCAAATAAAAACCAACTATTTACCTACTTTCAAAGCAATTGACAAAGTTTAACAAAAACAATATTCCGAAACAAAACCTTATTTGTTCTCGATAAATAATCGACACTTTTTAAAATTAGTAATTTTAATATAATCACATTATAAATCATCTTTTTAAAATTTTATTATAGTTTATACCCGTAAATCTAATTCTTCAAACTCGAATATTCCACCATTTGTTCATAGGTACAATAATAGTAATTTAATTGTTTATTTGTCAAATTATAACGTTAATTATTTGAGAAAGAAAAAATTTAAATTGAGGCGTTTGTTAAATACACCTACTTTGAAAAGGATACAACGCGTTTATATTTGATTCATTTTGAAAGCGTTTATATTTAAATTCGGTCTGTGATGCAGAACTTAAGCAACTTTCGCAACGGGCGATCATAGGATGGGTGAACAAAATTTAGTATCTAAAGTTTCTATGTGCTTCGGAAAGTACACTAATTGTAAGCCATCATCGGCTGAATCTGCAGTCGTTAACACCCACTACTCCGTATTTGGCCCACGCGGTAGCTCATGGCTTAATTTAATAATAATTTAATATATAATTTAATTTCATGCATAGATAAGGCCTGGGCTGCATCTCATATATCTATATATGTATGTAATTCAAACAAATATGATTCAAACACATCTATTTACGGCGCGATTAATTCACAACAATTTGCATCGTCTCTCAATGATTGTAGACCGGAACTGCGTCGGTGCGGAAGCGGGTTAACGCTTCCCGAGTTCCCGGCACATCCAGCCGCAGAAACGGTGGTAGGGATGAGCCACATTATTACGCAAGCTCTCGCCGGTAGCGGACGTGTGCTAAGTGCTGACACAGTATATTGAAAGCTTTTAGTAATTTTTTTTACGAAAAGCTATTCAACTAAATGGTATGATATAATTATTTACCCTTAACTATCACCCTTACGTTGGCTTTACAAATTTGCAGGTAATAGTCGATCAAATGTATTTAAGTCGAAAATTCGCACAGCTTCTTTGAAAACAACAAACGTGATATTTGTGTTTTTTATGGATATAGGTACGGGACTGCGCTTGCTCGTTTTTTTAGTAATATATTTATTCATCGGAGGGCAAAATATGGGTGACTATTAACGAAATACTTTAAAACTTAACCGAGGGGCGTTAAATTATGTTTGCGAAAAATGAACTAAACTGACAATATTTATGAATGACTAAAAATCAATAAAAAACTTGAAATGAGTAACGTAGGAAAGTGTTTTATCGAAAGTAGCAACTAAAATTCTATGAATTGAGAAAGCAAGAAAGCTGATCATATCAAGTTGCCATGAGGATCAGGCGTAGAATCTTGTTAAGGCAAAGCATCAGGTTGTTTTAAACCCTTAAAATAAAAGCCTATATCTAAAGGTTCAGAATAATAATAGTCGTCAACTATCCAAACAAATGACAGCATTATTATTAAGACTTCAATAAAAGGGCTATTATTTCAATGAAAATATTTGTTTGTATATTTTGCAAGGCGTGTCCATTCTATTGCACACTAAAATGGAAAGAAGAACAACTGGACTATTAATATATGATGGCATGCGCGTTATTCACAGAAACACCTATTGGGCAGGCATATGCCCCAGCAGTAAAGACACTGATAAACTAATGATGATGATATAAAGGTGGGTGTTAACTGGCAGATTTTTTAAATTAAGATTAGCTTAATACTCCGGTATTACAAGCCAGTGTGCACACAGTAAGACCACGTGGACGAAACCGCGGGATACAGCTAGTAATTAATAAATACACAATAATATTTACACAAAACTTTTTATTATATATTAACACAATTTTATATTTATTATTATATATTATAGATAGATTATATAGATATATGAAGATACCAATGTGTTTAATTACCGAACAATGATATTACTGGCCATCATGTACTCAAAAGCGGTTGTTTTAATATCAGTAATGGCCGGGCGTACTATTTTATTGCTGCATTGATCGCGATTAACAATCTATATTCTTATACTTTGTAAATGCTATTGGGATTGCTGTAAAAATGTCAAATTATTTTATCATGGCGATTCATTTCTTAAATCATCTTTTTTATCTTATTTTTAAACTGTTACCAACCTATTTCAGCTTAAGGTTGAGGAGAGGTCAACAGTTTACGGTGACATCGAGTGACAGAAAGCGTGCCGCAGGGAAATATACTTGGTCCGACGTGTTTCTTCTGGAAAATGTGCACTATATGACAAAAATATTATTCCATCAAATTGATAAATACCTTTAAGGAAAAATAAGTATGAAGAAGTATTAACGACTCCATTGTATTTATTATAATTTTAGTGAAGTTTATAATTTTAATAATCCGGTAAGATGAAATGAAATTAATAATTTCTCTATTAATTGTAATGTAAATGATCATTTATAGTGATACCTATATTAAACATTTCATTACAATATATAGGTACACGGCCGGTGTTAGTCATTAAGAAAAAATCCTTAACTTCAACGGTTTATGGCAAATGTTTACGATTACTGTCGTGACAGCAGACGACACTAAAACTAGTATTATACCTGCGATGTCTCGAGACATTGTATTAAATATTGTCTATGATACTATTTTTGTTCTTGTTATTTAACTCTGTAATAACAATACATTTTCGATACTTTATTGTAAATGTTGTAATTATATATTTCTTCGAACTAGCAATAATAATTTGTTTACGATTATTCTTTATAGAATCTCAATGGTATATTTGAGAATCACATTTAAAGACTGATGCTATTTAATACAGCCAGTAATTTAATTACATAAAATAAAACTTGACTGCCTAGCAAATTGAGATAATATTTAAATATAACTAAATTCTATGATAGAAACAAAAGCAGATTGTATTTTACTTCGCTTGATAAACGTAAACGTTAACAAATATTATTTTATATAAATGTAACTGTTAGTAATACTACAAATATAATTAAATATAGATGCGAGACAAGCACGTGGTTTTACAAAGTTGGGAAAATATCTAACTTTAGTTAACTATTATAAATTAAATTAACAAGAAGAAAACAATACGTTTCATTCTTAAGAGAAACAATAAGTTTCATCAAAAACATAAAGTCACAAACATTAAACTGTTTTCTACAAATCTAAAACATCCACTTGATGATTTTTATTCTTTATGGACATACAAATCATGTCAGTAAAATAAAATATTAAAATTAACAATAACAACACCTAATTAATCAAAATTTTACTCATTGGTTTATGTTTTATCAACAAATTCATTTCGTCGCATTTTGACTCCTGTTGTCTGCGGTGGCTTACACCTAATACGGACCCGTTACTCGACATGCCTCCACTAATAAGTTCACGACTTACGAGAAACTATGATGTATACCGCGTTATTAGTCGTAAAAAAGAGTTGCGACTTATACTTACGTCACAGAGTCACATAAAATGAAAAGATATAAACACTTAATAAAAGTTGCTTTGTATCGTAAATAGAAAACGTAACATTTAAGAAGTTATGGACTACATTATTTCAAAGAAACTAAAGCTTGTTTTTTTATGGCGCCCAAACGCGGTATTAATACCACGTCGGGCACCATTTCACGAAACTGGCATCTGAATCTATTATACATAATAAACAAGTACATAAAGACAAATAGAAAATTATGAAGCTACACATATAATTAAACTTTTTGTGAAAATTAATTTGTATTTATTTATCAATAATTTTCGTTACCAAGTAGAGGTGTTTAAAAATCAACAGTTTGCCTATATATCAGATTCAATATAATTCACTAGAAATATATATCCGTTGTTATCTGGATGGGCACTATTTACCTTAATGCAGCGTCATTTTACCGTCTCGTTAGTTGTCCCCTGGGACGGCCGCCATCTTTTATTCAGCAGGCCGATGAACGAGTGAACATGAGCTTAGATTGACAAAACTAACTGAACTAGCCAATAGTATATTGTTAGGAAGACCTTGTTGTAGGTCAATAAGACCTACTTTTCTTCAATCAAAATGCAATGAAGCGATTTTATTCACACTGGAAAGAAATAAATCTTGAGTGTATTCTTTTATTTAGATACAGTAATAAAATGTTAGGACGATTGTGTTTGTGAATCCTTATAGTAAAATAATTAATAAGGAACTTCTTTAAGTGTATTAAAAATTAAATAAAGCATAGGACTTAGCAGTTATTTTGTGTGGTTACTAGTTACTTCAACAACCAATTTAACACGTTATCAGCAACGCAGGAAATACTATATAAACTAAAAACGTCACACGTTTTAACATCAACCTGCATATTTTATATGTGCGGAATTGAAAAAGTACCAATATCGGACGCCCGGCCATAAATCAATCACATGTTTTCTGTTCGAAATTCAAATTCGAACCGCGCGGTAGAGTTGAACGCGGGATTGGCGCGATTTTTCAACTCGCTCGGTTTATAAATGGAACTAAGTTTCTTTGTTGCGAATGCACTTTCAGGATATATATTTAAAGTCGATGCTTATCAAGCACTTGCGCTTCTGAATTGCTATAATAGTTCTAACGAAGATGTTTTTTATTCATAATTCATTTCATTGTTTTTTTATAAAAGCAGAATATTTTGCGTCCGTACTAAAACTGACTGGGTTTGTGATCTTTAGTAATTAAAAAAAATAATTGTTACTGTCTATTCCAAAGAGTTTTATTTTCATTTTCTCTGTGACTTTTTGTCTGGGTATTACTATGAACTCTCTCAAAAATATTGCCTAAAATATTTCAGTTTTAAGTATGACATGTAGAAAAATGAAAAGGTGTTATTCTACAGCTTTTTGTTATAATAAACATCTAATAATTTCTCGTTAATTGGTAGTAGACGTGTTTCAGTAATAATGTTTGTGTTACTAAACGTTACACCCCGCAGCGTCGCGTCGACGCGAGATTTTAATAACACTGCTGTTTGCTGAAACAAAATTGTATTTACATGTGTAAACTGTGCATATTTCTGTAATTTGAGCGTTTTATAGACGTAGGGTAATCGTTAGTGCAATGACCCTCAAATAAAGTGTAAAAGAAAGCTATTTTGTTTTCCTCGTTTAAATCAATAAAGTAACAGAATAATTTTGGTGTTCTAGTTCGTAGCAATCTTTTTAAGTTACACCATAGGACTTTATTGTCTAAATGATCAGCCTAATAATGGCATTACTGGACACAGGTTTCTTTGGGATAAAACCACAAGTTATAATCGCAAGCCCAATGTGGATTAAAGAATATTGATGACCCCAATGCAAACATGTTCTAGTCTGCTAGTTTAGTCGGATATTTGTAGCTACTTAATTTCATAAATCGAATGCGCTAACCACACTATCATCAAGCTTTTCATATATCTACGCTCAAAGACCGAAACCATTCATTGAGCGGATAGGTCACAACGCGTTGTGATGACAGTAAAGTATCTACATAGTAAAATTCGTATTATGGCTTTTATGAAAACGCACACGACGCGTTGTGGCAATAACAGAATGAGCGCATAGCGAAATTTGTGTTGTGGCTGACGTGCTATTCGACCTCAACGCATTGTGCTAATGCAGAAAAAGCATCCATGAAGCGTCTGGAACAATATTTAATTAAGACGCAAATTGCTTTGCAGTCAGGCTGGTGTTGAATTGAATCGAATAGAACATGCTATAACCCACCATTGGACCTAGTGCGGATTGGTAGGCGGTACATTCCTTCGAAAGCAAGCAGAAGTTTGAGATAATACATTTTTGGTCCCCCATCCTATGACCGACCCTTGCTAATGTTGCTTAACCTCCATATTGCAGAACAAATGCGCTAACCACTGCGACATTGAATTGTTCAATATAAGACAATATACGACCATACATTTATTAGGTATAATATATTATTTTATGTTAATATTTTTAGAAGTCTTGATATTGGGAACTCATATAAATAAGGTACAAGGTAGAAATATCGTCAATAATCTTTCCTCTTAAATATACTTATGTTAAGTATAGCCGAAGGATTCCTTAAACTTGATAGCTTTGATTGGCGACCCGGAAGACATATTCGATTACGTTACGTACCTATCTACCTTCATAGACTGTGAAGTTCACCTTTAGACATTGATTAGTTTTCCCATCTATTTATAAGGGATAATTTATGTGTAGGGGACATCTTATATATGATACAACGGCTCTTATTTCACCGTATCGGACCCGTATTCCGCATGAAGCTCAAATGTGCTACGCGACATCCTCATCTTCTGGGTATTGTCAAATTAACAATATTCATCTTAATAATAATCATCGCTTATTATGAATAAAATAATTTATCTTTTATCATATTGAAAGATATTATTTTATAGGAGCTCTGTCGATAAGATGTTAGAGCATTTATTGTGCGTGCAGAGGTAAATCCATAGATTAATCCGTGGTGTTTGAACTATCGGAAAGATTAATATTTTAATATTTTGATTAATTGCATCCGACTCCATCTGCAATCTTTAGCACTCAAAAAGTTTGTGCCTGCCTAAGTCCTGTGCCCTAGCATTATATATTAAATTAACTGATAATGATATATACTAAGTAATCATCGAGAATAATACCTACCAATCAAATTCGTTTTACTCTATTCATGAATGGATTAATAAATAAACGCCATCATCGAAGGATATATTGGTAAACGTTGCGTCGAATGTTGCGAGTTTAAACAATAATGTTTAAAACAAACAGTGATAAAAGGAGAGTAAACATGCACGCTAATATATTCGCGGTGCTTCCGACGAGCGGGATTCAGTCGCGATTCATTTGCATCTTAATACAGTACGAACGTAACGTGTAGAAGAAACTTTATTTTAAACAATACAACTTGTAGTTCATCATTGCATTTTTTAAATAATTTATTTGTTGACATTGTTTAAAATATGCAATGATGTTGATGTTAATAACAGCCGATGCAGCTGGAATGGCTTGACATGCTTTTCGGAACATCGAGGAACTCGAGATAGTAAATTTTCGGTATGATCGGCACTTGCGAACATTGCTTAAAGTCCGTATTAAGATTTTATATAAATCGGCAATAGTAAGCATTGTGAAAGTACTTTAATTATTCGGATATGTTATAATAACACATAGGTTTAATATGTGATTGCATTCCTAATGGAAATAATATTAAATAGCGGAACTGACAAAGAAGGTTTCATATTAATAAAAGGAAAGAATTTCATATTAATTTCTGTGGAATATCTCAAAGTCGACCCAATAAATAATCGATATTAATATTTATCAGCTAGTATGTATCTTTAGAGACATTCATAGACTATTCCTATCGAGTGTCACCTGTTCGAAGTTAGAAATATCACCGTGTATAAAATACTACGATACTCATGTACTTTATTGGTTCTAAGCAGTATAGCGAGTAAAGCGCATTATGATAGCAATCAAACTTGGACGCGTCTCCCGCGGGAAATCCAACTGGTAAAGTGGCCACAGGAAAATGACTTTTGTGCCAACTAATTGTTGATAAGCACTTTACGTAGTTTCTTCATTAAATGTTTATGTAGTTAGTTTGTGTTATTATATACTTTGCCTTTCTCGATATTTAGCTTTTTTCTTTTAGTAGATATCTTTAGCAGTTTTAGCAGAAAAGCACAATTTTACTTATAACTTCCAATTAAAAGGTATTTCGGAGGCTATCTGAAAAAAAACCTGGCTGTCATAATAATCCGCCAATTTCTTTTTTTTTTTAAGAAAACAGCGAATTACTTTTTTAGTACTAACTTTGATATGCGGCAACGCATTAAGCAACTTGATGTTTAAGAATCCTTTGTTTAATAATTCCTATAGATTCAGACACGTTTTTCTGTTGCAGCAGTTTTAAAAATGAAATATAGGGTGCTCCGATAGGACAGGCAAAATATTGAAAGATATTTTCCACAGAATTTAATTTAATTTATTATTATGATTAACTTTTGCCCGCGGCTTCGTCCGCGTGGTAAAGTTACTTTAGGTCGCATTTATAAAAACATTAAAATTGAAAATATATATGCATTATGTCGTGTAAAATACCTGAATATAAATTATTGTATCTTTCAATCAGAATATTTCCTAGTATAGAATAGTGTGCTTAAAAAATCCACCAGCTAAGACGGGACTCAGAGTACCTGGTGTTGGTGGATTTTTAACCATTTTCATAAAAAATACCTGACTATGAAGTTTCATGTCATGATTTTATCTTTGACAATGACGAACTTCAATACAAACTTTAATTCCCTATGTCAACTCATTTATCACAATAAAAAGCAACCTATATCCTATGTCCTCAAGTCAACTTTATTTAGTGAGTTGCGCATGAGAGCGTAACAGACATATACACAGACCTACTTTTGCATGTATAATATTTAAAATGAAATAATTAAATGATTCTACTTGTCTCTTATTAAATAAGAAATAAATAGACTAAGAACAATATTAATTACAATTGCTTAGTAGACTTTTAAACTCACAGTTGTTCTTTTTCGGGTTTAAATTGAAAAGATGGAGCTAAAAGTTCATACTATGTAATATTATTTTAAAACTCAACCTTGACCAAACAGTGCTATGTAGAACTATACTCAACGTCAACTAGTATAGCTCAAAAATATAAAATGTGTTTTCTTTCGTATATAAAATGATCTGTACATGAACATTTTCAAAAATTTTAATTTAATATGATATTTATGTTATCAATTATGTACTCAAGCACCCCTTCTACCCCCATTCGAGATGAAATTTCCAACAATCCGTTCTTAGTACACCTCTACGAAATAAGAGAGAGAAATAAGAGGAATTCCCTTCAAATTTCAAGTCTCTACGACCATTGGTTTAGACTACTACTTGTCTGTCAGTCAGTATAACTAACCAAAACAGAATTAATTATTTAAAAAACTGTCATATTGTTGAGCTTTTGATTTTTCAGAATAATAATGATAATTAAATTGATATTTTTGATTTGTTTGGTTTCAGGCGATACAATATGTCCGACGGGCATGTTCCGGTGTCCCGAGGGTCGGTGTATACCCGCGCTGTGGGTGTGCAACTACCAGCGGGACTGCGATAAAGGGGAAGACGAATACCAATCGTGTCGTGAGTACATTTTAACAACATAACTAACGATTGTAATTGATTAACTTTAACGACATATTTTCTATTCAACATTGAAAACCAAAATCGATTGTGTGGTTTAAAAGGAGTCAAAAATATAACACGCAGAGTATTATGAAGACGGAAAGTGAGTTTTATTCTATCTATAGACCGAAATATATATCAATAGATGTTATACGATGTAGTAAAGATGAAGACATTAGACGATCAATCTGATCAAGAATACCGATTGTAGCTAGTCAAAACTCATCTTAATCAATATACAGTTGCTAACAATAAAATGTTTTGATCACGAGTAAAATGGGGAGCAGAGCATACTAATCATCATCAGCCCTTTAATATCTCCACTACAGAAGCTCAGGCCTTCTTTATGAGTGGTCAAGAATGATGGGCCATGGCCATCCACGGTGGCCTAATGCGCGTTGGAGGGTCTTAACGACTGCAAATACAGCCGGAACCAAAAGTTTTACGAGCCTTCTAAAGCCCCGTAGCTCGAGATAATATTTTTTTTGCTCACCTATCCTGTGACCGACTCTTGCGAAAGTTGCTTAACAACAATACATGCCGCGGCGCTTATCCACTACGCCACTGAGCTACTATAAGGTTGAGCATGCTAATGATGAAAATTATTGTACAAGCTGCCCATTTTCTTCACTTGATCTTTTGTAGGTTGTGTTATTAATTCATTAAGATGTCATTTTGTTGTAAACATGCAGCCGTGTGCATACAGTATTAGCACTGTTTCCAAGAAGAAGGATCAGCCTGATCATTAAATAAAACAAACAATTAAATTGTACTTTATAAATGTTGTTATTCCAAAAGGAATTTTGGCTCCTTTTTTATGTTCAGGAATAATCACGAATATACCTTCCATTTTAGAAAACCGTCCATGTGGATGTAGA
Organism: Diatraea saccharalis; assembly: GCA_918026875.4. Lineage (NCBI taxonomy): Eukaryota > Metazoa > Arthropoda > Insecta > Lepidoptera > Crambidae > Diatraea > Diatraea saccharalis. The sequence goes on from OU893337.1 coordinate 15,829,269, forward strand.
AATTAAAACAAAATATGGAATTAAAACATGTGCACGATTAATATTATTAGGATATGAAGAGCAGGGATTTATTGACATGAAATAAAACATACATTTATAGGAATAGGTTTTGTATGCAATAAACCTAAACATTATTGAGTCTGAATTATATATAATGATTGTAATACATATTACTAGCTTTTTGCCAGCGACGTCACCCACGTGGTCCTGTATTATACATATTCACCTTCCTCTTGAATCACTCTGTATAGGTATTTAATATAGATATAGTATAGATTATTTTAACCAATTTTAACTACAACATTTAAGTCGTCTAATAAAACTCACTTAGGCATATATCATCGTATATTATCTCAATAGAGCAAATTAAATCGTACAACGCAGTATTTCGTGAGAATTATTCATCGGATTTTTAATGAATCTGCGACTGATTGCGATTCAAAATGCGGTAATATGTGACATAAACTAAAAAACACACTTAAAAAAGTTTTTAAAGCAGATGTTTCTGATTTTTATAAGTAGTTTGTTTTAGGTTTTTCATCAATCATACTGATTTATAGACTTATATGATAATATTTGATCAATATCCAGATTGGTTTTTGATTAAAAGTATTTTTTTTTATCGCGAATAACTTACTATACGTCCTTACACCAATATAATGGTAGTGATAGGTCGAATTCACTGTACTGTTATATCATACGAAGGTGACAGGATGTAGAAACAAAGGAAGATCATGAATCACTTTTCACAATCAGGAGCCATAAAATGCGTGCATGCATGAAAAAAGTTTTGGGCGTCATTAAAGTGGATATTGTATGTTAAGTTCAATTCTTTCTGCGTATCTCAAGGAAGATATAGATTGCTAATCGCTGCTGTCGCTTCCTGTACTGTGTAAGGTGAGAAAATAATTATTTGATTCGATCCTAATTGGTCTGGATTATACTTTTTAAATTGAAATCTTTTTATCTATAGCAATGGAAACGAGGACGTATGACTTTAACACTTAAAACAAAATCAATAGAACATTTACTGTATCAGTTATTTGCTGTTTTATATTGTTTAATAATAATAATTATAAATCTTTTCCTTTGATACGGTAATGATTTATTTATAAATTTATTTTGATGAAGATACAGTATACTCAGGCATTAAGTTCGCCTATGTATACATGTGCACGATAGATAAATAAATAAGCTAGCTCTAAGCGAACGTGCAGCGCCTAGTCAAAACGTTTTAGTTCAAGGGCACAAAACTATAAAGATATAAAATGTATATTATATTCAATAATAAATAAATAAGCGCACAGCCAAACTCTGGAACAGTTTGTCGCCAGCGGTATTTCCGGACCGATACGACCTTTCGTACTTTCTAGCGTAGAGCTTATTCGTCCCTCAAAGGCCGGCAGCGCGCTTGTAACTCCTCTGGTATTGCAGGTGTCCATGGGCGGCGGTAATCACTCACCATCAGGTGATCCGTCTGATCGACTGCCCCCTATTCCATAAAAAAAAACATAGATTTCTAGTCTGTGGCACCTGTACGTGAAACAAGTGTGTTTCAACGTTTAGTACAGCAGACCAACAATTCATAGTTTAGCATGGATATTTGCCGCGATGTTGTGTGATGTTGTGCGTCAACATAACACTGTTAGACTAATGTACGCCGCGATGAATAATTCAACATTAATAAGTAAATATGAGATGCGCTCCGACTGCTTTAGCTTTTAATCAATTGTATGCGAATGTTTCACCGGCTAGGTGGCGCTCAATGATGTATTGGATAAGCACAGAGGCCCGCAATCGTTGTTGTTAAGCAACTTTCGCAAAGGTCGGTCACAAATGACTACTAAATGTGTGTATCATGTAATTAATTATCCAAATACTCATTGCTTCCTTGGCCCTCTTTATTGCGACCATTGGTCCGATACGTGGGGTGAGTGTCCCGGTGACGCGTTCACGGCTTCCCAGGTATAATCTCTTACGAGAAGGAATTTTAGATGCACCGTAGGGCTTTTTATGGGTAGGCCTCCGGGGACCCACAGGCAGCTCACTGCTGGACGGAAGAGAGTCCTACACACCCCCTGTTGCTTGCCAGGTAACAGGAACAGCGCCGAAAGTATTTCGTCGACGGTAGAAAGGAACTCCTTATAGCTGTCGTTCAACCTGAATTTAATCCTCTTAATGTTCAATCGTGAGATTGTGTGCTTAGAATTGATTGAGAGGCGTCTTCATTTAAGTTTGAAGACTTTTTTTTTTTAGTAAAAAAAAATGCGTGATTTGTGCATAAGAAAAAATCTCAATAAAATCGCGCTTGTCGTCTGTTTTTTAGCATTTGTTGTGATAGCGGTAATAAAAAATATTATCTGTAAAAACTTCAACAATCTAACTATCATGAAATATAGCCTAGCAACATACGGACATACACAGAATACTGACTGATGGGTTCCGTTTTACCTTTTGAGTACTGAACCCTAATAATATCGACCTCTGTATCTAGTGACTCACCTATCGATCTTAATATCACCATCTCCAAATTCTTTGGGTCGAGTACTGGTCTGGTTAATATAGAAAATATTTATTTCTGTAGATATTTTCTTCGGTCTGATTTCCCACTGAAACCTTACTTATTTCAGTTGCAAATTAAAACCAAAGGAACGTTTGTCGTACTTCTTACTTATTTAATATTTAATAAAAACAAATAACAAAAACTTAAACTGAATTTGTTCACTAGAAACACTTAGGTACAAACCGCAAAATAAATTTCAATTTCTCTTTGTTCAGGTAAAATAAATGAAAAAGAAAACTATAACCGTTCGTTCTCAGGTCTGAAGACTTTGTTGGAATACTATAGAATAAAAGAAAATATATTCGATAAGTAAGTAAAACATTATTAGTAAACGATTATTTGAAATGAAAATATAAATATAGAATATTTCCACATTATCTATACTTAAAACAATATCGCTTCCCGCTGTTTGTACGCTATAATCTTTTGAACTACACAACGAATGCAAGTTTTATCAATATACAGTGTTTCAAGAGGAAGGTTCATATTTAAATTACAGGACCACGCTATTGAAGACGCTGGCGGACAGCTAGTAATACCATAAAGTACCGATTGGTATACCACAATTCATTTTCATTTCACTAAAAAAAAAAACTTTTTTAATCAACAATATATCAAACAGTGCGGAAAACCTCACTATAATAAAATATTCGTAGCACAAACCGTAGCATTGTCGTAACGCACGTGACACGTAGCGTTTCACTACGGTAGATTCGTTGTATAAATTAAGTTTGAACCACATAATTTTTGGAAACAGCTCTTTGTAGACTACGACTAAATAATCATTTAAATATTTATTGAATTCTGAATGTCAAATCACTTTTATACGGATAATATTTTATTATATTGACACTGACTACATGTATTAATTAAATATGGTAATGTCAACGTAATAACTATTTGTGTCATATAAATAGTGATTAGTGTTATAGATAGATAAAACGTTTATTATTAATAACCACACTACATCGACAAAGTTTTGGATCACACAAAAAAGTTAAATCAAATAAATTATAAATCATGATGTACCTGTGTGTAGCGTTTAGAAAAGAGTCAAGGCTCGGTGCATCTAAACCACACAGGAACGGGCGAAGCGCCAATATTCAACCATCATCTAGTCAATTAACATATGAGGAAACTGAAAATCTTTTGAAATAATTAAAAATAGTTAAATAATTGACGAGCTTGCAGCCGACTGGGTGGCACGCTAGTTTCAGGCAATTGTTTGGATATTTGTCTTTAGTGTACATATTTATGTTTTTAGTGTACATTAATAATTATATGTATATTATAAATTATTATAAAATAATACTTACTACAGTTATGTTTTAACTAAAGTAATACATAATATATTTATATACATACATATTCTACCTATGATTTCAAATATTAACGTACTAAAACATTGTTTGGTGAGCTGCATGACAATCATGATTAATTTGTTAATTTCAATTTGAATAAAGTGCCAATTAGAAGAATGGAGGATCAGAGGAGAAGCCTGGTGACTTGAAAACATCAAGCCTTATTTTAGGCTTAGTTTCTGGCTCCAGTCTTCCACATGACTGTTTACTTTGGCACTTGTTGACATAATTTTTAAGAACATATGTGGAAAAAATATTAAAACAATAAAATTAATAAGTAAGCTACAAGTAAATTAGATTAAAATGACAAAGTACTGTAAAATTAAGTAGAAAATAGGATAAAATGTACAAAATTAATGAACAAAACATTTAACATTTACCTAATAATTCATAGAAACAAAAATGTAATAGCATAATATTATATTAGGACAAAATAATGTAATAATAAACTAGAAAAATCATGAAAATAGAAAATAACAAAATACAAATTAGTAGTAATAGTAAGTAAGAAAACTGTAAACAATTTCAAAAGAAATAAACGAAGGAAAAAATATTCCTCCGAAAAGACGAGAGTGAAAAAAACAAACGTCCATAAAAAGGAAAATACAAAGAAAGCATACAAATCAAATTGAAACAAAAAGACATGTTAATGAATGAAGGCAATCTGCTATAAAAAATATCCATAAGGAAGGCCTGAACCTCTGCAGTGGGGACGTAAAAGAGCTGATGATGATAATGACTTAACATTGAATTTACAGCTATTTACTATACGATACGGTAGATGATAGAGGTGCTTTTGGTAACGTTGAAAAAAACGTTTGCATGCGGAAGCTACGTGGAATTTTCTATGCAGAGAGGAAAAAATAAAATACCACAAACGTTAACAATAACAACTATATTAACTTCTTTTAAATTCGTATTTAAAAACTAAACAAAAAAGCTGCTAAATAAAGTTGTATCAATAACTACACTTTCATTATCCTACACGTATTTAGAATGTTAATACAAAAATGAGTGTGTCAATTCAACAGGAGCAATTTTGTAAAACAACTCTATTTATAAGAACGGCTTGCTTACACAAATTGATAGTGCAATTTTCCCGGCATATTTGCTGGAGTACCGACGGATGGACGGACGGATGAATGTACGTTGAATGTGTGCGAGCGCGGAAAATAGGCTTACTGTCAATTACTTTGCGCTTACCGTTGGATCACGTGTCAGGAGAAACACGTACGCGTACGCCACAAGAATAATGTTACTCAAATGTTTATTTTAGAGTATACTCGGTACTGTATTAGATAGAGTTGATCTTTATACCGTCATCTTAAAGAAATGTGAATAATTGAAGACAACTGAATAAAGGTTTGTTACAATCTTTTTTCTAAAATTTTAAGTCACTCCTGAATGTTGTTAAGTTTTTTTTGTTGCCAAAATTACGTTAATAATGATAGAATAATTTACATTTGCGTCTGTAGTTGCATCAACCCTCGGGAACCTAGTGTCCTGTAATACTGGTCTAAGAACCTTCACAGGCACTTGACTCATACAAATATATTACTTTGCTATACTTATAATTTTTTTGTGATGTAAATTTATGTCTAAATAAAAAAAAGGCTTCTGTGATGGGAAATAAATAAGTGTTTTATTATTTAAAAAGTAAACTATCTAAAAATGTATTAAAATCTATTTTGTAAATTGAATTTAATGAAAACATATAGTGTGTGCATAAATATAAAAACATGATTATCATCGAAGTTGTTTTAGTTACACACACACACACAAACGAAATAAAATCGACAATACAATTTTTCGACTCATGCCATTGTTGTAAATGAGAAATGGCGGTGCAATTTTTCGCGCGCAAAGCTTGATTTCCCGCGTGTTGAAAATGGACGCCCGCTGAGAAAAATAGGCTTAGCGCGGTGTCGGATGTTATAAATAACTATTGCACACTGCACTTGATGTATTTTTATCCGACATGTTGCAAGTGAAAATAGTGCCTTGTCTTTTGTAATTCTTAGTATAATGGCTCGATGGCGTAGTGGATGAGCGCCGTGGCCCATGATTGTGGTAACGGGACAGGATGGGTGGCAAAAAAAATATCTCGAGTTACTTCGTGCTTCGGAAGGTACATTAAGCTGTTGGCTCCGGCTGCATTTACAATCGTTAATACGCTCCAATTCATAATGGGCCATCGTGGAGTATGAATGGAGATTGAACCCGTACAATGGAATCGTGGAAGGGTTGATGATAATCATTAATAATTGTTTTCATTACAAATGCATTTAAACCTGGCACTGTTGATTGTTTTAAATATTATTTTTTTTTAAATACGAGTAAATATCAATTTATGATGATTGATAATCAAATATAATAATAATTTCCTTGTTTTTACATTGTCTGATTTATTTATTTGTTCAGGATCAAAAACAATATATTCAACGCACTCATTTCTAAGCCTCTGCCGTGAGTAAATAATACTGGCACTATGAAATAGGGCTGTCAACTAAAAATATACACTATAATACTATGATATAAATACACTGGTCACAGAGCAACTGTTTAAAGTTAAGCGCATAAATAAGAGGTTAAAGTTAATGTAGTAAATTAACCACCAAAAGATTACAAATTATTTTTTTCCGGCCTTTTTAAGACTGAACAATTTCACATAAATTAAAAAAATAAAATAAACAGTCATCGCTATCGCAAAACTAATTTTCGTCAGCTGATTGTATTAAATTGGTAACCCTGCACCTGAATGACCTCGATTAAGGGTCGCACACACGCCCTGCCGCCTCGAGGGTCCTCGACCGCCTTGATTGATGCCTCGCTGATTGCGGCCCTCCACCCTTCTTACACTAATAGCGGTAGATTGATTTCGATTGTGTGATCCGAAAGTTTATATTTCGGATTTATAGTGAGAAAACTGCCTGGATCACCTGTCCGTTTCAATGAATGATGGACTTCGAGAGTAAACTAAACCGGCTTATACAAAATTTATTTGATTTGATGCTTGTTAAATTCTTTGATTTTGATTTAAACAAATATTTTACAAATGATCTTTAAATTCGGCGGCTTTTCCTCTTTTTCAACATATTTTTAATGATATTTGGTGTTTCTTAACTTGATTGTGTAATTTGCGTTGCAGCACCACCGGAATGTGACGCGGGCCAGCTGACTTGTGGGCAGTACGTATGGAACAAAACGTATTGCATACCACCGCATTATCGCTGCGACATGCACGTCGACTGCGTGGACGGCACTGATGAGGCAGACTGTAGTGAGTACACCACTTTATTTAAAATGTAATCACGTAAATTTCCATAATTTGAGACTTAAGTAGGCATAATAAAAACATCATCTTACTATAGGGATCTTTATATTATTGTAGTTATTATTATAACGGGTCCAACAAATTAAATTAAGAAAAATATCAGTCTAAATACTTCTTTTAAGTTTTACTTTTCCCAATGAGACCAGTTCCGCTTCATTATCATTGGTGATCTAGTAAGTTTTTTAATTACCCGTATTATCTATGATTAAGGAACTCAAATAGCACTTTACTATGATAGAAACCTTATCTTACAATATTTGTTTAAGTTGCTGTCTTCTGTACATAAAATAAAAAAAACGTGGGGAAGGTTTACATGTATCATACAGATCACGTGGACGAAGCTGCTGGCGGAAAGCTAATCTATACTAATAATAAAAAAGAGGAAAGATCTGATTGTTTGTTGATTTGCATATATTTGTTTATTCGAAACTACTAGACCGATTTTAAAAGATCTTTCACCTATGGTTGGCTAAATCATATGCCGACGATATTGGCTATAATCTACGCAGGCGACGTCGCGGCAAAACAGCTAGTTCTAAATTCTAATCTAGCAACACCTAACTGACTATACTGATCTCACAGTCAAGTTTATTTTAATAAACGTGACTCCAAAATACTGCCCCATTTCTTTTTAAAGAACTTGTAAACGGAATATATTGTCCATCATAACCTGATCTGTTACCCTGGTGGACCGTATTAAGAATGTGTTGTAAGCGTAGAGATCAGTGTAAAATAGAAACGAGACTTGAACAAGTGGGTACAAGTTTTAATGGTGTGGAAATTGCCTTTTTGTTCGGTGCCGTATCGCTGATGTTCTGTTTTCATGTAAATCTGTTGTCGCCCAAGTTTTAAAATGAACCACAAAACTCGACGAGGTTTATTCAAGTTTAAAATAAGCTAATACACTTTTTAATTTATTGAAATTCACCTAAAAACTATTATTCAATAACCATATTGGATAAATTCATATTAGATTTAAAATTATGTAACTTAGTCAACTGAGCATTGTCATCTAAAGTAAATCCATACGCAAAACTTCTCCAAAATTCAGTGGCAAATTTAAGAATAACGGTCTGAATCTAAATTGACAAAAGTACAAAATCTCAATTAATTATTCTTAATAACTAAAGTTTTTTTTATTGTTTTACACAATAAAATGCCCTAGTTTTTATCAAACTGCTGTCATCTCATCTCAATAAACAAATTAAAATCGGAATCGTAAACCTGTTTTAGTGACGTTTGAAATGGCTTAAGTACGGTATGAGAAGTGTTAAATTTAAATTCTTAATTCAGAAACCGGTGTCTACTGTGTGGTAGTAGACTAACTGCTGCTTTCACAGACGTCAATTAAAATATTCAATAATTTAATACCACATTAACCATACAAATTTTTAATTCATTAGGGCTTAAAGTAATCATTAAACCTTAATGGACGCTTGTGCAGGTGGACGAGGATTCGAATCTACTTTTAGAAATCCGGGCGAGGAGAAATAACTAATATCCAAATCCACAAACTTCAATCATCAATTATATTGCTTGTTTCATTACATTACTTACTGTTATGCACTTTAAAAGGCGGTGAAATTAATATTTTTTTCTCTCAGCCAATAAAAAAGTCTTAGAGATCCTTTATTTTGTTCATGCCGTTAAGTGTGGTGACACTGTAAGTAACTCTAAAATGTTAATAGGTTTCCACTGTACAGCTTTTTTCAGCAAAACTAGTTAATTTTATAAGTTATACACTGTCTTGTTACATTTGTCGTAAAAAACCTTTGAAAGACTGTCGTATATATAGTAAGGTCACAATAAAGTAAATGTAATCAAAATCTGAAATAAATGGTACTTCCTACGAATATACCTTTCACGTTTATCTCGGCGATCTCGTTCGCAGGATTGGGGAGTTCCCTGGGGCTTTAGCTAAATTGTTCCGCCACTGTTGCCCGAATTGCAAACACCTATTTCCTTGATAGATCATTACTGAGAGGTAATTTAGTTTTCCAAATTTTGTTAGTCTAGTATTGACTAACATCAAATGCCTTATGCGATTCCAGAATACAATAAACCTGTATTGTTTTCGTAAATCATAGAAATAAGATCGTTTCTATACTATATATTTAATATATATCTATAGTTACACGTGTAAGTAGCAGTTTCAATTTTCATACCTGTATGTAGAATTTTAATAAGAATATCGTTCAAGATTTTGATTTTGTTTAATCCAATCGATTCTACTTCAAATGTAAAGGCTGAACTAGTTTTACATTATCTTAATATTCCACTGCTTGCACACGAGTTCAATATAGATTCCATGATTTCCAGATCCCAGCGAATAAGATAGGCATTTGCGTATGCAGCTTCAATCTGGGAATCTCTCTGACTGCACCGCGCCCGGTAATCCTACAGACGAAAGATGCAACTAAGCCCCCGCGTTTGAATAGCGGGGCCTATCATTGTGTCCGCTAGGAATAGCTATAATAATAAACTTTATTACACTCAATATAGTAAAATTAATTTATAGTATAGTAAGTTTATAGTAAAATCAATACAATAGAAAGAAAATAGAGTAAACAAATGGCCGTTGTATTAGCTAAATAGCTTTGTCTACTAAAAATAATAACAAGATAGACAATGTGGGGGTGTGTGCAATATTAGGAACGATAAACAAATGAATGGCCCAGCAAAACCTGAACACCAGATTTTTGACTTTCATAACTTATTCTAGATACATCAAATTACGGATTCTTCGGGATGTAATTCCAATAACGAACTTATGCTGGGTGTACGGAAGTGTGTCGAGAAGTAGGTAGTCCTTTGGTTCGGTTTTAGCGGTCCACTACCGTGGCCTGTATATATTTAATGAAGAAGAGAATTTAAAAGTATAGAAAAGAAATGAAATTTCACTTAATAGCTAAAGGACTTGAGTGAGCGTGCTTTCTGATAACTTCTGAGAAAGAGTTTCGAAGACGGTATAGCACTGAAAAAGAGTAGGAGTACAGAAGTCTCTAGAGCGGCTTGGAATTTTGAGAGTGAACAATCTCACTCTGTGAAGAACTCAATTTCAATATTGTGTAGAAGAATAGCAGGAACAAGAATTCTTCAAAATAAAGTAAAGATAATGGGTGGAAAAGTATAGAATGATTGTTCATTCATATACATAAGTATACCGTATCTCTACCTATAACAACATAATATTTAAATATGTATATTCGACTTATAATGTCCACTTAACAGATATTTAATGGGCTTCATTTGTGATTCTACAATAGATTTAATTACCGATGATTAGACCAGCGGAGTGTGAACCGAACCTTTTTCCGGGTGAGCAAGCCGCTCTATGTGGCCCGACTCGAACGTTATTACAATGATTTCATAAAGTCGGAAGCAGAATGCTTAGTCAGACTAATGTGATATTCAGATTCATAAACATATTGGGTTGAAAGGTAAAATTTTGTTTTGGTATATTTGTAAACAAAGGCAAATCCGAATGTACGAGTATAGAATAATACCTTTAGGTTCATTGGCGTAAACACCATTATGGAGAAATTGATTTATATATACCATTACACTTAGATTTTATTTTTCTTGTATGTATGCCTTATGGAAATTCGCTAAAAAAATGTTAATACGCCACAAAATTTATCGTCCTAACGTCTTCATATTATATTAGTTCCCAAAGTAAAAACCGAATATATAATTTTGTAACAATGTAACTACTATAATTACAAGTATTATGAATAATATTTATCGTCTGGTTTTTATACCAGTAAATGTGGTCATATTTTCATGAAAAATTACCATACCGTATAGTACACATTTTTGTCAATTTGAGTGGAGTGTAAGAACCTTATTACATTGGTTTTTTTAAGGCGTAAATCCAAGCTAACTCAAATGTAATTAGACACGATCTAATTATTTAACCTTTTTCATGACCAAATCCTAAGAATTTACTATCTAGAATATTATTTTCTAACATCTAAAAGAATGATGTTTTGATAAAAAAAGAAATGTTTTTTGGCTCTCCTGAAAAGTCGTGTTTTGGTTTGCCACAACATGAATGAATTAAGTATATTGTGTTGTTATTTATTCTATGAAATAAAAAGGAAAATATTGATAGAATTTTTAGTTACAAAAGATTATTTGAAAAACTCTGATAGAAAAAGAAAATAAATTAATTTACTTACTTTTATGTCAGTCAAAAATAAATTGAGTTTTGTTCATCTGTAAATATACAGTAAAACCATTCAATAAGTGATTTATTGAATACAGTCTTATTCATGACCACAATTTTGTTTGTGGAGCTTTCGTAAAAACAATTTTAATGAAAGCGTGAATAAAAAATAGTAAAAGAAAAGTAATGTTAAGTCGGTGGTCTCTGTCGCCCCGTTTTCTCTAGGTTCGGTGTAAACTATCCTAGGTATAAAGGTATTAATGTTACCAGTAATCTGTATAATCCGATAATGTATACAATCCCTAAAATGTGTAGGTAATGTATTAAATATGTTTACTTCATTAGGTATACGAAATTAAATGCTCAACCGGTAACGTGCGTAAAAGACGAGATAGATGGGTACGGGACGGCAGGCAATAAACATATTGTGAATCGATCATTATCTTATCATATAGATAGTTAATAAATTTCATTTAAATGCCTTAAGTTGTAATGTGTATACAATGTATAGTATGTATAGTGCCTTGCGTAATAATTATAATATTTTATACAGTCCCTGAATGCCCCCGGTATTCTAGACATTACCTAGATATTGTATAGAATGTCTAAATTATACTGATTACCGTAACTTATATACGGCTAAAGAAGAAATTGAGTTACAAAAAAATGTAGGATATAGCATTATTTTGAAGAATTCAAAATTTTCAATCTTCACTCACAAGACCATATCATAATTTTTATACAGGTTGCTGTAGACAACCTTCATTCTTATAAAAAGGAGTGCTATTTTCCAGTGTTATAGAAAATACTTTATTAAAACGGCACAAAGGTTGACTGCGCTGCAAAGAGCAGAGCAACTCCGCTTCAAAGGGTCTGCTTTGCATAACTTTCTTTGAAAACTGTATCATCATGTGGCTTTTGCGATTTTGTAACAATTTGTTTACAAATATTATGCAAAATATATAGAGTATTTATATTCTCTACTAATATGTACAACTAATTTTATAAAACATAACAAAACAACAATAAACATAATATAACACTATCTTATGATTTTAAACTTAGCGTAACAGAGACATGTTAAAATTTGTGTTTCCGTATAACCCCGGCCAGAGATATGTCAAAATTTGTGTTTTCATGTAACTCCGGCCAGAAAACGAACTAGTAATCGCATTGAAACATGCATGCCGCTCTACTAATAATATCATAATGTAAATCAAATAAAAGAATCTAATCGTATTATGTGTTTGTTGCAGTGTTTCGCAAGTGTCAGCCAGATGACTTCCAATGCGGGGTGGAAGGCTCGGAACCGGGTAAAGTGTCCTCGCAGGGACCGTGTATACCTAAGGAGAAAAAATGTGATGGGTATGTACTACTCAAGAACTATTTTGCAAACTTCTCTATTCGCTCTCTCGACATTCATCAATGGCTGCATTCATATTGCTCAATATTTTGAAGTTCCTTATTTGGTATTCCAAGCTATAACTATCGTCATTTATTACAGGTACTTAGACTGTAGAACAGGTAAAGACGAACAGAATTGTCCTGGCCAAACGTTGGCGTGTCGTCTAGATCAATTCAGGTGCGCATCTGGCACCAAGTGCGTGGATTCCTCGGCCAAATGCGACCATAAAGATGACTGCGGCGACAACTCAGACGAAGCGCACTGTAGTAAGTAAATAGTCTATTTACTATTTAAAAGTATCGGTGGAAGAGAAAATGGGACACCCAAAAATGGTCTTAATGACTGTTGCAGTAAAGTACTTATTATAATTTTGCTCAAGAAAGGCAAGACTTCTGAAGTGAGAATTATATTACTGTAACATAATTTCCGAAATATTTTCCCCGACACTTTTAGATTAGCGATAATTATTAGATAAATTTTTTTTTTACATCCGCCTAACAACAAACCATTGATATAATTCACCAAAGTTCAAGACTTTGCAACTAAACTCTACATATTTTTACAGGTTTTCCGGCATGTCACATAGGACAATTTCGTTGCAGCAACGCACTCTGCATCCCTGCTGCATACCACTGCGATGGCTACCGCGACTGCTCGGATGGTTCAGACGAGGCCAATTGTACAGTCATTGCTTGTCCTGATAACAAATACTTGTGCCCTAAAGGTGGCCCTGGGGGAACACACAAGTGCATAGCGAGATCACAACTGTGCGACGGCAAAAAAGACTGCGAGGATAATGCTGATGAGGAAACTGCTTGCTGTAAGTGATTTACGACGAATATTGAAATGTAAAGTATTTTGTTAAATTGCCATTTAAAAAGAGGAACATAAAGAGGAAGACTTCATCGTCATAAAATTTTAATAATAAAAAATCCCTCGACCACAATAACGTAAGATATGTACTTTAACCATAGCTCTGGTTCTGTCTCTTTAAATGATCGAATAACATTACCATATATTTTATGTTAACAGCGACGACATCATGTCCGGCGTTAGAGTGCGAGTACAAGTGCGTGGCATCGCCGGCAGGCGGCGCGTGCGCGTGCGCAGCGGGACTCACTCTGTCCAGCGACAACCGCACGTGCATAGACAGAGACGAGTGCAAGGAATGGGGATACTGCCACCAGCTGTGTGTCAACACCCCTGGATGTATGTCAATGATATTTACGTATATTTTGAAGAGTTGTCGATCGATATACGAATCGAGAGAGAGAGTCATGTACAGCTGTTAAGTAGTAATTTGATCGCAATAACCGATTCAGTGCAATACGTTGAAACCGCAGGAATTTTGCAGTTGAAATGTTCAATTTAAATATTTACTGTTGAGACTCGACTTATGCTTTAACTATTAGATAAATTAAGAAACGACAATTTTACAGTTGGTCTAATCGATGAAGTATATTAATTCTCGTCTTAAAAACTAGAACTTTTTAATATGTACGCAAAAGCGCGGCCTATTTCGCTTGGTCTAAGTGAAGTATCTTGGTGCAGCGTACAAGTGTGCGTGCGCGCCCGGGTATCGGCTTGTGGAGGGGGCGCGATGCGTGGTAGACGGAGGCGCGGGTGGCGGGGGCGCGTGGGTGGCGCTGGCGCACGCGGGTGGCGTGCTGCGCATGGAATTGCACGGACGTGCGCCCGCCACTATCGCTAACGCCACTCATGCTGCGGGGCTGGACTTTCACTACAAGAAGAATTTGCTCTTCTGGTCGGATCTCAAGACTAGGAAGGTGAGTCTCCCGTTGGATTCATATGTCTTTTTATCACAAAAAATAAGAATCTTTAATGATTCAGGTAACACATTGAAAGAGCTAAGATTACATTATCAATGAAATATGTGGCCGTTAATCGTGCCTTCATGAGAAGTGGTATATTTTTGATAATGCACCCTGTCTGCTCTTGCAACTACAGATTAATAATTATTATATGATACGATATGGCTATGTATATAATATTAACGCAATAAAATGAAATGCCGTATCACTTAACATACTATGTAGATATACTAGGTGCCATAAGATCCGGCATGAAGATATATATGTATGTGTGTTATGAAGAGAATGATGGTTTGTGTGTCTCAGATCCACTCGCAGCAGCTGTCAGTGCCGGCTGGCGCGGGGGGCGGGGTGCGGGGTGCGGGCGGAGTGGACATCTCAGTACCGGCAGCCTCGTGGTCACCCACCGCCCTTGCCGTCGACTGGGTCGGAGATAAACTATACGTAGCGGACGCTGTCGGACAAAAGGTCGGTCTGCAACAATAATGACACAGACTGTGCTACATTCTAAACCAAATTAATCAGCATCATTGAATAATTTTTATCATTTAACCTATTCCTGGTAGCTCTTAATCGCTTTTAAATATGAATTAATGCAACAAAATAGGGGTATTATCCAATAGAATTTCTTTTCAAATTTTTGAGTATTAGGCCTTTTGACAACCGCGAGTTGTTGTTAAAAACGTTTAATTTGATTGAAACTCTAACAAAACAGCTCCTAAATATGAACCTTTGTAGTTACAAAATTTTTAAAATACGTTATCACTACAATATCCTTACGCAATCGTTAAAGTAATTGTTTGGATAACTAATACTAATATGTTTTATTAATTAAATAATTGTTTCATTGCAACAGCCACTTTTCTTGATCCCTTTAAATGGAATCTCCTTAATTATAATATTAATAATTATTTATCATTGTTATGTACTATTATAATATTAATAAGTAGTGTCCTAAGCCCCTGATAATTTATTAAAGACTCAAACTTTTATAGAGATAATAGCTTACGCCAGTGGCTTCGCCCGCGTGGTTCCTAGGGAAATCTGTAGTGGTATAAAAAGTATCATATTGTCTAAGTCAGGTAATACCCTATCTATATACCAAATTTAATCGAAATCCGTTCACTAGTTCAAAGAAACTTTCATATTTATAATGTTAATAGGATAAAAATATATAAATTACAGTTCAGGCCGCTTTCTCTTTTGTATAAGTCCCTTTTCTAAAGGTATTATCCTCTTTTGTTTATCAAAAGAGAAAAAAAAATGCCTTTTACTTTATATCTATCCCGAAAAAAGTTTTTCTTTTAGTACTTTGCTCAAAGTTTTATCTCGTTAGTGCTTATTTACTTACATAATATGCAGTACCTGACCTAGCGTAAAATACTGTAGCGACACATAGTTAAATAATAACGTTTTGATGTAATGTTAGATTGACGTGTTCGAGTTGGACGGCCGCTGGCATGCGGTAGTGCTGGGCTCCAACCTGACCAGTCCCGCGGACATTGCGCTGGACCCCACCGTTGGATATATGTTCATCGCTGATAGCAGCCAGGCAAGTATACACGATACTACACTGCAAGAGAGCAGATGACCAAAATATGGTCTTGACTCCTCATTAACGATTACTATAAATTCACATTGAAGATTCTAGATTGAAGATTGTATCTATTGTAATTCTAATTATATCGTTTCAGATCATACGAGCGAATATGGATGGAACGCACACAAAATCGATAGTGTCAGAGGCTACTTACAAAGCGTCGGGGATAGCCGTTGATATCATAGCAAAGAGGGTTTTCTGGTGCGATTCGTTACTAGACTATATCGAGACGGTGGACTATGATGGCGCGCACAGGTTCCTAGTACTGAGGGGGCAGCAGGTGCCACGCCCCTCCAGGCTCGCCCTCTACGAAGACAGAGTGTATTGGTCCGATAGCACCAAACAAGGCATAAGCTCCGTCAACAAATATGAAGGCGCTTCAAGCATTCAAGCCATATACAAGATGAAGGACATCCGAGAACCCAAAGCTATAACTGTGATACATTCCTTGAAACAGACTTCTGTAAATAATCCTTGCGGTAACAACAACGGCGGGTGCGCTCAGATGTGTATAGTTAGCGCCTTACCTAATGGGGGCTTGGGCTACCGCTGCGCCTGCAACATAGGATTCAGGCTCGAAGAGGACACGAGGAATTGTGATCTCGTCCGGGAGTTCTTGATGTATTCCCAGCAAAGATTTATTAAAGGGAAAGTTCTCAATCCCGTTATTGAAGGATTCAGCGAAGCAATTCTTCCGGTCGTATCGAGGAGAGCGAGATTCGTTGGTTTAGATTTCGACGCCCGCGACAAACACATTTACTACTCGGACGTGCTTCAAGACGTCATATATAGGGTGCACGGAAACGGAACTATGAGGGAGATAGTGTTGGCGTCACAAAATGAGGGCGTCGAAGGACTCGCTGTCGATTGGGCCTCGAAGAACTTGTACTATATAGATTCTAGAAAAGGCACTTTGAATGTCCTATCTACCAGGAACGTCGCTTTCAAAAGGACCCTGCTGAAAGACTTAAAGAGGCCTCGAGCTATAGTCGTGCACCCGAATAAGGGGTACATTTTCTTCTCAGAGTGGGACCGGCCAGCGAACATAAGTCGAGCTAACACCGACGGAACCGGTCTCCTCGTCTTCCAAAACGTGACCCTTGGTTGGCCAAATGGCCTTTCGATAGATTTTGACGAGGACAGGCTATACTGGTGCGACGCTCTTCTCGACCACGTGCAGCATGCAAAACTAGACGGCACCGACGTGAAAACGGTCAACTCGAGGCTGATCAGGCATCCATTCTCGATCGTCATTCATAAGGAGTTCATGTACATCACAGACTGGCGTCTGGACGCGATAGTGCGTCTCCATAAACTAACAGGGGAGCAGGAAGACATAATGGTTCGGGAGCCGCAAACAAACAGACTTTACGGCGTGAAGGTGTACAGCCAAGAGATGCAGAAAATCGACCCGATGCAACCCTGCGCACGCAATAACGGCAATTGCCAGAAGCTGTGTTTCGCTGTGCCACGCAACAACACGGAGATTTTGACAGTGCGCTGCGGCTGTCCGTATGGCGAAAAGCTGCAGCCCGACGGCACTAGCTGTGCTCCCGATCCCAGTGCCGAGCCGCCATTGCAGCCATGCCCCAACACCTGGGACTTCACCTGCAGGAACCAGCGCTGTATACCCAAGAGCTGGGTCTGCGATGGAGATGACGACTGCCTCGACAACAGCGACGAAGAGTTCGCTAATTGCACTAGTGAGTACGCCCCTTCCTTTTGAATTTAACTTTTAGTTTCTATTCTTTTAGGTTAATTATCAAGATGTTCACGAATAAAAGTTGACTTTGTACACTAACCGTTGCCCAAAAATTGATTTAAGTTAGAACGGGTATCGGTTAGATTATGAAAAAATAAAACCAAACTAATCTTGTTAGATATTAATGTGACTCATGCTTCTTTGATATAAAATTATAAAAAAAATATATATACTTGTGCGCTGTGGGTTAAATAAATTTCACTTGGTTAGCCATTTCGAATTCATGTGATCAGATCATTTAAATATAAAAGTTCTACAAAAGCAGAATCTTAAAACATACAATTTAGATACAATTTCAATTTATACCTCCCTCAAACAGAATCGACTTGCGGCCCTTCAGACTTCATGTGCAAGTCTGGTCGTTGCATACCCGCGACGTTCAAGTGCGACACGGAGAACGATTGTGGCGACTACTCGGACGAGGCGGGCTGTGTCAACGTCACCTGCAGCTCCTCGCAATTCCAATGTGACAACGGACGCTGCGTGCCGAACACCTGGAAGTGTGACTCCGAGAACGACTGCGGCGATGGATCTGACGAAGGATCGCATTGTGCGGAGAAAACCTGCGCTTACTTTCAGGTATCGAATGCTATATTCACTTCTAGTTAGAGCCATTTTTGAATAATGATTAAGGATGCAATGATAATAATTATTTATTACACAACTAAAAGTATGGTCAATGACGTCTATTGTGTTAGTTTACATGCCCGCGCACGGGTCACTGTATCCCGGCATCGTGGGTATGCGATGGAGATGACGACTGCTTCGACAAACAGGATGAGGCGGATTGCCCGCCGGTCTCCTGCCTTGCAAGCCAGTTCAAGTGCGCCGACCTCAAACAGTGCGTACAGGTATGTATCTACATATACACACCTGTAGATAAGGTAAATAGAAACTAACTGCTAATGTCTTTATTCGGGACGTGCCTTCAATTCGTTCTCCCAATTATGTCAAAAAGAATTGTGAGTCTTTGTCTAATTGACTGTTTATTCCTATTGAAACACAAAAATACTAGACGGACAAATGCTTGAAAAATAGTGCCAACATGGATATTATGTAATAGGATAAAAATATAAAAAAGACATAGTTCAACATCTTTCCTTTTATTGTAGGAAGCGTACAAATGCGACGGTATACCGGATTGTAACGACGGTTCAGACGAGGCCGGATGTCCATCACTCGCGCCGCATCAGTGTCAACCAGACAAACAATTCCAGTGCAAGTCCTCTGGCATCTGTATTCCCACCACTTGGTATTGCGACGGTATGTGCCATGCTATAATAATCCTGTGTGCGTTCCCAAAGTTTCACCATTATGCTAAGAATTTAGGAATGTGCAAAGAATTTTAAACTAGAATCTAGACAGAGTACAATTATTAAAACATTTCACGCTGACTTGATATTGAAAGATTGGCCGGTTGGTTACTTGTTGGTTAAAAGGACATCGCCGAAAATGGCCCCAATACCTTTAAATATTAATACTTCAATAATAATTACTAATTTATTTATTAAATTGGAATCAAATATTTATTTGACACGGACAAGCTGCGATCCAAAATTAATATTTAAAAGTACTTAAACAGTAACATTTTTATTTGCAAATATTCACATTCAATATACTTAAATTCTATTGAGTCAGATGGATGTAATTTACACGTCAGATCAAGAAGATCATTTTTTTATTATAACCTTTAAATCATCGAACACAAAAACATTAAATTTAATTGACCGAAAATAAACTCAAATTTACTAAAAGTGCCATCTCTTGGTGATTTTCCAACTAAAACATAAGGACATAAAAACTGAATATTATACAAACTAAATTCATTAACTGTTGATAATTCACTCTTGTTTATTCAGAAAGATTGATATTCATACATTTCCTAAAAACTACTTTGTTTCTATTACATTACCTTTATATTTCTCGTAAACAATGTATTTAAGGCGCCATCTTTTGATGTAAACCATCAAAAAGCTATAGGTTTTTTAATTTTAAGCTTATCAATAGATATATTATTTAACTATTAGAATGATTTATTTGTCTATCGATTGACTTAGAAACTTTTACAAATCACAACGAAAAACCGACTTTCTTAAAGTTGAGTTTATTTGCTTCGACAATGTAGACATCAATATCATATCATGTACTTAGAGTGCCATCTCTTGGTGATTTTCCAAACAAATTATAACCTCAAAATGAATTATATTTTGCGTGATAATAAGTTCTAAAACTCGGTCGCGGTATAATAAATACATAATGAGAATTAGTTAGTGACACACAATAAAATAAGTATTTTTCTATATTTTTTTGGCTCTGGGGCCACCAATGTATGGACGTTGAGTAATGTTCTTTAACGTTGTTTAAAAAACATTAATTGATACACCTCAATGGATCCCTAAAAACATGATATGTCACTGGAGTTACACCTCAATTAAGCTGTCAGTCGGCGTGACTCTTTTCAAAGACTATTATTTAAATAATATTCTTGATGACTAACCTAACCTGAAAAATATTCCTACACCGATATTAATAATATAGAATTGATTCAATAAAATAGAGACGTTACAGTTATGGCATCAAATGAAAAGTTATGATTTCAGGCGATAATCCACAAATTACGTTAATCTTATTATAAACCAATCAAACGTATGCGCATTAAAATCTATATGTGTAGCTATGGCTAGAGTCTATAAAGAAATGTATGTACAGGTACGCCGGACTGCGAGGATCTGTCGGACGAGCCGGCATCGTGCGGCGCGGCGGTGTGCGCCTCCACACACTTCCGCTGCGATAACGGAAGATGCGTGTTCAAGGCGTACGTGTGCGACGGACGCGACGACTGCGGCGATCAGTCAGACGAGGGGCTCCGGCATGCGTGCAAGCCACCTCCGCCCAGGTATATATACGCTGATATCCTGTAAAGGTCTCATGTATGTTCGAGGAGGGCATTTACGTTGAATGTAACGATTGAAGTGACCAGTCAGACGAGAGGTTCAGACGCGCATTAATAGACAAATTTAAATTAATAGTTAAATATATTTTGGGTATAGATAGAACCTCTCAAGACTCGCTTTTCCAAGATGCAGACTTTTAAAATTAGCACCGTAGCTTCAGCTACCAACTTTGAAGTTATAAATCTCAAAAACGTTCTAGTATTTCGTATAGTTGTTTAAATGGGCTTGTCAAAAATGCGGGAGCAGGTAAGTCAAAACTATCCAAGCACTTTTAAAAATGTAGTATACTCAATATAAAACTATCTTCATTGTGACCAGATGTGGTAGCGGGGAGTGGCAGTGCCCGGGCGTGACAGGCCGCTGCGTGAATCTCACGCAGGTGTGCGATAACAACTTCGACTGTCCCAACGGGGCTGATGAAGGTAATCTCCATAACAGTTTGTTGCTTGTCGTGATCAAATAGTTACATAGATAGTATTCGATCAATCTAATGCATATACTGTGTCCAATAATGTAGGCGCTAGCTGTGACTTCGCGGAGTGCAGCCATCAAGCGGGACTGTGTTCCAACGGCTGTAAGCAGACGCCGCTAGGACCACTCTGTCTGTGTCCAGCTGGGGAACAGTTGGGACCAGACGGACGCGGCTGCCAAGATATCAACGAGTGCGACCCGCCCGGACTATGCTCACAGGTACCAATCTCTTCAATCGCATTAATGGTTTTATCGGTTCAAGAATTTAAAACATAATTTTTATTCGCTATGTCCATTTTATTATTAAATATATATATAAGATTCGTAATAATATAATTATCGAAATTTAACCATGAAACGATACAGAACAGATAGTAATATTGACCGATTGAACACATCTATTTACTACTAGTAGTCGAGGACAAGTTCATATACTCAATTCAATGGCTCCGATTTTGCAGGTATGCACGAACACGAAGGGTTCGTATGCGTGCAGCTGTGTGGACGGGTACCGACTCGCGAACGATAACCACACCTGCAAAGCTACCAACCACTCGAGCGCCTTCCTCATCATCTCCAACAGACACTCAATCCTCGTAGCCGACCTCAAGGAGCAGGGACTCGAGCGGATCCCCATTAACGTCGAGAACGTCGTCGCGACCGCCTCGGATATGCACACAGGAACGCTGTTCTGGTCGGACATGAAACTGAAGAAGATCTCGAGACTTGACCGCGGCAGCGAGCCACGCGTAATCATCTCGACCGGGCTTGACCTGGTCGAAGGTTTAGCTTACGACTGGGTCGGTGGCAACGTGTACTGGTTGGACAGCAAGCTGAACACGATCGAGGTGGCCAAGGAGGACGGAAGCGCGCGGACGGTGCTGCTCAGCGGCAACATCACACAGCCCCGCGGCATGTGCCTAGACCCCGCCCCGAACGCGCGCTGGCTATTCTGGACCGACTGGGGCGAAAACCCGAGGATCGAGAGGGTAGGTATGGACGGCACGCAACGGTTAGCGATTATCACGACTAAAATATACTGGCCGAACGGTCTGACACTGGACACGGCGACGCAGCGAGTCTACTTCGCCGATTCGAAGTTGGATTTCATAGATTTCTGCTACTACAACGGCACCGGGCGCCAGCAGGTCTTGGCGGGCAGCCACTATCTTCTGCACCCGCATTCTCTAACGTTGTTCGAAGACACGCTATACTGGACGGATCGCCAGCTGAATAGAGTTCTGTCTGCACACAAGTTTAAGGGCACGAACCAGACCGTCGTGTCTCATCTGATATCGCAGCCGCTGTCTATCCATGTCCACCATCCGTCGCTGCAACCTCTGTACACGTCGCCTTGCAGAAATGATCCCTGTCAACATCTATGTTTGCTCAGTCCAAACACAACCATAGAGTACACCTGCATGTGCAAACCCGGATTCAAATTGCTCCCTGAAGGAAAATGCGTTGAAGGTGGGTTCCTTTACGAATATAAACCGCTATGTCATGGCGCGTCAAACAGTTATACGATTTAAATTTTTTTCTCTGTTTTTAGAGGAGTCTGCGTACCTAATGGTTCTGAAGGGATCTCAAATTATTGACTTTTCTCCTGATGGCTCCGGAAGAGCAGGACAACTCGCATCGGTTGTTGGAATTCAAGGTAATATAAATAATATAAGTCTAATCTAATTCAGTGTAACGATGTCCGAAGTTATTTCGTCATAATCATTGTGGTTTACATATTCATTATAATAAAATTAGACATCTTGATAACACGATTTAAAATATCGAAACGATATAGATAAAGTTCAAGCTTAATTTTAAAACAAATCTCGAAGAAATTCTATAGTTTTAAGTATTGAAAAAAATTATTGATCACATGTTCATTTCTAGGTGGCGTACAACTGGATTACGACCGCCAAGGTCACATGTTATACTGGCTCCAATCTATATCCGGGGACAGTGAAGATGACGAGAACTGCACGATTTATAGTATGCCTTATGGTGGTGGCAATAAGGTTGAATTCTTTGGACAGGACACCGGTATAGTTGGCGCCCCGTCCGCGATAGCTTTCGACTGGCTTGGCAGGAACCTCTATATGGCTAATAGAGTCGCCAGTAATATTGAACTAGTGAGGGTGGATGGTAAAGTCAAATACAGAACTATTGTCATGGCCAACGACGGCAGCAAGTTATCTGTTGCAAAACCCAGAGGACTTTGTCTCGATCCAACGGAAGGGTACGTTATTCTTTATAATGTTCCTTCATTATTGTAACAAAAACATAATTTATTTCCAACATTATTTCTTTGCGATTCTCTTAAAATATTCATATTATTTATTTGAACAATTTGTTATATATTCTTAATGAAAACTCTGAGTTACCTGGGGCTGGTGGATTTTCTAATACTTTTCGTAAAGACTTTTTTCCAGTATAGCATTGTAAACGCAGAATTAATCAATTATAATATTATTTTACAGAAAAATGTACTGGTCCGACGAAGGAGGTTATGGAGTGCCAGCTAAAATCGGTAAAGCGAACATGGACGGTTCCAACCCCGTAATCCTGGTAGACACGATTGAGCGGCCCCATGCCATTACTATTGACATAGAGAAGAAGATAGTCTACTTTAGCACCCAATATCCGGCCAGCGTTATTAGCGTCAACACTGATGGCAATGATAGAAAGACGATCCTAACCGAAGCTAATGCGATTTCCTACCCGAAAGTTATCGCGGTTCTAGACTCCCGGCTTTACGTTTTGGACCCCCGCCACGAGAAAATAATTAAAGCTGACTTACCTAACGGAGACAACATTAAGACGATCATAGACAACGAAAGCGACCTAAAATCGCTCACTGTATTCCAGAAGAGAAAGATGATTCATCACCCTTGCACACTCAACAACGGCGGTTGTGAGCAGATCTGCATTCCCGGCGAGGACGGGTCCCGAGTGTGTGGGTGCTCCGTTGGCTATAAGAAGGACAACGAAATTCACTGCATACCGTACAAGACTTTCGCGGTCGTGTCACAGTTGGACCTCATCCGCGGATACAGTCTGGATTCCAGCTCAGAAGCAATGGTCCCGGTTACCGGGCAAGGCCACCATATCCTTCATGTGGACGTCCATTTTGCCGACAACTACATATACTGGGTCGAGTTCAATCGCGGCACGTGGAATGGCATCTTCCGGATCAGACCGAATGGCACGGAGCTGCAACACATCATCCGAGACGGCATCGGCAGCAACGGGATCCGCGGGCTCGCGATCGACTGGGTCGCCGGCAACTTGTACTTCACCAACGTGTTTCCGCACGAGAACTACGTCGAGATGTGCTGGCTCGATGGCTCGAACAGAAAAGTCATAGTTAAGACGACGATGGACGCGCCCCGGGAACTCGCCGTTAACCCGTTAAAGAGACTCCTCTACTGGATTGACTATGGCCAATACCCGCGCATAGGAAAGTCCTACCTCGATGGCTCCAACTGGCAGACGGTAGTCAGCTCGGGCATTTCGAATCCTCGAGACCTGACCGTGGACATGTTGACTCACGATGTTTACTGGGTCGACTCAAAACTAGATCAAATTCAAAAGATCTCCTATAACGGGGGCAACAGACAACTGATCCGTTCAAATTTGCCAAATCCCATGGGCATCGCTGTGCACACCGGAAACGTGTATTGGGTAGACAGAAACCTACAAACTATTTACAAAGCTTCGAAACTTCCCGGGAATACCTCTATGCCGGAAAAAGTGAGAACAAACCTGCCAAAACTACGAGATATCGTGATATTCGACATCAACAATCAGCCAACCGACGAAAATAATCCATGCAAGAAATTTGGCAATGGCGGATGTGAACAACTGTGCTTCAGCTTTCCCCCGGAGGCCAACAAAGG
The DNA here is from genome assembly GCA_918026875.4 of Diatraea saccharalis. Classification (NCBI taxonomy): domain Eukaryota; kingdom Metazoa; phylum Arthropoda; class Insecta; order Lepidoptera; family Crambidae; genus Diatraea; species Diatraea saccharalis. The sequence goes on from OU893337.1 coordinate 15,854,615, forward strand.
ATACACACATCGGTGCGACTGTGCGACCGGACAACTCGCACAAAATCAGAAGAAATGTGACGTTGTCGATGAATACTTGGTATTCACGACCAGAACGGAGATCCGCGCGGTCAATCTGGACCCCAAATCAACTGGTGTTCCGTTCAAACCGATCGGCAACTTGACAAATGTCGTCGGCGTGGAATTCGATTACACGGATAACAAATTGTTCTTCACACAGATTAGGCCGTGGGCGAGAATTGCGTGGATGTCGGCCGATAAACCAGAATCCACTGGCATACAAAACATTCTGAATAAGGGTATAAATCCGGAGGGAATATCTTACGACTGGACCCAGAAGAAAATTTACTGGACCGACAGTTCAAACAACTCCATTTACGCCATGAACCTGGATGGCAGTGAACTAGTCATGATCGCCCGGGTCGAGAGGCCGCGCGCCATAGTAGTCGACCCTTGCAACGGCACTTTGTATTACACTGACTGGGGTCGATTCGGGACATCAGGAAAAATTTATCGAACGACGATGGCCGGGTCGTTGAAAAAGGCGATCGTCGACAAAGATCTATCGCAGCCGAGCGGCCTCACTATCGACTTCGACGAGAACATGCTTTACTGGACAGATGCTGTACGGGAAAAGATCGAAAGGTCGAAACTGGACGGGTCCGGCCGGGAAGTTCTCATATCGGCAACGATATACCCCTTCGCTATTACTGTTTTCGGAGATTACATCTACTGGACCGATCTGCAACTGCGAGGAGTGTACAGAGCGGAGAAACATACGGGTGCCAACATGGTCGAAATGGTGAAGAGGTTGGATGATTCCCCCCGCGACATTCACGTGTACAGCCCCGGCCGGCAACGGTGCAACGTCAACCCGTGCAAGATTGCCAACGGAGGATGCGCTCACAGCTGCCATCCCGCTCCTAATAACACGGCCGAGTGCCGCTGCGATGAAAACACTAAACTCGTTAACGAGGGCCGCATGTGCGTCGCCAGGAACATCACCTGCGATCAGAGCAAGTTCTTCTGCGCGAACGGCAAATGCATCAGCCGTATGTGGTCGTGCGATGGCGATGACGACTGCGGCGACAACTCGGACGAGGACCCTAACTATTGCGCCTACCACTCGTGCTCGCCAAACGAGTTCCGCTGCAACAATGGCCGCTGCATCTTCAAATCGTGGAAGTGCGATCACGAGAACGACTGCAAAGACGGGTCCGACGAGGAGGGCTGCCAGTACCCGCCGTGCGCGGAGGGCGAATTCACTTGCCTCAATTCGCGTTGTATCTACATGGCGCAGCTGTGTAACGGCATTAATGACTGCAAGGACAACGTCACCTCCGACGAGACGCATGAACGCTGCCCGAGGAACACGACGTGCCCCGCCAACCATCTCAAGTGCGAGAAGACCAACATCTGCGTTGAGCCCTACTGGCTATGCGACGGCGACAACGACTGCGGCGACAACTCCGACGAGGACCCACTACATTGCGCGCAGCGGACTTGCCCCCAAAACAGTTTCAGGTATGTTTTGTAACAAAATGACTAGCCATTAGAAAAAAAACAGTGCTTTTTCTGGCGATATGGTCTAGTAAGAGATTTGATGAATAGAAATAAAAAAAAGTATTAATGATAGGTATATGTAATATTAATAATATACCCTTTTATAAGTAAAGGAAAATAAAGGATGCTATAGTACGACCAAAGATACCATGAAATTGATAAAAAAAAAATTCTTTGCTATAAAATTATGCTATATGGGTGTTTTAATGTACTTTAAAATTAGTAAGATCATTTGGAAAGTACATAGATTACATTTAAACGACGTTCATTATTATATTAAGAATATGTTCATCATTTAAATAAAATCTAACTACGATTGATCTTAATTTTGATCTTTTTATTCATTAACTTTTGGAACACCACTTCAACATAACGGAATTGCTTCGTTAATTCGATGAATTCAACCAACGCTGACACGATATTGATGTGATAGATTTTGTGTTTCAGGTGTCCCAATCACCGCTGCATCCCCGCCACCTGGTACTGCGACGGTGATGACGATTGCGGCGACGGTGCCGACGAGCCGCCCGAGTACTGCCGCTCCGAGGGCCGCACCTGCTTCGGAGATCTGTTCACCTGTGACAACGGCAACTGCGTACCGCGCATCTACATCTGCGACGGTGACAACGACTGTCTCGACAATTCTGATGAGGACAACCGCCATCAGTGCAACGAGCGCAAATGCGATCCTGATACCGAGTACACCTGCCAAGAGAACAAGGTCTGGGGCCGCGCACAGTGCATACCCCGTAAATGGCTCTGCGATGGCGATCCGGACTGCGTGGATGGAGCCGATGAGAACGCGACTCTCCATCATTGTGCCGCCCCCGCTCCCTGTGCTCCTGACCAGTTTCAGTGCACCAACGGCCGCTGCATCAACGAGGGCTGGCTCTGCGACCACGACAACGACTGTGGTGACGGCTCCGATGAGGGCAAACGCTGCAACGCCGTCTACAAAACTTGCACCGATCAGGAGTTCGAATGCCAGAACTTCAAGTGCATACGGAACCACTTCCGCTGTGATGGCGAGGATGACTGCGGCGACCGCTCCGACGAAGTGGACTGTGCCAAGGAGAATAAGACGTGCCCCGCGGGCCGGTTCCGCTGCAATGACGGCAAATGTATCGATGAGGCACTTGTCTGCAACAAGGTGCCCGACTGCGCCGACGAGTCTGACGAGCCCGCCCACTGCAACGTCGACGAATGTGCCAAGCTCGAGGTCAACCAATGCGGTCACAAGTGCGTGGACACACTCACCGGATACTACTGCGACTGCAACCGCGGCTATAAGTTGCTGCCGGACGGTAAGGCTTGTGCCGACGTCGATGAGTGCATCGAGACGCCCGGAGTCTGCTCCCAGTACTGCTCAAACACGCCCGGCTCCTACTACTGTAAGTGCGACGAGCGGTACTACGAAAGGGAGGCCGACGAGCGCACGTGTAAGCGCAAGGATCGTATCCCCGCCTGGGTCATATTCACGAACAAGTATTACGTGCGAAACATGTCCACGGACGCAGCGCTCTATAATCTCGTCCACCAGGATCTTATGAACGTCGTCGCGATCGATTTCGATGAGAAAGAGAAAAAAATGTACTTCGCAGACGTATCCGCGAAAACTATCTACCGGTCCGCATACGATGAACCGACTCCGACCCGCGAAGTCGTCGTACGCCATGACTCACATGGCCTCGAGGGCATCGCAGTCGACTGGGTCGGCCGGAAGCTGTACTGGCTTGACCGGCACTCGAAGAATCTGGACGTCGCCGAGCTCGATGGCACCAGGCGGAAGACGCTCAAGACGGGCATTGCTGACCCGCGGGCGATTGTCGTACATCCGGGAACCGGCCATCTGTACTATACGTCCTGGCATCTACAGGCGTACATCGGAAAGATGGGCATGGATGGTTCCAACTTCACCGTTATACTGAACTGGGAGCAGGACATCGCCTGGCCGAACGCCCTCACTATCGACTACTTCACAGACCGGCTGTACTGGGCGGACGCTCATCTCGACTATATCGGCTCGGCGGACCTCGAAGGTCGGCACCGGCACGTCGTGCTTTCCGGTGCAAAAGTGCCGCACGTGTTCGCGCTGAGCCTTTTCGACGACGAGATCTACTGGACTGACTGGAATCTGAAGGCGATTGCGAAGGCGAACAAGCATTCCGGAGAAAATCTTAAGATCCTTCGGAATACGACACACCGGCCATACGACATCCACGTCGTCCACCCGCTACGGCAGCTACCCTACCCGAATCCGTGCGGTGACAACAACGGCGGTTGCTCACATCTGTGCCTTATAGCACCCCCACCCGCCTCCAGCTACCTCAACATCGAGGGTTACGGAGAGGAGGGAGCGACCACCTTCAAGTGCGCCTGTCCAAACCAGTTCTACCTCGCCCGGGACATGAAGACTTGCATCGCGAACTGCACCGACGGGCAGCACCGCTGCAACGGACGTGACGAGAAGTGCGTGCCGTGGTTCTGGAAGTGCGACGGTGAGAAGGATTGCCTTGACGGGTCGGATGAGCCCGCCTCGTGCCCGGTCCGGCACTGTCGCGCCGGTGCCTTCCAGTGCCGTAATACCAACTGCACGCCTGCCGCCACAATCTGTGACGGCACCGACGACTGCGGCGATGGATCGGACGAGGCGCAATGCGAACACGACTGCCCGCTGCTCGAGTTTAAATGTCGCTCGAGTGGTCGCTGCATTCTCGATAGCTGGCGCTGTGACGGAGATGCGGACTGCAAGGACCGCAGTGATGAAGACCCAGCGATGTGTCACGATCGCCCCTGCGACCCAGCTTCGGAGTTCGCCTGCAAGAACGGCCGCTGCATCCCCAAACTATGGATGTGCGACTTTGACAACGACTGCGGCGATGACTCCGACGAGCCGGCGTACATGTGTCGGCAGAAGAACTGCACCACCGGGTGGCGGCGCTGCCCAGGCCGATCCAACTACCGCTGCATCCCGAAGTGGCTGTTCTGCGACGGCAAAGACGACTGCCGCGACGGCTCTGACGAGTTGCCAGAAAACTGCCCAAGCTGCAACTCGGAGACGGACTTCACGTGCGAAAACATGCGTTGTGTCCCGCGCCAGTGGCTATGCGACTTTACTGACGACTGCGGCGACGGTAGTGACGAGGCTGAGGCGGTCTGCCGGCACAAGTACCGCGAGTGCTCAGAGTCAGAGTTCAAGTGTGCCAACGGGAAGTGCATCTCGTCCCGCTGGCGGTGTGATCATGAGGACGACTGCGGCGACAACTCAGATGAGCTTGACTGCGGAGGATTCAAGTGCAAAAACGGCACGTTCCAATGCAAATCTGGACACTGTATAGCCTCTTACTTCCGGTGCGACGGCGACCGCGACTGTCGAGATCTTTCCGATGAGATTGGATGCCCGCCCCGATTCCCCGGTGGCAGATATTGTCCAGAGAGCAGGTAAATTCCCAAAATTTGATAAATCATATTACCTTAAAGTGTTTTCTCTTTTTATACATTTTATCGACATAGAAAAAAATTAATATATAAAATTGATTTGTACTTTATAGATAAAAGAATTCTTAATTTGGCTGAGTTCTATGCTTAATAAAACTTCGTGCTGTATACAGATTCCAGTGCGGGAACAACCTATGCGTGTCGCAGCTAGACCTGTGTGACGGCACAGACGACTGCGGCGACGGCTCAGATGAAGCGCCGGCCATCTGCACCAATTTCAACTGCGACACGCTGAGACGTTTCCACTGCGATAACCACAGATGTGTGCCAAGGTACACTCAAACCTAAATTGAATTGAAAAAACACTTCTTCGTTCTTAATTTGAGTCTAATGTATCACGCCGTGATACATTAGATTAGAAATATATAATAGTATGAGCTCGGTGGCGTAGTTGATAAGCGCCGCGGCCCGCGATCGTAGTCGTTAAGCAACTTTCGCAAGGGTCGGTCACGGGATGGGTGACCAAAAAATTATTATCTCGAGCTACTCCGTGCTTCGGAAGGCACGTTAAGCCGTTGGTCCCGGCTGCATTTGCAGTCGTTAATACCCTCCAATCCGCATTGGGCCAGCGTGGAGGGTCATGGCCAATCCTCCTTGACCATCCATAAGGAAGGCCTGAGCCCCTGCAGTAGGGATGTAAAAGGGCTGGTGATGATGTGCATCACGCCGTGAAATTTTTTATTGCATGTTTAAATTAATATATTGTATGCATATTTTGTTCACATATATGCTGATTATTAAGCCTAATATTTACAGTCTTACTAAAATTTTGATTAATTTCACCTATACCTGTTTGAGCAGGTACCAAGTATGTGACGGCGTGGACAATTGTGGCGACGGGTCCGACGAGAACAACATGACGCTGTGCGCGGTACGCGCGAGACCCTGTGACCCGTACGCGCAATTCCAGTGCGCCAACAAGCACTGCGTCGATCGCGCCAACCTATGCGACCTCAAGGATGACTGTGGCGACAGCTCCGACGAGCTCGGTTGCCACCAGGCCCTCACCTGCTCGCATCTCGACAAGGGTCAGTAGCACCATAACATATAACGTGCGCTACAGTGATATATTAATGTAGTATTTAAAAATATATAACAGTATCGTGCCCTTCTCCAATAAATAACATTAAAAAACACTTGATGTCCCCCTCAGTGGCTCTAATTATGCAAAAATTCTTAAGACGCTCCTGTGATTATAATAAATTATTTAAGAGTATTGAATCATCATAAATATATAATATGCTACATGCCACTTGATTCAATATTATACAAAATAAAATAATTTCGTGACTGGTGAAACAGGTATCAAATTTTCATAGCAGTACATTGTATATCCTATCACATTTATACCTATAGTTTAAAATAAAATGAAAGTCTAAGTTTATTTTTATATCCTTTTTATTGTTTAATCTAAATTACGTAAGACTGTTTCCTTTAATAAAAATAAAATAAATAAAAAATTAAAACTTCACTCATTTTCATTATTACGTAAAAGGGGCCCAAAACATCACGTACTTAAATAATGCTACTAGTTAAGTTCAATTAAAATAAGTCCTTCAATCTTTGAGTACGACGAACAACATATAGATCATAATCAGTAATCAGAATTATTTTAATCGACATTAACATGAAACAAGACTCGTCACCGCCGTAATTCAATCTGATGAGTATCTTTAATTATTCTAGTTTCGTTTGATACTCATTATTGTTTATATTCCAATCTCTCAGGCGGCTGCGAACACTTCTGCACGAATCTGACTGCCGGCGGACCCGGTGGATACATCTGCACCTGTTTCCAAGGATGGATCGTGTCCTCCGTGGACAGCAAGAAATGCGTCGACGTGGATGAGTGCGCCACCGGATTACACCACTGTTCGCAGCTCTGCTCCAACCTCAACGGTAGCTACAGCTGTCACTGCAGGGATGGTTTCAAGTAATTTCTTTTAACATTATTCTTAACTACTCAAATTTGCTGTTGTTGAAACTTATCGGATCAGGATAAGTAAATTGATTATTGCCCACAAAAACATTTACGGGAAAAATGTATATTACAGATTGGCCGACAACTTATCTGGAGTTTGCAAAGTGATCGAAAAGGAGGTGGTCTTGATGTTTGCGAATGGACCCGAAATCCGTGCGTTCGTACAAGAGAAGAACGACGAATTCGATGTGATCACATCCGAGAAGAGAATAGAAGCTATCGACTATGATCCCATCAGGGAGATGGTGTTCTGGGCGGATAGCTACGACAAAACTATCAAACGATCTTACATGGTGAACGCGCTCGACGGTCAAGTGAAGACCGGCTACGCTCAAGACTTGAACATGAAGGGGAACGCCAAACCGACTGCGTTGGCTGTAGACTACATCGGCGACAACCTTTACTGGACCGAAGTAGACCGAACGGGATCTAAACCTAGGGGCCGCGTGATGGTCGCGAGAACCGACGGAAGGTACAGACGTGCTCTAGTCTCCGCGGGCATCGAAAATCCGACTTCAATAGTCGTGGACCCCCAGAAGGGAAGGATGTTCTGGGCTGACGCTGGCTCGGCGCCAAAGATCGAAATCGCGTGGATGGACGGCTCGAAACGTTGGCCTGTTGTCACAGAAAACATAAGGCATCCAGCTGGACTGGCGATCGACATGGGAATGGATCACTCTATTTACTGGGCAGACACTAAACTGAACACGATAGAGATGATGAAGTTTGACGGAACCAACAGAAAAGTGGTGGTCCAGGGTGAGGCGCTGCGGCACCCACTCTCGCTGGACGTGTTCGAGTCCTCGCTGTACTGGGTTACGCGGGACACGGGCGAACTGGTGCGTCAGGACAAGTTCGGTCGTGGCGTACCGTTCGTCATCTCCAAAGATCTAGTCAATCCATCCGCCGTTAAAGGTGATTTTTTTTATTTATGTAATATGGCATTTACTTACATTATAAGCCACTTAATAATTTCTTATTGAAAATATTTTCTAATTACGCTCATAAAAAATCTTAAGTTATAAACAACAGTAATGATAGAAAGGAATGCGGCACTGTTTCAGCAGGAATTTTCGAAACATATTAATTTAAAAAAGGTTTGTTGTTATAATTGATGATGTGAGATCACAATTTTGTCAAAAATAATTCTAAATCATCTAATCAATCATTTTTAATTACCACCCCCGTTTAAATGTGGCTGAAAAGAAAAACGAGCATTAAAGTCACGCGTGGCTGTAAAGTATATGTATGCAAATGATGAATGTGATTGTCCTATGGCAGTGTATCACCCACGGCGGTACAACACGAGCGCGGCGGGCGGGTGCACGCGTGCGTCGTGCTCGCACTTGTGCCTGAGCGTGCCAGCCGGACATCGCTGTGCATGTCCCGAGCAGGCCCCCGCCCACAAACTGTCTGCAGACAGACCCTGTGATATAGGTATGTTGTCTATTCAATTTTCATCACTGCTTGTTATAATGCAACAAAATCATTTAATATACGTAGTGTCAGAGGAAAATATTATTCCTCTAACACTACCTATATTAAATTCACTTAGCTAGCTGTCACTGACATTTGTGACTTTGACGATCAGTTTCGCGCCAATATACTCATACTATAACTATTAAAATCAACATGGTAATTTTAAATATATCAATTGAATAGTTAAAATGTTTCATTCAGTAGGTAGTTGCTTTCTAGTAGTTCTGTTTGTATACATCAGTAAAATTTGTATGTAAAAATAATAAATAGCTCATGATATGAGGACTCTTGACTACTGACTGTCATAAAAGCGAGAGTGATCAGTATTTTCAATCACTTTCAGTTTGATAAAAAGCGTAACTAGACATCGATTCGTCATTTCACTTCGATTTCGTGTCGGTATGGGATAAGCTGTTTGCTATGAGCTCGTTTGAACCATTGTATGTGTGATTGCAGCTATAGAACCGGAGCGTCCCCTGCCAGGAATCTGTCCGTGCACGGGCGGAGGCAAGTGCGTGGAGGGTGAAGGCGGGGGTGAGGGCGGTGTGCTGGCATGCGTATGTGAGGATGGCAGCGCGGGACCGGCGTGCGGGGGCGTGGCACCGGTATCCGCAGCCCGTGCGGCGCACGCGGCCGCTGTCATCGTGCCCGTGCTGCTGGTCGTGCTGCTCGTGCTGGCGGCCGTCGGCGCCTGGTTCGTCATCAGGAAACGACCATTGTGAGTAAATAATTCTATGACGCCCAAAAAAATCTACTTTGAAAATAAAATGATCACCATTTTACGTCTAAAAGATTGGACAATATTCGTACAAAGATGTACTTCTCTACTTTTTAGACGTAAATGTCATTGCCATTGCTAGTATTCGAGTAGTGGATGCTGAGCATCCCGCTGAATAAATACAACTTTCGTTCGCCGCATATTCATGAAAAAATTGTGATACCCTTCCAGTGGGAAAGGTGGCGGCCTGGGCAGCCTGGCGTCATCGCAGAGCGTGTCGTTCCGGCAGGGCTCAAACGTGGAATTCGGGGGCGTGGGCGAGCCCGCGTACACACTGGAGGAGGCGCCACGGAAGGGCCGGGACTTCAGCAATCCTATGTATGACGCCGTCACTAGGGCTGCCGCGCACGGGGAACCTGAACCACCGTTACGTCAGTATATTCTCAATAATATCAAAATGAACAATAGACTATATTTTTGCTGCTTTACACGTAACATAATAAAAAGATACACAAACACATCAGAAAGATCACTGCTAGACACAATCATGGACACATATATTTGTGGTATTTGAAAATAAAAATAAGATCTCGAAAGCAAACTAGATGTCACTAGCTCTTTTTGTTTTTTGTCTATGATGCATTCAGTTTTTTTTTTTTTTTTGATAATATAAGTAAACTGAGATTTGAAAATTAATAACATCGTTTCGTGTGTAATGTTATGCTCATTGAATGAAAAAAACTGCTCACAACGCGTTGCCCACAGTAAAACACCCATATCGCAAGTTCGTGCTATGACTCTAAGGAAAACGCTCTAACGAAAAAAAATGACGGCACGTGACACTATTTTAATTCGGTCGTACCCTTTGCACGGCAGGGCATAAAAACGTGTCTTCATAATAATTTGAGGTTGTCAGAACAATATGGACAAATTATACACATTTTCTATTGAAACATACAAATCGTACAAAAAGGATTTAATATTATGTCCTTGGGTTCACAAATAACAGACCGACTATAAATTAGGATACTAAACTTTTACAAATTTGATTTTAACAGTAGAACTTAGATTAACCGAACTAATTAGAACCGATATTACTTTGGAAAGTATGTGATTGAAATGTGACTTTTTGGGGTGTGATTAAACAAAATATTATGTAAAATATAAAATATATTTTAAAATAATATTTACTAATCATATAATAGTTATTTGTATTATAATTTAACATACATATTAACATTAAATTAGAAAACATCTGAAAAAATATAGGTTATAAGTATGGTACGGTGCGATAGAGATAGTAATTAAGAGCATTAACAGCAAATTAAACCAACTATGTCAGAGTTGTTTTTTCGACACATGAGCAATGCGCTGAGACTGCGCTCTGTAAGGTTTTTTTTAATAGGAAGTATCACTTTAGTCTTTGTATCGTTTAATGTTATTGATATCTTTTCAGCTGGAATATATGAGGTTCCCGACGAATTGAAGGAAAAAGTGGTGTCCGCCGTGATCTCTCCATCGTCGACGGAGACGCGGAGTGCGTCGCGAGCAGGACGGGGAGCGGCGGCGGGGACGGGGGCGGGCGCGGGCGGCGCTCGGGCGTTGGACCCCGCTGCGGACACCGGTGCCGATACACAGAACCTCGTCAACGAGGATCGCGCCTGCTAGCGGCGCCCCACCACCCGCCACACCTCCCACTTCCATCTCGCTCCCTCACGCCCGCAAAAATGCTCCGCTTGACGCTACTAAACGTGCTGCTCTCATCTTTGATGAGTCGCTCACGTCGTTGAAATCGAATCCTCATTTTGATGTTCACGTATATTTTATTATAATCATTGATGATCTTAAATGCGCGCATTAGTAAATGTTCTAAAATCGATTAACGATCGATGATCTTTCCCAACTCTGGTGTGAGCGACTCGCATCCTCTGGGCGAGTTTCCTGATAATAGAAATCTTTGAGGACACTAAAAAGATGCTGTGTTGCAACATATCTCAGCACAGAACTGGTTTTATAAACACTTCTTTCATTTCATAGTAGTGTTTCATCTGATAAATAACTGAAATCAATCTGATTTAGGGGGTCGAATGGTGCGAATCGAACGAAGAAGGCGGCTTCTAGATGCGCACCCTTGACGATGGAAAAAAGAACGTATCTATAGTTCTTCACGAATTTAATAGAAGCGTCGAGAAACGTGCGCCTCTCATTATTAATCTTATTATGAATTCTTTTCTCTCGCACCCGTCCATGTTTCTTCTAATTTTTTCTTCCCGGCTGATGCATTTTGTACTTACTTTTATTCTGACGCGTGTCACGTTTTCGACGCTTCTCTTTGGAGCTGTATACGGGCAACGCTCGCTTCTTTGACATTCTCTGCATTCGTCAAACCGAGTGACGGTGGAATTCGGAAGATGATATTCCCGATTTGAAATCGGATTTATCGAAGCACCGGTCGTTGTCCAAATCAAGCTTTTTTATTATATTCGTTATTGTAAGTTACGGAAGTGAACCATATCATTCGCGTGATATTGTCCGTTTACGGAACGTTATGTATATAGAGAGATTTATGAATTGTAATTTAGATAAAAAAATTACATTCCGACTTCGTTCGACGACGGAGGGACTGATATTATGATTTATTGTACGTGTTATATTACCTTTAATAACTATTATGCAGTTTTATAGCTTCTTAAGTATAGAACGTTCGAGGTCATACAGAATCAGTTAGTTAGTGCCTAAAATATCCAAATTTCTTGAAGATCTGTAAAAATGTCGTTAATCTAGTAATAAAGGACTTAGTACATAATTAAGTAACATAGGAATTGTTGTACGAGGGCGTGCGGCGCGCGCGCTCGTCTCTGTTTTAGGGTTTTAAATTCATTTGACAATAAGCGATATACTATATAGAAAAATAATTTATTTATTTCGGTTTAAGACTATGTAAAATATAGCCGTGTTGTGTTTTATAATTGTCTATTAAATGATAAAAATTATTATTAATTTGTGGGACTCATTAACGATTTGCCATAAATGTGTGAGATAATATTTCTGTTGTTATAATTATTATTCTTAATCTCTTGCAGTTTTTTGTTGACTAAGCGCCTCCACAAGTTGTATATAAATGTTGTGTTTTAACTTGTGTATTTTGTGATGTACAATTTAAAGGTAAAATTATTTTTTATTGATTCATATATAGATATGTATTAAATGATGTTTCTTCTGTGAATATAACACTACATCACATTAAATTATAAAACCAAATTATACAATATATTCTACAAATCATTTATATGTGTATAGAGAAATTATATTATAATGTAAAAAGATATAAATCTGTCAATATTATAAATAAGGAGATGAAATATTTTTGTATTGGGATTATAGTTATTAGACAATTGTCTGACCTTAGTTGAAACCATTGTATAAAAATAAATAATGATGAATGAAAAAGTATTTTTATTTAATTACCTGTTGCTATAGGAAAAACTTTAATATCACGGCGTAAAAATTTACAGTAGACCAATGCCTTGTGCATTCATCATTCTTAATGAGGAAGTATTTAAAAAAAAACCAAAGCATTAAAAAGTACCTCCACTAGATGGCGACTCTAGCAAAAGTTGATTTTTGCAGGAAACGAAGGGACCAAAGACAGTCATATTAAAAAACTGAAATTTCAAAAGTTCGAAACTTAGATAACAATACAAATACGAAAAAGTACAAATATTGTTTATTGAGTTTTGAAAACAAATTTACTTTTGAACTTGAAAGAAAACCGGAAAGGTCATGAAAAGTCATGGAGAAAACAAGAACGTACCGTAACGACATCTAGTTTGATTTCGGGAATTAATGTTTTTTTTTAATACTTCCTCATTAGTGCAAGGTCTTTTTTTAATTATTAGAGAAATAAAGTCTCACTCAATAGTGTAACTTACCATACTGACATGAATAATCTAAAGACCCAGGGGCCTAATTTTAAATTGAATCGCAATCTCTGTCGATTGGACATTTGAAAGATATTCTAAAACTTTACACTGCATCTTTTTTACGCGTATGGAAATACTGCACATAAAAAACAAGCTGAATTCAGCGTTCTGTTTTTTGTTCTTGATTCGAAACCTGAATTCGGACGAATCGAGTCAATTGAAGTTACGAGCAACCAATAAGTTGGCTCATCGCTAATGTTGACATATAAACCAAACATCGTTCCTTTACATGTAACGTAATAAATAATTTAAACTTATGATTCAAATAAATTAAAATTAAATTAGAAAGTTAGATATGATAAAAACACGAGACTATGTAATATTTATAATTAATTTTCGATACTCAATTTACTTTTATTACGTTAGAAACAACATTTAAATGTATATCATAGACAAGATCCAAACATACTGAAATCTAGTTTGATTTCAAGAACTAATTTTTATTATTTCAAATACTTCCTCATTTCAACTTGATATTAAGTCGAGTTATCAGATCCATAACTAGTTACTTTATTTTTTTAAAAACTTCTAATTTCATGCAACTATGTAGTTTCGTAATGCAAATTCAACTTAATTTCTATATAAAACAGTTCTGATGTCAATGTTATAAATATATTATAGTCACTTCACAAAAACTTTGTTATAGGCTGTTTTTTTATTTTTGTTTGAACTAAGTGAACGTGCAAAGAAGTTATTTGACACAAAATAAAACTAATTTAGTTACATAGGAAATAATCGAGCAACACTGTCGATGACATTTATTACGGTTTTGCCAACATTCTAATAAATTTTATTAATGTCACACACAAATTCACAATTCTAAAATGCCAAACAGACAAAAAGTTTCAGGTTGTCCAAATATGAAGAATTAGAATTCGAAGTGTTTTACGTAACACAAGTTTAGATCTCGATTAGAAATATTTTCGTTGAAAATTTATAAATTTAACGTTCAAATTTGTGTTATCAAAAATCATAAGATTGTTGGTGTTCCCTATTAAAAAGTTGTGTATCGGATAACCTTTGAAAAGAAATATAAGTTTTTCTACAAAACTGTACGTCAAACAGTATCTATAGATTCTGGTGTGTAGAAGTGTTTCGTTACTTTGTTTACAGTTCCCTGACAACAATTATTGATTGACCGCAATCGAAAGCCCACTGTCAAACGCGTCTGTCATTTCGTATTATATTATGTTTTTGTGCTTGATTTAGAAGGATGAAAACTGTTTCAGTCTAAGGAAAAAGTATTATATAATTTTTATACATTTATCAGTGATAAACAGTGTTGTTTGCTTAAGCCGTCAGTGGTGACGCGTAAAGAGTGGTGTAACTGATAAATATGTTTCAAGTCAAATGGTTAGCAACGCGCAGCAGTCGTTTACTGGGTAGTGTGACGGTGGCTTCGGAGTTTGGCGGAGTTTTGTCAGTTTCCCTTGAACGCAACGGTGTTAGAACCATGGCCAGCAAAGTGCTCAATTTAGACAATTTGAACCCCAATGTAATAAAACTGCAATACGCAGTGCGCGGGCCTCTCGTTATACGTGCTGCTGAAATCGAAAAGGAATTACAAAAGGTAAAATGTGTATTCAGATTGTTATTATTTACCAACTACCTAATTCTTAAATTTCTAGAGTAATTGTATTTTTTTTTTATTTCAAAATTATACTTTTGTTTTTCTAACTAAAGTTTGAAATGTTAGTTATAGCAGAGAATTTTGAATTATCACAAAATATCATAATTGAATTGTATTCTTCATTGTTATAAGGCAAAACTGCAGCATGCAGTGGATTTCAAAAATACCCAATTCATTTTATGAAACCATTTGTATTTTTTAACAATTTTTTTTATTATTAATATTCAAAATATTCTCAAAATGTTATTTAAATATTTGAAATGTAACAATAAAAATATATTTATCAAAATAAGTATTTGCCTGATATAATAACCTGCTATAGTGTGTAGTGTAATGTAAAGTGATATACAGACTGATTTACATAATCTGTGTCAACTACCTTTGTGGTAATATCAAGGTCAAGTTCACTGTTTACATTTGAATATTGATGAAATAAAAAAAAAAAAATGTTGTTATTTAATCATTAAGAAATGTATAAAGTTGAAATAAAAATGTACTTTCAAAATAAGGCATATACTAAAAGTAATTAGGGTGGCAATGGGTCTATACAAGCTTTTTTACCCAACTGCACAACGCAATGGAGGGTAATGTGTTTATGAATCTACATATGTATGTTTGTTCTTATATGGCATTGTAGAGACCAAATGGCTTGGCCAATTTTGATGATTTATATGTCAATCAATTTGTCTTAACCTTGTGAGTGTCAAAAACACAACGGTAATCTAAATTATTTTTTTAATAAAATCATGAGTAGAAAGTTTGTTTCATTAAATACTTTTATGGTATGACTATACGGCAAAACTTAACTTGACCTAACTTTGAAGCAAGAAAGATACATCACCCACATAGCAATGATAAGGTTATCTTTATCTAAAAGTTTTTTCGAATACAGGTATTGTCGAATTATCTGATTAATGTAATCATTGTATTTATCTTTAAAAATCAAGTATTCCACAGGGTGCGCAAAAACCATTTAAAAAAGTCATCAGAGCTAATATTGGAGATGCCCATGCTATGGGTCAGACCCCCATAACATTCATACGACAGGTTAGTTATTAGTATATATTTCATATTTTAGTCATGTAATTATCGGTCTCATTAATGTGTTGCTATGGTTCAGACATTCCCTATTGAAACATGCAGGTGCAATGCGGATTGGTGGGTGTTAACAGCTGCGGTGCAGCCGGGACCAAAGGCTTAACACATTTTACATTTTCTCAAATATGAAGGAGGTTGAGTTAAAAAATATTTTTCATATTCTATTGTGTATTTAGACTCGGTACAAATTTGACCGGATATCCGTCAAGCGTCTCATGAAAATATGTATATGTATAGTATGCAATGGAGTATAATGTAGCTATTATAATTAAATAACTACCTAAACTAATAGATACCTATTAGTTTTTCTGCGACTGCGTTTATACAGCTTTACTGATTATTTTATTTAAGATAGTATAATTATGTGCCATTTTATAATTTTGTGTCGTTTTATAGGTATTGGCATGTGTGACTTTACCAGATCTGATAAAAACTGGAAATTACCCTGAAGATGTTAAGAAAAGGGCCACGGAAATTCTCAATTCCATGGGGTAAACTTCTTAATATTAACTTACTTAGGTGCAAATGATTTGCCAATAGACATGTTTACTTAGGTCTCAAATAAATGATTCGATGCACACTGTTATCTAATCGCGTAGAACGATTTACCTCATTAATTCTTCGTGGTTTTACTTATATTACAGATGAACGCGTTTGGTGCGTTCTAAACCGCAGAGTTAACATTGAAAAAGATATGCCTTCTTCCACCTGATTTATATGCATTATATATTTTTTCAAACTTGCTATTTTACCGCGACTTCACATGCGTAATTATAGTCTATCTCGACCCCGTATGATACGTAGGTGAAGGAATTTTTAAAAGCGGTCCACTAGATTGGGAGCCTATTCGATGCATACAAATATACCAATCTTTCCTCTTTTTAATATTTTATTAAATAGACAGAATAATGATAAAGGATTTTGAAAAAGAGTGGATAGTAGTTAATTTATGTATTTTTAAATCACGTCATTTATAAAAAATCTGGTTACATTCAGTTACGGGCCCAGGGCCTCAATTAAGCTAACTTTTTACGTCATAATCGCATTTCAATTATTTGTATTTAGCCATTATACTAAAGTCCAATATTATTAGTGCAACGTCTTCCTCACAAATCAATGCTAACAGATATATTTATTTATAGTTACCTACCTAGGAGAAAAAAGCAGCCCTTGCCGAGTTTCTTGCCGGTTCTTCTCGGTACAAGGTCTCCCGCCGTAGATTTACGAACCGATGGCGTAGCTCTCGACTTCCACAAGTGCTTGTAACAGCATAGACTGAATAAATAATTTTGATTTTGATTTTTGATTTTATTATTTTGTGATCTAGTAACGAGAACTATGTTATAAAGGGTTTTAGTTGAAGCGTTATTGGATTTCCATAATTGCGCTAACATTAGCAAAATTGCTCTACACGTCAATACATGAATTTGTAATACAGGTTTTATTCTGGCAGTATATCAATAGAACCTATACGATGGAAAATTTGTCTATAAAGTCAAAATATTTTTTATTATTAAAAAAAAAATGTCTTTATGCTGTTTATAACAATGGGCGCAAGAAACTAAGCAATATTTAATTAAACCATGTCGTATCATTACCACGATATCAAAGATATTAATTATGTGCATGTAGAGTTAAAATGAAATAAGTTAATGACGCGACAATAACTATATAATTTTTTCAACTATTCCATCCATTTAAATATTTCCATAGTTTGTAAAGTATACGGACTTGCAATATTAATAATGTACAGTAGGTAACCATAAAATGTTCTATTTGTGACGCCCGAGTTATGTTTCAGCGGCAAATCGGCGGGAGCGTACACGATGTCGCATGGTATAGAGTACATCCGGCGTCAAGTGGCGGAATACATCGAACGCCGCGACGGACACAAGGCCAACTGGCAGGACGTGTGCCTCTCGGGCGGCGCCTCCAACGCCATCAAGAATGTGCTCCAGCTGTTCTGCAATAAAGTCAACGGGAAGACTTCTGGTCAGTGAGTTGTTACAATTTCTCTTCTCAAATATTATTACACTTTTAGGGTTAGAGAGAAATCGAGTCTTTGAAATTATAGACTTGCTGATGAGTATTCTGACAGTGATATTAATAAAATGAAATGTTTAGAATTCAGCATCTTAAACTATGATGAAATGGTCTTAGTGCAAAATGATTTTACATATCAGCGAGTTCTAAATATACTGGCAAGATTACCAAATTTCATACAAGATTTGTTGCTTTTGCACATATGTGAATTTGTCCTGGCGGTTACAGCATTTCTTGAAGAAACATACTGAATGGATGTGGAAATAGCTAGATTATAATGGTTAGACAGTTATATTAATGGACATTCGCAAGATAACGCCTGTAGGGTAATTGTGGAAAGTCAATACTTCAACTATAACCCTATTTGACACGGCTCTTGTTACTAGATCACAGAATAATAAATTATCTGTCACCATTGATATGTGAGGAAGATATTGCTCTAATAATATTGGACTTCAGGTAGATGTACAATGGCAAAATTAAAGTAGTTGCGATTTTACTGATGTAATTATTACGTAAAAATTTGCAAAATCGAGGCCCTGATTCCATTATATATAATTCTAGCCTTCGTCAGCGGCTTCGCCCGCGTGGACCCTAGGGAAATGTTTAGTGGGATAAAAAGTTCTATTATCTAAGTCAGCTAATACCCTATATGTATACCAAATTTCATCAAAATCCGATCAGTAGTTTCGGCGTGATTGACGGACAAACATCCAAATATCCAAACATCTAAATATCCAAACAAAGAAACTTTCATATTTATAGAATTAAAAGCTTTATATATTATAGATAGGAAATAATAGGATTATTAATTTCTGCCTTTTACGATAATGCATGTTCGTTAACTCATTATCATAGAGTTATTATTGCAATGACCGCAGAGTATAGAGAAATAGATGCATTTCTTTGTCAGTGTTCCAAAATATTTTTGGCATTCGAAGTATTCTTATTAACGCTCTTCCAACAACGAGTTCGCGTCCGTTTTTAGAGAATGGAAATGTCATTTCTCTTTTTTTATGTTTGCTAATTATCACACCTGTGGCTTGGCAAGCGTGAAATTCTTCTATTTATCTCTTCACCACGATTATATTAATGTGAATTTAGTTCAAAATAAACTTACATACGTTAGGTTACCACAATCTGTGAAATTCTCCCGTTGATTATAAACTGTACCCTCAAAATAAAGTTTTAAGAGTACAGTTGAAAATAAATTGAGTTTGCATAACATGACCTACTGTTGATTGTAGATGAATAAATTTAAAATATGGTTCATTTCAATTAAAAGTTTGTTTCACACGAAATGATTATGTATGATTGTGACCTCGCAAGCTGTTTGTGGAATTGGTCATAAATTGTAGTTGCATTCAATTAGGGCTGCTAAAAATAAGTTTCGTTTGGAGATCGCCAAAACGCGGATTTCCTTTGCTTTGTCGTTGTTTAACTTTAATTTTGTCTATGTTAATGTTGTTCTATCTCAGTGTAATTAGTGATCAAACTGATCAATTATACACATGCTTCTGCGCTACAACAGTTACGGCACAGTTATTCATAAGTAGGTGGTATATACGGTGAAAACTCTCAAAGGTAATTCGTAGTTGTAATCAATTTTTTTTTTTCTAAAACCCGCAAACCATATTGAAACAATATAGGAGTGTGTTACATTTTTGGTTAGCCTGTTTTGTCTGTCATATAGGTCATACATTCTAAAATGTAATTATTATTCTACACAAATGTATGTATTTTTCTTTTAATATTTACTTTTAACATGCAATTAAATTACATAACAGAAAAAGAGTACGTGTAACCACGACTTTGCTAACGTAATACCACAGTTATTATAATACCAAGAGTCATTCAGCCCAGAGAACCATTGGTCACGCCAACTACTCTCATATTATAATTGTATTGTGTATACATAGAGCAACGTTAATGAAACGGCTTGTCTTGAATAATGTGATGTAAGTGCTACTTGCATACATTCACCTGTGAAGGTTATTTGTAGTTAATATGCCAAGATACCCAAAACTAACAAAGATCTTCAATTGATTTTAAACTTTATCGTATTGTTAGTAGAGTGTTAAATAGTTTTGACGAATAGGGGTGTAGACAACTTTTTATCTTTTTATTTTATAGATAAACATGAATATATATCTATTATAGATCTATCTAAAAAAATATATGTCGTTCATAAAATAATTTACAATCTAAAAAAATAACTTTCAAAATTTCCCGCGAAAACGCCAGTTCTGTCATGGCGTCGCTTTGACGTCTAGGCAAACGAATATCGTTCTATGTATGCATAAAGTTGAATTCTCGAGATTCTGATATGATTAAGCGTGACGTCACGCACTCTTTGCGGTCACGTGACAAAAAGCATAAAATGTTTTATCATAATTAGTTTAAGCAATATCATAAATGTATTAAGCATAAAAGTGCGATTATCGGTAATTAAACACTACCAGAAAAAAAAATTCGTTTACTGTCTAGGCCCGATTATGGTAACCGATGTCTGTCTGTGTAATAAGCCAATATAATGCTCGAATATTGTGCATTACCTCTATTTTCTTAAACATTGTATTTTAAATACTACAGATGGTCTCTTTTCATTGGTTAGGAAGAGAGCAAGATGTAAATAGTAATTCAGAGAGTTAGTTCAATGGTGTATGTTATTGGTTCTATCTTATGTAAGTTGTGATGTTATAGAAGCTTTTATATTAATATAGAAGCAAGATATGATATGAATTTGCATTGAATAGGCTTCGAAACTACCTGTTCGATTATAAAAATTATTTTACCTGCGGGAAGCTACATCGTACTCTATGTTCATGACTATGAAAGGTTAAAACAACATATAATTTAATTTTGTTGACATTTGTAGAGTACCAATTCTGTTTGGCCCGCTTAATAATTCTATGAACCTCATGCAAAATACAACTGGATATTAGAAATAACGTAGAATTGAAGTGAGATAAAGTTAGCGTAGTTCAATGTTTCTAAATAATAAAAAATATTCAAATATATACAAATGTCAGTTCTGCTTGCGATTAAATATGATAAAGATAACCGGAGATAAAATAGCTGACCTTAAATGAATATTTAAACAGCACAATACCGCTTAACAATGTACTAAAGCATTTAATATGGATAACAAGGAACATGAAATGAAATTTAATTAATTGGCCTACTTATAAGATATAAATTTTTATGGGTACCACAGAGATTACAAACAAGTTGAAGTTATGTAGGTGACACTACCACACAAACCCGATATAATATATAAAAAAATATATTGATTTGAAAGGGCATCAAAACCGGGACCTCAGAGATGGCAACAGTTTTTAAATTGTGTGCCAGCCGCTTGACGTCATAATTAATGAAAATTACTTAGTATATATTTCAATCACGTTTTGTATTTGTCACACACGACTTGTATTTATAATTTTTTTACTTATCTGGTATCGTGTTGTATAAAACTATGTGAGATTATAATATATATTCTTAGAGTGTAAAAAAGCGGACGCTTTGTTCGTTATAAGTATCGCTATCATCTCTTATTAACTGATGGCTGATAACGCAAATCGTAATACATGTCGCGAAATCATACAGGTATATTATTTATATTATTGCCTTTACTTTATGCCGCCATCGTGTATTTCTGTATCCCATAGGTTGACTGGCAGAGAATGCTAATAGCATTAAGTCCGCCTTTTGTACCAATTTAATGGACAATAAAGTTTGTTAAATAAATAAATAAATTATTATAATAATAATAATAAATACTCTTTGTTACACAAAAAAGGAAAATTACATAGACGTTCATAAATATTTACGATAAAAACGTACAAAAGGCGGCTTTATCGCTAGCCAGCGATTTCTTCCAGGCAACCTAGCTTTGTATGGAAAAAACAAGATATTAAATAGCAGATAGTGCATATGTTACGCTCAAAGATCGAAAACGCTCAGTGAGCAGAAAAATAGCTCACAACGCGTTGTGGTCACAGTAAAACATCCACATGGCGAAATTCGTGTTATGGCTCTAATGAAAACGCGCACGACGCGTTGTGGCAATCACAGAAAGACCAAATAGCGAAATTCGTGTCGTGGCTGACATGCTATTCGATCTCAACGCGTTGTGGCAATGAAGAAAAGCCATGATGCGTTCTGAGCATTCATTGTTTTAACCATATCACGACGGACAGGTTGTAACGAACTTCGTCGTTAACACTCCGCTCAGCATCTATGTTATCATCTGGAAGTAAGCAAGGGTTTATAATGTGCCACTGCAAAAGATACTGTATTGATAAAAAGTACAAGTGTCGCTCCAAGAATGCTGAGCGGAGTGTTAACGACGAAGTTCGTTACAACCTGTCCGTCGTGATATGGTTAAAACAATGAATGCTCAGAACGCATCATGGCTTTTCTTCATTGCCACAACGCGTTGAGATCGAATAGCATGTCAGCCACGACACGAATTTCGCTATTTGGTCTTTCTGTGATTGCCACAACGCGTCGTGCGCGTTTTCATTAGAGCCATAACACGAATTTCGCCATGTGGATGTTTTACTATGACCACAACGCGTTGTGAGCTATTTTTCCGCTCACTGAGCGTTTTCGATCTTTGAGCGTAACACATACAACAAATAACAATTTAGATCATACAAAATGAACAACAACAATTGTAACAGCGAAGTATCACCAAAAATTACATAAAGTTAAACAAAATGCTCCAGACACATGTGACAAACAGAGCGCGAGAAGTAAGAAAAGAAAATAGAAAAGCAGGCTAAACTTTTGTCAGGAGGATATTAAATGTATACCTATATCATAATTCCACAGTATAAAAACATAAAAGACACAGTGTAAAGACATGGCTTACACTTTTGTAACAATAATAAAATGTGAAACTCCTATATAATTACCAAGCCATTTTATGGCAGTTCGGGCTCACTACCAGGCTCCTTTACCCTTATATAATACAATGCAGATAATAATACGTAAATACTGAGATGAGTGGAGTGACGAGAATGAAGTAACAAATACTTATTCCGAGTGGAATGGAGTGATAGAAAAACTGAAAGGTAATAATTCCTTATTGTAATAAATGTTAATAAGAGTCTGATGGAGATGAATGTCGATGGATAGAGAGTAAGGGGAAGACTACAGAAAAGATAGATGGACTGTTGAGTTGAGTGAGTGATGACCGTTGACAACTGTCAGAGAAGAGTGGAAGAAGACGCCGATCCAACATATAAAAATATAACAAGACAAGAAGATGATGTTGAAAATATTTAAAAAAATCATAAAATCACTTCAAATGAGTCGATTAATGTATGTGCTGTTTGAAAAATTCAATGTTTCATTCTATGTATATATTTAATCTATAATACACATACACGTTAGTGACGCGTCTGCGCAAACATTTAATTTGCATATTTGGTTTGTATTCGGACAAGTGTCACTAAAATGTTTCTAAATGATCGTGGATATGAAAATATTCTGTTGTTGTCATGTGCTGACAATAATTTTGAGAATGTAACCACAGTGTTACCAAACAATGATTCGATATATATAATTTTAGTTTAAGAACTTCGTACTAGCTCTATTGAAATAAATTCGATAAAGCATTGAGTATTATGATTTAAGTCAATGTCATTCGAAACTACTTAAATTTTTCATAGCTATATGATTGCTTTTAGTAATAATATTATAATCTAATGCGCGTATCCAGAAAAGACTACAATAAAAAGATTTTAGAAAAAGAACAACTTCTGAACAGGTTTATTTTTATGGGTTCGGTTGAATCCTTTGCATGATCTGTGATTATTTACATGAAATAAAACGTCTAAATGATTAAAAAAAAACCCGTTTCGTAATTTGTTTTAATTAGAAAAACTCGTTTTTGAAATCGAATATGTATATTACAGGTGTGTTGATTCCCATACCGCAATATCCTTTATACTCGGCGTCTCTTGCCGAATATGGGCTCGGTCAAGTGGGCTACTACTTGGACGAGGACAAAGACTGGGCCCTGCAAATAGATGAGCTGGAGCGAGCGAGGAAGGAGGCATCCTCCAACTACGCTGTGCGAGCCCTTGTCGTCATCAACCCTGGCAACCCTACCGGGCAGGTGAGTTTCTGGTCCACTTAAACATGTCCTTTTCAAGACGGGTGCGGGGTCGAAGAGCCCTGGTTTAATACGTAAGGTTACCTTGCGTTAAAAAAACGTGTAAAATACCCGAAGTACTTGCTTCGGCATTACCTAAAGTAAAATTTGGTGAGTTTCTTTTGACATCTTGACGAGGTTAACACAGGCCTAATTGTCTAATTTTGAAATCTTGCGCTATCCCTTTCAATTTGACATGCTATAGATATTCACGATTTTGATGCTACAACTATTTGGCATGTGATAGCGATTGCGGTCGCGATTTTTTTTAAAGATATCGTTAATTGGACGTTTATCTAAAGCAAAAAAGACGTAATTATAACTTAATTTTCTTAATGAAAAATGGTTAGAAAAATCATAAATCATCATCATCAATCAAAAGGTTGCCTGGAAGAAATCGCTGTTCAGCGATAAAGCCGCCCATTGCACGAATGTAATTAATTTTTTTTTTGTTTCTTGCAATGTATTTATTTTTACTTTTTTTGTGCAATAAAGTGTTAAATAAATAAAAAAAATAAATAAATAAGAATATTTTCCAGTAAGTATAGCATTGTGAATGCAAAATTGATAAAATATAACAATTACTCAATTACTAAGTTTTTATATTTCTTGATTATACAAATCATTGGTTCCGAAAGAGGCTTATTTTTTTAAACTTTACATAATTCTATAGATCAATATCACAATCGCTATACACTTGACAAGTACCGCGATAGATTTTTAAATTAGTAAATTGTTCTTCACAAAATGTCACATTTCAGTAATAAACTTTGAGCTTAATTCTCAAGACTAATGTTTAAAATTGAACTAAAAAGTATTTTATAATTTTACTAGTGTAAAAGCGAGGAATCTTTTGCGATCATCCGATGCTTCGACCTTCCCAAATTCGTGTAAATATATCTCATTATCAGCATTCGATCAACACTTAGGTAAAGGGTATCCTCACTGTGGCACATGACTATTCTATGGATTTAATGAAATAAGCGGAACGGGCCATAATCAACCTCGCGGGCTCTTTGTGGATTAGTGTGTGTTAAAATTTCTAACCTGCGCAATTTCAAGAATTCAATGGGAAACAAGAAAAAAAAAAATTAAAATGTGTGCGTGTATGTATCGTTGAACCAATGTATTTATTGTAGAACCAATATCGAAAAACAGATAAACTATCTCAACCATATTACATCATAATATTATTATCTCAAATCGTTTGTTCATACTTTTGTGTAATGTCATTGTAGCTGTTTATTGCATTTGATAATAAAAAAATAAATTACTGGACTTGATAGTGTCTGTGTAAAAGTTAAAAGGGCATGCACCGTTAGTTCGGACTTATTGTAACAATGAGGAAACTGATCTAAAACGCGAAAGTAGCAGGATTATATTTAATGAGTTTTTCACGACCTCAGGGATCGAATGGCTTACAAGTCGTTTACAATGTGTCGCCGTCTATGAGGTCATAAGTTCGATTCCCGCTACTCTACAGTAGAAACATAGTTGAAAATAAACATTTCTATATTGTCTCGTGAATTATGGTATTGTCGTTATTTTAGAAACTGCTATATACTACTGAATTTGATATCTGAGAAATGTATGCGATGTTGTCTAATATTTATTTCTGTTAAGAGTTGCCGTACACAAAGAAAAATACCCTATTACGAAGACTCCTTTGACCGTCTGTCTCGTGAACCGTGATAGACCGTTGAAATTTTCACAGATGATCTGTTTCCGTTGCCGCTATAACAACAAATATGTTAAAATATAAAATAAATCTTTATGGGGGGGTCCCAAACACCAGGCATATTATTTTTCGTTTTCATAAATAATTGTACGGAACGAATCAGATGCGAATCCGACTTGTTTTTTGTTTATTGACTGTTCTCGGATGGTGATGCTAGAGTGGTAAATGTAAGTTTCGCGTTAAGAATCTGTATGAAAATTACCGCTAGGGGCGCTGTACCGAATTCGATACTAAAATCTTAACGCGCTCCCGATCGACGGTGAACGTTAATGTCAATAAAAAACTAACACTAAACGCTCTGATAATATGAAAACCAGCCAGCATATGAAAAAAAAAATAATGTTAATTCGAAAATCTTTTATAAAAAATAAAAAATTTACAAACATAACGCATAATTCTCCCCTCAAGATATCGCTGAGATATAAATAGATGATAAATAACTTGATATTATTTGGCAACGATAACGTTCGAGTAAGGAGACTGCTTTATAATCATTTCAAGTGCTTACTGTTTTATCTTCAACTCATGCGCTACTATAATATCGTTGTATATATTTATTGCATTTCATAAATAGCTTAGAATTACCAGTGATAAGAGTATGTTCGAGGACCTCTTTATAAGTCACTCAAGTACTTATAGATGTGTAATTTGTGTATAATCATATCTCTTAAGAATATTATATGAAGTAGTTTGAAATATCCCATTTTATTTTGGACTGAAGATTTTTTGCTGGCAATTTTATAAATATATCTTGACAATTAGTAATGTAATTCTTTATCATTCACTCAGCTGCCTTGATTTCCGTGAACAGTTTAATGAGACCTGAAAAATTACGTTTTTCTTTGAGTCAGTTCAAATACTTCATACGGGTAAGCCTCAAAAATCCTCCTGTTCTTCGGTGGGATCGGTCCTGTTTTTGTTACCCCTTTTGGTATATACTATATATATATACTACTATAGAACTAAAGGAATTAATCACTTAATATTAGGTCCTTACATATGAAATTGGTGATTGGTATGGGAGGAACAAAAAGTCGAATATTTCTAATCATCATCATCATCAGCCCTTTTACGTCCCCACTGTAGTGGCTCAGGCCTTCCTTATGGATGGCCAAGGTCGATGGGCCGGCGCGTTTGCCGGTTCGCTTTACTCAATTCGTGAGGGACCCACCTTTCAAGCTTTTTAATCTTTCCAAAAAAGTGGATTAAAACAGTTTTATCACTAACACCGCAGCCTGCAGCTAACTCGGACGTGGTATGCGATGGATTCGCTTCCACAATAGCCTTCAATTCTTCACTATTAACTTGGGTCTCCGGCCGTCCACGGGGCTTGTTCTGCAGGTCGAAATTTCCAGAACGAAATCGTTGGAACCAAAATCGCACTGTGTTTTCTTTTGCGACACAACCGCCATACACATCATTTCCGCAGCACTGGTACCACAGTGGAACTCGTACTCGTAAATACCACGATATTTTAAGTTTTCCATTTTTTATACTGGGTGATGTAAATAGGACAAAAAGAAGAAAAAGAAAAAACTAATGAATGGCGCCTAACGAAACACAAATACATGTGTAAATGGCGGTATAAATTTGAATTTGGAGTTCCCAACCAAGGTGGAGAAAGAACAATGGCCATCTGCCTAGCATGCTTGGACTAGTAAAATCGAATAAAACGTAACTTGATGAAACATATGTTATTTTGTTTGCCTATGCAACTAGAACAAAGAAAGACATTAAATATATTTTTAAAAGCTGGGAATATCGAGAAATTGTGAAATATGTTTTTGAGGTTATGTCGTAATATTTAAACTGTAGCATTTTGAGTTAGAGGTATTACAGTTGAAATATGTAAAGCACACGTCAGATAATGCCTAATCGTAGTCCTAGAAGTGCATACTTTCACATAATACTTCAAACTTGCTCCATATCTGATATATTATTTTTATTGCCTGTAAGAAATAAAATCATTTTTTTGTGAATCAATGAACATCAAAAAAAAAAAAATATAACTTTTAAGATTGCTCTCAATAACTCTATTTTTCTATCTTACACTATAACTTATATAAAGTAGTAGTGAAAATACTAATTTCAAAAGGTTATAGCAAAACAACATGTTGATTTTTCTTTTCTTTATTACAACTCTAATGAATACCTCAGCACGGAATGCTGCAGGAGCAGCACACATTGTACATTTACATTGTTCGTGTCTGGCCAATCCAAGATACCAAACTATGGTCATTATATGAGCACAGCATCCCAGTGTACATCGACCAATAAGACAATTACAGCAGCGTTCTCTTATGCCATCTAACCCGGATGTGTCATTATTCTTTAAAATGTACACATAATATTGTTTCCTCCCAATATCTCGATTTAATTCTACCCCTTATAATTAGGACTTTATTTATATTTAAGTCTAATTCTAATAAATCCAGAGAATCCTGTATTTCTCTCCAGACCTCAATTCTATACTGCCCATAGAACCTAGTATCCCCCCCATAATACAAAATATAATACAAAATCGATAATACGTAGAAACACGTCTACACATACTTGTCTAAAAAAGGGAGGTCGCAATCGATTGAAAACTGTAATATCGATTCATATGAACAATCATTTGTTTTTAATTTCATTATAAATAAACTATTTTCCTCTAAGTAACATCTAATTATATTAGTAATAAGTTTTATAATTTTCACGGTTTTATATGGTTAGTAAATAATATAACATTTGTATCAAATTCGATTAGTCAGAAATAAAATCGATCTTGTTCTTTGAAAAGAGAGGGATTTCTCTAGGAATGACATTATTAAAAAGATGCGTTCAAAAATAACATAATTTAAACTGCGTTCTAAAAAATAAAGACATATTTTAGATAGGATTATCTTTCTTTTCCCAGCTTTTAAAAATAAATTGTTGGCATATAATAATTACATTCAACTTATACTACATTTTGACGATAGTTCCATCTTGGTACAAGAACTTTTTTTTTTGTAGTCCATTTTGACCATTGTTCTTTGTGATTAAATTGGCCAGTACGACAAAACGCCAATTTGATATGTAAGGACTTATTAAACTTTGTAATATTTATTAAACTTTTGTAAGTTAAGTATGTTGAAATGTTATATGAAATGAGTTGTTTAATGTTAGATATAATTTTACAGTCTAAACCGGTGGTTTAATGTTTTAATCAGTTTATCTCACGGCTGGGTGAAATAGAGCGGTGTTAGTTTCGCTAATCATGATGTCTCGTAAAGAACAAAACATTGCTACACTACAGGTGTATTAAAATAAATCTCCAGATAAGAGTAATTGTGTTGACGAGGTAACACTTATCACCACGCGACTCGCAGGCCGCAGCTAACCTTCGTTGTGCTGTATGGCAGTACGCCAGAAATATCATACCTACGACCGGTTTATGGTATATTTGCAAAAGTACATTTTAAAATTAAACTCGCGACATAGAAAAACGTACTAATGTCATTAGCGAGGTGTCGAAGTATTATAGCTTCGTTATCAAATGAGGAACTAACAGAAAACAGAAAATAAATATAGTTTCTTATTAAATAACATAAGGTCTATTTGTATTTATATACCTTTATTTAAGATATATGAAAATTAACTATTCTATAATAAAAAAAAATCTATGACTTTTGAGTGTGGATTTCGTATGAAATCGGCTGATTGGTTGGTTTTTGTTTAGAAATGCACAATGTTAATCTTCTCGATGTTTTCAGTTTTATTTCTAAGTAGCTGTTTTTCCGCGACTTCGCCCGCGTAAATTCTGACGTAGGCAAAGGAATTTTTAAAATATCTAATCTTTCCTCTTTTTAATAAACTAGTGGACCCCGCGAACTTTGTTCCGCCTAATAGTTAATCAATTATTAGATTTTGGGTTTTAAAGTTAATAAAAAATAATTATTTAGATAAACCATAGACATAGGCAACTTTACGTGAATTTTACGTTTTATTTCATCATATAACTAACTTTATTATTATTATTTTTAATGATTAAATATCATATATTATCCTATTCCCGACGAAGACAAATCCAAAAACACAAAAATGATAAAAATCGGATCAGATGTTGTTAAGTTACAACACTAACACGGCTTTCTTTTATCTATACTAATATTATAAAGAGGAAAGATTTGATTGTTTGTTTGCATCGAATAGGCTCCGAAATACTGGACCAGTTTTAAAAATTCTTTCACCTACAGGAAGCTACAAACAAAAACATATATTTTATCCACAAAAATAGCAAATAAAGGGATGAAATAGAAGTGAAAGTTTGTAAAGGGAATTAAAACGTTGCCGTAATATTGGCTATTATACGTTTGTAGGATATTATATGAAGTAATCCCACATAAATTTCGGGAGTCGAACCCGATAAGAATGTTCAATTTAACAGCACAAACAACACAGTTCACGAGAAGGAAAAGAAGCACAAGCACTAAGAATGAAGGATATATTATTTACACACAGATTAGAATTAAATTACAAGAAAAGAATTGTATAAAATAGCAAAAGTAAGCAGATTATAAATTAATAGAAATGTGACGGTCGTACGCAAGCAAAGCTATATGCAGAGTCATTCTTGTTCGGCCGACGGCGCGACGACGCGAGCAGGCACGCATCATCACGAAGCGAGCGCGTGCGACAAGGATGCGCATACGCCCGGCGAGCTACGTAATGCGTGACGTCAGTCATCGCCGCTGGCCCAAAGCGCATAAGCGGAGCGTTTCTTCGTCGAAATGTAGGGCGGTTGCCCAAGTATAAAATTGGAGCGGATAGCTCGCCACAGTACTCCCCCGGCAGACCGTGACTACGGTCGATAAAAATCTGGAAGTCGAACTCTTCTCCCACTGGACGTCCGTTTGGCTTCTTCGTGTGTTTTCTCCGGAATTTGAGCTTCTCGTGTGATGTATGCCGGTTTGAGCCTGTCAATCGATACATTGACGTTCTTCCCTTTGTATTCGATGGAGAAATATTTAGGCTGCCTGCTCACGACCTTGAATGGTCCAGTGTAAGGTGGCTCCAGTGCTCCTCTAACACAATCTTGGCGGAGAAAGACATGGGTGGCAGTGTGAAGATCGCGTGGCACGTAGAATGAAGCCGTGGAATGCCAAGAAGTTGGACGTGGTAAGAGCTTCGCCATGTACGCGCGAAGTCGTGTCGCGTACTGGGTGACATCAGCAGTCAGGTAGTCGTCCTTCGGAGACAGGAATTGGCCAGGCAAGCGAAGTGGCTCGCCGTAGACCAACTCAGCAGGGGATGATTGGAGGTCATCTTTCCAAGCGCCGCGCATGCCCAAAAGCACCAGTGGAAGAGCTTCAGTCCACTGAGAAGAAGAAGCATGGCACATTATAGCCGCCTTGAGTTGGCGGTGTAGTCGCTCGACGATGCCATTGGCTGCTGGGTGATAGGCAGTCGTGCGCAGGTGGCGCGCACCAACCAGTGCGGTGAGGGCTTCGAAGAGGTGGCATTCGAACTGACGACCACGGTCTGTAGTCACCCGCTCAGGACAGCCGAATCTGGCGATCCAGCCAGACACGAGGGCAGCAGCACAGGTCTCCGCAGTGATGTCCTTAAGTGGATATGCCTCAGGCCATCGCGTGAACCTGTCGATGACTGTGAGACAGTACCTGTAATCATAAGACAGAGGTAAAGGCCCTATGATGTCGAGGTGTATATGGGAGAACCTCGAGGAAGGTGGAAGGAAAGGGGAAAGGGGAGAGAATGTATGGCGGGAAACCTTGCATTTCTGGCACTGCAAGCATTGCCTAGCCCACTCTCTACAATCTTTACGAATCCCTGGCCAAACAAATCTTTGTGTTACCAGTCGTACAGTAGCTGAACTTCCTGGGTGATGTAAGTTGTGCAGCATATCAAAGACTTGCTTGCGGAACTCGGGCGTGATGTACGGACGTGGCGTAGGACCGGAAATGTCGCAATATACCGGTATTACGCTGGATACAGTGGGCACTTTTGACAGTTTTAATGTTGAACCACGTTCGATCAGCTCCTGCAGCTCCGGGTCTTCCTCCTGAGTCCGTGCAAGAGACTGGTAGTCGATGGTCGTACCTAATGTAGTCACCTCCTCCACTCGCGACAAAGCATCAGCGACGACATTTTCTCGCCCAGGTAGGTACCGTACGTCAGTGGTGAACTGAGAAATGAAGTCGAGGTACCGAAACTGTCTAGGCGAACATTTATCTCTGTTGAGTGAGAAGGCAAAAGTAAGGGGTTTGTGGTCCGTAAACACCACGAAAGTTCTCGCTTCAACCATATGGCGAAAGTATTTGATGGCTTCGTATACCGCTAGTAACTCTCTGTCGTATGGGCTATACTTCTTTTGTGAAGCACTCAGTTTCCGAGAGAAGAAAGCCAATGGTTGCCAGTCCTTGTCAATACGTTGCTGTAGCACGGCTCCTATAGCCATATCCGAGGCATCCGTGACTATGGCAAGTTTGGCAGATGGGTCTGGATGTGACAGCAGAGTAGCTTGAGAGAGGGATTCCTTACACTCGTTGAAGGATTTCAGCCTATCCGATGTCATCTCAACCGGATGCGAACCTTTGATGCGAGGGCCGGCAAGAATGTCCGTTAGCGGCGCCTGAATCTGAGCGGCGTTAGGTATGAAGCGACGGTAAAAATTCAACATACCTAGGAATCGTTGAAGTTCCTTGACTGTTCGTGGCGGTGGAAAGCTCTGGATAGCCTCAACCTTTGTCTCCAAAGGTTTCGTACCAGCTGCCGAAACTTGATAGCCAAGAAACGTAACCTCGTGCTGTCCCAGTTTGCATTTTGAAGTGTTGACCAAGATGCTATACTGCTTCAGACGATCAAAGAGCTGCCGTAGGTGAACCTTATGTTGGGCTGGAGTGGGGGAAAATACCAAAATGTCGTCCAAATACCCATAGCAGAAATCAAGCCCCAGAAGGACTTCGTCGACGAATCGCTGGAAGGTCTGTGCAGCATTCCTCAGACCAAAAGTCATGTACGGAAATTCGTACATACCGAAAGGTGTAGTGATGGCCGTCTTGGGTATATCCGCAGGATTTACGGCGATTTGGTTATACGCCTTCACGAGATCGATGGTGGAGAAGATAGAACACCCAGAGAGCTGGTAAGAGAAATCGTGAATATGACGGATGGGATACCGATCTGGAATCGTCCTGGCGTTGAGTGCACGGTAGTCACCGCACGGTCGCCATCGTCCTTCTTCTTCACCAGATGCAGAGCAGAAGACCAAGGATTCTCTGAGCGTCTCGCTGTACCACAAGCTAGCATGTCCTCGAATTCCTTCTTCGCGGCCAAAGTGCGAACTGGATCAAGTCGTCGAGGCTTGCAGGAAACGGGTGGACCAGGCGTCGTTCTAATGAAATGCAGCGTATTGTGCCTAGGTGGACAATGAACACCTGCAGGTCTCGTGATTTCAGGGTACTCACGCAATATGTCGTAGAACTCAGACTTGCCAGAAACGACCTTGACAGAAGCGATGTCATCTGAGCAATGGATAGTGGTCGCTGCTACTGAGAGGGTCGTGACACCATCCACTAAGCGCTGGTTCCTGCAATCCACAAGCAAATTAAAGTGGCTCAAAAAATCAACCCCAATTATAGGTTTAGAGACGTCTGCTATTGTGAAGTTCCAAGTAAAATCTCGCCTGAGTCCCAAATTTAAGTGTAAAAGCACAGGTCCATAAGTATGTATGATGGAGTTGTTCGCTGCGACGAGATCATACTTGGACTTGATGCAGGGCGTCTTGATAGCAGATCGCGGAAAAACACATAGGTCTGAGCCAGTATCCACTAGGAACTGCATTTTTGTTGCGCGATCGGTGACGAAAAGACGGCCTGTTGATGAAGGGCAGTCATGGGCCGCTACTTCCGACCGCCCTGAGAGTTTTCCGAGTGGAAACTGCATGGCTTCCTACACTTATTTGCCTTTGCCCCATAAGTATAATGGTAAAAGCAGTGTGGGTGGTCAGGTGGTGGCTGTGGTGGTCGGGAACGGCTGCGAGAGCGATTGTAACTCCTGGAGTGCTGACGAGACCTGGAGCGTGATCGTTCTGCCTTCTCCAATCGAGTGGTTAGCATAGCTACCTGCTTCGTCAGCTGAGATATTTGGAGTGCCATCTCGTTTAGAGGAGTTGTAGGTAAAACCGCAGAAGTACTGGCCACCTGAGGTGTCGATGGTGCTATCTCATGGATCTTGTCGGCTAGCTCACCTAGTTTATCGATGTGCAAGTCCATTTGAGATGCGGTCACAGTTTGAATATTCTGTGGCAACCTGCTAGACCACAGCGTGACGATGAAGTCAGACGGCACTGATGGACCTGCCAGACCGGATAGATGGCGCAGGAACTGTGAGGGCTTCCGATCACCGAGCTCTTCGTGCATAAGAAGCTGCTTAACACGCTTTTCCTGCGAAGCTGAGAGGCGTTTAATTAGCTCCTGTTTAAGCTTGTCATATTTGTTTGTGGCGGGAGGGTTGGTAATTACGTCTTTTACCTCGACCGCATACCGATGGTCCAATTGTGCAACGAGGTAAAAAAATTTAGTTTCATCGCTGGTTATCTTTGACAAGGCAAATTGTGATTCAACCTGTGCGAACCATAAAGCAGGCTCTTCTGGCCAAAAAGGTGGTACTCTAACACCTACTCGTAAAACTTCCTCTTTGCACTCGAAAAAATCTTCACTGTGACTCATCGTTGAAAAAAAATTTAAAAATCGCTCACCGTTTTTTTTTTAAACCACCGACCGTTTTATCCAATATCTTCCGTGGAACAATCCTCCTTCTCAAAATAGGTTTTTCCTCGTGTTCTGCAGGGGTTGCGTGTTCCGATCACGTCGGGGTCACCAGATGTAGGATATTATATGAAGTAATCCCACATAAATTTCGGGAGTCGAACCCGATAAGAATGTTCAATTTAACAGCACAAACAACACAGTTCACGAGAAGGAAAAGAAGCACAAGCACTAAGAATGAAGGATATATTATTTACACACAGATTAGAATTAAATTACAAGAAAAGAATTGTATAAAATAGCAAAAGTAAGCAGATTATAAATTAATAGAAATGTGACGGTCGTACGCAAGCAAAGCTATATGCAGAGTCATTCTTGTTCGGCCGACGGCGCGACGACGCGAGCAGGCACGCATCATCACGAAGCGAGCGCGTGCGACAAGGATGCGCATACGCCCGGCGAGCTACGTAATGCGTGACGTCAGTCATCGCCGCTGGCCCAAAGCGCATAAGCGGAGCGTTTCTTCGTCGAAATGTAGGGCGGTTGCCCAAGTATAAAATTGGAGCGGATAGCTCGCCACACGTTTACTATTCAATTTTTGTCATTGTAATTATATCCGTGTCCTAATATGAATCGATATACAAATAAACAGTTCCCTAGGGACCGCGAAGCTGCTGGCTTGAAGCTAGTATATGTTTGTTCTATTTTATTGATTGGGATTACATATTATTGTTCAGGTGCTGACACGCGATAACATCGAAGCTATTATAAAGTATGCACACAAGAACAAGTTGTTCATCTTCGCTGATGAAGTGTACCAGGACAATGTTTACGCGAAAGGGAGCCAGTTCTTCTCCTTTAAAAAGGTCAGTATTTAAATTTTGTATACATTTATTCGTTTTATTTTAAAATTGTTTATATTAAAAGTGTATAAATAAAGAAGTTTGAGTTACAGATGGGACTCGAACCCATGACCTTTCGCAATCTCTATTTTGTATCTACAATCTTAATTGTTTTTATTGAGGGAACGGGTATCAAGTATTAAAAAATTACATTCGTACTCGAAGATTTTGCACATACATACAAAATAAAATCATCAAATTGGAACAGACACAGTAGGCCCACTGTGTACACAAATGAAAATTTTAATAATTCTTATAATTTTTAAAGGTTATTAATGGGTCCTTCAGGGTCTCAATATTAGCGTTACGAAAATAGACGTCATTTCGTTTTTGAGAAAATATAGTGGGTTGTTTTATAAAAGAAATAAAAAGATTGTAATTTATACGTGATTGTATATTTGTATGCGTGTATGCAGGTATTGCGTGAAATGGGCGGGGAGTACAGTAGTGGTGTGGAGTTGGCATCGTTCATGTCGGTGAGCAAAGGGTATGCGGGCGAGTGTGGACTCAGAGGAGGGTGGATGGAACTCGTCAACGTGGATCCTGATGTGCAGGCCCAGCTGTACAAGGCAATCTCCGCTATGCTCTGCCCCACCTCGCTCGGACAGACAACCGTTTCGTGCGTGGTCAGTATACTGATTCGTCATGTTAAAGTTTTGTTATACTAATTATTGTTTATAGGGAATACATAATTTTCACATATCTAAATCGGTTGAATCTGCAGTTAGCATTCAACTTCTTTGTTTCTTTTAAAGACATTTGCGGCTAACGCTTCCTTTTGACGATTGCAATTAACGTTATCGTTCATTCAATAACTTTAAAAGGTCGCTTTCATGTGTCAAATAGTTGTAGCGTGAAGTTCGTTCGTTACTGATTTATGTCAAATTGAAATTGATTGCGATAGATTTTAAAATAAGACAATTAGTAATGAACATAGTGATTCTGATTATGAGCCTTAAAATCGCACAATTACCTTAAAATTAAAAGCCAAGCTTTGTTGTTTGTGTGTGACACACATGACTGCAACACGACCCGCCATTGTGTGACGTCACTGTGCCGACAGGTGCCAGATTAGTTAAGATATGCCTATTAATAGGGATGACGACTGGGTAAAAAAATGTAATTCTATTTAATCAGTCAAATAATAGAAAAATATTAGAAACGTTTTTTTTTTTTACTTCAATTTAACAAGAAATAGCTTAGATAACAGGTATTAAAGTTGAGGAGTGGGGGCGTGCTACGTCACAGTTTAGTAGAAAACGTACCATAACGTGACGTCATGCGAAATTTCAACTCCATGTAACGCCGTAATTTTATGTTTACGAAAAAAATAAAAAAAATATGTGTTTAATATTTTTTAACACTACCTGACGGACAAACAAACTTTAGTCGTCATCCCTATTATAAATCAAATTCCTAGATGGCGCTGTTCTTAGCTTATTTATATCTTTTTATTTCATAAGTGCACTGTTCTTGTTTTACTGTCATTTTTATATGATTTCATTTTAAAGCAAAAAAACATGTTTATTATTTTGCAGGATTATTTGTTTTATGGCTTTTTTAATTGAAATAAATACTTACAAGTATTATTTCAAATAGTAGAATATCCTATTATCAAGTTGCCGTGTATTTTGTAATAGGCGGCACCACCGGTGAAAGGTGATCCATCATATGATCAGTGGTTGAAGGAGAAGACTGCCGTCTTGCAGTCATTGAATGCGCGAGCTGACATGATCGCCAAGACTTTCAACAGCATGGAGGGATTCACCTGCAATCCTGTGCAGGTATACCACTTCTTCATCATTATCAGCCCTTTTACGTCCCCACTGCAGGGGCTCAGGCCTTCCTTATGGATGGTTAAGGAGGATGGGCCATGACCCTCCACGCGGGCCCAATGCGGATTGGAGGGTATTAACGACTGCAAATGCAGCCGGGACCAACGGCTTAACATGCCTTCCGAAGCACGGAGTAGCTCGAGATAATAATTTTTTGATCACCCATCCCGTGATCGACCCTTGTGAAAATTGCTTAACGACAACGAGCGCAGGCCGCGGCGCTTATCCACTACGCCGCCGAGCTACCCACTTCTTCACTTCTAATATTTATGCCAGGTGTTGCTACATTACGTACATATACTCAGATTATTTATTACATGGATTAAACTGACAGATCAATTCAGCTTTTTTGGGTTCCACACCCAAAGGGTAAAACGGGCACCCTATTCGCTGTCTGTCTGTTTGTCACCAGTTTGTATCTCATTAACCGTGAAAGTTAGACATTTTTTAACAGATGATATATGTCTGTTGTCGGGTCAACGAGAGTCAACAACAAATACTAAAAACCAGAATAAAACAAATATTTAAGTGGGCTCCCATACAACAAACGTGATTTCTTTGTTCGTTTCCGGTACGAAACCATTCGTGTGCGAATCCTAGTCCGATTTGGCCGGTTTTTTTCTTTTCATGTTCCAAGCCTTCGTCGTAGTATTACTATAAATGATTTTTTTATCCGTTTTGAAATATAACATATTAAGATTATTATTCAACAGACTAAAAATAATCCCGCCCAAGTGAGAATTTTGCTAAAAAAATATAGTATTACAAACACACAAAATTGCGTTTTTCTAACCATTAAAAAAAGTCTTATATTTTAAATTTATTTCCTAAAATTTTCTAACTTTGAATTAGAAAAAAGTGTATGAAATGTGAACGAACAAAAATCCTTTTAACATTTCCTATAACTAAGATCACTACACTGAAGGAAATGTACATTTTGTATGAACACAATGTCACAGGAAACGAATGGACCAAAGACAGTTACTTTCGTTCCTTTTAACTAACATAATAAAAAACTGAAATTCGAAAAGTTCGAAGCTTAGATATCAATACAAATAATACGAGTTGTTTATTGGAAAAAAAACCGGAAAGGTTGTGATGGAGAAATCAAGAACGTACCGTCTAGCGACATCTAGTTTGATTTCGAGAACTAATGTCTTTTTTTTAAATACTTCCTCATTCATTCAGAACTGTACTTACAATGCTAAAAACCAAATTGAGAAATTGTATAGTTTTGTATAACTTGACGTGTTGTTGACTATACATATCCTTCTGCATCTCGTTATTGTTTGTCTGTCTCAACCATGCCTTTATCACTTATAGATTCAATAACAGCCATTTATCAAAATTCCGAGATTTACGAACCTACCGTTTTGTTGGCAAATTTGATTCTTGTTTGTATTTTTGAATACTGTAACTATACCAAAGTAATATTCATATGACAGGGTGCGATGTACGCGTTCCCTCGTTTCGAGTTGCCGCAAAAAGCGATAGATGCGGCTAAAGCTGCCAAACAACCACCGGATGTGTTCTACGCGTTTAAACTGTTGGAGGAAACAGGTTAGTATAGTGTCTTATACACGAACAATGCTTTTAATATACAAGGTTAAGCGACAGAGTAAATTGACGTAAAATTGCAATTTTGGTATTGGTTCAAA
Organism: Diatraea saccharalis; assembly: GCA_918026875.4. Classification (NCBI taxonomy): domain Eukaryota; kingdom Metazoa; phylum Arthropoda; class Insecta; order Lepidoptera; family Crambidae; genus Diatraea; species Diatraea saccharalis. The sequence continues at coordinate 15,893,657 of OU893337.1, forward strand.
TTCATATAATACAGAAAAAAAGAAATCTACCTTCTAAGAGTAAATATTAGTCCCGTGGAACGTCGTACTAGGTTAACCTTTGCCAAGTCTCCGTTTAGTAATATGAATTTTGATTAATACTAAGTGCAGTCTTAGTATAAATTTACGCCAACGCTTAACCTTGTTTATTAATTACACTGATAGGCACTTGTGATATCTTTATACCAGTGTAAAAACTCACAGGGGTCCAACGCCTTTGAAGTTGTGATAAATGTCACTTTTTGTCTTGCTATTAATAATTGATGCAGGATAATTATTATTTATAAAAAGAAATATGAGTCTCTTATTGTAACTTGGTATGGAATAGACCATATAACAATAATATAATGACAAAATACACGCTTTTAAAAATGTATCCGAAGCCAGTGTATGGCAGCTTGCTGTCTGCCACGCCCCTCTTATCGCGAGCACCCCTCACAATCCGCAAGTTGACTAGACGAAAAAGAATATATTACTACGTAATTCGTAATTACAAAGTTATAGTGATTCTTTTTTCTCTTATACTCTTGTCAGAGCAGTAGTATGTCAGCAGTTTGGTCAGGCATGATGTTGGAGGCATTTATATGTGGCATTAAAGCACTCCGCTTGTCCTGAACAGCGGCTTGGTGGGCATTGTCGGTCGATACCTTTATCTGGTCGGTCCAGCGCAATGGACAACTTCGAGACCTGACTGCATTTACTCTGCCCTGTACCACCAATCGCTTCATGGTTCTCACGATGTATCTCACATAGCCAAATTATTAGGAAGAATCTCAAAAATATTTGATTAATTTTTTAATTAATATTTTTTTTAAATTATTTTCTCATTTAGAAATTATGGTTATAATAATGATAAATAATAAATTGAGGTCAGGATTTATTCTCCATAAAATTAGCATTAAAAATCGACTTACAATTAATCTCGACATTTTCAAACATGTACAAGAGAATATAATTACAAATAATAACATATAAATAGTACTTTAAATACATATAACAAATTCGACGCGATTTTAATCAACTCAAATATATTTTCAAAGTGTACCCATATACCTAGTTGGCTGTCATAATATGCGGTCAGTTTGAACAGTTACGTCACAGGTCGAATAGCAGGGTTTTTGTATTAAATTTTATTGTCGGCAAAAAGGCGCAACGGGCTCGTGTGAGCTTACAGTTCATGTTTGGTATTGGATTCTATTCGGTGTATGAATGTGTGTGCAGGTATCTGCGTGGTGCCCGGTTCTGGGTTCGGTCAACGTCCAGGCACCTTCCACTTCCGCACCACCATCCTACCACAGCCTGCACTGCTGCAGGAGATGCTTGAGATCTTCCAGCAGTTCCACAAGAAGTTCACGCAGCAGTACAAGTAGAATATATGCAGACTGAATACGTCATCATAGTGACTTCGTTTAACGATTAAATAAAATAAAAAATAGAAAACATTAAATATTAGACGATGTTCAAATATACTGTTCAGTTCTCGAGTAGCTTAGCTTTTATAGAAATCTATTGTAATAAAGGACCGCACCTCGCCAGATCCGAGAGCGAAGTAGAAAATTTAATTTTATTTTAAAAGGCTTTAAATACAATTTTATTGTTATTCATTATAATATATGAAACTCGAATATTTTGGGATATTGACGAGTTTCGATTAACAAGTAAAGTTTTTTAAAACAAGTTCATTGTGTTCAAAGTCAATAATAATCCTACTTAATCGATAAAACTATTAACTAGATGTGGTTGAGACTTTTAAAATGAAAGCTTAATTTAAAAACAAATTTGTACTGAAAAGAAATAAGCTGGAAAGTGCATGTTAGTAACTGACAATATAATACTGAAGATGTGGCTGTATGATACTTTGCTACTGTCAGTATTTGCATAACTCAATAAGTTCTATATCAGCATTTCAATACTCCTATGAATAAGGCATCACTTTAATACTGTTTTATTATCAGACGAGATAGTTTATTTTATTCGTTTTAAATTATGTCTATCTAAACAGTTATCTATATTTTGTATTTTATATTTTGTTCATAAAACTTTTTTTTAATAAATTGGTCTCTAGTCTTGGCTGTGCCATTGTGAACATTTAAGGTGCATTAAATATTTCAATATAACTTGAATAATACTAAGTGTTTGATTATGTATAAATTAAAAAGACTTAGAAAAGTAAATTAATTATGGTATTGAAAAGTAAATGGATTGTCAATGATATTGTGATGTAAATATGATAACAGACGATAATATTCGTTCTTGCATCTTTATCACTCTATAAAAATGATTAGAAAATATGTTTTTATGTATCCATAAAACAATATAAGGGGGTTGCATATATTAAAGGACCGGTGGTTAAAGAGAGCGAATTTAATTAGATTTATGTCATTGTAAAATTTTGTGAACATAGTGTTGTTAATAATCGACAGCGCATCAGTTTACTGCATAATTTTTCCAATCGATTTAAAGTGTTAATTTGTCGAGAGCTAGGTTCAAAATTCAATGCAGAAATGTGACTTTTTGCGGTAAGCTGATATGCCCCTGTGTGTACAATGCCAGAATACAGATGGATTATATTATTTTAAGAACTGTTTCACATCTAAATATTTTTTAAAGATGCAATCTTATAATCGTGAGATAATTATTGTTGTAATATAACAACATCGGATAATATATTCAGTGTGTGTAACTTGTCAAATAAAGAAAAAAAAACTGTTGAATTGCATTACATAAAAAAGAGTTATTACTCAAAATACAAATAAAAACGGTTGATTTCCACACGACTTATCATTTAAACTTTATTTTTAGCGTATTGTGACTAATTTTTTTCTCGAATACACTGTTACAAGATTTTAGATATATATTTGAACAAAGCAAACAATACAAAAGATTGTAATGCATTTGGCGACAATACGAGTATGTTCTGTTTTGTACAAGTGTGTTTGTTCATATCCTTGTTACTTGAGTAGCCACAGGGAATGAATAGGCGCTACAACGCGGTACTGAACGAAAAAAAAAAACAATTTTGTCATAGTAAAGCGCAATTGTACATACGCGCGAGCGCAATAGCTATATGTTTGCGCATGACTAAGAAATATGTAGAAATTGTCTGTTCGGCGACCGTTCTATATAAGTACTTTCAAACCACTTTTCATTGAACACCAGAAATAAAAGTACCAAAATGCAGGCAGGGTCGGCACATGTCTGACTAAAGATCCTACGAGTCTCACTAAAGAATGTCTATATGCGATGATGCAAGCTTGAACACTGTCATATTTGTCCGTTATAACGTTTGCGAAATAAACTACATATATGCACAATATTAAATTATAAAAGTTTCAAATTATAACAATGTAAAAAATAACTCCATTAACTATTAAGAGTTGTATTAATACTATCACTGTGAGATGAAAGTTTTTTATTTCGGTTTTTGGTACATACAAGATGAAAAGTGTTGGTAAATAATAATTTGTTACTGCGTGTTTTGGGCATTCCTTAAGATAGGAATCTAATGTTAGTGGAGGCGTTGAACGTTGTTATTATTTAAATAAAGCAATGTTATCATTCACTTTGGTTATTTTATTTCGGCCGCTAAACTCTCGAGTTCCTATCCACTAATGTAAACGCATTGAAGTCTGCTGTTTGTTAAGCTTTGAAGATTATCATTTACTATATAATAGTAGAACTACTGTTGTATGCGTATAGAATAAAATGTAGATACTACTACAGACTATTTCTTGTGGCTTTTTTAAATGTAATGAACGAAAAGTTAATTGGTGAGGGCCTTAGTTTCCATTAAAAATATTTTTGATTATTTTAGTTCTCATCGCCAGTCTACTAATGTCCTCAATGCTCGGACTCAGGCCGTCTCTATGGATGGAATCGAATCGCAAAGGAAGAATGAGCCATGACCCAAAAAGGGTGCCCAGTGCGGATTGGTGGGTATTAGCGATTTTAGATGCAGCCGGGGCCAACGGTTTAACGTGCCTTTCGAAGCACGGAGATGTTCGAGATTATACATTTTTGGACACCCATCCTGTGACCGTCCATTGCGAGAGATCCTTAACAACCGCACACCGAGCACACTAGCCTTTCCGCTATCGAGTTCATCCTTCTGCTTCTACTCCTTTAATTCTCAAAATAAACTTTATTTAATTGTTAAAAGTTTATATAAGGGACCTATCTATTCCGAAAATTGGAATTATTAATAGCGTATTGTATTGTTAATGCAAAACATATTATTGATTTAAAAAAAGTCATCTTTTGTCAGTCAAAATTAATAAAACCATAATTCTCTCGAGTCATCTTAAAAAGTCTAAATGTAGTGGTAGCCATTAGGTCAGGTTTATCGTAAACTATCAGACCTAATTATAATATATTTAGATCCATTAATTAATCAAAATCAGCGAAGGTCATACAGGTCACTGATAAAATTACGGGCTTAGGATTTTCCCGGAGAACGTCTACTACGTATATAAAAATTAGCCGCGAATTAAAAAAAAAATTATCAAAGCTACAAGCGTAATCAGCAAGTTTTTGTAGATTTTTTCAAGGAAATCCCTGGGCCTGCAGAAGAACGCTATTCATAGTTTGCAAAAATATATAGGTACCTAGAGCTTATGTATGAATAAATAATGGTTACGTAGTTACTTACCAATATAAGATATGAATATGTATAAATGTATTCATAGATTAAAATAACTCCAAGGTAGGTAGCGTTAGGTTATAAAAATCTGTCAAATCTCTCAACTTTATTTTAAACCTTAACGTTATGTTGGTAAAGTTTAAAATCAACTGGAGAAATTTGATATATTATGGTAACCTGACGAGCTATTGAACGTATTAATGCAGTGGGGACGAAAAAAGGGCTGATTAAGTACTCCATCATCGGCCCTTTTTATGTCCCCACTGCAGGGACTCAAGCCTTCCTAATGGATGGTTAAGGACCCCAAGCTCCACGCTAGCCCAAAGTGGATTAGAGGGCATTACAATAGCAAATGCAGGCAGGACTGACGAAGCACGGATTAGCTCGCGATAATCATTTTTTGATCGCCCATCCCATAACCAACCCTTGCGAAAGTTACTTGGCAACGCTTATCCGCTACGCCACCGAGCGTAGCGCGGGTCCTTTAATATTTTAGTGCGGGTGATATTTTTGTATGACTTATGACATAATATGTAAATACAAAAAAAGGTACCTAGGTACTTGCAGTTAGTTTAAACTTACAAAACCAAGTCATTTGATAAACGTCATCAGAATGTAAGTATCTATTAGTAGGTATCTAGATAATTCACCACCAGCCCTTTTACGTCCCCACTGCCGGGGCTCAGGTCTTCCTTATGGATGGTTAAGGAGGATGGGCCATGACCCTCCACGCTGGCCCAATGCGGGTTGGAGGGTATTGACGACTGCAAATGCAGCCGGGACCAACGGCTTAACGTGCCTTCCGAAGCACGGAGTAGCTCGAGATAATAATTTTTTGGTCACCCATCCCGTGACCGACCCTTGCGAAAGTTGCTTAACGACTACGATCGCGGGCCGCGGCGCTTATCCACTACGCCACCGAGCTACTATATAACTATCTAGATAATTATAACTACTTAATTGTTATATTTGATTAATTTTGCATTCACAATGCTATACAGAAAAAATATTCTAATGTAAGTGAAAAATGCTAAATAAAAATATACTTTATCCCTGGCATTCTGAGATGGGACTCGAAACCGTGACTTCTCGCAATCCAGGCGACTGCTCTAACCATTGAGCTACCCAGGGCCTAACAGGACTGACGAATTCTTCACACAAAGACAAAATGGATTTTTTACGCCTTTTACATTAAGAATATAACTACTTAATGTTAATTATTGCGCAGTAAACATGTCTCTCGCGTCGTAATCTAAGTCTAGGTCTCACTGTATGTAATTTTGTAGGATAAGCTCTAAGCTAGATAATTTCCATTGCGAATAATTATAATGCAAAATACTGCTGGGCTATAGGCCTTCCTTATAGAAAGAGAAGGGAATACGGAAGCTAACGACAACAGATGCAGCCACCAACGACTCAACGTGCCTTTGAAGCATGGAGCAACTCAAGGTGTTTTTTGTAACAAGTAACGATTTCTATAGATCTACTTTCAGTTCTTTCAAAGAATCTTTTAAAAAAAAAAGGTATTTTTAGTCTATTTAAATACCCGAGGAATTTTATTTTTAGAAAAATAATAACGAGAATCTGTTAGGTATATTATGTAGCTATGTGTATTTTAATGTAGCAAAACGTAATTTTTATTTTTAATACCAATGTATACGACACCTTTTTTTCTGATTTTTATTGCAAGTTTATTTATTTATCATACGTTCTTAATTTATTTAGTCCGCTATTTTTGGTGAGCCACCATATTGAACACAGAATGATGTAATTTTGTTATTTTGCTTAGCAAACCCCTATCATTTCATACCAATATCATAGCAAGAAAAAAATTATAACCAAGTCATATTTAAAATATCTTTAACTTTGAAATTATGTAATACGGGTGTAGACAGCACCTTAACGAAAATAATATTATTACTGATATAACACTTACTTATCTTATTATATTAACAATATTGCGTAAACTAATTATGAAAACACAAATATTTTATGCTCGTGGTCACGTGATCGCAAACAGCGCGTGACGTCACGCATTTCTTACTCAGACCAGCCCTGCGATTCTGTAAAAATTCAAAACCGAATTAGAATTCATTCCAAGTCCAAGTCAAATTTAACTGTAACTGTTCCTGTTTGATTTTACTGAACTGAAATAAATACCTATTCAATTTAAAAGAAGAAACGCTCTGTATAAAAAAGGCAAAGTTACTTCTCGCTTTTTGTACGCCGACATCTTTTAAGCTACACAATAGGCATGTGCGCCGATGCCAAAATCTTCGGCGGCGGCGTGGAGCTAAATATTCAGTGGCGGCGGCGTAAATGGCGGCGTAAACGGCGTCGTTATGTCAAATGATGGAAAATTAAAAGTTAACCATTTCAGAATGCCTTTATTGACATATCAAATATAAAAGCTACTAAAACTAATAACTTCTTTTTAGTAACAATCAAATAGGGCACAACTATACTCTTCTAAATTATGTAACGTAGTCATAATGATATTAAACAACAATATCATCATCAGCCGGAAGACGTCCACTGCTGAACATAGGCCTCCCCCTTTGAACGCCACGACGGACGACATTGCGCCAGCTGAATCCAGCGGCCGCCCGCGACTCGGACGATGTCGTCCGTCCATCTAGTCGGGGGTCGACCCACGCTGCGTCTTCCGGTTCGTGGTCTTCACTCGAGAACCTTTCGTCCCCATCGGTTATCGGTTCATCGAGCGATGTGGCCTGCCCACTGCCACTTCAGCTTACAAACTTTGCGAGCTATGTCGGTCACTCTAGTTCTTTGGCGAATATCCACGTTTTGGATCCTATCGCGCAAAGAAACCCCTAACATAGCTCTCTCCATGTCTCGCTGAGCGACTCCGAGCTTCTCTAAGAGGCCAGCAGTTAAGGACCACGTTTCAGTGCCATAGGTCATCACTGGCAACACACACTGGTTATACACCTTCGTCTTTAGGCACTGTGGTAATTTGGACGTGAAGATATCGCGTGGCTTCCCGAACGCTGCCCAGCCGAGTTGGATTCTTCGAGCGACCTCTTTGTCGAAATTGGATCTACCTAACTGGATTGTCTGTCCAAGGTACACGTAGTGATCGACAACTTCGAGAGTATCAGTTCCAATGACCACCGGGACGGGTGCAACATATACATTCGACATGATTTTCGTCTTGTTCATGTTCATTTTAAGATTCACCTGTTTGGAAACGATACTCAGGTCGCTGAGCATTGTACTGATGTGCTCCATCGATCTTGCCAAGATGACTATAACATCGGCGAAACGAAGGTGAGTGATGTATTCGCCATTAATGTTGATGCCGTATTCGTCCCATTCCAAGAGCTTGAAGACGTCCTCCAATGCATTCGTGAACAGTTTCGGAGAAATGACATCTCCCTGCCTCACGCCTCTGCGCAATTGGATTGGTTTCGTGCTCTCTTCCTGGTAGCGAATCGTCATTGTGGCGTTGCTATACAAACGCTTCAACACTTCGACGTACCTGTAGTCGATTTGGCATCGCTGGAGGGACTGCAGTACTACCCAGGTTTCGATTGAATCGAAGGCTTTCTCATAGTCCACAAACGCTAAGCAAAGTGGCAGATTATACTCGAAAACAGCTTATAAATGTACATCACAACATCACTCGTCTATTGTCACAACCCACTTTCTCTTGGTTTCTTGATTAGAAGCCCCAAAGTTTCTATAGCAATGGGATCATGTCCCTACCTACAAGATGGCAAAAAGTGATCGAACAAAATAGTACCTATATATTGTTATTGATGCAGACATCAGCCTGTACGAGATTAGAATGGCACTCAAACAGCTCAAGAACAACAAGGCACCGGGGGATGACGGAATCACTACTGAACTTTTGCGAGCGGTACTCTTAGTCCTCCAGAAATTGTTCAATTCCGTCATTCTCGAGGGTACGACGCCAGAAGCGTGGCACAGAAGCGTGGTTGTGCTCTTTTTCAAAAAAGGTGTCAAGACCTTGTTGAAGAATTATAGACCAATTTCGCTTCTGAGCCACATTTATAAGCTGTTTTCGAGGGTCATTATGAATCGTCTCGAACGCCGGTTTGATGACTTCCAGCCTCCCGAACAAGCCGGTTTCCGAAAAGGCTTTAGCACCATAGACCACATACATACGCTGCGGCAGATTATACAGAAGACCGAGGAGTATAATCTGCCACTTTGCTTAGCGTTTGTGGACTATGAGAAAGCCTTCGATTCAATCGAAACCTGGGTAGTACTGCAGTCCCTCCAGCGATGCCAAATCGACTACAGGTACGTCGAAGTGTTGAAGCGTTTGTATAGCAACGCCACAATGACGATTCGCTACCAGGAAGAGAGCACGAAACCAATCCAATTGCGCAGAGGCGTGAGGCAGGGAGATGTCATTTCTCCGAAACTGTTCACGAATGCATTGGAGGACGTCTTCAAGCTCTTGGAATGGGACGAATACGGCATCAACATTAATGGCGAATACATCACTCACCTTCGTTTCGCCGATGTTATAGTCATCTTGGCAAGATCGATGGAGCACATCAGTACAATGCTCAGCGACCTGAGTATCGTTTCCAAACAGGTGAATCTTAAAATGAACATGAACAAGACGAAAATCATGTCGAATGTATATGTTGCACCCGTCCCGGTGGTCATTGGAACTGATACTCTCGAAGTTGTCGATCACTACGTGTACCTTGGACAGACAATCCAGTTAGGTAGATCCAATTTCGACAAAGAGGTCGCTCGAAGAATCCAACTCGGCTGGGCAGCGTTCGGGAAGCCACGCGATATCTTCACGTCCAAATTACCACAGTGCCTAAAGACGAAGGTGTATAACCAGTGTGTGTTGCCAGTGATGACCTATGGCACTGAAACGTGGTCCTTAACTGCTGGCCTCTTAGAGAAGCTCGGAGTCGCTCAGCGAGACATGGAGAGAGCTATGTTAGGGGTTTCTTTGCGCGATAGGATCCAAAACGTGGATATTCGCCAAAGAACTAGAGTGACCGACATAGCTCGCAAAGTTTGTAAGCTGAAGTGGCAGTGGGCAGGCCACATCGCTCGATGAACCGATAACCGATGGGGACGAAAGGTTCTCGAGTGAAGACCACGAACCGGAAGACGCAGCGTGGGTCGACCCCCGACTAGATGGACGGACGACATCGTCCGAGTCGCGGGCGGCCGCTGGATTCAGCTGGCGCAATGTCGTCCGTCGTGGCGTTCAAAGGGGGAGGCCTATGTTCAGCAGTGGACGTCTTCCGGCTGATGATGATATTGTTGTTTAATATCATTATGACTACGTTACATAATTTAGAAGAGTATAGTTGTGCCCTATTTGATTGTTACTAAAAAGAAGTTATTAGTTTTAGTAGCTTTTATATTTGATATGTCAATAAAGGCATTCTGAAATGGTTAACTTTTAATTTTCCATCATTTGATATAACGACGCCGTTTACGCCGCCATTTACGCCGCCGCCACTGAATATTTAGCTCCACGCCGCCGCCGAAGATTTTGGCATCGGCGCACATGCCTATTGTGTAGCTTAAAAGATGTCGGCGTACAAAAAGCGAGAAGTAACTTTGCCTTTTTTATACAGAGCGTTTCTTCTTTTAAATTGAATAGGTATTTATTTCAGTTCAGTAAAATCAAACAGGAACAGTTACAGTTAAATTTGACTTGGACTTGGAATGAATTCTAATTCGGTTTTGAATTTTTACAGAATCGCAGGGCTGGTCTGAGTAAGAAATGCGTGACGTCACGCGCTGTTTGCGATCACGTGACCACGAGCATAAAATATTTGTGTTTTCATAATTAGTTTACGCAATATTGTTAATATAATAAGATAAGTAAGTGTTATATCAGTAATAATATTATTTTCGTTTAGGTGCTGTCTACACCCGTATTACATAATTTCAAAGTTAAAGATATTTTAAATATGACTTGGTTATAATTTTTTTCTTGCTATGATATTGGTATGAAATGATAGGGGTTTGCTAAGCAAAATAACAAAATTACATCATTCTGTGTTCAATATGGTGGCTCACCAAAAATAGCGGACTAAATAAATTAAGAACGTATGATAAATAAATAAACTTGCAATAAAAATCAGAAAAAAAGGTGTCGTATACATTGGTATTAAAAATAAAAATTACGTTTTGCTACATTAAAATACACATAGCTACATAATATACCTAACAGATTCTCGTTATTATTTTTCTAAAAATAAAATTCCTCGGGTATTTAAATAGACTAAAAATACCTTTTTTTTTTAAAAGATTCTTTGAAAGAACTGAAAGTAGATCTATAGAAATCGTTACTTGTTACAAAAAACACCTTGAGTTGCTCCATGCTTCAAAGGCACGTTGAGTCGTTGGTGGCTGCATCTGTTGTCGTTAGCTTCCGTATTCCCTTCTCTTTCTATAAGGAAGGCCTATAGCCCAGCAGTATTTTGCATTATAATTATTCGCAATGGAAATTATCTAGCTTAGAGCTTATCCTACAAAATTACATACAGTGAGACCTAGACTTAGATTACGACGCGAGAGACATGTTTACTGCGCAATAATTAACATTAAGTAGTTATATTCTTAATGTAAAAGGCGTAAAAAATCCATTTTGTCTTTGTGTGAAGAATTCGTCAGTCCTGTTAGGCCCTGGGTAGCTCAATGGTTAGAGCAGTCGCCTGGATTGCGAGAAGTCACGGTTTCGAGTCCCATCTCAGAATGCCAGGGATAAAGTATATTTTTATTTAGCATTTTTCACTTACATTAGAATATTTTTTCTGTATAGCATTGTGAATGCAAAATTAATCAAATATAACAATTAAGTAGTTATAATTATCTAGATAGTTATATAGTAGCTCGGTGGCGTAGTGGATAAGCGCCGCGGCCCGCGATCGTAGTCGTTAAGCAACTTTCGCAAGGGTCGGTCACGGGATGGGTGACCAAAAAATTATTATCTCGAGCTACTCCGTGCTTCGGAAGGCACGTTAAGCCGTTGGTCCCGGCTGCATTTGCAGTCGTCAATACCCTCCAACCCGCATTGGGCCAGCGTGGAGGGTCATGGCCCATCCTCCTTAACCATCCATAAGGAAGACCTGAGCCCCGGCAGTGGGGACGTAAAAGGGCTGGTGGTGAATTATCTAGATACCTACTAATAGATACTTACATTCTGATGACGTTTATCAAATGACTTGGTTTTGTAAGTTTAAACTAACTGCAAGTACCTAGGTACCTTTTTTTGTATTTACATATTATGTCATAAGTCATACAAAAATATCACCCGCACTAAAATATTAAAGGACCCGCGCTACGCTCGGTGGCGTAGCGGATAAGCGTTGCCAAGTAACTTTCGCAAGGGTTGGTTATGGGATGGGCGATCAAAAAATGATTATCGCGAGCTAATCCGTGCTTCGTCAGTCCTGCCTGCATTTGCTATTGTAATGCCCTCTAATCCACTTTGGGCTAGCGTGGAGCTTGGGGTCCTTAACCATCCATTAGGAAGGCTTGAGTCCCTGCAGTGGGGACATAAAAAGGGCCGATGATGGAGTACTTAATCAGCCCTTTTTTCGTCCCCACTGCATTAATACGTTCAATAGCTCGTCAGGTTACCATAATATATCAAATTTCTCCAGTTGATTTTAAACTTTACCAACATAACGTTAAGGTTTAAAATAAAGTTGAGAGATTTGACAGATTTTTATAACCTAACGCTACCTACCTTGGAGTTATTTTAATCTATGAATACATTTATACATATTCATATCTTATATTGGTAAGTAACTACGTAACCATTATTTATTCATACATAAGCTCTAGGTACCTATATATTTTTGCAAACTATGAATAGCGTTCTTCTGCAGGCCCAGGGATTTCCTTGAAAAAATCTACAAAAACTTGCTGATTACGCTTGTAGCTTTGATAATTTTTTTTTTAATTCGCGGCTAATTTTTATATACGTAGTAGACGTTCTCCGGGAAAATCCTAAGCCCGTAATTTTATCAGTGACCTGTATGACCTTCGCTGATTTTGATTAATTAATGGATCTAAATATATTATAATTAGGTCTGATAGTTTACGATAAACCTGACCTAATGGCTACCACTACATTTAGACTTTTTAAGATGACTCGAGAGAATTATGGTTTTATTAATTTTGACTGACAAAATATGACTTTTTTTAAATCAATAATATGTTTTGCATTAACAATACAATACGCTATTAATAATTCCAATTTTCGGAATAGATAGGTCCCTTATATAAACTTTTAACAATTAAATAAAGTTTATTTTGAGAATTAAAGGAGTAGAAGCAGAAGGATGAACTCGATAGCGGAAAGGCTAGTGTGCTCGGTGTGCGGTTGTTAAGGATCTCTCGCAATGGACGGTCACAGGATGGGTGTCCAAAAATGTATAATCTCGAACATCTCCGTGCTTCGAAAGGCACGTTAAACCGTTGGCCCCGGCTGCATCTAAAATCGCTAATACCCACCAATCCGCACTGGGCACCCTTTTTGGGTCATGGCTCATTCTTCCTTTGCGATTCGATTCCATCCATAGAGACGGCCTGAGTCCGAGCATTGAGGACATTAGTAGACTGGCGATGAGAACTAAAATAATCAAAAATATTTTTAATGGAAACTAAGGCCCTCACCAATTAACTTTTCGTTCATTACATTTAAAAAAGCCACAAGAAATAGTCTGTAGTAGTATCTACATTTTATTCTATACGCATACAACAGTAGTTCTACTATTATATAGTAAATGATAATCTTCAAAGCTTAACAAACAGCAGACTTCAATGCGTTTACATTAGTGGATAGGAACTCGAGAGTTTAGCGGCCGAAATAAAATAACCAAAGTGAATGATAACATTGCTTTATTTAAATAATAACAACGTTCAACGCCTCCACTAACATTAGATTCCTATCTTAAGGAATGCCCAAAACACGCAGTAACAAATTATTATTTACCAACACTTTTCATCTTGTATGTACCAAAAACCGAAATAAAAAACTTTCATCTCACAGTGATAGTATTAATACAACTCTTAATAGTTAATGGAGTTATTTTTTACATTGTTATAATTTGAAACTTTTATAATTTAATATTGTGCATATATGTAGTTTATTTCGCAAACGTTATAACGGACAAATATGACAGTGTTCAAGCTTGCATCATCGCATATAGACATTCTTTAGTGAGACTCGTAGGATCTTTAGTCAGACATGTGCCGACCCTGCCTGCATTTTGGTACTTTTATTTCTGGTGTTCAATGAAAAGTGGTTTGAAAGTACTTATTTATTTATCACATTATCCACACAGTTTAGTAATTATTCATTTTTAATATCCAGTAATTATACTTATTCGTCAATTAATCGGGTTGTATTTGACATATTTTTAATCGTTAACATGAAATATGTCACTTATCAACTTTATCCCAATAATAATCGGCATCCTTAGCATGAAAATTATTGGGCATAATTGAATTTGTATAACTGAATACTTATTAGGTGTTATTTCAAATGTATTGTCATTCTATTTATGCCATCAGAAGAACTAAGATTTCCAATACTACAAATTTTGTTTTTTTTATCGAATGTACTTGATGGAGTTTCATTATAAAGATGTATGAGTGTTCATTAATTAACATTTGGTCGGATTCACATTTGCTCGTTACGTATGTAGTTGTATTCTGTGGAGATTTGCTTGATTGGACGTTGGCCTGTAACCGTTATGAAATATATACATTTTTTTATGGATGCAATGTGCTAATAATGTTCTTTTTCGATTTTTTAAATGCGTCATTTATCAGTCTGGTGGGTGTTATTTAAACTGTTAAAATAGTAAAGTAATCGGATTTTTATCAGCAAAAAAATATAATCGGTTAGCAAAAAAACCTAATTAGACAACAACTCACGGTCAGCAAATATTTCTAAATCTGTCTGCAATTTATATCTTTTGAAACCCCAGTAATTATTTTCGTATAGCCGCATATATATAAAAGCTGCAAAGAGCTATCCATATTTAATCAAACATTGGTACGCACTTAGAGTAAGCAAAAAAAAACAATTTTGTGTCACTAATATGAGTGTAACATAATATTTGGTCAATTTTGCATTCTCAATACTTTGTTGGAAAATATTCTTAATGCTTAAAAAATCCACTTTAAAAATAAATTAAAAAAAAAAACAGTTCAAAATATTTGTAATAATATTTCTTTCGGCTGTTTGCTGAATGAACTACTACTTCTGGATTTTATAAAAAAAAAATGAAGAATGCACACATAAGTTTCAGTCCAAATGCACAAGCCGTGCCTGCCATATTATAAAAAAAAAAAAAAAAGTTTCAGTCCCAAAGCAGCTTAGTCATAAATTCTTTATTATCACTGCTGCACTTTACGGTCGTTTTTATAATTGCTGAAAAAATGAAATTAGTGTACTGGCCTAATTATTTATAAGAATGCTATTTATTTTTGCTTACTAAATTTTAAAATAGCATGCCAATTAATTACATCTCGACATAAAAACAAAAACTACAATCATTAAATATACTAAAACTAGCATTCCAAAAGCGGCTTTGCCCGCGTGGTCCTGTATTATATATAAAAACTTCTCTTTTGAACCACTGTATATTCGTGAAAAATCTATTGTGTAGTAGACGTGTGCGCCGCGCCGCGCCGATGACCGACGCCGCCGATCATGACACGCCGTCGCTGACCGGTTCGAAAGATCGGCGTATACGGCGTGGGATGGCACGAACTGCGAGTAACATTCGCTCGCTCGGTTGCTAAGCAACGTAGTGCATTCTCTCGCGGCACGTGTTAATTCCGTTCCGTATTTCCATATTTAGTAAAATTTTAATGAATACAAAAGTAAAGTCAATGATCAGATGCAAACAAATAAGCAATCGAATCTTTCTTCTTTAATTACAGCTGTCAACAATGAAATCTTCTACAATTAATGTAGCACTCGTTTACAAGATGGCGTTGGCAGAAATCATAAATTCAATACTTACCCTTATTTGTCTATTCTAGTTAACTCGCTACAAGCACACCTAGCGAACGTGTATTCTCTGTAGCTGGACTTACTAAAACGGTTTAATGATTTCGTCTAACTGGAAATAATATTAATAAAATAATTTCTATACATGATAACTATTAGGTTGGGGAAAAGTCTTTTCGCATATAGTATGTATAAAGTTGTAATAAAATCTTTCTGGCTATACCATTTCTATGTGGCTGGTTGCGGTATCATTGAAAAGTTTAAATTTTAAAGAAGATTTCGAATTCGAATTAGGAAAATCTGTGATTTTCATTCGTTTTTTTAACTGGTGATAAAAACTGGATCACGTATGACAAGATCCTGCGAAAAAAATCGTGGTCAAAAGTCGGTCAGGCTTTACAGACTGTGGCGAAACCCGGGTTAACAGGCAAAAAGGCGATGTTGTTTGTATGGGGGGATTGGAAGGGTATTATTCATTATGAGCTCTTACCGTCAAGCAGCATCATCGATTCTGAACTCTACTGCGAATTACTGATGAAATTAAAGCAAGAAGTTGAGAGAAAGCGGCCAGAATTAATCAATAGAAAGGGAGTGGTTTTTTATTAAATTAAGAGTTTGGCTGGAAGGTGTTAATTCATCTGCCCTGTAGTCCTGACCTTGCACCTTCAGATTTCCTGTTTAGGTCTCTTCAGAATTCTTTAGGCAGTGTCAGGTTAACATTCTCAACTTCTTGCTTTAATTTCATCAGTAATTCGCAGTAGAGTTCAGAATCGATGATGCTGCTTGACGGTAAGAGCTCATAATGAATAATACCCTTCCAATCCCCCCATACAAACAACATCGCCTTTTTGCCTGTTAACCCGGGTTTCGCCACAGTCTGTAAAGCCTGACCGACTTTTGACCACGATTTTTTTCGCAGGATCTTGTCATACGTGATCCAGTTTTTATCACCAGTTAAAAAAACGAATGAAAATCACAGATTTTCCTAATTCGAATTCGAAATCTTCTTTAAAATTTAAACTTTTCAATGATACCGCAACCAGCCACATAGAAATGGTATAGCCAGAAAGATTTTATTACAACTTTATACATACTATATGCGAAAAGACTTTTCCCCAACCTAATAGTTATCATGTATAGAAATTATTTTATTAATATTATTTCCAGTTAGACGAAATCATTAAACCGTTTTAGTAAGTCCAGCTACAGAGAATACACGTTCGCTAGGTGTGCTTGTAGCGAGTTAACTAGAATAGACAAATAAGGGTAAGTATTGAATTTATGATTTCTGCCAACGCCATCTTGTAAACGAGTGCTACATTAATTGTAGAAGATTTCATTGTTGACAGCTGTAATTAAAGAAGAAAGATTCGATTGCTTATTTGTTTGCATCTGATCATTGACTTTACTTTTGTATTCATTAAAATTTTACTAAATATGGAAATACGGAACGGAATTAACACGTGCCGCGAGAGAATGCACTACGTTGCTTAGCAACCGAGCGAGCGAATGTTACTCGCAGTTCGTGCCATCCCACGCCGTATACGCCGATCTTTCGAACCGGTCAGCGACGGCGTGTCATGATCGGCGGCGTCGGTCATCGGCGCGGCGCGGCGCACACGTCTACTACACAATAGATTTTTCACGAATATACAGTGGTTCAAAAGAGAAGTTTTTATATATAATACAGGACCACGCGGGCAAAGCCGCTTTTGGAATGCTAGTTTTAGTATATTTAATGATTGTAGTTTTTGTTTTTATGTCGAGATGTAATTAATTGGCATGCTATTTTAAAATTTAGTAAGCAAAAATAAATAGCATTCTTATAAATAATTAGGCCAGTACACTAATTTCATTTTTTCAGCAATTATAAAAACGACCGTAAAGTGCAGCAGTGATAATAAAGAATTTATGACTAAGCTGCTTTGGGACTGAAACTTTTTTTTTTTTTTTTTTATAATATGGCAGGCACGGCTTGTGCATTTGGACTGAAACTTATGTGTGCATTCTTCATTTTTTTTTTATAAAATCCAGAAGTAGTAGTTCATTCAGCAAACAGCCGAAAGAAATATTATTACAAATATTTTGAACTGTTTTTTTTTTAATTTATTTTTAAAGTGGATTTTTTAAGCATTAAGAATATTTTCCAACAAAGTATTGAGAATGCAAAATTGACCAAATATTATGTTACACTCATATTAGTGACACAAAATTGTTTTTTTTTTGCTTACTCTAAGTGCGTACCAATGTTTGATTAAATATGGATAGCTCTTTGCAGCTTTTATATATATGCGGCTATACGAAAATAATTACTGGGGTTTCAAAAGATATAAATTGCAGACAGATTTAGAAATATTTGCTGACCGTGAGTTGTTGTCTAATTAGGTTTTTTTGCTAACCGATTATATTTTTTTGCTGATAAAAATCCGATTACTTTACTATTTTAACAGTTTAAATAACACCCACCAGACTGATAAATGACGCATTTAAAAAATCGAAAAAGAACATTATTAGCACATTGCATCCATAAAAAAATGTATATATTTCATAACGGTTACAGGCCAACGTCCAATCAAGCAAATCTCCACAGAATACAACTACATACGTAACGAGCAAATGTGAATCCGACCAAATGTTAATTAATGAACACTCATACATCTTTATAATGAAACTCCATCAAGTACATTCGATAAAAAAAAACAAAATTTGTAGTATTGGAAATCTTAGTTCTTCTGATGGCATAAATAGAATGACAATACATTTGAAATAACACCTAATAAGTATTCAGTTATACAAATTCAATTATGCCCAATAATTTTCATGCTAAGGATGCCGATTATTATTGGGATAAAGTTGATAAGTGACATATTTCATGTTAACGATTAAAAATATGTCAAATACAACCCGATTAATTGACGAATAAGTATAATTACTGGATATTAAAAATGAATAATTACTAAACTGTGTGGATAATGTGATAAATTAATTAATTCCTCTAGATATTATTCATAATAACTATTTGGGACGTGCGAAAGTAATAAATGCGTAATAAAACCAATCAGAAAGAAGTACAGAGAGTTAAAATATAGGTTCTTACTTTGAAATTTATTATAAAAATTCACGCTAAGCCAGTTCAATAGGTAGATATTTTGTTGTGGTCGTAGTTTTAACTTAACCTAGCCATTTCTGTCCAACTGACTTCTGTTCAATTAATTGCAAGTATACGTAATCTATTCTATCATATCAGTAATACCATTTCATGCATTAAAATTTTGAATTCCTTATGATTTGTTGAATACCTTAATGATTGTATACCTATTTATTGTTTAATTCACATCCTATTATATATTATATGTACAAAATACATAAACAATTCAGCATTTTAATCGTTTTGTATAAATAAGGTAGATATTATGCATATTATTTGGTTGTAAGATAGAACTACATTATACTATAAAGATCGTAGAAAGTCTTAAATTCTGATAGCTTTTATTATCATTACACGAAGGGACTTCACCAACAAAGATTTATACAAATTATTTTGTTTATTGTGCAGTTAACTCGATTCTTGACCCATACAGTTATCTAAAGGAAAAAGTCTTAATATCATTATGAGCAGGGATTCACAATTTACATGCGATAACGATTCTTACCGCGTCAAGAAGCTCTGATAATTAAGACCTAAAGACCTCGATAGGTGAACTGTGAATTTTGTATGTTTGCGGACTATTCTAATAATTATCTTTGATAGTTTTTATATTAAATATGTAGGTATGATAAAATAATATAACTTCTAGATAGATATTAGTTATGAACTCACATAAGGAAAATTCAAAGTAAGATCTTAGGTATAGCAGTAGCAGGTACTTATAGTATTGATTTAAGGTGACTTATTATGAACAATTAAATTCCAATTAAAGATTGACTCGTGTCTTACCTATAATATTATAAGGCTTTATATAATCTAGTTGTAATTATTACCATATTTTTTATGAATTAATAACATTAAGAACAATCAGCTCGAACAAGTAGCTCGGTGGCATAGTGGATAAGCGCCGCGGCCTGCGATCGTTGTCGTTAAGCAACTTTCGCAAGGGTTGGTCACGGGATGGGTGACCAAAAAATTATTATCTCAAGCTACTCCGTGCTTCGGAAGACGCGTTAAGCCGTTGGTCTCGGCTGCATTTGCATTCGTTAATATGCTCCAATCCGCAATGGGCCAGCGTGGAGGGCCATGGCCCATCCTCCTTAACCATCCATAAGGAAGGCCTGAGCCCCTGCAGTGGGGACGTAAAAGGGCTGATGATGATGATGTAAGTCACCCTCATTTTTACCAAAATGTTGGACCTTTAAAATTAAAAGATAGTTGGCACTTAAAAAGAGAAAAGCCTATTTGGTGTACTGTACTGATATTTTGTATTATAACATGACTATGTATTGAGTAAAATAATGTTGGAAAAATCTTGATTTTAGCCAACGTTGGTCTATCATTTGTCTTTGGTCATTATCCAGGATATTGTTAGTTTTTAGCGTACCACGCTATAAACGCTTCCAAGTTACAAGGCATTATTAGAAGTACTTCAGCATATTCTGTATTCAACCGTGACCAGAAAAAATGCTTTTGATCATTGTTTTTCATCGAGTTGATTTCTTTAAAAAGGCATCAATTATGTCGCTGCGCTAGCAAAGATATATATATATAAATGGCAAACTATTCTGGATTTGATATTAGTGGCGGTATTAGACCTAAATAACATTATGTATCATAATATTAATGACAGGAAAACACACTCGTAGAAAAAACCAGCTCTGAAGTAAAATAATGAAAAATGCAATTAGTTTTAAATAGCTTCAATAATAAATATCTGTATGTACAATAAATATTATCAAAGTAACTACAGTTTTTTCGTTGGCATTGTTTGATATTAATCTTAAAAATACTTGACAAAGAACCTTCTCATCTACCAGGCTGACTTGTTTTTTTTTACTGATTTCAAAGAAGGAGGAGGTTTCTTTAACCTGACGTGCTGTTGACTGCAGAACAAGAATGTTTCGAGCAGCATATTCGTTCTGGGAATAAGGTCAAATGCACGAAATAATATCAGCTTAGTCAAATCGTTCAGTATTATTTATTTATCAATATAAAATTCAGGATCTCTCAATGGATATTCTGGACCTAACGATTAATATAATGTTTATTAAGACGTGATTTATTGTTTAGTTACATTCTTATTAGTTGCATATGAAGTTTATATAGTTATAAAGTACTTGCGTAGGTATGTCACTGATTATACGATACAGTTAGTTCAGTGAGAAGTATGTTCGTATGCAATGCCGTTAGGTCAAGTTATTGGGCGATAAGGTTGCAGTTGTGCAAGTATTTTTATGTATGTTCAATGGTGAAATTAATTAACATTGTGCAACGTAGCCCTACGAATCAGTTTTACCTAAGATTGTGATGACTGATCGACTTACTGATATTTCATGGCTGACTTGTGTTTAATGAATTGTGTGTAATACTCAATAAAATTGGTTTAGGATAGGTTTTGTTTTTAAAAATATTAATTCAAATCATATATTAATTTATTTCACATATATAAACAATTAGTTTTATTAAAAGACCCAATATTTTTTTAATCAGTATAAATATACTGCATGTAAGCTGACTTTTAATTTAAATAGGTATTGACTTACAACTTTCATGTTAACAAATTGAAAATTAGGTAAGAAACGTCAACATTGCTTAACTGTCAAGAGATTAAGTGAAAATAAATTTAAGATTTAATTCTTTGAAATTAAATCTTGTGTTCACTATAATAGTGCATTTTTTTCTGGATTTGCGAGCTCTTTATTGTTTAGTTACATAAATATACCTACATATTGAAATCTGTCATGAGTTTCTTGCTTTCTGTGTTTGAAATTTACGATATTTGAATAGCCGATGGTTTACCAAAATAAATCGATAAAAAAATGAATTTACCTATTTAAATAATTCAAATTCTTTTAATTAAAAACACTAAATTTATATATCATCGGCGTTAAAATAATGACGACATTGTTACTTTATAGGACTCGCTGGGATAGTCGTAACAAACGAAGCCCCAAAACAAGTTTACAAAATATAATTGTGTCCGAGTTCTTCTCAGATAATTGGTCCCTCTTTCGGAGAGAATGCCGAACGAAAATAAGATGCATATAAACTGTCGACCGCGCAAACCAACCGGCACACATCACGTTGATGAGCGCTCGATCGTGCATCGAAATCTATTACAATTAAAATACACATCAGTGTTTGAGTGAATTCGTCAAAATGAAATTGGAAAATACTATAACCGTAGAAAATATAAACAAGCATTTATTAAAAGTGAACTATGCAGTGCGGGGCCCAATAGTGGATCGTGCCATACAGTTAGAAAGAGAATTGGAGAAGGTAAGATTTTTTTCTGTACGATAATTGTTTTTATGTGGAATATAATTTTTAAGTCATACAGATTATTTTATTCAGCAATAACACCAAAAGATTTTTAATCAATTTTAGGCGCAATAATAAAAATAGGCGCAATAATCCATGATAATAATTTATTTTGCTTCCATTTATCGTTACAAAATGTATAATTTCAATTAAATTTATATCAAATCTATACGAATTTTTATGAACAGTTAAATATACGTCTAATAACTACTAGAAATAATTGGTATAATATTGAAAAAAGAAAACCTCAATAATATACTTAACTAAGTTACTTTAAATATTTAAGGATCGGTGCATATCTGACAGAAGAATCATCAATCGATAGACCTAATATAATTTGTGAGTTCAGCCTTGCGATTCTATAAAAATCTAAACCCGAATTCGAATTCACTCAGAATTCACTTCAAAAAGCTATATCCGCTCAACCTTGAATTGGTAATAACGTTTTGTGGCATAAGTAAAGTCAGTTTTGAAATGACATAGGAATAAAATATCTGAGGAATGTATATTCAATCAATTTTGTTTTGTATTTTTATACATAAAATGGAATCAATAGAATTTCTACACTAACTGATGTGAATTCAGACACATAAGTGAATTCGAATTAGGGGCTGGATTTTTACAGAATCGCGGGGCTGATGTTCCGCGACCGAAGAGACGTGACGTATTTTCCGTCAGATATCCACTAACGCAAAACATAATTTAAAAGCACCACTACCACTCAGTTAACAGAGGTAATTACCGTGGTTAATGTACTTATAATGAAAACTTTTAATCAGATCTAACTATTTACCTAACAGTCCGTTGCACAAACCACCATTAAGGTTTGATTACGACTTTAAGCTCTAATGAATGTTCTACATTTGACAATTTGTATTGGTAATGTGACAATTTTAATGGACGCTGTGCAACTGGTAGTAGGTTAGTGCAAAGTCAAAGTCAAAATAATCTTTATTCAAATAGACTTCTTAAAAGTACTTTTGAATCGTCCAACATTTTCCATACCACTCGTTCAGGACGTCTTTTGGCCGATAAGAAGAACGAGCAAGAAACTCACCAGCTCTAATAAGAGTAATGACATTTATAAAAACTATGTCATTACCAGATCAATACATTATAAACAGAGAGACAAAAAAAAAACTGGTCTTATAATGATAACTACGGATACCTTATAATAAGCTTTTTTAATAGTAGATTTTTTAATAGTGCATTTATAACCCAGAGGTAATATTTGATATGAGACTAAAACAAAAATAATTTTGTTTCGTGAAAACAATTATTATTGTCAAAGTGAAAGTCAAATCCCAGCTTGAAAGAAATTAATGCATCATTATACAGATGATTTAAGTTCCAACAACGATCCTACACTGCTACGAGAACTTCAACCAAAATAAATCACTTACCAAAAGAAAAAGATCTTACAAAATTGATACCTTCAACTGATTTGGGGAGGTCATAATAACTTAAAGTTGGTTCGGTCAAATTACCCTCTTAAGAACATTTGAACAAGTGGCTGGCATCAATCAGGACAGTCGGCCTTCACTTGGGCTCTCATGAATCTACAAAATAGTCGAATGAATCTTACAGCGGGAGGGAGGGTCGCCGGCCACAACTCTCTTCAATATTCCAGCACTTTTTTATTGTTAACTTCATTATGTTGTAGAAATTTTTTTACTTTGGTTTTAAAAATAAAAATCCGGCGGCGAATCAGACTCGTCAAAATAAAAATAAATAAAATAAGCCTTTATTACTGCATCATGTTCTGAAGTAACTTGAACATTACATTCGATATTACACATTAGCTTATATGTTTTACTAACCAAAGTCAAAATGTGTTTATTCAACTATGAGCTATGAGTAGATTGCTCTTTCTATTGTAAGTCTGTTTTATTTTACTAGTATTGATGTGTGAGAATGATGTGGAAGATACAGTTAAAATTATGCGTAATTATAATTAGGGTAATTAAAAGTATGCCACGTTATATTTGTCCTAAGAATTTATGCAAATGGACAAGATACCATTTACCTTTTTTAATACATCCACTAGTTCTGCTATTCAAAGCTCCTCGATATTTAGAGCTCAGTAAAATAAATGTATCATCTATTCTATACGTAACATGACAAAAGGACGACTGGGCATTTTAGGTCCCTGCCGGGCACATAAGGAATATAAAATATCCGGCAGTGACAGTAATTCCATATTTACATCACTACACGGAAGAATTATGACATGAATTATATAGATAGATGTTTTGAACTTGATAATGATCTTATTTTAATGACACATTCACACATATTTCTGTTTGTTCATGTGTACGTGAAGCACGTAGGTACCCTACGTAATATGAAGAATCTTAATGCGATAACGCTAAACGATACGTGTACTTATACCACGTAAACAAATACCAAATAGAATTTAAAAGGAAAAATATCAAGAAGGAAACTATAGATATATTCATAAACGTATGAATAATATCAAGTATCAACTATAATACATATCAATTGTATTTAACATATTTAAGTATTATTATATTTGATTGAATTTGGAATCACAATGCTATCCTGAAAAATATTCGTCCGGATTGCCAAATGTCGTGGGTTCGAGTCCGAACTCAGAGTACCAGGTCTGGTTGACTTTTTAAACCTTTTTAAACAATTATACTACAGTATGTTTTACAGGGTACCTATGTTTAATTCGATTAACAAACGATGACACTGTTGTTGCTCTTTATAATATTGCAATATTAAGAGATTTAGGGGAAGGTGGCCTTAAACGGGTAAGCTAAGCGAGAATGTAAAAAAAACGTCAAGTTTTCTTGAATCCTAAAATTAATTAACATTAATACAAAATACATTTATCAAAGTATAAAATAAAATACCAATTGAATTTTTTTAATGAAACGTTTTTATTTTTTTATGAAAAATACAAGAGGTCTCAAAAAACCCGTTTTGCCCGCATATTGGCCAAAAACGGGTAACCCCCTTTGGGCAAAACAGGTAAGCATAGGGCAAAACAAGTACACTTTTTTTTTAAACGGTTATACCCTCTTAATGACTTAACATAGAATAAAAATAACAAAATCAACTTTTAAACTCTATTTTCATCACAAAAAAAATATTTATAAACTTCTATTTCTTACTTTTTTAAGCAGTTTTAATATTTGGCTTAAGTTTAAGATAAGATTCGGTAATTTAATGAACGCATGCTTCGTGGGCCCATTCCAGTGGCGTAACTACAGGATGGGAAGTTGATAAATTGACACCGGCCTCCTGCTGGAAGGGGCCTCCGGTCATACGAGAATCCTTCCTCCTGACATTTAATATTATATAATTAGTAAAAAAATAGAGAATATCCGATGAACTTGCCATGAGCCTCCAACGGTATAGTTACGCCACTGGCCCATTCATTACAATCACCATATGGATCCAGTCTTCAACAGGTGGAACAATATGGATCAATTTGTTGCTTCTTTTGTATTTTGTTCCATTAACTTTCTTTGTTTTACTAGTAGATGATTTATTATTGTCGTTTTTCTTTTTTCCAATCGACACCTTAATTTGTTTCTTTTTCTCGTCTTTTATTTTCTTTCTCTCCTTCTTAATTTTTGTTATTCTTTCATAGGTGTACTGGTTTAAACTTCAGTTTTTCTTGCGCTAAGTGTTGGCAAAGGTCTGATTTCTGCAGGTTTAACGTGAGGAGTGAGGACGTGAGGAGAATTACTGGACGAAGTAAAGTGGCATTCACTGGTGTAGCACACGTATTCTCTGCATGTCATGTTATTCTACAGGCAACTCCCTTTCAGGCCTTTTTTTGGAACTTCCCTTTTTAATATGTCGCTGCAAAGTAGACAGTTTAATTAAACCCATACTTCTTCGCGGCAGCAGATACCGAAGAGGATTTAGCATCTTCCATTGCCAATTTCATAGTGGCTTCACTCCACGATGCACGCTGAGTTTTTCTAATATATTTATTAACCTTCTAAAAAAGAAAACCCGATGAATTATATTAAAAATGAATTCAGAGCAAAACGAGTATGGCAAGACGGGTACCCATTTTGCCCAAGAGTATCTTGCTAAGTAAAATAATAATAACACCGAAATGGAAATTCAAACAACAAAAGAAATTGTGGAATTCTATAGTCAGATGGATGTAAATTAAAATGTCAATAACAACAATTCAATAATTATAAACATTTTCGACTAATTTAAAGAGACTTACCTTGCTTTTTTCTAACAAAACTACCAAAAAACTTTTGATACACACACCTACGCTATGACGTGACTTTAGCGCCCTACTGGAACTGATTGAAGATATTCGGTTGGTGACAACTCTCGGCACACATACACATCAATACTCAAGTGTGACGCAGAAGCGTACAACTACCTTCCCGTTTTAGGCGGGCCACCCGTTTTAGGCTAGTTTCCCCTAAAACTCCATATTCATTTTTCAATTGGACCTCTATTTATGAAATGGAATTGAGCAGTCTTTGCTGAGGTTCTTTGCTGTCTCTTCCTCCTGCTGATTTGCGATCGATCGCATGGATTATTGGATGATCAAAATTCCCTTGTAACTGTTATAAATTGTAGATCGAGCTCTGGCAACATTCTGACCGCCAACACTTGTCATTATGGCGTCGGTTGCGATAACTTTTGTGCTTACCTATGTTACCTATAAATTAAGAAACAATATGTCGGACCTCGCTGATGATTATAATAAAACACCAAGTGCATTATATCAAGCCGTTTAATTTATGCCACCACCACGCGTGTTATGTGAGGTACGACAGTAACAGTCTAGGCTAAATAATTGACATCGATTTGAAAATATCTTGCCTGCAGTTAGTTTTATGACTACATAGTAATCACGATAAGAATACATTTGCATTGTTCTTGCTGCACGTTTTAAAGCAATTGATTGATAAACGTAAGAAGTACTCAGCAAGCAAACCAATTAAATTTTTACAGTGTTATTAATTAACAAGTTTGAGCGTTGGAGTAAATTTACGCTGAGACTGCACTTAGTATTAGTTAAAATTCATATTATCAAACAGAGACTTAACAAAGGTTAACCTAGCACAAGGTTCTACGGGAGTAATATCTAGACTACAGTTAGTTTTATGACTACGTAGTTAATCACGATAAGAATTCATTTGCATTTTGCTGCACGTTTTAAAGTAATTGATTGATAAACGCTAACTGGTATATTAGTTCGCATTAATTAAAATAATACTTATATAATAATACTTATACAATATATATATAACGGTTGATGATGACAAAATTTGTTTATTTGTCCTTGAGGTATATTATTGGAGAATATTAAACATACCCTTTATTTCATAATTACGGCGTATAAACGACGGATGGTGCTAATGTTGCCAATTCTTATACTCGTAAAATACAAAGACATGATTAGGATTCCTTTAATATTATAAAAAAATGACAATATTGTAAAGAAAAATAATAATAAAACATCGGCGGTATACGTTGACGTCGTATACACGGCGACATGTCGAGTTGAATGTCGTGTGACCTTTGTACATTTTCTACATAGTTGTGGCGTTGCGAGACCCCACTTGTCAATTTTAATGTCTGTTATATTATTTAAGCCATTTCTTGTAAAATTAAAGCAAAAAAAATATTTTTCTATTATCTGATTGACGGGCTGAATAGCAGTGGCGGACTAACCCCATTTCCAACCAACAAACCAATTTGGGGGTGGGGTGGGAGGTGCTTGCTGCCCCTACAGGCTGTACTTATGGGGCCGCTAACCCGAATTTATAATGTGATCAAGGGACTTTGCATTCATTTGGAGGCCCCTCAGAACCGGAGGCCCGGGGCGGACCGCCCCCTCCGCTCCCCCACCCCTTAGTCCGCTGAATAGAATTGCTCTTTTTTCCCAGTCATCTTCATTATTGTAACATAGGCTTTATGTAAATTTAGAACTTTTTGTAATAGTTAAAATTAAATAACATGATGCAATTTTATGATGCAACGCAGGTTGGGCATTACACCTTTAAATATTTTAATAAAATCGTAAGAGCAATTGGAAATTTTCCGAAAGTTCTTTTGTGCACAAAGAGAGTAAGCCTTTAGGTTTAATAACGGCATATGTGTCTTCCTATCCATGCTCCCCTCAAAAAGATGTCTTACTACAGGTTACTTATGATATCCATGTGACAATAAACCTACATTTTGCTCACTACTATCAAAATAAACACAAGAAATATAATTATCAATTTTAATATTTAAAAACGAAATTTGAAAAAATACATTATGCTCTGTTAACAATACTAGACCATAGCATATAATACATTAACTAAACAATCTTGATATTATAATTACCGCACATTTAACCACTTAATACGATAAAATACGAACAAACGTAACGTATACTTAATGTTAATTCGAAACGAAAGTGAGAAACGAATTGAAGACAAAGTTGGGAAATAAATTTACTAATTCCTCGTAATAAGTTAAGTCTTAAATCTCGTGCGGGACTTTAGAAGTGGATGTACCGGCCGCTAGATTTACTGGAGAACTTGCCAAATGATCCCTATCCCTAATGTGCCGGATACGGCAGCCGCCGGGTCCCGAGTGGATGTATGGACCATAATGTATTTCCACAAGTAACTATTCGTATGAGTTTATGAATAGTTTTTAAGTTCAATGTTGTTCTACCTTTTCAGTTCTTTGGTTCTTTTTGTCCCATATTCTTTTGTGACACGACAGTAACAATGCTCCTGATGAAAAGTGATAAAGCAATTTAATAACAATAATAAGTTTTATATTTTTGATTATTTTCAGTCCTGTTAAGTCCTGGGTAGCTCAGTGGTTAGAGCAGTCACCCGGATTGCGAAAGGTCGTGGGTTCGATTCCCATCTCAGGGTGCCAGGGACCAAGTGGATTTTTTAAGCATTTTGTATTAAGAACAATAATAACTTCCAGGATTATATGTTAGTTCTGGCGGCCTACAAAATTGCTGTCAAGGTTATAGGTAGTTGGAAATATAAATAAAAAAATACTTTACATCACACACCAAATTAAGTAGCTAAAGCATTTGTATGTATTTCGAAAACCTGTAATAAAAAAAACTACCACAATAGCTAGACCAGAGATAATAATAAAAATTCATTTTCTACTTTGATTTGATTAGGAGTATCTATATTTTCATTTACAGGATTATAGCTGTACTTATACAAAGTTCTTGAAAATTTTTCATACTATACATAAATATACATACATAAAGTCATACTATACATATAAAGTCCCAAATACAATGATATATTAATTCATTCGTGAAGTGTACATAAACGTAAACATGACATGAAAAATTTTAATCACTGTTCATGTCTCAATAATTCACGATTTCAGGATTCACGACATTTTCTGAAAATGTATGTTTATAAAATTTATATCTGTCGTAAAAAATAAGGGTCTGAAACAAATGACACGTACTTAAATTATACTTTTTATTTTTATTTATATATCTGTGTAACTCTCTTTGTGCTCTTATATACTCTTTGTAAGTAGATGTTGTATTGCATGGTTAGTATAGTTTTCTTGAATCCTCGACTTCTTTTCTCAGGTTTCCTTTACTTTTAGAGTAAAGGAAAGAGTAGTAATCAATTTTACGTTCGATTGCTATGATACCAGTCGAAATGTTTATGTGTACTAAGCCTAAAGAAGATGAACTTTTAATCCATAGGTACTAATATTATAAAGCTGAAGAGTTTGTTTGTTTGTTTGTTTGTTTGAACGCGCTAATCTCAGGAACTACTGGTTCGAATTGAAAAAATATTTTTGTATTGAATAGACCATTTATCGAGGAAGACTTTGGGCTATATAATATCACGTTGCAACTATAAAGAGCGAAGAAATAATGGAAAACGCGGACGAAGTCGCTGGCGGCCACTAGTATATAATAAAAGTGAAAATAACTATATCTCTTTCTGCGTGTGTGTGTGCCTGTTATGTGATCAAATTTAACTAATGAACAAATTTTAATAAAACTTAGTATACAGATCATGTGGAACTTGGGAAAGGACATGATACTTTTCTGGCGATGAGTCGAAACCGACGCGGTCGCGGTCATGTGGAAAGCTAGTTTTAATTATAAATAAAAAATATAATTCGCAAACGTATTTACGTTTGCTAAAGTTATAGAACTCTGTATTGAAAGAGTCTACGAAAATAACGTGTTTAAATAATACTAATTTATCCACAACGTGTTCCAGTTTTGGGTCCAGAACCTGTAACTTAGAAACAATCGCATAACTATTCCCATAGCGACCGGATGACGGAGGTTCAAAGTGGCCATATGAGCCAAGTTCGGAACTTATCGCTCAAACTTAGACGTTTTGGTAATTGTCTAGTTTTATGGTTCGTTTATGACAGGGATATCAAAACTTTCAACTAAATTATATTATGTTTTTTTTTTACAGAGTTGTTTCTAGTAAAATTCGAATTCTTTTTTAATAATTTTATTGATGTTAATCATATTCTTATGTTCCTTTTTCCATATTATAAAATCACAGATATACCTATACAATAAAGATACCTTTATATAAACTCACCTTTTAGATCAATAACCATGTTTATTGATCTGATAC
Organism: Diatraea saccharalis; assembly: GCA_918026875.4. Classification (NCBI taxonomy): domain Eukaryota; kingdom Metazoa; phylum Arthropoda; class Insecta; order Lepidoptera; family Crambidae; genus Diatraea; species Diatraea saccharalis. The sequence continues at coordinate 15,924,409 of OU893337.1, forward strand.
CTATGTGTATTGACAGGATAATAGTATTCAAATAAAATTTAATTAAAACCAACTTCATATAGCTGTAGCTTTCCGCCAGCAGCTACGCCCATGTGGTCCTGTATCAATACCATAAACCGCATTAAAATCCGATATTTAGTTTATAAGATCTCAGCGTACAGACACAAACAGGAAGAGATTTTGTATATATTAAAACCAAATAGCCGTTCTCGTATTTTTTGTAATTTTTTTGGATTATTCGCTAGTGAAAATTTTACGTCGCTGATTTTTAAAGAAATTCCAGATTTTATTTTTTAAAGCAATTCAGAAAAAAGTATTAATGTCGACACTCAAAATTTTTTAAAAGACTTCAAAATCAAAAAGAGGAAGAGGAGGTTAAATATATTTTTATATTAAAACAAAGTATGCTTTTCATCAGATATCTCCGAAATATTCGGATAACTTGTTTATATCAGCGAAAAAACAAAAGATTCCGTATTTTGTATTCTTTCTTCTTGAATTATGAACCAATTCTCATCGAACTAGCTGTTTCCCCGCGATTTCGCCTGTGTAAATTGTTGTATATATCTCCCGCATATTATGTGACTTCTCGTAGATCTAATTAACCGTAGATCGAACTATCAGTGTAATAGGTTCGGAGCCTATCCAATGCAAACATCGCTTGTTCTTCCTCTATAATATGAGTATATATTTACGATTTGGAAAAAAATATGTCGAGTAAATAAACAAAATATCCTTTCCTACGACTTACGCATGTTTACATTCCTATTTTTATATATATTATGATTAATATTTTTAGTTTTGCCTATTATTTAAAAAATATCAATATCACTAAAAAGCATGAAATAAAAGAAGATTTTCTGTAGGTTATTGATGTAGTCGCCCGACTATTTCTCATTTAAAAAAAAAAACAAATTTAAGTCGGTTATATTATAAAAAAACAAAAAATTATTGATTTTATATTTTGGTGTATTGTTTTGATACAAACTTATTATTTACGTAAATAGTGTAGTAATCCTTTATGTACTGCTTGTGGTATGAATGATACAATATAAAAGAGGGTACCGTAACATTCCTTAAGCCGGATTATTTTTTTTCTTGAACCAAAAGCGTGAGCAATAAAAACATATTTTCGTCAGAAGTTGCACGAGTAATGTTGGTTCGACGCAATATGCGAGATTTATCGAGATGTTTGTTGTTGCGAACTAGTGGATGTCACGCTGGGGGTAGGGGTGATATCATATACTAGCGCAAAATGAAAAAAAAAAAAAACGTTTTAAGAGTGCAAAAAGACATGTACAAGTTTTGTCTCAACTACACTTAGCAAATCGCTATTATAAACTCAACGAGAACAAATAAATAAAAATCCAGTTGAATTTTAAACACGGGATAGTTACCTGTACATATACAGGGTTAATTGTAAAACATCAGCAACAGAATGGTTAGTATATAATTAACATCATAAAATATAGAGTTTCTACCAGTTTCAATATTTCAAGTTTATATTTTTCTGTCGTAACATTTATGGTAAGGACAAATGCCGTAACATTTATGCTTATTCATAAACGATAGGATGGTTGGCGATGTAATAATGCAGTCTCTTATGGAAAAAAGGTTATCAATGGAAATTATTTATGGGTTTCTTTTAACTTTTTTCTTCTCTGTTGATGCTAAGGGATAAAATTTTTCCGTAAAGTTCAGTGTCACTAACTATTGACGTCAAAACACCGCTTTCGTTTAATTTACAAAAATAGAGCATATTTAAAAGTATACAAAACTAAACTACGGCAGCCCTGTATGGATTCATAGACTTTTCCGTGGGCCTGTGTCTCGTTCGTTATGACCGATAAAATATTCTCTCACCATTTTCTGTTTGTGCCACTGGTCGCCTTGTTCAGGAGGTGTAGTTGTCAACTATTTACGTCACATTTCTTTGTGATCCTAATAAGTTATGAGTCGAGTAAGTTCAAGATGTGTCTAGGTAGATAGTATATATACCACACAACACTAAAGACAAAGTAATTGGTATTCTTAATGAATAATGCTAAAAAATCCACTTACCCCAGGTATCCTGGGATGAAACTCGAACCCACGACCTTTCGTAATCTAGACGACTGCTCTAGCGACTGAGCTACTCAAGATCAAACAGGGCTGACGAATTTTTCAAGCACTTATTACTTTTTCGCTACTACAGAGCGTATTTCCATCAATGTTCAGGCAATCGACCCAAACATTATAATATGTTTGTGAATGCAAAATTTTGTCGGATATAACAAAGTAATCAGTTTTGATTTACTAAAAGTTTTTTGACCATAAAAGTTCCACTTGTGGTCGAATGGAGCTTGAAGTGTCAGATATGAATAATTTTTCACATTTCTGAGTTTAATCCGGCTTTGTATGTTATTATATTATGCATATTTTTCTGCCACAGCTAATTTAAATATAGTTACATTTTATCGTTTTTTCAACTGAAATAATAATAAAAAAAATTTTTAATGCAAGATTAATCAAAATATAATTAATTTTAACCAGCTTCAAGAAATAGAATTTATTTTATTTAACGCAGTATTATCTGGTTAATGACCCATGTAAATAAAAATACAAAAATCTAGTTAAAACTAAAGGATCGTGTTTCTAAACGTCTTAGTATGTTAATTTATTCAAATAGCACTGAATGGAGTCTGTTTCAAATGTAGAAACCTTACAGACAAGTGTATAAGTAATCAAGTTGTAAAAATGCAAGCGAAAGTTTTGAATCCCAAGCGTCCCGAGCGAGCGTCGCGAAGCGAGCGCTCAGCAACTTTGTGGGATTGCAGGTCTCGGGATGATGTAAATAACTAAATAAGTACTTCAGACGATACGATAAACGATGCTCATTTTGAATGTTGTTTTTTATATTTGTTTACGAAACAGAAATGCGAGAGACGTTTTAATAAATAAACCTCTTCGTATTGCGTTTTAGATATACATGTATTATATATATATACTTAGCAGGGTTCATAATTATCAAATTAATTATATTTTTGGATAATTATCATGATAATTATCAGATAATTATCCGATAAGTATCTAATAATTATCCGTAGTTACTGGCAATATTTTTTTAAATATATAAATGACTAAACTTTCTTTTTTGTTTTAAATAATAAAAAAGATTCCCTTCTAATAACAAGTTTGTGTAGTGTTTTGTAATTATCAAGGTATATTTATCAAGATAATTATCGCGATATTTATCAATAATAATTATCATTCCTAACCCTTATACTTATTATTAATCAAAGCCGCCTCCCGCTGTCTGTATGTTAAGTTCTTTTAAACTACACAACCGATTTTAATTCTGTTTTCTTCAAAATACAAAGTGATTCAAGAGAAAGTTTTTATGTATAATGCAGGATTGCGAAGGCGAAGCCGCGGGCGGAGAGTATGGTTGTATTTTTAGAAATGCGATTATCTGCTAAACCAACGTATGCAAAGGACGTGTTATTTGAGTTTTATTTTTAAATTATTGATGAAAACGTTGTTTATTTTCTACTATATAGTAGTGATAGAAGATGTTTTAGCAGACGACAGCCGACCTCAAGTGCACTATTAAACATAGTAGAGCATATTCACTTTATCTGGGATATCTGCTTTATACAGGTTTCCTCTTTATTATGGGTACCACTATTGAATTTATTTAATTTAGATTGAAGTGGTCCCCAAACTTTCTTTATCACATAGACCACTTACAAAATTACGGTTTGGCTGCTACGTTTCTATCAAATTCTCAGAACTCGTCAACAATCTGAAGATTAGATCGAAATAAGGTCTTCTTATAGCTTACCATGGTCTCCAGAACGTGGGTTACTTTTATAAACTCGGTTTTATAAGCATTTTATTGGAACCCAGTGTCGATTTAAAATAATTATTGCGTACCTATAAATTCCTTACTGCAATTTATTGAGTTTCATTTTGTCATCATAGTAATTTACCTATGGTCAATCTATATTTATTTATCGAGTTGAAAAATGCGTCGTATTATCAATGAAAAGCTTATTGAAAGAGCTTGAGTTGATTGAAATTGTTTAGGAAGGCTTTGCACCGTAGTAACCAGATCAAGGGCTTTGTAAATTATAATCAAAAATTTACAAAGCCCTTCCTCTGGTTACTACGGTACAGTGTCACATTTAAGTCTCCGTCTCGGAGGTCTGGTATCGTCAGTAATCAATCATCGCATTCCGCCTTTTTGGCACGAGTTTATAACAGACCAAGTAATTTTCTGTTTCCTCTGAACAGTGGTTTGGTAAAGTTACATTAAAAACGCTCGTTTTATAACCTCAGTTATGAGGAGTATGAGAAAGTGGCTCGGAGACGCAGTGAATAAGCGCCGCGGCCCGCGATCGCTGTTGTTAAGCAGATTTTGCAAGGGTCGGTCACGGGATGGGTTTGATGTGTTTTGTTTAGTCCTATTAATGTTCCCACTGCTAGGGCTCAAGCCTTACTATGGATGGAATCGAATGGAATAGGGAGAATGGGACATAACACAAGCGGGCGCATTGCAAATTGGTGGGTATTAAAAACTGCAGAAACAGCCGAAACTAACGGCTTAAGCCTTCCGAAGCCGGAGGAGTTAGAGAAATTAAATTTTTGGTTATCCAACCTATGGCTGGCCATTGCGAAAATTGCTTAACTATGTATCGCAGATCGATCGCGCTACCCACTGCACCATCGAGTTCCACCTCCGTTCAGATAGTCCATAATACGGGGGCATTAACTGCTCACCTTGGAATCCGAGCAATGTAATTCTAGTCGAATATTTTTTGTAGGTGTGGTTTGGACGCTGGAGAGTGACCTTGAGTAATTTTAATTGTAAAAAACATATCATTGTCTTTTATTGTTAAAGCAGCGGGTTTTTTTAAATATTGAAAATGTTTATTACGTCATATGCATTAAATAATATTTTTAAAGAACTGGTGTTGATACGTCTATTCACATCACAAATATATTCTTGTAAGCGTAAGTTACAATAGCAGCCACTGCATGTTAAGTGCCGACCCCTGTCACTTAAGCCCATTCTATCCGACACAACTATCTCAATAAAAAAAAGTTGCTCGCTCATATTTTATGTAAACAAATGATGGTATCCAGCACCTTCGCTAAGACATAGCGATTGTAAATAAAATAACAAGTACATAGCTGCTTAAATACGATCTGGATTCTGCACGATATATTCTTAACGGGCGATGTATAACTGAACATTTAAGTGTGTCAATTGAAACAGAATTCGAGTAGAAGTGTACCCGGGAAAATGTTTACAGCCTCTGGCAAGATTTATGCCGATACTTCGGTGTAAGTTCGCATTTTCCGAGTTTGCGCGACCGATAAACTACAATAGTTATCATTGATATTGTTTTCGTATTAACAAAGCGTGACAAATTGCTTTAGGCAAGGTACAAACTCTTGTCCGCGACTTCATCTGCGTTTAATGAGTATTTTCAGCAGTCTATTTCTTCTCCGAGCTTTCATCAATCTTGATTTTTTTTAATCAGTAGTATTAACGTGAAAAGAAAACATCTAAAAGTAGTATCTTTATATAGTATTTATTGAGTTACTTATTTATAATAACAGAAAACCACCCCCGACTTCAAGAAGTTGCCTGAATTATTTTTCACATATATTAAGCTTCAATAACAACGATTTTTAAATATTCTTACTAAATTATTGTCTCTGATTATTATTATTGTTTCTTTACAATGTTTGGCATATAAACAAGTGGCTTTCAAAAATCTGCATTTTTTTTTTTGTTTTAGGGCGTTGTGAAGCCATTTAAGCGTGTGGTGCGAGCTAACATCGGCGACTGCCACGCCCTCGGCCAGCCACCCATCACATTCATCAGACAGGTCAGTAACAAATAAACATAAATTTTAGATTTGAACATATAAAGAAATTATTAGGTAAGACTATTCAAATGAAAATATGAAAAAAAGATGTCTTAACATTGAAAGAAGAGTAATAAAAAATGGTTCTAATAAATACAAGCTTGAATTGGAACAGTAAAACTATAATATTACCTCAGTAAATATTGTCAATTTCTCTTCCTATCTCTGCAAAGTCGACAACCATGTAAACTACGTATAATTTATATTGAATTATGTTCCTATTTTTTTTCACATTTATGTTTTGACGGGGAACTTTGTAGATTTTGATGTATTAATACTACTTTAAGAGAGTAGCTTTATACCAGCGGTTTCGTCCGCGTGCGTCTGTATTATACATTTATCAACCAACAACCTGTATTTTTATGAGCATTTAATAAGTTGTGTAGTTTGAAGATCTCAGCGTACAGTCAGCGGAAAGCGCTTTTGAGACAGATTACACTGCATATTCTCTATGATCAGGTCCTGGCACTGGCGGCATGTCCTCAGCTGTCTACATCGCCGGAAATACCGTCCGATGTGAAAGACAGGGTACGAGAGATACTCGGCGATTGCATGTGAGTTGTTTTTTCTAATATTACTACTAGCTATTATTACTACCTACTGTAAATAACAGCAGTTGCAGCTGAGACCACTAGCTTAACAAGAATTCAGTATATTTATTTTAGTCAAATATGTAATGACTGGGTGGGGTGGGACTGATGACCTTTTCAAACACTGGCACCTTAATTTTTGCTATCAATTTCATCATATTATTCGTCTAAAAAAAGTTAATATTGTAGCCGCGGCTCAGTGGGTTCGTATTCTCCGGCGCTGGGTCTGCGCGTAGTGCGCGAGCGCGTGGCGGCGTATATGCGCGCGAGGGACGGCGCCGGCGTGCCCGCCTCACCTGATGACGTGTGCCTCGGCGCCGGCGCATCTGACGTCATCAAATCTGTGCTCACCTTGTTCGCAGGACAAATAGACGGGAAGCCTTCTGGTAAGCATCGATTAGAGTCGAATCGAATATCTTACAATATAAATATCTAATCTTTAAATTATTAATAAAATGTTAATTATGACTAACCTAAATCTATTTATATTATATCTACTAGAATACCTTTAGCATAAAGAATATGCGATATCACAACACACTATACGGTGCCTCGCACAGCTCACAAGGGAAGCATTTTTCAAAATTGGAACAAATGGAATCGGGACGTCTGTCCCCGTGGGATAGTTGCACTTTCCTATTTTTCACGAGACAGTTTCCTGTATTATAGCATCTGACTTGCCCGTGACTCACATTATTAAATTTAATTTTGACTAGAAATTCACTGTCCTTATATTTTTCATATTAACTTAAGCTTATGTTCTATACTTTAAATCATCTGAAATCACAAATATTTTACCTTTTTCTTGAGATGTGAACGTTACAAATTGATTAATTAATCTTTAGTTAGAAATTATTATTTTTTACACAACAGCACGTTATCTCAATATGTCAATTATCGTTATTGATTTTCAACTCTATGATTAATGCATTTAGGAGTAAAATAAAGTGTTGTTGATTGTACTTGTAAGGTCAACATTTAATGACATTACATTTTAATGAGCATAATGATTTATGTGTTTAGCGGTGATGATACCGATTCCCCAGTATCCGCTTTTCTCTGGCACCTTGGCCGAGCTGGGCATCCAGATGGCAGAGTATTACTTGGACGAGGAGCACGAGTGGGCTCTATCACGTGAGGAACTAGAGCGTAGCTGGCGTCAGGCCTCTGATACCTGTGCAGTACGCGCTTTGGTCGTGATCAACCCGGGGAATCCTACAGGCCAAGTGAGAATTGATGGAGTCTTTATGTCTATTGTGTACTCGTAATAAAACTTCTTTCCACTTTAGCTACTCATGAAGATGTTTCTTAATAATTTAAGCAAAATGACAAACCAAGTTTGAATAACTTGAGATCGTGAAATAATATAAGTATACTGTGTTCACTTGATAATTAGATTACACGTACATCCTCGTGAGAGGGTTGTAACAAGGAAACTTTTGTCACGTCACACTAATCCTTAACAGAGTTGCAGGTACTCGTGCCACCAGAGTTACCTAACAACAACTAAGACAGATTCAACTCCGCGGAATGACGTGAGCGAATTACTTGGTTAAACAAAAGCTCAGCGTGATATCTCTTTTGTCCATCGGATATTTCGTATATTCGAAAAAATATTCCCATGTGTGTTGATAGCTGATACAGGCCGGAAAAAGTATAAGTAAAACATGAAAAGTGGAAATTAGCCGGTCACGCGACCGGCTCGTTTCCAAGTAATTGCTTTGGGCTTGCTCGCAAAACACAGGCGTTCCGGTTATGACTTGGAATGAAGGAGGTTTAATCCCAACCTTATATTTTGAGGTTGGAATTATGAAGTGTAAAATCGTTGATGATTTCATTCTAGTTATGCCTAACGGGCTATAGAATAAATATCATTTAAATAAAAATATCTCAGTTAATACTATGACCACATATGTGAAGGAACAATGTTTATAAAATTCAGTAAATTACAAAATAGAGTTTTGAATTTTATTTTTAAACTACTATATTACTTTTTTCTTCATAAGCCAAATGGGATTAATATAATTTTTTCTTTATTATTATAATTATAGCATCTGAAGCAAAGTGGATATATTTAGATGAAGATAATTAATACGAGAATTATTTGCCAACACAGGGAGCAAGCCACAAGATGAAACTCTGTAATCAGGGTGGCCCCTAATCATAAGAATGACGCTTTGTTGTAAATTTTTAGGTACAATTTCTTGAGTCAACTTTGAGTTATTGCAGCTTCCTTAATGAGAGCAAATTTAATCAACATTTTACGGGGCCTTTATTGTTTCTCACTACGTTCAATCTTGTCGGATCCTTTTCACTGAACTTAAATTACATTATTATAGTGAATATTTTACCGGAAATATCCTTTGTTTATTGTCATGGAATTTTTGGGTCTCTATAGAAATGTGTGAACTTCTTAAGTAAACAAAATTTCGGCCGTGGTCGTTTTAAAATTCCACGACATTTTAATTAGTGAAATCATTATTTTGTGAAGGCAATTTGGTTTAAATACATTACAATTACAATTTAACTTCCTTTTCAGTTCTCGATTTTAGGGTCGTTTGAGACACTGTCGATATTAATATTGTACGTTGCTTTGGTTTCAACATATAGGAGAATACTGAGAACGAAAGAGGACTATCCATGACCAGACACAATCGGAATGTCAATGAGATGGTGTCAGGAACGAACATATATCACGCATGATATATTGAGAGGGACACTTGATATGGCAATTACTATAGCTTTGATAAAGTACATGTCATGAGGAGCTTGATGGCGTAGTGGTTAGCGTATTTAGTTTGCGATACTGAAAATAAGCTTTCGTAATGAGAGCTGAGAAGTTTCTTTTGATTGTTCTTCTTGTCAGCCAAAATATGGTCTGTACGAACGATTCAAAAGCGCTTGTAATAAACTAATTCAATACTGTTTTATCCGAATGACTTACTGCATTGTCTCGGCTATTGGTCTCAAGAAATTGGATCATTAGGGCCGGTCATATGGTGGGTGATCTAAATTTATCTCGAGCTCCTTCGTGCATCTGCAGGCGTGTTAAGCGTTCTAAGCTGCATCTGCAGTCTTTAACACCCGGCAATCCGCAGTGCCACACAGAACCATGGTCCATTCTCCACATTTAATTCCCGTCGATTCCATTGATAACGCCTGTGTTCCAGCGGTGGGGACATAAATATGCTGATTACATGTTTTATTTTAATAATTTTAATAAAGGATGATCACAGCTTTGTAGAAAATCTACAAAAGCATGAATTTATTGATTACGTTAAAAAAATAATTAAAAAAATGTGGTTAATATTATTCTATAATATACCTGACGGACAAAACAAAAAAGTGACTACCTCATCGCGATTTCCAACAATTAATTCCTAATCGCGAGAAACCCAACATAAAAATCAAATGAATTAAAATTTTCCATCTTGTAACGCGAATAGAAATTAATAGGTTTAACGGAGGCTCGGGACGTTATTAAAATGTTTAATGCGATTAGATTTTGAAACTTGAATACAGTCGTAGAAATTTTTTTATAAGATATAAAATATGCAAATTATGGCTTTTATCAGCTATCGTAAATTACCGCTTATTTGAAATAATAGTACACCGATTTTAATTTAATGTGCGTGTGGCAGAACAATTATAACACAGGATTGATTTTTAGTATGGAAATAGAACAATAATGAAAACAATTGCTAGGTAGCTATTATTTTATATGTGTGACTGCTTTCTTTCATTATTTTTCAGTATTTAATATAAATGTGACAGAATATAAATTATATTATATATTTTTTATCATTAGTAAGCACTTCACGTGACAATTTTTTGACAAAATTTAGTGTTTTATTATCTACATAAAACGGATTAGATTTTCTGAAACAAAATCACCTTTTGAGATAACAAAGAATAACTATATCATGAAATAAATAATTTTAAATTTTTAGCGGGTGGTTTTAGTAAATTGATGTCGAGTTTTAGTTATAACCGTTGAGCCAACTCCAAACAGGAGTGTGAAACAACAAAACAGCTCCTACAGACATCTGGGATACTATAGATTTTTAAGTCGCAATAAAGTTCTATAGAACTGCATAGTTCCTTAAAATAACAAATACTGATAAATAATATACCAATCATTTATCCAAAACGGGTTCTTTCGATTGAATTTTGTATCGATCATAGAACGTGTCTTGTGGTATCAAAATATCTATTGTATCTGTAAGCACGCAAGTGTATTAATAAATAAATCGAACGTGTATGTTTCTATTAAAGGTCTTGAGCCGCGAGAATATCGAGGAGATCATAAAGTTTGCATACGAGCGTAGACTGTTCCTGCTCGCTGACGAGGTCTACCAGGAGAATATTGTCTGCAAACCCTTCTACTCATTCAAAAAAGTAAGTAAATATAGGATAACTAGAATTATGGTTTATTATATAATGTTGATTGCAAACTGAATTTACCAAACGGTCGTCAAATTGTTTTCAAGATTATTCAAACTAAGCATATTTGTTAATGGTAAATAAACTTCGCTGATCCGTTAAACATTTCACTTTAATAACAAGTGTTACAGTTTGTGATTGGCTGATCAAAATGCACTCAACGTTCATTGCAGTAAACGGTGAGTGAATTTTGATTGAATCCGAAATCAATCAAATCGAAGCCAATAGAATAACGAAGTAGACTTACAGGCTTTGAGTCTCATCTGTATGTGATCACTTCTGCTGCTTGACCTAAGTGCATATAACAGTTAAATTGAGTAATATGCGAGTAGGTTATAATATTCAATTACCTATGACATGCAACACAAAGTTAATATTCGGTGTATATAAAATATCATGTTAATCCTATTCTAGGTTATGCATGAAATGGGAATGCCGTACAGTGGTATGGAGCTAGCAAGTTTTCTGACGTGCTCGAAGGGATGGGCTGCAGAGTGCGGACTACGCTCAGGATACGTCGAGCTACTGCGGCTTCAGCCCGCTGTGCGCAAGGCCTTCGACGCCGCCAGAGGTGTCATGCAGTGCCCTACTGTATTAGGACAATGTGTGCTAGACTGCGTCGTAAGTATTGCTGGCAGCCAACAATATAATTTCTGTTTACGCCAATATGACCAAAAAATTTTATCTCGAGCTACTTCATGCTTCGGAAGGCACATAAGTCGTTGATCCCGGCTGCATTTGCAGGCGTTAATACCCTCCAATCCGCATTGAGCCAGCGTGGAGGGCCATGACCCATCCATAAGGAAAGCCTGAGCTCCTGCAGTGGGGACTTAAAAAGGTTGATGATGATTAGGCCAAAAAAATGTATATATCATTATGTTTTTAGATGAAGCCTCCGGCGCCGGGGGAACCATCTTACTCACGGTTCACGGCAGAGCTTGCTGAAGTGAAACGTGTACTACGCGAGCGAACCACCGATGCGTACCGCACCTTTAACCAGATACCTGGCTATTCCTGCAACCCAATTGATGTAAGTCCATACTTAAGTATTTTTAATTGAAAGTCGGTCTTCTTTCCTACGACTAAAATATTGTCTAATCGATAATTTGTGAATGGTTTATTTCGATTGAAATCTACTTTAATCAATTATCTTAGTCACCATCTAGGTAGTCTGTTTTTTAATAAATTTTGCATGTTTTGTTACTTAACGTTGGTAATTAAATGCAGGGTGCGATGTTCGCATTTCCTCGCGTGGAGCTGCCGGCTCGGGCTCAGCAAGAAGCGCACGACCTCAACATGAAACCTGACGAGTTCTACTGTCTCAGACTACTTGAACAAACCGGTCAGTGCGCCAATGTTTAAATGGTTTCTGCCAGAATATAGATTACTTATTGATGTGCTTTCGTAAAGCGTTTTGAAGTTAGTTAAAATGTTTGAGAAAAGTACCTGGTCCAAGCAAGACATTTTGTTTTTCAAGTTTTGTTAAGAAAAAGGTTAGCGAATAAAAGTTACAGTCTTTTCTGCTTATGCTGCCAGAGTCCGACTGTAAGAGTTCATGAGACATGAAAAGGCATGAAGTAGATAGACTTTAAAAATTAAGATAATATGAATAATATTGATGTGATGTGCAGGTGTATGTGTGGTGGCGGGTGGTGGGTTCGGTCAGCGTCCGGGCACCTTCCACTTCCGTACCACCATCCTGCATCCGCGGGAGGAATTTACTCACATGCTGCAATCTATCGCTCAGTTCCACCGCACCTTCCTCCAACAGTACGCCGATTGATGCCCACGCGCATACTTTTAGCTTAAAGTGAGTGACGGTGTTGATATCTCTCTCGATCTTCTCGAACAGTGAACGTCATAAGTCCGGTCGCCAAACAGAGAGAATTTTGGTCAATGACCCGGCATTACATATCTCTTTCATTCTCGCGTAAACATGTTGCTATTGCGTTATACCTTAAACGTTTACGATATTTATCAGTAACCATAAAGAAATAAGTACGAAATTTTCTCTGTTTAGCGAATGGACTATATGATTATATTACAATCTTCAAAGAAACTGTATTACATCATGTCATTTAAATGACGATGCTACCATATCTGAAGATCTAAGAGAGATCCGAGAGATAATCTAGATTTATGATGTACTGTGATGTTTGTTAAATTAGATCATTGGTTTCCAACCGGTGATCCAGCCATGCCAAGTGGTTCGCAAAGCCTCATAAAATGATTATAAAAATAATATATTTAATAATTATATTATTTACTTATAGCTACATAAAACGTATAATAATATTTTATTTATCTAGACTTAGATATAGCATAATTTATACCCCGCCGACGGTGGTCCGCAGTGTCATGGGAAGTTCTAAAATAGTTTAAAGCCCAAAAAGATATTTTCAATTGATGTCTCAACAGCTTTCTACTTGACGATCATTGTTGAGTCTTTATCGTGAGTTATTATAATTTAATGTAATAATTTTAGTTGTATTATTTAAATTTTTAAAAGCTACCGATATTCGACTTAAATGTATTCATTAATATATTTGATGAATTTTGCATTCACAATGCTATACTGAAAAATGAGTGCCAGAGACAAAATGGATTTTTTAAGCATTTTTTATGAAGAATAGTATTCAATTAGTTAACAAAAATGTCATTCGCAATGGACGGTTAGAAAAAACTTTACGTTATATATTTATGAAAGGATAGAGAATACCTTATTCTATTTGTAGCGGTGGTTTACCGGTTATTATTAAGTTACAGCATACGAGAGGTTCGTTACGTCGCAGTCTCTAATTTAATATTATTACTTCACAGAAAACGTTCACACGTTCCTAGTTATTAATTAGAAGGAACGCCTTAGTGAAGTTGTTATTATTATCTTTAGTTTAATTATTATAAATTCTTTTATAGTTTCATCAATTAAACCATTGAACGTTTCACCTGTAATATAAATTAGGATCTTAAAATAATTCTAATAAGACAAGAACTAAATCTTTCCTACTCCAACCCCAGCGTATTAATTTAAAAACAAGTAGTGACTAAAGACATTATTCGAGTGTGATAAATTCTCTCACTTTTTTATTGTTAATATTATATTATTGAATACATTCATATTCCTATCCCATGCCAATTCATTAAGGTCTGTCTATCGCTTAACATATGGAAATCACGACCTTTTGAAAAGCTACGTATAAAAACAGTAGAAAAATATACATTCGAATTTAAATACAAATATGTATTATATAATTAAATGACAACTTAGGATAATTATGAAAGGCTTTTTAAGTTCATACTTAAAGATATCAATCTCTAATAATAATTTAATTAAAAGAAAATACGAGGTACACCTTTGTTTCAAGTTTGTTAATGATTTTATTTTTGATTGTAGTTAAGTTTTACATTTCTTAATAAATTCATAAAAATTAACTAGTATTTCCAGTTGTCCCGAGTAAAATCTATTGGTGGAGTTTTATTAACATTAGTGTTTGAAACCTCTTTGGTTCATACCGTTTGATAAATAAGCTTATCCCAACAATACATTGTCATCTTCAAAATGACATCTCTTATTGCGGAGTCTGAATGAGCAAATCATCTAATAAGTCGGGATGCAGGATCATAATAGTCACTACATTAATAGGGATGATGACAATTTTTTGGTTGTTATAATAAATAAATATTTTTTAAATTTATTGAGTAATCAAATTACGGCGATACGTTGAGTTGATTTTCATTGACGTCACCTTTTGTAGATTTTCTACGAAGCTGTGCGCAGTGAACCCAAATTCTTCTTTAATTGAAACAAAAAAAAATCTAATATTTTTCTATTATTTGACTGGCGGACTAATTACGATTTCTTTTTTTTACCCAGTGATCATCCCTGAACCACTGCACATTTGTTATTTGTAATATTTATTCCACCATATTCATACGATAGAGAAAAAAAACACTACTTGATATAAAAAAAAAACTTTCATAAAGAACCAAAGAGGTTTTAAACACTACATGTTAACAAAACTCTGCGATAGATATAATCAGGATATTCAATACTTATTAGTGTTATTGTTTATTATTATATTGTATTGTATTGAATGATATCCCAAACACAAATCTAAGTGGGCTGATTGAAAGCATGCCATGTGTCGCTAATATTGTAACAACGGTTTGTTAATTAGTCCGTTTACCCGGTTCGAGGCATCCCGACTAATTAGATGATTTGCTCGCTCAGACTCCGCAATAAGAGATGACGTTCCGAAAATATCAATATACTGTTGGGAATTAAATGGTATTAGTGTAAAGATAATTTTGTTAAAATGTAACATTTTAAGTTAAATATTGTCGCATTTATTATTTACGCAAGTTGAAAAATAGCGATGATTTATTCTTTTTCCTTGATAGTTTTAGTAAATGAATTGTAGTAGTAAGGTTTTAACTTAGATTAATTTAAATGTTTTAGAGTTTATGGCATTTAAATATTATTTATATCTTAAATGCACAATTAAAAATATTATATCACAGATATATGTTTTGTATTTTATTAAAGTGTATTAAAACAAATATCTAAAGAAATAAAATAAATGTTATTTATTATTTTATTTGATTTTGATTTTTCACACATATGACAATTTTGCCTAGTTTCGTTAACAGCCGTGTCAGGT
This sequence comes from Diatraea saccharalis, assembly GCA_918026875.4. Classification (NCBI taxonomy): domain Eukaryota; kingdom Metazoa; phylum Arthropoda; class Insecta; order Lepidoptera; family Crambidae; genus Diatraea; species Diatraea saccharalis. The sequence goes on from OU893337.1 coordinate 15,940,021, forward strand.
TATACAAATCTGTCAAATTTCTCCATTTGACTTTAGATCTTAATATTTTGAAGATAAAGTTTAGAATCAGCTGCGGAAATTTAACATATAATGGTGCCCTGAAGTGCAGCATACGAGAGTAATATATTTTTATTAAAAAAAAGATGTATGAATAATACGTTCTATACTTGAAAATTATCTGGAAACATTATACATTATTCAATTGAAAATATATAATAAAATATCTACTATACAAAATTACATGTGATCAGAGTTTTGTTTCCAAAATATTTAATATCATTCAGTAATACTGGGCAAGATTATTGTAGTATTGTAGTGGTAAGCTTATCTCACTATCTAGAGATAATCCAAATACATTAACGACACTACTCATAAAAAAACTAAAGCTTAAAGTAAGTTATTCCAAAGAGGCATTAGGCGTCGTTCTAATTGACAACAAAAGATCAAACGAAAATCAGAAGCCCACTTGTCTAATTTAAAAATCTAGCACAATCGCTTTCAATGTTACATTCAAAAGATATTCTCGAGCTTCAGGCTTATTGTGGTCGCGACGTTTAAAATATATTGAATGAACGGTAACGTTTATTTGACGTTATCGGAATTGTCTAGAAAAAAGTGGTAGTAGTAAATATCTCTGAAAGCTATTGGTAAATGTCAAATGAAATGTCATAGACAATTTGTCTATGACATTTATATCATTCAAATGATCATTCGTTCCAAAGGCAATTGTGACTTTCAAAAATAACACAATTATTTAGATTGCTATCACAACCACTAAACGTTTGAAAAGGATTGTACTTACTTTTTTTAGTAAAGTATAAAATTAGACAATTAGGCCATAAGTTAGTGTAAAAATTGAAGACCACAAAACATTACGAAGGCACTAGAAATCGCACTGTGAGTTCAAAGGTGCGATTATCTAGTGAATCACTAATATTTATTGTGTGACATAATTGGTCAATCAATTAAACGCCTTAAGATAACAGCTCGTCTGACGAGCGGCATACCTACATAGTAAGTTAATTTAATAAGATACATATTAAGCCATGGCTGTCATTTTCATCGGAAAGCGGAAACACATCGTTTACACGTGTGTTTAATTGCCAATTAGGAGGGACCCTTAGTGTGCGATGGACCATACCATCCTTCCTTAGTATGTTTCTTGTCAGAGAAGATCGCCGTAGCAGATTTGGAAATAGTCGCAGAGCATGACCAACTGGTCACCTCGCGCGCGTAATATCTCGTCTCTTAAGAACTGCTCGAGTTTATGTTTGATGTTATGGTCGTGGCTCCGGTTTTGAACCTAAACAGTTGAAAAAATTTTTTTGATTTACTAGACTGTAAAAACTGCTTAAAAATGTATTCATTATTTATATAAGAAAAATAAAAGATTAGTTGTCATCATCATCACCAGCCTATTAATATTACCACTGCTGGAGCTCAGGCCTTCCCTATGGATGGAATAAATGGAATAGAGAGAATGGGCCATGATCAGCACGAGAACCCAGTACAGATTGATGGGTATTTACGAATACAGACACAGCCGAAACCAACGATTTTTTGGCCACCCATCCTATGATCGGTCATTTCGAAAGTTACTTAACAACCGTATCTAACCTAACCACTGTGCTATCGAACATTTTAGTAATTTATAAATGATATTTGTTCAGTTTTGCATTCAAATACTATAATGGAGAAAAATCCTAAAAAAAATCACCAGTCTCATTGTTGCAGTTCATCAGTCCCAGTGCCCGAGATGGAATATCGTTATTTTAATATTACTGTATTGTAATTGGACATTGTAGTTATCTATTAATATTATTTTCCGCAGTTGTTCAGCCTGTTGAAATATATGAGATATTGAAATACCCTGAGATATTCCTCGATGCATTGCCGGGAGGCTCTACGCAGACTATCAGTTGAGAAATCAAGCAGTTTGCTCCAGATTTCTTTTAGCTGTTCCTGATGATTGCACGGGTTGCCTGATGGCAGTGTTCTGACCAGACTATGATTGTAGTAATGCCTAGACAAAGATAGCTATCTAACACACGTATGAGATCGTTTTAGTCGAGAGAAGTAATTACTTGAGAGAATGTCAAAGCTTAAGCAAATATTTTTAACCGATAGACGAAAATTTGAAGTGAGAACTCTCAAAAGTTAGAATATTATTATCAGTTCTTGACATTTTCTGAAGCAATTACTTCTTTCGATTATATACCAGTGTTAGTGACTGTAATTCATTAATAAATTAAAGTCATGTCAATTCTAAATAAATATGTTAATATTAAAGGTTGAATAGAATTAAAGTACAATATCTTGTTTTACATTTTACACTTCTTAAACTTAACAGACTAAGATAGTCCTTGATTAAGATTGCAATTCTCTAATTATAATTAAATATTACGTTTACATTTTTAATTTCGATTTACTTATTGTATTTCGTATAGTGGAATCAGATAAACCTATTTTTGAATAAAGTGCACTCACATTTTCAACCAAAAATAGAATTTTATAATTAGTAACCTGTATTCATTGGACATGTTGGCGAAGATTTCCTCAAAGTAGCTCTCGCTCTTGTTCCTGATAACCTTGTATCTCTTACTGTTGTTCTCTCTTGAGCGAGTGTCGTAACGTGCCAGCTTATGGGCTCTCAAAAATATCTGTCGGCAAAAGATTTGCACTATATTTCTATTAATATCTTTACGTCGTATCTCATGCGGGGTAGGCAGAGAGGGTCAAGTGGCACTAGGCATGGTCAATACATATCTTTCGCCCCCTCCACTTTCATAATGCTCTTCATATATGCTCGTCTGTGTATATGGCTTCTGACATCAAGAATAATATCTTTTGCCATATTAGATTACGATTGAATAAGTAAATAAATTTTATCATCTTAATTGAAACAACATTATTATATCTACCATTGACGGAGTGTCCATGTAAGTTTCTAAGGAGGCGTAAGGAAATACCACAGAACAGGTTTTTCATTCATTATTTTTGAATACGGTTAATTTCTTTGTTTTGCTATGTTACTTTTAGGTTCCAAAATCTAACTATTTCTAATATAAATAAAATCTTTTATACAGGAATTCATTTTCTTGTCATAAAATAATTATTGAAAACGAGTTGGATATAAATATTGATACTTTACTCCTCTTGGCTGGCTGAAAACTTATCTACTAATAAGATGACATTTTACAACATTTCGAGTGTGGTTTTGGGGTTTGATTAGGCAAATTACCTTTGTGAGTTCATTCATCATGTTACTGAGTATAGTTTCCATCTGTTTCTGATCCGGGTACTGATAAATACACTCCAGCACTGGCGGAGCAGTCATATTGCTTATCCGTTTGCGTTTTGTCACTGGCTCACTTTCCTCTCTCTCCTCTGGGCTTTCTCGTGCCCTCATACCGCCTTCCTTCATTACATTTATATCAATACTTAGTATACCTTCCATTTTAATTTCGAAACCATCACTTGCTTTCACCAACACAAGAAAAAAGAACACATATTTGTGAGATTTCAGAGTCATTTTAATACAACAGCGGTGTTATAATAAAAAACAGCGCATTAAACGAGTTCTGATAACAGACGTGTATAGGAAAGTAAACTTTTATAGCTGAACGTAGGATTGCTGTTGATATTGTTCCTTTAATGTTGAGATTTGTTCTCCGAGGAAAAGGCGACCGTAATATTTCATAGGACAGATTCGGCGGATTACTTTTATGAATTTCGGGAATATCCAGTTATGGAAGCTATTTATTTACATTATTTAATCACAAAAGTGAAATTGAATTTCTTTATTCTAAAAGAGCTTAAAAATTTTTTTTTCGTATTTAATTTTCTATATTATTTAATCAGGGGCCTTATTGTCTAATTTTTAAATCTATCACAATCACTTTTGAAAGATATCGCTAAGTTGACGTTAATTCGAATTGTCTAAGGCAAGGGTTAGACGCAAATATTACTTTAAGTTACAAATTTTTTATTATGTTACTTGATTATGCAAACCATTATTCGTTCAGAAAGCGATTGAGTCTTCAAACTTTTCATAATTCCATTAAACATACAGTAGCTATATAACTAGAGCTAGAGTAGTAACTAAATATAGTATAAATGTAAAAACATACAGTAGCTATAGAGGTAGAGTAGTAACTAAATAAAGTATAAATGTAAACAGTTTATATAAGACAAACAAGGAACAATCAGAGTAAACTAAGACTACCGTTAGCAAAAGAATCTAATCAAACCATTCTCCACTCAAGCGATGTCTGAAATTAGTTAGTTTAATATTAAAAATGTCTAACGTGGAATTCAACCATTTTACCTGAGCGTACAAAAAATGATTGTTTCCTATACTTTGTGTTGCGAAGCGGTACACTGAGACTGTTTTGGTGTCTCGTACCATTTGTTGGAAATTGAAAACTTTTTATAGAGAGGAGTAATGGAAAATCTATAAGAGATTGTACTATTTGAACTAACGTGACTATATAGGTGATTTTCCGTCTCTCGACGAGAGGTAAAATATGATGTTTCGTACCCGTTTTATAACCTCTGTAAAGCTTCTGTAACCTACCAATATACAATCCATATTATTATCTATCTAATATTATAAAGAGGAAAGATTTGATTGTTTGTTTGCATTGAATTGACTACGAAACTACTGGAACCTGTAAAAAGCAGCGTCTACAACTAAATACAAACGCGATGAAAACGTTTAAAAATTGTTTCATTCATGTATATATACATATACCATAATAACATTTTTTACATTTTTGTCTGCCTGTTGTCTGCTTATTCCGGCTAATTTCTGAAATGGCTGGACCAATTTTGAACGGCACTTTTACTGGCAGATAGCTTATGTAATAAGGAGTAACTAAGGCTGCTTTCCACGTGGAAGAAAGTCGCGGACACGGTTATAATATAATACTTTAAAGCTAGCTAGTTGAAGAGCAACGTTTCATGTAAATATATTTCTGTTTTATTCATAAATATTTTTATTCGTTCTGCTGAATGAACAATTTGAGATTGAGATTTCAATACTATTTTCAATAATTTTGACAACATTAAAAAGAGAGTATAATTAAATTATGGAAGAAATCACAGAACCAATGTGTAATAAAATCTTTTAAAAGCAAAATATAGGTTAATATAAGCGGATTTACATTCTCCGAATTCACATATTAGGTTTTATTAAAAAGGAAACCGAGCTTTTGCAGATGTATTTACATATAATTATTAACGCTCTTTTTCGTTCCAAAAACAAGTAACCTTTTAAACTCGAAAACATCGATTTAAAATAATACCTAATATAAATTAATAACAATTATAATTGTGTGATTAGATAATTAAAGTAACAAATTTAAACGTTACTCTTAACTTCAAAACTTAATGTTTTATTGAAGAGCTTTAGGTGTCTGCAACCCTATCTCCCGTATGTTATTTAATATTATTTCACCATGTTAAATTCTATGTTATTAGTTCAAAAATTCAAAAGTAACTCTGTCTGTATATGTGTTTAATTGATTAAATTTCACTCCTAATCCACTAAAGCGATATTTATGTAGGTACAAGTAATACGGTAATACTAATAATACTAATAGTAATACTAATACGGTACAAGCATAGAGTTGACCTTGGTAACAGACTTGTTAATTTTTCTCGTGTAAAAAGAGGTTTAAATATTGGATGTAGTTCGTCATAACACGTGAGGGGTACCGCAAAAAGCTTACAAATTTACGCGATACAATTAGTAGAGTTTATAAAGCCGTTTGGGGCAAATTATGTTATTACAGTAACTAAAGGAAATTACTTTTTGGTATTATGTGCTTAAGACTAAGAGTTTGGTAAGGATACGAGCCCATAACGTCTGTTTAATACAGCAGTTTAGACACTTTCCGGTGTTTTACATTTTGGATGAAGTATTTTTTTTTTAATTCAGAAGACCAACAGCTAGTACATATGAATAGAGAATAAATAAACAATTGAAAGCTCTGAAGGCAGTTAAAGGTCTTCGCATGTGGTTTAAAGCTTCTGTTAAGCTTCCAAGATGGATCATCTTGATTATTTCACATACGAATAAAGTCGTTGTGTTCTTGTTTAAGATAAGTTTATATTAAAAATATTTTTTAAGTCATTTACTCACTTAAACCTTATGGTATTCGAAACATACCCATTTTGTATTAGGGTTGCTATTTTTCAAAATGAAAAAGACTGACAGTTATTTTAGGCCGCACATAGCCAAATATAGCACTAATACTAAGGTGGTGTAATAAGTTTTTAGTTTTAATTACTAATTTAACATTTTAGTATCCACCACCACCACCAGCCCTTTTACGTCCCCACTGCAGGGGCTCAGGCCTTCCTTACGGATGGTTAAGGAGGATGGGCCATGACCCTCCACGCTGGCCCAATGCGGATTGGAGGGTATTGACGACTGCAAATGCAGCCGGGACCAACGGCTTAACGCGCCTTCCGAAGCACGGAGTAGCTCGAGATAATAATTTTTTGGTCGACCATCCTGTGACCGACCCTTGCGAAAGTTGCTTAACGACTACGATCGCGGGCCGCGGCGCTTATCCACTACGCCATCGAGCTACATTTTAGTATATCAAAGTAATAGTAGTAATAATAGTTATTTCAATTTAGTTTTAGTGACAGATGGCAACCCGAAATTTATTTTTTATATCATCCAATATTTTGAAATCAAAAGCTAAGAGATTATTTTCCCGTGAACAAAACAGAGAGAGACTTAGTTTTAGTAGATATTTACGTTGCGAACTCTTAATGGAATTACCCAGTAACCTTTTAACGTAACATAATTAGTGTAGAAGTTGTACGGAGTCTACAGTCAAACAGATGGCGCTGGTGGCGTGCTGGGACCCTAATGAAGCACTAAGTATTGAATTTGACTGTAGGCTAACACTAAAGTAGTCAAATAGTTTTGTGTTTGCTTTAAAAACAGATAAGTCTAGTAATAGACCAAAAACAAGTTATTATTACGGAGTGCTCTGTACAAATGTTACATTTTAAAACCAGAGAATTGTTTATGTTTCCTGGGTAGGTAAAGAAAAAACTATTTGTAAAATATTATTACATATTTTAATACTACGTTAGATTTGATATCCCACATTATGTAGTGTGCAATTTTTTTTTGTATTAAAACAGTTAATTATTATATTTGATCAATTTTGCATTCACAATGGTATACTGAAAAATATTCTTGACGAAAAATGTTTAAAAATCCACTTTGTCCGTAGTACTCTGTGATGGACAGTTCACAATCCCGGCGAACGCACTAAATACTGAGTTGCGAAGGACCTAACAGAACTGACGAATTCTTTAAGCACTTGTTACTTTTTCGCTACCTATAATAGCGTATTTTCATGCCTGGGACAAAGCGAATTATTTATTAAATTTTCATTAAAACAGATAAATTTCAAAATTAACCCCCAAAAAGCCGCCCTCATTATGGAGTAAGTTAGAACATGCATTGAATTGTATAAGTAAGTATGGTACATAGGTACATGTATGTCTTCGCATTGCCAAATTACGTAATATCTTTTAATTTCAAATATCGAGGATCAAATTAACAACGACAGAAGGTTCAGAAGTGGCTTCTAAAAGAAACATGAGAGCTATTTTCTGTGTTCTATGTATGAGCGGGTGATACTATTGAGGTATAGAACTTAAACGAAGTGGTTTCTTACATTAAATCTAGGTCTAATAATGAATTCAGTTTGAAAAAAAAATACCCTTATCTGATTAAAAACAAATAGATAACTATTAGTTTTACGTCACACAAATTGCTAGTAAAAACGTGTCACAGCGTCGGTATTAGCGCACTAAATCCAGACTAATCTCGACCTCCGTCAGCTGCCGGTGAACTGCTGAGAACGCCACTGAACGCCGCTGAATAACCCTTGTCATCTTCACACGCTCTCTCTGCTGGATTCCATGATTGACAGCACCGAACTCGCCTGGATCGGTTTAAAAATGATTTACACAGTGGGTGCCTGGTTATAAAGACAATTCGGCGTTTAAATTGATAGGAAACAAAGAGGATACAGTATGAAACTAAAACAGTGCACTGAATGCTACTTTATGGACAAATATGATATTATTACACAACAATATTTAGTAAATTATTAGGTATTAGAAATATTCTTATCTTATTATTATATTTTTATTATATTTTTAGACCCCAAAGAAAGACTCCAGTTTTTGTGTTTCTATTTTATTTAAGATAAAAATTGTTTTCAAAATTTCTCTCTTGTCTGTTGTTTCTCTTTTTTTTTAATTATTTTTTACTTTCTTCTGTCAACTAGTATATAGAAAGAAAGTTATACAGATGCTCTTTTGCATTTGTATGTTATTTTAGATTTGTCACGAAGTCAATAAAATATAGAGATGAAATATTGATAACGTTAATATTAGAATCCAATTTAAAATTCCATTGTTTGTCAAGTCATCTGTACTTATTGAAGATTAAATATCTGACAGCGAGTACAGGTGTGCCCCGGCATTGTCCGCACCTTTGTTTTTGTTATGCTAATCACCAGATTAGAAGACTAGCGCTCCTGTGAACAATGACTGGCATCGGATCCGCCGCTTTTAAATTGGCCTGAGCTACGGGATCCGTCGATAACAGACGACGGAAATTGCGAATGGAATAGGAATTTCAAATGGTAATTAATGTGCCTATTGTTCTTGAACTTTATGTATTTAAAATGTACAGGAAAAATGGTATAGAAAAAAAATTTGAAACGATAAATAGATTTTTGTTCACTTCGCTATAATCCGCGGCTTCTTTCACGTGGTAGAGTGCTATGTGCAGACTGGCCTGCTATACTGGAGTCTTATCTTAATACTCGTATTAATTAATAATCTGCCAGTGAGAATTTATCTTTATATCATCATTATTAGCTTATCAACGTCCCCACTGCTGGGGCGTAGGCATGCCAATAGATGGAGGCAATTGCACTTCTTTCCATTTTAGTGCACAATAGAATAGAAACGCTTTCCAAAAAATAAGACAAAGCAGTGTTTTCTTTGAAAAATTAGTTCTATTATTCAAGTCGTTTAATCATTACACCGACTTTACAACATTCAGATAAAGGCTTTAATTTTAACTGCTTAAAATATCCTGATGCTTGGTACAAGATTCTACGACGGATCCTCATAGCAACTTGACGCTCAGTTTGTTCTTGCTTTCTCAATTCAGCATTTTCAATGATTTTAGTGCGTATGCCATATAAAATTTTGTCAAAGGATATTCTGCCAACTCTTTAATTTGTAGGTATCCAACGAATCTACTTACGTCCACTCAGACTTTTTTTCTGCGACAACGTTTGTAACGATTTGAATTATTCAAAACATTATTTAATCCATTATTTAAACAGCTCAAATCATTTAATAATGGACTTGGAAAATAATGAATTGTAAACAATGGTTACTATGGTAACGAATTAATGCCCTATACAAACTTATACTCCCATTTTCATCCCTTTATGCGCATTTTTCGTTTTTCTCTTTCACATTTACACAGCGCACGCAAGGAAAGCTCTCAAAAAGTACAATATTCTCGCGTTTTTTTCATTGATGCTCCACTCCTATTAGTCGTAGCGTGACGTAGCCTATAACGAACTATTATACACATAAATGAACTATTCTACATTAAAAAAAAATGTTGTAGTTCCTGAGATACGCGAGTTCAAATAAACAAATTCTTCAGCTTTATAATTAGTATAGATTAAGAATTATCATTAATGATCCTAGGAACTTTGCGCCTTCTTAAAATAAATGTGGTATCAGATTCACAGAAATATTTTTTATATGTGGTCAGATCAGAACTTAGTTTGAGTTTCGCTTCTTTTATAACATAACTCTAGTTATCTAGTATCTCTAGTTACCTACCATGAAAACTGTTGAAACCTAATAAAACATTGACTTCTATTTGGTTATTATTCTTTATCATTTTATTTTTTTATTAAATTTGATAGTTATTCGAGGCGAACACACATCCTAAAAATTTAAATTAGCATAAAGAAATCGAGATATTTGGGAAACGGGTCGAAAGTGGGATATTCTATGAGCAAATGGGAATATCTTACTCTCGAGTTTCTCAATTCTCTAGAATTTAATATGCTATACGCGCAACCGTTTTAAAGCAATAAATGATTTCACTAATGCAATTTTCTACTTTCTTTTACGAGTAAAGATTAGCTTAAAAATATACTTGAAGGCGTTAATTTGACTTACAATATGACACCTAACAGAGTGTTAATCTCTAACACAATCACACGTTTCAGTTGCCGCTTCGACGGATAATTCCATTTCCAGTTGACTCGATTGCGCTAGAAACAAACAAACTAGCTCCGTCACTTCGCATCGTCACCGAGTCGAGGCAAATTACGTCGCGCCGAATGCGCTTGTGTCTAAATATATTAAGTATAAAGAGTAGAGAACTCTCCCTGAGTTTTAAGCTTATTTATTTCCATTATTAGTACACTCATAGAAGAAAGTTTTTATATTATTGCTGCAATTTATCAGATGACGAACTACCTAAATTATAGAACAACATAATAGTAGGGGAGCCTACGATGCTAAATCGGGATTTACTCGAGCGTCATAGAGACTTATTGGGTTGCGAAGCTTAGATGATAACAAAAAAAAAATTCATACAATATATACCTTTTCATCGGTGGGGGAAGCGGCTATAGATTTTTAAAAATGTAAAAAAAAAACTGTTGTATGGACATACTCGAGCGCGTCAGATATTAATATCATCCATGTCCTACGCATTTTTAAGAACTGTCGTATGTTAATCTGAACGTTTCCATGATGGGGGTGGTTATACGTAAGGGTTGAAAATGAAAAAAAAAAATAATTTAATCGAGCGCGTCAGATTTTTTGAGGGGATGTCAAGTGAACCTAAAAAAAAGCTCTCATATAATAATCTGACGATTTGGATATGACGCAAACGCGTGATCATTATTAGAATGTGCAAAAAAAATATCGTCATTTTGAAATACTCAAGCGCGTCAGATTAAGATATATATGGTTCATCTTTATGCCCCAGACGTGATATCTCATAATCTGACGATTATCTGAAGGGATTTACTTAAACTGACACAAAAATTTTTTTTTTAATATTTTCCAATATTTGAGCTTAATTAAATAGAAAAGCACCGGAGTTAGCATGCAAATAAAAAAGTGTATGTTTTCTTATGTAAAATACTTATATTTATAAGAAAATGATTATATGAAAATTTAATTTAAATATGTAAAAAGTTTAATTCACAAAATTTACATTAAAATAAGCAAAAACGTTGGAAATACGATGTAAACAATATTACGCCACGAACGAGTCTGTGTCGTCAGCTGTCATGGCGTCATGGCAACCGAAACCAGAGTGGGGACGGAATGAGAGAGAAATAGCCAGAAAAAGAGAGAGAAATAGTGATGCGGTGAAGGAAATATAGGTATCACGTAGCTTAAACGCATTAAATCTTATCGATGAATTTTTATTACTTCGGCTTGTGACAATCGTCAGATTATATATTTTTCGTAATCCTTGAATGATTCCCTTCAAAATAAAAAAAAAAATTAGCCACGTTCGAGAATGTCAATATGACGTTTTCTTTTTACAACTTTGTAGCCTTCCCCTTCTTTACGTCACTCTCAAATTGTCAGATTAGAGGTATGTACACATTTTAGCATGTAACTAGCTCACCTTACCTTAATCTGACGCGCTCGAGATTTTCAGATGATCAATTTTTTTTTACCAATCTGATCCTTAGTCCTTGCCGGGCGGCTATTTTTATAGGGCTCATACTTGGTCCAGGTACTAAACTGGGTACAAGGTATCCCCCTGTATATTAATCTGCCGCGCTTTAGTAAATCCCGAAATCCCCGCTTGGGCTCCCCTACTATAACGAAGGCCAGTGAAATTTCTAGACGTGTAAATGTGTCCGTAAATGCTTTACATACCAAAAAAGTTTACATACCATCTGCACACTATGCAATAACGTTTTAAATAAGAAAAAAATAACTGAACTTTCGTATTTACTCGTTCTTATTCAATATTATAAAGTTATTTAATTTTTTTCTCTGAAGTAAAACTAATTACTTTCTACTGTTATCAATGTTGTTCGTTATTTAAAAAATGCTAAAAGAATAAAGGAAATTGATGACGGGCATTCTTTATAAGCCTTTAAGCTGATACTAGCTTAACAATTTAAAAAAGATGTATTTGAAAACTTATTACTTTCTTCTGTTATCAATGTTGTTCGTTATTTAAAAAATGCTAAGAGAATAAAGGAAATTGTTGACGGGCATTCTTTATAAGACTTTAAGCTGATACTAGCTTAACAGTTTAAAAAGATGTGTGATAAGTATAATTTGAAAATTGGCTCAAAATTTGCGAACATAATTCATTTGAGCATTAATTTGAATTTCATATTATAGTCACATTGTGCGTTTTCAATTGAATGATCCAATTGTAAAGTTTGTTTAAACAGGGAGGTAAGTTCTGTGGTAGTCATAAATTTCTTAACATGACTGTAATACAAACTTGACACAATGCTTGGTCACAGCTTAGAACATAATAAATCTATAGGTAACAGGCATAATATTACTGCAAAGGGAAATCGACCTTATTGTTTCAATATTGCACAGCACATTTAGAAACATAAATATTTTAGTCTCTATACACAAATTAGGATATTTTAATCTCCATATATAAACGGAATCGTAAAGCAATAGTAGAGTGAAATGTAACGAAATAAATGTTGTAATAGACGTTCGGGAAGGATACGTCGCTTTATAGCATTCTTTCAATTACAGCTAAATAATACAGCCTCTGTTCCTTACAAAGTAAAGTAAACGGTACAGACACAATGTTTACTTATTGACTTTTCATTTCGAACATAGAGAAAGGTAACCAAATGCGGAACATCCTTAATATGGAGTATGAAACTTTATTTCTAAATGATTCTTCATAAAAAAAATGTCTATTAAAACTGCAGGCAATTAATAATTTTAAATTATAAATTTTCAGACAGGGCTGTAGGACCTTAAAATCCATTGCTTGTCCCAAATAAGAGGGATAAATTAAACAAAAAAAAATCCTTGATGAATTAATGACAAACATATTTCAAATTTACTAGACATATTTAATTGAAAGTAGAAGTTTGGGGACCGTTAAATTGTTTACCGATCAAATTATAGCATACTTAGCTTCTGACACCACCTTCTGAGAGCAACGCGTGCTCTTAGGTGATGTCAGAAGCCAAAAAACCGGCGGTTATGTATGAAAAGAGTAATGAAATTGGATGACGCGAAATATGTATTTAAGAATTGTGCGTTGTGTCGTTTGGCCTCTCTGTTTACTTCACCAGAGATACGGCGTAAAGATATTGATTGCTACGTTGTTATCAGTATGAGCAATAAAACTTACAAAATTTAGTAAACTATGTATTTACAAGTAAAAAAAAGTTACAATAACACTATATATATATATATTCTCAGACTTAGGGTGGTTAAGGTAGGGTTCTTTTTATGTATTAGTTATCAACTAATAGTATAGAGTGTGGCACGATACCGTGGTGCAGGATGTGGAAGGGAAAACACATGAATGTAGGAACTAAAATGGCAGACTAATCAGGGATAGTAGGACAGCAGGAGCAGGATAGGGAACCAGGGAAGGTAGAGTGGGATTCTTTGTTCGACTTAAGTCAGTAACCTGCTACCTAGAAATTTGATTAGAGCCGTTGTGAGAATAGTGATCAGTTATCACCTTGACTGCGCCATCAGACTCGTAGTTGAGGGGTAACGTGCTATTGCGTATGATTATATAGATATCAATATGAGGCAGTCAAGGTGTACGGCAACATAAATCTACTTACAATATTAACTAAGTATGTCCTGTAAACTTACTAAGAACAAAATACATTATTTACAAAATATGTACAACTGACCCGATTACGGGGATTCACGAAATAAGTACCTAGTTAATTTATAGTAGTTAGGTATTCAAACTCAAAAATTATAACGTTATTGAACAGTTTATTAAATAATTTATTAATTCTATGCAATCAACAATGTAGTTTAAAAATACGAAGACGCTTGCTAAAAAGGATGCGATCTCGTTCCTTTTTTAAAATTCTCGCTGTTTCGGCGGGAGCTCAAAGCGTGACCTACTAGATTTCAGTTTCTTTTTTTTTATTAGAGTCTTTGAATTTGCTAGTTTTAATAACGTTTTGTTTTTGTATATTAAATTTTTTATATTATTGTTATGTAGATTTTTTTATGTGTTTATTTATGTATTTAATAATATAAGATTATAAACGAGTATATATAAGATTATAAATAATTTTGTTAGTAGTGTCACGCTACATGTGACAATTTATATTTTAAATTGTTTACCAAAGCATGTCACAAATAGCCAAAATAAACTTTAAGATGCTGGAGATTAAAAGCTATTTGCTTTATTTTATTGAAGAATGTTAAACGACCTTATAAATAAATAAATTTCAGGATTGTTACTGAACTTGCAACCTATTTACATACCATTACTTTTATCGGTGGAGCTTAAACACATGAATTTTGACATTTATGTTTTTGGTGTAAGACATTATTCGAAAGAAATAATAAATAAATAAATATTTGACAACATGACACACATTACTCTCATTCCAAGATCAGAAGCTTAAGCGTAAAATAGCTAAAGTACTTCATAATAGAAGTACCAAAACATCCAGGCTCAAGACAACACAGAAGTCACTTACAATACAGTACGAAGTCCATTTTTACATTGACTCGGCCGGGATTCGAACTCGGGGCCTCAGAGATGGCGAGCGACCGACTTAGTTACGAAGGATGTCAACAATAATGTTTGTAATATAATATAATTAACCCTTACTTGAATCAGTCGCATAATTCTCTATTGTGTCAGACCATTGGAATCTTCATTTAAGCTTTTATTACTTAGGTTAACATTTCTAGATTACTCTAACTTCTTATTATTCGTACCCATCGTACTCATGACTATCTGAGTTAGACTCGTCATAGCACTACTATGTACGTATAATAAATAATTATTATCCCAGTTATTACCAAGGCTTAAAATATTAATTAGACAAGCATGTGTTTTCCATTTATTTCGAAGCATAATGCGGAACCCAAATAAGATTAATTACAAGACCAACTCTGATTTTACGTTCCTTCGACAACTCAGCTGGCTGGGAACGAGATACGAGTTAATTAAAAATTTACGCGGAGTTTATTTGCCGTTTGTTCTGTGTCGACGTCTGTGCGCCCCCTCCACAGGATCCCTTCCAAGAAAACTACAAGCGTTGAAATTTTAATGCGGGCTGGAATTCTGCAAACAATTTTGTTATTACGACGCAAAAGCTTATGGTATTGAGAGGTTTTGTTTTCATATTGACTTCATTTGATAAGTTACATCTAGTAATTGAAGCTCTTGCCGAGCTCTAACACGTCTGTGGCGTAATAATAATAATACCTACAGTAAATTTTGTCATCAGGCCTTACCTATGGATGTATAATCATGTAATGTGAAGATGAAATATCCACCTCCTGGCAGCGTCGACATGCATTTGTAGGTGAACTGCAGATGACCAATGATTCAATGAGCCTTCTGAAGCACGAATGATCTCACAATAATATAATTTTGATTACCCATCCTAAATGCTGGCTTAATTTCCACATCGTAGTACGCAGGCTCTAGTTACCCGCAGCAGCTTCTCAATTATACGTTGATATTTTATTTCAATAACAGTTGCAAGCAGTTTGCTCCTTTACGATGTAGACCCATTGTTGATCGCTTCATTTATAATTGCTGAACATCTGGTTTAATGATAATTCCAAGATTGATGTTGCCGTAAAATGGTGAATTGTATATAGATCCCTAAAAACGGGTACCGAAATTTCAAAAATTCAAACCTATGATGGCGTCTGATACGCGGGAGATTACAGAGTTTTGATTTTTATTCTTTACCTGCATCAAACATAGTCATGTACACAATTTTAATACAAAAACAAAGATAAACTTATTTTGCCGTCATGCAGGTTAAAGAAGGTTCTATCAACATTCAAGGTATACAGGTCAAGGTATACATACAACAAAATTCCTATGAAAATTTAAAATTTACCCTTGCCTAAATTTAAAAACTCATATTAAAAATTGTCTACTTAGTAAAGGATATTATACTGTAATATTAAAACGACAAAACTGCTTGGTGTTAAATATTGCTTATTTTTATGTATTTTAAATTAATGCTTGTTTAAGTGAGTAAACATGTGATTCGATTGACGTAAATACTGTTTTAGTTTTATATATTCTAATATTGTAATGGAAAGTGACTTCATATTTTAATGAAGTTATTTTTCAATCTCGACACTCAGTATGAAATAAAACAGGGAGAAAAAAGCAGCCCTTGCCGAGTTTCTTGCCGGTTCTTCTCGGTACTAGGTCTCCTGCCGTAGAATTATGAACCGATGGCGTAGCTCTCGACTTTCACAAATGCTTGTAATAGCCTAGACTAAATAAATAATTTTATTTTGACAATAGTGTCACATTCTGATTAAAACTGTTTACTTATATCTTATATTAAGCCTTCATTTTTATGTATCTACAAACAATAAGGCGGGTTTTGTGCAAAGACTCAAGTAATATTAACCAGGAAAGCTGCTAATGTTTTTGTTATGGCAAAGTGGCAGTTAATAAGTATGTGCTTAATTAACCACAAATTGTTATGTTTCATAATACTATTAATGTATTCATAATATCATGTCCGATAAAAACTGTAATTAGCCCGTATTTTATGCCCAAAAATGTTATTAATAATTACTGTCAGTAGGTTACCGGCGGGTGAAACCCGCGAAAGTTGTGACTCGTCAAATCTGATCCCGGATATAAAGTTTAATTAACAGGGACGAACATAACGCGACCTACGCTCATTGCGGCCGGTGGAGTTGTGACCATTCATTATTTAGGATCCATCAACGCTTTAATTAGTTAAATAAAGTTAAATGTATCATTTACTTCTGTGTAATTAGAAGTTAATGTTAATTACACATATGTTAATTTAATAGAATGTTATTACCAGTAGAGTGGACTTATTTTATACTGCTACGTTATCAGAAACTATGAACAATAATAAACGTTAAATTTTAAGTAAATCACAAAAAATTATAATTGCTTAACAAATAAGTAATAGTTATTTAAGATACGAGTGCGGAAAGTAATGTTTTACGAATAAGGGCCAAATTGAAAACACGAGGAAATAAAATAAATATATAGGTTAATAAAACTAAGTATGTATTAAGGTTAAAATAAAACGTGATATTTGAACATGTTTTAGTGTCATACATTTTGAAAATATTCGTTCTAGACTCCTTGAAATACTTTTGCCTCTAAAGTTTGACATATTTTCATCATTCTTTTTTATTTCTTTGGTGCTCGGCCAAAAAAAAATTAAAAAAATACTTTTAAGCACGTGTGCAGTAAAGGATTTCAGTACATTTTTATTTAACACGTGTTTAAAGACTCACTTTCGGTGTTTACAACGGATTAAAAAAATAGCGCTTTATGTGCAACTGCATTGAAAAAGTATATTAATCGATTTTGCATTCACAATGCTATACTGAAAAATATTATTAATGTGTCCCATCTCAGAGTGCTAGGAATAAAGTGGATTTTTCAAGTATTTTTATTATGAATATTTTTCAGTGTAGCAAAACAAGTAAGCAGTTAAAAAATGAAGATATTTATCAAATTATTGATGATTGTTTGTGTCCCAAATTTGACATAAAATTAACATTAAGAATTAACGTTAAATTTTGTGTGTGTTTTTTTTTTGTGAATTATAAAAGGATTAATGTCGCGCACGCACTCGGCTTGTTGTCTGATTGGTTTGCGAGTTTATCAATATTAATGATTACGCAGCACTACTCGCGAATAATCTACATACAGCTTTCCTTGGGAAGAATAACCAGTCCCTAAATCAAACTCTTTGAGCATCTGTCGCTATGACTTATTAATTGTCATGGTGAAGGCAGTAGCCACAAGCAACTGGGTGCATTTGAATTCAAACGAAAAATTATTAAAGCTTTAAACTATTAAAGCTTAATACTATGTTTATATATGTTTATCATCATCAACCCTTTTATGGCCTTACTGTAGGGGCTCAGGTCTTCCTTAAAGATGATTAGACAGAGTGGGCGATGCCCAGCGATGCCCCTCCACGTTGGCCCAATGCGGTTGGAGGATATTAACGTCAGAAAATGCAGCCGGAACCAACGGCTTAACGTGCCTTCCTAAGCACGGAAGTAGCTCGTGATATAATTTTTGGTCACCCATTACGTGAACGACCCTTATCAAAGTTGCTTAACAGCAGCGATCGCTTGTCAAGGCGCTTATCCATTACCCCACCGACCTAATCATACTTTTATAAGTTAATATATATTACTTACTAATATTATTGTAGTCTATTTCAAAATCTCATTTTCACGTTACACTTTTTTTTCATCTCGCCTTGTTACAGGTGCCACCAGGAAAGACGTCTTGCTGCCACTTCAACTTAAAATTGAATTCATTTCAAATGCATTGAAGTTGTGATGTCCTTATTCACCAAGTTGGTTCTTTTGTCATTTTTCTTTTCGGTAAAAATAACATTGCTAGTAAAGACAAAGAGAAAACTAGATAAATTCAAACAGAGACAGATTATAGCGATATCTATGACAATTCAATTATATTTTTAACCACTCTCTCATACTCACAAATAATCACGGTGCTTGTGAATTTTCTCAGAATCATGACTTCAACTGTGTAGTTTAGATTTTTACATTTCAATTTTCCGTAAAAGCAATAAAATTTGAAATTTTAGATGTCATTCGGGAGGAGTGACATGCCTATATTTTTTTATATACAATGTAGCGGATGTATGACGCTTTATAAAATAGAATCAATTTATTGAAATTATTCTTTGATAATCAATAGGGGTAACAATTGAAGTCTTGGTGAGTACATTATTCATTTTGGCAGACATGTTTTTAAATTACTTTATGTGTTTTACAGGATCAAATTATTTTAACTTACTATGCGGATATTTTTAAACCAATTTAAAATTGATTGTAGAAGAAAATAAAAATAAAATAGAAAGAATAAGAATAAGTATATCTTCTCCTCTGTCTCGAATGAACATTAATATCATTTAAGTCTTTCAAAAGATAGAGTGGAATTTAGAAATTCACGTATATACATACATACGTAAACCGTAAACACAAAAACTCCTAATGTTTTCAAACTCACACGATTTGTATACATTATAATTATATATAACCGGGTAAATAAATAGTTTCAAAATAATGCACGAACAAGACCCGGTTTCATATAATTATAACAAAAACTCCTTTTAACCAGTCTTGGAAAAATATGTGATCAAACGATTAATTATTAGGATAAAATTATAATAGCGCTATTTTGCAAACCAAGTTTTTTATGTACTCATTAAGGATGAATTATTTTAATGAGAACCTTTGTAGTAGACAGTTGTGAAAAATTGATTAGCTTCTTGTCTTTGCTTATTGTCTTCAAAATTAGTATGTCTGAATTAATTAAGGACAGCGACTAAGTGGAAAATTTCATGTGAATATTAATACTGACATGAAGCAACACATTATAAAGTTTTAGGGCAGTGTTATATGACCACAACTATAAATAATCTGTTTAAGGTGTCAATTTTAAGGTTTTAGTTTTAATTTTTTTTTTAATGCGCATGGAAGATGTTTTCGTGTGTACTATATTTACGGTAGTTTATTGGCGTAGGCTCCAACACAGACAATAATTTGAAGACATAAAAAAGAGCCCATTTGTTGTTAATTAACTATTTAAGTACTGCCGTTCAAGAAGAGTACAATAAATTTAAATATTTAAATTTTGTTTTGTCGGTATAAAGATACACACAGTTACAGTTAAAAGTTAAAAGAATATATCATATCAAAAGAATCAAAACTACTGTCAATATGAAAAAAAAATTAAACCATATAGATCCCATTATTTTGATCGTTATAGTATTTAAGTGAAAGTTACAAATTTCGACTTATTGCACTTCTTTCAGTTATCCAGCTTTGTCTGTATATGGCGCGCGACATCAGGTGGTGTTGGCGACCGCGGTGCAATGGCTCGCGCGATTTCATAGTTTGTGCAGAGTTAGTATAAGCCGTGCCTGCAGAGCAATTCTGTAAAAACCTGAACCCGAATTCGAATTCATTCATTTGTCCATATTTCTGATGCCGGCCGCGGTACAGGTAGCGGGCAGCGAACGTCGTGCGCCTATCGAATGCTCTATGTGTTATCTACTACAGTTATAACTAATTGTAAAACCTCACCGATATTTGAATCGGTATAGTTAATAAATGAGTAATGGAATATAAATATTTTATATTCGTGAACTCATATTATATTATAAACATAAAACTGAAATGAGCGATCTCACCGCTGGTGTCGAGAATGGGCCAAATTCCCCGCGTCGCCGCCCGCGCCTCGTGCGACCATGCTTTATACACATTGTTTTTAACTTGGGTATTTTTCCGAAAAATGTTATTTATGGCGCGATGGCGTGGTTGAATTTCGGAGTGTAACTAAAAAATGGAAGAAACCATATTACATGTTTTACATGGCTTTTTTTTGTTAGAGTTGATGCGACTTTTTACAGGACTGTCTAAAAAGGAGCATATTGTGTTCAGGGTGTATATGTATGTGAGTTTATTTATTCCACCATAACTTTTGAAAGACCCAACGGATATTTATGTATAGGATATCATTAGATACCTTTCATCATCCCGAGTGACACTGGCTAGCTATAAATATTCAACCTGAAAATCATTTTTTCTTTAATAGCAATATCAAATTAAAGATCTTGATAAGTACATTCCAAAATTATACTTTTTATAGATTTACTGGTCACTCATCGTCATCATCATCTTCAGCCCTTTATTTCGTCCCCACTGCAGGGGCTCAGGCATTCCTTATGGATGCTTAAGGAGCATGGACCATGACCCTCCACTCTGGCCCAATGCGGATTGGCGGGTATTAACGACTACAAATGCAGCCGGAACACGGAGTAGCTCCAGATAATAATTTTTTGGTCATCCATACCGTGACCGATCCTTGCGAAAGTTGCTTAACGGCAACGATCGCGTGCCACGGCGAATATCCACTACGCCACCGATGAATTTAAAATCAAACCCGGGCAGATCTCGATCGGACCAATTCAACGATTTACCCACGACATATAAAAACTGACTACAAAGAATAGCGAATTCTGTTACATACTCGATTTATTATTTAAATTTGATTATTTAAGTTTACTTCTGTACTGTATTTTTGAAAGCATGATGTGGCCGCCTTTAATAGAATTTTACAATTTATTATGTTTAACTGTGTGATCTTGAATGTAAGATTTATTGTAATTTTTCACTGGTGGTCCAAATAAATAAATAAACATATAAGCCAAAATAGATTTATATACAGAAATTTTATTTTAATTATGATGATTTACCTAACTTCAAAACTAAAATAACATTACTGGATTTTACAAACATTAAAGAAAACAGACCTACGACAATGTAGTGAAAACTTGTATTAAAAAAAAAACAGTATCCGTTCCCTTAGGCTGTCGCTCGTCATTAGGTTATTTGTCTGACGACAATTACCCAACAACAGCCTCTTGGTCACAGAAGCCAGCAATAACATTTCCAACCCTATATCTGTTACTAATGATATACGAGTATACCATTAATAGACGACAGCTACACTCTTCTACCTGCTTGCTATCGAAATGTATACGATACTACTAATTTAGGTTTTTCATTGGTTGGTGTATTTATATCACAAATCAAATTCCTATCGATGAATCTAAATGCTATTTATACAAATAAATTTTCTGGATTCGTAAACAGAAAATTTATTGGCTGTACAAAATAATTCTATTTCAATCGCTTAGACTGGCTTAGAGACATCGATTAATTAAATTGGCCTCTTGGAAAATCATTTTTACATGCTATCAATTGGATTCTATTTTTAAGTTCCAAATGTTATTTCAAACGGCAATTTAATAACGTATATTTGTGTTTTCACAAAGTTATTACAAAGTAATACTAATCATTAAGACTTTTGGTTATAGGTATATCAAATTTATTTTATCATTATGTAGGTAGTATTGAGATACGTAGAATCTTATGTGGGTAAAGTGTACGCATAGCTAGTATTTTTTTAACGCAATATCGCTTATCCCATCCCCCCAGTATCTCTCAGGCAGAAGCAACATCCAAATGCTCTTAATAATTTATTAATCTGCGTTACTTTAACTGCCTTTGCTATTTTCCATTTTTCAGAAATTTATTTACGTGCGTACTTTTACCATAGATGACTTTATAATATGATTACACTGATTTATTTTGAACATCAACAAATAAGGTAATTTATCTGGATCTGTGTATGATGGCATATGATGGAAAGTACAGATAGCTTTTTCATAAACAAGACTGAAATTGTCATGACTAGACTTTATCATACAAAACGATTCACGATTCAAATTTAAAGAAGCGTTTTGTAATAATTACTAGGACTGATCAAAATATAACTTACTTTCAAGAAAACCACTTAAGATGTATTCAAAATTTATTAAATATAACTTAATTAAAATTAATCAAAAGTAGGTACACAGCAGAAGGAAGTGGAACTTATAACAAAGTAATTGAGCATCGCGGTCGGCAGATAATTGATTGTCCCGTTTCTCTAATACTAACTACATAAACTGCCACAAACGTCCTTCATGAGTTGCTCGAAAGCTTCGCAATTCTGATTCCACCATCAATTACCGAAGCCGCTCCATCCACAAATTAAATTAAAATTGAAACGAGCACTTTCCACTGAAAGTTGTTTTCATAAGAAAATGTTTCAACTGACGGAGATGGATCCCTCTTAACAATAGGATTATAAGAGTTACTATTGGTTTTGATAAAAAAATGTGTATTCATTGACAAGGTTAATTCTATCACATATCTTGGAGTAATAATAGATAAAAATCTAAATTTTCGGGAACACATTGAAGCACTTTGTTCTAAATCTAGGCGTCTGATTTTTGTCTTCAAAACACTCAGACATATACTTCAGCCTTTTCAACTTAAGCGTGTTTATTATGCTCTTTGTCAATCTATTTTCACTTATTGCATTTTGAGTTGGGGTGGGGCATCCAACAGTATACTGAAGAGATTAGAGACTACTCAGAGAGTAGTACTTACAATTAGGCAGTTGTTTGTGTTACAAATTATTGTAAAACAACACTCTATTCTAACCTATAATCCGCAAATTGAAACGGTTCGGAGGAACCGCACGGTGTGTAGGTGGAGGGAGAGATATGACACTGCAATAAGGTGAATAAAATATTAAACATCTATCCCTTAACTAAAATTGAATGCAAAAGAAAAGTATCTAACTGGCTACAGACACTTTCATACGAGGAAACCGAGAACCTCATGACTTCGGTGTTATGACGTTAGTAACTTATTTACCTTTACCCATTATTTTTCACACTAACACACACTCACAAACACACTAACACACACTAACAAACACACTAACACACACTCACAAACACACAAACACACATACACACATATGCATGCACACACTTTCAGTTTTTGTTTCAGCTCATAAATAAGTTATATATCTACAAAATTGCTCATATTGTCATATAAGGAAATTAATTGTGAATTCTATGGGTTCTATGGGGATTTTTAGGGCGCTGTACGCTGGAATACAGGATGTCTTTTTCTATTTCGGCAACAGAGGAGTAATTTAAGTTGTTACCTATTTTTGTAAATTAACTAATTATAATAACTTAGTAAGTAATTGTAAAAATGTAATTATACAATTTCAATTCTAATACAGATCAACACTGTTATTAAGTGCCTCTTCTATTTTGTTCCAGAAACTAATTGTTATTGGAACATCATGGATTCTTAAAGATAAACGATGGAAGGTAAAATAATAGTGTCGGTTGTACATACATTTTAATCTGAAACTTTTTATCTGAACTAAACTCATGTCTGTTTCCTGTACCTATGGAGCTACGAGAATGTAGAAGCATTTGAAATGTAAGTGTAGCGGATAATGCTTAGGGCTTCATAGACAGCTAAAGTGCAAAATGGAGAAGTACTGCATCGAATGGGTAATTCGCTTGAAGTTCTAATAGTGATAAACTTGAGGTGATCATGAAAAGCCAAAAGAACGTTACAATTAATCGTCCAAGAAAATATCCAGGGCTAGCAATGTGTATTCATAAGAATAATGTCATGTCTTAAAAATTTACGCCAATTAATCCGAAAAAGCACTTGGTCGATGTTTCGGAGATAGAAATTGCCATAATGATTGGCAAACTGGACTAGCGGATGGTATCTCAGAAGAAGAAGCTAGCTATCGGTCACATGCAGTAAACACTGAATTGAGTCCTCCCTAATGTTTTTCTCAATATTATGTCAGCGTCTTTGCTACTTTGTAAATCTATGAGGAACTCTATGATGTTTACAACTGCTTACCCATATTAATGTTAATAGTGGAAAAATGTGTTAAGTGAGCCATCATTTTGATATGATTTTTCAAGATAGTCAAGAGACTAAAGAGTTACTTAAGCCACTTTATAGTACTTAAAATCGTTGGATTTTGAAAAAGACTAATGATTATGTTTTCTGTATACAAAATGATAACAAACATAAAATTTTACTTAGTGCCAACAATTTTTAGTAATAACAAAACAATTATATAAAACAATTGAATAAAACACTCTTTATTGTACACATCATAAGTAAATAAAAAAGTCATAACAATGTAACAGACAGTACAATTGGCTGCCTTATTGCTAAAATTATTTTTCCAGGCAAGCTTTACATGATATTCAGGATACAATTGAAAAATCAGGAAGACTATGAAGCAAAAAGAAGTCCCTATCATTAGGAAAAACATAAATAGTTAAGCAGATAAATTGTCTATGAATAATTAAGCATACATAGTCACTTACATACATATAAATACATATACATATACTTTTAAGAATGCAAAGTTAGGACTAAGATTGCTGCAATGAATTTTGTAAAAGATATTGCTTAACTAATCTTTTAAAACTGTGAATATTTTATGCACGCCTAATATTCTATGGCAATGTACTCGAGAGGCAACCAGCTTGTACTGTATGAGACTTGTTCAGAAATTTACTAGAATGCATTTGTATTGCCAATCTTAGATTCTTCGACGACGTTAAAACTCGTGTGTGTGTATCGTGAAAAGGAACGTGAAGTTTCCTTGAGGTAAACTGGTGAAAATGGATTGTGCAGAATACTGTAAAGCAGAGAAACGAATTAGTAGGTACATGAGCTTAGTACGGAAATCGGAAACATTTTGTGTAATCCAAATATGAATTTGATACAGAAATTCTGAAGCCGCTCAAGTTCATTTAATTGCTCTTCTGTGAGGTCCAGATAGCTGACATCGGCATAATCTGGAATAGGAAGGAGAAGAGATTGTGCCAGCGCAGTTTTAGTGGCTGTTGATAACATGTTTCGTAATATTTTTAAATATCCAGCTGCAGCAATATTATACAGCTCTTTTCTTGCACTTGAATCCGCGTGGGATTTTTATCAATTAAAATAATCAAGTTCCCAATAAAATAATCAAAAGTCTTATAAGGACATTACATTCAAGCCATATGACTCACTCCATCTATATAGCGATTTAAAGTTATTATTCAATTCATTAATGTCGAGAAGAAGCTGGTCGACACTGGCTTGTGAATAGATTTGTAAATCATCTGCATAGAGGTGGCAGGATGAACCTAACTAACAGGAAATTGAATTAATAATTATAGCGAAAATAATGGACATAAAACGTCACCCTGAAGCACTCTAGCGGAAATATTACACCAATTGGAGAATAAGTCCTCAATGACAAACAGGTAACTACGGAACCAATAGATCATCGCTGGAGATATGTTATCGAAATCTACAGTGTTTAAAGCATTGCAAAACTCAAGTAAGAATAAAACCGCGACTTTTCCACTTTCCATGCCTGATCTGATATCATCAGTTACTTTAATCAGCACTGTTGCAATACCATGTCAAACGCGAAACCCAGATTGATAAGTGTTAAGGAGTTTCAATTCATTGCATACTTTACAGCTATTCTCAAAAATTATAACTGAAAATGTTCATCAAATTATTTTAATATATGAAATTTCTTGAAGAGTATTTCTGATTACACAAATAGCTTACATATTCCTTTTGACAGTGATGTAACCACACCGATAACTAATGTTCCTAAGGCAGAGTAATTAAGAGCTTATATCTCCAAAGCAATGGTTACTGTCAGGGAGAAGTGGTCAGGGATTTGGGGACTACAAGCTCTGTGCATGAGTTATCTGTGAATGTGAAGGAGGGATATCAGACTCATGACAGGACGTCACCGCAATTAATATAATTGAGTAACTGGATATATTTCAGAAATACGAGTATGATACTTGTATGTTTAAAAGTAAGTTTATAAACGTTAGTTGTGGCTTGGGTTTAAGCATCTTTAAATTCTATCTTCAAATGAGTTCAGGGAAAAGTAAATACATAGAGTTGTTGTCGTATCGAATTTCTGTAATTGAGTGATAGATATCGGAATATCACTTCACTTCAATCGGTGAAGTTAAATAAGAATCAACTAAGTGATTATATTATAGTTGATTTAATCGACTTGGATATTGGAATATACCAATATCGACAGATTGAGAGATTTTACCTATCAGAGACAAGTAATATTTGACCATATTAGGGATTTGTCAAAGTGTAATTTTTTTATATAAGCTTGTTAGTAAATTAACATACATATTATTTAATTAAAGTTAAGTAATTTGGTTGCTAGAAGCCAGAAATAACACTCTTAAAAGATTCGACGAGACTTAATCAGTCGAACTAGAAAATAAAACAAAAAATAAATATGTGGTAAAATAGGAACCGACTTCAAACGTGACTTGACTCAATTATTGCATAATCTGTATTCTACTAACATGACCGCAAGTTGCTATATTAATAATACTTGTAGAGTAAATGGTTACTCACACGCTATATTAGAACAACATTGTTACAAAGTACTGTTTAGCCCGAGCGAAGATTTATTAACCTTTGAACGTCTGGATTCTTGAAGAATATTAGTTAATGTTAAATCCGTAAAAGATTAAGTAGAAGAAAGAGTTGAATAAAGGATCGAAAAGCTTCATCCATCGCAGAGAATAATCAGTCGTCAAATCAGCACTATTATCAGATTCACATATTCTGAATTTTAATCGTTATTTTTAATTCTAAAACTAAAAGTAACAGTTACCTTTATAGTTGATGCTTTTATAATACATACAAATGTATGTTCTGCCTGATGACAAAAATGGAAGGTTCATATATTCATATATCAGCTGTACAATTTAAAGGTAAAATGAATTATTATGCTAATAGTGCTCAGTAGAATTTAAAAAGCTAATGTAAAGACATAGCTTATTGATCTGACGCATTTGTACTGCTGCATAAGCACTGGAAAATGGATGTGATATTTTTATGATATGATTTTGATAATTGCTCACGTTTTTATTTCATCAACAGTATTTTCGCCAATATTATCTGTATCAATTGTTTTTTTTTCTGCGTATGTTTCTTAAACTGAAAAAGGTTGCTTCATAGCAAAACAGTTTTTATAAAGTCTATATTTCTACACTGCGTAATTTTGTAATGATAATATGGTCATAAAATGTGTATGCATATTTTATACCAGTTCATATATCTCAGCTAATAAAACAATGTATAGACTTAGTATATAACAAAAATTGGCGCTCACACGTTGAGCTTTCGGTTTGATAGGGCCTATAGTGCTCGGTAATGGCGCGTCGGAGGTAGTGAATGGCGTAGTGCGGCTAGCGGCCACCGATGCCAGAATGGAAATATCTTTTTAATTTTGACGTACGACTTTATTAAGTTCCTTAATTTCGTGGATAATGCTCTCTCAAGCACGTTACGATAATGATATATCAACAAAAGTTTGAGAACCGCTTCTCTACCATATTAGCTCTCAATTAAAACAAAGACAGTGTGGTAATTAATTGGTTGTTGTACAGTTAAAAATAATAAAATAGATAAACTATTTTATTATTTTTATTAATAATATAGTCAGATAGACTATTTTATTATTTTTATTAATAAAATAGTCAGATAAAATATATTATTATTTTTATTAATTTTTAATCTATAATTACAATTAATAAATACTGAACACTTTATAATAATTGAGTATTAACTTATTTTAATTGAAACATGATTTATTTTACTACAGAATATTCTTTTTTAATATGAAGTAAGAATCAAAATGGCGTATAATATCTTTGTGATGGTGTAAGCAATATATGTTTCTATTGATTTAATATATATCTATATATTTCTTTTAATATATAAAAATAAGCTTTTTGTACTTCATCTCCATATAAACTATGACTAATCCCAATTTCATACTTTTCAATAAACGTAGTTTTTTAAAAGGGGTGTTAAGTTCTCCCTCCACATTTTGATCTAATAAAGTCACAGAATTAAAAATTAACTGAATGGCTCAATCCGATTTTCAGTTATATGACAAAGCTCGATACCTATAGTTATATAGGTAGAACGTAGAACTTTCAATGTTTGACGAGAGGAGTTTCCGCTTGCACCGGACAGTTGGCGGGCAGTCTGCAGCTGACAGGGTTACTGATGAACACTATTTCAACTGAATTCATTTTATATTCAGGAATGTAAACGGAAATAATGCATTACAATAAAATTTTAAAATAGATATCCTCTTCAAACACTAAAAACTTCTAAATATATGGATATATCTTATAGGCGGTTCATATTATACATTTTTAAATTTTAGTGACAATTTGTATTTTATTTTTTGGAATTAGGTATATTGACATTTATATTTCTTTTTCAGTTTAATCTATGGTTGATTTAATTGACATGTATGACTTGAAATATTTGCACGACGTCCTGACGATAAAATATGCTGGGCATTTAAAAATTCTTAATAACATGTATAACCATATTTCTGCAAATAAAGATTTATTATTATTATTATATTTTCATGAAAATTTTGACAAAAAAAAACGACTTTAAACACTTCTTAATATGTACTCATCTTATTATGGGCGGTTCATTGTTTCATGAAACTTCAAATTAAACCCGCCAGGGATTTTTGTTGATTTTCGTTTTCTTTAAAGATAAAAAATGATCACTTATCCCATTACTGTCCTTTGCGAATGCCGTTGCTAATCTCCATAAATGCCTAACCCGCTCCACTCGGCTCAGCCAATTAAAACAAAAAAACGGTCACCGATTACCGGGTTTTGCGAACGTCGCTTAATCTTCGCTATCGCACTAACATATCCCGCAACGTCTGTCGTACCCCACCCTGCTCAGTCAATAAAAGAAATTGATCAACCATCCTATTACTTCGCAATTGCACCAACCCACACGATCCCGCAACACCTGTCCCACCCCACCCAGTCAATAAAATGAAAAAATCACCCATTAAAGTCAAAATAATCTTTATTCAAATAGACTTCTTAAAAGAACTTTTGAATAGTTCATTCAGGAGGTCTTTTGGCTGATAAGAAGAACGAGCAAGAAACTCGCCAGCTCTAATACGAGTAATGACATTCACAAAAACCATGTCATTACCAGATGAATACATTATAAATAGAAAAAAAAACTATGGTCTTATAATGATAACATATAGCTTTTTTAATAAGTATTTTTTAATAGAAGATTTAAACAGCATGATATCTAATTGTTGTTGAGACCTTATTGTAGAAGCGCACACAAAGATCCCTGAATCAGTTATTAACTTTTTGCAATCTAGTGACAGGCACCATTAATTAATATTTATTTCTTGTATTAAAATTATGTACATCAATTTTTTAAGAAAATAAACTAATATTTTTACGAATTTAGGGAATAGATGAAAGTCAGATGGTGCCAGATCAGGAGAATAAGTTGGGTGTGGTAGCAAATCATAATTTAATTTTTTGAATTTCGCCATCGCAGTGAACGCGCGCATTATCCTGATGAAAGATTTTTTTTGTTATTAGCCAGGCCGAGTCTTTTTTCACGAATACACACTTCTAATTTATCCAGTAGATCAGCATAATATTCGCCATTTATGTTTTGTCCTTTTGGAAGGTAATCAATCATCAATATATCCTTCGAATCCCAAAATACTGATGCCATGACTTTCCCCGCTGATTTCACGGCTTTTGCTTTCTTTGGAGCCGGGGATCCTTTTTCCGTCCATTGTTTAGACTGAATTTTTGATTCAGGTATGTAGTGGTGAACCCAAGTCTCGTTTGTAGTAACAAGATTGAGTTCTCGTATATACTATATTGAGAAGCAACAGTAATTGTCTATTTCTATATTTTTTTTCATTAACTAATGCTAAGATTATTAATTGATCTTATTACTCTTTTTTTTCCATCCCATCCATACCATTACTGGCCTTTGCGAAAGTTATTTTATACAGTTTTGTTGGACTCGTCGCAAATAATATTGTATCTTATACTTCAATAATAAAAAAATGAAAAATTAAACTCCGTAAACGCTTATCCCTGTTCACCCCGATTAGTCAAATACAAAAAGATCACCTATCTGATTACCGGCCTTTGTCTTCATAATCGCGGATCAAACGAATTAACCAATTGTAAACTCGCACGCGAAATCGTAAACACACACACACTTTCATAAATAAAAATATATTGAATTTAGGAAGAGTTGTTTGGTATACGGATCTCCAATATATCGGTCAAATTGCATCGCGCTCCACTGGTACGTACCATGCAATTTAAATAGACGATCGATTCGATATCGGTCGAATTGCATCGGGCCGTGAGTAAATAGCCTTAGTCGGCAAGTGGGCTTAAATAGATAAAATAAAACATTTAATGTTTCATTTATTAAAAAAAACGCACTTTTCATTGTTATTATCATAAACGAAACGAAATAATTTAACTATTTAATTTGTTACTTCCTAAAATATACATACTGACCTTGCTCGCGATTTATTAATTAATACTGTAAACTTATAGGTACTGCACTTTTATTAGTTAATATTATAACAATGAAATCTTGTGTCATATATAACACTCTTAATAAATAAATCGATTACCATGTTTAAAGTTGGTGATCCAGAGAAATATTAATCCCATCAAAAACATAGCATGCCAAGTATTCCTAAATATATGACGAGATTGGATAGCTGCTCTCACAGAGAGATAGGTACTAATTAATCGACTTGGTTTACGTTGATATCATAGCGTTGTGAGATTTGAGCATTTTGTACATGTTATGTTTTTGTTGGGATATCATTTCTTTACGTAGGTTCTCCTTCTCTTATTTTTCAAAATGCAAAACTGCATAAACCTAAAAAATATTATATAATGTTAGATTTATTCCCTTACTTTGTATGCAAAACAATAACAGTGTTCAAAATTTGTAGCCTGTAGGTTTAATAGAAGTACCTTAGAATTTTGATGATCTATTAGTCAGTCAGTGACAAGTTAAGATATTTTAAAAATTGCAATAATTATTAGAGTTCTTGTTCAAATTTAATGTTATTTGGAAATTTGCCTATTTTTTCACTGAAAATTTTGGCTTTTAGTTTAATCCCGAATGGCTTCGAGACAAGGATTGTACGGGCGTGCCCTTTTTACTTCTTTGCTCGACTTGGCAAGGGCTCTTCCGTGCCCCCAGATTGAATAAAAAAAATAGTCATACGTATATACAAATAAACTAAATTTTGCCTGCAACATACGATCTACAGAGCATTTCGTAAAAATCAGAATTCGAATTCACTCAAGTGTCTGAATTCACTTCGAAATCGACATTCGTTTAACCTCGACTTGGTATTAATATTTCGTAGCATAAATGAAGTGAGTTTTGAAATAATATATGGATAGAATATCTATCAGCAGATGTGGTTGGCAGCTACCTCTGCATTGCACGACTTCGCCTATCTATATTTCTACACTGCGTAATTTTGTAATGATAATATGGTCATAAAATGTGTATGCATATTTTATACCAGTTCATATATCTCAGCTAATAAAACAATGTATAGACTTAGTATATAACAAAAATTGGCGCTCACACGTTGAGCTTTCGGTTTGATAGGGCCTATAGTGCTCGGTAATGGCGCGTCGGAGGTAGTGAATGGCGTAGTGCGGCTAGCGGCCACCGATGCCAGAATGGAAATATCTTTTTAATTTTGACGTACGACTTTATTAAGTTCCTTAATTTCGTGGATAATGCTCTCTCAAGCACGTTACGATAATGATATATCAACAAAAGTTTGAGAACCGCTTCTCTACCATATTAGCTCTCAATTAAAACAAAGACAGTGTGGTAATTAATTGGTTGTTGTACAGTTAAAAATAATAAAATAGATAAACTATTTTATTATTTTTATTAATAATATAGTCAGATAGACTATTTTATTATTTTTATTAATAAAATAGTCAGATAAAATATATTATTATTTTTATTAATTTTTAATCTATAATTACAATTAATAAATACTGAACACTTTATAATAATTGAGTATTAACTTATTTTAATTGAAACATGATTTATTTTACTACAGAATATTCTTTTTTAATATGAAGTAAGAATCAAAATGGCGTATAATATCTTTGTGATGGTGTAAGCAATATATGTTTCTATTGATTTAATATATATCTATATATTTCTTTTAATATATAAAAATAAGCTTTTTGTACTTCATCTCCATATAAACTATGACTAATCCCAATTTCATACTTTTCAATAAACGTAGTTTTTTAAAAGGGGTGTTAAGTTCTCCCTCCACATTTTGATCTAATAAAGTCACAGAATTAAAAATTAACTGAATGGCTCAATCCGATTTTCAGTTATATGACAAAGCTCGATACCTATAGTTATATAGGTAGAACGTAGAACTTTCAATGTTTGACGAGAGGAGTTTCCGCTTGCACCGGACAGTTGGCGGGCAGTCTGCAGCTGACAGGGTTACTGATGAACACTATTTCAACTGAATTCATTTTATATTCAGGAATGTAAACGGAAATAATGCATTACAATAAAATTTTAAAATAGATATCCTCTTCAAACACTAAAAACTTCTAAATATATGGATATATCTTATAGGCGGTTCATATTATACATTTTTAAATTTTAGTGACAATTTGTATTTTATTTTTTGGAATTAGGTATATTGACATTTATATTTCTTTTTCAGTTTAATCTATGGTTGATTTAATTGACATGTATGACTTGAAATATTTGCACGACGTCCTGACGATAAAATATGCTGGGCATTTAAAAATTCTTAATAACATGTATAACCATATTTCTGCAAATAAAGATTTATTATTATTATTATATTTTCATGAAAATTTTGACAAAAAAAAACGACTTTAAACACTTCTTAATATGTACTCATCTTATTATGGGCGGTTCATTGTTTCATGAAACTTCAAATTAAACCCGCCAGGGATTTTTGTTGATTTTCGTTTTCTTTAAAGATAAAAAATGATCACTTATCCCATTACTGTCCTTTGCGAATGCCGTTGCTAATCTCCATAAATGCCTAACCCGCTCCACTCGGCTCAGCCAATTAAAACAAAAAAACGGTCACCGATTACCGGGTTTTGCGAACGTCGCTTAATCTTCGCTATCGCACTAACATATCCCGCAACGTCTGTCGTACCCCACCCTGCTCAGTCAATAAAAGAAATTGATCAACCATCCTATTACTTCGCAATTGCACCAACCCACACGATCCCGCAACACCTGTCCCACCCCACCCAGTCAATAAAATGAAAAAATCACCCATTAAAGTCAAAATAATCTTTATTCAAATAGACTTCTTAAAAGAACTTTTGAATAGTTCATTCAGGAGGTCTTTTGGCTGATAAGAAGAACGAGCAAGAAACTCGCCAGCTCTAATACGAGTAATGACATTCACAAAAACCATGTCATTACCAGATGAATACATTATAAATAGAAAAAAAAACTATGGTCTTATAATGATAACATATAGCTTTTTTAATAAGTATTTTTTAATAGAAGATTTAAACAGCATGATATCTAATTGTTGTTGAGACCTTATTGTAGAAGCGCACACAAAGATCCCTGAATCAGTTATTAACTTTTTGCAATCTAGTGACAGGCACCATTAATTAATATTTATTTCTTGTATTAAAATTATGTACATCAATTTTTTAAGAAAATAAACTAATATTTTTACGAATTTAGGGAATAGATGAAAGTCAGATGGTGCCAGATCAGGAGAATAAGTTGGGTGTGGTAGCAAATCATAATTTAATTTTTTGAATTTCGCCATCGCAGTGAACGCGCGCATTATCCTGATGAAAGATTTTTTTTGTTATTAGCCAGGCCGAGTCTTTTTTCACGAATACACACTTCTAATTTATCCAGTAGATCAGCATAATATTCGCCATTTATGTTTTGTCCTTTTGGAAGGTAATCAATCATCAATATATCCTTCGAATCCCAAAATACTGATGCCATGACTTTCCCCGCTGATTTCACGGCTTTTGCTTTCTTTGGAGCCGGGGATCCTTTTTCCGTCCATTGTTTAGACTGAATTTTTGATTCAGGTATGTAGTGGTGAACCCAAGTCTCGTTTGTAGTAACAAGATTGAGTTCTCGTATATACTATATTGAGAAGCAACAGTAATTGTCTATTTCTATATTTTTTTTCATTAACTAATGCTAAGATTATTAATTGATCTTATTACTCTTTTTTTTCCATCCCATCCATACCATTACTGGCCTTTGCGAAAGTTATTTTATACAGTTTTGTTGGACTCGTCGCAAATAATATTGTATCTTATACTTCAATAATAAAAAAATGAAAAATTAAACTCCGTAAACGCTTATCCCTGTTCACCCCGATTAGTCAAATACAAAAAGATCACCTATCTGATTACCGGCCTTTGTCTTCATAATCGCGGATCAAACGAATTAACCAATTGTAAACTCGCACGCGAAATCGTAAACACACACACACTTTCATAAATAAAAATATATTGAATTTAGGAAGAGTTGTTTGGTATACGGATCTCCAATATATCGGTCAAATTGCATCGCGCTCCACTGGTACGTACCATGCAATTTAAATAGACGATCGATTCGATATCGGTCGAATTGCATCGGGCCGTGAGTAAATAGCCTTAGTCGGCAAGTGGGCTTAAATAGATAAAATAAAACATTTAATGTTTCATTTATTAAAAAAAACGCACTTTTCATTGTTATTATCATAAACGAAACGAAATAATTTAACTATTTAATTTGTTACTTCCTAAAATATACATACTGACCTTGCTCGCGATTTATTAATTAATACTGTAAACTTATAGGTACTGCACTTTTATTAGTTAATATTATAACAATGAAATCTTGTGTCATATATAACACTCTTAATAAATAAATCGATTACCATGTTTAAAGTTGGTGATCCAGAGAAATATTAATCCCATCAAAAACATAGCATGCCAAGTATTCCTAAATATATGACGAGATTGGATAGCTGCTCTCACAGAGAGATAGGTACTAATTAATCGACTTGGTTTACGTTGATATCATAGCGTTGTGAGATTTGAGCATTTTGTACATGTTATGTTTTTGTTGGGATATCATTTCTTTACGTAGGTTCTCCTTCTCTTATTTTTCAAAATGCAAAACTGCATAAACCTAAAAAATATTATATAATGTTAGATTTATTCCCTTACTTTGTATGCAAAACAATAACAGTGTTCAAAATTTGTAGCCTGTAGGTTTAATAGAAGTACCTTAGAATTTTGATGATCTATTAGTCAGTCAGTGACAAGTTAAGATATTTTAAAAATTGCAATAATTATTAGAGTTCTTGTTCAAATTTAATGTTATTTGGAAATTTGCCTATTTTTTCACTGAAAATTTTGGCTTTTAGTTTAATCCCGAATGGCTTCGAGACAAGGATTGTACGGGCGTGCCCTTTTTACTTCTTTGCTCGACTTGGCAAGGGCTCTTCCGTGCCCCCAGATTGAATAAAAAAAATAGTCATACGTATATACAAATAAACTAAATTTTGCCTGCAACATACGATCTACAGAGCATTTC
The DNA here is from genome assembly GCA_918026875.4 of Diatraea saccharalis. Taxonomy (NCBI): domain Eukaryota; kingdom Metazoa; phylum Arthropoda; class Insecta; order Lepidoptera; family Crambidae; genus Diatraea; species Diatraea saccharalis. The sequence goes on from OU893337.1 coordinate 15,976,312, forward strand.
GTAAAAATCAGAATTCGAATTCACTCAAGTGTCTGAATTCACTTCGAAATCGACATTCGTTTAACCTCGACTTGGTATTAATATTTCGTAGCATAAATGAAGTGAGTTTTGAAATAATATATGGATAGAATATCTATCAGCAGATGTGGTTGGCAGCTACCTCTGCATTGCACGACTTCGCCTATCTGGGAGAGGCTCTCGATGTACCCGAGCCTCTCCTTCCGTGAGGGGGACTCAAGATCCCGATTCCGAGCGTCCCGGCGATTCGGTCACGGCATCCCAGGTCTCATCCCCAGGGAGGGTACATCGAAGGGGTTTTTGTGGGTAGGCCTTCGGGCGCCCACCGCGCGGCCAGCCACCGGGTGGGCTCACGTAGGAGAGTCCCACACACCCTCGCTTGCCGGGCGGCAGGGGTAGAGCCTAATGCATTTCCTCGACGTTAAAAGAAAAAAAAAGAAGTATAAAATATCTAAGACACCTATGAATCAATGCATCTTGTTGTGTATTTTTATACAAAATTGGAATTAATAGAATTTCTACACTAAATAACGTAAATTCGGATACATGAGTGAATTCGAATTTAGATTCGTAATTTTACAGAATCTCTCTGCTGATTCGAATGTGAACAAACAAGTGAATATGGGTCGAGCCTCCTCTCGTATTGATCAAAGTCTGTCGCGATATTTGTAGTAGTAGTTACTGCAAATATCGCGACTGACTTTGTCCCAATTACGAATTGTAGGAAACTGGAAAAATCGAAATACTTAATCCCACAGTAAGAGTTTTATTAGAATAGAACTATCATAATATCAGTCGAGTAGCTCGGTGGCGTTTGTATAGGGGCTCGCGATCGTTGTCGTTAAGGAACTTTCGCAACGTCGGTCACGAGATGGGTGATCAAAAAATTAGTATCTTGAGCTTCGGAAGGCACGTTATACTCTGTGCTTCGGAAGGCACGTTAAACCATTGGTCCCGCTTGCATTTGCAGTCGTTAATACCTACCCTCCAATCCATATTGGACCTGCGTGAAGGGTCATGGCCCATCTTAACTCTGAGCCCCTCCAGTGTAATGAATATCAGTCACAAGTAATTGTTAAGTGAATCACATAATAATAACATTGTTAACTTATTTATTGTCCACTTTATTTTATCATTATCGTACCATGGCTTCGAAATTCAGCGGAAATGCGTAGATATTAAAATGAACCAAAATTACATAATGTATACATATAAAAATACACATAAATATTAAATGTATTTTTAACATATGTAATATTTGTAAAATACAGATAATATTTATCTGTAGTATGTATATTCTAAAGAATAATATCATGTAATAAAAAGGAATGGTGTGCTTGCAGATAATAATCGTACCTAAAAATACCTAAACGACGTTATTTTTAAATCGAATAACACCTTCGATGGTAACAAAAAAAAATTACGTTATCGAATTTTGTGTAGGTATTAGCTACATATAGGTATTGCGATCATTATAGTTACTATGAAAAAATATTGAAGCCGTATATTCATAATCTCTTTTAATACTGGAAATATTGAAGACTTCAGCAATTATTCAGATTATTATAATCTTATAGTAGCATTATTACGTAAACTATAAGATTATAATATTCTAAATTATCATTCACATCTATTACATAAAATAAAGATTAGATATCTTTATTTAATATTCAGCTATCTCTCAAAATGATGGAGGATGCAATAAAGAAATCTTAACAATATTTACATAACATCGTGTACGGTTACGTGCGGTCGACTGCGGACGCCTGCGTCTTTCGTATCCAGTAACACGTCACCGTCATAATGCTTCAGAATAATTCATCGTGAGCTCCATGAATATGTAGCGAGCTCGTGAATTCTTTAAAGGCCTTGTCAGATAGCGAACCGAATGTGTGGTGGGTTTTTTAATTTATAATGTACGGAGAAGCTCTAACCATTTCTAACTCGCTACTACACCGGTAACGCGACCGCCGACCACGTACAACTATTCTCATAAACGTGAAACGGTGTGGTATTAACATCATCATTCTCTTTACTCTCTTTCAAGCTTTTTAATATCTACTTTTTATACTTATCAGCACAGACACATATAAACTATGTATCAGTTAGTAAATACAACTATTTTGTCTATTTTCAGTCACAAGTACACACTAGTTATAACTGTATTAATGGTGAAAATAAGATAGAAAATCAGCTTTGTCCTTGGCACTCTGAGATGGGACTCGAACCCATGATCTTTCGCAATCCGAGCGACTGCTCTAACCTCTAAGTTAACCAGGACCTAACAGGGCTGACAAATTTTTCAAGCACTTTACTTTTTCTACCATGTGACCTACGCCTAAGAGTAAAGGTCAATTAAATCAAAGTATAGTTTAAGTGCTATTTGAGTTTACATGCAAGTGTGGAGTGAAAAGAAAACAAATGTCAGATAAATATTATTTATATTATTAGTAGGTATGGCTTGCATTCTTAAAATCAAAATTCAATTTATTGTGGACTGCTTCATCATCGGTCATGTTCACTTTAGGTATTTATAAAACAATAGAAAGGGACAGAGCATGAATGAAGTTGACAGTGATATCGAAAATCGGTTTTCAGTGTACGACTCTGGTAGCTTCCCGATAAGTATAGATTTATTTTTGCGAGTGTGCTGTCATTCACCGTGAGCAATGGTCCTTAAATAAATCATGATCGCGTGCGACGCAGTACGGAGGGTCGCGGATAATGAGGGCTCTTTGAGTCGTCTCGGCGACGTCGAACTCTTAACGAGCCGCTGACAAGCGCGACTAGACGGTTCAATGAATCCGACGATGACGTCTCACCGAGAACTTCCACCTTCAAATAGAATATTTAATAAATGAACATTCTCGCGACTCGTCAAAAATTTTCAATTAACGATGGATGGATTTCTAATTTAAATGGACGCTAGACACAATAATTTATTTCCTAAAATAATTGATGAATCGACATCGATACGCTTTTGTTACGATTGTTTAGTGTTTTGCAGTTTTTAACAGACAATCAGGTTATTGTAATGATATACTTATACCTATAATATGATACCAGTATATTACATACCACAATAATATGCTCATCGATACCTTCACGGTTAGTTTTTATATATAAGACTAGCTTTTTGCACGCGTGGCCCTATATTATACATATACACCATCCTCTTGAATCATCCTGTATATTGACTGCATTAAAATCCGTTGCGTTGTTTGAAAAATCTCAGCGTAAAGACAGCGGAACGCGACTTTGTTTTATAACATGTATAGACACAGTATAAGCCAGAAATTATGCCCTGTAAACACTTTATATTGATTTACATAGAGTAACTAGTAGAACATATTGTATTTAAAATAGCTATATCAAAAATTGAACACGCGGTAACAAATACTTAAATATAATTGCATTAATTTAAACCGTAAATACTAGAAGAATGTAAGTTTTATTCCAGCTCGGACAAGATCCTACAACGATCGCAATGAATAGGAACTTGGTATCGATTGGCTCCTCATAAATACGCAACGATCATTCATTCAGCGTTCGATGCGCGGACATCGTTCTATCGGCTACTCTCGACTTTAACGCGTACGGAAAAAGAGTCATAAGAAAATTTTCACAACTCATACATAATGTAGGAGAGCTATTGCCGATCGGAGTCTGGATCTTAAGTGGCGATATTTATTTAAGTAGGTGACTTGGAACACCTTTCGTGTGTTAGCGGCAGGTACTGGCGGTCGCATCGCTATATAAATCGATAGACTGAAACGTGATCGCTCCACGTGGCTGACAGCCGTTCAATAATGCATTTGTCACCAAACGCCATCACTTATTGGAATATTTTATTTTACGAAAGTGACAGCTGAAAATTGTCTTCGTATTTCAGCGATCTTCACGAGTTTACGAAGCAATTCTTCATTATTCGTAGTGGCTTCTTTGGTATTTATGTTTAGAATATTTTTTTTATATTAATTTAGTATCTCTGAAAAGTGTGCCTGTTCATCACCAGCCTATTCATGACCCCACTATTGGAATCCGGGTCTTCCCTATGGACCATGACCCACCACGCGAGCACAGTGCGGATTCCACCAACTATTAGCCTATTCCGGATTCACTAGAAGCTGAACCTTGTAATTCAGTATTTGACATCGGACACCAATTGTTAGTTTAATTGCGAGATTTTGACCGTCCAAAATAATTAAATCATTAATTTGTGTAAGTGATAATAATAGTTGTGTATTTGCTTTGGTGTTGAAGTTGTACAATATCCTCATGTTTTGCCATTTTCAAATAGCATGCAAAAACAGTATAGTGGAATCTTATAAAGCGAGAATAAAAAATAACCTGTGCAATAATATCACAATAATAATAATCAAATTGCATTCTTATTATGTTAAAATGCATTGGTATAACATGTCATAGTTAAATATAATAAAATTACACTGTCAAAAATTTGCGGAATTCAATTTAATATCAATATAATTTTCTAATTTCGTTTGCTCAAAAATTCGTAAATACTATATAAATTATTACAATTGAAATTATTACATAACACATAATCTTCTTTAAAATAATTCAGCTTATAATAATTTCAATTAATTTGGAATTTTATTATACACCCTAATGCACATAGTCAAAAAGCTTTTCTTATACTTATCTGATTTTGGAATAATATTTAACACAAGTCTATAAGGGTCTCGACGCTGTGTAGATGTTTGAATGTCCTTAGCTTTTTCGGACAATAGCAGAAATAAACCAAGCTGTTTAAATGATTCCCGACATGATTCGTTAGATGGAATTCCATAGATCACTCTGATACTTTTTTTTTGATTTATGAAGGATCTGTGATAGTCCGTGCAGTTACCCCATATCGATACACAATATTAAGTATACAATAATAAAAGCCTTCCTAGAAAATTTCAAAGGATATATAGCGAGAAATAACTACAATGTTTTATGAATTGTGACCAGTAGTTTCAGGGCATAGAAGGGGAAAAAATAGCTACTGCTCTACGATAAACCAGGAATTATTAAAGTAACGGTTTGTTGTGTTGTATTGTTCAGGAGTAACTTAAGGTTACATACGAAGGTACATAGATAAATAATGGTTATGTATTCTCTGAAATATTTGATGTTTATATTCTTTCTGTTATATTCCGCCTCGTGTCAAATATGTTTACTTCATTTTATTTGTATAATGCAGTATTCTGAGCTCCAATTCCTAACTAATTTGTCTTTTACGGCCAGTTGCACAAACGTCCATGAAGGTTAAATGACGACATTAAGCCTTAATGAATGTTCTAAATTTGAAAATTTGTATCGGTAATGTCACTTTAATCTAATGACAATTTTAATGGATGTTTGTGCGACAGAATGATAGCGAACTAACTATTATAATGGAAGGACTCTCTTCGTAAATTATTCTATGCGTCGATTCTGTATCAAACTTCGATAGAAATCAACATAAAATTACCCACAGTTGAGACAAACAATATCTAGTGGTATAATTTTTTGATTCACATAACCTGATCGACATCAGCAAATTACAACTTTAAGCTCTCATGAATGTTCTAAATTCCAAAATTTTTATAGGAAATGTAGCTTTAAAGACAATTACATGCAAATTAGTAGAATTATGCTAGTTTTTTTCATACTAGCATTGAATTCGTTCCTTTATGAATCAGCAATATGATATGAGTGACATATATCTTTTCAAATAAAAGAAGCACACCTTTATCAAAAACACAAGGTGTACATGTTTATGGAAGGTAGCCATGGGTCGAAGGTCAAGTGACGCCTCGGGTCCACTCTCCCGTTAACAATATAATATTATTGGTTGAAGCTGATGTTCTGCGTTGTAAATTATCTTTATTGTATTTACGGAAGTGTTATTTTTGCGAGGAATGTGGGTGACTCTTCGGATCGTACAATTGAAATGTGGTGTACGTAGTCAGTTTTTCCTTAAACTTTTACAAATTTAATAGACGTTACATTTTCATGTGAGTTATTTACAAGTATAAAATTTGATATATCAAATTCAACAATATTATTCCAGAAAAAAATGCTCTTAAAGATAAAGCATTTGTAAGTCCTTAAAAATTTTATTTGGTCATCTTTTTATTAAGACCTTGTTTCAAATTGTAAAAATTTTATTAAATACGATAAACACTTTTTGTCATTTAGACACAATATAAAGTCAATAATGATAATATAAGAAATAAAGATAAACTTCATGTAAATGCATATTTTTTCCTTTTTTAATAGATAGTGTTGCCGATGGAAGATTTAGATAAAGGGGAGGTACAAATATTTTTTTGTGCACATTCACTCTTTCATTACATCAATCCAATAAGCAATGAGCTGCGAAATGTTTCACACGCCGGCGAGCGCTCGCCCCGCAGTCACCCGCGCCCACCACCCGCCTGCCGCGGCGACTGCCTGCCGAGAGAAGGCCGGCTACATCAAACGACTCCCCCACACACATGCCTTTAAACAACCTCTACATTGAATTTGATTTACATAATTATTTTAATGAGACCCTCACAATTTTTAATGCGGGCACTCAACGTAGGTACCTATTTTATTTAACACAAATGATTTATATATTTTTATTTGACTCAAAGATTTTGTATGGTATTGAATTCTTGGGTATTTTTTCACTATGTATAAGCTAGTGTTCAATATTCTCGTGTAGATGCAGCTCTACTATCCCAGAGAATATGTAAGCTCGTTTGCCTCCATAAAATATTCAAATATTTCAGGCATCAAAGTATAATATTGGCCGAGTTTTCCTTTCAGTCGCGATCCATGGACCTGTTTAATATGATCCGATTTTGTTATTAACTATATTGGATGGGTCTTGATACTGAATGAATAAGGTCTATTATAGTTGGGCCTCTGGCCTCGGTCGTCTCTACCGGGACGACTTATGGAAGGATCGCTTCCGCGTGCAGAGCATATTTCAAACTGGAGATTCACGTGACCTGCTCACAAACAAGACTGACTATTTATTAGAAATTCTATTATGCCAGTAACAATTAATCAATAATATATAACTAGACTTATCGTAAACTCACACTCAAAAAAGCTCTCTTAATGAAAAATGCTTAAAAATCTCAATGGTACTCTGAGATTTGATGGGATTTTCAGTATAGCATTGTGAATCCAAAATTTATCAAATTTAATAAAAAAAGTTATAAATGATTGCCCCTAAATCACATTTACTAAAGGAAACAATGATTCTCGCTGCACGTAAAAACAAATATACAAGGAGGCAATTCCTTTAATGGAGCGTCCCTGCCGACCCAGAATAATTAATGTACTGCGCATTTTTAATGGTCTCGAATAAACTGAACTAGAAAATTGTATATACTGAGACGACCAAACAGATATTGAAATTGCAGCGCTCCAGAGCATTGTAATCTCGATATAGTTTTTGGCACAGGCCCTGTCCGGTCGTTAGACGAGTTGGTACCTAATGGTGGTGGAATAAAGGTTTCTTTGCCAACTTCAGTTTTGTGGACGTCGTAAGTCAGGATGGCGGACGTGCATTTCCGAAGCGGGTAACGAGCACGACGTGCCGCGCGATTTCAATCACATACATTACTGGGTCGCAGTAAATCTGCGAACACTCGTATCTCGAGCGACGCACGTCGGTTGTGACGACGATAAATCCAGAAACGACCGCGAGCTGGAAAACAAACAGCTGGCGAAGAATTTGCAGTTCAGATTTTTTAAATGCAAGGAAGAAATAGAGGTTGTTCGGTGGCAGACTACGGTGTTTTAGAATTCATGTGTTCCAGATTCTACTCTGGATAGGAATCTTGGCGGTGAATATTTTAAACTAAAATCTAAGTACTCTAGGAAAATTCAAGTTCTTTCTTCGTTGAAATATATTCTGAAGTTATAATAACTCACAATCTTTACCTAATTTGTAATAATGAGTACAGGAAGCAGTTCCCAGCATCATACCTCGGCAAGATTTATCGCTATACGTGAGCACAAAGCAACCCTTGTATCCTTGATATATTTCCAGCATTTCTGGGATAATTCATTAAACTCGTAAACGCGCCATGTGGTTTAGTGAGGCTTTATTGTCTTACTATTGTCAGGATTAAAATCTCTTATTTAATTAGAATACTGGTTGCTGGTTAATTTGCGTAATAGTATTTATTATAAGTTCTTATTTAACTTGCTATGTATGTATGTTCGTCCAATCTTACCACTGAATATTAAAGCTGTTAAATTCTTAACATATTAAGCATTCATAAATCGTGTGCGTGGGTTTAGAACAATAAAAATATTTCTGTTTTTATAGGTTAGCCTGCCTACGTCATTTTAAATCTAATATAGCTGACGGCTCAATGGCGGTCTAGTAATTTTTTGACCATTTTTATATTATGAAACTAAAGAAAGAATTATTTAAGAAAAAAAACGAATATAATGAAAATTATTTAGGTACTGAAGACTTAAAATATTTGAATACTCTTAAAAGTCTTAACGCATTCAAATAAAAGCTTAAGGGCGCTTGTGCACTACACTGAATTTTCAGATCCGGCGGTCCGATTTTTTCCGGTCCGGAATGACATCAAAAACCCGGATGGGTAGCTTGTGCACTTGTCCGTTTTTTTCCTGATCGGAGCGGCGCAGTGTAGGAGCAGCTCTTTTTGAAGCTACACGTCACTTACGCTAGGTACGATGAGATTTTTGGAACGTCGGTAATTGCGTTCGAAGATGTAGAAAGATACCTAGATAATTAACTTGATCATTTTTCATAAACCATAATAAATTATGGCAAGACGAAAGCATTTTTTTACTACTATCGGATGACTACTGGATGGACTCGGATGTAAAAACTTATACCTTTACTAATTTAGGAACAGCATTATTCACATACAATAGCTAAAAATATCTGTGACATTAGAATAAAATTACTCATAATGGTCTAGTACTTGATGTTTAAATTTATAAACGTGCTATTTTTTTTCGAAGTTTTGTAAAAAACAACTTTAAACATTTACAGTGATAGACCAATCAGTGGCGCTATTTTGTAAACAAATCGAAATTAGTACCGTGTAAGCGGAGAATTACTATGCTAAATGAACTTTACGAGATCAGTTGACTGTATTATATATAGGCATAATTTTATACGCGTGGTGTAGTTTCTTTGAGCAGAAATATTTTTCCCTTAGAATACTTCTTTTTTTAAATTTATTTATGAGTTTATGACACAAACAGTCATTTCAGATTTTATTAAATGCAAAAAGACATTGAGTTCACTTAATTACTTGTGTTAATCTTCTGTTTATTCTTTATTATTACTTCTATTATCAAACATTTATCTATACCTATCAATTGTCTAAAAAAAAAAATTTGATAATGACAAATTTCCAGGCAAACTTTCATCCCCTATTTTTCGCGATAAAATGTAGCCTTTCGATGTCCTTTCTTAAAATTAAGTCTATTTACTATATTAATTTCCATTAAGATGGGTTCAGTTGTTTAGGCGTCTAAGCGTAACAACACTTATTTATGTTACTTTACGTTATCGATACTTTTAATACGATTCTAAAATCTAGCAAAGTATCGATACTAGAACCGTACGCTGATCAAATTAGAACTATACTGAGTTTGCCAAAGCATATGTAGTGATATTAACCTACTATATTAAATCATCATATAAAATATAGCATTTTATAATCTACAATAAATATCAATTATAAGTTTATTGGAAATTAGCAATATCGCCGAAATAAATATCGATTATACACAAATCGATTATTTTTTCCCAAGCCTATTCCTTATGAATTTTCCGGATCGCGGACACAGCAGTGCACAAGCGTAAACACGTTTTTCATTGCCGCCATCACGGACCTGAAAAAACCGGTCCGGAATAGAGAAAAGTAAAATCCCGGACGGTATAATTCCTGACAGTGAACAGGCTAGCATTACCAATATATGGCCTGACATATCGGACCTAAAAAAATCGGACCGCCGGACATGAAAATTCAGTGTTGTGCACAAGCGCCCTAATAGATGATTTATTTTCACATTTATAGACATGTTTCTATTATGTATATATATTGGTCGTTTGTAAAAACCAGAAGCTGCGAAAGACTTGATAGCTAACATTATGAACAACATTTTTATCTACGAGTTTTAACATAACTCAATGTATAATTTGTTGATTTTTTCACAATATGGTTTCAAATATCGCAGAAAATAGCCCAGTCTGCATCACAATACCTTATTTTATATCTAGTGTCTTCTTTAACGTAGCATAATTTAAGATTCTTTATTTAAGATTAGCAAGTATCTCATCACCTTTTTAATTCTAAGCCAGTATTGCATTCCAGGGTTATTATAATAAAGACTCAATGTATTGACAACATAGGCGATTTCTGGTCGTGTAACCTGTGACAAATATAATAAACAGCATATTGCTTCTCTGTTTGGGAAATTGCAGTTTTCATCATCAGATTTATTATCTGATTTGGTATTTACCTCTATTGGAGTGCGTGCTGGTTTGCACTCTAACATGCCAAATGTTCTAATATCAAGTTAATATACTTCTCTTGGTCGATCATGATCACACCTGTCACACTCTCTCAGATCCTTCATGTAAAACTCCTTTTCTATTTTTATTTTTACATCTGTTACTGTTTTCTTATAATCGTAAATATTATGAAATCGTGTATACTGCAATTTAAGATTTATTTACTTAATAATAAATACATGGATCAAACTTTGATCTTACTAATCCAATTTTAAGTAGAACACTATTAAATTCCATCAGCGGCTAGATTGCTTGAAACCATACATTGATTTATGAAGATGACAAACCTGACCCTTTTGTTCATAATATTCTGATTTTGATATATGAATTTCGGTATCTATGTCACCATGAAGAAATGCACTTATACCATTTATTTGAATCATTGTTAAATTATATTTTGCAGCTAGTACAAAAACCTTACTGAAGTATACCTGACAACAGGAGTATACTTCACCATAATCATTTATTTTTCTTATATCTCTCAATAACCAGTCTCGCTTTGAAACGAATAATTTCTCCCTTTTCATTAGTTTTACTTTTAAATATCCACTTGCATGGCAAATATCTTTTATTTGTCGGCAAGTCTACTAAAGACCATGTTTTATTCTTTATTATAACGAATCATATTCCTCTTGCATGGCCTGCTTCCACTGATTAGCATGTAGATATCATTTACAGTTTGAGGATCATTTAAATCGAACAATGGACAAAAATAACTTACATCATGATCTCGCACACCCCTCTCTGTCTGAAGTACAGCTCTGCGTGGACGCAAAGTGAAGTTACGAACCGGTGTAGATAGGTTGACTTCAACATCGGTACGTAGGTCGTCATCATTGTTGTTACCAGATAAGTAGTTATTGTTGGAGATATGCTCGATGTCATACTCCGATATTTCAGTATTTTTAGATGAATCAGACTCCCTTTCTGTACCACTGTCAAGTACACAATGTAAACAGATATTATGTTAAAATTTTTGTACATTTTCTAAAAACACTATATCTCTACTTTAATAATTTTATTAGATAGTGTTTGGCCCAAGAAAACAATATCTTTAACACAATATCCAACAAATATTAACCTTTTTAGGTTTTGGTTCCCACTTTATGTGCTGTTGTGCGGATACTTGAGTCATAGCTTTGGAACCAACGAATTTCATACTTAGATAAATTAGGTTTCTTCTCTGACCACATCTCTATGGGAGTTATATACCCAATTGATCTAGCGGGTGATATAATGTATTATATAAGCTGAAGTTGCCAAAGCTTCACCCCAAAGTTGCCTAAATAAATGAGCATCAAACAACATACATTTTGCCCTTTCCACAAGCGTCCTATACATCCTTTCGGCAAGGCCATTTTGCTGGGGTGAGTGAGTACTTGTTTGATGTTCAATTCCATGTCTTCATAATAAAGTGTCAAATTCACTATTACAACATTATTTCCCATTATCTGATCGAATGGCTTTGATCTTATAATTAATCTCACTTTATACTTAATTTTTATAAACTTTGTGAAATATTAAATATGTATATTGAATTTGCCTTTTAAAAGGTAAACATAAACTTTTCTGGTAAAGTCATATATAAAGGTTATAAAATATTTTATCCCAGTGACGATTGTTTCATCGGTTCACATAAGTCAATAAATCAAAGTGAATAATTTGCAGTGGTTCTATCGCCTTTGATCAACATTTTTAAAGGGCTGTCTGCTTTGTTTACTGCTCTGTTTACATGTGAAAAACCTTTACATTTATCAGATTACATCTGAAAGATTCAGGTGCCCCATGCATCTTCATATTGTGTTGTTCATTATTATTCACTAATAAATTGACTTTTCAAATACTTTGTACATGCAATGGTGTTTTACTGGCAACAGTTACGGTCGGTATCGGTAAGCTAATGATATCTACAGCCAGTTGCATCTATTGCTTATGTGTCATGTCATGGGAAAAAGCTGCATCAAAACCGTTGTTTTCCTCTTGCTTTTCATATTTTTGTTTTCTTCTGAGGTTCTACAGTTCTTGGCAAGATGTGCATATTTATACCGATTATAACATCTTAACCCCCATGTAGTTTTTGACCTTTATTGTATTATGGTTCCCACGTGGAGTTGCTTTCCTTGTGAAGAATGCTGTATTTTCTGAGCATTGAACTAGCTCTTGGAGTTTTGTTTTAATTGAATCAGCACTAATCATGATTTCTTATAACATTTTATACGATATGGCTTAAAATATAGTAAAACTCGGAGAAAATAGATAATTAGCTGTATTTAATCGAACTTTAAATTAAATAAACTTTAATTTGAGGATCCAACAAATAAAATTGCACAACAAGACGGAAAAAGGAACACGAAGATAGTGTTGTCGACTAAAGTAAGGCAATATAACAAAATAATATGTCTACGTCCTTATTTATTAACAACAATACGCACGTATATGTGAAAAAGCACATTTCAATTGGTGTAAAAGCTCTTTTCATATAGGCATTCCCATGATATTGCTAAGAACGTTGTAACATTACGGCTACAATTCTGCACCATTGTCCTCGACGCAAATGTAAATAGCATCGTAGTCGCTTTGTCCTGCCTGCTATACACTCATCAGGAGTTGTAATAGGGGTATAATAATGTATGTCAGAACTTTTCCATTCTGACTAATTGTTTATTCTCACTGAAAAAACTTTTGACGTCGCGCTAATCCCACATCTGAGGATATAACTTTTGTGACGAATTTTACTGCTGAAGTGAAGTATACCATATCGTATTTAACTCAAACAATAGTGAAATAACATTTTGATAAATATGTCTCTCATAATATATCTTTTCAATAATATGATTTTGTATAGAGAAATGTAATCCATTTATAATTTCCTGAATATAATGTTTTTAGATTAGATGACTTTGATTGAAAAAACTTTGACTTAGTCTTTACGGCATCTCAATTTCCGACCAACTAGGCTTTAATCTATGTTGGATCAAAAACACAAACACTAAAAGAGCTATTATGAAGTGAAAGTCTTGGAACTAAGGACCCATTCAGTTTTTTGTTTGGATCTACTTATATGTATGTCAAATCAATGAGGAGGACACGCACACCTCAACTAAATATAGCCTCTGCAATTGTTAGAATCTCGTCATCAACCGGGGATCTTACTCGTAACGTGTCTGGATAAGTGAATTGTCGACAGCTGTCGCGTGGGTCGACACATCAATCATGCCGACAATCCCTGGAACGTGAGTTCTCGATCACTTACCATCAGGAAACAGGCCCCTGCAATATTGTAAAACTAGCTAAATTTATATTTTTAGCACTTCTACTATAATAAACTTTAATGCAACATCATATTTTATTAGATCTATTTAGGACCATCCATTTTGGTTCTGACCTTTTGGAAAGGATTTTGCTATATTCAACGCATTAGTCACAGTCATCGAGCGGCTCAAATTGATTACATTATTACCTGAGACATGGATTGAAATTTTGTGCATATCATGCGTCTTATTGGAAATTGTGTTAATGGCTTTGATAGTGGGGTGGCCGGATTAATACTCATATATAAGATATTCGCTACATAATTCAACGATTTACAAGATTTCAGTGTGATGATTTGTCATAGGTATATCTCTAGATAAGTTATATTTCTCACGTTGGTACAAGTAATTCTAATAGACTTGATAAATAACGGAACTGACTTTGGTCTTCCTTCAGCGGTGGATGTCAATGTTCCAGCTCATTTTTCGTTTGAACCTTTGAATGATCTGAGCGGAACATTTATTAGAGGAAACTGGAGTTGCAAAAACCTCATGAAAATAAAATCGTACAACTGACTCGGTTATAAATGTAGGGTGCCACGCGATACGGTTGAATACGATTAATCATTGACATAAAGGACGGAATCAGTCAACCCACAGTCGGAAACATTTGGGAGACGCGCTAATACGGAAAACCATCAAACGTTGAAAATAAATATTTTCTGTGGCCACATCGTACCGTAGGGATGACAGTTATGCAAAGGGAGTATTGTAATATCTTTTACACATAATAAATAAATAAAAAAAATATAAGTAATTTTCAAAACTCTCATGAATTTACTGGGAAGAAAGTAGGTACTGTATGTACATCGTAAGCTTTTTATTGACTGATTTTTTATAAACGTTCATAATTCGGCCGTAAGTTTGCTTGTTGTATTTGGCAGTACCAAAATTATACAAATTAATAATGTTAATGTTTTAATGGTTACCTGCTCTAAAAGTGTAACATTTTGAATTTCGAAAAACTATAACTTTATGGTTTGATTTATTGTAGCAGGCATAAACTTTATTAATTTTTAATTAAAAGATACATTAAACAAGACCACAGGTAGATTATTTTAGTATTAAAAAAAATCTATCGAATGATCTCAAGTAGTGTTATCGATTACGCCCAAACAATACTGGAATAAAATATACAACACTGAACCCGAAAATTGAAAATGTCAAAGAGACGACTAAATTGATGAGTTTTACAAAACACGGAATAAGATTTTATCTGGATACGCAAAGTTTATTATGAATTATGTTCGTTATTTTTTTCAATGTAACGATATAATAAGATAAGTAGTTTATTATAATCAGATTTAATAATATTGTATTTATTAGCTAATTTCAACGATGATTTAGGTCATAAAAGCTTACATATTACTGCTTTTCAGTCAACTCAAATCTAATGTATCTGACTTAAACGTCAGTTAAAGTGGTCGGGTAGGCAATTTTTTACGTCAAGAAACCCAATCTTACCATTTTTTAGAGGCCAGCTTTCGAGATAACGCTGTCCGCATACATCGGTGTGGATGGAGTGAGGCGAGGGTGGAGTCGAATTATTGCGGTCACGTCGCCAACTTTGTAAGAGGGGGGTGGGGTTTGTGTAAGCCTTGCCGGTGCCGGTGCGAATAAAGATGAGACGATAATCGATAGGTATCTGCTAATTGGCATGGCAGAGATTGCGCGGCTCACGCGGCATCCGAGCGGACAACTCGACAATTTTGTGATGCAGTAATTATTTCGTAAATCGAGAAATTTGGCATTTCAGTTCGAGGCTGTAGAGATCGCTCAACAGCTAGACTGAGTGAATGATCAATGTCTGTCTAAATTTTTCACGAAAAAAAGAAATATTTAATTTTATTTCCAAATCAAAAGTGTGCGAGTCTAGGATATTTAGATATATAATTTGTCTTTTTTGGATACGAGTCTCTTAATCACATTTTATTTCTAGTTATGAAGTTAGAAGTGTTTTGAAAACTTCTATAATTTACGCCAAAGGCGATAATGCCACACCCCACTGAGGAATTTGTTCCATGTTGCATTCTTTTATCGACTTAGCTTGTACACCAATTCTCAACTGGTAGTCGAGTCCACTCAAAAACATATAAGGATATTCAAAATCGCAAATTTTTTCAATAGTTTTTAAATATTAATCCTAAGTATATTTCAAAATGTTCAAAAATAGTTAAGATTTGACTTATCGCAGTAAATACAAGGATACGATATACATTTCTGTATGTAATTAAATTTAAATAAAAACTTATAAATACCTAGTACCTACATTTTCCCTTTTGCAGATATAGTGTAAGTATAATATTTCACAGGTATACATTTAATAAAAAAGGTTATAGGTAAGATGTAATAAAATATATATTTATACTTATTAAAAGTAGAACATATTCAATTAGATGCTTAGAAAAAGGTATTTATAGGAAACTAAACAAAAAATAAAATAAAAAATATGTTAAGACATGTCGAATAAAGAACCTTCTCTATTGTTTTCGATGATAAACATAAAAGCTTAACGTCACGTAACTAATGTCTTAATTTTAAAATATAATTTGATATTGAATATTGTGCCGACTTTATTCATTATTTAAAAGAGCCCAAAAAATCCTGAACTCTTCAATCATTTTCCTGTTTATTTATGGTTTTCACTTCATCGCCAACACAAATGAAAATGAAGGAAGACATCTGTAATGGTATGCACCCCTATTAAAATCTTTATATATTAATATTTCATTGTTTTTTTTATGTGATTCTTTAACCTATTTCTTACACTTTTCGGAAGATCTTCACAGTTGACATTAATTCTCTTTTCTCTTTAAATTGGTCTTCAGAGCAGGAAGTTCAAGAGACGACAGTAAGTTATTTGAAGTTGGGTCCTAATGTTTGTTTCCATCCTAAGCAAATATCGCTAACATGGTCAACATTCACATATCGAGGGGATGTGGTCAGTCTCGTTACTGTTGGAAACACGCCCATGATTGGATCGATTCCTTTGGGATTTCTGAGTCACTTGTAGCCAGTTTCCATATAAACTACTATATGAATCAACTCCCATAAGATTTATAAATCTATTGAAGTATTATTATTGTTATCTTAAGTATTTACTCTATTAGATGTATGAGAAATCTTAAGTGAAGTTTTGAATAAAGCAATATGTTAGTCCAAAGATCCATTCACTTTTTTCTTTTATGTCAAACTTGTATGACTTGAGCTTAAAAAAGAAAAGTATGATTATTAAATAATATGTAAATTCTTAATGATACATTTAATTGCTCGTCGTATAATAGCTTCACCACAGAATTGATTAAAAATGCAACGTACCCACGGTCTTCATTAAAATTCACTTCTAATTAGTTTCAAAGAAGAATTTGTAATGAAGTGGATATTCCTACGGGTTCTATAATGCTCTGAGATGAATTTTCATGGGTGTAATTTAAATCCCCCGGTGCAGTGGCCGCTCATTAGCTAACGCCTCGAGAATCCCTAATGCATCGGAATATTGAAGCTCCGCTCTCACCAATCAGGATTGCCAGATGTGCTTTCTTATATCTCCTATAATCATTGATTTATTTTACCCTGATATTGCACTTTTTCAAAAAAAATACCAATAATATATGTCTATTTTCAATACACTGTTGTGGCTTACGAGGTTTTTTCATTGGTTTCATGTTTCCAGAAATGTAAATATATTTTATAGTCCTCCCCCCCCTAATTTATGAAATGGCCAATATTTTACCTGGAAGTTTTCTTAAGAAAATGTTTCCCCAAATGTTCCTCATATACAATTCCTCCCTAAAATCTCGTAAAAGCCTTCTATCTAGCAACACAGCACTGTCTGCACCAATATCTTTGAATCCCACCTGAGTAGCGCAGTCTCTATCTGCCGAGTAATCTACCAAATGGAAGATATCGACGCTTAGGTAGTCTCCTTTCCTTACATACTGTATATTTTTATAAGTTATATCTACCTATACTTTAGAATTTAAAAATTGAACTCCAAAACTGATTTTGCTTTCATCTGATGATATTCACTGAAATTAGATATTATAAAAGGTAGTTTATTGAAAAATAAATATTATATATAAAATACGTTTTTATCAGTCGACAATTTTTATATCTGTACTAATATTATAAAGAGGAAAGATTTGATTGTTTCTTTGATTGCATGTTTGTTTGTTTGTTTGCATTGAAGAAGCTCCGGAACTACTGAACTGATTTTAAAAATTCTTTCACTTACATGTCGATACATCATAGGGGGTTGACATAGGCTATAATTTACGCGTGCGAAGTCGCGGGAAAACAGCTAGTAATGGTATAATAATAGCGTAACGAGGACGCAACAGCATAATGACGTCATCACACAGTTGCAAGTGTATTATAATTATTAAATTAGTTATTAATATTTTCCATGTCTTTCAGATTAGCATGATCTAGAAGATATTGATGATAACATTTATGTTTACAGCTCACCAAACACATATTTAATACCCATTTCTGATTTTGTTTTGTGCTGACACAAAATAATTAACAAAATACATATTTTTTAATTTTAATCAAACTATAATGAATAATAAGTATGAATATTAAAGAAGAGTTAGAAACTGTTTCAGAGCAAGTCAGGAACAAGTTTGAAATATGGAAACAAGTTTTGTATACCGTGGAAAGAGCTGGTGCTTCATTCGAGAAACTTTTTGAGTTTTATCGAAGCGACCATTAATATAAAACCATTAATTTAAGAGAACCGTTTATCTGCAGGATCTCAAAGGCTATTTACTCACGAGAAGTGCCCTAAGAGTGGGCGGCACACACGGTAAAGTGTTCACAAACATCTTTAGTTTTATCGACTGGGTGCTACTAAGAAGTATTATTTTTGGGTACGGTACAGTCAACGTTATAACCATCGAAGCTCCCAAGATGATCAAAAGATATCCGCTACAGAAGTTCAATTTTATCTATTTAACCCAAGTTGCATCTAAGTACGCAAAATATTTATTATATTTGACCAATTTCGTATTCTCAATGCTATACAGAAAAATATTCTTAATGGAAACATGCTTAAAAAATCCACTTGGCCTGTGACATCCTGAGATGGGATGGGTTACCAACCAAGATATTTTGATCACTTAGCGTTCTTAGAATTATTAATACAACTATGGCAGATTTTATGCATTTCACACTTCTTCGATGATTATGACACGCGAAAGTCTCGTGTGATTGTTAATATCCACGTCAGTCTGTCTGTAGGAGTTAATTTACCGTGCTGAATATTTTTTTTAAATATTTTGAATGATTTCATAAGAAAATTTACCCTTATATATATAAAACCCTTATCTTCGATGGAACTAAAACTCCAAAAGACAGAAAATGTCTTTAAAGTTTTCTAGAGGTTGAAGAACACTTCTTAAATACTAAACATTTATGCGGAACCTGCGCGAAGTCGACTCGAACTTAGCTGGTTTTTTACTATAAGATATAAAAACTGTCTGAACACATCCCAGTGTTTTTATGGGACATATGAAATTGTATTGCCAGTAGCGAATGTCTGACTAAAATGACGCGTCACGTATTTTGTTTGTCCATAATTAAATTACAGGTTATTGTGAATAACTCGATCTAATTTCGAAAATGACATATTTTTTTGGATTTAACTGAAGGATTAATTCCTGAATAAGTGGCAGGGACAGTCCCTAAAGCATTCCCCCTAATGATATAAAAAAGGGATTACTATTATACCTACACATAAACTTCAGAATATTTTAATGGAATGTGTTAAGAATTCAGTGGAGAGAAATGTCTTAGATAGAAGTATAATAAAAAAAACATTACTAACAGCCAGTTGCACAAAGGTCATTAATTTAAAAAGACATTACCGTTACAAATTAAACTCAAAAGGCGTCATTAAACATTTTATTGTATGAAACGGGTATTAACGCCATATATTGATAGTAAGGTTTTTCACCTACCTACATTTCCCGACGTTTCGACCGGGTTACACCCGCGGTGATCGAAATCCGTTTTATACAATCTAATATTAGACTTTTGTGCAACTAACCGTAAGTATCATATTCGATTAATTTTGCATTCACAATGCTATAGAGGAAAATATTCTTAATGAAAAATGTTTAAAAAATCCTCTTTGCCCCTGATACTCTGAGATGGGATTGGTTAGATTGCTTGAGTATTATTGTGAGTGGATTACTAGGTCCTGGGTAGCTCAGTGGTTAGAACAGTCACCCAGATTGCGAAAAGTTGTGGGTACGTATCCCATCTCAGGGTACCAGGGAAAAAGGGATTTTAAGCTATTATAAGCATTTTTTTTAATATAACTGAGTGTATTTTCAAATCATTCGAAATTGATTACAATAGAGCTAACATGAACACATTTTAAAAATGATTTTAAATCTAAGTTCGTTTTATATTTTATTTCAGACAGTAATCAATCAAAAGATTGTACTTAACATACGAAAATGTACTTACTGTTCGTTGTTAACAAAAGCCTTGAGTTGAATTTTATTATCTCTCTTTGAGAAGTATACTCCTCATGCAGCACGTAGCTAGAGGCGATGTTTCGAAATGAGCAGCCCATTTGCTTGGCCATTGCATAATGGAGCTAGATTCTACCTATTGTAGCCTTATAGCAAAACCTATTCACTACATGAGAAAAATTAGTGGCATTTCAGATTGACACTAGGATGATTTTTTTCTGCAGTGTGACCGGCAACCTTTTTTAACAATTGATCAACTAGCAAGCGTATTCGGCCTTAGCTGACAAATGCTGAACTAGTCACCCTTTTTGGTACAGTCATGGATGCTAAATTTGAAATATTACACTTTTCATTAAATTTTTAATGTGTTATTGTATTTTGTTGTCGTTTTGTGTACTATCATATTTTTATTTACAACATGTACTGTGTCTTATGTCTGTATCAAAATAAATGAATTTGAATTTGAATTGAATCTAAAATTCGAAGTCAACGAAATAAGGGAATTGTGTGATAAATCACTAATTCGTATTTTCTATCAATGGTTCGCTATTTTAAAATGTTATCATCAACTATCTCCACTGAACTCCATTTTGACACTTCGCGCTGCTAACCTACAAGATGCGCAGGTGATCTTATTAAAGTAGGACAAAATTGCAAAGCATTCAAAAGTACTACATTTGGCGACTTCAGGTTGAAAAACTCTACATTCTCTTAAATTGTATATGATCTAATTTCTTTATTAATTGTTTTATTTATTTATTTAATCTATCTATATTTCTGAAAAATCTTTCCGATGTGATGCAATTGCAGTGTTTGGAATGAAATAGTACTCAAGTATATAACAATACACACATCACAAGTATATAAATGTCTAAGTTTAAGAAAAGTGTTTGTATCGTATTATACTTCATTGCATAGTCTCCTCATAATAATACGAGACAAAGTAGTGGTAGTATACCATCAGTCTCCAGTTTAGCGACAAAATTAACTCTATTCGAAAGCTATAAAATAAAAAAAGATATGTTTCTCTTCCATTTCTAGCATCACAAAAAAGCGTAGCTTTTAGTGGACGCGGACTCATGGAAAGATCTCCACTATTCGCTCCGCTGTTGCTATCGTATTGCTCGTCAATATAGTCTGGTCAGGTAGCAGTAACATTACTGAGACTGTTTCCATCGACTGTAATCGTTGAGAGCTTACCTCACGACTTTGAAGGGGGAACTAGTTTCAATGGTTATTTAAGCTCCACACAAGAAAACTCCTTGGCAAGTTCAGGAATTCGTTTCAAAATGGCACTTATTTTAATAGAAAACTAATCGGGTAACTGTAAGGCTCATGCGAGATTTCCCCAAAGGCGAAGTAACGACTAATGTATATGGCGACACGATGTGCCGCCTGCGGGTGTTCCCCGAGTGCAATAATTGTGTTGCTATGGTATGTTATAGGAAATTATCAATAATTTAAAAAAAAATTTGGCCCGCTCATCTCATTCATGGTGATGGCTTTAAATCATAGCTTCATCTGCATCAGGTGATTGTAGCGTACCGAGCCTTACTTTTTTTTTCAATTACTTAATTTTTTTGTCATCTAAATGTCTAGTTTGTGATGTAGTTGCATGTTGCGATTAAAAATATACTCGTACCCCGCATGTATTGATTAAAGAAAATGCGCCTTCATTGTGAATTTATCGTGCAGGAATATAGAATAAAAAAAAAATTAAATACTGTTTATAAAAAGAGACACGTCATGGTAATATAAAGACAATATTTCTGCGTAGTTGAACATTTTGATATTATGAGTTCATTTGCGGGAACGCAGCCGTAAAGAGAGGAAGTTTTGCTCTCATAAACACTCTTAACAACGTCGTTAAGTAGAAATTTCACGATATTGCTCTGTATCAAATAGTGGCTATCTGCCATATAACGATTTTCAACACATTGATAAAAATTATTTAAAATAAAAATAATAAGTAGTTTTATAATAAGTAAATGCAAGCACAAACGCGCCCACACACACAAACACACACACATATATCAAATCTTATGTTTGAAAAACAATTTAATATTTTATAGATAAATTATGTCGAGGAAATGCATTAGAAATACAATTATGTAATACAAATAAGCAAAATATATGGACAAATAATAATATCTATGGAGAGATTTCAAGTGAAGAGATAACATTCTAAATCCTCTCTAAAAATTCATGCGAAGTTATTTATGCTAGAAAGTTCATTTTAGTTTTTATCTTTTCAGATATATTAATATCTATAAAAATCCCTATAGTGTAAATTTTAGGTTTAATCGTTTTCAGATAGAGGGCTGTTAGAAATTTGGAACCAATCAGACAGATTTTCAAGACAATTTTTAAAACGCCAAATTGAACCGCATGCTACTTTATTAACAGTATTACTCGCATTAAAATTACCAGGTGAAACCATAATTTAACTGGGTTGTGCAATTGTTTATAAGTAAATCAGAACTCAAAGGAGAAGATAAAATGTCTTTATTCATATAGAGGGATTTTAATTACTTTGAATCAGCACAAATTTTCACCTATTAGGACCAGGACGTATTTGACTGTTAAGAATAATGAGCGAAACTAACCATCTCAGCTATGTTGCTACTGGACTGGAAAAGGTGCTATTAATGCTGTTAGTATATGCTTGTCCATTTCGACAGAGATTTGTACTTTATTTTAGTATGCGCATTTCGGTCCAGTTAATCCGTATTTCTCAGTGTCTATCGTAATCCGATGCCGGGTTGGCTGCCAACAGAGAGACTAATACCATCCAACTCCGTAACTAAAAGCCTTTATTAAACTTTATATAAACAATTGCATGCTTGAATTTTTAATATACGTGTGTGTATTTTTATCATTTTCTTGAAATATTTAAAGATGATTAAACGGTAAGATATCAACATTACATTATTCGTAAGAAGATTTTATTTTAAAGAAGGCTCAACCTTCTAATATTTAGGTTAAGTTTTATAGAATTGCGTATTTTACAAAGCAAGTTTTATTATAGGGATTGCACAATAATTAATCCATTGTAACTTAATATATAATCAAGCATTTTGTGAAAAGGAAACATGAATTTCAATACTTGCTTTACTGCTGTTACTTATTTAAAGCAAGCTCCTTATTATTCTTATAGTTGAACATTAAATCCTACAAATCTACACGAATAATATTAAATTGAGCACGTTTATAATTGCTCTACTGTGTTAATACTTTCGGTTGCGGCTTACGTATCTAAGCCGATCGTTGAGGGCGACATCTCAGTCGCTGTATCGGGTTTTCATTATTCGAGTGTCTCTCCCACCCTGTAATTATCCACAGGATCGGTTGGGGGAGCAAAACCATGGTGATGGGATACCGTTGTTTCTTTAATTGACATCCCCAAAGATTATCTTCTGATGTCTACGTTTTATGTAGAATAAACAAAAAAAGAAGAAACTGTATCATCAAACAGATATTTTATTAAATTACGGAACTACAATAGCTTATACATACTACGTAACTGTAGGTACTAATATTTTATATATGTATATTTGATTACTTGTTTTCATTAAGTAGACGCCGAAATTGCTGGACTGATTTTAAAAATTATTTCACCATACACTTAGATATATGTATATTTCTAAGTAATGTACGAAGTGAACAACTTCTCGGTTATTTGCATATACTGTAATCCTACTAGGGTTGCCGATAGTTATTAATATTATTTTAGGAAAGGCCTCATTAGAAGAACTAATAGACTGATACCAATGTTTATTACCTTATTTCAAGTGGTACAGAAGACGAAAGACAGTAATATGTATTGTGGTATACACCTATACGAATCGAAAAAACAAGTAAGTTATAAATAAAAAATCTTTCAAACAGAGCTGTACTGATTAAAATGTCAGATCATACTTTGAAAAGATGATGAAACGCGATGAAAGACTACGCATTATGAATCTAAATAAAATATATAACGACCACTACGCACCAAAAATAGTTTATATATGAGCGCGTCCGTGCGTATACACAGTCGCACACACACACTTACAAAATTTATTGATGTTAAAGGTGTTCAAGGTACGGTAAGGTAGTAGCAACTCGCCAGTCATGACTATATTATGCCGCGCTCACGCATATTTTGTATAGAGACAGACTTTACATGTCTGACGATTAAATAATCTAATCTATTAACAACTGCCATAAGTGTTCAGGGTTATTATCGCTCACTCTGGGCTCAATTTCCTACTTAAGGTTTTACTATGCTACAAATCCTCCTCCGAATGTATTCTCAGCTTTACTGTTGTGAACCCTAGTATATAAAAGCTTATACATAGTTTCATATCTTCTACGGTTAATAAACAAACAACGTCGACTTGAGGTCAGAATTGAAACTAGTTTCTGATTGTCTTAGTTCATCATTTAACTTCAATAAGTAATTTGCAACAGATTATTATTTCAATTAACACTTATTGATTAACTTTTCGCTTATGAAGTACGTAGTATACTTGCTTGGTTGCTATTACTCATGTCCTGTAGTTAGTTATTGTACAAATTAATTTGTTTAACGAAAAATTTACTTTTGGATGTACCAATTAATTAAGGTCTGGAAATAGTTTAAATTGATATTTCAAGATGCAATCAAGACGAAGACGGCGGGCGCTTGCCGTGCCGGGAAATGGCGATGTAATTTTCAATTTCAGAACAATTTGTGACTTTTACAGTAGAAATGATTGCATACTAGGCATATAGTAAAAGATGTGTTCAAAAAGCGCAAATGTCTATTTCGGCTTGCTTCTTTTCTATGAGTCAGACTATAATACGTGAATACACTTCACTTCATATTATGTTTTAAACGTATTTTTGGCGCCGAGAATATATTTATATGCTAATACTAGCGCCCCTTTAGATTTGCAGGGGCGAAATTTACATGTTGGAGTTTTCCTGTAGGCATCAATATCTTAAAATCTATAGCTTTATTTTATTTCATCTGTAAAGATGAAACTTAGTATTTCGTATATGTGTTTAAAAACTTTTTACTTCAGCTTATAATAAATTTTAATATATTTTTCTATCATCAAGAATTGGAGAAGTAACGGGGTATGAGGTATATACATCATTATAATATTACAAGAGAAGAATGTATTACAATAATAATTATGATGAATAAAAAAGTACAATATCAATAGAAAACAATATAGGTACCTACTACTGCGTAATATTCGTAATATGTCAGAAAATTTGTTCATTGTTCAAGCATTGTTTAATAATTCATTCATTCGTTCAATCATTCATTCACTAAATTTTACATAGAAAAATCTCTTGCCAAATGTTCGATGCTATCCATGTTAGCTGTTTACACAAATAATTGAAATGAATTCTATATCCATTTCCATGTACAACTTGGACGATATGAGGAGACAACGTGTATAAAAGAACTGATTTTTAAGTTATAAACTATAACACTAATTCAGATTCAAATATATACAATCCGAAGTGAAATATTCAAGAGATTTGTTCCTCTCGTTGCTGCCACAGTATTTTCCATCGGTTAACCCTGAATGCGCTCGTTCCTGGAACAAGTTTGACCCACTGACGGAGCAACTTATAACTGCGCTGAAAGGCGTAATAAAGCGATCATAAACTTAGTACAGAAAATATGTTCCACTAAGCAGATTCAGTGAATAGTGTTACGGAGCGCAGCGGCGCGATGTTTTATATACTCGTTACTAGATGGCCTTACGTGTAATTTAAATCGTGCTAACACTGTCAAAACTACGTATGTATAAAGGTATACGGTGTGTGAGATATTGACTCATTCCGCTCTCAGCTTTCGTTGCGCGCCCCCGTGCGCGTACACGACTCTCTCCTACCCAAACTGTGAGTACGTCTCGTGCCTTTTGCACACCCCTGAGCGCTGGTCCTGCTGTTTTTTTTTTCAAAACATTAAAACAGTAGGACTTGACTCACTATCAACTTTGAGTCGGTGGATACCATACGGTGACAACCAAGCCGGCTGAGCGATCCCGGTGCGCTCGCTAAGGCCCCTCTAGCTTTAACAACACCAAAGACCCGATCCCAGTGCACTTGGGCCTTGTCCCAAGGGTGAAGGTTTGCCGCTAACTCCATTAGGGATAGCCGCATCTTTTCGCGTCCCCCTTCCCCCCTCGCTTCGGCGTGGGGTCGGTCTTTTGCCCACTCGCCCTATCTCCCTCTAACCTACCAAGGTAGGTGTGACGGAGAGAAGTGCGAGTGAAATACATCTACTCCTCTCTCTCTCTTGCATTTAACGGCTTGCATTGCCGACATGTGCGATCTGTTCCATAGAGAATTCTCCTTCGAGGAACTTCAACGTATCCTACCCGATCACCTTTTCCAAGCCATCCTCACCGCAAAGAAGGCCCAATCCCAGACATCTGCGCCCCCTTCAACCTCCGTCATGGAGTGTGAAAGCACATCCATAAAGAGGACCGCTTCACAGCGATCCCCCCCCCCGCCCCCCCACACCGTCGGACGACGACCTTCTCAGGACGTCTGATTCCGACGAATCCTCAAGTTCGTTTCATACGGTTAGAAGCCGCAAGAAGCGTCGTAAGCCACGCTCTCCTAGAGCAAGTGCGGACGCTTCTACGGAAAACGTCGCTCCAAAGCCCCGCACATCGGGCGGGGTATCCTCGGTAAGCAATACCGCCGAGAAAACCTCCCTCGGGCCAAACACCAGAGGCAACACCGGCAAGAAAGCCACTCGAGAGAATACTCCTAGTATTACTCCCTCCTTCACCCCGCTGCGGCCGCATAATAAATACGCTCCGCAGCCGGATAAACCCAAACCTCCGCCTCCCGTATTTATACGGGACAAATCCAGGTGAGCAGAGGTCTCGAATCTCTGCACACAAAACAAGATAAACTACACCCATGCCAAAAACATGGGTATAGCTATCCGGGTGGAAACACCCACTATAGAGCCCTCACTAGACTCCTAACCCACCACAAGGTAGGTTATCATACCTATGCTCTCCCAGAGGAGAGCAAAGTTCGTGCGGTCCTAAGAAATGTTCCGTACGAGCTCGCCACCGACCTGATCCATAAGGATCTAAACGAACAGGGATTCCCTGTAGAATCCGTTCATAAGATGCACAGTAGAGCCGGCAGGCCTTTCCCTCTGGCTCTACTCATCATTCCAAATGTCCCTAACGCTCGTGACATTTTCAAGGCTAAAGAACTTAGGGTCTGCGGCCTTACCGGGGTTAAAGTAGAACCCCCTCACCGTCGCGGTACCCCGGGACAGTACCACCGATGCCAGCTTTACGGGCATGCGGCGGCTAACTGTTCCGCGACTCCGAGGTGCGTAAAGTGCCTCGAGTCACATCCCACAAAGGAGTGCTCTCTCGAGACACTCTCACCCCTCCGGCCTGTGTACTGTGTGGCCAAATCGGCCACACGGCCAAGTATAAAGGTTGCACACGAGCGCCGAAGCCCAAACCCTCTTCTAAGAAGAAGGGTAAGGGCCCGGCGGTCAACAAAGCGCCTAAAGCCTTCACCAAAGGCTTCCGTCTCACCTCCCAAAACCGCTCCTGCCTCTTCATCTATAGCCGATGACATAAATCTAGTTTTTAACTTGATTCGTGGAATCGACATAAATGAAATCTCCACCCTAGCGGCTAAGCTCCGCCGCGCTTCGTCCACACAGGAACGCCTTCTGGCGCTGTGTGAACACGAAGCGTTACTAAGTGGCTTATCATAAGCACTTACAACATGTTAGGTTCCCAAACCTCCCACAACCCATCCTTTGGCCGACCTGGACCTCCTTACGAGACCCAGTAGACCAAATCCCACCCATCATACTGACCCTTCAGGTCAACCCTCTCTGCCCTCTCGACCTGACATCCCTGCAGGATGCAGGCCACAAAAATTGTTACGGGTATCAAATAGCACCCTTCTGGTGGTATGTGATGCTCCCCTCCCTGCCCTCCACACGTCGACCCTTCAGGTCATACCCCCGTCCGATCTGGCTGATCGTTTCCCTTCAGGGAGTCAGCTGTATTTCAATCCGATGAGCCGAGCCCCCCGGGGTTAACGGATAACATCTCGACGTCACTATTCATGTAAGTGAATAGGGACGTCTGCGCTGCCCCCCCCCCCCTCGCGGGGGGGCAGTCGCTCCGATGAAGGTTCGTTGCCCCTTCAGGCACGCAACCAATAGTCCAAGGCGATGTTTAGTCAGTAGGAGTCTGACATAACCTTACGGCCGGCCGTGGGGTATCCAATGAAGGATTCACCGCCTCCTTCCTCCGTTGATGGGAAGGTGGCTCCGAACCCTAAAGGTTGAGAGCCGAAAAAAAAAATTGACAGTCACTAGGCAAGAAATAGACATTATGATTTTTAACAAATATTTATTTTTGCACTTAATTTTTATATTGGTCGTTTTATATCACAGCACTGAGTTAAAGTATTAAAGTTATTTTAAAGATGAAACTTTTAAATTAACATAATCATGCTCCGTTAGTTCTTATATGTTTAAAGAATGCCGAATAAAAGAATGACAAAACTGATATACAACGCGAAAGTGGAAGGAACCGAGGAAGGCACACATCACGATCAAATCAATTGCATGCTATTACAAGGTGATGTCAGTCATAAAAATCGACGAGCGTGTATGAATATATTAATGAAAATGAAGGAGGCAAAAGATAGACAGCATCACGTGGCACTTGGTTCCCTCTACCTATCGTGCAAAGGATACGGCATGAAGAATTGACGAGCGATATAAGTAATATAACTTGTTCCTATCTATTGTAGCGACAGGTAACACATAGAATAGGTCCTTAGGTGTCATATTAATTTATAACTCTAACAAATTAATATGACACCTAAGGACCTATTCTAAAGAGTTTGGTTCTTATTGATTTGATTATATCTTTGTAAAAGATCGAAGCTGGTGGCACTGTGTATTTTAATGATTTACATCAGTTTCATTGTTTCCTAGATACGATTATTGGTTAGGTCAGTAGAAAATTAACTTTCCTTAATTGTATTGGGCCTGAGTCTTGTAATATCTTCATAATTTGAAATTATTTCATCTGAGATCTCAGTAATACATGTGATGTTGTCTGATGTTTATTATTTATCATTCGAATTTTTGAATATTTGATATTAGAATATTTTTAGTAACAAAATAATGATTTACTGTATCGATATATATACAGTAAATCATATTTAAAGCGCAACACTAGCAATGCTACCGATTCATGCCTGACCCAGATGTAGTTTGCAGTCAACTGTAAAAATAATTAAACGATTTCAAAGTATGTTGGTGCCGGCCGCTCGCTGCTTGCCCAGAGAATTATTCAACTGTTGTTGCGCTGGAGACCAGTCAAATAAGCACAAAAAGAGGTTAACCCCGAAACGAGAAATAATATGCTAGAAACTCGAGTACACATTCATTTTAACGTTCTAAATAAGTAAGTCGTAAGTTATTGAAGGTTATTAAAAGTCCCATTAAAAGACCTTTTTGGTCTTATTGGCATATTTTGTAGCAGTCACGCTGCTTAATGTGATGAAAGGTATAAAGTTTAGGATCTTGTTAGGTACAAATTGAATCGTTCATTTGTTTGTATTTTTTTTTTGTAAATATCTAATACATGTCGTCATACTTCATTATCAGTGAATTGATCTCAATGTGTCTTTAAAATTTTAACCGCTTATATACCTACTTACATTTTACCTACTCATTTTTATTAACACCACCCACGCCATCCGCTACCTCTGCCTACATAAATATGGATTCAATCTCAACCAAATTAAGGTCTATCAATGGTCTATCAAGGATTCGAATCGTCTAATAAAGTCGTTTAAAAGTATCTTTGTTTATTTATGACTGCAGTGTGATACTATATTAATCTACCCACAATGAAATTTGTAGGCGACGCATACACACTCAATAAATTATGTAATTTGTCTTAGTTTTACGTTAATTATTTTTAATTTACCTATATGTTATAGATAATAATTTATGTATCCATTTGTACCCTCTGCCTTTGATTTTTATAATAAAGTTAATGCGGGTGGCTGTCGATTGCGGTACACACATCGCGCTCATACGTCCCGCCTTTATTCCAGTAGCTTCTACACCGCGACCGCAACGACAGCTTTCCGTATGCTCTGGATCAAATAGTCGTTTTCATTTTTCCATCTTTTACAAAATTGATCCATCGAGCCAAATCTAGTAACCAGTAACGTTTATAATAATTAATCATGCATCGTACACCACCGCGCGACAATATTACGCAAAAAGACCGATTAAAATTAACGGAACGATTAGAATGTACTTCCGAGCACGTGCTCGCTAAGAGCAACAAAATGGCGGTGCCGGTGCCAAACGACAATTCATCCTTGAAAATACATCCAGGACATTGGAAAGCGACTTTTACGCGACAATCGGTGAAGAATGAGTCGATGCATTCGTCAAAAAAGTCGACGTCATCTCAAGCCCACCGCAAACAGCTTGAACTAGAAGCTGCTCAAGCCAAAGCGAAAATTGAAATTGAATTAATTAATAAGCAGCTAGAAGTCAATTTAGCTCTAATAAACGAAGACGACAATCGATCCAGAAGTGGATCACAATTTAGTAAAAATACGGACGCCAATATATGTTCACGAGTTGAGGATTGGCTGGATCGCAGCAGCATAAAGCCGCCTAAGCTGGAAGACAATGCAGCAGCGACGGCTACAGAGGCAGCGCAGGCTACTAAAGTTATAGAACCGAGTCACGCTATGGCCTCCACCCAGCCTGTCGACAGCATCCTTCAGCTAGCGCACACCCTCAAGGACATCATGGTTTCGTCTTCTAAACAGCATGAAGATAGTCTACTCACGCGACTGTCTACCCCTCGTGAGCTGCCTATTTTCAGTGGAGACTGTATAGAATGGCTGCACTTTAAAAGTGCCTATAATGAAACAACTCGAATGTGTAAATTTACCGAGTCGGAGAATATATGGCGACTACGTCGTGCTCTAAAAGGAGAAGCCAGAGAAGCAGTCACTGACCTTCTAATAGGTAATACTTCGCCATCACATATTCTCGAGGCACTAGAATTACGATTTGGACGGCCAGATATCATAATTCATCATTTGTTATACCAGATGAAAAAGTTGACACCGTTACCTAATAATTATCAGCAAGATATATTCAATTTTTCCATAAAAATAAGCAACTGTGTGGCTACGTTACGTGCTATTAATCAGAATGATTATCTATGTAGTCCAGAATTGTTATCTACTGTCACATCAAAGCTTCCGAGTACACTTATTGGCAAATGGACTGAATATGCGTACCAGAAATTATATGAAAAACAATCGAAATTGGAATTAATTGCATCATTCCTCAAGCGCGAGGCAGAAATTATATCCGTAGTAGGTATGATACAACCACGAGAATATAAAAAATTTGATCCTGTTACCTACATACGCAAGCCAACAGCTGATAACCGGCATAATAGTAATAATCGATCTATACTCGCGACAGCCTCCACAAATGACATTAATGCAACTGTATGCAATTTTTGTAAGAAGTGTTCACACACACTAACGAGTTGCCGTGTATTTAAGCGAGCTATGAGAAAGGAACGTTGGAGATTTGTTAAAATGAATAATTTATGTTACTGTTGCCTATCAAATAGACACGACAAGAACGAATGTCCAGCACCGCTATGTAATATCGATAACTGCGGGCTCGCACATCATCATTTGTTGCACTACAATAAACCTTCTTCGAGCCACACCCCATCGGAAACGCAGCCTTCGAATATAAACGCCACCACCGGCAGCGCGCAGGCCCTGCCGCGCACAGCTGCTCCGCCACCGCTGCGGGCCGATGCTGGGCCGCTGGCTGCGCAAGCCGCCGCCGCCGCCGTTACGCACGTATCGGGCCCTGAGTCAACGCAGCTCGCGCAAGCGAGCGAGGTCTCCGCGCCCGCGCCGCACGTTATGCTCAAAGTGGTAAAAGTGAATCTCAGTGGACCCCTCGGTATTGTGAGTACATATGCTTTATTAGACGATGGTGCTGCGATATCAATGATAGATAAGACTCTAGTACGTGAATTAGGCTTAAAATCTTTTCAACCTAGTCCTATAAAATTTGTTGATGCCTTCGGCTTAGAAATTTTTCAATCTGATGCTCCTAAAGTATGTACAAAAATATCTAGTTTTCATGATAATAATAATGTATATGAAATTACTTTACGTCAAGTTGATAAACTTAAGTTGCCAAATCAGAACTTGTCTTTAGTAAATAATATTAATTGTGATAATTTTTCGCATATTAAACGATTTGTATGTAAAGAGTGTGTTATGCCTCGCCTACTGATCGGCCAAGATAATTATTTCTTAATGGCTCCCTTAGACATATTGCACGGTAATGAGCGAGAACCTTACGCGACTAAATGCCGATTAGGATGGACACTTCACGGCTGCATCGGTCGCAGTCACACTTCCATCAACGGACACGCGTTCCATCTTGCTCACTCAGAGTTCCTACAGGTAAGTGATAACATTGTAGGTACTGATAGTATGAATGAGTTGACTGATTTAATTAGACGATCGTATGACTTGGACTGCATAGGAATATCGACCGTCCGACGTGAGAATACGGCACACTTGAGAGCTATTCGTATTTTAGACGAAAGTTCACGCAATATTGGTGATCAATGGGAGGTCGGTCTGCCATTCAATAAGGATGTTTTTTGTATGCCCGACAGTTACAACTATGCCTTATCACGTTTGAAAGGTTTATTAAAGAAGTTCAAAGCTGATGATTCTTATGCAAATAGGTATCGTCAAGAGATACAGAAATTATTCGATCTAGGCTACGCTCGAGAACTTAAAGAAAACGAACTTAAAGCCAACCATATTTGGTATTTGTCACATTTTGGAGTACAGAATTCAAATAAACCCGACAAATTAAGATTAGTTTTTGATGGTGCAGGGAAAGTTAACGGTGTTTGTTTGAATGATTATTTGTTAACCGGTCCCGATCTGTACAACTCTCTTTTAGGTATTATGTTACGCTTTCGTCAACATAGGTATGTTATAGTTGGCGATATAAAGGATATGTTTTTGAAAATAAAAATACGTGATAATGATCAACACGTTTTGCGATTTTTGTGGCAAGATAGTTCCAATAGCAATATAAAAATATGTGTAATGCAAAGTTTAATTTTTGGCGCGACTTGTTCACCATTTATCGCACAATATATAAAAAATAAAAACGCGTTGAAATATCAAGATTTATATCCCGATGCCGTAGACGTAATTATTAACAATCATTATATGGATGATTGTATACATTCTTGTGACAATGAAAGGAAGGCTATTCAACTAGTGCGTGATATCACTTATATTCATAAACAAGGCGGCTTCGAAATAGCACGATGGTCAAGCAATAGTAAACAAGTACTGTCGGCTATTCCGCCTGAGGCACTCGCGCATACTGCAATTGATTTTAGTCAAGGTGCCACAAATGTCACTGAGCGTACACTCGGTTTAATGTATTATCCGAATGAAGATACTTTCGGATTTAAGATTTGTCTTGCTCGTCTTCATAATGACGTTCTAAATGGTACGCAACCCCCAACTAAGTCACAATTACTGAGTGCTATTATGTCCGTGTATGACTTGCATGGTTTTCTTTCTCCGTTTATTATTAAAGGTAAAATAATATTTCAGTCTGTACATCGCAGTGGAGTCGATTGGAATAGTTATATACAGTGCGATGAGCATTTAAAGTGGATGGTTTGGCTAAAAGAACTGCAACTATTAGGCTCATTACGTATTCCGCGTTGTTATTTAAATGCGTCTAAGTGGACTCCGTGTTATGCTGGAGTACAAGAGCAACACCTATCCGATAATGATATTAGTTATTCGGATATTATTGAAAAACAATTACATGTACTTTGCGACGCATCAATGAAAGCGTATGCAGCTGTCATTTATTGGAGATTTACGTTACTAGATGGACGCGTATTAGTATGTTTTGCTGCTAGTAAAAGCAGAGTGAGCCCTTTACGCCCTATTTCTATCCCTAGGCTAGAGCTACAGGGGGCATTGTTAGGCGCTCGTTTAGCCGATACGATTTGTCGTGAACATAATGTTCAAACTGTAAAACGTTATTACTGGACTGACTCCAGCACTGTACTGCAATGGATTCGTAGTGACCCACGGAACTATAAACCATATGTGGCGCATCGACTCGGTGAAATAGATGAGCTAACTAAAATCATCGAGTGGCGGCATGTGCAGTCGGGATTGAATATTGCTGACGTAGCCACAAGAGAAGATGCTCCTCCATTAGATTATAACAATGTTTGGTTTCAGGGACCTTCGTTTTTACGACGTCCCGAAAATGAATGGCCGAAGAACACTAAGTTCACTCAACGGTCAAAGGATGTCGCTTGTGAGGAAAGATCTATTTTAACCACAATGGGAATATCGGATTTATTTATACCAAATGAAAATAATATCTCGAAATGGACAACTCTTGTGCGTGCGACTGCTAGGGTTCTTCTGTTCATTAGAAAGTGTAGACGATCAAATATTTTTCTTGACGTACCATTGATGAAGGAAGCCGAGGAACTTATAATAAAAAAATGTCAACAGGCCACATTTAAAACAGAACTGATATGTTTACAGCAAGGCAAGCCGCTCCCTACAAACAGCCGTTTGCTACAGTTATCGCCTTACTGTGACGAGTCGGGTATTATCCGCGTGGGTGGTCGTATTGACAGAGTTGTTGGTGTTGAACAGTCCGTACGGAGGCCAGTCATTTTAGATGGTCAGCACAGAATAACGAGACTATTGATAGAACACTACCATAAGCGCGCACTACATGGTGCCAACGAGCTTGTGGTTAATGAACTGAGGCAGCACTATTGGGTGTTGCGACTGAGACCGTCTATTCGTTCGGTATCGGCACGTTGCCTATTTTGTCGCTATCGAAGAGCAGCGCCTAAACCACAACGAATGGCTGACTTACCGGCAGCCAGGCTAGAAAGTAACCGTCGCCCATTCACCTTCACTGGTGTTGATTTTTTTGGTCCGTTCGAAGTGACAGTGGGCCGTAGAAGGCAAAAACGTTATGGCATGCTGTTTACATGTCTAACTATACGGGCTATACATATTGAGCTTACTGAAGATCTCAGTACTGACTGCACCATAATGGCGATGCGCCGAATGGGCGCGCGCCGTGGGTTCCCTACCGTTATCTATTCGGATAATGGTACAAATCTAAGGGGCGCTGACAATGAGTTAAAACGAAACTTGGCCAAACTGAATACTGATTTGCTACGAGAAGATGGAACTCTTCGAGGCATTGAATGGAAATTTATACCGCCAGGCGCGCCTGAAATGGGTGGCGCGTGGGAACGAATGATTAGAACTGTTAAATCATCGCTAAAAGTAATTTTAAAAGAACGATCTCCACATCCGGACACCTTAGCGACTTTGTTAACGGAGGTTGAGGCAATGGTTAACAGTCGCCCTTTAACTCACGTGTCTACGGATCCCAATTACCCGGAAGCTTTAACGCCTAATCATTTTTTGATCGGTTGTTCTTCAAATGACCCATTATTTGGTAGGTATGACGACAGTGATCTTTGTTTAAGGAAAAGGTGGCGCGTCGCACAACGTTTGGCTGATATGTTTTGGGCCCGCTGGACCAAGGAATATCTGCCAACACTACTCCCCCGCAAAAAGTGGACACAAGAATCGAGGTCATTAAAGGTTGGTGATTATGTAATTTTAGTCGACCCTAATTTGGAACGTAATTCCTGGAGACATGGAGTGGTGACTGCGGCTCATGCAGGTGGCGACGGACGGATCCGTGTTGTTGATGTGCGTACGCGCACCGGTATATTACGGCGTCCGGTAACACGCGTCGCTCTACTTAACCCACGAGAGGATAGTGTTGATAACACTAAGGGGCAAGTATTGTAGGCGACGCATACACACTCAATAAATTATGTAATTTGTCTTAGTTTTACGTTAACTATTTTTAAGTTACCTATATGTTATAGATAATAATTTATGTGTCCATTTGTACCCTCTGCCTTTGATTTTTATAATAAAGTTAATGCGGGTGGCTGTCGATTGCGGTACACACATCGCGCTCATACGTCCCGCCTTTATTCCAGTAGCTTCTACACCGCGACCGCAACGACAGCTTTCCGTATGCTCTGGATCAAATAGTCGTTTTCATTTTTCCATCTTTTACAAAATTCAAATAGTCAAAAATAACCAATTACTGTAAAAGCCCCTACGTCAAATCTCGACTCGAACCTCAACTCGTCAATTTCAAAGATTAAGCTTTATTCTACCGTCAAAGTTTAATTAGATGTTCTCGAACATTATTCCGTTACCAGAGCGGACTCTTGATGATCGGTTTACGGTGTGTACACCGCGCCGATTTACCAATTACCGTTCAAAAGTAATTACACTTGTGATGTTTGAATTACCGGCAGTTCACAATTTAATTTACTCGTGTGATGTGTGCGAGTCACATCACTTCAAAAGTTAATGATTTTATATTTCTTTAGGTACTTCCACTTTTATGTGTTTATGTTATTTTATAAATCGATTTATCGTAATTTTTAGGGTTACATTTCTTAATCGACAGTATAGGAGAGACTCCCGCTAATCCTAAGCGGCTACGAATGAGGACCAATGGCTTTGTCAGGGAGAATGAGCATATTGGCTTTTGATCAGGGCTTCGGATCTAATCCCTTGGTAGAAGGTATACAGGTACGGCAGAAGGTGGATAGGACTCTAGTGACGGAGGAGAGTATCCCACATCCGCCTGCTAGTCAGCCTCTTTGCCAGAAGGCACGACTTATAGCATTTCCCCGACAATCAAAATGGTAGTTTCGTACTTTAAAATTGAAATATAGAAGTTTTATGGGATCACTCGCGTGTCTACTTGTCTGTCCATCTATCTGACGCAACTGAAATGTAATACTAACTAAATTTCGAACAAAACAATTTATGAATAAATTAAAAAAATATCCTGAAACTTCTGAAGCAACTTGACATTTGTAAGGACCTTTTTTCAGAAATCGATGTAAAATCACTTGTATGTAAATCGTTTTTTCTCGTGTCCAGATTAAGTGATTAAGCAAGCCACGAAAATAATGATGTTAATTTGTTAACATTCTGTCTACAAGCGGAGCGTGAAGCTCGAACCACGCGATTCTGTAGCCACTGCCTCTGTTCCGAGTACTGGGCATGAAACTGGGAAATATCGATATCGAAATTTCTAGGAATTCCCGGGGCTTTTACACTTATCGCATTTCAGTTCAGCTTTTTAACATCACAATTCCCCTTGTACATTTTACTCTACTCATATCACAATCAATTCAATAATTTATCTTTTAAAAATATATCCTAAGTTCTATACTTTGTTTAATTTAACTAATATGAGTTAAACGATCTCCATAGCCGAGTTTTTCGCACTCCGATTTCAAGGTGTCGCCATCTCTGAGGTCCCGGGTTCGATTCCCCAATGCAGAAAATTAACTTTTCTATATTGTCTCGAGTCTATATTTTAATTGTTATGGACAATCTATGATTTGGGGGC
Source organism: Diatraea saccharalis (assembly GCA_918026875.4). Classification (NCBI taxonomy): domain Eukaryota; kingdom Metazoa; phylum Arthropoda; class Insecta; order Lepidoptera; family Crambidae; genus Diatraea; species Diatraea saccharalis. The sequence continues at coordinate 16,014,310 of OU893337.1, forward strand.
TTTAGCTACTTATTTTGGAATCTGAACAATGTATTTGATGTTGTCCTAATATTTATTCATATCTATAATATGTGAGTTAAGTAATCTTAGATTAAAAATTACGAAAAAAATTAGTTGATTATACACTGACATTAAGAATAATCGTACATTTTATTTAATAATGAAAATGTTCCCATTTAAAAAGTGTTTAGTCTTGTATCCTTTTTAGAAGATTTGCAATGATTATTCGATTAGTATTGCATTCGACCTGCTTTTGTTATATTCGGCCGAATACCGATTACTTAAGCACCTAATATATTTTTTGTAATGAGATAAATGAGGTCAAATAGAAGAAATTATTGATTAATTTTTTGATAATATTATTTTCATGTTTGTTATAATCGTGATAGTAGTTAGTAATCATCTTCTATATTACAAAATTTAACTTTTTTTTTACCTTTGAATTTTTATCGTAATTGATTAAAAATGAGCTGATTTCCTCACAGCTCATCTTTAAACTATTGATCAAAACATACTGCTTTGATTTTTTTATCTAAAAAGATAGCCACCAGATAATTTTGATTTGCTGTGATGTCCTTAATAAGCCAAGCGATGCTTTTCATACGTGCGTGCGCTCTTCAGATTTACTAATTTTATTGTAATTTCGCATTAAAGTAGCAACATACGGAATCACTTCAGAAATGCAAGCGTATCCGGAATTTGTATCTTTTGTTATTTCCTCAAATAGTTACGATAATTTTAAAAGATGTTTGGAGCATCCATTGTGCATGTAGCTCGTTTTTTTTTCATTAGCCTTTTGAGCATATAGTATATGGAGTTCGACCGCGTACTGACATCTTGGACCAATTGATGCTAAGGGAGATCCAAATCTTTTTGGAGGATATAATGCCTGTGCAGTACCAAAATGATTAAGACGAGTGAAACAATCGATGCTCGACGAATATTTGGTATTCGACATATGACCGAATATACTTCCTTACAAGTCTTCTTTTGGTGGTTTAACTGATATTAATCAAAACTATTGAAATTCCTGGGAATTTTCGATTGTATAATAGTTACTGATTAGGATTAAAAATTCTTGAGAATCAAACTGTATCGATAATTACCTAGTCACTACACTATTGAATTATTCTTTATGTAAATAATAGCGATCTTGTTAGCGACCACGGTCGTTTTATGATTTTTATTAATATATTTTAAGTCATAACGCTGTGCGTGCGTGTTTTTACTTTTACATGCCTGAATTATGATTGAGTTAGTTAAAATTAAAAGTCCTAGTTAAAATTTAATCAGATTAATTATGCAACCTTCACTTAACATTGAAGATTACATATCGTTGTTAGCTAGACTAACTGCACTGCATAAAAACCAACCAAATGCGAGTCGGATTGTTCAGTATTTATCTTTAAATATTTATTTTATTTTGTTTTAGTATATGTTGTTAAAACGGCATAACACAACACATGTGAAAATTTCAATTGCGTAGCTATTACCATTTTTATATTAGATACAGCCCGGTAACAGACGGATAAACGAGTACGGAATACCAAGAAAGTGCCATAGTGATAGTTAGGCTGTTCCGATAACTAAATGACTACTTAAAAATAATCTACAGTAATACCTCACGATAGATGAATCTTTGTACGCTAAATTATTAATTAAGTCTCGATTCGAGTCTTCTGCGTATTACTCGTTCAACTTATTTATACACTGGACCGCAAAGAAAACGGGTCGGTTAGAAAATCTTCAATAACTTGAAAACTACCTCACCTAGCTTTATGAAATAAAAACTCAATGAAATAATATTTAATGTTATTTAACATAGTATATAAAACCTAGATAATTGTGTAAGAAAACTGGCAATGAAGATAATGGTTGTTTTTCAATTTAGTTCTAAAAAAATCAAAGCATTTGTTTCGCATTTGTTTTAGTTTTGACATAAAAACTACAATAAATATAGTGTGTTTGTCATACAAAAATTGTATTCTGAAGTCATCATGTCGTTAACCCCTGAAGAATACACCAGGATCCTGACAATGCTTGAAGATGGGCGCAGTCAGCGCAATACAGCGAGAACTGTTGGTGTGAGTCTTTCCACAGTTCAGCGGGTACTCCAGCGTTTCCATGAAACTGGATCCAACCTAAGAAGACCAGGAACAGGCCGAACGAGGTGCACGACTGCGCGGGAGGATCGCTATATGGTGTCAACAATTTTGAGAAATCGATTTCTTACGGCCGTTGAGGTAAAAAATCACCATTTACGAGCTGAAGGAAACTATCTGAGTACAGATACAGTAAGGCGACGTCTGGCTGAAGCAAATTTGAGACCATTAGGGCCTGCAAATGGCCCAAAATTAGAAAGACACCACTTAAACTCAAGGCTGAGTTATAGCAGAGAACACGAAACTTGGACTCTGGATGACTGGTCAAGAGTTATGTTTTCAGACGAGTCTAGATTCTGTTTATACAAGCACGATGGGAGGAAAAGAGTGTACCGAAGACCGGGAGAGCGCTATAACCAAGCTTGTATAGAAGAAAAAGTACCATATGGCGATGGCTCTTTACACGTGTGGGCTGAGATTTCTTCCGAAAGCCGTACTGAGCTAGTAGTGATCGAAAATGGCAGTTTAACAGCAGAACGATACGTTACGAAATTCTTAATGACTATGTTGGTCCACTTTTAGTAGATATGGGCGAAAATGCTGTTTTTATGCAAGACAACGCCCGCCCGCATACAGCTCAGATAGTGTTCGACTATTTTCACGAAGTAGGTATCACATGCATGGAGTGGCCAGCACGAAGCCCCGACTTAAACCCCATCGAACATGCATGGGACGAACTGGGACGACGTGTACGTCAACGGAATCCGTCGCCAATCACGCTGCGTGAATTGAAAGGAGATTTGATCGAGGAATGGCAGAACATTCCGCAGCATCGCCTTAAAAACCTTGTGGAAGGTATGCCGAATCGCATAGCCGCAGTTTTGCAAGCTCGTGGAGGCAACACGAAATACTAACATGCGTAAAAACGTCACATCTTTATACAATTCATATTTACGAAAATGTCAGAAAAACTACCTTTTTCATTCGTTTGACATTTATTGAAAATAGACAACTTTTAATTTGTATTTTTTTATATTCAACAAATTACAATTAAATAATCTTTAATTTAGTTTTTATTTCATAAAAATAAGTTAATTAGTTTTCAAGATATTGACGATTTTCTAACCGACCCGTTTTCTTTGCGGTCAGTGTATATGTTACGCTCAAAGATCGAAAACGCTCAGTGAGCGGAAAAATAGCTCACAACGCGTTGTGGTCACAGTAAAACATCCACATGGCGAAATTCGTGTTATGGCTCTAATGAAAACGCGCACGACGCGTTGTGGCAATCACAGAAAGACCAAATAGCGAAATTCGTGTCGTGGCTGACATGCTATTCGATCTCAACGCGTTGTGGCAATGAAGAAAAGCCATCACGCGTATGGAATATTATTTGATTACGACGCACACTACTTTCCGATATGGATCCTACTAGGCCTAGGCTGGAAACGTTTTGGTAGTTGTCCTTAGGAAATATTTTTTATTTTATAAAATCACTGCATAACGTGTTTGTTATTATGAAATATATTATATAAATTAAAATAAAACGATATTTGTTGTTTATTGAGATTACTTTATATTTAAAAAAATCAACGTATTAATATTAAGTAATAAATTACTGAACACGAAATGTTAATCATTTGTAAATTTCTTACAATTCACTTAAAAAAATTAGGGATTTTAATTTTTTTATGACAATTTAAATTCTTTCAAGTAATAAAAATATTTAACACGAACAAACGTTTATTGTCCACCAATAAACAACAATAATGTACTTAAAATAAGTATTTGATTGCTATTTATTTTTACAGGAACTATTACTGTGGCATTTGGAGTTGCATTTTATATTCTTGGAGCGACACTTGCACTTTTTATCAATACAGTATCTTTTGCAGTGGCACATTATAAACCCTTGCTTACTTCCAGATGATAACATAGATGCTGAGCGGAGTGTTAACGACGAAGTTCGTTACAACCTGTCCGTCGTGATATGGTTAAAACAATGAATGCTCAGAACGCATCATGGCTTTTCTTCATTGCCACAACGCGTTGAGATCGAATAGCATGTCAGCCACGACACGAATTTCGCTATTTGGTCTTTCTGTGATTGCCACAACGCGTCGTGCGCGTTTTCATTAGAGCCATAACACGAATTTCGCCATGTGGATGTTTTACTGTGACCGCAACGCGTTGTGAGCTATTTTTCCGCTCACTGAGCGTTTTCGATCTTTGAGCGTAACATATATATATATATCAGATTCTGCAGTTTTAAGTCGTGAGATACCCGAGAAAGCGATGTGAATATTACCTCTGTGTAATAGAACCGGAGGATGTGTATACATATAACAGCAGGCGATCCGATTTTGCCCATTTTAAAATTATGACCTAATTTTGTATATTTTAGTAGTTACTAGCATCTGAACTACATCATAGCTGTTAACGCTGCTAGTTTTGCTACAATGTCACATTTTAAAAACCATATTTGCCTGTGCGTTAGTTAGAACGCTTTGAAATGCCCAAAAAGGGGGCAGTGGCCTTCTGCCCTACTATTTGAGTAGTCCTTTGCTTATTATAATTCTAATTTAGATAACTATATTAAAAACTTTATTAAAGAATCTATATTGAAGACTTTGGCCCATTTTCACTAATCTTAGGAGTCACCCAAATCAGTCACCTTAATATTTAGGAATCGCCTAAGGTAAAAATGCATTTTACCATTGACTAGGAACCACCTAAAGAAAGTAAGCAATGTCTAAAGTTGTGATATTTGTTTTGCGGTGCCTTTGCCTAGCGTTATGTTTAGGGATTTTTATCTCTTTATATTTTTTTTATTATTTGGAATTATACTAAACCACTTAGGCGATATTAGGCGATTCCTAGTTAAGCTGTGCCTTTTTCTAGGTTGGTGAAAATGGGTGTTAAATGCACACTTAAAACACCTAAGAAGACAAAAACATTTCGATTAATGTATTGGCTTGATTTATTAAGTTACGGAACTTAGATGTAACATATGCTGACTAGGTTACTGATGTCTGGACTTTACTGCTTGCCTTCCTTGTATATAAGTATATTCTGTGGAGTTTGGGAGTTTGTAGCTGCTGAACTTACTCACTCAGCCACAGCTGACGTCCTTAAGGCTACAACTCTCTGAAGTATTTTATAAGTTATCGCAGAAAGGTTATAATTGCCGGTTTCAAGGTGTCACCATCTCTGAGGTCCCGGGTTCCATTCTCGGTCGGATCATTGTAGAAAACGAACTTTTCTATATTGTCTCGGGTCTGGGTGTTGTGGTACTTTCTTTGTGTCAGATAATACGGGGGCTTTAGCTTCTCATCTTTAAATTCAAGCAGTGTATGTGATGTTGTTTAATATTTAATTTAATAATACGTATTTTCTTATGAAATTGTCGTTCGGCTGTACTGGCCATTTCAAATAAAATTATTATTTTTTTGTTGATAATTCTAGTATCAAATCAATTTTTATTTTTAAAACATTGAATTCTATTTTCTAAAATCGTCATTTGTTTAATAGTTAGTGTATTATTCCGAACTCAATAATCGCCAACGCGAAGTATGACGTGCCTTGCACTGCTCAACAGGCATACAAATGAAGGAATTCTGAACGGCAATTGTTACTTGTGACCAGAAATGGATCCTGTTCGACAATTGTAAGCGATCAGCAAGTTGGTTAGACCCTGGTTCAGTACCTAAACAATGCACTAAACAAAAACTTACTCCTAGAAAAGTGATATTCACTGTTTGGTGGTCTAACGCGGGTGTAATTCATCACAGCTTCTTACCAAACGGGACGAGCATTACTGCAGATGTGTACTGTGAAGAACTGAACACAATGATGGAGAAGCTCGCACGTCTCCAACCAGCTTTGATCAATCGTTCGGCTCCACTAATCCTGCACCACAACGCGCGACCTCATACTGCACAGCAGACGGTCTCCAAGCTACAAGAGTTGGGTTGGAAGTTCTCCGTCATCCGCCGTACTCACCAGACCTTGCGCCTACAGTATTGTACTACTACTTTTTCCAGAATTTGGATAACTTCTTGACGAGATTCTTTTTAATACAAAATACCTTTGAAGAATTTGTCGCCTCCCGTCCAGCTGATTTCTTCAAGAAGGGCATAAATAAGTTACCAATGCGTTGCATTGATTGCATTGAAAAAAAAATATTTAATCATTCATTCCGAAAGCAGTTGCGACTTTAAAGATAATTCCATTAATCTTTATCATAATGGCTTTACCTTCGACCGAGATTGCGATAGGTTTTGAGATTAAACCACGCAGTATACCTACTTGGTGACATAGAATCAGTCAGTTGATATGGTTGATCTCTTATTACATTATTTGTTAATGAGATTTCAGATTTACCTGTTCGCTTCTAAACAAGATTACTGTGATTCTTGGATGTACACATAAATTTGTCACTCGGTACAACACAAGTGAGAGAGGCGTTACTTAATGAAATTAGTGCGTAGCGAGCGTAAAGCGACATGTTTGCGGAGGACGCGCGCGGACCACGGACGGACAAACGGATGGTGTACCATATTAGGGAAACTCCTTTGATGACATCAATTAACTTATACTGCTGCCTCTTTAACGTTTAAAATGTTCAGTAAAATCTGTTGTACATACCTATATAAATATAATCGACGGGTTCAATGGCGCGGTGGTAGTGTTCCTACTATTGCGCCGAAAGTCGTGGGTTCGATCCCCACCCAGGACAAACATTTTTGTGATTAACAATTATGTCTGTTCTGTGTGTGCGTGTTTTCTATTTATTTTATGTATATACTTGTATTCCCCGTTGTTTCCGATATCCGTAACAAAAGTGGCTAAGGTACTTACCCCGGAATCGGATCAATGTGTGTGATGTTGTCCGATATTTATTATTATTTATTTATTAATTATGTGATGTATAGAATATAAAGTTTCGGAAGACAGAATTGTTGGAAGAAGTAAGTGAAGCTAATTCAACAACGAAAATGAAATCTTCTTCTTCATCTCCAACTAGTAAAGGTTGGCCGTCAGCTTATTACAATCACAACCATCCATAGTTCCCGCGAGTCGGAACAGCTTATCACTCTCTCATACTTCGGTGCCACAACTTCTTTCACATCTAACGCTTCTCTTCCCAAGATTTTTTCCCATCGCTGTAAGTTGGAGAAGTTTGAATCTCTGATATCGAAGAAAATGTAATGCAAAGTGTAAATTTATATCATTGTAATATCTATTTAATAATTCGATCGCGAGCGATAAATATATAAACTATCGATACCATTTAGAACAATGATGTGATACTTTGATACGTCCCCAAAGAAATAAATGGCATTAATATCGCGAGTATTTGCAATAGTGTTTTGCCCTCTATTTCGGTAAAATCAATTAACGGATTGTTGAAAGAATAATTTATTGACCACATAAAATTAAGTTACTAATCTTATATGGAGTATTTATCATTTAAATCATCATTCGTTCAAAATTGATAATAACATAATTCCAAAAATCTCTATCATCGCTATACCTTTGAAAGGGGCTGCTATATATATTGAAATTAGGCAAATAGACCACAGGACTCTGTCTCAGTATAAGCCATAGCAGTGCAAATTACCCTGTTACGCCGCTAGTTATTCTTGTAAAGCATGTTTATGTGATTTTGGTTACCAAGATAAAAAATAATTGTTGCTACGTTTCATTACCTATGTGCACTTAATCTTAACTGAGCCATTAAGTGAATGTTGGATAGAGCCAGATTTGGCCACAGTATGGGGTAAAAGCGTACATTTTATACGATGCATATAAAAAAACTTTTAAAATATAACGCCTTTTTAGAAATACTAAACTTAAAATAAATCAAGAGCCATGTAATAGATATACATGGAGAAGGTGGAGGCAGTAGCTGTAGAGGGGGTGGCTTTCAGGAAATCACTCCATTGGCCTGGAAATGGTTGCACTCCGCTTTTGCTCATAGTTTCACAGGTCACAAACTGCATTTGTAAAGCTTTGTTGCCACCTCAGAGAAAATGCTTAGATTTTGCAATAGGTATTCACTCGGAGCAGCTTATCCACAAATTAGTTAGATATTCATTTTAGTATTTAATTAAGATATAACTATCAATCTAAGAAACATTGTTCTGACTTAGATGACATTACGCTGGATTCGAAGCACTGATCTCTCGTTAACCGGGTAAGAACACTTCCATCGGAACTACCGGAGATGTAACAAGAATGGCTTCATCAATACTTATTACTTTTACTTCTAGTGATCTTTTATATATAATAAATATTGTTATTTATTACATTTGTCAATTTTCTACATTCTATTATTAATGCAATTTGATTAAATTCAGAGTTTCAGATTATCAAAGTAATCAAGTTACAATAAGGATGAAAATAACATACTAATCAGGAATTAATTAAAAAAGAAATAAGTTTAAATGATTTGTTTTTGACATATAAATATCATCTTTAATATATGTATTATTAAAATGGGCATATTGCTTAAAAAATACATTACATTTGTAAAAAAAAAATATACACTCTATCATGCGTTGACATTATTATTGGCTGTCAATTATCATTAGAAATTATTTCAAATATCGTTCAGGGTTTATCTTTGATGATTAAAATAAACCCTGAACGACATTTGGCGACCACAAGTTTCACTTTTAAATATTTGTACTTCTTTATCATTTTAACAGAATTCATTGTGAAATAACATTCATATTTAAAATTTGTTTTTTGAATCCTAAAACATCGTAACAAGTAGTAAATTGTTGACGGTAGCAGTTCGCGTTGAATTTCACTCGAATGTGCAAGCCTTAGCGAATGCTACGAATATTAGCTTCAATATTTATTGTAAAAGTGTTTCGCTACTCCCGGCCGGCGCTCCTTCGGGAATGTAGGGTAAGGGTAGCGTATGGTAATAATATCGATCAGTATTGAGATATTCAAATATGATATGATAATGTCAAAATTAGATGTAACTACAAGTTCATAGTAGTAATATGGCAAAGTAAATGTTTTTTTAATATAAACAGACTAATTGTGTTCATGCGCTTTAAACATACTTAACTGTAGATAGGTTTATTAATAATTATATAAATATCCATTCGATTAAACTTCCTGCAATACTAAAACTACAGTTGTAAGCCTAATTGATGTAAGAGTTAGTATACTTATGTTGAATTTAGTTTTTTTTTATTGTAAATATAACTAAATACTTGGGCCAGTAAGCTTAACTGAAGCGTAGATTTGTAGATGGGAGACGAGAAGCACCCTCCAGGCTTCAGGTAAAAAGAACAAAACAAAATAACGTTTAAACAATCTTTATTTTATTTCTCAGGGGTAGGTACAGATTCGCTCGTATGACTTTTGTATCTTCAATTAAGAGAACTTATCTTAAAGGTTTAGAGAGATTGATTTTGAGTTCGCGTGGTCACTGTATCATGGGCCGGGTAGGGGCTGGCAAGGGTGTAGACCCGAAATCAGCTCCGGTTAGCAGCACAGGTGATCCATGAAGGTTTGTCATGAAGGAGACAGAGTAGCGTAGGTGAAGCGGTATCCGGTGGAAGGTGGTTATGTAGCATAAACTTAAAAATATTTGAAAATCACTTAAGAATGAAGTATTACTGCGCGAGAGGTCGTTTATATACTATTTCACCATTATGAGCCGCGCCGCGCTCCCATGTCTACCTTCCTCCATACTTTAATTGTTACCAATGTCCCTACAATTATTTTTATTGTTTATTTTTCTTTAAATAAATTTATATCAAAATGTAAAAAGAAATGAAAACATGCAAAAGACAAACAGCTTATTTAGTCGAAAATATTTGCCAAGCGGGGTTTCGAAGTGCAATCATGAGTTTACTAAAACTAAAACTCTGTGAAATGAAATAGAAATGAAGTGAAAATGAAATGAAAATGGTCATCATTATAGATGAATAGAAATAGAAAACTGTTGAAAGTATAAAACAATAGTCCAAGAAGTCGTTCGATCAACTAATGTGAGGTTGTCTGAAGGAAAACCCAACACTTATTGGATTAGAGTCACTTAGCCTGTAAATGCTACTTGTAATTCAATAGTACACGAAAAATAAAACAAATGAAATCACACAAGAGGAACAGCAACGATTAACAATTTAAAAAATGGTGACGTCATTCACCGGTAGTTACAGACTTGTACTTAAGTAAAAACAAGACTAATTTCGATACACTGAAATTCACATAAACAATATTTACAATTCAATTAAATAATTATTGCATAATACTTTAGATATTGGCCATAAATAACGTAAACATTAATAAGACAACAAATAAAAATGTAAGAGATACCAATAACAGCTGTTTACGTTAGTGTTGCCACATGGAAACAAGTTGGCCTATCTAGTTAGATAGATTCTTATTCTAATATTCTTACAATTACTATGTCAATTACTGGTATTTGTTTTTTTATCTATAAAGCATATTCCAATTAAGGGATTCTGATTTTCGTGAAAGTGTACTAAAACTGGGTAGTTTACCTTAAAATGCATCGGGCATATTATAGTCGTGACCATTCCAGCGTATACATAAACTGCCGGCGCCAAAGCTGCTGAACCAAAGAAACTAAACGGACAGTCGGATAACGTCAAAATATTATTATTGCACTTATTGAACCAGAAACCTTACTCTTATAGATAACTACATTTTTATTTTAATTAAATGATAAAGTTAGATATGATTTCTGTATGTTCTTAAAATAATTGCATATTGTATTGATAAGTACAAGATAATTGCACATCAGAATAAACAAAACTGTCAATTTCCCCACTCGGTTTTAAGCCTTAATACATTGGAGGTAGAGGTCGAAATTCATTACAGATATTTGATAGGTAAATTACGGTGACGTAGGTACAGCCAAATGAAATAAAAAATTAAGTACATTTAATGGTATGATAAAACCCATTTGTAGGGGTCTCAAATGTCTGACAGTTTAATGATATCTTTAAATCGTAATGTTTAAATATGAATATTGTCGGGATGTTCCCAACACTAGTAACATAAGCTATATATAGTTGCGTAATGTTTACGTACGCTCTCTTTTTCGCTGAAATAGTAATTTTTCAAGTGTAATAAAATATTTAACTATCTCAGGTCGATCGAATTCGAATCGCGTAGCAACCACTAGGGCATAAATTAAGCTAATGTTCCGTAATAATCGCATTTCTACTTATCTTAATCTCAACTACATGCATTTTACCATTGTACTAGCTACCTGAAGTCCAATATTACGTATATCATCCAGTGCATTGTCCTCCTCACAAATCAATGGCGGTAGATATTATTTTGTGATCTAGTAACGATAACTATGTCATAAAGGGTTGTAGTTGAAGCGCTATTGCCTTTCCATGGTTACACTAACAGTAGAATTGCGCTACTGGACTGTTGATTAGTATAAGATTTTATAAAATATATCAATGGTATGAAAGCGATGTCTGATTTTGCTCCCATTAAGCGGATTTACAAAGAAATATAATACGAAAGTCATATTATAAATGTAATTTTGTTTAATTTTGATAGAAAGTCATGGCAAGATAATGTTGGAAATTAATTGAAATATAGCTACAAACTTAGATGAGAGACGATAATATTGAATAATAAGGTAACATGTTAATTATCTACCTCTAGCCTGGGACTGGTGAACATATTAAAAATATTCAGTATACTCACCAGTCTCAAGTTCCCGTGATGCGGTTAGTGATTTTACAAATCTATCAATTTCAATATAGCATTGTGATTACAAAATTTGTCTATTATATAATAATAAATATTAAACAACATCACATACATTGCTTAGATTTCAAGATGAGTAGCTAAACCAATATTATGGAGTATCTGAAACAACGAAAGTACATCAACATCCAGAACCGAGACAACATAGAAAAGTTCATTATGTACATTGACTCAAACGAGAATCGAACCCGAGATCTTAAAGATGACGACACTTTGAGATCGGCGTGCGTACTACTCGGCTACGGATCATATCCGGCCCCTGCGAAGCTGTTTTAGTTCCACACCACTGTATTGTTGAGCTCCTCCAGATATAGAGATTTTTTTTACTTACCAATATAATCTCAACTACGTTCCGAATTTTTTAATGCTATTACAATTACATTGTCTTCTTTTATTTTTAAGAGAAACAGAGTAATTACTCAGAGCGTTTTATTATTTGTTTTGTTATAGATAATGTATAATAACCATCCTTATTTCACAAAAACATAAATAATGCGCAGGTATCACAAATGAAACGATTGTAATTCATTTATCGGAAACTAAAGACGTGAAGGGTCTATCATTCGCGCTTAAAGGATTTACTAGTTTGATCCTCCCATCGGGTAACGATTGTCGTGATCCGTTTTATTCCGAGCTTAGTGACGTAGATACGTAACACCCCCTTCTCAGCCCCGGAATATACGGCTCATAATAAGTCCTATTAATTAAACTACAGTTGTAAAATATCGGCCTCTAAGAGATTAAAGACCTTTACTGACTGTATGCAAACCTATCAAAACTTTGTTCGCTGTTGGAAGGGGACCCACTGAGCAGTTCACGGCCAGGTGAGTTCATGGTGGATATTCCCACATACTCATTCCTTGTTGCACGCCAGAGAACAAGATTTTCTATATCACGGGAATAGATGATACGTCAAACAAGTTAGTTGCAAACCAGGGAGCGTGGTCCGCTTTGTCATACATATATAACACAGGGACAGGTGCCTAACGCATTTCCTCGTCGTAAAAAAGAGTGGCTTGCTGAAATAATAAAAAGCATACATAACGAAATAATTGGAATCCGAAAGTACACAGTTAATGAAGTTGCAATTTAGCCATGATGAACCAACCGGTAATCGCTTCAGAAAACTTTCTGTTGATGAAGTTAGGCTCACGGATTACTTTACTCGAGACCACTTTGGTTAATAATTTATTAAATAATCAGTTTAATACCATCTGAAGCACGTCTTTGTTAGTGTTCAAATACAAACTATTTTGATTAATATTGAATTTGGAATAATTAAATGTATCTCTGTCTATTCTTGGAGTTCCTGGTTTTGTTTTTAGAGGCTCCCCAGCAGTCTCTTGAACGACAAATTGAAAACGACGGTATAATTCAATAAAATACATAAGAGTACTCCATCTTTGGAAACATTTTTTCTGTAACAACTTTAGTCTTCAATTTATAGTCTTTAGGCTAGATTGAGGTCAAGAGTAAGCCCATTGTAAATAAATAAAAAAAAAATTAAAGAAATTAGTTATTACAATTAGAAAATATGGATGGTAATGTATTTATTGGATTGTCTGATCATGTGGGTATTAACTTATCATGATTTTATCTATTTAAGTGTATGACTCTTAATTCTTTGCGCCAGAGCGGCTTCCTCCGCGAATTATACATATAAAGGCAATTGATTAAAACTGCGTTTGAATCCGTTGTGTAATTTAAAAGTAGCCTACAGATAGCGGGAAGCAACTATAACATTTATTTCACAAAACTCAATACAGTTTTAACATATACATATAACATTATTTCACCATCGCCAGAAAAAAAAAACATTAGAATAACCATCAGGCACCACATCAAAAGGCATTCTCTATCAAACGGGGAAGGTTCGATACTTTTACGGCGACCTTTTCATTAGCGCGATCCGCAGTACATCGAGACCTTAAGTGACTTTGGGCGACAAGAGAGGCGATAAAAACAAGCACCCCAGGCGTAGCCGCGACCCCGCTGACCTACTTGCGTGGACATAGTGATCGTTAATACAGTAATATTCATTCAAAAACCCAATATTTTTACAATATTTATTAGTATGCTTATAATAATTTTAAGACGATCAACATTTCAAAGAACTTGCTAAGGATCGATCTTTAAAATACACACGTTCATACCCATGCTTTTTACTATAAAACCAGATCTAAATACCATTGCCCGACCAACATAGGACATCTCAATTTGACGTTTTCTTTTCTGTCGTTTCAATATTCAATTTCCGTTAGGCGTCCTATAGCCTACTTACAACGGTAGATTTATTGTACTTAACGGCGGGTAGTCCGAATGGGCTATTACGAAGCCCAAATAGATTGTCCATTTTGGAGGACTATCTTTAAAATAACACTGCAGGCGTGTATACCAACGTGGATTTGCTCCATTTTATAACTTTTCACACGAAAATATAACGAGATGAGCGTGATGTCGTCAGATGTCTTTACTCCTCGGCGATCGGAAACAGAATGTGTGCCAAAATGGCGGCAACTTGGTTTTTATAAACGAACTGTCAAAGTCAGTGTCACCATTCTAATAAAATTAAAAGTATCGATGATCACGCTCTCTTTACAATCGAGTAATTAAGTAATCGAGTAACTAGCAATTAAAATAAAATAAACTAAATCAAACGATCTTCGTAATGATGATGCGACATACTTACAATTATATATATTATATTATATTATATTATATTATATTATATTATATTATATTATATTATATTATATTATATTATATTATATTATATTATATTATATTATATTATATTATATTATATTATATTATATTATATTATATTATATTATATTATATTATATTATATTATATTATATTATATTATATTATATTATATGTTATTATATTATATGTTATTATGTAAAATGTTACGTAGACGAAAATAGGGGCTAACTTTGGAATAAAAAACGTATTCGTACATTTTAAAGTAGCTTTAACAAAATCGACGATAAAAGTTACCAAAATTCCATAATAAGTAACCAGTCCCTATCAGAAAGAAATGTTTGTGAATAAAAAAATTTAATCAACGTAACAATATGATTTATAAGCACATATAGCAGTATCTATTCATAGAACACAATTATTAGTGTTTACATTTAATACAACGTTTGAAGGAAAGAATGTTATGTGATATCTTTGACATAAGTGTTACATAAAATATGTAATTTTCTTTGAATTTAAAAACCAGATTTATGTTTCTTAACGTTAACTTTAAACTGTGGAGTGCGAATTCAAAGAGTTCAGTATGATGATTGTACACTGTCGCTTACGTGAAATAAAAATATGATTGTGTTCTTAAAAAAAATTTCAAGGTGAGGAGATAAATTACGCTTAGCTTGCGCTATTTAGCTGGTTATAATCTTCATTTTTCATTGTAATAAAACACTTAAGTGCATTTATTTGTGAAATTCAAGATTTTACGAGATTTAACAAATTCTCTACTGTTGGATTGTATACTGTGGCATCAATAGGATACGCAGAAATGCTACCGTCGTAACTCGATTTTAGGCCGGCAGGTAGTCCCTCCTCCGGCCGCTGGCGCCGGACGTAATGATCCGCTCGCCGGAACCGATCTGTGTCGGATTAATTTAATTTTAGCGAATAATTACCCGCCACAGTAAATTATTGACTATAAAGAAACCTAGAAGATGCATATAATGGAAAGATTCCAAAAAATTAACCGATTGAGACTGACTGAACCGCGGATTCCGCAACTGCAGAAGTTTTGCAAGTTTTCTGGAGTCCGCTTCTGTTTCTAGTTCCGTAGCTTTTATCAAGTAAATTTTAACGAAATATTATTTTTCGGTTGCTCGGAAGCTTGTTTGATTGTTTATTTCATGCGTGCGGGAGCGGGCTTATTCAACACTTATTGTGATTTATCGCCACGTGTATATTAATTATTAGCAAAATATAATATTAATTATAATATTTCAATGATCATGATTGCATAAATAATAATACATATAATATTATAATACAAACATTTTACACAGTATTTACACTTCCGCTCCTGCTTAAATTTTACTTTGACTTCTGGTTATGTTTCTGTTTCCGATACATAGCTTTCGTTGCATCACTACGTCTAAGATTTTTAATAACATTATAGACAGTAATTAGGTTCTACCTACTATTTCATAGCGCATGAAGTTTCGCTCAGCACGGAGTAGCATGACGAACTCGAGAACGTTTTGTTTACATCTAAATGTCACTTTTCTCGGGTGCGCTCGTACAACATCTCGATCTCGACCTGAGAAAGTGACATTTGGGTGTAGACAAAGCGTTTCTCGAGTTTGAAATGCGACACGTGCTGGTCTCTGGCCATATTCGTGAGAGATGTGCCGTAGGGTGTGCTGTACTATATTTTGTAGTTTTCATCTTTTTTGTAGTTGCTAATGTTTATCTCAAAACGCAGGCTAAGTTTGCCTATAGGTAATTGTTTTCCACTGTATTTATTACTTAAGTTAATGATATGAATGTAAGTTGAGGTGTAAAAGAGTTGACGGACCGTAAAAATAAAATAAAAATTGATTGAAAAATAAGTTCAAAAATGAAAACTCAACTACAGCTAAATCACGCTCTAAAAAGTTTGAAACACAAGTTTGTTTTGTTGATGTGGCATACGACTACGCTGTCCTATGATCGTCGCTATTATAATATAGCTATCGCTATAAAATAAATTTCTTGTTACAAACTTTTTAGCTTTGAACTTTTTAGAGCGATTTAGCTGTAGTTGAGTTTTAGTTTTTGAACTCATTTTTTTTATAAATTATTGGGGTATTTTTAAGCAAAACCCCAAGCATCAGTGTATATATTTGAAATGTGCTAATTTAGACCTTCCATTTGATACGCTACACGAAATGATTGAATAATATATTTTTTTAGTTTCTTACTTTATGCTCTCTAGAGGGCGCTGTTGCCAGTTTAATGCAACGTCACTTATAGCATGCGGACAAATGAGACACTTCTAATGATACCTCATTTGTTCAGTTACGATGAGTAGTTTCAAAGTCATAAGGGAACAGATATACATTCTTACATATGTACATACATTCAAAAATCATAACCCTCCTTTTCGCTACGCCGTAGTCGAGTAAAAATAGGGACTATCTTTCGGTCAGGTAGATTTTTTATTTTTTGCGTAATCAATAAATTACAGCAATACATTAAGTTGAAATGTCGCATGATGTCACACCACTGGACATTTTCTACATAGTTATGATGTAGCGAGCTCCCCTCATAAACTTCAGTGCTATTATCTAAACCATTTAGTATGTTTTAAACCATGACTGACTTTGGAAATTGCTATTTTTTACCCAGGGATCATTCCTATAACGTAAAATTTGCGGTGATCCTGCATAGATTACATTCGTTAATGAAGTGTAGTACGAAAGTAAACTTGAAAGAAAGTGTAAGTGTTAAAATACAAAAAGAATTATGTTCCGTTGGTAAAACTGAGTAAAAGTGTATGTAGAAGCCGAGTGAAGCGTGGACATGACATTTACGATGTTATCGAATGAATATATCAGGATATAGAAGAACCGGTAGTGAATTATGAATGTCATACTAGGTAAAAGATTTGTTGACACTCGACTTGTACCAAAAAGTTACATTCTTAAAGTGTCATTACATGCGTTGCTCTCACATTTTTTTTTTATTTAAGAAGGTATTTCAATCGTTGCTCAGGTCCTTAACCAAGTAGCTAAAGCCCCTGAGATATGATAACGAAAGTACCGCTAAAACCAGACCCAAGACAACATACAGTTTTCTTCATTGACCTGACTGAGAATCGAATCCAGGACCTCCAAAGTAACATCAACTTCTTGATCCCAAGTTGAGGTCATCAAATAATTATTATGAGCCCTTTTACGTCGATACGGCAGGGGCTTAGGCTTTCCTTATGGATGGTTAAGGAGTATGGGCCATGACCCCCCACGCTAGCATAATGCGGATTGGAAGGTATTAACGACTGCAAAAGTGGCTGCGACCCGGGCTTGGCCTTAACTCGAGATAATAATTGCATCATCCATCCCGTGACCGATCCCTGCGAAGGTTTCTTAACAACAATTACACGCCGCGGCGTTAATCCACTCCACCACCGAGCTACTAACATACATAACATACTTATGTTATATATAATTTATAAAAAAAATATTTGATACTAAAATAGATAAAGTGAAATTCTTAACTTAGATCCTACATAACATATTTTATCCGAACCGCTACGACGGCGGCATCTTTATAGTTTGTGCCAGTTCCAGAATCAATCTACCTGATTGGTTGGTCTGCTCCGTAATAGCCTTACAGCGAAATCGAAGATAAAACCACCTCTGGTGTATCGGGCGGATTTACTGAACCCCGAAAATGAAATGCTCAAAGATTGTTCAATATACTATAAATGAAAGTATATCTAGACAAATCTAGTTAATTTATTAAAATGTCATTGATAAATAACATAAACATTTTTCAAAATGCCTTTTAAGTATTTTTATAATAATTGCCACCTCAAGTTAGGTATGTATGAGATAATTCGTACGATATTTTATAACATAGATATAATAACTTCATACATTTTCAACTTACATAAGTGTATAAAATAAATAAATATTAGATAGCTAAACATATATTTTTCAGATTCCAAAACTAAAGCCACCGTATTATGGTGTGTCTGAGACGACGAAAGTACCACAACACTCAGGCCCGAGACAATATAGAAAAATCCATTTTCTACTATGACCCGATGGGAAACCAAACTCGGGACTACGGAAATGGCGACACCTGAAACCGGCGTGCGAACCACTCGGCTACGGATGTCGTTGCCGTGTGTAAATGTGATGTATTAACTAATATCATAGAAATAATAATAAATGTTAATATAATTCCATATTTCATCAACATACTGATGTTAATGCTGTTGGCGAGTGCGCGTGTTGTTGGTTGGATACTTGCTCAGCAGAATAAGTGCATTTGATATCCATTCACTTGTGTAATTGTGCTTAGTAATAAAATTAGTTTCGAAGTGAAATATGGCTTTGCGACGTACACCACCGAAGTTCTCCTCCAACCCAGACTTACCGACAGATATAATGGCGGTAGAAGATACATCGATGGGCACCCGCAAACGCAAACAACCTGACGATGAAGACATGGATGTACGTATGAAACTCTTAGAAGTAAAATTCGATCGCCAAATTGCCATATTTAGTAGTAAAATCGATAAAATGATCTCTGAATCTATCACAAACTCATTGAAATCAACAATAACTTCAGAATTTTCTAAGATCACCTCCTCGTTAGATGCAATAAACGATGCGATTACAGGGCTTCGAAACGACAATGAGTTGTTTAAAAATTCATTTATGGACATAAATACACGTCTAGCAGAAATGGAAAAATCTGTGCACGATTCTGATAAACGTCAAGATTCATTTGATAAAGACCTACAAATGTTAAAAAATCAATTAAAGCAAACAAGTAACCTCTCAGATCATGTCCGTAATCTCGAGTATAAATTATCTATAATGCAACAACAAGCCAGGGAATGCAACATCGAGATTACTAACTTGCCAGAGAAACGAAACGAAAATTTAATTAACATTATAATGAATATAGCAGCATTGGTTAAACAACAAGTATTAGCATCGGATATTGTGGCAGTCCACCGTGTGCCTCATGCTGACCCTAAAGATTCTCGCCCCAAGAATATTATCGTGAAATTTACAACGAGAATAATCCGTGACAATATTATTGCCTCGTGTCGTTCTTCAAAGGACCTTAACACAGAACAATTAGGTATATCCGGAATAGCACGAAAAGTATATGTGAACGAACACTTGACTATCCAGAATAAACATTGCGAGTGTCGCAACCGAGCCAAAATTTGTGAATACAAATACGCATGGGTTAAGCATGGCGTCATACTTACACGTAAAACGGATACTTCACCTGTGCTGGCAATACGTTCTGATCAAGACCTTGCTAAAATCAAGAAATAATAACCACAATAGGTACTTGTCCTTGTCTTTACCTATGCCTAAGCAATTAACTACTTGTATAATTTCAATATTTTATCACAATGTTCTTAGCATGACAAATATGCACGATCTTGTGCGGATGTATATTATTGTTACTTTATACAATATCATATTCATTTACAAAATAAATCATGAACGAACTTTAGTAAATTCATTTAAAAAGTGTTTATTAAATTTAACTTTAAATTATCGAGTTTGTTCACGATCAATATATAATAAGTATAAGCTTGGCTCTTTATGTGCCATTTCTAGTTCTATAAAAGATATTAAATGTTTACAACCGTTTTCTATGCGCTGTCTCGAGATCAAATCCATAAATTTCAAGGTGAAAGTGTCCGTCCCATACCTATTATTACACATAACTTATTTTTGTATTATTGACTCCTGTCACACACCCCACTATCTCAAGCCAATATCGAAGTTAATACACATAAAATCATCAAGTCCTATACCTAAATCTGTTACCCATTGCAAAAGAAATAATATTTATTTCTATGATTTTTATTATACAATCTTCAATTGCTATTTGTTTATCCAAAATGTAACACATGGGTCTCTGATAATTTTTAACTTTATCTCTCGTGGTATTATAAACTGTCACTCAAACGACTATCTCATTATACTATACTCATTAGTAATACGTGTATATATGAACCACGACAATGTATAATAATTTAAGCATTTACTATCAAAATTGCCGTGGCTTGAGAACAAAACTCCATACGGTTTACATGGGCATTCTTCAGCATTCTTATGACGTTTTAATTTTTACTGAGACGTGGCTACACTCTGATATTTTTAATAATGAATTTATCGATTCGCGATACATTGTTTATCGTTGTGATAGAAACCGTGTTAGTACCGGCCGGCGCGATGGCGGTGGTGTACTGATAGCGGTGCTCCGCTCACTCGCAGCGATTGTGACACCGCTGACTGTTGCGCGTGCGGCTAATACGTCCCGCAACCCTCCGTCCCCCCCTGAGTCTATTGTAGACTATGTGCTCATCGAACTGCATATCGGAACAGTAAGTTATGTTATTTGCGCCGTATATATACCACCAAAACAGAATATAAAAACATACGCATCTTTTTTGGACTATATCAAATATTTTATTTCACATTTGAAACAACATATTCTGTGTTTGATCGGCGATTTTAATTTACCATCAGTAGATTGGATAAAATTAAATAATAATAGTACTGCGATGATGGCATGCAATGTTTCAGGGGCTTGCGCGAGTGGAAAATATTTAATAAATTTTTTGCACTCACAAAATTGTACTCAATTAAACTGCATTAAGAATAAAAATGATTCAATACTGGACTTTTTTATCAGTAATAAAACAACAATTACAATAACACCTGCGTCGGCCCCGTTAGTCCCCGCTGACGACCATCATCCACCATTTAGCGCTACAGTTACGTTAGATACCCATAAAAAACAAATGTCAAGTAAGGTGCAAACCCGTATTTGTTTCGAAAGTGCAGATTATGACAAAATAAACTCCGAAATTTCATCTGTGAGTTGGGACAATGTTTTTGAAAATCGAACGCCCGATAGCGCTGTACACATTTTTTACGAAACAATTTATAGTATTATTCGTAAGTGTATTCCCACTCGTATAAAAAAGCAAACGCATTATCCTACCTGGTTTAGCACTTCCCTAATACACATCTCCAAAAATAAAAATAAGGCATGGATAAATTGGAAAAAGTATCACAATATTTCGGACTATGAAATTTATTCTATGTATCGTAAACGCTTCAAAAATGAGTCGGTCATCTGTTACAACAATTATATACAGAGTGTAGAAAAAAATATCCAAAAAAACATAAAATATTTCTGGAAATACGTCTCTAGTCGTAAGGATGTCGGCGAAGTTCCCTCAAATATATATTATGGGAATGAAATGGCCAATGACCCGGTACGAGCAAGTGAATTGTTCTCAAACTTTTTTAAGTCAATGTTTGAACCTTCCTCTATATCTAATGATTTTAATATAACTGATTGTGATATACACATGAACCCTAATTCTGAATTTATTATTAGTGATGTTTTAATTGATACTGAAAGTACAATAAAGGCATTAAAAGCCTTAGACATAACCAAGGGTTCTGGATTAGATAACATCCCCCCGATATTTCTTAGATGTACTGCAGAGTCAATCCATGTACCTGTATGTTACTTGTTTACTAAATGTCTGCAAACAGGTTATTTTCCAAATGTCTGGAAAACTGCGAGAATTGTGCCCATACACAAATCTGGAGACAAAAGAGACGTGGAAAACTATCGCCCTATATCTATTCTGCCCACCCTGTCGAAGCTTTTCGAGAGACTAGTACATGATGCCATTTACCCATGTCTCCATAGATGTATCATTGAAGAGCAACACGGTTTTGTGCGACAACGATCAACCACTACCAATTTATTGTTATACACATCAACGTTATTTGAAAATATAGACAGTAACGTACAAACCGACAGCGTATACACGGACTTTCGAAAGGCATTCGACAGGGTTGACCATAAAAAACTTTTGGAGAAAATAGCATACAATGGCATACGTGGCAATTTATGGAGATGGTTCAAGTCATACATCTCAAATCGTACACAGAAAGTTGTCGTCGGTGGTTGCGAATCTAACGCAAATTTAATTAGTTCTGGCGTCCCTCAAGGCTCGATTTTAGGACCCCTTCTTTTTATATTATTTATAAACGATATCACCGAGTGTTTTAAATTTTCTAAATTCTTATTATATGCTGATGACTTAAAGATATATCACGCTATTCGCAACCACGATGATCACGTTAAGTTACAAAGGGATTTAGATAGATTTACCTATTACTGCAATCGTAATAAATTGAGTCTTAACTTGAATAAATGTAAATCTATCTCTTTTACTAAAAAAAAAAAATATAAGTAACTTTACATATACTTTATGTGGAAGTACTTTGGAAAAGGTGACCATTGTTAGGGACCTTGGTGTGACATTCGATAGCAGATTAAATTTTGACATACACATTGACACTATTATAACCAAAGCATTCAAAATGTATGGATTTGTTATGCGATCTTGTTATCAATTTAAAAAAGCATCTACTTATTTACATCTATTTAAATCTTTAGTAAGATCTCAGCTAGAATACGGAGTGAGTATTTGGAATCCGTATTATAATAAATATGTGGATGATCTCGAGAGGGTACAGAGAAAGTTTATGAAAACCATGTATTATAGGTGCAGACGTGCCCGTGTGTCATATGGAGAATTATTAGAACGGTACCAATTGACAGATTTAAAGTCTAGACGGCAATACTTGGAAGCCGTTGTCTTATTTAACATGTGTCACAGCGAGTATGA
The DNA here is from genome assembly GCA_918026875.4 of Diatraea saccharalis. Taxonomy (NCBI): domain Eukaryota; kingdom Metazoa; phylum Arthropoda; class Insecta; order Lepidoptera; family Crambidae; genus Diatraea; species Diatraea saccharalis. Next base: position 16,037,632 of record OU893337.1, read on the forward strand.
CTGTACTGAATTAGTAAATAAAATTAATTATTTAGTACCAAGGCGGGCGCAAACGAGATCTCTGCGTAAACACCAACTGTTTGCTATATCTAAATGTCGAACAAATGCAGGCAAGAGATCTCCAATGCACCGAGTAGCAAAATTTTATAACGATTATTTACAGGACGTGGACTTATTCAATTTAAACAAAACAAAATTCAAAAAGTTAGTTAAAGAAAGAATAACTGAACTAAATCGCAATGCCATATCATCGTAAAGTAGTATATATTGTCATATTTGTATAGTGTTCTTTTTTGTTAGTAAGTGTTTAGGCTGATAGCATGTGCAACTTTTAACTAGTTATAGTAACCTGTGGTTAACGGTGTTGGTTTTGCAATTATGAAACTGTGAACATCATATCTTAAATTATAACCTTATTGTAAAACTGTTTGTTGACCCAAATAAACTAAAAAAAAAAAAAAAAAAACATATTTTTATTATATTTGTTTAATTCTCCGTAATTCTACATAAAATAAGTTAAGTGGAACGTAAGTAACATGTTTTAGTGAAACTACAAGCAAGTTTTTAATCTCAACAATTTTGATTTTCTTCTTACATTTTTATGTTCAATTAAGAAGATGTTTCCGTGTTATGAAACTCCCTGCTCATGTTTTTCGTGTAAAATTATGCATCTTCCGCTTACGTGCAATCTTCACGGATGTAAGACGCTCGGCACGAGACCGCGCATACAGACCGGCTCTAATCACGCTCGTGCTTCTGATGTGAATAGGGTATTAAATTAATTTCAATCTCGAAGATGCGGTAAATAAAATTGGTCCCAAGTTGCATCACTGTGGCTTTTGACCTTTGAAAGATTAATAAGCGTTTTAAGTGTAGGAGAGTTGTATTAAAAGTAAGATTTAAGATTAAATTGATGTAGGAAGCATTTTCATTTGTTATATGATTACTTCTTGAACGGATTTAAGAGTAATAATATTTTCTTTTACATAATAATACCTTCAGGATCCATGAATACAAAGGCAAAGTCTACGATAACATAAATAAAATAAATGAATTTACATCCCTAAAGAGATATAAATAAATAATTCGCTTATCCTTTTAATATTATTTGCAAATTATGATTAGCTGTTAATTATTAAGAGAGTAAAAAGATTTCATACTGAAATATATTTAAATTTCAAAACATTCCATTTCTAATTAGAATATTAACAAAAGTCTGTTGGCGAACAAATATCGGTTTCAAAAACAAACGACTGAAGCCAGCGTCCCGATTCTCCGTAAGCTGCTACCTTAAACTTTAACCCAATTAGCTGGAACACTTGTTCCGACGCTCCCCATATAATGGACGTAAGAGTTTCAAGTGTGCAGCTGCCCATGGGCAAACAAACCGTTGATACCTTTTAGAAGTTATTCAATAAAAGTTACAAACGCCCTTCTATCTGATTTGGCTATCTATCTTTCCTATAGATTTCGAATTCCGGAAACTGCCTTTGTTCCATGATTCTAGAATTATTTTTGATTTGTTGTTACTCATCACTGAGATTTATCACTTTCGTGATTTTTGTGTCGAAATGACATTTGTCACTCGAGCTCCAAAGTTTGAGGGCAACATTTCCATTTCTGCGATTTCTACCGTAGTCGTGTTAGTGAGAAGTCAAGTGTAACTGCCATGTTGCGGCTCATTAACGACCTAATTAATTATATAGCTCAACACGAGTTTAGACTGCGAACTGCTTTATTAACCTAACGCTCTATCATTATTTTTCAAACCATACATCACATCGAAATGAGAATGTATTTATTAAAAATGGATTAGATATTCACAAATAGAATTGACCAATAGTTAATAGACACCAAGATTAAATTACTTCATTTCACCAAGAAAGTCGATAGTTTTTGATGATAATAACGATTGTTTAGAAAAAACTACTCAAATGCACCTTAATAAGCTATTAGAAATAATACATCTCATTCCAGTTGCCACAAATCTTTGCACAAAATGTTTCGGAAAAGAAGGATCCACTTTAGAGTGAAGTGTGAAGATATGCAGCCTCCGATCGGCCTCGACTCTATCTCTGACAGGTGTCACTCACGACAATGCGGCGGCGGACGGTGGGGAGGAGGGATAGGCACAAAAAGCCGCAGTTACAAGGGTCCAGGAGGCGCGCCTGCTAAACCCTAATGAGGTATGTGCGGTCGTCCTTTTTAAGTATGTGCCTTTTTGTACCACAAATTTCCATAAGCGAATTTTTATGTCAATTTGAAGAATAGGTACATTAAAAGGAAATGAAAAGGTCGACCATTTCCTAAGGAGTTACATTTTAGGTGGCCATAAATTATATAAATAAAGTATCAACGACAATTACAAGTAATGATTTATCATTTTGTGATAATACCGATTTAAATTATCAATTTCCGTGATTATCTTTATATAAAAGAAAATTAAATAACGATTGTTTGGAAGTGCAAGATAGGTTTAAAAGGTGAGAAGGTGGATAAAGAAAGAAATTGTAAGAAGATAAATTATATTTTTTCATGCAAACTGTTCGTAGACAGGATGCATGTTTAATTATGGGGCGGTGAAAGCTACGAAGTTCGCCAGGTCTTGTTTTTTCATTAATCGCAATTCTTGATTGTGCGGAACAAAGGTTATACTCATTTTATTTTATGTTATAGTTTACTGTCTTGGTTATTAATATTCTCAGAAAGACATGGAATCATTTATCAAAGTGAGTTTTAAATTTACAGTTAGTTTTTAATTACCAAAGTATATTGAAAAAGCAACATAATTTAATCACGTGCAATATTAATGTAATCAATATTGGTATAGTCGATCGTCTGATCCAGATTACAGTCAATGTTTCTGATCACGTCATGAACCCGTTGTTCGCTCATAGAGATGTCTTGGCATTATGTATGTCACGAACATGCCGCCACCGGAGCGAACCGTCACGTTTATTTCTGTATTACCTATTTGATTGACCTTTATCTCACAGATAGGTCAAAAGGTGAACTTAATTATATTGATTGAACATATAGAATAAAACCATCATTATTATTATTTATAGGACCGTCTTATTTTATCGCCTACTCAGTTTATTGAAATTACAATTCTCAGCGTGTCTCAAGAATTAACAAAACTCTCATTCTGTTTTATTTAATTTTATTATTTTGAATTTTGCACTTAAAATGTTGAGCTAAGTAGGATACAACTGTTACGAGTTCGGTGCTTGGGTCAATTAATAAGGCTGCTTAGCTTGAGTATATATTTATTAGTTAAATAAGGGTAATAAGAAATAACTGTAACAAACAAAAATAAATTTATAAAAACAGTTCGTAAGTTACTTAACTAATACATACTTATCAAATTAACGAATACATACCCCTTGTCGGGCTTCTATTTAACTTTTGGAACGTCCAAAATACAGATTACAATTTAGTAGTTACATATGTTATATAATTTGTATCACCATATCACATTATTTATCACAATAAATGAATTATTTTAAAATTACATAGTAAAATTTATACCATTAATATTGTATTGTATTATAATTTCATCTTGTGCATAGGAGAATTTCTTACGAACTGACATCCATAAAGAGTATAATTGATTAGTCAAAATTTTAAATTACGAAAGACGAATAATAAAATGAAATTATGTTGAATTACAAAAGTAAAAAGTTTGCATACTGTAACCTAGGAAAACAAACGGTGGCATGGCACACCGTTACACAACCTTCCCAATCATTAGCATGGATTCTAACCAAAGTGTAAGCCTTAAAAGATATAGCCACTGGGCGAGTCCGTAAACGAGGATGATCCTAAACCCCCCTGTTGTACCGTCAGGCGGCAGGGACAGTGCGTAAAGCATTTTCTCTGAGCCAAAGAACTTCGGCAACTTATGGGACTGGGCTTACTCTTCTTTGTCGCATCACAAAACGTTTCTCCAGAGTGAGAGTATAAGAGATTTGCTGAGTTTGTTGCGTTTTTCATAGCCTTAGGACTGTGTGACCAGAGGGAGATAGACTACCATGGAAGAGCCCACCACTGGTTAACAAAAGTTTGCTGTTTCAATCTGGTTTCTGGGTTGGTCATTTTAATTTTATTTTTAAATTCAATTATATGCTTTTAATAATACCTATACTAGTATCGACTTTCATATATGTGGTATCGATGTTCCTTTCATTTAACTTTAGTTTATTTTGAAATGTTAATATGAGCCAACCTGCCAATATTAAACTTCTCCAGAATAGAGTTTTTGTTAGTAGACTGAAATTTGTAAGACTTAATATTGCCGTCTTCAAGTTCGAGCTCGACCTTAAATAATGTCTGAGCGGGTGTAGCATTTTTTTAACTCCATAAATAAAGTATTTCAAACTCTTTTTGTGTACATTTACCTTTTGCGACCTAAATAATATCTATATTACGAGTAGCTTAAATTGTTTATCAAAGAGTGATGTAAAGAACAACATCAATATTCTTACATTCAAGTAGGGTATTTAGTCTGTGTGAGAGTATAAACATTGCCTACGTGCGTAACACGGGTGGTTTTCGGCGAATGTGACGTAATATCGTTTGGAAAGTTCTTGCGTCGGTGAGGGGATAGAGCAGGTGGGGGGAGAGGATTGGCGCGGAGATGTGGCTTGATTATAGCGTCGCTCGCATTCTATCGTGCGGTTACGTGTACGCAACGCTATGCGCACTTGATTGGACAACTTTTATGTCTTGTACTTTTATGAGTTTGGCTCAGGGGGTGTTAATATAAGACTGAGGCATGCGTTTATGTGCCAATTCGCGAGGATTCTGATTATTTGTGTTAATGTCTCTTGATTGATAGTGTTGATTAATTTGATTGATAATAACGATATTAGCCAACATTCGTAGACGAGTAGTTCGCACGCTTGTATCAAGGTGTTGCCATATATGTTATGTTCTCTAATGTTTATACATTAATTTCGTCAAACCTTTCAGACTAAATTAATAAGTAGATATATATGTAGTAATAATAGTATAAATAATAATAATCAAATACCGTATGCTACATTCCATGTAGCTAAAGCACTCATATTAAGGATATCGGAAAAAAATAAAGGCAGCACAACAATCAGATCCGAGGCAATTTAAAAAGTAGATCTTTTTATATTGACCCGACCAGGAATCGAAACCTCAGAGATGGTAACATTTGAAAACAACGAGATCCTCAGTCATGGAGGTCGGTTATTTATTTTGTATATAAGGGTATTTCTACCAGAAAACGGCCGCTCTTTCATAGCTTTTGCGAAATCCCATTTTAGAATTAGTATCTTAAAATACGGCAGTTAAAAGTATAAAAATATCGGTAGTTCACGTACAGATTTTATTATTCTCAATACAAAAAAGTACTTATTTAATTACGTTACCATTAATTCCACATTGAAATGAGTTCGTATACTGCTGAATAATACCATCAGTGAATCGATTCATTGATGCTTTTAAAATAGTATTCGGATAAACAACAACAGAATGGGTAATGCAGTTGGCACTTCCGTCGCTTTGCAGCAATAAAGTAGACCGAGAGATATTGACAGAAAAGTGCATGAACTTTGTAAAGCTTGATATTTCAGTATGTACAAGTACTCAGGGTATACATCGTTTAGTGTCCAGTATGGGGGTCAGGTGCTGGAATACCTAGTCGCGGAGTAGTAATGTATAATATAAAAAAATCACAACACATAATGAAGTTGCTGTTTCTGAGTATTTATAGGGTTTCGTATCTCGAAAGGAAAAAATGGAATCGTTATAGGATCACTTTGTCGTCAGTCTATTCGTTTTCCAAGACCCTTTTTCTCAGGAACGGGTGGAGATATCAAGCTGAAATTTATATCAAATACTCAGGTCTACTATCCCTTAGAGCTGTGAAAAAACAAACTTCTAAGCCAACGCAACTAAAAGATACACCATTTATGCCGCAAATTTTCGAAACTTGCAAGGGAATTAAAACCTACAGGAATTCGGAATCTTGAAATTTGGTACAAAGCAACGACTTATAGCACGAATAAAGCAAAAATTCGGAAACCGTAAATTTTAGTTAAATCATATACTATAAATATATCGGGTTGGCACAAAAGTAATGAGACAGTTGGTTTAAGTTTTTACTTTTTTATTATTATTACAATAAAAAAAGTTTAGTCAATGATGTAATTACCATTAGTATCTAAGACTTCTTGCCAACGATCCGGCAAAGTTTGGATGCCTTTTGCCCAGAACTCTGATGGCTGTGCCTCGAAAAAGTTGTTCAACTCCGCCTCTACGTCAGAGAAATCATTAAATTGTTTACCCCGCAAATGCTGTTTCAGAGCTCTAAACAAATGATAGTCTGATGGGGCGAGGTCTGGGGAATAAGGTGGGTGGGGTATCGTCTCCCAGCCCAAGTTCTCCAACTGCCGGCGAACCACAGATGCGACGTGAGGTCGATCATTATCGTGCAGTAAAACTACATTGACTTGTCTTCGTCGTTTTTTCTTGATAGCGGCAGATAATTTGGTAAGCTGGGTTGAATATTTGTCAGCGTTTATAGTTTCATTGTGTAATAGCTCATTAAACAGTATGCCTTGCGCATCCCAGAAACAGAAAAGCAGAATTTTTCGGCGGTTCTTTTGACTCGGCTTCGGTTGAGTTGGTGGCGTTTCTTCTCGAGGCAGCCAATAAGCACGACGTGTATCGTTCTCGTAATAAATCCATAATTCATCGCCAGTAACCAGATCTGACAAAAACTCTTTACGTCGGGGTCGCAGCAAAAGTGACTGACAGATAGCGACACGGACTGCACGACTGGCGTCTGTAAGGATGTGCGGTACCCACCGAGCCAAAACTTTTCGATAACCAGGCTCATGCAGATGGTGTTCCACGGCGTGGTGACTGCATTTAAGTGCTTCCGCTAATTCACGAGTGGTAGCATCCGGATTCAACTGCAGTTCGCGGCGCAAATCGTCATCATTCACTGCGGGTGGTCGCCCTGAGCGCGGCTGACTTTCAAGGCTCCTGTCTCCTGATTTAAAACGGTGAAACCATCGGGACACCGTCGCATGGCTTGTACTTCCAGTGCCTAATGCATTGTTGATATTGTCAGCCGCAGCCCGCGCACTGTGGCTTAACAAGTACTCGTATAAGTATAGTGTTCGAACTTGTCGCTCGTCCATTTTTCTTCAAACGGACTAAACAAATCGCGAGCGCGGCTTTATATACCCTACACCAGAAGTACCTAGAATGTTCTACAACATTCTAGAATATTATCGAAAAAATTGACTTTTAAAAAGGAAATGTTATAAATTTTTCTAGTGTGTCTCATTACTTTTGTGCCAACCCAATATTTAATTATTTCAAAGCTACTATCCCTCTCCTCATGAACGCATAGAGGTAATAAATTTCAATTCATTTCAAATACTTAAGTCTATGATACCTTTAATCTGTAACAAAATTAAACTCATATATCAATATATCAATGCAAAACAAATAATCAGCAATTTAAGCCGCATTTCAAACTCACAACTACTCGCAAAAGAATCAATACCTACAATCTATACTGTTACAATATAATTTCTATTAGTTCTTATTAAAATGAATAACGCAACATAGACTTTTCCTATTGCATTGTTGTTATGCAATAGGAAACCGAGTCTTGAACGCAATAATGATATTTAATAAAATCAGTTTTGGATTGGACTCCCGACGGACAAACATATTGATCTAAAATAGTGTATTCGTGATCTTCATACAAATAAACTAAGTGTTAAATAAAATAAGTTCTTTTTAAAAAGCCATTCCTGACCGCCCTCCGTAACAGAACCCTCGGTGCACAAGTCCGACTCGTACTTAGCTGGTTTTTTTATGAACTTACTACTTATAATTCAGTAATAAATTTACTTTCAACCGTTACGAATTCATATTTACATCAACATCTGAGATCTGCTGAGTCGCTATGTTTCACGATGTTAGGGCAATATAGTTTACTTTATTACGTTATATTTTGTTGTCATAACAAAATATTTTGTTAAATAACAATAATTACTTAGACGACATGTTTATATCAGCGAAAAAATGAAAGATAGCGTATTATGGATTATTTTTAAGTGACTTCATAATCGGAATGGGATTTCAATGCTAAATATAGCGGTTTAATACTTCAATAGAAGTTTCTTAAATAATTAAATCGCTTTTAAGATGAGTACATACATATTATTACTCTCACTTTTTAAATTTTGTATATTCTTTCGAGTACAAATAATTAATTTATTTCATCTTGTTATTTATATACACATATAAAAAAAAATGTCCTTACACACAACGCACAGTCTAAAGCACTGGTTGCAAAGCAACATTTTCACCCCGAAGGGGGTTAAAAAGTATGAAAACTTTTGTATAAAACTTCTTTGTTTTTGAAACTATATCGATGAAAAATGGTATTTGAGTAGTTTAAGACTCTGGGAAGGTAATAGGTTATATTTCATCCCGAAAACCAGCACTTAAAGGGGTAAAAACGGGAGTGGAAGTCACGCTTAAAAAGGCTCTTGCACATTTTTGTTACGATCTCTTAGGCTATAGTTTATCCGACGCGGCATGGTAGCCGGCGGTGATTGGCGTGGCGGTCGGCGGCGTAGCAATGTGACGCGTGGCGGAATGGCGCCGGGCGGCGTACCGGGTGGGCGGTCGTAAAATTTCACGCAACACTCGCGTACAACGCACGGACGAGTACTCGTTCAAATATTTAATGTTTTTCCCTCCAAAACCAATAACCATCGTATTACACAACTCGTTGGGGAAGAGAATGTTGCTGAGTTATATATTCGCGTATAGGTTTCAATTTTCCATGTTGTTTTATAGGAATGATGGTGATAAACAAGAAAATTTAAGTAAGGTTTATCTAAGTTTATAAATACCGCTGGGAAAGAAGTAAATTATATAATGTAAGGAACATTGGCGATTTTAGCTTTACTTTTTAATATCGATTGAAATTTAAAAAATAAACAAATGTCGTAAATATAAAAAAAACCTCTCGTGGCGTATGCTCAAAAGTATCATTAATATAAGTTGAAAAGTAAAAAATACTCTGTTTCAATTTACTTTTAGGTGCTGTTTTGTGTTACTTTTATATACAAATTGGACACTAAACAACATCACTGCGCTGATAATACAAATGTTAATACAATATATAAAAGTAAGAGAAAACCCTTCGAGTACCGTCGTTAAAAAGCGGCTCCTAACAAAAACTGTATCTTTATTCAAATCGTCGGAAAGTTGATAATAAACAAAACGAAGAATGCGCAAGTAACTCCGCGGAATGTGTTTAAGATGCCGCTCCTCGGAGGTGATTCCCGCCCACGCCACGCAGCCGCCGCCACGCAGCCACGCCGACGAACAAAGACTCATACAATCCCTCCGATCCGATCTGACATTATTGTCTTCACGTTTTTATTAACCATGATCTGCGCGCGTAGCGTGACAAACTCGAGAAAAACTTTGTCTCCAGCAAAACGTCACTATTCTCAGGTAGGTATATAGTATGGATGCATCCGAGAAAAGTGACATTTGTTTATAAACAAAACGTTCTTAAATTCGTCATTTTGCGTAGGCACTTTTCGTGTCTGTATTTACCCCCAAATGAAGTACAGAAGTTCGCTATTAACTTAATCAGCCTTAGGATTTTTTTCTATATAAATATTGGGTAACCAATTAACTCTATGGCTGCGATTTAATTCGTTGCACTAAAATCGACCACCAAGTGTCAACGCCTATGTGTAGCGTTCTTAGTAATTTATGGAATATATGCTTTAACCTAAGCAACTGTAAGCTTAGCAAATAAGCTTGTTTTGTTGACAAAAAATCTAACCATAACTTTATTCTTCGTGTATAATGTATATGTGAAATATATATGTTAATCATTGTTACGACTTTAATATCCGATAAATCGTAAGGTGTTAACAGTGTTTATACTCGGAGGGGACATTAATTGCATGACTAAACGTTTCGGTACGCTTTCTTCAGGTTCCTTTTGTGAGTCCGGCAAACTAATTAAAAGTGTCTACTAAAGATCGATATAAAATATTCACCGAGTACTGCTTACGTTCAATGGGAAGTATTTACTTAGCGCTTTACGCTACCAGTTTTCATAGTCAGCGATTTTCAGATTTAAATTTTAAACTACGGAACAAATACTTACTTAAGCAACGAAAATAATATTGGATGTTCAGTATTACAATATTTTACCTAACAACAGATAAGAATCTGATTACTAAAAGAACGTGTGAGGATATTGTAATACTAAAACAAATTATTAACGTTTTGCATGCATAATAAATAGACATGCTTTCATCTATATGTATAAACCTAACTGACTTATATATAAACGCACAGCCGAAACTACTGTACTTAGAAACATGAAATTTCATACAGGGTCCCTTTCATTGTGTAAGTGAGAACTAAGAAAGGATTTTTAGAAAGTTAACCCCTAAAGTGATGAAATGGGAGGGTGAAGTTCATATGGACCATGCTGGCGGAAAGCTTATACACCATTAGTATTGTTTTCCGAACACGCTGATCACAGCGCTGTCGAGCTCCTCGATGATTATTATAAAGCCATTATAGTATCGAATTTTGTATTTTAATTTAACAACTGTCACATATCATTGCAACACTGACGTACACACTAATTGACAGGATAATTTACAGTAGCAAAATGTTCGTTGCATTTATTATGTATAAATATTGCAATGAGCTTCAATCGGAATGCTTCTGTTCATTTCCAATTCCAAGTTTCCAATTTGGGGGAATTTACATATTGCCACATTCGATGAGTTTTTATTGTATACGTCTGTAATTTTTGGAAATAAATTGTAACATAAAAGTCATCATCATCCTATTAATGTTCCCACTGTTGGAACTCAGGCTTTTCCTATGAATGAATACGAATGGAATCGAACCGACTAAGAAGAATGGGCCATGACCCACCACGCGTGCACAGTGCGGGTTGTAAGAAAAAAAAAAGTTTATTGACCACATCTGAGCATATACAATAATGTGTAAGAAAAGAAAAAAAAACATAGCGCTTAATACGGACCCTATCTCAGCGATGGCCCATGTTAACATGGACACTACTTCAAGAAAGGCAAAGTGACACAGAGGCGCAGTTATTCTGATAGGACCCATTAGTAGAGTTACTAAAAAAATAAACAAAATTAAAAAAAATATCAAAAATACAACTTACAATGCCAATATCGGATATACCTATATCGGATAAATATCGAATATTTTATTATTTATTATAAATATCGAATTTTTTCGAACCCTGGTATAAACACAGTTACTTCATACTACCCTGAAAGCCTTTCCTAGTTACTGTGGATGCTTGAACGGCTTCACAAAAGGAATTTGTTACAAGGCGGCTCTTTCATACTTCTTTAAAACACTTCCAGGTTCCATTCAGCAGGCGAAGTAGGTAAGTAGGTACGTTATAGAGATTTAACTAACTCTTTAATAAAAAAAAATGGGTTACAGATTAAACAATAAACGATGATGAAGTTATTTGACTTTCATAATTGTTTGCTAAGAGTCTGAAGTAACTTTAAAATGATAATGAATGAATTTTGAAGAAGACCGTTGACCTATCTAAATACACGAGACAACACTAAAACGTGATTCATATTAAAACTTTTGAATCTGAAAACATTATAATGAAACTGTCATCTCAAAGTCCGTCTGTTACTAGCTAATGTTCTTGAAACGTCGTTCACATATAGATCACGTGCTTTAATGAGGTGTTACTTAAATACATTACTCAAATGCCACCTGTTTTGGAAATGTATCTTGTTCTTTTTCTACGGAGAGCAGTGTTTGAAGTAAATCTATATATAATTTAAAACAAATATACAGAGTGTGCGGGCGAACCCGCTTTAATTTTTGTACAATATCGCCGAATTAAAAGGGCGCGTTCAACCAAAATCACTGATTTTCAACTAGTTTTGTACAAAAAGATAATACCCAAACAAGTAATTTAGAAGGAAAAAACTATGTGGTGTCTCAATACACAATCATTTAAATAATTTATGTAACTAATCAAAATAATAATATTTTTAATAGATGCATTACTACATTATAATAATATCGGGTTGGCACAAAAGTAATGAGACACTTGGTTTAAGTTTTTACTTTTTTATTATTATTACAATAAAAAAATTTTAGTCAATGATGTAATTACCATTAGTATCTAAGACTTCTTGCCAACGATCCGGCAAAGTTTGGATGCCTTTTGCCCAGAACTCTGATGGCTGTGCCTCGAAAAAGTTGTTTAACTCCGCCTCTACGTCAGAGAAATCATTAAATTGTTTACCCCGCAAATGCTGTTTCAGAGCTCTAAACAAATGATAGTCTGATGGGGCGAGGTCTGGGGAATAAGGTGGGTGGGGTATCGTCTCCCAGCCCAAGTTCTCCAACTGCCGGCGAACCACAGATGCGACGTGAGGTCGAGCGTTACCGTGCAGTAAAACTACATTGACTCGTCTTCGTCGTTTTTTCTTGATAGTGGCAGATAATTTGGTAAGCTGGGTTGAATATTTGTCAGCGTTTATAGTTTCATTGTGTAATAGCTCATAAAACAGTATGCCTTGCGCATCCCAGAAACAGCAAAGCAGAATTTTTCGGCGGTTCTTTTGACTCGGCTTCGGTTGAGTTGGTGGCGTTTCTTCTCGAGGCAGCCAAAAAGCACGACGTGTATCATTCTCGTAATAAATCCATGATTCATCTCCAGTAACCAGATCTGACAAAAACTCTTTACGTCGGGGTCGCAGCAAAAGTGACTGACAGATAGCGACACGGACTGCACGACTGGCGTCTGTAAGGATGTGCGGTACCCACCGAGCCAAAACTTTTCGATAACCAAGCTCATGCAGATGGTGTTCCACGGCGTGGTGACTGCATTTAAGTGCTTTCGCTAATTCACGAGTGGTAGCATCCGGATTCAACTGCAGTTCGCGGCGCAAATCGTCATCATTCACTGCGGGTGGTCGCCCTGAGCGTGGCTGACTTTCAAGGCTCCTGTCTCCTGATTTAAAACGGTGAAACCATCGGGACACCGTCGCATGGCTTGTACTTCCAGCGCCTAATGCATTGTTGATATTGTCAGCCGCAGCCCGCGCACTGTGGCTTAACAAGTACTCGTATAAGTATAGTGTTCGAACTTGTCGCTCGTCCATTTTTCTTCAAACGGACTAAACAAATCGCGAGCGCGGCTTTATATACCCTACACCAGAAGTACCTAGAATGTTCTACAACATTCTAGAATATTATCGAAAAAATTGATTTTAAAAAGGAAATGTTATAGATTTTTCTAGTGTGTCCCATTACTTTTGTGCCAACCCAATAGATAACATTATCAGTCGTAAGCTATAAAACGCATAGCATTAACTACGCGCAAGTATATCTTACGCGCTGTACTAGCTACTTAATGCCATACTATTGTTCGCTTGTTTTTTGTAACAATAGCGATGCCTATTAAAAACAAAGTAATGAGGAAGTATTTAAAAAAACCCTGGTTGGCTGTATCATTGATACAGCCATATTTTATGCGTGGATACGTCTATGTATGAATGGATATATGAGTAATTGATAAAAAAATAAATAAACAAATTGAAGACAGTAAACACTACATAAATAAATATTCGTTGCGTTCATTTGTTGGATGAAAAAAGTATTCACTAGCGCCAACAGATGGCGTTAGTGCATATACTCCTGCTGACAGAATGCCCCTCCCCCTGCAAAGCAAGCATAGTTCACTTATACGCCAATAGATGGCGTTAGTGCATAAGCTCCTGCTCACAGAATGACCCCCCTGTAGAACGAAAACATAGACGTATCCACGTCAAAAAACGAAAGCACTAAAAAAGCACCTCCACTAGATGGCGACCCTAGCGAAAGTTGATTTTTGCAGGAAACGAATAGACCTTCCGTCACTCCCGTACCTTTTAACTAACATATTAAAAACCTGAAATTTGATAAGTTCGAAACTTAGATATCAATATAAATACGAAAAAGTATAAACAGAATATGAGTTGTTTATTGAGTTTTGAAAACAAATTTTCTTTTAAACATGAAAGAAAACCGGAAGGAGAAATCAAGAACATACCGTAACGACATCTAGTGTGATTTCGGGAACTAATGTTTTTTTTTTAAATACTTCCTCATTGATACGCCTTTTCGCCAGTGTGAGTTTAACCACGACGCGAAGCACACATCGTTCGCCCGCTCCATACGATTGTATGTATTTGTCTGCCCATGCGCCGATTGTTATTTAAACTTTAGTTTTACAAAAAAGATGGTTGACGTCCCTATGGCGGTTACCGAATGTTAAACGCATACACCATTTCTGATAGGTATCTGGTGAGACACATAGATGATTTCACTCACAATGTTGTAAAATCTTCTCCACCGTTGGTCTAGTAAGAGCGTATAGCAAAATACCTATCAGTAATTAAGGTATTCCGAAGGCAGCAATCACCACACCTTTTAGCCTCTACAAATTTCCTTATATGACCTTCGGTTTGCGTAACTTAGGTCAAGCCTTTCAAAGATTCATAGATGTGTTGAAGTTGGATTTCGTTTATCCTTACCTGGACGATTTTTTAATTTACTCTTCATATATCCTCACACATGAAGTGCATCTGCGCCAACTCTTCAAACTAATGTCCGAATACGGCATTTTCATTAATACCACAAAATGCGTTTTCGGAGGATCAGAAGTGATATTTTTAAGTTACCGAATACCTTGCGATGGTATTATGCCTCGCGAAGAAGTAAGATTCTAGCTATCATCCATTCCACGTGCAGCTGAAATACAGGTCCCTCTCAATGTTTTGGTGACTGGCTTAGTTAAAGATAAGCATCCTATCGAATTTAAAGGAAATTTTATTAATGCTTTTGAGGTTTATAAAACCAAGCATTGTAATGCCGCATTTTTAGCATATGCTGGCTGTAATGCTTACTTAGCTTTAACCACCGATGCTATCGATATTGCTGTAAGTACTCTTCTTCAACAACGCGAAAAAGCCCTATCCAGCTTCACGGTATCATTGGTAAAATATTCATATATAAGGATTTGGCTATCACTAGTCACGTATTTGAACGGGACGATACAGTTCGCCGAGCCTTACAACCAGCATATACAGGATTCTACAAAGTCTTGGATATAGGTCCCAAATCATTTAAATTAGATATAAAGGGAAAAACAGTCATAGTATCTATAGACCCACTAAAATCAGCCTATAAACTAGTTGACTAACAACATTCCTTTAAAAATAATTCTAAAACTTATTAACTGAACAGAAAACTACTCATTTCGGTGGAAAATTATACTTACCAGATCATTATCGCCCATAGTGACGGTCTCTGGGGGGAAGGGGGAGTGATATGGCGTCTCATATTTATTTTTTTGCATTTATATAATTGCATGGATAAACAGTTTTGGTTATGGACCTTTACTTTTGTTTTTGATGTATGAAGGACAAACCGTTTTTCATGTATTATAATATTTCTCAATTATATTATATAAGGATGATAAAAGGGAACTGGAACGGTAGTTAATCGTCTCATCTCGTTTTCCTTTTTACTGTATCATATAGTTTTCTTTAATAAATTCGGATAAATCTCTGTTGTCACACTACTGTTAATTAATCGTGCAATTGCGTATGAATTATTTTTTGGCATTTAACTTAATATCTACTACATGGATTCCGTCATTAGCGAATGCTTTTTTGTTGTCGAGACTAATGATGATCTTTACAATTTTCTGAAGATCAGCTTTATTCACACGTAGACTAACATTCGTCGAATTGGCGTAATCATTATTTAAAGAGTTTTAGTGGATATTTAGGAAGAATAGTCTTAACTGCATTTTTTATTTCGAGTCCAAATTTATTCACAATCGCATTGCCACTTTACCGATGTGTATTCAATGCTTTTAAAATAATATCTTGTCACCTTTAATTGACTTTGTCACCTTGCCGCATACTTGGTTTAATATTTGCCATAAGGATCGCGGATTTTTGATTTTTTGTAGTTTCATTTTGATAATATTTATTTTTATCATATTCCAATCATAAATTTATTTTAGTTGTGTTTTTTTTCATTTTTTTAATATTATTATCTCTTTTCTCCGCTAATTTTAATATATATTCCTTAACCCAGTGTTTTTTAATATATTTTTTACTATTTTTATTTTTAATTGATTTGGTGTACGCTGAATCAAATTTTAATTTAATAAATTTGTATATTGTATTTGGACATGACATATATCGGGTCTAAGACCAATCAGCGCATTCTCGTCACTTAGAATGAAACTAACGTAATAAGTAGTTTTGGTAGTTTTACAATTTTTGCCATCGCTCTGTATGCGCGACGAGTGGATTCCTTTACAAACGTATAGCTTATATTCGGTGGCCGGCCAGAACGGTATTGACTGCCGTGCACGGATTCATGTAAGTCAAACGTGTGAACAGATTTAGTTACTTCGTCGAGTTTCATCTCAATGCGAGTATGCGATAATCCTACCTACCATGAATCCGAATTTCATCTATACTAATATTATAAAGCTGAAAAGTTTGTTTGTTTGTTTGAACGCGCTAATCTCAAGAACTACTGGTTCGAATTGAAAAATTATTTTTGTGTTGACTAGACCATTTATCGAGGAAGGCCTTAGGCTATATAACATCACGCTGCAACTATTAGGAGCGAAGAAATAATGGAAAACGCGGAAGAAGTCGCTGGCGGCCACTAGTTTCTTATATAATTGTATTGTCTGTTATAGTAATTCAAGAATAAATTGGTGTCTAGTGAGTTTAGAGTTGTTTCTTAATCTAAAATTTGGTTTAAATACACATTATAATAGATAACTTAAAGTAACATAACAAATACTTGTTCCGACAAGTTGCACTGCCGCCGGCTCCAGCGTGCGGTACAAACAAACTTGAATAGACAACTTTATCAACTATACACATATTCATATATCTATCTATCTTCCGTGTATATATTGCCTTAAAACTTTGTTATACCAGAAACTTACAGCACACGCCACTACCGGTTTAAACATCCAGAACAGCAGAGCGATATAATTGTTAAAACATCCAGAACAGCAGAGCGATATAATATTTAAATTGTTGACTAGCCGCTGTTGTCCCGTGATTTATGTTACCTGTGTACTTATATACCTAGCTAGAGAAAGAATTTTCTAAATCGGTCCAATAGTTTCAGAGCCTACCTACCTACCAATGCATGCAAACGAGCTATAAATCTTAGTTCTTTATAATATTAGACATAACATATCTAATGCTAACATTGTGTCAACATAGTTTGTATAAATATTGTGGAATTTATTGCACCTTGATAAACTTGGCCTATTAATAAGAGTTATGTTAATGCTACTAATTTGAATAAAGAGAAACTTGAATTTGACAATTTGATTTTCACATGTGCAAGTATTAGTGTAGAAATAACAGTTACTTTGACATAGAATTTATATTTAATCGTTTATACGCTTATCTAACGAAATCGTCGGATAATTTCTTCAAGTTTTTCAAAGCTATAACTTTTCCGTGTCTTATACTCGGTGGCGGCGCATGGGCAGCCTGCCCACGTCCGCTTTGTGACAAACGATGTCCTCGCGATAACGTCACCCGGTGATTTGTGACCTACCCTGCCAATACACGCCACACACAACGATGGGGAAAACCGACTTTGAAATTTCTTTAAAGTTTTGTAAGGATTCTAGATTTCTTTCGCTCTAATTTTGTACACATCTGCCCTAAAAAGGTCTATTATTTCTTTATTTTGTTTTAAATATCAAATCAAAATATGCACCTTAAAAAGTCAACGTTTCGAAATCGTTTCATTTAAAGTAATTGATATGTGAGAAAAGCATTTTACTTTGATAATCATGATTAAAAAAATAGTTTCATATTTCACTTAAGATATGTAATACTCGTAAATAGTGCCAATAACACATATTTTTAACGTAGAGGAAATGCAACCTTAGCCATAAACCAGGGCTCTCCAACCCCTCACCCGCAGGGATGCCGGCCTACCTGGTAAGACCCTCTGCGAGTATCCTCCGGGGGCGAAAGACCCGGGATCCAGAAAGGAGCCCGCCGAGTGAATTTGCCAATAACACCTATATAATTATTTATTCAATTTTAAATTCATATTATAATGCCATAATAAAATCAAATAACCTATAAAAGCATTTACAAGACTTTATTTTTTAACGAACGCTAAGAAGACGCTAAACGCATAACACAAGAGCGTTGATAAAATTGAAAGACTTTATTTCTTTCATACTTGCACGCAATCTATCATATATGTCTTTTTTTGTGATCACACGACGCGCCCGGTCTGACTTTCCAAACCTACACCGCAGTTAGCAGCAAAATTTGCGATTTTGAGTTTTCCATATCATCTGAAAGCCCAATCCATACTGTACAAGCATAACTTATTCGTTTTTTTTTTCTACGACAAGTAATAGTGTATTTTTGTTTCTTTTAAAATTAGAGCACCTTTGTCATTTATTTGAAAATACGCTAAGATTACCACCTTATATGCAGTAAGAATATTAACTACTTACCGAATTTTAGTTAATTAATTCATATTAACTGTGTATGTAATACCAAAACTGTTAAATATGCAGTAACAGCTAGCTTTACTGAATTTTAAATAGTTTAAAAAACGATTAAGCGAAGAACTAAAAGCAGAAATAGGAGTAAAAAATTATAATGGCTATTTTATTACATGTTTTCAACCTGAAGTTTGTGAATTATTTTAGTAATCTAACTTTTCTTACATTTTGCATTCAAATTTTAAACATTTATGTTGATTTGTTAAAGATACATACACGTTTTTCTCGGTTTCTTGTTTTTGCTATTACTGCGGTTTAGGATCGGAACGGCAGCGGTGGACTGCTGACCGGTTCCCTGATGGATCGCTCCGATGGATTACGATCGTTCGATACTAATAGACGGAGAGCGTGACGAAATGTACAAGGGATTTCTAAAGCTTGATATTGCAGTATGTTGAAGTACAGGTATCTGTCAATACCTAGGGCACTGGAACCCAACTTCTAGTGGTTGCTGAATGTATTTGAGACTGAGTTTTTTTTATGAACTAATTACTAATAACTTTTTCTCATATATAATCATATGCATTCATTAAATGAAACAACTATAAACGGTTTCAGCGCGTTTGTATTTGCTTTCATGACGTTTCGGACTCTTTACAGGTTCCGTAACTGGTAACTATTTAAAGTTGTTTCATGTAACCAATTAAAGTTGTTGATTTATTAATAACTAATAATTTAGTGAGAAATTAACCTTGAAACACTACGAAACTCTTTTTTCTACTCAGATTGTGTAAAGTCTACTTTTTTAGATTAAGAGTAAGTTTTTTGATAATTTTAAACTACTAAAAGCACCTTTAATAAACGTATATTGCCTAGCCGCCATTAGGTGTTCCAGCACCTGACCAGAGCGCTAGGTACTGACTGATGTATACCAATATACTGAAATATCAAGTTTTATGAACCTCTCGCACATTTTAATCACAACCTCTTAGTCTATATAATAGATCAAATCGATCATGTGCTGTCGTGACTACCCGGATATGTCGCTATTATGAATAATTCAAAATAATTTAATATTCAATGTGTAGTGCTAATAAGCTTTTAATGACGGACCATTTATTATTTATAACTAGGTAACTTTGTGTTGCTTTATCTATACTATTATTATAAAAAGAAAAGGTTTGATTATTGTTTTGTTTGCATTGAATAGATTTTGAAACTAGTAGACTGACTTTAAACTTATTACACCTACGGGTAACTACATCATACGTGGGTGACATATAAGCTATAATTTATACGGGCGAAATCGGAGCATGCTAGTAGTTTAGTAATTAATCTATGTTACTGATAACGTAGCCTTTTTGGTGTAATAATTTTTATATCCTTCGGGTTCGAAAAAATCCAATATTTATAATAAATGGAAAAATATCGAATTTTTGATATTTTTGTGATATATATCATGCATGTAAAAGCTGCTAGTGGCTTTATTTAATATTTGAAAGAATCAATAAGTAGTATGCGTGCGATAATTCCCAGTAACGTATAAGGGAAAATCCGAAATTACTAGTAAGTAAAATTGCTTCCC
This sequence comes from Diatraea saccharalis, assembly GCA_918026875.4. Lineage (NCBI taxonomy): Eukaryota > Metazoa > Arthropoda > Insecta > Lepidoptera > Crambidae > Diatraea > Diatraea saccharalis. The sequence continues at coordinate 16,057,848 of OU893337.1, forward strand.
GGGCCAATGGTGCCAGCGTCGCATAGGTTTGGTTAATTTTCCAGCAAATATCCAATCCTCAATACTCAAACTGATATATTTCAAAGTATATATTAATATCAATTGATATAATTATAGCTAGATGTAATTTAAATAATAAAAAAATAATAACATTTTAAATATCTAAATGTAACATCTTTGTACTTGTGTCATGCAATACATAAATAAAGACATATTTTATGATATATATACTTTGATATTTATTAGCGAACCCCGATATATGTAAACTAACAAAAAATCAAGATACGTGGAAGCGTGTTAAGCCAAGTTCAAGTACAGAATCGGCGAGTGCACCATGTGTAATTTTACACAAACCACTTGGACTTTTCCCACATCATAATTCGCACCAAATTTGGTTTGTATATTGAGACCTCACAGTCAATGCCTAAATATGTACTATTTACTGACTGATTGACATAAAGATCAAAAACCTTACCCACTTCTGGATGGGCTTGAAACTTCAAATTTGACATCCACCTAAGTATATGTTTACACAAAAAAAAAGAACTCAAAAACCTATAATTTTTTATTGTATCAACACAAAATACTTATTTGTGATTACAAAGTTTACATTTGCAGCTTAAATTCTGAAACTTCTATAGATAATAAAATATTTATCAGAGTAAGATCTTAAAATTAAACAATAACTTGCAAATTGCAAATAAAATAAAGATAGTAAATTGTCTACCAAAGCATGTGAAAACTAGCCTAGTCAAACTTTAAGGTGTTCAGATTTTAAGTTGTTTGCCTTATTTAACTTAAGAATGATTAATGTTTTTATAAATAAATACATTTCAGAATTTTCTACTAAACTTGGCATCCATTTACATATCAATACTTTATTCGGTGGAACTAACAATCACGCCATATTGGGCTAAGACACATTGAATTTGGCAGGATAATATCTAAATAAAACTGTCTTCGTTTACTCTGCATTGGAGGAGCATTGGAAAATTATTTCAACCAATTTCTGATTTCTTTCCCACAGTATAAAAATAAAAGTAAATTGCTTACACTATTATAGCAATACATATATTATAGCAATATAATTTATATTCACTGAGAAATTATTTTAAAAAATTGTTGATAATTTATCTTACCTGCTATATATGTATGTATAGATTAACAAATAACTGTCCCACATCATGTCACGATATTAATTATAATACAGTAAAACACCATGTAACGGAGTTTTTTTTTTTAAATAGCCGTCCTTTCTTTACAAGATTAAGCTTGTAATTTACGTATAAACAAGGGTGAGGTAACAATAAAAATTACCATAATCCGAGATGCTTATAGTATACCGCGTCTGCGCCTCACCGTCCGCCCTTAGTACACCACGTGAACGTGTACAAATCCAATCAGCGATATTAAAATATAAACGTTTTAAACCACAACGGAGTGGAGAAGAGTATTTAAGTGAGAAGTTATTATATACTAGCTTTTGCCCGCGACTTTGTCCACGTGGTATATTTACTTTGGGCAGCATATATTTTCCGCTGTTGTTTTTCGAGCTAATGATGAGATAATCTTGATGTTTAAGTTCGAAGATACTAAAACAACAAATATCCAATATGTTTCAGCACTTTATCTTTGAAAACCTTAGAGATACTCGTATTATTCCAATCCTATCCAATTTGAAATACACATGAAAAAAAACAGTTCTGAAGTTTACACATATCTTAATCGAAAACTTATCTACGTAAAATTCTTTGAAAGAAACGTTATCGCAGATTATTTTAGAATAAACACCATCTAGTATAGCAAAGCTTAAATTTCTTACTACATGTTATTTTAAAATTCAATCTTAGGCAATTGAGCAAAAAAATATAAACAGTGCGGTGTAGAATACTTAACGCCGTCAAATACCAAAAATTTGCTTTTAGTATTTACGCAATAAGGCGAATGTAGCCTCCAAATTTCAAATCTCTATGATCAGAGTCTTAGGCTGTGTGTTCTCCAATATATTTTTCCGTCTTTTGGAGCTAGGTCACAATCCTGTCTTTATCATAACCGACAAATATAAAAAAACTATAGAAATAGCCTTTGCAGCTGCACCTTCGCACTACATTCCTACATTCATCTCACTAAACTTAATCAAGTATTTGTTTTCCGTTACTTAGTTTCTTTAATTTGTTATATAACATAAAAATTAAAATAAATTATGTGACATAAAAACAATGCGATCAGCGCCTCTTACTAAGACTTACGTAATTAGTTTACGACATGATCACTTATTTTTGGCCACATCATGAAGAAGTCATACTATCAACAATCCATATCGTTAAACGCAAATCATTCATGATCTGGTCAGGCCACATCATGATGAGGGCAGTAAGATTTTTCCATTTTATGAAACACAAACATTTCATGAAATGGCTGGCCGCATCATGAATTGGTCAGTTCTACGATCTGGCCACGACATATATACTTGCAAACCTATACTAAGATGCTTACATAAAATGAATTAAAAATGTAATAAAATAGGATTTGTGAAAATTATCATCTTGAAAATATTAGGTTAAGATCTAGCAATACTTATCCTCAATAAATTAATTACTGATGTAACGAAAAACATAAATAATTCCAATTTCTTTGATCTAAACTTGGAGCAACATTTTAATGTTTTTGATTTAAAGCCTGCACAAAATTCTTTGATCAAAATAATAACGCGATTTAGAATATACTTACCATCAGCTGGCTGAAAAGTTATTTAAGGTAAATTGTCTAGACAAAAAATCTATGGTTTAGAATATATTTAACGCCATCTAGTGTAGTTCATGTATATAATATAAAAATAAATTTTCTTTCGTAAACAAAATTAATTGAATTTGAACATATTTACCCATAAAAATTCTAAAATGTAATATTTACTCAAATACCAATTTTCATCGCTATACAATAAAACATTTTGTAAATAATATTACGTAAATTTATTAAATGACAAATCAGATTGTAAACAACGGTTGCTATGGTAACATTTTGATTCTTTTACCCCCATTTTTATTCCTTTAAGTGCTAGTTTTCGGGATAAAATATAACCTATTATCATCCTAGGGTCATAAACTACCCAAATACCAATTTTCATCGACATAGATCAACAAACAAAGAAGTTTCCCCTTCGGGAAGGAATTACCCAAAATCCGGTCTTAGTACACCTCTACGTATTAAGGGGAATGTTCCCTCCAAATTTCAAGTTTCTACGACCAGCGGTTTAGGCTGTGCGTTGTCTGTCAGTCAGTAAGTCAGGACATCTCCTTTTATATATGTATAGATTATCAATTTCGCATTCACAATGCTATCCTGAAAAATATTCTTAATACAAAATGCTTAAATATTTGTAATAACATATCTTTCGGCTGTTAGGGTGGATGCCTGAACATTGATGAGAATACGCTCTGTAGTAGCGAAAAGTAACAAGTGCTTGAAAGATTCGTCAGTCCTGTTATGTCCTGGGTAGCTCAGCGGTTAGAGCAGGCGCCCGCATTGCGAAAGGTCGTGGGTCCGAATCCCATCTCAGGGTGCCAGGGACCAAGTGGTTTTTAAAACATTTTATATCGGGTTGGCACAAAAGTAATGAGACACTTGGTTTAAGTTTTTACTTTTTTATTATTATTACAATAAAAAAAGTTTAGTCAATGATATAATTACCATTAGTATCTAAGACTTCTTGCCAACGATACGGCAAAGTTTGGATGCCTTTTGCCCAGAACTCTGATGGCTGTGCCTCGAAAAAGTTGTTCAACTCCGCCTCTACGTCAGAGAAATCATTAAATTGTTTACCCCGCAAATGCTGTTTCAGGGCTTTAAACAAATGATAGTCTGATGGGGCGAGGTCTGGGGAATAAGGTCGGTGGGGTATCGTCTCCCAGCCCAAGTTCTCCAACTGCCGGCGAACCACAGATGCGACGTGAGGTCGAGCGTTATCGTGCAGTAAAACTACATTGACTCGTCTTCGTCGTTTTTTCTTGATAGCGGCAGATAATTTGGTAAGCTGGGTTGAATATTTGTCAGCGTTTATAGTTTCATTGTGTAATAGCTCATAAAACAGTATGCCTTGCGCATCCCAGAAACAGCAAAGCAGAATTTTTCGGCGGTTCTTTTGACTCGGCTTCGGTTGAGTTGGTGGCGTTTCTTCTCGAGGCAGCCAAAAAGCACGACGTGTATCGTTTCGCGTAATAAATCCATGATTCATCTCCAGTAACCAGATCTGACAAAAACTCTTTACGTCGGAGTCGCAGCAAAAGTGACTGACAGATAGCGACACGGACTGCACGACTGGCGTCTGTAAGGATGTGCGGTACCCACCGAGCCAAAACTTTTCGATAACCAAGCTCATGCAGATGGTGTTCCACGGCGTGGTGACTGCATTAAGTGATTCCGCTAATTCACGAGTGGTAGCATCCGGATTCAACTGCAGTTCGCGGCGCAAATCGTCATCATTCACTGCGGGTGGTCGCCCTGAGCGTGGCTGACTTTCAAAGCTCCTGTCTCCTGATTTAAAATGGTCAAACCATCGGGACACCGTCGCATGGCTTGTACTTCCAACGCCTAATGCATTGTTGATATTGTCAGCCGCAGCCCGCGCACTGTGGCCTAACAAGTACTCGTATAAGTATAGTGTTCGAACTTGTCGCTCGTCCATTTTTCTTCAAACTGACTAAACAAATCGCGAGCGCGGCTTTATATACCCTAGACCAGAAGTACCTAGAATGTTCTACAACATTCTAGAATATTATCGAAAAAATTGATTTTAAAAAGGAAATGTTATAGATTTTTCTAGTGTGTCTCATTACTTTTGTGCCAACCCATATTAAGCATAGAGTGAGAAGTTGTTTATTAAATTTCATCATTGAAAGTAAATTTGTCTTATAGACAAGGAGACCTGCTTCTGTCAATTTTTTTACTAATCTACTAATCTACCCGTAATGTTTTTCTACCCAAAGTAATTCTCATCAATTTTTAATTGCAGTAAGTAGAAGTAGTGCTTAAATTTTGAAGAATAGCATAGCTGGCTCCGTTCAAAGTATAGAAAGTAGATTATTATTATTTAGAAATTTGTAGAGAATGTATTAAATGGATATACACTTGGTTTCGAACGTCTGGTTTCATGCCTGTTTTGTTCTATTTGAGCAAACATACAATTGTATTTTTGCCTATTTGCTTCTGTAACACACAAACTTAATGTAAAATTAACAATTTCGGTAATTAATTAATTAAAAACTTAGCTTAAGATTTATCTGTTTTCTTTATGAATATTATCTCAATGCATATGTTGTTATAAAAGTAAATGCAAATCTATCAAAAATAACACTACCGAAAAGATAGGTAGAGAAGATAGACGTGGATGTATAGAGAGTAATGGAAGGATGTGGGAAATTATATGAGATTAAGAAAGAATGATAAGATAAAGTTGATAAAGAATAATGGAAGGAAAGAACATTGAGCCGACCACAAATCAAGTATGAAGATGATAATAGGTGACATAGTATTTTATTTCAACCTGTGATTTCAACTGTAACGGCGTGCCGTACCGCCATTTATTTAGTTCTATGTTTCAGCATGCAAACTTTTTGTCTTTGATCTTAAACATAATTTTTACTAATTCAATATGCTCATTATGAATGTCAGTTCGTAAAAAATCCTCTGGTGTGAACATGTTATTGTAAACATATAAATTTAAATATAAAATTTTATAACCATGAAGTTATTATAATTTTAACAGAAATTGTTAATCTAAAAATGTATTTTGAAATATAGTCCAAGTTTTTATATTACAGGAAACCCAATAGACCCCCTATATATTTGTTCTATTTAGCAATTGTAATTTTATATTTAGGTAAACATACGAACTGGTTTTATATTCATGTGTTGTTTGTTACAGTTTTTTCTTTACCCTTACTTTATTACCATAAAATAAAATCAATTCTCAAACTTAGTCAACCTTTTAATTAATTCGCCCTAGCATCGAACCCGTCACAAAACTTATCTATTTATTTAGCTCACAAAACAAGTTACAATAATATAATTGAAATAAATATACACAACTAAGAATAAAGGTTTTATATTAATTAAACGTCAGCCATTATTAATGTACGGTAACTTCACGGTATTTGTGGTTACGTAAATCAATCGTACGTAACCAGTTACAAACTTACACAAACAGATAACTATTGGACCAACTTCGGTTTCCTGTGATGATTGCTTCGTAAACTTTATAAACTTCCTATGTTTCATCCTAAAAGGATGTAAACAGTTACAAGTAGGTACATATTAAGTCTATTATTATACGGGCTTATTTGGTTACTTTTTATACAATGACATACTTCCATTATATTCGACTTAATAGTGACACTGAGTACTTATAAAACAGAATTTTGGTTAGGTGGATTTTTTGTGATTTCATTTTGTGAGTTTTCAGATGCTTTGACAATATTTGTTCGTAAATATTATTAATTGTACTAATTAAAATGGAAGTAATAAATGAAAACTCTTCTGAAAAGAGGGCAAAATATAAGATTACATAATAAAGGATGTATTATTTATTTTTGCTTTATTTTCATCTGCAACCAGCTTATTAGACTTTTAGCAAATTTGTTCAGTGTCTTTCTCTGTGGGAGCGTGACTCTAGTGAGCCATCTACTCTAAATTGCTATTTAAGTCTTAAGAGGATGGAGAGACTATAATATGTCTTTTCTTTTCAGGCGTTTCAAGTAAGTATTAAAATGATGAAATAAAATTACAAATATTCCAAATTTTTTATTGATCTGTCAATAAATTACTTGAAACTTTCATAAGCAATTTCTTTTGAAAGACTTCTTTGCTCCAGCCAAATACCAAAATTCTTTGTACTCTTTTATCCGAGATAAATTAAAATTTAAATAATACCTATGAATAACTAAGTATTCCACAAAATATTCATCTTTGTACTATTTTCACTCGGAATGTTCTTTTTAATCTAATAACATATTATTGCAATTTATGCTTACATCTTATTCTTGGTTGGCTGAAAGAGATCTCTTATTGTCTATGGTATGTAAAATACGTATGCAATAAAGAGTAGTAATAACTACAGGATAGAAAACTTGCTTCAAAAATGTATGAAAATCAATTATTCCTCATATTTTTATTTAATTCATGAAGTAATCAAAACTCAAATAATTTTTTCGTTTGATGTATAAAATAAACTAACATTTTGTGTTTTTTCCTGGTAATAAATAAAACAAAAGTACCAATACACCGAAATTCTTTAATTCATCAATGCCTTAACCCTCCTGGTATATAAAAATAGTTTAGCGTGCGAATTAAAAAAGGAGCGCGGATTAAAACGCGACTTTTACGATACGATGCAACGAATACTTGATTAGTATTTGATCACAGCAGTAATCCTCCTGCGGATGTCGAGTGCTTCATCTTAATTACATTCGAGACCCGAAGAGATGGCAAATAAATCTGTATTCGAATGAGCGAGCAGCGGCGGCGGCCCTGCGTCACTTACCCAGTTAGTTAGTTAGTCACAAATAGACCAAATGTCACTAGCCGTACAGTCGGCCCCCGCACTTCTGTTCCCCGTCCCGCGCACAACTGAATTAGTCTTATGTAATTCATGAACGATGAACGGTCAGGAAACGTTTCAGACATAAGAGCTAATAAGTCTTATAGTTCACTATAATCTATAATAGATCAACGGACTCTTCGGTCACTTTTCGTTACATAGCCGTTGTCAAATCAACAAAACTTATTTTTGGTAATTTGGTGTTCCTTTATGAACGAGAACTATTAAGAATAACAGATCTTTAGCAATAAAGCAGAATATCGCTATTCTTTAATTCAAAGTGTTTATTTTTGTTTAGATTCATATTGTTCAGTGAAATGTTGGTTAGTAACATTAGTAATTGTATCGTTTAAGGCAAAGCGCACTTACAGCCCATATAGCCATTTTTTTCAGCCCATATAGCAAGTCTTTTAGACTGTCTAATACTTTCTTAAAATTTTTAGTCAATCGAAAGTTGTAGAAATTCACATTTAAGTTGTGACCCGTTCTCTTTCACGCGCTAAATTCACGGAACACTTTAGCTGTTTACAACCCACGCGCCATATTATTTCATTTAATTATGTAAGGCATATTTCAAAAATTATAATAATAATTTACCGATAACTCCATATTACAAAATTCTCATCATCTCATCATATTTTTTTATCATATATAAATATATCTTATAGAAAAATACGTAAAAAAATATAGTAACTAGTTCCCAACGTGGGAATATAATTTTAAAAAATAAATATAGGAATATATATTTTATATACTGTAGGCATATTTACCTTTTGTATTTTCTATTCGTAGAATTTATAAGATTTTAAATAATTTGACATAGATATATACTCTTGGAAACAAGAAAATAAATGATTTTATATAGTAATAACTTTCCGCCAGCGGCTTCGTCCGCGTAGTCGTTAGGGAACTATTCATGACACTATGACACGAATATAATTACAATGACAAAAGATATAAAAGATAACTCCAAAAAATATCAATGACAACGCCACGCACACCGGTAACTTCCAATTTGTAAAGCAACTGTGGGACAGAAACCATGTCGAAAGCCTTGGTAAGATCTAAAGAGATACCTACAACTTTTTCATTGTTATCAAGATGGTTAGAGACAGTTTCGGTAAGCAACAAAGTTTCATCTTCAGTAGACATTAAACCATACTGATTCAACGCAATTATACTATTATGCTTCAAGAAATCAATAAGTCTATTATTTAAAAAATATACCTAGAATTTTTGATACAACACTTAAAATAGATATAGGTCTGTAGTTACCGACATAGTTTCTATCCCCACCCTTGTAAATGGGACGGACAATGGTCCTTTTTAAACATCTGAGAAAATACCCGTTATTAAACTTTAATTCCATAAATATTCCAGTGGAGGAATCAGACTTTTCTTGGCATGCTTAATGATTTGCGTCGGTATATTGTCGATTCCGGCTGCAGAATCATTATTTAGATTAATAATGATACTCGTAGATTCTAACTCCATGTAGTCGATGGGGCTGTCGTGTTTTAAAGACAAAAGCACCAAAAAAAAAAACATTTTAAAGATAAAAAAAATCTTCAAGTAGTCTATGCTAGATGGTACCATAGAATCCCTTTGGGAAGGCAGTCCACAACTTTTGAGAGGTAAGGGTTGGCCACAATGATTTTGCAATATCGTATCAGCAAGTTTTAACCAATTTCTGCGAAATGTTTATTAACCAAAATGGCTGATTATTTTAGTTCCTGTTCTAAATTAAGAAGTTCATTGGGAGGAGGTGTAGATAATTTGAAATTTATTATTTTATTTATGGTTTTCCCACATAATTTTTGAGTTACCCTTATTATTATTGAGTTCTGTTTTTTCATATTCCGTTTTAATTTTCTTTTTAAAATGTTATTACAAAAATTGCGTTATCTTGTATAGGTTATTCGTAATATGGCATTGTTAAGATCAGTTTTTGATATATTGTACACTCTGTCTCGATTTCTATTACACCGCACAAGAGCATTCTGTCTCGATTTCTATTGCACCGCACCCATTGTAATCCACGGCTTGATTGTATGATAACGATGAAGAATCTTGGCTTCTATCGAATAATTTTTTATGACATCTGAGATAATGTTTATTTATCCATTTACGGCAACATCTTTAGTGTCGTATACATTTTTAAAATCAGTAACGGACGGCTATTTCGTTACTGACAAATGATTTATTTTTAAGTAATTATAAATTGCCGGGTGTCTTCGGTTTAACTATCTAAAGAAAACACTATTGGTGCATGATCAGTGATAAAAATGTCTAAAACTAGAGTTGCAGAGAATCGATCAGATCTCAGCATCACGTGATCTAAACAACTGTCCAAACTGGTATGAAAAGTATGACCTGATAATAGTCCATGATACGCCATAAGTTCCAAGTACTTGGCACAATTGGAATCATTTGTAGTTGGAGCAATATTTAAATTGATATCTCCTATCAAGATTACTGATTTGACAGTCCTTAGAAACGACAGATAATGTTCAACACCATCACAGAAATTATCTATGTTACGGTACGACGGGGAACGATATATGGCTATTATAACATACTCAATATTGGTGGAAGAATAATGTTAATGTTGATGTCCAATTTTACATAAAAACTCTGTCATTTTGGTTGTGAAAGTTGGAGTACGACGAGCCTTCTATTACTGGTACCACCAGCTTACTTAACCAACATTCCGTTAATACTATCACATCACACATCACATCACCAGCCCTTTTACGTCCCCACTGCAGGGGCTCAGGCCTTCCTTATGGATGGTTAAGGAGGATGGGCCATGACCCTCCACGCTGGCCCAATGCGGATTGGAGGGTATTAACGACTGCAAATGCAGCCGGGACCAACGGCTTAACGTGCCTTCCGAAGCACGGAGTAGCTCGAAATACTAATTTTTTGGTCACCCATCCCGTGACCGACCCTTGCGAATGTTGCTTAACGACAACGATCGCGGGCCGTGGCGCTTATCCACTACGCCACCGAGCTACCTACTATTATATCACATTATATCACGTTAATACTATCATATCACATTAAATGCTAATTCTTTCTAATGATAAGCGCATCATAATTACAGCGTAAATCACGAATGTTCACATGCATTACCATAAAGGATTTTTGACTCAAGTTAAAGTATTTTTTTATATTTTCTGGACTACAGACAGCTGCTCTAGATACAGTAATAAAATCGATTTCATCGGAAATGTTCCATAATAATGAAATTTTATTGTGTATTTTAGATATGCATATTGATTAAAAACCATGAAACAGTTGAAATTCCACATTCTAAGGAAGCTTTAAGTGGTTTAGCAATTTCTGTATTTAATTTACTTAAATATTTGAAATTTGAGTCACAAACAGTATGAACACTTATTAACTGTAGTAGAAAAACGCAATTTAATGCTGATAGCTATTAATCAAAATAATAAAAAATAATGAAAATGAGTAATATAAAAGCGTGCAGATTCTATTGGATATAAAACGAGTTTGCAGGCCAAGTCATATGCCTGGTTAGACTGCTGATGGTCCAGGTCAGTTTCCCCGTTAATTAATTAATCTTGCTGGAGACCCCTCCTTTTTAGGAAAAAAACAAGCAAAGAATAAAAGCATGAGCCGTCCAGCTGCATGCGTAACCAGTCTTTTTGCTAAACTCCCTTGCCAAGAAATAGAATCCTCGCGCTGCTTGAATTAGAGATTCACCAATGAAAATTGATTGTACTTGACCCAACATTTCAAGGTGTCCAGAATGAAGTTTATTTTCCTTATTCTTACGTTTATAATCCTTCACCTATGCAAGAAAAAAAGGTCGTGAGTTCATCGCCATGTTGGCATTTGCGGGCACGATGTCTACTGCTCATGTTATTAGAGCTCTTATTTTCTGTATCAGGAGATGAACTTAGATTAGGCTCTGACTCTGATTCACATCTACTCTACCCTACACAACACGTACACATACAGTCACACTTTCACAGTTACACATACATATACATACACATACTCTCACACACACTCACACACTTTACACACACATTTACACGCCGTACTAGTCTGGAGTAGTATGGTGGGTACTTACCTGGGGACTTACCTGCTGTGCTTGCACGACGACTGGTGCGGCGCCGGGACCTCGGTAGGGCCGTAGCCGCGGCGCGACGAGAGGGGATGCGACCCGTCGACTAGCTGGACGCCCCTGTCCGCCCTTCGGGGCTGATACAGGGAGTGATGAGGCTGGTCTTCTGTGGCGCATCGACCTACGGGGGGGGAGATCCACGAAAAGGGCTATGCCTGTGTGGATCCTCCCAACACGATGGGTAGGAGCCCGGAGATTGCACAGTTGCGCATCTCTGGTCCCTAGTCAGGGGCAGCTGGCCGGTTCGCGCACCGGTCGGCATTGCACGCTCCTGCTTCGTCGTGGGGATGCGTCTCGAATGTCTCTGAGACGTACCCCCAACCCGAGTGGAACCTGTCCTTTCAGGGCAGGCCGAAATGGGGGCGAACTGCGCGGTGTATGGCCTCCGGGTCGATCCCGCGCCTCGCCCACTATGAGAGGGACATCGCTGAGTTTTAGTGGGTAAACTTCTGTTTCTTGTCTGGCCCCCTTTTGGGGGTGGAGCTACAGGAGGAGTCCCACATCACCCGTGGAGCCCGCGCAGGGCGAAGCGGGTATGCGTAACGCATTTCTCAGCGTCAAAAAAAAATAATAATAAAAAAGGCTCTGACTTTGATACATGAATAGCAGGCGGAGTCCTTTTTAAAGGCATTTTAATGTACTTTCTGCGTATTTACTTCCAGTTGAACCCGTACGAGTAAATGAGAGTTTTACGAGTATACTATTATATGTGCCGATATTCCGTTAAATAATAAATCCTTAGCATGTGTTTTATACGTAGCACTAATAGGCGTCGTAGACGACCGTAGCAGTCGTAGTTGTAGTCAACACTGTAGCACTTCTTTGAAGTGGTAACGCACCTTCAAAGAAGTGTTACACTCAAGAGAACAAGTTCAAACTTCTGCAAAGTAGACACAAGAACAAAACACGCTTTTTTCCATTTAGATCAACTTAAAAATTATTTATTTCGCAACAGCACAATACAAGTCCACTCTCAAACATGTCGGAGGAGGAAGGGGGAAATAGACACACAGTCATATATTTTTAGATAAAAAATTAGTCATTATTCATATAAAAATCAACGCTCGACCATACGTTTAAATCGTTCCAAACCAAATTTTAGTTATATTCTACCTATTGTTACAGGCAGATTAGAACTAATAGAAATATTAGACTGAACTAGTTCACTCAAAGAAATGTTCTATTACGGAGCGCTCTTTTAGATGACCGAGCAGGCACAAGACTAAACTGAATTATAAATTAGCGGAACGAATGGGAAGGGGTCAGGGATACCCCTGCGGGGAGTGTTTGCGGAGATAATTGTCGGGCTTATCGTATATCTTTGTACTACTACCTCCAAAAGTTTGCTACTTTACAGCTTCATTCACATGACATATACCAATAGCCATGTCCAACGCTTTAGTTATTAAAACGAACTCGATAGCGCAGTGGTTATTGTGCTCGATCGGCGACACGGTTGTTAAGCAATTTTAGCAAAGGTCTGTCATAGGATGGGTGACTTAAAATTTTTTTTGAGATCCTTCGTGCTTCAGAAGACTCGTTAAGTCATTGGAACTGGCTTTAGTTGGCATCTGCAATCGTTGTAACCAAAAAATCCACAGTCGGCTGGATTGGTGGATCATAGCCCATCATTCTATCCATGGGACCTGAGCCCCAGTAGTGAGGACTTTAATAGGTTGATGTGATGTGCTGGTGAGTAGCTCGATGGCAGAGTAGATAAGCGCCGCAGCCCGCGATCGTTGTTGTTAAACAATTTCGCAAGAGATGACTGTTAAGCCATCAGTCCCAGCTGCAGCCATTTCGCAGTCGGCCAGCGTAGAGGGTCATGGCCCATTATCCATCCATAAAGAAAGCTTGAGCCTCTGAAGTGGGGACGTAAAAGGGCTGATGATGATGATGTGATGATACATAAAGTCTTGATTCAATAAATTTAATATACATGGCAATATAACAACACATCTAAGTGTTTCATTAATGTAAAACTAAAACAATCGTATTCCCCTCGCATGATAACTCTGATCAACTTTGTTATAAACACAAAGCAGGTGTCCACGAATATAGATATTATCAATTTAACTTTCTGTTCACATAAATAATAATTAAATTCACATAAACACACCCACGGGTTTCATTAAAATAAGGATCCTCGCTATTATGTAAGCGTTTTAAATTTATTATTTGCTGTTTATATTTACGTAGTTACTGATAAATAAATTTACTAAAATGGTCTACAATATTTCTTAATATCATAACAAAAATATTATTTTCATTAAAAGGCTAAGGATAAAGTGAACCCATGCCCCTCCTCCCTCATATAAAATACAGTTTTAACAAAAACATTTTAGTAGAACCACAAACAAATAAACGTCTTTATCCTCTTTAACCCTTTTCGTGGTGGAATTTTCAAAATTCCTATGTAATGAGATGATGTACCCTCCAAATTAAAATCTCTACAAAGTCCTAAATGTTCATCTGCTAATCATATTAAGATACATATTTTTTATAATAATAAGAATTCATTAGCTCAATCTGGAATCTACCTACTGTACATTTTTGCTACAAGCTTGTTATGAAACATTTTATCTGTCTGTCGAGATATATTTCTCGACATTGTAGAGTTCCAAATACTTTTTACAATTCAATTGAAAATTTTAGGTGTAAAATTTTCAATTGAATTGTAAACACAAAATAAACATAATACCGTTAGCTTGTACGTTTGTATCACTCGCCGCTTACGGAAATGACGACATCGCGTATACATAAAATGTTTATTAATCATAACCGCGTAACAACCCGCGCTGGGAATTGTGAAACGCCATATAAATCAATGTTGCCCTCAATGCATCCCCTCTATATATTTTTTAATAACTTCTTAAACAATCGTGTAGAATGTTTTTTTTCACTTTCATTATCCTAACGGCTAAATTGACTTCATAACCTATTAAGGTGATTTTTCATTTGAACTTCTTTTTATGCCATAAAACAGAGAGACTTAAGTTCTTTTCGGTACAAAGTTCTGTAACGTAGATTTACGAACAGATGATGAAGTATTTCTAACTTATATAAGTGGGTGGATGCCTGAACATTGATGAGAATACGCACTGTAGTAGCGAAAAGTAAGAAGTACTTGAAAGATTCGTCAGTTCTGTTATGTCCTGGGTAGCTCAGCGGTTAGAGTAGTCGCCCGGATTGCGAAAGGTGGTAGGTTCGATTCAGATCTCAGGGTGCCAGAGACCGAGTGGATTTTTTAAGCATTTTGTATTAAGAATATTATTCAGTATGGCATTGTGAATGCTAAATTAATCAAAATATAATAAAATTAATTTAATTTGATCATCGTGGGAGAGCCACGCTTCGGCATGAATGGGCCGGCTCGATCGGAGTGATACCGACCGAAAACCGACGTGAAGCAACGCTTGCGTTGTGTTTCGTCGTGTGAGTGAGGGTACCGGAGGCCCAACCCCTCCCTATTCCCTTCCCTCTACCCTTCAACCCTTCCCTCCCTATGATCATATTCGTCCCTCAAAGGCCGGCAGCGCGCTTGTAGCCCCTCTGGTATTGCAAGTGTCAATTGGCGACGGTAATCACTTACCATCAGGTGATCCGTCTGCTCGTCTGCCCCCTATCCCATAAAAAAAATCATGAACGAATGGTTTACGTTGAAATTTTTTATTTTTGTAATTCTTCTATCTTGTATCTAGCCTTGCAATTCCTATGTCATATCGAAACTCACTTAACTTATGCCACAAAGCGTTATTACCAATTCAAGGTTGAACGGGTGCCGCTTTTTGAAGTGAATTTAGACACCTGAGTGAATTCGAATTTGGGTTTGAATTTTTACAGAATAGCAAGGCTGAGCTATGTACGTTATTGTTGCCAAGTAGGAATAAACTTATGCAACAAACACAGTGTACGGCTAAGTGCAATTACCAGTGTAAAAATATTTGTTATCATAAGAACAAATAAAATTACCTATTTCTTGGGGACATCAGTAAATGGAACGCAGAAAGAGATGTTTGCCCCCATACAATTGTTAAGAATGAAAAGCTTCAATTTAACTTGGTATTTGTTCGGAGGCTTCGTTTAATTAAAGAGTCGGATGAACTCGGTCCAGCCAACAACGCTAGTTTAACTTCTTAATTTAACTACTCGTTTGAATTGGACCGCCCTGTTTAAGTCTCTTTCAACGAGGTTTAGTCCATTTCATAAAAAGTAAATAAATTTTTATTTATGCTTGATAAAATATGTAATCATGCTTTAATGATATTTATCTTTGAGCATATTGAAATATTCTCCAGTCCCATATAATATCAAATACAATAGTAGGATCACAAATTGTAAAGATTAGATGCTTGTCAACTCAGCCCCTCCGCATACGAACCATTTTGGGTCATATAGTTATCAAGACTGTTTTTTCTGTAACGTACCTGTAAAAAGTCCAAAACGTCATGAAATCAAATATAAACGCGCTACATTCGTTCAAAACAATTAATTTAACGCCCGTTTAATTTGAAATTAATACCAATTGTCACTTTGAAAAAGAAAGTATTGAGTTTTAGAGATCTTACGCATTAAAATGAGACCTTTTCGTGTTTTTTCTTTTTTATGATCGAGAGGTAATTAAGACCTATTGGGTACTTTTTGCTGATCTAAAATCACGATAAAATATATAAAAGTAATTGTAGTTAATAAATTAACCGTCAACCGTGTCTATGTATGGGGCCAACAGTTTCGCAACATTTATCCTTTGTAATTTGCCATTCTTTTTCTAACCTAATTTACCTTTGATTGTACATTAATTTCAAAACTTCCATAGTAACAGTTGCCAGTAGGTGTAGGCGGGTTAAACTAGGCATATTCAGTATAATCCAGTTTTATTATTCTCTGTTGAAATTGTTTTTAATAAATTAATTTTGCTCCGCACCATAGAAACTTACTTATTAAAATCTCTTTCGAACAACTTCAATCAAAGCGTAAACATTATTTTGACTTGCTAACAGCCTCAATTTAATTAACTAAGTGTATTTGATTTTTACTTGTTTATAATACAAAATAAAATATTACTATGTAAAATTCAAATCTAACGGAGCTTGTACATTCTTGTGATCAATTTGACAAAAATATCGAAAAATTTTATTCATTAAAATTTTAAACATATTAATAGTTAGGTCCATCCTAGAATAGGTGCCTGTATCAGAAGGACCTCTCTCTTCCGTAACAAATAAATTTAAATACTTTGAATTTACAAATAAAGCATTACATACAGCATAAGACAAAGAAAAAAATAATATTTATATGTGTGTGTGTGTGTGTTCAATAGCCATGATGACCACCTACGCTAGCCTGGTGCAGATTGGTGGATATTAACGACTGCAAATACAACTTCCACATCCCATACCGAACCTAACCTAACCACTGCCATCGAGTAGGCAATCGTTACCAATGTAATTATTTTATTTTTCGATTTTTGATAAGCGTTTTAATTTTATTATAGCACTTTTTTTCACGAAATAAAAAACTAAACTGCTCCAAGTCTCCCGTAGACCGTAAAAACCTCCCGAGTTCTTATCAATCGCGCGGTGTCACGCGGATTAATTAAAACTTCCACCACCGTTACTCAGATGACACTCAACATAATCTAAAATCAACCGTACAAACATTTATATAAGGACGCTTTTCGTAACCACTATTTTCGAAGCGCACAGGCGGAAAACAACCTAATACGAGTAGTAATAAGCACGTAGATGGCTGTTCTCGAGCGTGAAGTATGTTATGTTGCGGTCACAATATTATTTACACGCACACTAACTATATTCGACTGTATATTGGTAACCGTAAGGTTTATCCAACTGTATTAGACAATTTGGTGTTTGCGAAAAGCAGAGGTGCACAATGGACGCGTGTTGTGTTTATTAAAGTACAGATGTCGCGACAAAAGGTTGGCAACGCCTGTCACGCCCTGAGCAGTTTGTCTGTCGTGTTTGGAGGTTGATATTAAAAAATTGGGGTGATATAGAGATACCCGGCATGTGTCGGGAGGATCATATCATTAAGTGAATGGCTTCTGTAATATATGTATATACATTTAATATACGTATACTTTTTAGGGATCCGTGCTCTAAAAGGAAAAACCGGAACCCTTATTCAATATTTCCGTCTCTGTTCGCTTGTCGTAGATAATTTGCACTGAAATGACTGAGCTGATTAAGATAAACGTGTAAAGTCGTGTGTTAACATGGGAAGGCTGCCTCACAAGGCGACCTCACGAGCCTATTTGAATATGACGCGAGTAATGTCTGGCACGCTATCGGATGGTTGTGATGAAAAAGCGCTTAGTGTGAACCACTCTATTACAAAGGACGCATGCGTATTGCATCTTGCGTTGACAGCATCGGCTTTTAAATCAGTGCATTCGACATTGCAAGGTGGCTCGTTGTTGTCGCGTAAACCTCGCGGTATGCTAAAACGTCTAATAGCGCATTTGCTTATGCTTATTCGAACAGTAATCCTTGCGGTGCGCTTAAAAGGCATCGCTGTAGTAAACACGATCTAGCTACGCAAAGCCTCCGAAGCGTCTTCTATGTCGTAAACGCGTGTGGTAATACACATGCTTCCGTTGCGAATGAGCGGCTGATATTTAATACGCATTCATCAAAACAACCCATTATCATCTAACTTTCAAATGGGTTCGTAAGGCAAATACATCAATATCCACATTGCGTGGCATACCCCGCGAGTCTTGCAATGTAGATAAGTGAAAATAACAGGTCTTAAAGTTTGACGTGGCTGGATCAAATTAAGATGCAAATTAAGCGCAACGCCAAACTTACTGGTCAAACGACCGGCCTCACAATGTCAATACACGTCTTTATTATGGGTAACCCACTATTAAATACAAAAACATTATAGCTATATGTGTGTCATAAATACTCGATTCAAAAAACTGACTTCTTATTATATTTCCAAAGCCTCAATCGTAGAAAATTTTACCAGGTGCTCTGTTGAAGTTATTACTTAATATATAACTCATACAAATTAATATGACACTGAATGAAAAACCAGATAATTTCTAAGCATTCTCAAAATTTTGTAAAAATCATATCCGTAAAGATTATATATGCATCAGAGGACTCTTAGCATTTCGAAAATAGATGAAATTTCGTTTTCAGGAAAATAAAATAGGGCTGCAGGTCTCAAGTTAATTTGTACGTTTAGTATGTAACTTTTTCTTAATCTCTCTACTGAAATATGTAATATGTTAGAAATTATTATGTTTAAAACCCAACTTGCATTAGTAAAATATAAAAATCATTTCATGATTTGTATAATATAGAGTGACAAATACAACCAGTTTTTAGTTATAACGCGCCCAGTTTTGCCCAGTTAGAACTAGTATATAATAAATGCCTTTGTTAAATCGAGAATTAACGAATGCTCAAAATTGTATATCACTTAAAACTAGCTTTTACTAGACAAGATGCGTTTTCCAAAACGAGTAGTCAAAAGTAGCTTTGTTTATTCTATATTCTTTGTACTATTAGTTTATTCTATATTCTTTTTACTATTAAAAATATACCAATGTAAAATGCTAGTTATGATTGGGTTCTTCTGGTTTTAATAAAAGCATTAAGAAAAATAATAGTTCTTACTAGGAAGAACACGTTTTACTAAAAACTGGTTTTAACTGTAGCATAATTATAGTTACGTGTACATGAATGAACGTATTCATGATTGATGCAAACTATGATACAAACACAGGACATAGGTAGGTACAGTGGGCTGCACATCGGACGCTCGTACAATCTAATTATCATACGTTCCAGCAAATTGTTGTGCATCCTGGTGGAACATCAATATATCATCTAACCACAACACGTCAACCGGCATGGGATTAAGAATTATTAACTAACTGAATCACGCAATTATAAAGACAATAGACTACTTGGTACTGTGAAACAAGTGACATTTGTTGTAAGTGTGGTGCGGACAACAATTAAAAATAATATTTGATAGCTAATGGATCACTAGTCAAATCACTGGTTGGTAATGCTCTTCAAAATTAAAATAAGGTAAACTTATTAATACGCTCGGACTCTTGTAATCGCTAAAATACTAAAAAAAAGAAAACGATATTTTATCGGTTATAAATTCATAACTTTTCATAAATTAGCAAAAGGTAAATGTTAAGATAAGTCGGGCAACTAAGACGATTAAATTATTTTTCTCATTGCAAATTTAAATTGAATTTAGTATTTGTAAAAAATGTACATAGTACATAAAGAAACATTAATTACTTTATATATATATTATAATAAAAAAATACCAATATAATTTATGCCGTGTATTTAACTTTGCTACGTCGTAGTCTCCGTAGCATCAATGTAGCAGCTAGTACTACGAACTTCTTTGTAATATTTTACTTTCCAGCAATGTCAATTATTATATACATTGGTAATATTTTATTTTTCTAAACACTATACAAAAACGTACAACGGCGGACTTAAAACCTTAGGCATTTTCTACTTGTCACGTTGTACTAAAATAGAACAATGTAGAGAATTATAATACATACATGCAATATAATAAACAATACATATAATAATACATGTTTTTATTTTTGAATGGTACACAATCAGTTCACAATTAATAGAGAAATTTACAAACTTATGATATTTAGATATTATGAATAAAATAATGTTTATTTATAGGACACTAGGAGTGCATACAATAATAAAATTTCTAGTAGTTTTTGATTGTATTATATTCATTAAAGCGATTAACTCACCAGTTTCGAGGGTTTGTCATTTTTCGGGTTACGGGCTTGTCTCCTAGCTGTTTCATATTTTCATAGTTCATTTGTATTCAGTCTAAATTTGTGATTTAAGCAATGTGTAGAGGCATGTTAATATGTAATATTTACATATTTATTTTAATATATAATATAACATTTAAAAAGATATCAAATGCGGTATAATTCTGCATCGCCAGTTCATTTTACGTCTAGACATATATTTCATGTGAGACTGAGCTTAAATCTTGTTTGAAAATTAGATAATATTTGGTATGTAGACAATATGATAGAATTAACTTTTTTAACTTTCAAATGAGACAAAAAAACATATATTTTTATTTATTTTGCATTCACAATGCCATACTGAAAATTATTCTTAATATAAAATGCTTATTGGGTGGATGCCTGAACATTGATGAGAATACGCTCTGTAGTAGCGAAAAAAATAAGTGCTTGAAAGATTCGTCAGTCCTGTTAGGTCCTGGGTAGCTCAGTGGTTAGAGCAGTCGCCCAGATTGCGAAAGGTCGTGGGTTCGATTCCCATCTCAGTGTGCCAGGGACCAAGTGGATTTTTTAAGCATTTTGTATTAAGAATAAAAAATATTTATTTTATTTATTCTTTTAGAATAAATATACATAAATATCCCTGGAATATTAAATATTTACTTTCCACGGTCCATGCAGTATTCCCTTAAATCTGATGACACGTATTGATCCAACCGCACTTTTATTAATTATAGAATAAAATGTGGTTGCTTTAGACAGCACTACCCCGTCTTCCTTTACCGGCGGGCCCCCCGCGGTTCTATACAAAGGCATCGACACCTCTTTTGTACTTTTGTACTGTAAAGTCTGGCTTGCTAGTTGACAACACGTTCCAGTGACGACTGGTTATAATTTAAATAAACTATGAGTATTATTGTATATCATAATACATATATCATTTTAGTACACTTAGGTCACAATCAGTTCACCATTATATTAATGACTAATAAGATATTAATTAATATTTTATTATTGTGATATTTTTATCTACATATGTATTTTAGCACAAATAATAAATTATTGTATTACACACTCATTTATCTTTCTACTACAAATTTCACACGTTCGTCAAATAATAAATTACAGTTCGTTTTTTACTGTAAATGGCAACATAAGTACCAGTATTTTTTAAAATTTTTATTAGTTCTATCATTTTTTGCTTATATGAACACTTTACACAGTTAGTATTTCATTTACATGATACTATTTTAATACTGAAAAGGAAAACTTCATACTAGGGTGCTTACTTTGATGAAAAACGTCGTCCACCATAGTTAACATAACTAACCGTTAACCAAGAATGTAACCAGCCACAGGGCGCGCGACAGAGAAGTAAATGGAATTTCTTTTCAGATAAATTCGTTTTCTCTGTTTAAATATGGTCTTATTCTATTAAGTTAATGCTGTTAAGTAATAAGTAATTGCTGCGTGTAACATTTCTGCATTCGTTTTTCTGGTGCTTTATGATTTCTCGATGCTGTACAATACGTGTGAAGTGCTGCTACACTTTAATAAATTTACTCGAAAGTAATATTGTATAAGCTTTACTGACTATAAAGCTACATCAGTTAGTTTTAACAACTCGTCATCAAATTAAAGACACCCAGGTGATTATTTGATAGTTTTTCGATAATTTTATTACTTAAAAATGACATTTGAAACTTATGCCCTCTATTACAGTACTTCCGTAAGAATAGGGATGATGACTAATTTTTGTTTGTTTGTCCGTCAGGTAGAGTGTTAAAAAATATTAAACATGTATTCTTTTATTTTTTTCGTAATCATAAAATTACGGCGTTACATGGAGTTGAAATTTTGCATGACGTCACGTTAGGGTACGTTTTCTACTCAACTGTGAGCCCCCACTCTTCAACTTGAATGCCTGTTATCTAAGCTATTTCTTGTTAAATTGAAGTAAAAAAAAATACGTATTTAATATTTTTCTATTATCTGACTGACGGACTAAATAGAATTGCATTTTTTACCCACTCATCATCGCTATTATTATATTGAAAAGCATAATCAGCTAGAAGTAAAACAATTATTGAAGTAAAAACCCTTAATTTTCCTGTTGCAGCAGCTAACGGGTACTTAGAGAAACTGCGATGTATGTGTACATGTAGTTAACGTTCATCTCGTCAAAGGCGCGTGAAAAAAAACGTTATCGGCAACTCACATGACGTCTCTCCTTATAAGTACTTATTGCCGCTACAAAATTGCTTGCTTCCGTTTTCAAAGCGACGCCTTAGAATGTATAAAATACCCATTTCATTTTTACGGTTATGAAATAAGTATAAATCGAGCTATGTTAACTGATTTGCCCAGCAAGAAATCTTTATTTACAGTCCCGTAACAGGCGGTTGTTTTTTCTTAGCAGTGACGTTGCGCTCATCCCAACCCTCCAAATTGGCTTTATTGACAAATGTCGGCAACTTTGTATATTTCACGGAAAATCCTCGTAACACATAAATCCCCAGTCACGAAATTAGCTTTATGGCCACTCCTAAAAGATCAGCTCTTTCTTTCGCGAGGGGAGAAGCGAGATAGGGCATTTGAATGAAGCATGCGCCGGGCAGATGTATGGCGAAACTAGAAAGTTCCCATTTGTGGTGATGTTATCTCTGGTAACAAATGGTTTGGATTGCATTGGAGCCTGCCTGCGAGACCGGTCCCCTCCCCTCCGCCTCCCTTCGGCCGGCGTTCATCCGGCGGGCGCACACTAGGTCCCGCTGCGTCACACTGTCAGCAACACGCCAGTGACAATGTTATGAATATGCGAGGACCGTGATAACATAACTCATAACATCCATAGATCAACAATCGTGCTCTTATTTTATTGTATTTGGGGTGCTTACAGCATTATTTACATTAAGGTGACATGGTGAGGTGACGACCTCCGTAGCAGAGTTGTTCGCACGCCGGTTTCTAGGTGTCGTCATCTCTGAGGTCCCGGGTTCGATTCCCAAGTCCGGCCAATGTGAAAATTAACTTTTCTATATTGTCACAAATCTGGGTGTTGGCTGGGGGTTAGCGCTTTAGCTACTCTTCTTGGAATCTGAGCAATATACGTGAAATTGCTTAATATTTAATGTATTTCATATAATCTAAAAATCTGTAGCATTTATAAGCTAATTATAGGCTTCCGTATATGATGAATCTAGAATTTTATTGGTAACCATATATATATGTAGTATATGTATATATATATATATATATATATATATATATATATATATATATATATATATATATATATATATATATATATACTTGTGCAAGTAAAACTTCTTTTCTTATAAAACCTAAGATTTTTCCCGGGATATTCTCGTCATAATTTTGTCAAACCCGTAGCCTAATTGTTTAATTTCACAATTTATCGCAATCACTTTCAAAATTATTGTAATTATGATAGCGATTTATTGAATTGTTTCACGAACAATGATTTGTATGATTGAGAAATAATGGAAAATTTGGTAACTCAAATTTAAAGTAATATTGACTTCTAACATTTGCCGTAGACAATACAAATCGGTCAGATTAAAATGTAAGGTCTTGATCGCCATCGCTATCTCATGTCAAATTGTTGTAGCGTGAAGTTCGTGAATATTTTTCGACTTGATTGCCATAGATTTTGAAATTAGACAACAAGCACACAGAGCTTTGTACCCAATCGGGCCAAGCATCTTCGAGTAATCGAAAACATGCATAAAAGGATTCCGGTAAATTGAGTCCCTTTTTCTTACTGAAGACGGTTAAAAGAGAAACAATATTTCAAGCCTCAACATGTTACCAACCGGCGCGATTCCAAAATAAGCTCGATAGTGCAGTGCCTAGCACGGTCGGTCTGCGACACTATTCTTATCGTTCATAATGGCCAGTTATAGGATGTATAACCTGAACTTAATTATCTCGACCGCCTCCGTGTTTCGAAAAGCACGTTATGCCTTAGTGCCGGCTGTTTCTGCAGTCGTTAATACCCTTAATCTGCACTGAGCCCGCTCGGTGGGTCATGGACCCGTCTCCCTATTCGATTTAAAGAAGGGCTGAGCCCCAGGAGTGAGGTTATTAATAGATAAAACTTCAACATGTTCCCAACCGCACCGTATGTACAAAACAGTTTACGTTAAAGCCTAACGAACGTGATACAACCTCCGGCAAACAACAGCGCCTGTACTCGCCAGCTACACGGTTCATTTCAAGCTTTACCTATATATATAGCTTTGCTTTGCTGCTCGTATGCTTAAAATTGCTATGTGTTTGTAAAATTTCCGAACCCGTATAGTTGGGTATATGGGTGAAGGTATGGCACAAGTCCATTTGTATGAATTTCCATGCCATTCCCAATTAAAGAGGTGTGAGATTATTATCTGCCAGTGACTTGGCCCGTGTGATAATACAAACCTTCCTATATATTACGAGGGTCAAACTGAAAGTTCTTAGAAAATCAAAAACTGATTACATTAGCCAGTTATTAGTTTTATTATATCTTTTCAAAATATTGTCCATTCACGTCAATACACCGCTGCATGCGATGGAACCACTGGGAAAAGCACTTTGCCCACTCGTCCTTAGGGGTCTCTTCAATGGCATCGCGATACGCAGCCACCGCTTCTTCAGCATTCATAAACCGCTTTCCTTTAAGTTTTTCTTTAATTTTTGGAAATAAATAAAAATCACAAGGCGCGAGGTCGGGGCTATACGGCGGGTGACCCAGTAATTCAACGTTTGATGTCGCCAAATAGTCGATCGTTCGCTTGGCGGTGTGCGACGAGGCGTTGTCGTGGTGAAGGAGGATCCTACTGCGAGGTCGTTTCTCTCGAACTTTTTCCAAGACAAGTGGCAAACAATTGGTAGTGTACCATTCTGCAGAAACTGTTTTTTGATCCTCTAACACAATTGTTGCAAAATGACCTATCCTTCCAAAGAACGAGGCCACCATTTTTTTTCCCGCACTTCGATCTCTCTTCACTTTAGTTGGCAACTCCTCGAAAGGAAACACCCACTGAGCAGATTGTCTTTTGGTTTTAGGATCATAACAGTAAATCCAGCTTTCGTCACCTGTTAGTATGTCGAACACAGCATTTGAGTCACCTCCGTTAAATCTTTCAATCATTTTACGACACCAATCCACACGATGGAGTTTTTGAGCCTCAGTCAAATTATGAGGTATCCACCGGGCGCAAAGCTTCCTGACCGCTAAATGTTCGTGGAGGATTTTGTGCACTTGACTCATACCGATGCCTAAGCTTGTCCGAATCTGTTGATAGGTCACTCTTTTGTCAGTCTCTATCATACGCCGCACAACACAGATGTTATCTTCAGTCGTCGCCGTAGAAGGCCGTCCCTCACGTAAATCATCAGTGAGATTAGTGCGACCACGTTTAAACTCATTAAACCAGTTGTAAACAGTCGCACGAGATGGGGCTTCATCGTGAAAGGCCAATCGTAGTCTATCATAACTTTCTTGTTGACTTAAATGACATCGAAAGTCATAAAAAATCATTGCACGAAAATTTTCTCGTGTTAAATTCATGATGACGTGACACAGACAATTTTCAATTTGCCGCCAAATCGTAAAACAAATGACAAATGAATGAAATATATACTCAGTAATATTGGCAAAGAGTTATATTTTCAAATTTTAGAATTATTTTTTTATTATATTGTTTATAAGTGGCCAGTTCTAAGAACTTTCAGTTTGACCCTCGTATTATATGTGATTAAAATCCATTGTGTAGTTTAAAAGATCTCAACGTACAGACAGCGGGAAAGTGACTTTGTTTTATGCGATGTATAGTAGATAAGAATAAAATATAGTTTTTCCCGTATTTTTTTCAGGTGATTGCCATGTATACAAAAGGCCTGTAACCCAGTGGTGGGACATTAATAGGTTGACAATAATGTTATATCATTATATACCTTTTAACGGAGCTGGTTGTGCACTATCTCTAACTGTACAAATTGATAAAACATGTATTGTACAATTGTTTGTTGTCCTAAATAAAAAAAAAACAATTAACAACCCAAACGTTCTCGTTCAAAGACACAGGCGAATAATATTAACCACCAAGCGGTATCAACGGCTAAACGTGCCTTTTGAAGCTATCAGGATAGCAAATATTTGGTCACCCATCCGTTAACCGGCCTTTTTGAACATCACTTAATCTTAATCACATAAATGACGTCAGGTAAATGAATAGTATAGTAACGCAGCTCACTTGCTGATCAGTACTTTAACGATCAATACCGGAGTCTTATTTCCAATCGTCTGACAGGGTCACTACTCTACTGTATTACTGATAGGTCAAATAATGACGTCACTGGACAAGAGCCTCACTAAAAATAACTCTGTTGATAACTCCCCTCCCATTCTCTAAATCTAATTTAATATTTAACTCTCGTAACTAAGTGGAGAGGATGAGACCACGAACATTAAAAATTAAAACTATGACAACGGGACTTAGGTCGGTAATAGATTCATGTGCTTTAGTATTCTGTTACATACAGAGTCGAACACTCATAGTCATATTCAATCAAATAAAATCTGCTTCAAAAGTCATAAGCGCTGTATTTTTAACAGAATAGCATATGTAAGCACGCGCGCACCAGCCGCACGACACGCAACGGATTCTATCAAATTTCATATGACGCCATCAGCATAATTCCGATGTCAAAACTGACAGACGCATAATTCATCATTCTATTAAAAAATCGACAGAAGTATAAGTCATAAACTTAAAGAAGCACCTATGAAAAATGCGACTGCAGTGGACGTATGACATCGATAAATCCGTGCAATGCATTGCGTGTCGTGCAGCCGGTGCGTGCGTGCTGAGGCAGATGATTCAGCCACTAAGGTCAAATAAATATAGTTTATCAACCAAAAAACTTCCTGAATATTTATCATTAAGGTTGTTCAAATAAAGAAGCTTAACTGCCTGATATTTTTTCATGGTACAAAGTAAATGGCATTTTACTCTCCCAGACTCCCAACTATATCTCCATATAAAAATCAATTTATGACTTCGTTATATTGCGCCATGTTAAAGATCATCGCCATTAACAACTGTAATAACTATATAGGTGATACTTGATCTAAGTCTAAGAGCTTGACTTCACTATTCTTATTTTCTGGCAACAATAAAGATCTATTCAAGAACATAACACTACAAATATTACTTGGCTGCAGTTTTGTAAAGAGTATATTCCAGCAAGTGAACGCTACCATTCGAGCGTTAAATCGCTCTATGCATTTTACAATGTTTTCAAACTTTGTACAGCTTTGTTTCTTTATTAACGTAACTTTATTTAGCAGCATTTATCGAATTCATACCAAAAATAATTCTATTGAAATAGTGATAAATTAATAAAACTATAATTAAATAATAGTAATTTCGATGAAAAGCTTGTGTTTTGAACGTACCGCGTGATAGTTCAGTTCCATTCGATATTCACTAAATAATTCAAGGGATGAGGTATTCCATTCTCATTCGCTCGTTCAATATCTGGTGGCTTGGAGTGTCTGTATGGTAATTCGGCCCGACTCGGTATAACATTAAATTAAGGCCTCCAATAACATTTCCAGCTATTGTTTAGACAAAACAATAACTTATACAGTTCTGATTTATGTTTTATCAAAGAGTTTACATTAGTTAACACAGAATTACATTTGAGTTACAGAACAAAGTTAATACCTATAAAATAATCATCATCATCAGCCCTTTTACGTCCCCACTGCACGGGTTCAAGCCTTCTTAAACCTCAACCTCCTTACGGATGGTTAAAGAGGATGGGCCATGATCCTTCACGCTGGCACAATGCGGAATGGAGGGTATTAATCACTGGTAATGCAGCCGGGACCAACGGCGTAACGTGCTTTCAGAAGCACGGAGTAGCACGATTTTACTGTCACCCATTCCGTGTCCGACCATAGCGAAAGTTGCTTAATAACAACGTTGTGCACTTATCCACTACGCCACCGAGCTACTACAAAATAATACACTAAATTAAACAGAATACAATACTTTAGTTATAAAGTTGCTGAAACACTTGTTTTGGAGACAACGAAAAATAACTTCAGTAAATAACTTCATTTATTTTATTAATAAAAATGGATTTACATTATATTGTATACAAACTTTTATGCTCTTATATTTGTTTCCTTTATAGTTTTGTTTTAAACTTTTAGGTAGGTGAAAGGAATTCGAACAAGAAGACTGGTTTTGTTTCTCACTCGTAGCACAAACATTTATGTACTACGTACGTAGAATCACTCGTGGCACAAACATTTATGTACTACGTACGTAGTCTCTCGTAGCACAAGCGTTTAGTTTTACCATAAAGAATCAGTGATGGTCAATCACATAATTTTTTGAAAAATATCATTAACAAAGCACTCTTTAGTGTTCAGCAAAGGTTATACTTTTATATCCTGTATTCTATGAAATGAAACTTATTATACTCGTAATTATGATTTAATTAGTTATATTATACAAAAAGAGTTTATTTAATTAACAGTAAAACGTTCAAAAATTAGATTGAGTTTCCTAGATTTACGAAAGCAAGCCTCTAACGGATGCCCGTGAACGAAAATACTTACGCACAAATAACTACGTACACTGATATAATTTGCATAGGTTAAAATTAATTTAACTTGCAAATGGAATTATAACGCGGGTTTCGTCTCCCGCACCGCTTGCGTGGCGCGCTGTTTTGTCCACTACTAATTAGATTTACATTAAAATAGGTTATTTAAACAAAGTTCCGTTGATTCGCAGGCTGCTGTACCGGGTGTAGTGAGTGAGTTTGTAGGCCATATTCTAACTTACGCGTTTTGGTAAAGCAGTTTAATAGCTTCAATTTTTCATTCAAATGCTATACTGAAAAACATTCTTAAAGAAAAATGCTTAAAAATTGGTCAAATATAATAATAAGAATGAATTCTCATCTTTATCAGAAGTTTAAATATTTGTAAAAGTGGATAGCTTGAAAATTGATAAAAATACGCTCTGTAGTAGCAACAAAGTAACAAGTGCTTGAAAAATTCGATAGTTCTATTGGGTCCCGGTTGGCTCAGCGACTGGAGCAGTGCGAAAGGTCGTATGTTCGAGTCCCATCTCAGAGTGCCAGGTACAAAGTAAATTCTTTATGCATTCTTCATTAAGAATATTTAAAATAAAACAAAGACCTCGCCTGCGTGAAAAAACAACTAACTGAAAAGGCTGGAACATGATAAAAAACTTATGCAACATTATACATAACATGCAGTCAGAGGCATGCAGAGAATGATTTAACTTATTATTTAATTTCATGCTTCAGTCTGCATCTAAACGCAATATCATCGAATATTGCAAATATCAATATATGATCGATGAATCCTTGCATTGAGCCCTTTAATTTGATACCCATATTGTAGAATTTCAAACAATTTTTTTTTATCGTTAAATATAGTGGCGTTGCACAGAGCCGCCATTTTTTAACGTAACACTTTAACTACTTAGACATGTCTAAAGATTCCTCAATTTTCTAAATCCGTTCAGCGATTCTAAAGATATAAGGTTATAAAGAATATTACATACTATACATGTAACATACGCGTGAATAACATAACCCTTCTTTTGCAGTCAGCTAAAAAGTAAGAAATAATACTTATACCTACATATGTAGAAATAAAGATTACATAAATATATAAAATTTCATCAAAATCAGTCAAGCCGTTTCGGAGGAGCATGGTAACTAAAACTGAGACACGATAATTTTATATGTTCGATTTCGTATTTTAAGTAAAAATTCGCAAAATACAATTCTGTGCCGAATAGCAACCACCGGTACTTGGTTTTAGTTGTTCGTGGCTTTAGCTATTGGATTTTTTTGCGTAGTTTTGGGAGCCATAAATAAAAGATGTGTGTCGTTGAAAAACCGTTTAAAAAGTGAAGTATACAATTGTTTCAAAAAAGTTACAACGTCCTTTTCTTGAATTGCGTTTCGTTCGTTCATGAACATCATGAATCTCATTGTGTTTTGTTTATTATATATATTTTTATCAAAACTAGAACCGATTTCAGATTTTGAAAAAGCGTTAAATCCTGGCGTTCCATCAATGACTAGTGTACTCAATACTGGTGCGATCAAAAGCAAAACAAGCTATATCTAGTGAAGTGAACTATCGGATTGATCGAATAATGTTGTGAAGCGAGAGTTTTACGTAACTAAATAAATTGAAAAGACGAAGAAGTATGGATTTTGTTGTTATCTTAATTTGTTATTTTATTTAGTTTTTAGTAAAAAAAAATTGGATTGCGAATTTAATTGGCGTTGATTTTTATCCCGAACCTTAAGTCTTAACAATAAGTTACTTTAGTACAAACGTGTATAAATGGGAGATAAAAAGGATTAAAAAAATTACAGATGTGTAGAATATTTTTTAGTAAAATATCAACATACCACTTATTATGTATGTTGCAGTTCTCGCGAATGCAGCGTGGTTGTGTGATGCGGGGTGGCGAGGAGCGGGAAGGGAAGGGGGGGGGCAGGTCTGGCCGCACGCCAGCCAACAACAGTAAACACATTTATTCCTAGAACCTATTGATTGATACGTTCACTTCACCACTGTTCAATGCATCGAAGACGAATTAATCCAACCGATGCATAACTCCACTTGAAAACTATATAGCAAATATATTTGTAAATATTAGAAAACAAATAGTATATAAACTTGTACGTATATTTTCCTCCTATATAGTACCAAATAGATTTAATGTTAATATAGACCTGATTGCGATGTTTGTTTTTTATTACCTCTAATAATTGTCATCTTCCGGTTGTAAGTGTGTAATATCCATTCACCACTCACCTTTTATGACTTAAACGAGATTAAAAGCAACAGGCCGCAATGCTAATTATTGCCAATGTAATTATTAATACAAACTAGCTTTCCGCCTGCGACTTCGTCCACGTGCTCCTGTATTATGAATATAAATCTTCCATTTGAATCACTCTGTATATTCATGAAAATCGTATTAAAATCCAGTGTGAAATTTAAAAGATCTCAGTATACAGACAGCGAGAAGCGACGTTGTTTTATATATAGTATTTTGAAATATACCTTTAGTTCTGATACCAATGCAATGTATTAATAATTAATCCAAAATGGCTGCCATAACAAAATGGCAGCGTACATATTTCAAAAAAACCCAATCAATGTGGATAACAAGTGAAAGAACTTACTTGTAGAATGCACCAAATAAAAGCTTGTTTAAAAAATCGAATTTTTACTTATATTATTTTGATTTGCACTTTTATCACTTTGCTTTTTCTCCTGTCTTGTGTTTCTACGTATTTAAATATATATATTTTATTGATTATTTTTTTCACTGATATGTCTCTCAGTAATCACTGTAATAACAAAAACGAATCAGGCTAATTTTGTTTAAAAGGTAACGAAGGAATATTTCAATTTGGTGATAGCACATTTTTCAGCCGCTACGTTTCGACTTCGGCCCAAGAGCACGGAACTCATTGACATCCATCCGGCGGGCGGTATTGGATCTGGTCCAAACCTTTTGTGAATCTTTCATTAGCAATGAACGGCTCTTACCCCCATTCGGTGAAATGCCTTGATTATTGAAAAATGGATTCGTCATTTACCAATTACAAAGGTATAAGGTATAAAAAATTATGTATTAATCTTTAGGTTACTATTTCTTCGTGAATGTGTAGGACAAAATTTTGAAAATAAAAAAGAGTTATGGTCTTTTGAATTCATTTTTCAATAATCAAAGCATTTCATCGAACAGGGGTAAGAGCTACCAATTGAAATAACAGTTCGTAAATTAGATTCACTGTTAATATATATTAGATATATGAGCAATAATCATTTAGCCTGCACAAATAAAGATTGCCTAAAATTATAGGAAATACGCTCTGTACTAAGCGAAAACGTAAAAAGTGCTTAAAAATTCGTCAGGCCTGTTAGATCCTGGGTAGTTCAGTGATTAGAGCAGTCGCCTGGATTGCGAAAGGTTCGAATCCCATCTCAGAGTACCAGGGACAAAATTGATTTTTTTGAAAGAAGCATTACTCATTAAGAGGATTAAATAAATGAATAAAAAGGATTTAGTTTTTTTTTTATAGAAGCGAATGCTAAAAATATGCTAAAGACAGATATGGAAACCGCTCTCGGAATCGTAGTGTATATGAGTAAGAGACTTGTAAACAATAAATTATACTACTTATGTTGTTTAGATTGGAATTACTGCACTGGATGGTAATCGATTTTTTCATTTTGCCAAAAACGGTTTTACAAAAACAAACAATAACCTTTGTTTTATGTAAATAGTGAAAAAGTTGAGTTAGTAGAACCGACAAAGTTCCATGGTATTACACTAGATTCCCGACTGCAATGGGATCCTCATATTGATAATTTGTTAAGTAGACTGAGTTCTGCAGCATTTGCTGTTAAGAAAATTAGACTCTTGACAAATGTTGAAACGGCAAGATTGGTATATTTTAGTTATTTTCATAGTGTAATGACGTATGGTCTATTGTTGTGGGGTTCTGCGGCTAGCATTCAAGATATTTTTATTCTACAAAAGAGAGCTGTCCGCGCTATACATAATTTACGGTCTAGAGAATCTCTCAGAGAAATACTTAAAGAAATATATTTTGACTGTTGCCTCTCAATACATCTATGAAAATATTATGTACGCAAGAAAACATTACTATTCCTTCACAAAAAAAAAAGTAGTGTTCATAATCTTAACACGAGAAATAATAAACTTGCCGTTCCAAGCTTCAGACTTCAGAAAACCAGAGGATCATTTCTGGTTAAATACATTGCTATGTTCATTAAAGTTCCACAAAATGTAGTTGACCTACCCATAAATAAATTTAATATTCATGTAAAGAACATACTTATGAGTAAAGACTATAATAAAGTTGATGATTATTTTAAGGATCGCAATGCATGGAATTAATAGCCTTCGCTTTGTTCTATAAAGACTAATTATATGTTCAACCTATGTCGTACAGACTTTGAAAGTTGTATTTATTATTGTGATAATACATATTATTTTGGTAATGACATGATTTATGTAAATATCATTACTCATGATAAAGAGCTGGTAAGTCTCTTTCGCTTGTTCTTCTTGTAAGCTAAAAGACGTCCTGAACAAGTGGTAGGGAATACTTGAATAAAGATATTTTCATTTCATTTCATTTTAAATAGCTGTGAGATTTATAGTACTTGCACGTGTATTTATTTGCAGGTGGTGCATAAATAACTATCATGCAGACTACCTACTAATAGGGTGTAAAAATTTCTAAAGTTATTACCCGGGGATTAACTGGATGATTATTGATTATTGATTCTACTTCAGATAATAATTCATGTACCCATAAATGGTGCAAGA
The DNA here is from genome assembly GCA_918026875.4 of Diatraea saccharalis. Lineage (NCBI taxonomy): Eukaryota > Metazoa > Arthropoda > Insecta > Lepidoptera > Crambidae > Diatraea > Diatraea saccharalis. Next base: position 16,091,843 of record OU893337.1, read on the forward strand.
GAAACATAAACAAAAAATTTATGTTGCTCTTTCGTCCTTATTCATTAAAATCGAGATAGCGATAGGATTAGAACAGTCAGGTAAAACATCTGAAGGCGATATACGGTTATTAGTGATCCCTTGAGACGATCTAAGTCAAATAAAAGTACAGACTATAAGAAATACTACTTTATACTATAGTTAAAATAAAAAAAAATATTTTTCAAAAGCATCCTTTAATGGTAATAATACCAATATAATGAGATCACCTCTTTGAATTTCTAACAATTTAATCAGCATATTAGAAAAAAAAATCAAATCTATATTTTTTGTCAAATTGTGTAGGTTATGCTAAAACCTCTTTCCATTAAAATTTTAGCTGTTTAAGTTTGTTTCTCGGAATCTGGTTAGTTTCCAAGAAGCTTACTGTAAGGTTGTCATTTTGTCTCTAATAAAACCAACGTAGCGTATTAGGAGTGCTCTGTTGGTGTTAAAGTTAATGAGACTTAATAATCTGTCAGAACAATAGAACTACATATATAATAGATTTTTTCTGCCAACTTATTATGTTAGTAACACTGCAGATATTGTCCCGATTACATACTCTAACTTATGATAAATGCAAATTACTATCAGATTTTTAACAACAAAACTTTTCTGACTAAACCGGAACATTAGCAATTAATCTCAAGCCCTCCAAAGAATAGGATAACGGGTCAGGGCTCGAGCCAGCGGAAGCGCCGTATCAGCTGACGAGCGGCTCATAAATATCTCCATGTCTTCCTCCCCCCTCCCCAATTGGTACACCCCCACCTTTTATCCGGCGAAGAAAACGTGGCAAAATGAAACGAACGCTGTAAATACCCACGTACTAAATTGATGAGCTGTACTGTCGTAAGATTCTGATCGCATTCGATATCTCCTAATAATGCTGAAATGGAATCTATTAGCAATTTTAAATAGCAGGTTTTACAGAAGGTACTATATATAAATTATTATTTACATTACACTAATAAATTGTATGATTGCCTTTTGTAACATCAAACCAAGAACAAAACGGAAAAAAACAAGACGAGCACTAGTCAGAGGGATTTTTATGAGTTGGTCTCATTCGTCAGTATAACTAAAACATCACCAAAATTAAAATGTTTTATGACACGATTTAAAATGTATGCCATCATTCACCACAATCAGCGAACCTCAACTAAACCAAATTCATTCCAACACTAGAGGTATATATCTGTTACATCTGTTAACTCACATTCACCGTAGTTTTTTATCTCACAATAAGATACTTAAATATTTAGAACAAGAAGTATAAGTTGCTCTTGATGCGTTATTCCATCACATTTCTGAAATTCCAGACGTGGCCAGACTTTCGTCTTGCAAAAAGCAAAGCAAAGTTGCTTTAAATTCTAGAAAAGTAAATGTAAATATGTGCGCAGCCGGAGTACCTTAATTTGGTATTGCATATCCTTCTACAGTATCTTAGAAGGGAACTCGATGAATTTGTAGTTAGCTTGTTAGTTAGCGCGTTCTGTTTGCGACTGCCAAGGTTAAAGCTACTTTCGCAAAGGCCGATTTCAGACTAGCATATACCAATCAGCGATAGACTTGCATGGTGAGTTACGAACCGTCTGTTTCTTTACGACATTTCTTTCATGCGGAAGAATTTGATTTCGGAATTTTGTCATTGTATTGTAAACAGCATGTGTGTAGTATTATGGTGTGGACAAATATTATTATCGAATGATAGATTTATCGCATCACGAGCATATAATGTCACGGTGATTTATTTTTTTATACCGCGAACGCAGTCGTCCGTTTATATAAAAGTATCTTCATTAATATCCCTTGTTACTATGACAAGAATAATTCAAAATAAACATAGAAAATTATATGTATAACAGAGAAAAAGGAACAAAATGAAAACTAAAAGTAATCTGGACTCTGCTCCCAATGAAATGCGCATTACTTATTTGCAACAGCAATATTTAACCGATTTCAAAATAAAAGGAGGCTTTTTCAAGGTGTTTGCGTTGTTTCTCATGGTTGACAAAATAGAAAGATTATCTTCTAAAAAAAAGCGAAAGCTACTTTAAAAAATATATTTTATTATTAATTTTGTTTGTCCGATTTAAAGCTTAGTACAGATGAAATAGACCAGTGCATTGTTTATTCCAGTTGTAAAATCAGTCACGTTTCAGGTCAGCAGCGACGGGACGCGGTATAACTCACTGTTCTCATCTCATCTTTATTGCAACGAAGCAAGATTGTACTCTACAATATACCAACTCGAATATATCCGAGACCTAGATGGAATCTCTGAGATACAACTTGCCCTAATGCGGATATAGAAGCTACATCATATGCGATGGACATGGCTATATTATATCCCGAAAAACAGCAAATAAAGGTAAGAAAATTGGAATGGAATTTTGTATAGGGAATTAAAACGTTACCATATTTATCTTTTTTTACAATTTGTCATTGTAATTATATCCGTGTCATGATATATATTTGGATACATTATCCAAATGAATTATATTCTAAGCTCGGATTAACATTGGTCTAATACTGTTTATCCCACTAACCAAGTTTCCTAGGGACCACGCGAGCGAAGCCGCTGGCGGAAAGGAGGTCATTACATAGTATAAAGCAAAGTCGCTTTCTCTGTCCCCATATGCCTATGTGGGTATGTACTCAGTGAAATATAAGTTTTAAATGAGACGAGCCGGGAAGATGATTTTATAAAGCAGAGAAGATTATATTAAGAATTTAATTTGAAAATATACCTATGTACTTTGAGTATGTCATACTATAATGAATGTCATATGATATCGAGTAACATCCGAATAATGATTTTATAAATAATGTGATCCGTAAACGATTCCAAAAACGGCCACGTCACCTTTTATGCCGCATCTCTTCAAGGTGTGGTTACCGGCCTTTTATGTTGCATAAAAAAGTGGCACATATATATATAAACATCTATTTTACTAAAGACGACCTTGCATAAGAGCATGTGTTGCAACATTTTTTTTCTTCTACATGTAATTATATATTTTGCATGAAAAATTGATTTAATTTTAATCGTTTGTGTATTAACTAATGGAAGAATATGAAAAAGTATTAAGGTCGTATTAAGGAAAGAAAAATGTAAGTCAAATAAGATCAGATATGAGAAAATTAGGATCAAAAAGAATAGAAAGAAAAGAATATGTATTAAGTAAGCTAGAATAAGCTAGAATATTAACGGGAAAATTTAATAAGTTGATAGATACATTAAAAGGAATTAATTTAGGAAAAGACCTATTACAACTTTGTGATTTAATAAGTGTACACTATACTAAGATAAAAATATATAGCGAAGAAATAGGTAAAGGAAAAAGTAAAGTGAAAATGGAAAACTTTAATTAGAAAACAGCTTCTAGCCTTATATCCGAGTTAGACGAAAAACAATACACCATTCATAAATTAATAGAAACGTCAGAATTATATTTATCATGTATCGAAAGAGAACAAGAAAGTAGTTTAATAATCTTTATTTTAAAAACAAGACTTGACAAAAATTCTAAAATTAAATTCAATAAAAAATATGACTCATACAATCCTTAATCTCGGATATTCGTAAATATTTAATAGTATCTAAAAATCCAACTTCCTTAATGACACAATTACATAGTACCACATAACGAGATGGTACGATCGCGCAGTTTGGAACTTGTCTCGAAAATGTATTCTCCGAACTTACAATCTCACAGACAAATTCTGATGAAGCATAAGAAAAAATTTTGAAGCCAATTAACGAAAAATTGACAATAACACAGTTCGTTAACGGTTTACGTAGTAGACGTATTTCGAAAATAATTTCGGAACCAATAGATGACTACGTAATGTGCTCCTATTCCTAATATAACAGACATCATAGATTCATTATCAGGCGCAGTATATTTCACAAAAATAGATTTGTCAAATAGCTTCTACCAATTACGGCTAAACGAAGACGTTTGCTTTGGTCGAAATATAAAAAATCATAATAAAAATTTAATAGATGTTTTCGAAAGGCTCAGAAAAACAAATTTGAAATTAAACCCCAAAAATGTGAATTTCTTAAAATAGAGTTCTACCAGATCCTAATAAAACATCACTAGTAAAAATTATCCGCAACCTAAAAACGCTGACGAAGTTGGCAGATTTGAAGCATTTTGTAATTACTATCGTAAATTTATAAAAAATTTCGTAATAATTACATTACCATTAAATCAATTATGCAGAAAACATGTAACTTTAATATTCAAGACACGAAATAATATATATAAGAAGTATACAAAATATAATAAAATAAATTTCGAAATAAATGGGTACTTCTTGGAAAAGCAATTTTTGAGTGTCACAGGGACATATCTCCTATAAAAATAAATTATTATGATAAAAACTACTATTACATCGTTTCTTCATTTCATTAAGCATAGTGTCATATAGATTTCACGGATAAAAAACGACGTAGATCGGAGTAATTTACCCTCAACACCACAAATCCGGTCAATTTTGCACGTTTTTACCGTGTCACACGCGCGCCGACTTTTGAGCAATCGCAAATATTTTTGAAATTACCCACGTTTTTAATCAGTTTGTTACACACATTTAAAAAAGACAAATCGGTTTACATATTGATCAAATTTCAAATTAATCGGAAGGAAACTTTTGATTTTATGGTCAGAAGTATATGTGTCACACGCTTAGCAAAATTTTCGCCGCGCGCCTTGCGCGAGATACTGTTCTGAGCTGGCGAGGCGTAGGCGAACCCCGATTGGTGTTTGCGAATCGTCATTTATGCCGCAGCTAGCAGGTGAGGTGGCCACGTCGCTGTTTCCCGCGCTTTCGTTGCTAAAATAAGTTCTTCAATTTCTTAAATTTTGGTTCTCAGTTATCCGGCTTTGCCATGTCACATTTTTTCAATATAATTGTACTTCTTCTAGAAAATGGGTTTTAAGGTGAAATATCTAGCTCTATAATGTAGATAAACAGTAATAAACTAGCCGGTTATATCTTTTCACTGCAGAGTAATTTCAAAATATATGATTTTTGGTAATTTCCATGGTGTAATTTCCATGGATAAAACACCATGGAAATTACGTATCACCCATGGAAATTACTTTGTTTCATTTTGGTTGCAAAAAAACAAACGTTATGTTCAATGTTTGTTTTCAATGAAATGCACGCCATCGCCAAATACAGACTTAAATGTTGAATGTTGGTTATTTTTTTAATTAAATCGTCTTAAATATCATTTAAAACTTTGATCATCATCTTCAAATTCTCAAATCGTGATTAAACAAATTCAAGTTTAAAACATCTGTCTTTCGCTGTCGTCTGTTTGAAGTTAACAGGGTCACAAGGACATTTTTTACACCGGATTAAGTTAACATATTATATAAATTATTTATTTATTGTAAAAATTTACTTTGATTAAACACTAAATTGGTACCTGTAGGGCCAATGGTTTTCTCAAAAACGATAGATAGCTAAAGGGGTTATCTTGACTGAAATAACCTCCTAATATCTACTTATGACCGGTGTTCGTTATCTATCGTTTTTGAGAAAACCACTGGCCCTACAGGTACCAATTTGGTGTTAAATGAAAGCCAATTAAATTTACAATAAATTAATTACTGATATTTGACGTAGGATGCGTTTTTTATAAGATAATTGACAAAATAAATTACCATTTCGAAAAAGGGTTCTCTATGTCACTTCGAAACACGTTTCTTCGATAATTGATACATCGACAACTATACGTGAACGTCGAAGCGTTCATTGTTCGAAGTTTCAATACATCGAATATCTTACTTCGACGCCCGACTTTTGTTTGTCCGATGTAACGTTACTTCGAAAAATTTACCAGATGCTGAAATTTCAATGTTGGTCTCATAGTGAAAGTTGTTCAGTTTCATGGGCTGAGCTACCACCTGAGAGGTTTTGCGCTATTTCCATAACACGTTGTATATATTTTGTTTTTTGAGAACATGAACGTGTTTAGGTTTCGTTCCAACTTTGAGAAAATACTATCGTATATCGTTTCAGTATAATGTAGGTAGATCTTAATACTACCCTAACTAATATGACAGCTTAATTTCATATACGACATGGTGTTTAGCAAAATTTTATCTGCTGTGTAATTTCCATTGCCTTATATGTAATTTCCATGGTCCGCCAATTTTCTACATTTTTTTTTAGCAAAACTATAGATCTCAGTCGTGGCCAATTTTAATATGTTGTTTAAATTTGCAGAAGTTTTCGAAATATTTATATAATTCACCATAATTTTGCGATTTCAAAAATGCCCTGGAAATTACACGGAGAACACATTTCCCAAGAATCACCCAAATGTTTTAATTTTCATTCCTTGTAAGAATATATTAATTATAGATTTAAGTTTCAGACAGCATTTTACTCGAGCAGAATTTGCTGATCAGTTACAAGAATTTTGTGAAAAATTAAATATAAAAAGTATAAATATGAGATAGAAAGAAGAAGATAATTTAACAGAATTAAAAAAGGAAATAAGTAGTAGCAGTACGTGGGATGGCCCACGAATAAATATATTAAGTAAAGTAAAAAGAATTACAGATGAAAAAGATTATCATTTATTACCAACTAGTGGACACACAGGTATTAGACGTATGATTAATAATATAAAACGAAAACATACATGGTGTAATTTAGATTTAGACGTTATTAAGTTTGTTACGACATACAAAAAGTGTCAAATAATGAAACATTCGAAAAATGTAGAACCACCTTTAGAGATCACAACGACATCCTCTACCAAAAGATGAAAATGATAATGTATATGTATTACCGATGTAGTGTGAAATGTCTCAATATGTACTTGCTTTTCCGTCAAAATCTAAAGATACAATTTCTGTAGCAGAATCATTTGTAAACAATTATATATTAATATACGGAATTCCGAGTTGTATTGCTTCGGATCGAGGTACAGAATTTCTAAGTTTAACAATGAAAGAAATCTGTAAATTATAACATATAGAAAAACTACATTCGACAGCATATCACCATGAAACAATTGGTTCTTTAGAAAACACAGATAAAAATTTAAGATCATTTCTTAGAATACAAACATAAAAGTCGAGATATGACTGGGCAAAATGGCTGCCATATTGGTACTTTGCATTTAACACTATAGTACATACCGAAACAGAATACACACCTTATGAACTTGTTTTCGGGAAATTATGTAATTTACCATCATCAATAACACATCATCCAATAGATCCAATTTATAATGTTGACGATTATTTATGCGAACTTAAATAGCGATTAAAAATAGCTTATAATCACGCAATAGAAAACTTAATAAAACAAAAATAATTACGCAAACAAAAATATGACGAAGTAATAAGACCACAGAGTTACTAAAAGAATGATTTGTTATTGATAAAAAATGAAACAAATGATAAAAATTCAACCAATTTATTTAGGACCATATAATGTAATAGAGGACCTAGGTACAATTGTCAGAATACAAAAAGGTAACATATAAGATATTATACATAAAAATCGAACAAAGTTATATGAGGAAAAATAATGTTTATTTCAAACATGTAAACAAATTTTTATAATGAAATCATGCTTTGAGCAGTTAAAGTTAATAAAGGTAAGGATAGAGCGCTCTATTTTACCTTCTACTTAGAATAAGATAAAATAGAGCGCTCTATCATAATTTCTAGTTTCATAAGTTTAAAAATTCACATATCAGCTCGAGCAATCCTATTAATATTATAAAGGCGAAAGTTTGTAAGTATGGATGTATGGATGTTTGTTACTCTTTCACGAAAAAACTACTGGACGGATTTGGATAAAACTTTACAGCAATATAGGTTATACATCAGAATAACACATAGGGTACTTTTTACTGGGAAAACTTCTCACTCCCACGGGATACCGACTTCCACGCGGACGAAGTCGCGGGCGTCCACTAGTATTCATATAAAATATATAAATAAATATATACAACTACATATATGTTATATATTATTAAATATTTATATAAAATAATATATTATACAAACAAATACATATAAAGTTAAGATTGATATGATTAAATGCTTAGACTTTATAACTCTATATATTATTTTTTTTGTTAAGATCATTCATTTTGTAACTTAGAATACTGACACAATGTTTGTTATCATAACCCGAGATTGTTTTGACTAGACATTCTAATGTATTAAGCTTGTTTCGATCGAAGATATTAAGTTATATTGTACCAATGTTAAAGTGAAAGTATAAAATATTAAAAGATAAAATGTTACTAACGAATGAAATGTTATTAAGGTTTATCATTTTTTTTTTATAATTTTTTTATTGTAAAGGGGTTGATGTGGTGTATCGATGAGGCAGTGAATAAACGACGCTCATTAAGTATTTTATTTAATAAACACGATCCGAATATCAGACCTATTTATGGTTAAATCTTTAAAACTACACAACGGATTTTGATGCGGTTTTTTTCATAGATAGGGTGATTCAAAAAGAAGGTTTTTATGTATAATACAAGACCACGCGGGCAAAGCCGCTGGCGGTAAGCTAGTATTTTATAATTTGTAAATATTAATATATTAAAAAATAATTAAAATTATATCTTGTTTAATCGATTATTTATTTACTTTGAAATAGTAGTTTAAAATACCACAGCGAGCAAACATAATATATATTTTCATATACAATAAACAATTTAAACGTTTAAAAAAATATATATTGTTTCAAGTGCGTGGTGGGTGTTGTGATATCTTCACTTACATGCTTTTTTTATCAAATATAAGTGACCTACGTATACTTACAATCAAGCACCTGAAGTACATAGGTTTAATCTCGTTAGATAACGATGGTAGTCCAGCTGTTAGTGGAGATGGTAGTATTACAGGATTAAAGGATGATGCCGCCGCAGACCCGTATTCAAAGCACACCAGGCCTGATCCTACTGCCGTACGTAAACATCGTTTAATATCATATATCAAGCATGAACTGAAAAGCATACACTTATGTACTACATTAGTCTCTCCCGGGTCCTTGTTATTGCTATTTTTCTTTAGTCATGCTCTCTTAAAAACCTCTTCGATGCTGTCTCCGGTTAACGTCCATAAATATTTATCATTTTACGAGTTCTCTGCGGATCGTGAACGTTTTTCAGCGAACGAACCTAGTTTGATTTATTCCTGTCATTAGTATAGTATAAAATAAAACTCAAACTGGGACTGAATTGAATGATATGATGAAACTAATTAAAAGATTTGCGAAACAATTATAAGAATTACTCGAAAAAGATCTGAACCGAAAAAATAAACAAAGGCTTCACTCTGTCGCATAATCTAAGTGATGGACGTCACTTAGCAAGAGATTAGGGCAATAGTAGCAATTAGACGGTGATTGTGGGCCGTGATAATGACGCGTGTGCTCGTGACGTCATCTGTCCGGGGTACGTGTGACGTCACCGGCAAGCGAGCGGGGGTGGGGAGCACCGCGTCTGATCAATCACCCACGACACTGAAAGAGGAAAAGATGCCGCACATTAATCTTGTAATAAGAAAAGCATTCATCAGTCTTCAGAGAATTTAAGATTATCTTTATTTTGAAAGAAATATGGTGACGACTCCTTTTCACAGAAATATTATGTAATATCTATATTTAATAAGTATTTTTCAAGATACCGATGTAGGTATATTTACAGGATTAATATATACATTATCCTTATATATATTATCCTTGGCTAAATGGAATTTCAAAGGTTTCATGCAAATTTCGTAATCGATGTTCATTCCCTCCTACGCTGTCTTGATCTTGATGGCAGTAGGTACTCGCAAGGGCTTATGTTACGTAACTGGCTAAAATTTCTAGTATATTACGTAAACAAATTACTAATACCGCTTGAAAATATACAATCGTGAGGTGGAACAGATTCAAAAGTTTTGAGATCAAGGATTTCCTAAGACAAGCGCATGGCGAATAAAGCGTGGTGTTGATAGGTCGCTGCTGGCGGACTGCCAGACCTCTCGTCTCCCTACTAACACCCCTCACCCCCGCTCTTTGCTACTACGCAGATCCTCACAATGACCACCGAATGGCTGTTTTTTCATCCAGCGACTTCGCAGCGGGACAATAACAAAACGCCAGGACGACACGAGATTTATTGGGGCTCACCTAAAAGTATTATCTTTCATTTAACGGAAGATAAACGTCAGCCGGGCAACGATAAATTTGCTATATTCTAGTAGGATGTCATGTCTACAATATAGCTCGGTCTGTAAGCTCCAAATTAAAGGTCATTATTTATTTTGCTAATTCACGAGACAAAAGATTCTGTTCTTGTTGGATGCAAGTTAAAATAATGTCTACGTGAAACTCGAATACAATTTCGTAATTTACCGGCTTACACTAAGAATAATGGAGATTGCAAAAACACTATTTCTTATACATTAACTAACTATAGTATGCAGATAAATCTAGTACTAATGTCCACACGACTACACGTAAGGTTACATAGACCTCCAAAGATTAAGGTTTAAAATCAAGTGGAGAATAGAGATTTTCTTTGTAAAACTATTAAACGCGCATTTTTTTTTATTTTTTTATTTGTGCGTAGTCAATAAATTATCGCGATAAATTGAGTTAAAATACCTTTGTACATTTCTTACATAGTTGTGGCGCTCACTCCTCAACTTTAAATTTTATTATCTAAGCCATTTCTTGTTATATTGAAAAATAAATAAGTATAGTACTCTGGGGTAGTACCGAAAGCAGGGAAATTCCGAAAATGGCGAATAACCACCAAATCAGACATTGATTTTTTATCAATTGTTGATAAAGTTGACAAATTGAAAATCTTGTAATAGATGAAAATAATATAAATTAGATACAGCAAACATTTTTCTCTCCGCATCCCTATTTTGACAGTTTTATATAAACTGACATGCTTTTGACTATACCTAATCTATACACAGTATAAAATAAAGTCGCTTCCCGCTGTTTGAATAGATCAATAAAATTACACAATGGATTTTAAAGCGATTTTCATCAATATATAGAGTAATTAAAGATAAAGGCATAAAAATATAAATACAAGACCACGCGGGCGATGCTAGCAGAAAACTAGTAATATTACAATACAGAGTATTTAAAAGTAATATGAAATTACAATGTAACTTTGAATAATAACAAATAGACCGCAACAAGCGGCCACAATATTCAACCCGGATACGTGTTTGTGACAGGACAGAACCGCAGTATAGCTCACAAGGAAAAGTATTTACAGAATCTCGCTATGCAAACAAATACTACTAATGCTAATAAATAAGCAACACAATATCAAATATTGCTATTGTATATACTATAGAGCATGGGTGGCCAACCAGTCGATCGCGACTATTAGTCCAGTCGATCGCGGCATTTCAAAAAATATAAATACATAGAGTACGAACTATGCTGTTTCATTTAAGATTTTAAGAAGTAAAGTAATTGGTAGATCGTACTAGGTGTCGTCAGTGAAAAGTCGATCTTGGGTCTAAACAAGTTGACCATCCCTGCTATAGAGTAAGGGTGACTAACTTTGTCAGATCTCTACGTAGTATAAACCAATGATTTCCGTCTGTTTGTCCCTTTGTATGTTTAGATCTTTATTACTAGGCATCGAATTTTGATACGGTTTCTTTTTTAATAGATAGATTTAAAAGAGGTGTTTCTTGTGTTTTGTACAGAACCACGCGGGTAAAGCTGCTGGCGGAAATAAAATAGAATTCTTAGCAACTAGTTACTCACAGTACACATTAATTTAAAGACATTTTTTTAATTTTTTTTATTGTAATATAAAATTAAAAGTTTATATTATAATAAAAAAATAGCTTTGTGTGAGCATTAGAATCTTATGCTAGTTTTAAAGTGTGAGTTTTTGCAGTTTGAAATAGCCAATCTCAAAGAATCCAAGCATTCAACGGACACATAAATATGTCAAACTAAAACATGACTGTATTACCTTGCCGCGATCTACTCGACTAGTCGAATACATTAGTCGAATTGATAGTAATATACTCGTATATTAGTTGAGTCGATGGTCGACGATCGACTTGGCCACCCCTTCTATTGAGACTATACAACTTAAAATGACACACATACTTTTTATGAATCATGTCCTTTCTCGATGGAGGGTGCATCAATAGTGCACTCAAAAGCTTGTCTTTCAATGTCCTGTAAATCATGGCCCGCGCCTCTAGGGGAGAGTCCTTTCATTCTAGGTCTATTGACCTTTGTACGAGTTGGAATATACTCGTACATAACTTATATTCGAACTTATGTTTTGTCTTTAGATAAATAATACTTATTTGAAATCGGGCGAAGGTCTCTATGTAAGTTATTATTTAGTGAAGAATTTTTCCAGGTTTTTCATTATTAAAATGAAACTACTGCAGATACGGTGTGTTTTGAAAAACGGTCTTAGAAATAGGTGAACATTATGTGAATATGTATAAAAAATACCCTCGAATATAAAACTTCCTTTTTGAGTTTAATGTCGGTTAAAAGTGAGATAACGTCGTACATCTATCTTTATCTTTTATAAAACCGGAAAAGATACTTAAGAATCATCTTTTATGTCCTCACTGCAGGTGCTTAGGCCTTCCTAATTGTTAAGGAGGATAGGCCATGACCCTCCACGCTGGCTCAATATGGATTGAAATGCAACTGAGCTCAATGGCTAAATGCTTTCCAAAGCTCGGATCCTCCATCCCTTGCAAATACTTACGAATAACTATCTTATACCACATATCTAATCGAACTCCAATCAACATCCCTAATTCGAGCTTATATAAACAAAGTTAATTTATAGAAGAATTCACGTTAAAAATCTTTACATTTTCACTATTTGCTTTCATTAACAAACTGAACAACAAACAAATGACAGCAAATGGAAGCTGGTTGGCAGAGAGAGAGAGATATAAAGGAGTTTGTAATGTGACGGGCGTTGCAGGAAGCGAAACATATTTGTGAGAGTGTAACGTCGTCACCGCCGACGCCGTATCTGATCGGGACGGCGTGCAATGCAGGATCTGGAACCTTATGTTTGAATCACTCGTAAATTTTGTTGCCATCTACGACTAAAATCATACTCTACTTATTCTCAGGACACTGTTTTTATACATAGCTTTGTTCGTCTCGGTACTATTACTATTAAAAAAATAGAACCAACTTCAAATTTTAGAAAAAAGGTAAATAATACTTATCTCAAAAGCTACTTATGCAAGAAAATGCAATCGAAGTCGAGGCTTCTGTAGGCTTTTAATTAAATGATAGACGCCCGAAATTTAAACAAAATATATGTTTCTTATTTTTAGTGATATTGATATTTTTTGAAATAATAGGTAACACTAACAATATTAAATATCTATATAAATAAAAATATTCAACAAAGTGAAAGTCTTAGAAAATAAGATTTTGTTTATTTGCTCGACATAATTTTTTCCAATAATTCTATACTCATAAAGAGGAAATATTTGTTTGTTTCATCGGATAGGCTCCGAAAATATTTGACCGATTTATGAAAGTCTTTCATCTATGGGAAGCTACTTGAAACGCGTTGAATATAGGCTAAAATTTACGGAGAAGTCACAAGGAAACAGTTAGTTTGATAGAAATTAGTTCACATTACAAGAAAAAATCAATGAAAATACCTACTTCACAAAAAATATACATACTCCTTGAACTTAGAAAATTCACAATACAAAATCTTTTGTTAGTTAACTGGAAAGGCCATGTCTTACCGTATCAACTAAATATTTGGTGAAAAACGTATTTTGTTTTGTTATAAAAGGAAAATAAGTGATTCGATTTCTATAAAATTTAAATGGGACCACCTTGGTCCACTAATCTATCGAATAAAAAAGAATTTTGAAAATCGCTCTACAATTGGCGGAAATATCGGTATTCATTCATAAAAATACATCACTATCGAACATATAACCTCCTCTTTTTGGATTTTGAAGTTAATTAAAAAAAATTTTTATCGCAAAACCGTATCACTTTTGGATTTATAAAAAGCTCATTTTTACCCTTTCATTGAAAAACGTTAAGCCATTTGTTCAAGCAATTCCAGCTTACGAGCTTTGTGTGCCTTTTTTAATATTGGTATACTGTGTTAAGAAAAAGGAAATTGTTTTAACGTTAACATTTGTCACATGCACTTCAATGACTAAAATATAAAGAGTGAAGGAAACCTAAATGTACAATTTCATATGTCCATTGGAATTCAGTACGAGGGCTCGAGTGATTAAAAATAGAACTCATATCTGTGTGCAGGCACTTCGTTGTGGACATGGGTCTAACTAACTATTACAGCGTTAACACTGTGCATAGCGACAAAGAGAAAATGAGACGGTATCATCAGGATAGTGAATGAGACAGATACATCACTATCAGAGAGATGTCGTACTCTACGAAATGAAACCTCGAAGTATTAATTAATTGCCCGCAAATCTTCGCAATTGAAATTAAGAACTTTTGCAAGGGTTGTAAGATGAGTAACCGAAACTTTTTCTCGGTCTTTACCCAGCTTCACCTGCAGTCTTCAAAACCTACAAATTTTCACTGGGCCTACGTAGTGGGTTATGACCCATCATCCCTATTCGATTCCATCGAGTACCCCAATAGTCAGAACATTGGTAGGGTAGGGTCATGGGCAAACAAAAAATAAAAATCCTGTAATACCAGCATAAGCATTCAAGTTCTTTGTAAATATTTTGTTTTATATCGCTCTCTACAATAACATTATTACGGATATGTGATAAACATTTTACTAGTTACGTAATAATTCTTAGGAAGACACCTTCGTTATTTTATTGAGGATGTTGGGACGGAAACTGCAGAGGTTCAATTAGTTACTATTCCTTGGACATTGGATAAAGTTTCACACATAATTATTGAGCAGGAAGTAAGTATCATAGAATGGACCCTTCGCATTGATTAAATTAATATACTCTCATTAGATTATATTAAGGAAAAACACTCATTAATGAAATTAAAAAAAAAGTCCAAATGTGAGTCGGACTCGTGCACAAAGGGTACCGTACCATTAGACATAACAAAGTAAATAAATCACGTTTGTTGTTATCTATGGAATTGTTCTAAATTTCCAGTTAAATACAATTGGTCAACTATTTTTTTTTTTTTTTAATATTTAACAACATCACATACATTGCTCAGATTCCAAGATGAGTAGCTAAAGCCCCCGTTTTATGGAGTATCTGAGACAACGAAGGTACCACAACACCTAGACCCGAGTCAATATAGAAAAGTTCATTTTCTACATTGACCCGACCGGGAATCGAACCCGGGACCTCAGAGATGGCGACACCTTGAAACCGGCGTGCGAACCACTCGGCTACTCATAAACTTGTAAATCCAACTTAAGAGTGATAGTTTTCCTTTTAACTTCGTTATATATATAACTTACCTATATAGGTAGTACTACTGTAATATAAACTTTAAAACTTTGCGTTGCATTATATTAGATCAAAAAGTTCCAACCATCAAAGACCATCAAAAAGTTTTGTCGGGAAATGTAGGTAGGTGAAAAACCTAATATATCGAAATCTATCGCGTTAATACCCGTCTTATACAATCTAGTACTGCCATAATGTTTGAATTTTTACCAACGACCGTTTTGTTGTTGGGTAAATTCTAACGAAAATTAACTCTTAATAAGTCACAAACGGTTTACTAATCCGAAAAATAGCCTTCTTATAGCCTCAATATTTTTGAAAGAGCTATCCAACTATATCCCACACTATGGAGAAAAAAAATATCATCGCCACTTCACTAACGATATATTTTTTTTAATTTTACTTCACCAGTTTCTTAACGTAATTAAATTTATAGTCATGCCAAATTACAACTTTCTAGTTCCGATAGTTTTTGAGCTAAACATTGGGCGGATGAACGAATAGACAGACATGGCGAAACTATGACATAAATTATAATTTATTTAATTGCAGAAACTATAAAAATAACGTATAATATGAACCAGTTTCACGTATTCCTTATAAATCACAGAAATACCATTTAGATTTAAGAAATTATTATCAAGAAAAATAAACGAAGCCCAGACGACTTCGTTTATTTTTAAATATCTGTATTATTCCGGTAGACTTCTATCGACCTAGCCTATTTCGGGCCGCCTTTAAACATTTTGAGTTTTTAGCAAAAGCTTATAGACTACTGTAGCGCTGCAGCAGCGCTTTGCCCTGCTGACTTTATAGCTGTCATCGACAACGTAGAAGCGCCATAGTAGAGCAATTTAAACGTCTATTATATCTGAACACGTTCAGAGCTTTCATTGTTAATCGACATCAAATATTTGACAGCGTTATTGGCTAAAAGTAGCGCTACACGCGCTTTTTTGTTATGACAGTTAGAATTAGTTTGTATTGGAAAGAAAAAGTATTGTTTTTACTATTCTCCTCTCAATTCTTGATCCTCATAAGTTCCGTACCTGTCTAACTATTGTCAAGTTTTGACCTCAACACATTTAGTTTCCCATACTTTTACATAAATACAAAAGAAATAGTAATAGATAAAAACGGAATCCATCGAACCTTCTCAAATGAACGTTGATTATGTCGAATGTGATCTCTAATTAGAGCCATATTCTGTAGAGCAAAGCCAGCGCAGCAGTACGTGGCTCAACTGATTACCTACCTCGTTAACTTACACTGACACACGTGATAAAATACTTCTAGCTGAGCTTACAGACAAATACTCGAAAAGGGAACATTCCACCGCTGCATCTCGGGAGTTTTCGTCGAGCTCGTAAGTGACCTACATGGCGCCTTAATCTTAGGTTCAGGAAAAGGTTCATATTCGCTAATGTGTTTGTGGTACGACACGAGACACTCGGCTGATTCATACGGCACCCGCCCTACGGTGTCGGGTTCCAGGTAAATAATGGCAGCATTGTTGCGATCTACACTAATACATTTGTGCACAAATACAGTCCGACTGCGCCACTTCCTTTTGTGCAGAAAACGAGCAGGGAGAATATAAAATACTGTTATTCTGATTGAGAGTTTTTAAACGAGTGTTTCTGCAAAACATGCCTGTACTTCGTCTCTCGAACACACGCTGTGGAGCCCTTTGGAGCTGCAAACTTTTTGTAGAATCCGAAATTACGTAAAGGCGAACGTGATACACGTAAAACTGAATAAGCCACTAAAAGGAAAGAGGAAACAAAAAGATGAGATCGAATATATAGTACAGACATGTGTACATTGTTTTGTCACAATAAAACGGCATAATGCAATTTGTTCGTCACACAATACAAATAAATGTTTCGTATCAGGTCATGTATCGTACCGCGCCGCTGGGAAATGTACAGAAAATAAAAATACAATGTACACCCCTCCCCGCTGTCCGACCGCACCTGCCCGCGTCTCCACCGACCTAACCTAATGTACTATGGTTTAAACCGTCCACTTTCATTCTCGTAACTGTGAATCGATTCCCGAGTAGCTCACGTTCCCTGAAAAACATTTGACTAAATAAATAACACGCCCGACATCGACCTTTTAAAATTTTCATAAAACATACATATTTAAGCGACCACATCTAGAGCTCTCCTTAATACGCAGTCAAAAGGTCTACTTTACGGGATATAACGGGCGGCAAAGAGTCGCTAGGTTCGAGCATGTGTATTTGCGTATAGCGAGGTGCCAATTAATTATGAATTCACCAAAAAACATTGCACGCGCGCCAAGGTTTTAATTTTATGTGGCGCCGGGGAGTATAGCTTTACATGTAAAACACCTATGAAAGTTAAAGCGGACCTCGTGAGAGAAGCAAAAAGTTGAGCTGGAGTAATGGAGGCCGCACGTCTAGTGGCCGGAACTCGTAAAGCACCGTCCGATCGTCATTCTTCATCCGCAGAAGTTTTTACTGCGCCCCGCGGGCTCACAGTGACGGCAAGGAAAGATAAAGTTTGTATGTTAATGACTCGCCGTGAATATTTGAAGGGAACCGTTAACAAGATAGCTCCGGAGACAATTCGCCCGTAATGGAGCCGGGATCACACAAAAGCGTGATTTAAAACACGACGCTTCCGCCTCCGGCCAAATTGATTGATTCAATTCATCCAATACGGCTCATTAGGACTAAATAAATTCGATGGGAATAATGATGTAAAAGTCTGTCGCAATTTAATGCGCTTCGGATAAATCAGAAGTCCATTTATTTCGGCATAATATGTATTTGTAATGGTCAATTGCATGTATGATCAATGTTCGAGCAGATCGAGTGCGGTCACACATACTGAATTAATTTTGTATCACCTATCTATTCATTCCAGCAACGACGATAGTAAATACGTACGTCTTACGTAATATAAAGGAGTACAAGTTAACCCAGCTACGTATATTGTGCCGTTATGTAGTAATGGCGACCTCGCAAGAGGACGATCGTAAAGCAAACCTTGTTAACCGTGATTAGCTGCGGGGGGCAATTTCCTCTTTCGACATTTTTCTGAGACACGATTGAAAGAAAATGAACATTACGCACGGTTCAATAAACATTGCTCGGCGATTTTTTTTTTTGTGCGCCGGCTCTCTCAGCCCGCATTAAATAAATACAATTCTTCTTTTGTATTTGAATAGTGATCTGACTCGGGAGATGGAGGGATTTCTGCGATTTTTCCTGGTATTATTCTGTCTTTCGCTAAACACTTTAATGTCAAATTAACATGATTTGCTCATAACGTCTCTTCAATATTTATTTAATATTAGAAAGTATTTCTTCGATGTGCTTAATATAACGTTTATTGAACAAACGTGAAACATATTAATAATATATTATGAGTATGAAATTAGGATTTCAAAGTACTTTTTACTGGTGAATTTCCTGATGATGCTACAGCTGTCATTAGTCCAATATCGGTAATGAGTTTGTAGGTTCTATTATCATAAATTAAATTTCAACAGACGAAAACAGGGAGACAAATATAGCTATTGCCGACACTCATTATTGTTCTCCTTATTTAAAAGTTACGTATCAGTCTATAGGTCCATTCTGCTGATTTTTAAGTTACAATCACATCTCAATCGAAACTTAACTACTTGCATTTTTGACCTACCCGTAAATAAATTTAATATTCCTGTAAAGAAATAAAGATGAGTAAAGACTATTATAAAGTTGATAATTATTTTAAGGACCGCAATGCATGGAATTAATAGCCTTCGCCTTGTTCAATAACGACTAATTATATACACCATCCTATGTCCTTCAGATAGATAGATAGAAAATTTATTTCTCAGCAACACACAATTACATCACTTACTAAACATTGACACGATAAAAGAAACAAAGAAGAACAAGAAGCAGAAATATACCTGTGTGCAGCAGTTGAGAAAAAGGTCTAGGCTCGGTGCACTAAAATCATCTAATGAAAATTAACAGAATTTGATAATATTCATGTAAAGAACATACTTATGAGTAAAGACTATAATAAAGTTGATGATTATTTTAAGGACCGCAATGCATAGAATTAATAGCCTTTGCTTTGTTCCATAACGACTAATTATATGCACCAACCTATGTCTCACAGACTTTGAAAATTGTATTTATTATTATTATAATACATACTATTATGCTAATTACATTATTTATGTAAATGTCATTACTTATGATAAAGAGCTGGTAAGTTTCTTTCGCTTGTTCTTTTTGTCCGTCCAAAGACGTCCTGAACGAGTGGTAGAAAAAAAAATTTTTGGACGATTCAAAAGTGATAATTTTTTTTTTAAAGAAATAAAAAAAAAATTTTTCGACGATTCAAAACTTACTTAAATATCATTTCATTTCCATTGTACTATCTGCCTGAAGGCCATTAGCAAAATTGGGCTACTAATCGTGTAGTCACGTCATCGCTCTTTAATTGTAGCGCACGTGGTACACCTGGTCCACATCACACCTCCAACACATTCAATCTGCAATCAATCGTCGCTGGAGTGGCTGCTAACCATCTTGGAATTTGGAGTGTCGACGCTAACGATAGTTGCGAGTTAGCAACGTGCTCGGCACACGTGCTTCTAATCGTGAGACAGCCTCTCAAACTATTATCTCCAATGCGCATAATCACATTTGCGGATAATTTTGTAGCCTAACTTCAAATATATACGCAAAATTCGAAGTTAGACTAACTTCAAATGTATATTGCAAATCTCCATGATCAAGTGGCTCGCATACCCGGTTTTACTTGCGATCTTTGTCATTAAAATCATATATCACAGAAGGGTAAATTGAATTAACAAATAAAATTAAAACTACCTCTGTATTTCATCAAATTTTATTTTATTTTCTTTATTTTCATCAACGTTCAGGCAAGCAACTAAAATAATAATCAACCGAAAGAATTATTCCTCCAAATATTTTAAACTTTCGATTGAGATGAGATGTCAATTTATTCTATTATTGTATTTTATCAATATTATTGATAAATATCTTCAGTGAAATTATGATTGACGAAAATACGCTCATTAGTAACAAAAATTAACAAGTGCTTGAAAACGTTGTCCGCTCTTTTGGGTCTCATATAGCTCAATGGTTAGATCAATTGCCCGAATTGAGAAAGGTTGTGGGTTTGAGTATGGGACTCAGGATAAATGGGGCTAGTGAATTTTTCATTAAAGATATAAAAAGAAAACTACCTATTAGTTTCGTGTAGGAAGAGTATTCTGATATAGGGACCCGACAAGCTGGTGCTGAGATCTCAACAGAACGGCTGTCATAGGGTAGCGGCATGACTTGCGATCAGATGTGCAGTACTCCCCAGGGTCTCGTCAGATCCTCTACTCGCCTCCCACTATATTGTAGTGCCAGTGTCTAGGATGCCTACATTTTGCTATCCAACAGCAAATGTATATAGATATATTTTTTGATCCAAAAAATTTTAAGAAGCAGCACAATACATGGCAATTTATTATAAAATGCATTAAACCATTCAACGGTAAGTAATTAACAGCAAGCTCTTTCAGGTTATAAAAAAGGTCTATGAAATCAATTTCAGTCATGGTGACATCATCACCATGTCTGAAATTCACATTTTTTTAAATATAGGAAAATTTTTAAAAAAATGTATGAGTAATATTAATTTTACCATGTTTTAGGAAAACAATAAACTATTAATTACATTACTTATGAGATTGACATTCGGAGTTGCGCATTACATAATCTAAGATTACGCTTGTTACACTCTATTCATAGACATGACTACAAGATGTACAAAAGAATACCTATAGTATTTAAAAAATTAGCCCTTCTTTAAAAGGAGCTTCAATAAAATAACCGTTACGTTTGCAATATATTCATGAAGCTAGTTAAAGTATAAAATGTCATAAAATCATTAACCTAGATGAAGAAAATTTATATGTCACATATTTTCGTTCCACTTGTATCCCGGCGGCAACTTTCCCAACGTAAAGCGTTTGAAAATCGATTGTTCCCCCGTTATTGTGTGACGTAGAAAAAACTATCAAGCAGAGGGATTGAATCACAGGTGGCGAACGGCATGCACGATAAATGGACACGGTTTAGAGTTTAGACAGACTATTAAAGCAATGTTCACACTAAACGTGTTGTCTACTGCTTAATAGTTTAATTTCACAATTCATGACAATACTCTATATTTCTATGCTTAAACTATTTTACACAAAAACACTGATTTAAAAATAAAATAATATTAAAACGTTGACTTTTGGTTCTTGTGTTAAATAAATTACTATTGAATGTCGGTAAATACCCATAATTATAAACGAAACCAAAAATAAGCAATAAAAAAACTAAAACGAACTTTAGGATGATATCAAATGTTATGTAGTTGGAATTGTCGAAAAAATTATGTTTTTTTTTTTTTATTCGTCGTCTGACAAGTTCAATTCTTCGTTGTCGTTTGGCATTAGAGAATAAGTTACAATGTATTATATCAAAAGAAATATCGTTCGATCAAAAACGACTTTCCACCGTTTGTATAAAAAAACTGTGCGGGGAAGTGCTAGCCTGAGGTATGTGAGCGGCAGGACGGGGAAGTAAATGAACGTAAAGCTGACTCAGTCTGCCGTCGACCGCCGTGGCGGTTACACTATTCAGTTGTTTGTGCCGCTTTGTTAAAAATAGAAATATACATAAGATAAAAGATCCGCCAATTACACAGTTTTCTTCTTAGACGAAAGGTTGATAAGAAAAGAATAGAACACAAATATGATATAAACATAAATAAATTAGTAGCAGAGGCTACAGGAGTGTCAGCTCGCAGCGTAACGAGAATTGAAGCTGAAAGAAAATTGGCTGTTTGGGTGGATTGCCTGAACATTGATGAAAATACTCTGTAGTAGCGAAAAAATAGCAAGTGTTTGAAAAATGCGTTATTCCTGCTAGGTCCTGAGAAGCTCAATTATTTGAGCAGTCGGCCGGATTGCGAAAGCCCATGGGTTCGAGTCCCATCTCAGAGTGCCAGCGACTAAGTGAATTTTTTAAATATTTTTCATTAAAAATATTTGTCAGTACAGCTTTGTGATTGCAAAATTGATCAAATATGATAAAAAAGTTAAATTTTGTAGACCACTATCATTCATTTCTCTGTTGATGCGTATGTAATAAACTATTTTCGTAGTAGGTTTATGTAAATTATTTACGCAATTCAAACTGCTACCACGCGTAGGTTGCACTTGATCGGGGTTGATCTGGATTCGTTTGCTGGCGAGTTGAAACTATGTCTAAAAGCTTAACAGTTCTTAGACTCTTTGTGCTTTATTGATGAAGTAGATTTTTAATTTAGGTTAAAATGATAATCGATTTCTGTTTAGACAAATTTTCTAATTGACGTTGTGATTTACATTTAAATAGATTTTCATGTCTTAAAGAAACTTTTCAATAATTGAGTATATTGGTAAGTCAGTCCACTAAAATTAGAGACCGTTCTATTTCATTGGACTGACTTGACTACTGGCTAGAGATTTATCTCTATTTACTGGCTTATTTGACTATCTCGACTACTGACCTCGTGTAAATGCTCTATAATACTGTAAGTACACTGAAATATTTTACTTTCTGACAACTGACAACAACGGTTTATGTTTTGGCAACATGTTGGCAGAGTGAAAGAAATAAGGGCTGCCATTGTAGTGGACAGTCCAACCACCCTCGCCGCTCTGGAGTGTGCGTCCTATGGAATCACTGATTTGTAATTTAATTCAATGAAATAATAACTGCAATCCTTACCTGGGAATTACTTCTTTAATTTTAAAATCTACAGCGATCCTTTTCAATTAAATATTTGAAAGAAATTCATGAACTTCAATCAAGCTATTTGATAACGATGTTTCTTGAAAGCTATTGAATGAACGATATTATTAATTTAACGTTAATTGGAATTATCTAATGCAAGCATTTGACACAAATATCTTGATATTTCAAACGAAATGATATACAATATTATATTTCTGGATCATTCTAATCATCATTCCTTACAATCACGATTGCGACTTGAACAGTTAACTATTTCCATAAAAAGCTATACCTTTAAAAAAGATTGCGGTAGATTTTAAAATGAGACAATTTATTATCTTATTTTTAATTCATTTTTAATAAAAGCTATTGTATAACATGTTTTCGCCATTGGCTTCACTCGCGTGGTACTGTATCATACATATAAACATTCCTCTTGAATCACTCTGTACATATATCGATGATAACCACATTCAAATCCGTTGTGTAGTTTAAAAGATCCTAGCGTACGTACAGACAGCGAGAAGAGAGTTTGTTTTATACTATGTATTTATAATAGTTTGTGACTCAACTGATTTATTATTTACATATTCCAATGCCACTGACAGATTTATTTATTTATTAAGATACAAAACAGGATATAATTAATACAAAGCATAACTTGTTATTTATCTTGCAAAATCCAATTATACCCAATAAAATGTATCTCTAGCATGATTAAAATGGAGCAGCATTAAAGCTAATGATATTAATTTTAGTCAAAGTTGAACTTTGCAAAATAGAAACAGTGTGATACAGATATGTTAATGTTGATTATGATGACATAATTCTTGAATTAAATAGTGACATTACTTTCTTTTTATATGAATATCTGTTACCGTCGAATATATCTATGTCATGATTAGTTTGATTTATCTCATTGTAAAGGTGGCACATACGGACGATTGGATTATAAAAGGATATTTTGATGCGGAAAACTTGCAATGAAAATGTTTTTGGATTACGCGTTCTGTAGGAAATGTTGAAATTTATGGAGGATAATAAGGATGGTGACTCGATGTATGAATGAATAATTTTATGCAAATGTATCAAATCACTTTGCTTTCGTCTATCTTCCAGGGTCGCAACATTAAACCTAGACAATCTCTCGTTGTGAGATCTTAATTTACGAGATAGACCATGTCGATAGGATATGCAACGCAGGAACTTCTTTTGTACATCCTCCACTAGTTTAGAATGAGTGTCATAAAAGGGTGACCAAATGACTGATCCATATTCAAGATCTCTCTCTAACTAAAGAATTGAATAGATAAATGATGCTGCGGGGATTTCTAAATTCTTTAGTGACTCTCAAGACGAAACCCAAAAGGCGAGTTGCTTTGTTGTATATATTATTATAATGTGCTTTGAAGGACATTTCTGAGTCAAAGATTATGTCTAAATCTTTTGCCTGTTCGACATGACTTAGCGGAAGACCGTCAATATTATAAGTGAAGCTTGTAACATTGATCTTTTTAGTAAATGCCATTGCAAAACACTTGTTTATAGTCAAGGACATTTTATTGTTTCTGCACCATAAGGCGATAGTTTCCAGATCAAGTTGCAGAATTTGAGCATCAGTTGTGTTTTTAATGGCTGAGAATACCTTCAAATTATCTATGTATAACAAAGAGGGACAATTTAAGCTTTTTATAAGGTCATTGATGAATATAATAAATAAGAGAGGGCCAAGGTGCGAGCCCTGTGGGACGCCAGAAGTTATTGTAATAGGTGCAGAAACTTCAGCTTTTAGTGCAACCAGCTGAGTCCTGCGAGCTAGATATGACTCCATCCATCGCAACAACGAACCGTGTATACCCACCGATTGCAATTTTAAAGATAGTATATAATGGTCAACCCAGTCGAAGGCCTTTGAGAAATCTGTATAAATTGAATCTACTTGTATATTTTTAGCAAAGGCTTGGTACAAATAATTTTTATATTCCAAAAGATTGCTGATTATTGACCTATTTTTGACGAAACCGTGTTGATTCGGAGCTATGAGAGGCTGTATGTGAGAATATAGGATATCATATACCATAGACTCCTGTAATTTTGCAAGACAAGACAGAATGCTAATGGGTCTGTAATTCTCACAATTCGATCTATCGCCAGCTTTGAAAACAGGGACAATATATGCAGTCTTCCATAAGTCCGGAAAAACTCCCGTTCGCAGAGACTGATTGAAAATAATGGACAATGGGAAAGAGAGTTCCATAGCGCAATTCTTAATGATATAAGGCGGTATACCGTCTGGTCCACTACCCTTATTAATGTCCAACTTTTTAAGTTTTTTTAGTATATCGTTTTCTAATAAAGATACTATTGATAGACTATTGCTCGATTCAAATATATTGTTATCCAGAGTAAAGTTTTTAGAATCAGCTTTTTCAAAGACAGAACTGAAATACCGCGAGAATAATTCACAAATACTCTTAGGATTAGACGATTGATGATCATTATATTTCATAGTTTTAGGTATGGAGTCTATCACATTGCGGTTGCTGTTAACGTAACTCCAAAAACACTTTAAATTCATCATCATCATCACCAGCCCTTTTACGTCCCCACTGCAGGGGCTCAGGCCTTCCTTATGGATGGTTAAGGAGGATGGGCCATGACCCTCCACGCTGGCCCAATGCGGAATGGAGGGTATTAACGACTGCAAATGCAGCCGGGACCAACGGCTTAACGTGCCTTCCGAAGCACGGAGTAGCTCGCGATATACATTTTTTGGTCACCCATCCCGTGACCGACCCTTGCGAAAGTTGCTTAACGACTACGATCGCGGGCCGCGGCGCTTATCCACTACGCCACCGAGTACTTAAAATTATTATTATGCAATTCATTTTCTACGGATGCTACGTATTTCTTATGATAAACATTCATCAAACGTTTACATCTAGCTTGAAGCATCGAAAATACATCATAATCATGGGGGTTCCAGTATTTTTTGTACAGCTTATGATATTTTTGTTTTTCTGATAAACATTTTTTAATTGCTGTATTGAACCAAATTGGGTAATTGTCACCATTTTTAGCGGTATATGGAGTAAATTCTGCAAGAATTCGGTTAAAAGTTTCATAGAAACGTGCCAAGTTATCATTTACGTTATCTGGAGATAGCAATTGATATTTCGGTTAAGGCATGTCTTACTCCGCCACGTGACACTTTCTGAAATTGAGACGTTTAAATGGTAAATTGGTGAGGGCTTTGCCAAAATCAATCGAAAAGCTATATGATACCAACAGTGCAGGATGATGGACATCCAAACGACTCAATGGATCACATTCATCCACACTGATTGCGTCAGTCGTACTCAAAACAAGATCTAGTTGCCGATTATTCTTATTAATGACGTGATTGTATTGCATAAGTTAATTGTCGCTAATAAGAAGTGGGACTTGCGATCAGTAGGAGAGGATGGGATAAGATTTGAGATGCCAGCAACGCGAGTCCATGTAACATTAGGAGTATAGTAGTCGCCAATACAAATAAATCTGACATCGTTATCTGACTTTAATATTATATTTTGAAGATTTTTGTAATAATTATCAACATCGTCTATTAAAACGTACGAAGGTAAATACGTTAAACATAAATTTAATTTATAATTATACTTCAATTTAATTATGATCCAGAGGTCTTCAAACTCAGTTTCCCATGATAGTTGGCGAATCACGTTATAACCCCTCATTACAGCAATAGCAACCCCGCCTCCATCCTCCTTTACATTACTTGAACTAGCCCTATCTCTACGAAAAACTTCATATCACGAGTCAAAAACTTCCGAATCAGACACACTATCATTGAAGTTCGTCTCTGTAAGACAGATAATGTCATAGCTACAATTGAGTATATTTAAATATGTATCTGTGGTCTTAGATCTTATTCTATTGACATTTTGATAGAATATTTCCATTAAAATATGTATGTTAAAGAACAAACATTAACAAACCAACTGGATAAAAGGTAGATATGAAAAACGAGAAAGAAACAATTTAATACCCCTAAAATTTACTTAGATTTTGATATTTTTTCTAAGATATCTGCATTTCTAATATTGATAGCATTAGAAGATTTGTCCTTACGTATGTAAATTTTACCAAATCTCACCCAAACAAACTGGTTATTGTTGTTAGCCGCAAATTTACGACAATCTGCATGGAGCTTCTTTAACTCGGGTGACAAATGTTCAGTGAAGTAAACTCTAGAATTGGATCCAGGAACTCCCAGGTGCGATGAACTTAACATATTATATTGTGGTGGGCCTTGTTATACCGGTGAACTGCTGAGATTATTTCATCACGTTGCCGGGACGATGATAGAATTACAAGGATATTGCGAGGACGCTTAGAAGCAAGGTTCATCTTAGCTACTCTTCGACATGCACGAACCGATAAATTGTCTATGTTCGTACCCACAACCTGACATAGTTTTTGGAACAGTAGGATAACATTCTCGTCTTTACATTCAGGCACCGCGTGGATTTCCAGATTGAGGTTTCTAGATAGATTACAAATTGTACTAAGCTTGCTCTCGACCTGTTTCAACTGTATTTTCAAATTATTGTTATCCCTTTCCAATTCCTTTATAATAGTATTTTGATTATCGATTTGTGTTTTTAAAATCTTCTGTTCAGCGCATATGAAATCAGTCGTACATAAGAATTCGTCTTTTAGTCCCTGCACGGCCAATTGGATTTCATTACGCACCATGTTCTCCATATCAGTCTTAATGTCTGTGCGTAAGTTGTTCGTGTAATATGATAGCGCAGCATTTAATTTTTGGTCCATAAGTTGACTTATTTTTTCCAATGTAACAGAATGATCAAATGATTTAGACGTAGAAGGTTTAGTAGTATAATCTTTAGTTTCCGATTTCGTAGTTGTGTCAAGATCGTAAGATATATTCATTGATTCGTCTAATATTGCCATTTGGCAGTTAGATTTCTTACGTTTTGTTATATTCGTGCAGGCAGGGCAAATCCATGATGATAAAAATTCCTCTGACAACGTATAAAATTGACTACTTTTTATATTCAAACATTTATAGTGATAGCCTTGTTTACAAAGTTTACAATGAAGAAAGCTATTCGGTTCAAGCGTACTTCTACACGCGTTGCAGGAAATATTCAGGAAATATTTATTTTTATTGTAAAGTCGAAAAAAGGATGTATTTAATTCCCACAATTATCAGTAGCACCGTCAATAAAGTCCCTAGGAAATGCGTTGATATGAGCCTTCGTTGATCGAAGATATGAGTTCATTAATAAAGGAACACCTCGCACAAACAAGTCGCTAGCTGATTCCTCGCGAGAAGAAGGGCGTAAGCGCCGTGGAATGGGCGTCACTTACGCGTTTCGATCAATAGTTATTCCAACTGCTTCGAGGGTTAAACAAGAATTTTATTGATTGTATGGAGATTTTTTGTTACTGTATTTTCGCACTAAATTAACAAATATTTATTTGACAAAGTCTCTAAAACACACACTGGTTTCCCAAAAGTAATTACAATAACTCAGTTTGGTTAAATTGACAGATTAACCAGCAATTTTAATTTATTTGTAAGAGAATTGTAACAATAGCTGTTGCTCGTGAGACGGTAAGCGAAAGACTTTGAAGATTAAAAGTTAAAATTTAAAATATTTAGTAATAAGTAGTAGATAGTTTATTTACATCTAAACGGTTTAATCAATAAATAAAATCTACTAATAGAATATGGTAGAGCACAGTCGGGCTTAGCGGTAGCCCTTCACAGGATAAGGGAATATAAACGCTCAACTCATTGACTACATCTCCGCTTACTATCCGTTTCCGTCCGAATGGGTATTTTTATCGGATGAATAACAGAATGGAAAGTCCTGACCGATAATGTAAAAGGCAATCAATAATCCTCTCTGACATTTTTTTCTTGCTTAATATGTTTTATCTCAACAATTATCTGCTTATGCAGTATTCGCTTTATTTATAAGTGCTACTTTTCTCTTCATTAAAAGCGAAGAACTTCAAACAAGGAGGATGTACTCATTATTACTTTATATTATTTTATGTGTATCATAATTATGTTTAACTTTATATTTAACTCGTAACTTTTACTGGGTATACAAATAGACAGTGGCGTTACTACAGGGTGGAAAGCAAAATGCCACGACCCATCAGTTGGAAGAGGCCCCCGGTCAGAGGAGACTCCTTACTCCTGACATTTATTATTACGCAATCAGTTAAAAAAATTGAATATCCGATGAATTTGCCACGGGCCTCAAACGGTATAGTTACGCCACATAGAAATGATTAATTTTATTATTACAAGTTAGTATTGGTCAGATAAGCAGGATTAGATAAGTAGTTTTGTATTACGTAGAGGAGCCATTGAGAAAGAAAGATAGTTTTGTTATTATTTAAAAACCAGCTGTGCTCGCGACTTTGTCCACGTGGAATGTAGTCTAAGTTACTCCTTATTATATAACCTATCAGCCAGTGAAAGTTCTGCCAAAAACCATCCGTTCCATCCGTTTCAGAAATTATTCGGCGCAAACAAAAAAAGGTTAAAAAATGATATTTTTGTATACGTAATTATTCATTTAGTAGAAACGGTTTTCTTTATTTTACAAACAGATTCCAGATCTATTTATTTGTATAAAACCTATTGAATTCTTCAAGTATCAAATATGTATTTCACAAATACATATAAGATATGTTGACGATAATTATATTCATGAGAATCGTCTTCACAAAAAAGAATAATTAAATTTACAACTTAAAAAAATCGCCAATCGCAGGTATCCGAGCTCGGATAATTTAATTTCAAAAAAGATAAATTCCCAGATGGTGTATTTTCGTTGCCCCTATAACAACAAATACTTAAAACAGAAATAAATAAATATTAAAGGGGAGTACTGTAATACGCACGTCGTGAATTCCTACTTCTTTTGTTACAGCACAAAGATTTTGTTCGATTGTAAGATCAATATAAAGAAGACTTTACTGGATTCGAAACTTTTATTTCGTATCAAAATACAATATTGGTTCTATTACGTGCTACATCTAGGCTGTTCCAAAGCAGAAAGAAAGCTTTTTTATCATCAAGAGAACACCAATTCGAACGCGAAGAACTAAAATTTTACATTAATAGTGATCAGTATTGACCAAAAATCGTTCGGAGAGTAAATCCATAATGTTGTGCTCGATTATCACAATACCGTACAACAAATGTGACTTAGAGATTTTTATAGACACGGAGCCCTTCGTGTGCGAGTGCGATTCGTACATCGGTCGGTTTTTAAGTCTCGTTAAGCTCAGCACTGGTGGCCGCACTATTCTATTTGTATTTTCTCCTGTGTTTTTGCTTTCATAAAAAACAAAAGTGACCCCAAAGTTACTATTTATACACTGTATAATTCGTCTGAGACACGTTTCATGTTTTTAGTTACTAAATCAGAACCGAAACCTTTATCTGGCATACTATATAGTGTTACCAAAAGCTCAGCTCAAAATCTCACATGTGACTTTATTCGCAGCTATTGCTTATCTGCTCACGTCTCTCTCCTCGATTCTCCATGAATAGCAGAACTTCTATTTTTATCAAATATCAAAATTCAGTCTCCATATATTTTTATCCGCAACATTTTGATAGTAGCGTCGAAATTGATTGAGCACAAATTTTTGTACTTTTATAAGTGTCTTTTAATACGTTTATGCTGAAATTTCTAATAAGCATCGGGATTTAAGATATACATCAGAAAATATTTTTGTAAACTCAGAATGAATGCAAAAACAATATTTCAGCGGTATTTTAAGCGCCATGATCACGTATCAACTCGTAAAATATAAGATACATTATAGCAATCCCGTTTTTAGCAATCATTATAATGTAAGTGATGTTTGACCACAAAGGTTTAAAAGAACATATTTCTTTAATGGTTA
Organism: Diatraea saccharalis; assembly: GCA_918026875.4. Lineage (NCBI taxonomy): Eukaryota > Metazoa > Arthropoda > Insecta > Lepidoptera > Crambidae > Diatraea > Diatraea saccharalis. Next base: position 16,123,118 of record OU893337.1, read on the forward strand.
CTTGCATTAAAAATCTCTGTATATCTGAAAACAAACTCATGTTTTCTCAATTTCAGTGTTTAAAGCAAATCTTATTGTTGATGGAAAATATTCTTACAAGTTCAGCTTAAATTGAATCAGAGATTGATTTTGTTATTCAAATAAAACGATTATGCTTACATACTGTTCTAATTTCTGTATCTCTTTTTTTTTTTTTGTAGATACCACGTTTAGTAACAATTTGATAAATTAACTTGGAAGGTTTTATTAGCGCTCAGGGTATCAAGGGTCCGCGTAATCAGTTCCCTTCAAACTTGTCCAAGTCGAATTATGGTTCTGTTAATTGTAGCTTGATTTAGTATGCTTCCTCGTGCACAAGTAATCACATCATATACAATTTATAAAGTTACCGGCTCAATTAAACTTGTAAATAAGATATGTAACAAGAGTAAATTATCTTAATTTTATCTCTGGATACGTACTTTTTATTTCACAAACACACCATATTTATTTTGTTCCCAGATTGTCATGTGGTTTATAATGTAAGTTTTATTTTACTTTACATTTCAACGATGATTTTTGTTTGCTCAAAATATAATAATCATTTTGGCATATTGAATAGTGCAGAATAACTCTTGCAATAATTCGTAGCGGCCTCGCTTTTTTGGAAATTTTGCTTAACTTTTAAGTCAAACCTAAAATAGCAGATATATATTTTTTTTTTATAAAATGCGTGAAACACTTTTCTGTGCTCCTGGATTGAGCTAATTCAAATAGAAAATTATACAAAGTATTATCATTTTGACATTATTTGTCAAACTCCCATGTCGTACCCACTCCAGTGACTGTTGGAGGCTCTACACTGGAAGCTGTCGACGAGTACCTTTACCTGGGACAAATAGTCCGATTAGGTAAGTCCAACTTCCAGAGAGAGGTAAGTCGACGGATCCAACTCGGCTGGGCAGCGTTCGGGAAGCTACGCAGTGTATTCTCGGAACATCTACCGCAGTGTCTCAAGACAAAAGTCTTTAATTCGTGCGTGTTGCCAGTGATGACATACGGTGCTGAGACGTGGCCGCTTACGATGGGCCTCATAAGGAAGCTCAAGGTCGCTCAGAGGGCAATGGAAAGGGCTATGCTCGGGGTTTCTTTGCGAGATCGAATTAGAAATGATGAGATCCGCAGAAGAACTAAAGTCACCGACATAGCTCAAAGAATTGCAAACCTCAAGTGGCAGTGGGCAGGGCACATCGCTCGCAGGACTGACGGCCGTTGGGGCGGTAAGGTCCTGGAGTGGCGACCGCGTACCGGGAGACGCAGTGTTGGCAGGCCCCCCACAAGGTGGACCGACGATCTGGTGAAGGTCGCGGGAAGCCGCTGGATGCGGGAAGCGCAGGACCGATCGTTTTGGAGATCTTTGGGGGAGGCCTATGCCCAGCAGTGGGCGTCTCTCGGCTGAAATGATGATGATTATCATTTTAATATGTATACTTTTAGCAAACCTAGCCTGTTTTATTTGTACATCATTTAATAGATGCTAGGTAAAAGTTATTGAACTTCGGTGGGTGTTTTATATGTTACACATTGCTAGTTGATCAGCAGGTTGTCTATAAAATCCTTAGGAATTATATAAATTATCTATACAAAGTATGTAATGGAAAATAATATTCACAATATTTTATACTTTACCTAGGTGCTTAAGGCGTTCTAATTATCACAAACTTGAATAATCGAGATTTATTTTTAGTGAAAGGAAAGTTAGTTTATTTATTTTACCTATAATTTTATATTATTACGGCCGTTTCTTTGAAACAATTGAAGGCTAATAAGCCGTAGATACTCTCCCGTACCCTGCGAGGATCGGAGCGGGGCGGGGAGAGGGGGGAGTGGTGAGGGTGTATTCTTAACTAACCGTGAGGAGAAGGCCGGGTCCAATTATGAACCTCTTGTCTCTAGAGTGTACCGCGGTGTTAGAAAGACACGCACCTTTTTTCGTGAACACTTTACCAGGCTGCTATTACATTTATATGTTGACTTATTATCATTAATCGACGGTATTAAGCAATGCTTTTTTGTTTGTTATAAAAACAAAACTACTTGTACCGATAATACATAAATGGGCTATCTTGGACCCATAAGCTGCCTAGTAAAAAAAAATTTTTTTGAAAATTGGTCAACGTCAATATATAACAAACATCGTCGTCGAACGTAAAACCTCCTCGTTTTCGATTTTGAATTCAATTAATAAAAATAACCGCTGTATTGTCTAAAAAGACTCATTAACTCTCCATAAATAGATTATCGAATGGAAAATAGATATTAAGTTTTTCAGTTATATAATTAACATTTGCAAAATTGTGCAGTGAACTGATTATATTATAATATTTATCTTGATTAGTTTCTGTTTAAAAAAACCATTTTAGATAAAAATTTCATGCGATTTCGAGATAATTGGTTAAATATTTGTCATTTATGAATAAATATTTTTATTAGTCATTTATTTAAATCATTTATTATTCAATGTAAACATCATCTACTAAAACCAGTATGCAAGTTACTTTATGTTATAACACGTAACGCTAAAATTTTGCCGATTAAAAGCTATTTGATAAATTAAATTAATTATTAAGAAAAATATTCTTAATGAATAATGCTTCAAAATAATATTTTGTGGATGGGTGGAATTAAATTAGAAGACACGTAGAAACCTATAGACAAATAGAAAATAATAACAGAGACCTTTGTTCAAAACTGGACATTGATGGGCTGATAATGATGATGGTGAATGTCCTTATTGCTCTGGTGCAATCCTGCCCTGTGAATGGAATCGAACTGAATAGGGAGACTACTACAGATACAGCAAGGATTTAGCATGCCTTCCTTCGGATAACACGATTGAATTCATAGAATCGATACCTATCAGAATAAAACCAATTCAATGAAATCAATCTTATTCAAGTTACTCAGTAGACCCGAAGACTGTCGGTCTTCATTGGCTTCAAATGAGATGAAATTGGATTCCGCGACCGATTATTCGGGTTCCTTCATAGCGGACTCCAGACCCATGTTAAGGAACCCTTCGTGCGTGAGTCCGGTGCGACTTGGCCAGTTTTTATTTGTCGCTGTCTCGTTACCATGTGTTCAGTGAATGACCGGGTTTTTTCATTATTATGCGGAAACGATTTTGTCTTATCTCCTGACGTTTTGGATTATCAATTTTTATCATAATGACGTCTTTCATGATATCTTTTGGTTGATAAGTCAGATTTTTGAGAATTCCGAGGCAATATAAATAAAACGTATAAGAAGCAAAGATAAGCCTAGAATTAGAAAACAAATCGCTTATTAATTAAAAGTTATTATGTTATCTTCTCTTTGTCTTTTATTATTACTGACATGAACTGATTCTAGTAACTCAATAATCTTGAAGATTCTGTATAAAATAAAAACCGGCCAAGTGCGGTTCGGATACGCGCAAGAAGGGTTCCGTGCCGAAAAAACGAGCAAAAAAGATACGTTTTTTGTTTGAATGCTCCCTTAAATATTTATTTAATTCAATGTTTTAATATTTGTTGTTAAAGCGGCAATCGATATGTATCATCTGTGAAAATTTCAACGGTTTCACTTATACGGTTAATGAGATATATACATGAACCGTGAAAGTTAGACCGTATGGTGACAGCAAAAAAATATCACCTTTGTTGTATGAGAGCCCCTTGAATATTTATTTTCTTAATACAAAATACTTAAAAAATCCACTAGGTCCGTGTCACCCTGAGATGGGAAATGAACCCTTTCGTAATCTGGGCGACTGCTCTAACCGCTGAGCTACCCAGGACCTAACAGGACTGACGAATCTTTCAAGCAATTGTTACTTTTCGCTACTACAGAGTGTATTCTCATCAATGTTCAGGCATTCACCCTAACAGCCGAAAGATATGTTATTACAAATATTGTAATTTTTCCAGTATGTCATTTTGAATGCAAAATTAATCAAAATATAATATTTATTTTTTTCTGGTTTTTAGTATGTTAAAACATCATATGTGAAAATTTCAACTGTCTAATTTTACAGACTGGTGACAGACAGACTGACAGCGAAGTCTTAGTAATTATTAGTATTAAATGTAACAAATAGCGTAGGCTAAATGAATAATTTTGGTTTTAATATGTGCGGTCAGAGTTAAAACGAACAAAAAGACCGGGGCGTTGCCGTCGGATTATTTAGAGATCCATTGCTTAAGTCATGTATCAGCGACCAGGTGCGCCTCCATGATCATTTCTCGAAGCACCCACCAGAGACTACTAATGTTTTAACTTTTTATTCTCCCCCATCAGCCACTTGAATTTGAAATACAATACCCGGATGGCGTTTTCAAAGTTTTCTCATTTAAAACTGAATGAAATGCAAGGCTTTTTTTTATGGGTGATCATTTTTGTGTATGCAACATTTAAGTAAATATGACAAAATAAATTCGTCACGTAAACTAACCTCCGTATGTATAGTCAAGAGAAATAATTATTTGAGAATATTAAGTAACTTTTACCAATTAAACAAGAATTTGAATGAAGTAAGTATTAATAATAGGCTGGCGAAAAGTTTTTTAAAACTTATTTTAATAAGATTTAGTTACATTTAACTAAAGTATGTAAATACCATTTGTATGATAACTTTTTGCCAACTTGTAGTTTGCATCCCATTGCTATAGAAATATTGGAGCTTCTGACCAAAAAACCGCGGTAAGTGGTTTTGGCAGTCCTCGCGTAATGTTAACCCTGACACTGTCTAAAGAATTATGAAGAGACCGAAAAAGATGGAAATCTGAAGGTTCAAGGTAAGGACTATAATGCCAAAATGAAAACCATATCCCTTCTATGCTGCTTTTTCTCAAGTTCTTACTTTAATCTCATTAGTTGTTTGCAGTAGAGTCCAAAATCGATGGTCCTGCCTGGCAGTAACATCTCATTATGGATAATGCCTTTCCAATCCAATAAAACGTAGCACCACATTGTTGTGAGTTAACCCAGGTTTCGCCACAGTCTGTGAAGCCTGACCTTTGACCACGACCTTTTTCGCACCTTTTTGTTATTAGCTTCTTCAAAAAATTGTTCGGTTTCATTACGCCGTAATAAAGAATCACAAATGAATACATGTTTCATTAGATTTCTTTCAGTGATGAGGTACCCAAATATACAACTTTTTTGTGTACCCAACTTTTTTCATATGCGCCACAACTATTTAGTAGTCAATCCCCATTTTTTTAGCTACATTGTAACTACTGATATGCCGATCTTGCTCCACTTTTTCAAAAATGGCATCCATTTTATAGATTATATTTATATATTAATGGCATCCATTTTTAACAGGGCGACCGGAGCGATGTGCATCTTTGACATCAAAATTTCCGGACTGGAAACTTGTACTATTTTTACTAGTCTCTCAGAAACTGCAAAATATCAAATTTGTACTAGACTCTCAGAAACTGCACTAGGTCAATAAACGTCACAATTTTTCGTGGCTTATGTTGCAATTTTTTCCTTTTTTGAAATACAATTTTAAAGTGTATCGAATTTATTCATGAGATTCACCCATTTTGACACTAAAAAGCAAATGAAAATCATACATTTTTCGAATTTGAATTCGGAGTTTACTTCTTGGAAAAAGATACAAATGGTATATAGCCAGAAAGATTTTATTACAAGTTTATGCATACTATACGAAAAAACTTTTCTTAAAGACTTTTTCCCTAACCTAATATCTAATTAGATCAATAAATTTTCGTATATTTGTTTAAATTATTTGCGTAAGATATGATATTTCCTCAATTAATTACTTTTCTAGACTATAGATACAAGTGTAAGTTTAAGGCTTGAGAATTAAACTGAACTGAGAACTGGAAGAAATGAACAAAAGCCACCAAGCAGCCTCATTCTTGAATGGTGGATATAAATCAATGCAGGTGCAGACGAGACCAACGGCTTAAACATATCTTCCAAAGCACGGAGAAGCATAAGAGAATACATTTTTAATGACCCATCTGATAATATTTCAAGTATGTATTCCACGACAGGCGGTGTCAGAAAATCAGGGTATATCTACGTTGTCATAATAGACATCCCTGAGACAGCTACTCGTTTAGCCTCTCATATGGGTGCATGATTCTTTTTGAATTTTCGTTTACAAGAAATGTCACGTGAAGGCCGATAAAATGTTTCATTCTTGGTTATTCAGGGCCTTAATTGTTTTATTCAAAATTATATCACAATCCTAAGGTATTCAGAATGACTAAGGTTTTTACGAACTTCACGCTACAACTATTTGAAATGTGATAACAATTGCGATCGTAACGTTTTTTCATAGATATTAAACGAATGATAACATTAAGTTAAAGTTAATTACATTTCTCTAAGGCAATTTTTCGACGCATATATATTTGAAAGCTAAAACTTAATTTAAGCTTCGAGATATCATTAATGTACTTCTTATTATGTATTTTGATCATCCAAATCATGATTTGTTCCAAAATAGATTGCGATTATAACAGTTGCATAGTTCCAAAAAAACCTTTGAAAGAGATAGCGATTTCTTTTAAAATTAGACTATAAGACCACAGATCTTGCAAAGCTGTTGTAACCTCCGTATTCGCAAACGTAATGTGCTATACCATCTAACTCCTATACTTTGATTTACCAAAATCCTTATCGTTCGAAATTCAAGAGGGCGCGTACACCCACACTAACTTTCAACTGTTTTTGTACAAATAAACGACATCCAAATAAGCTGTTATTAAACGGTATAAAAAACTTCATAATTCTAAATATTCTGTTACTGCTGAAATACTATAAATTTTTCTTGATTTTTTGGAATATTCTCACTAATATCCCGGTCTCCCGTATTATTTCTCCGATAGTTGTTATTGATTTGGTGCGCCCTAATGTTACAAGTTGAAATTATAACAAGCATCTTGAGGCTTGGTAAAAGCTGGCGATGGATGTGAAGGTAACTCGCCAAGAGTTCCTTTCGTCTATCGCGGACAGGTCGGAATCGATCGCCACTTACGAACAGTATTGTCAACTTTACCATACAGCAGTAGAGATATCCACAGTTTTCTTTTCAGCACATTTAAGCCAAAGTTCCTCGTCCAATGCTTATTTTCTTTAGGTCAAGATCTACTCTTAAAAACTATAGTTCCCGTATATCTCTCGTCAACAGATAGTTATCTGATTTACAAACCAGCGAAAACCGTTGATGACACCGTGTGCTCGTTCCAGAGAAAATAGGATAGGTACTTTATCCGTTACTTGCTACCGCTACAAATCGACTGATAAAAAATGCATCCGCCACGCCGGATGCCCCGGACGCCGGGCTTCTAATATTAAAGGTAGAGCACCGGCCGGCTGGCTACCGTTGGTATTTTTATTATGTATATCTGTCTACTTCACGAAGCATTGCGTGCTTAAATTAGATTGAAACACTATCTTTATTAAATATTTATAGTCGTTTTATTATTCCTATACATCCATGATATATGGTTTTATTTAATTTATAATTGAACGGATCGGAATGCAAATGTAAAGCATGGAATTAATAACCTTCGCTTTGTAATTTAATGAAAAATGTTGTAAAAAATAATATACATAAAATCATGAATGTAACAAATTGTCAAAATTCATAATGTTTATTTGGTTCTCGTTCTACATAAATTATCCAGCAGGACGACCGCCTAACTCTCTTACCCTAAAAACGACATGTTAGTGATGTTGTGATGATGTTTTGTTTCATGTTACTACTTTGATATGTCCTTTGATGGATAAATTTGGGATAAATTAGTAAGTTGATAACACTGCTATCAAATCCGTTACAATCATTCTTTATCGTTCGTTCATCGTTACTAAAGTAAACGTAAAGTAGTAAAATGAAACGAAACTTCATACAATCTCTGAATGCCCCCGGTATTCCCTCCTGCGGCCCCACCCCCGAAGGGGCTAGACAAGAAGCAGGAGTTTACCCACTAAAACTCAGCGATATCCTTCGCATAGAAGGCGATGCGCGGGACCAGCCCGAAGACCATACACCACACGGTTCGCCCCCATTTCGGTCCGCCCTAAAACCTCGCGGGTTGGGAGTACGCCTCAGAGACAATTCGAGACGCATATCCTAGACGAGGCGGAAGCGTGCAATGCCGACCAGCGCGCAAACCGGCCAGCTGCCCCCGACTAGAGACCGGAGATGCGCAACTGTACATCTCCGGTCCCTCTTACCCGTCTATTGGGAGGACCCAGACAGGCAGAGCCATTATTTTGGATCCCCCCCCCGTACGGTCGCAACTACCACCGGATGTACGGCCCGACCAAAGCCCTGAAAAGGGCGCTATCAGGCCTCATCAACCGGCACGTCACTCCTCTCTGCGCGGCCCCAGTAATGGTACCGCCCGGCTCGGCCGCCACCCACACCAAGTGGTGTGTATAGCGGCCGAACTGGGCACCCAGAACCAGGGCCACAAAGGAAATCCCCTCACCCGCATACGCAGGCCGACTCCCCATGTACCTCTCATTATCAGCGACACAGGCGCACCTGGCAGACGTAAACTTGCCAGGAAACCAGTTAACGGCAAAAGTTGCTTAACCTAATAAACATACTGATATGTAACCTGTTTAAGTCAATAAAACTTCAAATAACTAATGTTTAAGTAAATTCCATTGGCAGATTATAAACACGAAGTTTATCAAAGTAAATCATCAAATGTGAATAAATTTTAATAAACATATTACCACACGCCGCAAATGGATGTGATCTGGCATCTCTCATGAACGTAATTGATTAATCATACGTGAATTATTTACCAGTAACGAGAATTGAAACCAAATTGTATTTGAATAATACCTAAATACTGACTTGCTCTCATTTATACGCCATTATATTTTTCTAAAATAATAATAAACTTCATTGGATTAAATTAAAACCAATCAACATACAATTAGAGGTTTTATCGCTTAGATGTGATGATGAAAATTTGACAGATATTTTTTTATATATGTAAAGGAGAACAATTTCATCAATACACAAATCGTTATATTGTGGTCGTTACTCACGATAGAGTATTAGATTTTTAAACTACTTCAAAAAAGTAGGGTCGCAGTTTTACTTGTATGTTTGTGCGCGATTATTTCGCGTTTGGGTGAACCGATTTAGATGGGGTTTCCAGTCGGACTTTTCTCCTAAGTCTGACTGAAAACTCCATCTGAATCATAGGTTTTAGGTATAAACTTAAAATGGAGGTTTACGCGTAAACGCGGCTTTGATGCGGTATTATAAGGTTCACACATTAACACGGTTTTGACGCGGTTTTATAAAATTATAAAAATATCAATATCACTAAAAAGCATGAAATAAAAACTTAAAAAAATATAGAACCAACATCAAACGTAAAAAAGCAAAAAAAAAATAATTCTTATCTGAAAAGCCACTTATTTGAGAAAATGTGATTGTAGTCGGACGCTTATCATTTAATTATTATAAAGTAGAAATTGCTACCTTAGCAATAAGCATAACGTCTTTTGCATATATATTTATATATAGTACAATAAATTTTAATCACTGAATCAATGAATTAGTTTACTATTACTATAAAATATAGAATGACAACTTAGTTAATATTTTGTCAATATATATACTTCTATGCCAATATTATAAAGAGGTAAAGTCTCCAATTTTATTAGCTTGTTTGTGGGAGTAATCTTCAGAAATGCTGATCCGATCATGAAAATCCTTTAAACTACGAAAACTACGATATACGAAGGTGTCGTAGGCTACAATTGAGGCAGACAAAATAGCGGGAACCAGCTAGTTGATAAATATTATACAACGTACAGTAGGTAATTCTGCTAAAACTAACGTAACTATTGAAAATCAATAGCGCTTCAACTACAACTCTATGACACAGTTCTTATAACTGGATCACAAAATAATAAATATATCTGTCACCATTGATTTGTGAGGAAGACGTTGCACTAATATTTGACTTCAGATCTATCTGAAGTCAAATATTACTTGCATTTTGCCATTGTAGTATCTATACTACAATGGCAAAATGCAAGTTATTGAGATTCTATTCAGATGATGATTGATTCTGATGCGATGTTTACGTAAATTTTGCAGAATCGAGGCCCACAGCCTCATCGCTTGCTTCGGTTGAGCGGTGCACAAATAACACTTACATACGCACCTACATTTTATAAATTATCTTTATTTCTTACATCAATGGTTCACTGAACTCGACAAAGTACTGGAACAACTGTACTATTCCGTTCTATACTGGAAAAATAACATAAATTTTGGTATCGAATACCGCTGACTTAGTGACCCGCTTGCAACCCAATTAATTATCTCTCAAATTTTGCTGTTGCGAGCAAAAAAATATTAAAACAATACGCCACCGGGTGTGAGGGAAGGAGCCAACAAGAGCTATCGAAGTGCCTCATCCTAAATTCGGCGGTGGTTGAGTTTTTTTTTAATTAAATTGTGATCCTTTTATCGGTGGTCGCCGGCTTTAATTGGGACTGAGATCTAATCAGCGTTGTATCGATATATTATAAATAGTGTATTTATAGTAATTATAAGATTTACCGCTTCTCTATTAGAATGATAGTTACCAAACGTTTAATGAGGAAGTATTTAAAAAATAATGCTTATTATTAATGAGTAAGATTTATTTAGAATAAAATTGGTATTTTACTTTTACAATTTAAATAATCTCCAGAAAATAGTATTTTGTATTTAAATCAAACATAAACTGTATAGCAAGTAATACTTACAAAACCAATATCTACTAACAACATAAATGTACTGGCACAGTCGATGTGTTCAGTATGACGCTCCGACAACGAATGACGCACGGACGGTACAAAGCATGCTTTATATACGTGAGGGTTGGCGTAAACAACAAGATGGCGTCCGTCCGGGCGTCATCGTTTCACTTTTTTTGAAGCTAATAATTACAGTTATTATTGAATAAATAATTAAAAGTGTATCTTCACAATAAAAATATCAATAAATTAGTGTAGCAGCTAACATGATAGACACCCGACTTTAATAGCAGTTTCTTAAATAATCGAAACTTCTCCTTTTCGATTTTGAGGTCAGTTAAAAATAAAGTAATAAAATCACGCGAAAATAATTAAGATTGTTAAGACATTGAGAAAGACATATTATACAATAATTTTATTTCAGTTAAGAAACGTAAGGATTCTTGACTTCCTTTTTTCTAAATAATCTATTCAAAATAGTTGCCATTTTAACAATGAAATGAAGTAGTTTTAATAATCTATTCAACATTGTCGCCATTTTCACACTAAAAAGAATGAAAAGAATATTCAGAATGAAAAAAAATTCTCCAAAAATACAGGACCCGTTGAATGAATTTTTAAATAAAACTTTTTTATTTTATTAATGGTTTACCAACATTCGATTACACAATAAACTTACATACTAAAGTAAAAAGATACATCGCATGAGTGTTTCTAACAAACAATTACAGGTGAACACTACATGCTTAGTAAAAAAAAAAATATATATTACTATTATTCAATAATTTTACGTAATATTCAATAATTAATATACTTCAAACCACAGAACTTCAACCATTACTACTACATATACCAGTACAATTACAAATGTTACCTATTAAGGGTATTCTTTCCATTTCTCAAACAGTATCGATTTATGTGTAGCATAGTGCTGTCTCCAGACTACATTACTCCCGTAATGCGCGAACAAGGCTACTGAATAACAAAATCCTTATTTTACTATTTTTAAATTCCTTAGTGTTAAATCACGAATCTTAACATCCTATTTCCTCTTTTGGATATATTTTCCATATGCGGTAATAAAGGTAAGTTTTCTGTCGAATATAAACCCTAAGTCTCTTATTTCTTCGATGTTTTTTAACCTTTCAGAACCCAATTTATATTCAGTATTAAAAGATTCCTTTTTTCAAGACTTCTAACTTCTAAATACTAAATTAATATACGAGTTGTCGTTGTTGCGTCTATTTTAATAAAACTTGATCAAAACGCAACGACCTCAGTAGCAAAATGGTAAGCATGCTGGTTTCAAGGTGTCACTATCTCTAAGGTCCTGGGTTCGATTCCAGATTGGGTCAAGGTAGAAAATGGACTTTCCTACATTGTGTCGGGTGCAGACCCAGAACAATGTTGTAGTACCTTCGTTGTCTCAGATACTCTTTATAATGGGGGCTTCACTTACTTATCTTGGAATCTGAACAATGTATGTGATGTTGAATAATATTTATAACATTATATTACAGCTGTTTCGAGTATTATGCATGCGAGAGACATACGGAAATTGTTGTGTAGATTGTAATAAGTTGGGCGCCGGCACCTTCCGGTGCGGCGTAGGATCAAAGAGGGCAGCTGCGACAGCGGCGGCACTTTCTTTGACAGAAATAATCTGAATATCGAGTAGGTAGCGAGGGAGCTCGACCGCGAATGTTATATTCGCAGGGCTGCTATTATGCACAGAGTCAAAAACCATTATGGACTAAAACATGTTAATGGAATGTTACTTCAACGTTATGTTGTGTGTTTATTATTCAATTAAGATTCGTAAATTATTCTTAACTAACTTCCCGGCAGCGACTTCGCCCACGTGGTCATGTATTCTACCTCTTGAATCACTCTGTATATTTACGGTAACCGCTTTAAAATCCGTTGTCAGCGTATAGACAGCATCTAAATTCAAATCAGAATCTAAATATGAGTCGTCGTAGTTATATTAGAATAGAATGACAATAATAACTCGTATGATTTAATAAAATATTATTTTAGTTTTCTAAATTAAAGTTTGTAGCTTCAATATTTAAAATTCGTTTGTTTACATTGCACAACTGCTTTTTGGTTATTGAATTACATAGTTATTTGTATCCACTACGTTTCAATTCAAATGATCCAGTAATTTCAGGAAAAATCAGATGTGCAGGTAGACAGACGACCGAATGATTCCTTAAGTGTCCCATTTTAGGGTTTCGTACCCAAAGGGTAAAAAACAAGACCAAGATACTAAGACTGCTGCCGCTGTCTATCCGTCTGTCTGTCAAGTCAATGGTTCGAGGGGTTTTGGTAGGTAGGCCTGGGCAGCCATCTGCTGGGTGGGTTCATGGAAGAGAGTCCTAGACGCCACCTGTTGCTTACCAAGAAACAGGGACAGTGCCAAACGCATTCCTTTGATGTTAAAAAAGGGCTTTATCTCATCAACAGTGATAGAAATTTGTCATTTTTGACTTATAGATACTAATTAGCAAAAATATAAAATAAATATTAAGGTGGCTCCTCAACAGACGTGATTTTTTTGAATTTTTCATAGATAATGATACGGAACTCATAGCGCACGAGTCCGATTCGTACTTCGCCAGTTTCTCTTTTGAGGCGACGAATTCTTTTTAATTGAAACTACAAGAATTGTACTACAAGAAATGCTAACAAATTCAAGAAACTTATATTGAATTTTTGAGAAACACAATTTTTCTGTAAAGGTAAAAAAGATTCGCAAAAAGTTTTCATTATACTGCGATGCAGTACGATCTTCTCAGTGGATGGCGCTGAAATGGACTCGTTAAAATAATTTGGTCTGCTGCGTTTGTGATATCACAAGATAATTTATTTGCCAGTTTCATATACAATTCTTCAATGCCCACGTTTTCAAGATTTTTAAGGGACATCGGACTTAATTATGAATTAAACACCTTTTTCTATGAACTATTCTGTTTATAGCAGAATTTTGAATGTGAGGTTAGGCGTCAACTTACTAGTTATGTACTCATAATAAGCTGTCTTATTCAGTCAGTCGGTAATGAGTTATCTTTGTCTCATAAATGTTATGTGACAAACAAGAAAAAATTATCGTAAAGAATGCCCAAAAACCGACCAAGTGCGAGTGGGACTTGCGCACGAAAGGTTCCGTAGGTACCATTATCTATGAAAAACGCAAAATATCACGTTTTTTAAGGAGTCCCTTTGATTATTTAGTTTAATTTATGTTTCAGTATTTGTTGTTATACCAGCCATAGAACACAGATAGACGGAGTATTTACCCTTCGAGGACGGACCCCTAAAAATCATCTGACCCGTACTAGGATTTGTATGTATATTTAAGACAAATATCAATACAGCTTTGTGAATTAATCATCAACATCATCACCAGCCTATTAACATCCCCACTCATGGGGCTCAGGCCTTTTCTATGGATGAAGCCGAATCAAATCAAATAGGGAGATTGTGAATACAAAATTGATCAAATATAATAAGACAATTTTAATAAAATAGATAGAAACGTAGTAGAATAGATAGATAGAAACGAGTAGCTCGGTGGTGTAGTGGATAAGCGCCGCGGCCCGCGATCGTAGTCGTTAAGCAACTTTCGCAAGGGTCGGTCACAGGATGGGTGACCAAAAAGTTATTATGTCGAGCTATTCCGTGCTTCGGAAGGCACGTTAAGCCGTTGGTCCCGGCTGTATTTGCAGTCGTTAATATCCTCCAATCCGCATTGGGCCAGCTTGGAGGGTCATGGCCCATCCTCCCTAACCATCCATAAGGAAGGCCTGAGCCCCTGCAGTGGGGACGTAAAAGGGCCCGTGATGATGATGATGAGATAGAAACGTTATGTTTCACAAAAACATAACATGTACAAAAATGCAAAAGTTTCACATCACAATTCTTCTGCCGTAAAAAGTTATGAAATCAACCTAAACCAAGTCGTTAGTTCAGTACCTATCTTTTTGTGAGAGCAGCTATCTTGCTCAGCTCTAACCTTATCATAGATTTAGGTATACTTAAAAAACGCACGCAAATATTAACCACCTATAACTTAGATAGATATTTATGTTACATTATTTCACTATACCTATACGTTTCGCTATATATACCATCCATATATTTATTAGACGCTATATTTCGCTATACTTATTGGTTTTCGATAAATCATATAAGAAATCTACTCAGTGAATGCATCTTCAACAAGTCTATTATATATAGGATACAACCAAAGTTGAGATTGATTGGATATAAACAGGTTAGGAATGTCGTTCTCGAAAGTGCCACATATGCCTTATCATTATCATCAGCTCTTAATATACCCACTGCAAGGGCTCAAGCTTTCCTAATGGATGGTTAAAGACGATGGGCCATGGCCCTCCACCTTGGCCCAATGCGGAATGGATGGAACGACCGCAAATGAACTAACGGTTCAATGTACCTTCTGAAGCACGGACCAGCTCGAAATAATAATTTTTTGTTCACCTTTCCCGCAACCGACCCTTGCTCGAAAGTTGCTTAACAACAACGATCGCAGGTCGTGGCGCTTATCCTAATGGATAAGTCCTGGCGCTTATCCTAATGGATATATCCTAATAAGAGGCGTAATCGACAACGAGCTACTCTACGTATGCTTGACCGCATGCATGTATCGATATTTATACCTATGGATATATTAACGAAGCCCATTTGATTCCGTTGGTTGGCCATTCGTTGGTCCACTCTGTACGCCACCTCGATTTATATATCTTTGGTATGCATTATGTCCAAATGCAAATAGCTTTTTTAAAAGCTTTTCCTATGAGAATAGTTTCCTTATCGTAGATTTTAAGTATGTATGTTTTATTTACCCTAATAAACGTGTGTAAAATTCTCTTTGGTTTGTGTTACTAAGCAACAAATTGATGGATATTTTCAAAATGTTCTACAGTTGTAATAATACAAAAATCTAAATAAGGGACCATAATTTCATAATGTGAGATTTTTTCCTTACTTTGTATGAAAAATTACAAGTGTTCAAAATTGGGAGCCCGGGGGTCTGCTAGAAGTACCTTAGAATTTTGATGATCTATGAACAATCAGTGGTAAAATTAAAGTATTTAAAATTGCAATAATTCTTAAAAGTACTCGTTAAAATTTAATGTGATCTGAAAATGTGCCTTGTTATGTGATGCCTTCTTGGTCACTGAAAATTAAAGCTTCTAGTTTACTCCACAACGAAATTACAGAGGGTTAAAAACAGGCTTCGAGAAAAGGATGGTACAGTTTTGCCCTTTTAACTTTATTACTCAACTTGGCAGGAATACTTCCGTGACCCCAGATATTAAAAGACGACGTTACCTACTAGCTATATTTTCAAACACATAAAGTTAAAATCTAATACATGGAGAGCAGAACTGTGCAAACCATGACATATGTTCAGTGTACTACCAGTCTATATGATCAGCGAGCGAACGACTGTAAATCTTATGTACTGGAGTTACGGTAGTTATTGGGTGATGCTGCTTCAGCATCGTTGATTGCTAATGGAATATGTCAACAGTGGCGTTCCCTCGCATCAAATGGATTTTGCTATGCCATATCCAACTGTCACTGGTTGTCAGTATATACTCTCTCGGTAGGACTCGGGATTATGAAAAAAATTGTCGATCATTTTGTTTCTAAAATAAATTTAATTATCCAAGTCCAACACACGTCCTCACGTTCAATAAAAATATTTGTACCACCACATTATTGGAATCTCTTAATATGACCACCATTTCATTTTTATTTATCCTTTGTCTATACTGCACATTAGCTATTGGAATTTTGTAAAAAATGAAAATTTTTACAAGTTATTTATTTACTTTGTAACCCACATTGTTCTTTTTTGTATTAAGTAATTATAGGCACTCGTTGTCTACAATTAATTGTAATATCTTTAACAGTGATATATTGTTTAATGACTGTTCGTACCAAAATAAGGTGAAAAAAAAAGAATAAAACAATTAAAATTGTCTTCCAAATATTACTTTGATATAACTCTACAGTTTAGTGGAAAAAAATACATGTTCTTTATTGTTGTAATACACTTTTTTACACAAAATACACTTTTGAAACAAGTCTGTTATATCGTGTAATAGAGTTCCCGTAACTTGCAAACGTAATGAGGGCTTATTGACTAATTTTAAAATCTATAGTAAGCCCTTTCAAATTTACCTTTGAAAGATATTCACAAACTATTTGACATATGATTGCGGCTGCGATTGCAAATTTCTTAAGATATTTAATGATGTTATCGTTAGTTGTAATTGCCTAAATCAAGCGTTAGATGTAGATATCTTTGAATGGTATTGAGAAATGTCAAAGAAAAGAATTGAATGCTAACTGCAATCTTTCGATGAGTTTAGATAAGTTTTCATTAAAGTTATAAATCCATAAATGCTATCACAATCGCTATAACTTTGAAAAGGAGGGTAATATATATTGAAATTAGAGAATTAGCCCCCTGGTTGATTTGTGTGAGGAGGCATCGAGAGCGTCGGTCGGTTCGAAGGGCGGCCGGCGGCGGGCGATGTTTTATGTGATCGTTGGATCACGCGCGGCCACCGGACCGCTTCGTTACACACGTTAACTGCACCAGGAACAACTCCCTCCCCCATTACCACCACTTTTCCCTCCATAACATCGATACCTTAGGGAAGTAATACCGTAAGTACTAAAGTTGCGATTTTAGTGTACCGTTATTAGTGGGGCCTAAAATGACCTGATCAACCAACTATATGTTACTAAATACATTTTGATTGTAATCCTGTTTTCAATAGGACTGCAATTTGAACGTATTTACTTATCTTTGGTAGAAAGTGAGAGGGGAGAGGAAATAATCTGGGACACCGCCAGGAGAGCTCCGGACCCAACCTCAATAAACTGAGAGCTGTCTTAGGCGACACTACCTTACAAAACAGCACATTATTAGCTTCAAGACAAAGCGCCATACCACTACGCCTTCCTCATCGATCGAGAATATTTTCTTGAATTTCATTCTTAGTGATTGAACTTACTTTTAATTAAAAACGCAAAAAAAAAATCTAAACGAGCATCGGTGACTCACCGAAGTTTTAACCCGGTATTTCAAATTTACATTTAGAACTGAATAAAATTAATAAAATGCATTGTTAAAACGACACATTTTTTCCCTATTTAAGCAATCGCATGCAACTAGACAAGTGATGTCAAAAGGCAAAGAGTAATTAAAGTGGAGACGGCGAAAGGTGTATGTAAGGATCGTGCCTTGTGGTACACGGGCCACTCTGCCTACTATGTAGGATGTGAAGTTATAGATAGATAGTTAATCCATTGTTTTCGATATCCTTTAATTAGAGTAGTAGTAGACTAGCATTCAAAATGCTATTCTGAAACATATTCTTAATGGAAAATGTTTAAAAATCCATCTCAGAGTGCCATAGAAAAAATGGATTTTATCAAGCATTTTTCAATAACAATATGGAGTAGTAGTTGTTCAAAATTACAAATTATACAATATTGAACTCGTTTAGATGCGTAAAATTCTTCTCTTTTGATACTAGTTTTATTTAAGACATCATGTTTCATAGTGACAAAACCTACAATCGGTATCTAAGTAGAAATAACTCAATTTATATTTTCTTAAACGTACAGATTCTGTTATCGAACTGAGAACTAGTTTTTTAAATGTATGAATGCAGTTTCTCTTATGAATAAATTGTATGACGTTGTTTACACAAATATTTACTTCATTTAAATTTTAATTTTGATTAATAAATTATGTCTTGATTTTTCCCAAATATTCTGTATGACAGTCACAAGTGGAGATTCAGTGAAACGAGCGGATCTGGATCAGATTGCGAAACAATCACACGATAATTGGTACGCGACGAGTGCGTGACGATGACGTGACGTGATACGAGACACTCGGGGCCTCACATTTACATACGAGCTTTAGTTAGCGTCGACTTGTTAATCAGATGTATTCGAAGCGTGCAATTATTCAAATGCATCGTTATGCTTCGCTGCCGTTCCGCAGTAGCAGTTTTCTCTTCGTCACATATTGTACTGTTTAATTCATAAATATTAAGTAAGTATCTAAATTATACTGCTAGCTTTCCGCCAAAAGCTTCGCCCACGTGGTTCTGTATTATACATTTAAATCTTCCTCTTGAATCACATATATATCGATGAAAACTGCATTGGAATGAGTCGTTTAGTTAAAAAGACAGAGGGAAGCGCCTCTGTTTTAGACTATGTATATTGATATCACGCGCACTATCCATTTCTTATGTTTTTATATTTTCATGCGCACATTCTAGGGATGAATGATATGCGAGCCTATTGAAATTAGAAAACATCCGAATAGAAACGAAGGTTGGCATATACCACTGGGTATAGGGAGCAATTCATTTTTTGTCGGAGTTTGTTGAGCCATTTCTTCTCATACAAGAATCCCAAATTTGGAACTGGTAGAATACGGTAGTCAGAGGTAAATAAACAGGTCATATGTATTAAAAAAAAAACTATATTTGATCATTTTCGCATTCACAATGCTATTCTGAAAAATTAATGAAAAATGCTTAAAAAATCCACTTGGTCCCTGACACCCTGAGATGGGATTTATCTGAGAAAATTTAATCTAATAAATTAAAACCTAGCCATTTTTTTGTATTATGAATGTGTCCAATGTTGGTTTGAAAGTAGCTATACTCTTAATTAAAAAGATAACCAACACACAACACCTGTTGATAATATCAGAGCATAAAACTAATTTGCCTACAAGAATTATACGAACATTGCATTCACAGTAAACATCTGAGTAATATCTGGTTATAATACTCGTTATTCTATGAATATACATTCAAATGTACCTCTATATGAAATAACAGCTGTTTTATTCCTGTTTGGAATTCTTGTATTGAGCTCTTACATGTATGTAATAAATTTGAAAAAACACAGGTGGCGCTGTATAGTAAACATCAGCTCCATAGTTGTTGTTAGATTAAAAATATAATTAGTGATAAAATCTAAATTTACGTATCGGCTTTGTGAATAATGTTCTCTAAATAATGTTCAAAAGTATTTGTGACTATTATATTTACGGATAAAGTGATTTACAGTGAATTAAAAAGGTGACACAT
This sequence comes from Diatraea saccharalis, assembly GCA_918026875.4. Lineage (NCBI taxonomy): Eukaryota > Metazoa > Arthropoda > Insecta > Lepidoptera > Crambidae > Diatraea > Diatraea saccharalis. The sequence continues at coordinate 16,143,070 of OU893337.1, forward strand.
TTCCTCAAGATAACGGATGAGACTGTTCATTTTATAAATAATTATTTGCTGTAGTTACAGCTCAATAAAAGGTGAAAATAAAGTGCAATACTGTATACATGGAAAATTGATTAAATTCAAATTCAATAAACGGTTATCGGTGTGGTTTATGAATAATTATGACAGTCATATGTAGTACGTATTATTATAAAAGCAACTAAAAGCACCAACCGGTAGCACGCAACGATCTACTTTTGCGAGACTATTGTTAGTGTGCTACGGGAGCATACTTGCTAAGTATTGTTTTACGAACGGAATACTAGATGGCGCTCATTGGTAGCCGATTGTATTGTGTTGGCATTATATGATTGCTAATTTTGTCGCTTGCGTCAACGACTCACTGGTGTGTTGCATATTAGTTTGGATATTGAATGAATAGAGTATCAGATCGTATCCAGTCAGGAGTGAAGAAGTTTTATTTTCCGTTTTTTAACTATTTATACGATGGCTTCGAAGACCAACTCTAAGTTAAAGATTTGCGCGGCTTGTACTAAACCCTTACCTAAAAATGAATACTTACAGTGTTCATCTTGTAAAGCGGTATATGACTTAGATTGTATTAACATGAGCAGTCAACGTTTTCAATCCTTCTATGCATTCGACAAGGAGCGTAAAAATGGTTGGAAATGCCCCGAATGCATAAGTAAGCAACCCAAAAGGGGTAATATTAATACGCCTGTTCGGCCAAATACACAGATTAATAATGATGAACTTTCTACATCTGGGGACAGTCCTGAACAATGCAACCAAAATGTCACGCTACGTACAAAGGGAACTAAGTTGAATGAGTCCGCTAAAGAGGAAATGCTGGGATTTGAACCGGGCAATTTCGATACTTCTGATACTGATTTTAAGCGATTGGTTGTAGAAGAATTAAGAGCCATACGATTAGCCGTGACAACTCTTACCGAAAGGATCGAAACCCAAAATTCGAGATTGGATCTCTTAGAATCGAGAATGAACTCTTATGAGACTAACATTAGTGAGCATAAAAGTGACCAGATTTTTGAATTGGAGAAGACAATATCTCACTTAAAACAAGAAATATTGGAACGTGATCAGAACTTGTTATTGTGTGATGTTGAGATCTCCAATTTGCCAGAAACAAATAATGAAAATACCACTCATATTTTCCTGACAGTTGCCAATAAGCTTGGCGTACAATTGGAGGAACGAGATGTCGTAAGTGTTGAACGTGCTGGGCCGGTGCGTTCATTTGTTGAGGGTGCTGTTCCGCCGCGACCTCGACCACTGGTCGTGCGGTTGATCCGACGTGCTCTACGAGACTCTCTGCTACAGGCTGCACGCGTGCGTCGTCGCCTCACCACCGATGGTCTGCCTATATCGGGCGGTGTTCGCCCTTTTTATGTAAACGAGCGACTTACTAGAGCGAATAGGCAGTTGTTCCAGGAAGCGCGCGTTTCCGCCAAGCGCCAAAATTGGAAATATGTCTGGACAAGGGATGGTAAAATTTTCACGAGACGGGAGCAGGGGGCAAGCTGTCATAGACTTCGTTCACAGTCTGACATAGCAAAGGTTTTTGGTGCTCCAAATGTTGGTTCTGCTGTTTGATTTTATTTATTGTTATGAACCTTGCTTGAGTATTGATTTTACATATTTGAGAGACGGTTATGTATTTTTAAATAAGAATGCTTTATTATTTTTGTGTTGTTTCTTCTGTAATTTTTTGTTATATTGTGCTTTAAAAATTATTGATATGGTAGATTTGGTAATAGTAATAATAGCTTTTAGGTATGTGCTGAATAAAGTAATGTTGCTTAATTTGCTTTTTCATATAAAATGTGATGGATTGGTAATTGTATTGGATATTGAACTGCTTATGTTGTTTCTTGTCATTGATTTCTATAATTTTTGTCGGTTAATTATAGTACTGAGAGCTGTTCCTGAATTGAGCAATGAGTTGCACGCGGTGTTCTTCTTTATTGGTTGTTTATATCTATGTTTTATTTTTGATCAAGATTGTTTTGATGTAGTACTTTTTATTGTTATACTAAGATTATGTAAATTTAATGGTTTTATAAAATACATACATACTGGGTATTCCTGTGTCATGGGTTCATTTCATTATGGTGAATGCGTATTTGATATTTTTTTAAATGTTAGTAATTTTCATGGACTGGATTGGCGTCACTCGGGTGTGCTCAGGAAAAGTTTATTAAATTGTAAATTTATCCAGTTATCTACCGCATTTGTCATGGAATTTGTCAAATATAAAAACCTACGATTAGGTTTCTTAAATCCCGGTTCATTGGGTACTGGCCACGATGAGTTCCTGGTTGCGATGGAGAGGCACACTGCGGACATTGTAGCCATTAACGAGACTTGGCTGCGGGAGGGTGAGGAAGCGCGTGCACCTTCACCCCCAGGCTACCGCCTGCGACATATTCCGCGTCCACTCGGATCGCGTTCACGTGGTGGAGGTGTTGGTTTTTATATTAAACGTGGTATTAACACTCGTGTTCTAGAACACCCCCCAGCACCGGCCGTGGAACAGATGTGGTTGAAATTAAACCTGAATGGCTGTCAATTAGCTGTCGGAACGGCATATCGTCCACAGTGGATGAACGTGGATTCGTTCATAGATGCATTGACGGAGACGGTGAGTGGATTGTCGCCTTTTGATCATATTATTCTGGTAGGTGACTTTAATATTGACCTTTTGAAATGTCATGAACCCAATTCAAGGAAATTGCTGGAGTTTTGTCAAACCATGAATCTTCATCAATACGTGACCGAGCCGACACATTTTACTGATCATTCTGAAACTTTACTAGATGTCGTATGCAGTAGTACAAAGGTGATGGATATCACAGTTGATCACGTGGCAGACCTCAGTAATCATGCTTTTATTTCATTTGAATTGAATTTGAGGAGACCCAAACAAACACCTCGTTGGATAGTGTATAGACCGCTTAAAGATATAGATATAAAGTGTTTTGATGAATCGGTGTCCGCCACAGCTTGGGAACAGCTATTGAGTTACAATTTAGATGATACACTGGCAGCTTTTAATGCACACATCACAAATTTGTTTGACACCTACGCTCCAATAAAGGCATCATATAAAGCATTGCGAAATCATCCATGGATAACTAAAACTATCAGGGAAATGATGAGGTTAAGAGATAAAGCATATGCCAGGTATCGTCGAACAAAAATGGAGATTCACAAATATTACTATAAGGATTTAAAAAGTATAGTTAATGCTGCCATCTACAATGAAAAGGCTGCTTATTTTCGTCATTTTGTTAATAAACATGTTCATAACTCACGTACACTTTGGAAAAATATTAAACGGCATATTGATTTCAACGAAAAGTTTGCCGAGCTGCCGGAGAGTATTTCCAACCCCGATCATATTAATAGACACTTCTTAGAGTTACCGGCTCTTATGCATGAAGATGATTCGCATATACAGAGATATTATAGTAACCGCTTTAACAGTAGCGTTTTTGGTCTTCAGCCAGTAAGCGAAGTAACAGTGTCTAAGATCATTGGAAAAATGAGATCGAGTGCACAGGGCGTAGATGGTATATCACTGGATATGATTCTTTTAACTCTTCCACGGACTCTTGGTGTTATCACTGCAATTATCAATATGTCCATCACAAAATGTATATTCCCAGATCAATGGAAGGAATCAATTATTAGGCCGCTACCCAAAGTCAAACACCCAACTGCACTCAAGGACCTTCGGCCAATCAGCATCTTACCATTCATGTCAAAAATTTTGGAAAAGGTAGTATGCGTACAATTGACCGAATACTTACGAGCAAATGGTATCTTACCAAAAAAGCAGTCAGGCTTTAGAGCGGGTATGAGTACAGCGACTGCACTTTTGGATGTCATTGATGACATATTGGCGGGTAGAGATATGGGTAAGGGATCAATTTTGGTTTTGCTTGATTTCTCTCGTGCATTCGATACTGTTAATATTGCTTTACTTCTGGCGAAGCTTGCTTATTATGGGTTTAATGATAACACTGTTAAGTGGTTTAAAAGTTATCTCACAGGCCGTTGTCAAAAGGTTGAGGTTACATCTCCCAATGGCACTAAAAGATACTCTACTACTTCTCCTATATATTGTGGTGTGCCTCAGGGATCTATTCTTGGGCCTATTCTTTTTATTTTATACTCCGCTGACTTACCAAGGTGTATTGCTAATTGTGAGCATCACCTGTACGCTGATGACCTACAGGTTTACAAATCATTTCGACCCGCTGACACGGTTCTAGCGGCCAATGAATTTAATGAGGATCTGGCTCGTATAGCTGAGTGGTCGGAAATGAACGGTCTGTTGCTAAACCCAGCGAAAACAAAATTGCTTGTTTCTGGCACTCGGACGCAAACGAATTGCATTAATACCTATAAACCTGTGTTAACAGTTAGAGGCAATGTAATTGATCAAGTGACTGAGGCTAGAAATTTGGGAGTACTGTTTGATTGTGATATGAGATTTGAGAAACACGTTGCGGATACGGTCAGGCAGTGTTTCTACAGGCTAAAGATCCTCTACCAAATACAGAAGTATTTAAGCGTAGAACTACGAATACGTCTCTGTGAGACGCTTATATTGTCGAAATTAAATTACGCAGACACAGTCATTGGGGGATGTCTTCTAGCTAGATCAAAAAAGCTCATACAGAGAGTACAGAATGCTTGTGCAAGATACTGTTTTCCCATTCCTCGTTACGCTCATGTGACTCCGTATCTAAACAGAAGTGATATGTTGAACATGGAGAACCGTAGGAAACTGCACTTTGCTTGTTTATTATTCGGTGTGATTAAAGACAAGTGTCCCACTTATTTGTATGAAAAATTAAGGTTCTCGGAACGTCAAACACGAATTGCTTCACGCATGAAATACAATGCATATAGGACCAGTGCATTTCGGGGTAGCTTTAGGTATTCAGCTACGAAGTGCTGGAACAATATCCCTCCACCAATAAGGAACTCCGTGTCCGGTTACAATTTTAAGTTAAAATACAAGAGTCATTTATTGGTTACACAAAAGAGTATGTCAAATGTTACACAGTAGTGATTGCTTTCTCTGAAGTGCCGCAGCCTGATGCCATTTCTAACCCAATGCTATAAATTCGTGTGAATTTGTATACTGAAATGTTATTTTAATTGTAGTTTTAATTAAATAGTAATTGTAATGGAGTAACTAATATTGGTATTACTAATTATTAATGTTAACCTAAAGTCTCGGGGCATCTGCTGAAAATCAGTGCCGTAGCAAACGTTGCTTCGGCTCATACTGAGCAGAGGCCCGTTTGGTATAATTTAGTTTTTTTGATTTTTGCTATGTAATATTGTGTTACTTTATATTTTATACCAAATAAACGTTTTCTATTTCTATTTCTATTTCTATTTGTTTTTATATTTCCAAATTTACCCCTCAATAGCCCCTGTTTCAAACTAAGATATTTAAGTTACATATTAGTTTGTCAGATTTACCCTAGAATTACTATATTTATAAAGGGATTTGTTTTTCCTTTTCAAGTGCAGAAATAAAAATAGCTCTAAGTTACGTCATCGAAGTAACTTTGAGTTTGAGGGCTTCGACTTTAGTTTCTGTTAGTTTCATTTATTTCTAAAATAGTGACGTCCCATTAAAAGAAAGGTAATACAAAACCTATTCCTCTAGTCCACTTTTATGAGTTAGGTAGGATAACGAGTCAATACACACTTTATTGTCTGAGAGCTTTCAAAGAGGTCTCATAGGAGAGCTCGTTTAGGCCCGGATCTACGATTTCTTCTAACCGGGGCAGAAACTTGATATTGGGCCTTTCGTCTTATTAGGATTTAATATAACCCTATTTACAGTGTACAACTTTATTTCATTTAGGGATTTTGAAAACATGTTCGTTCTATCGTAGTCTATAATGTATATGAATTTTAAAATATATCTTTGTGAAGCTCATTCCTATATTATAATTTTTGGCGCCCCCTATCGCCCTAGATTCGACCCCTGAGCTCGTTCTGTGTACGTTTAACTTTACTTGGAAGTGGAACTTTCGGTTATGCGTCCTTCGATGATCACGACCTCCGTAGCCGAGTGGTTCGCACGCCGGTTTCAAGGTGTCGCCATCTTTGAGGTCCCGGGTTCAATTCCCGGTGGTGTCAATATAGAAAATGCACTTTTCTCTATTCTCTCGGGTCTGGGAGTTGTAGTACCTTCATTGACTCGGATACTTAATGCAAATTGATGAATGATAGTATTAAGTATGATACGAAAATATAAATATTAATAGTTATCCCTTGCGTTGGTTGTATGGGTACCCGCTTTAAGCATTTATTTTTTTCTGTTTAAGTATTTGTTGTTATAGCGGCAACATAAATAAAATACACATGTGTGAAAAATTTCAACTGCCCCGCTATCACGGTTCATGAGATGCAGCCTGGTGATAGACGAACGGAGAACAGAGTCTTAGTAATATAGCCTCGTTTTATCCTTTGTGTGCGGAACCCGAAAAAAAATTTTACTCACCTTTTTCCCTCCACAAGTACGTATAATATGAAGCAACATTAAGACCATTTTCGTTGGTCAATACACAGTGACTAACGAAAATGGTCTTAATGTTGCTTCAACCTGCGAGTATTCCTACGTGTGTGTGTGATAAATTTTTCCAACCCGAGCAGAAACTTGATCTTGCGTTTACAAACACACGCATACATTTTAACCTTATTATATAATTATGATTTTGTCGGATGACTGTCAGCCCATTTGGAGCCCGAGGCGGACCGCCCCCTCGCCCTCTCATCCCTTAGTCCGCCACTGCCCCGCATGCAATAATAATATTTCTATTGTAAGCGATATATAGATCTTCCGCACCCCGCATTCGGGTTCTATCGATTAATGAAAGTGTTCTTAATCACACAACGATGCTAATAAATTCTGTAATTTTGAGCGAAGCCAATTACTACACCTATAATATTTAAACATAATATTGTCTCGAAAATGTATAACTTCCGATTTAATACACTCGTACTTATCCATCTCTATTATTCTTCAAAAATAATGAGCGTTGACTGATATTTTTAATATTAAAGTCCATATAGAATCTGATATCGTAGCAGACTGTAATGACACCGATTTAAAAAATATATATATAATCAGATTTAATTATTTTAAAGAACAATAATGAGAGAATTTCCGAGAATCTGCTCTGTAGTTTCTGGTTTTTGCAAGATTTTTTTTTATTACTGCTCCACTTCTATCAGACATAGCGGGATGTTATATAGCCTTCCTCAATAACGAACCAACATATAAATAATTTTTCAATTCGACCCATTACTTACTGAGATTAGCGCGTCCAACCCACAAACAATCTCTTGAGCTTAATAATGTAAATATCGATGTTGATATAATTTTTTTCTCAACTCTTCTGCACGTTATCAGTTCCTGCAAGTTAGTTTGAACCAACAGCTTGTTTTCAAGCATTACAACTTCCCCAGCACAGACGCGAATATTGGATGCTGCCCAATATCTCTCGGCAACTTTTATTAGTTTTTCTCTCAACACCTTCCATGCAAAATTTCATCTTATCTACACCTGTTAAAGTCTTTTTTCCCTTATAGCATATGTAGTAAGTAAATAAGTTATGCGGGCTCTTTGAAAAAAATCTTCTAAAATACGTACAGTATATCCCTTGTCGTGACTGTCTTGCTACACCAACAAGATAATTTAGTTATTTTGATTTAAAAAAATTAATATGTCCAAATTTTTGTGATTGCAAACGAAATCATAATATTTCATTTAATTATAGGAAGCGATCTTAATGTGAACTAATTTGAAAGTTGATGGGTATATTTTTAACACCAGCTGTTTTCCCGCGACTTCGCACGCCCGGTTCCCGATCGGGTCAATGTAGGTAAAGAACTTTCCTATATTGTCTCGGGTCTGGGTGTTATGATCCCTTTGTTGTCTCAAATGCTCCATAATATGGGGGCTTTAACTACTCATCTTGGAATGGGATATTGTCTAATATGTATTAATTTATTTTATGTCAATCCCGTATTATGTAACCCGTAGGTATTCTTTTTTTTAATATTTCCTGCTGTTTCGGATCTAATTCGATGCAAATAAATAAAGGAACAATCAAATATTTCCTCTTTATAATATAAGTATAGACAAAGACTGTGCTTTTATACAACTAGACAAGCTGTACGGTACTGAAAAATTGCGCACTTATCTGCCCTGCGATTCAGTAAAACTCCAAACCCGAATTCGAATTCTCTCAGGTGTCTAAATTCACTTCAAAAAGAGGCTCCACCTTGAATTGGTCATAACGTTTCGTGACATAAGTGAAGTGAGTTTCAAAATAATAAAGGAATAGAATATCTGAGACACGTGTATTCAATTAATTTTGTTTTGTAATTTTATACAAAAAAAATGGAATCAATAGAATTTCTACACTAAATGACGTCATTCGGACACATGAGTAAATTCGAATTCGGGTCTGGATTTTTCAGAATCGCAGGGCTGTTGACATTTGGTACCAGTAGTGCAATTCTGCTAATGTGTACGTAATAATTACATCTTAATAGAATCTTCACTATCTACCTGAAGTTGAATATTATTAATGTCTTCCTCACAAATCAATGGTGATAGATATATAATAATATTAAACTTCAGGTAGATAGTACAAAGGCAAAATTCAAGTAGTTAAGTTTATATTGAGAAGCGATATTAAGTCATATCGCAGATCTAACAAAAAAAAACTGCCTGATTTTTGTATAATGTAAATAAAAAATATGTATTTGGAAATAATTATGGACGTCAAATGAAACGAAACGCAATAAAATGTAACGAGATTACAGAATGAAACAAAATGATGAAACGGAAAATAAAATTGAATAAAAGTTAAAATAATTCTATATAAAGAAATTAAATAATTTCCCTTTGTTTCAGTTTGTTAATGGCTGATTTGCACACACATTACTTTTTTGAATAGGTACTCAGATTTTTTTCCCTGGTCTACTGATTAGTTGCAATTTTTTTTTTATAAAACAAGGCTAAATCAACTAGTACCCAATGATTCGATTTTAAATACATATTAAGTTCATCTACTATTGTTTAAAACTTTTGTAGGTATTCATATAAATGTTTGCATGTTACAATATATAAAATCTTATCGTGTAATATGACCACAGGAAATGAAACACACTTGTCGTTTCGTAAATTTAATTTATATTTATATTAGCGTTCCATAACTCAAGTGGAAACGAGGGACGGGACAGTTCATCAACGATAACATATAAAACGAGTTCACGGATCCATCGGGAACGACGGAGCACTTTACAATATCACTAATAAATAATAAGGTCACGTGCGATCGACCGTGGCGCGACCGACGCCTCCGTCGGGGGGAGCGACTCAACCCGCGAACTAACTATAACGAAATAGAATCATACAGAGCCCAACACAATAGTGATAGGTGACGTAAATGATCACTGAACGCAATTGTCGAAGATAGCGAGGGCGACGTCCCGCGCCCCGGCTTCGCTGTAGCGCTCCGTCACACAGTGGTCTCGCGGTCCACGTGGATGTACTCGACGGAGCGCTCGCGCCGTCAGGAGGACGCCATGGAGGAAGTTCGCGACGCATCGTATAAGAGCTCCTCTGTCAGTCGTCGGCCCGCGGCCAACGCACCGAGCAATTGTTTGTCTGCACGCCGCGCTCGTCTCCTGCGCAGCGCCGCCACACACACTAGCGCCAGCAGCGCCGCCGCTCCTGCTGCTGCCGCCGCAGCCCCCGCCGCTGCTGGCGCCGCCAACGCTGCCAGAAGCCGAGCGCCGGCCCCGCACCCGTGAGCCTCGTCCGCCCCTCCCGGGCAATCTACCTCGCCGTCGCACCAAAGCGCCCCTGCCATGCACGCCCCGAGCGATACACACGGGAATGCACAGGAAGCAGAAGCGTTAGGCCACTTGTCCGCAGTCGCTAGCGGTTGCAGCGGCAGCGCGGGCCCAGCGCGCCACACCTCCATCCAGGCGAAAAGCGCATGCTGCGACTCGCGCGCCGACCACACCACAAGCAGCGCGCCGGGCCGCGAGCCTCGTCCCCACCACTCTTCACTGAATATCTGTATTGACCGCTCCCCGCCTGGGCACACCGCCCTCATCAATCTACAACACATATATCTCATTGAATTATATCAAGTTATGGTACAATAGATTAAAGCTTTTGCCGACGTTATGTTCTATTGACGATATATAACGCACTCTGTATTAAGATACATTAAAATAAAATATGAAATAATAGCCACTATGTACAGCTTCGTTTAATCACTGACCTCGAGGTGTGTGCGTCGTAGACGAGCAGACGGTTAGTAGTGCCGCAGGGTGAGTCGGAACCTGTTAAGTCCTCGCCCCACACACGGAGAAACACTGAACGATTACCGCGAGCCGCCAACAGAAATGGCGTCTCAGCGCACTCCGACATCCGCTCATTTCTATATATACCAATAAAAACATTAAATTATTTTACCTATCCTTGTCCAAATATGATGAACTGAATGGTAATTTCATAAAATTTTGGATGATATAAAGTGCACTGACTCATATGGGTAGCTGAGATGCACTCTCTGCCCAGGTGGAGGGAGTCGACGACGCGCGGCACAAGGCGGTGATGGTGCGCGTTTCCACTCGCCACGGAACTGCAGCCGCCTGTGATCATCAGCCGCCGCCAGACGTCGTGACACTAACTCTAGCTCTAACGCCCCGCCTGTTCCAACTAGCTTCAGAGGAGTAGTCGTGTTGTCACAGATGCAGGCTACTGGTACCTGCCACCACAATCGATTCGATTACTATCTTTCGATTTATGATTCGATTACAACAATTATTAAATAATTAAGTAATAAACTTTATCAGTGGACGTGACGTGTATTTTTATTGTTATTGATGTCTACTTTTCAAACGTATACAATTTTTACATGATAACTAATTTGGTTGACGTGTTCCAATTGATGAAACAGAATATAATCATAATAATATTATATATTAATGCTTAGTACAAATACATAGAAAAACATACTAATCGAAGTCGTCGTTGCTTACCCTAAATCCAGGCCACGGCGACTCATATATTCTTAGATAAGGAACTTGCAGAGGCGCATCATCGTCTCCATCGAAGTCGGCAGGTATGTCATCAACGAAGTCGGGTTCCTCGTTTCGCACCTCTTGTTCCGGAAAACAAGCTAGTTGTCCGGTAATGGGGTCCGGGCGTGTGGCACATGAAGGCTCACGGCCAAATGTCGCCGCTGTTAACTCAAGAGCAATGCGCCCGCTCTCAGTCTGCAGCCTGTAGATGCATCGCAAACGACGGGCACCACCACGACCAAACCACAACGCATTTCGCGGTGATGAAAACGAACCAGGTACTGTCAATGTCCTCGAGCACTCTGGGGGCCAGGGTCGTGCCCGCCTTCCATCATCAGACAGCGGCATACCCTCCAGTCTCGCATCCACAAACTCATAATGCAACGAGAACGCTAGCGGATGCGTTGCTGTTCCCGGAAGCGTGGTAGCGGCGAGAGACATAAGAGCGGCAGCTGATACGTAACCGTCGGGTGGCGCACAAGGGCGCGGTGATCGAGTAGCATTAGCCAATGCTGCGCGCGCGCACAAAGCGGGTGCGGAATCACAGTATCGGCCCAGTAGCCTTGCCCCCGTTTCCCCGACCCCTCCACCATCCCACACCATCAACTCCACTGCACACGCACCCTCTGATCCTCTCTCCGTCGGTGGAGGCGCACGCGGTGTTGCTCTCGTCGTAAGACTTTCCTCGTCCCTTTCACCGCTCTCTATACGTCGCGGTTCCACGAGAGAATATTGAGTGAAACTAGAAAAATATATCCATACCAGGTCACCTGCGGAAAGATCGGGCTCGTTATTTATTTGTACAAAAGTTAATCTATTGTTACAGGTAATGTGTGACCCAATTCACCCGATAAAATAGTTAAGCATCAATGATAATAGTGATATATATTTATTTTATTTCTATTATTTTAAATAGCAGAAGTTGAGGAAAATACTCACCAGGGCGACCGTGGAATGTCCAAGTACAAGTGGTATTGGGGGGTAGTGTATGAGAAGGAGCGCGAAGACGACCACGACGACCTCGTCCGCCACTCGGGGTCGTCGTATTTGTCTCCTCCTCGGATGACGATGCCTTTACGTGAAACTCACACCGACGTGCTTCTCTGTATGTTTATAAAAATTATTAAAACAACAATTAATTAAAGTTTTGCTGAAAGGATACTAATAGACGTGACTAGTAATTAAGCATTAACCTAGCATAATCCAGTGAGTCAGAGTCAGCAAAGACAATATCAACATCGAGTTCAAAACCGCGCAGGGGTGCAGCTGGCGCAGCTGGCCGCAGTGGTGCGCTAAACGGTGACGAGTGGAAGGCCACCAGCATCTCTGGACCACGTGAGGTCACGCGCGGCAGCCAATCCCCACCGCAGTATTCCACCAGCACAGGGTCATCCGTTGAAGCACCGTCATAAAAAATCAGTCGATCCCGCTCCCCTGTACATTCACGCCAAGCTCGCACTGCTCGCCCCGTTTTATTCAAGCTGAACGAAACCATAAAACTCATTAATTTTATTTCATACCTTTGAATTTCATCTGAGCAAAGCTGTTTTGTCTACTCACCTCGCCATAGATATTGAACGCTTGATTTGCATTTTGTGTGAATACTCCTGACGTACTGAGATCATGGCATGTTTACACGTAGGAATGTCTTTCTGTCTCAAGCTCCAGTAGCATGTCACATTTCTGTACGTAAATTATAACGAAATTTAGTGAAAACAACAATAAAACCCGCGCTTAAATCTTATCCATTATAACTCAATTCTATTACCTCGGATACATTCCAGGATAGTTTGGACTTTGCAGTCGACACGATTTACGGTGACACTCTTCGTATGTCCTCGTGCAATAAGTACCCGGTGAGACCGCGCCTCTTTCTAGTGGTGCTTCCATTGCCCCGAATCTGTAAAATTATCAAATTCAATAGAGCACGCCACTAAATATTGATTCAAGGTACCATCATTACCCGGACATACCTAACTACGGCATCTAACTGCGAGATGAATTTGTAACGCAGCTTAAAACCGAGTGTCTCGCCGAGTCTCATGCGGAACAACTTCACGGAGACAGTGACTGTGGCGGTTTCACTATAGTAAAGTGCGGTGCCATTGGCCTCCCCGCACCAGGAGCCACCAGTGAAAGGTCTCCCGAGTTCTGAGAGCTGCATATATCCATCGGGGCAGCCGTCAAGGGCGCCTGGTTCGTAGCGTCCTACGCGGAACTCGTCGAACGCGAGCTGAATCAGATCACCGTGCGCACCACCGCCCGCCGTGAACGTCAAGTGACAGAGGAAGGGCGCGCGCGGCGCCTGGGGCACGGCGAGCGCATACGCGACGCCCGCGCGGCCGTAGTAGGTGCGGTTGCAAACGGAGCAGTGTGGCGGCTCGTCGCTGCCGTCGAGACAGTGCGGCGTGCCATCGCAGTAGGCGTCCAGTCGCACGCACTGGCCGCTACGGCAGGCGAGCTCCGCCACCCCGCATCCACCCCCCGCTCCGGCCGCCTCACGCGCAAGCCACAGAGCAGCCAACGAACACGCCGCCGCCCACAGCGCACGCGCGCGCCTCATGCCGGGACACCTGTTACGGCACCAAACGTAATATGTCTACAACTTATATTTCTTTACTAAAGAAAAAATTCACAATGACACCTTGTTATTAAAACATAAGTATTATACAGTTTTCACCTTCGAGGGTTATTTTATACGGACTTATGAGGAAAATAATGAATTTAGAAAAATGAGCACCTTTAACCCCTATCATTAGGTTAAGACCTAACAATAAACTTTCAAAGTAGGGTTTGTGACCAATTATTGTTTGTTTTGTAAGTCAGGTAGATTATTGAAGAATATTAAACGCGCATTTCGTTTGCATAATCAATAACGACGGCTATACATTAAATTGAAATGTCACATGACGTCACCTTTGTATGTTTTCTACATAGTTGTGACGTATACATATCTAATATGTTTTTATCTGTTCGACGGACTAAATAGTTTTTTTTTTACCCACGTATCATTCCTAATATTAGATTAATTATTTGCTTGTTCACATTAAATAGGCTCTGTACTGATTTTAAAAACTCTTTCAACTATATGAATATAACCTTTTCAGACGAATGTTTGTGTAATTTGCCAATCACAAATTATGGAAAACTTGTAAAAATATTGATGATGTTTGTAAGTTTTTACTTGTTAATTTATTGTAGATAAAACTAATAAAATTATAAAACGTCCTCTTGAATCAGTCACACCGTATTAAACTATTTGTTTAATACTATGTATAGATTATTATAGAAGAACATATTTTTAAGATATCCATGTAGAGTTGTTATTACTTAATTAATCATTTCGCTTAAATTTAGATTAGGTCAGCTGATACCAAAATGAAAACCCCAGATTAAAAAAAACGAATTAAGATAAATCGGTTGTACTAACTCAATAAGTTTCTGACACCAGTAAGTAGAACTTTAATAATAACAAAATTCATCAATTAATATAAATTTATCAATTAATCACAATTTGATATGACTTCTATACCCGACATTTCAGACTCAGAATCATTACTGTCGCTGCTGGAACCAATGTTTAAAATGAATCTATCCGAATGGTTATCAAACAGGTTCAAATTTCCGGTATTGTTGTTGTATTGTTTCGAGTTGCAGATTATCTTGGGTATATGCAGCCCAGTATCACTACGACCATTGCTGATCTATTGTGATCTCCACATACTACAGTTCACGGTCAAGATTACAAGCTAAAATTCTGCAAGAAAATGTAGTATTTTTTCGGCCGTAAGTTCTTTAATATCGTCTGGGTGTGTCACATGCTTCCCCAGACAGATACATCGTTTTCGCATTAGTGACGGGCAATCAGTCAAAATGTACAAGGGTGTTTCTTCCTCCTCCTTGCATCCTCTGCACACTCTACTGCCGCTGAAACCCATGTTGTACATGTGTCTATTCAGTCCACAATGCCCTGTGAGTGCTCGTACTAGTGTGCGAAGGTTGTTTTTGGTTAGGTTTAACGGCCTCTGATGCCGCCTTTTTGCTGAAGGTTTTAATCAGGGTCTTAGAGTGTTTTATACCTGGAGTGTTTCTCCATAGTTGAATAGCTGCATAATGGCAGTACGTTTTCAAGGTTAGCTGGGTTAGGCTTTGAGGGATGCCACAGAACGGTTCTGGTCCGATAAGGGCGTCTTTCCGGTACTCATCCACACACTTGATAGCATGATCACATACTTTCTTCCATTCGTCGGGTCGGGTTTGATATGTGTCTGCGTTTATTGCTTGATGATAATCACCATCAGAATCCAAACATTTACCTAGTAGTAATGCACCAGGTACAAAACCTTTCTTATCACCTGCATGTATAATAATAATGCGTTTATCTTTAGAAATCGGTTGTTTAACCCCTTTTTTATTTTTATCAAGCCAAGACTTGCCTTTTGTGTGAGAAGTCATACTTCCCACACATATGATTCATCCATGTACACAATATTTTTTCCGGCAGCTCTTAAAGCCTGTATTTTCTTAATATATTCAATTCTTTTTAGGCGTACGGCAGATTTTTCTGCAAGGAGACTTCTGTAATTTTCTGTCTTCATAACTCTAAACCACATATCTTTAAGATTTTTTCTTAATGTATCTGCACATCTTTGGAAACCAATAGCGTTCATTAGTTTAATTTTTAAAGACTTTACAGTAGGAACTTCCTTAAATCTTAAATGAAACTCGTATACCATGTTTCTAATCACACTGTAATCAAAACTGTCCAGTTTTAACCTGAAATTCTTCTTTGGCCTTCTGAAGGGAAATCAAACAACCGTTCAGAATAGATGTAGGTTTAATACTAATCAAATGATTTTACAAAGTAACATAGAGAGAAGTATATATGTAGAATTGAAGATATTATGTAATAAGTAAGTATACACACTTCACCTCCGGGGTGAAAAAGAAAGAAAAAAAAATGGTTAAATATTGTTTTTTTTTTTTTTACATTTACTGGACATATAATTTTGTCCTATTCTTATGTATAATGACATCACAATTTTTCTTTGAAATTTTTACGTTTACACCTAAATCTTCCAAAACAATATATGGACCATCATACTTAGTGTCTAGCTTTCCAGCTGTTTCGTTTTTTACTAATATCATTTGACCTTTCTTATACTCTATATGATTAACATTTTTATCATAGGTTAATTTACGTTTCTCTTTGCTTAATATTAAATTATTACGAGCATCCTGTTGCGCTACTTGCAATCGATATTTCATATGTAAAGGATAACTTTCTGGGTTATATAGAGGCTCGATGCATTCACTAATCCTACAAGGTAATTTACTGGGTTTCCCGAATACAAGTTCGAATGGAGTATATTTTGTTTCGGTATGGACAGTGTTGTTAAAACTGTAACACCAAAATGGCAGCCATTCACTCCATGTATCTTTTTGACCATAACATTGTGTTCTTAAAAACGATCCTAAATTTTTATGAGCGTTCTCTAATGCTCCTATTGATTGATGATGATAGGCAGTTGAAGTAAGTTTTTCTATTTCTAAAATTTTACATACCTGTTCCATTACTGATGAAATAAACTCTGTTCCTCGATCCGTTGCAATTCTATTTGGTATACCGAACCTTAATATAAACTTATTAACTAATTCTTTTGCTACACTTTCGGTTTCTTTATTTTTCAGTGGATATGCCTCTACAAATTTTGTTAGCTCACATTGAATAGTCAAAATATAACGATTATCTTCTAAATCTCTTTCTAATGGACCTACAATGTCAAGATATATCTTATCAAAAGCATTTGTTGCTGTCGTCGTTATTTCCATAGGCTCCCTAACATACCTACCTTGTTTCATTTTTTGACATTTCGAGCATTTGCTAATATACTCTTTAACGTCTTTATCAAGTCCTGACCAAAAGAAATTCCTTTTTATATTATTTGTCATCCTACGCACACCTGCATGACCACTAGTGGGTAGTAAATGATAGTCATTTAAAATGTATTGTTTATCTTCTTCGTTTTCAATTCTCTTAACTCCTCTTATTACACATATTCGTGGACCGGTCCAATCCTTTCGAGATTTTATCTCACATAATAAATCTTTTATAAATATATTATTTCTTTCATTTTTTACTATGCATAGTTCATTATTTACTTTAATTCTTTTACAAAATTTCATCAACTCAGTCACAAATTCGACTCGCGTAAAATGCGCCTTCCAGTTGAGATTTATATACATAACGCGTTTCTTTTCGTCATATATAAAACATTTATATTCTAGGTATACCTTTGTCAAAGTTTTAACTCGAGTTAGTTGGTCGTTTCCGATAAAAGTCAGTTCTACTGAATCATTTGGCATTTTTAGTAATTCTACTACTCTTGGTTGATCAGGCCTAACGTTGTTAGATTTACTAAAAATGTGTGAGTCTGTTTTTCCATTCAAACATTTTCTTTGTGCTCTTGTCATTACCGTTATTATCTCCTCATTCATAGTTTTTAATGTATCTGATGTTATACAAATTCTAGACAAAGCGTCAGCTACGCTATTATCTTTACCTTTTACATATAAAATTTTAAAATTATATTCTTCAAGTGCTAATCTAAATTTTAATAATCTGCTTGAAGGGTCTTTTAGTGAAAATAGATAAACTAACGGTTTATGGTCAGTCAATATTGAAAATAACCTTCCATAAATATACGGTCTAAAATATTTTACAGCCCAAACTATTGCCACTAATTCTTTTTGTATCGTGGGATAATTTCTTTCGGCTTTATTTAGAGGTCGACTAGCATATGCAACTGGTTTCATATTTTTATTACACAAAACGGCTCCTACAGCTATTCCTGAGGCGTCAGTTTGTATAATAAATTCATTGTTATCAGAAAAATCTGGGAATTGCAGCACTGGAGGCGTAGATAATGCTGATTTTAATTTTTCGAATGAAACCTTACAATCGTTAGTCCATATGAATGGTACATTTTTTCTAGTCAATCTATTTAATGGTGCTGTAATTTCGACAAAATTGTTAATGAATTTTCTATAATAGTTACAAAAAGCTACAAATCTTTTCACCTCATCTGTATTTTTTGGTTCTGGATATTTTTGTAAAACCTCTATTTTTGAATTATCAGGTAGTACACCATCCGCAGTTACTAGATGACCTAAATAAAGTATTTCTTTTTGTAGGAAATTACACTTTTCTGGGTTTAGTTTTAAGTTTACTTTTCTAAGTCTTTCTAAAACGTTAATTAAATGTTCATTATGGATATTTAACGATCGTCCAAAAACTATTAAATCATCTAAATAAATAAAGCACTGTTCAAAATTGAGTCCAGACATAGCTACAGACATTACACGACTGAAAGCACTAGGGCTGGTCTTAAGTCCCATTGGTAATCTTTTCATCTGATATTGTCCTGCGTTCGTAGAGAAGGCAGTACACTCTCTACTCTTCTCTTCTAGAAGTACTTGAAAGTAACCTTGATAGAGATCTAAATGTGAGAAGTAGATAGAACCAGAGAGTGAGTCTAAAATTTCGTTTATATTTGGCAATGGAAACTTGTCGTCAACAATGCTATCATTTAATTTCCTATAATCAACTACCAATCGCCATTTATTCTCTGGATTTGAGTTTTTCTTAGGTATTAATAAGATTGGACTAGACCACTCACTCTTTGCTTCTTCTATTATGTCATTTTTGATTAATTTTTCAATCTGTTTATTTACTTCACCTTTTAAGGATTGTGGTAATCTATATTGCTTAACATATACAGGACTAGTATTTGGTTTTATTGTAATAGACTGTTCATAAATATTCGTAGTTGTTAATTTATCACCTGGCAAGAAAAAAACATCTGCGTATTTCGAACATATCTGTTGAATAGAGCTTTTTTCCTCCGTGTTGAGATTATTTAAATTTAAAGTACCTAATAATTTATTAGCTCTTTCTGAATTTTTTGTACATTGATTAAATTCGCAAATATCGTATTCTTGTAATGAATACAACTGTGGTTGAAAATTGGGCAACATTACGTCATGTTCACTCGTATTTAAAATTTTCACTGGGATTCTATTATTTTGTACTCGCACTATAGATCCTGCCAAAAAAATATTTTCTGCCAATTGCTCCGAAAAGATAACTCTATCATCGTTTAATTCTAAATCAGTAAATAAATAATGAATTGATTCACTTCTAGCCGGAATAACTAAATTATCACAAGAGTAATTGATTTGATTACAAAGTGGTAACAAAAATTCCATTCCTTCTTTGTAAAGTGTAATCATATTCGTGTGGAGGTTGATATTGGATGCATAGTTGCACAGAAAATCTAAACCTAGAATACCATCTGCTTTTAAGGGCACCTGATTAAAAACACAACATTTAATATTAAACTCAGTTGAACAGAATTGGTCACGGTGTGTCAAATTTATGTAAACATAGCCCGATGATTGAATCTGACCACCTATGCCGTTGATGACAGTGTCGTCTCTATGTATGGCGATGTTTCTTGGTAAGGCGTCTCTTTTGATTACCGACAAAGATGCTCCCGTATCGACTAACCAATAATACTTCTTATTCCCTACGTAAAAAGAAACAAATTTAATTTGACCATTCAATGTTAGCACAAAATTCTTAAGATCGAAAAAACTGATTTTGTTCCTTTTGTTCTAAGTTTGAATCTTCGACTTGGTTAGATGGTTGCGAGTAAAATACGGTTTTGTAAATTTACCACTACCACGAGTGTTCGGATAACTCGAACGGTTATCACTTCTGTTTATTTCACGATTTAAATAGTGAACTTTAGGCAATCTATTACCCTGGTTATGATAATTACCATTATTCACGTATCTTGAGCCATTGTTTACATACTGGCGCTGATAGTACTGATGACCTCGGCCCCGACTGCTAGTCTGCCCATAAAACTTATTAGGAAACTTACCTCTTCCTCGGCGTGAAAATTGCATAACCTTTTCATCTCCCGCTGTTACAGTTGATGCTCCATACAGCTCCTCATCTTTCGCCGCTTGGATAGCATCCTTTAGATGCTCGTAGTTACGCGCTGCAATAATGGTACTCAGCCGGGAATCACGAAGACCATCTGAAAAGCGTTTTACAGCCAACTTTTCATTTAACGGTTTTAAAACAGCATATTTCTCGTTATCCCCATCTGCCTGTGATATAGTCAAATCCGAAAATAATTTTTCAATCTCAACTCCATACTGAGCTACTGTGCGCCAACCTTGGGTTGCGTTTTGTAGGCGTGATTGTATTGCTGTAAATGATTTTTTAGTAAGCAAAGTTTGTCTTATATCTTTGATAAGTTCTGTTACTGACTTGTATTCCGTAGACAAACACAATTTCGCATTTTCTGACAATCGACTTTTTAAGACAAATTTAATTAATAATTTATTTCCAGCATCAGACAACATTTCGGAGTACATTTCCACTGCATCTATTAACGTTTTTACCGTTTTTTCATCACCATCCATAACCGGTATTAAATTACAAGCAATTTTCAGATCAAACTCCATTTTTAAATCTGAATATTCAGTCGGCTCACTATATTCGCTATCGCTATCACTGCTCGATTCTGTAGACTTCTTACACAATAATAATATTTTACTATAAATATCTTTTATATCATTCCAAATAGAAAAATAGGACTCCAAAACCTCTGGCTTAATATTCTTTTCCTTAGTTAATAACGTAATAATCGAAGAACCTCTTTTATGAATTGTTTCCGTTTCTAATAACTTATTTTCTATAGTTTTTCCTAAAAATCTAGCTTTACCTCTTTTTACTAAATATTTCTTTATTACATTTAATTCTGTTAAACACTGTAACAACTCATTTTCCATTCCTATTTATATTAAGAAGTAAAAAAATAAATCAATGCAACTCACCATCTCTCACGAATTACCATAGTAGGGGCCACAGGATGATCGTATTAATTATTGTGCATTGGAATGCGTTTACTTTACATATGCGTCACACACGATCGTTAGCTATAATTAGATTAATTAGAGATACACAAATTGATTAAATCATAATAAATGGAATACTAGTTAACTAAATATATTCTTACTGTCTCTACTGATATAATATTTTACGTAATCACGAATCGGGAAATTTAACTTTTACTTTTGCAAAATTTCACTGAAAAATAATAATCACTCAAATAACTTGGTATTATTCACACGAACACCTTTAAACTTGCTCAATTTTCGACGCTTGATTCAGCTCCCGCTGATCTCTCCCAAGAGCTGCTATCGGTCGCAAACGAAGTGATCTACGCAGGTCGTTCATAGTTATTTCTCGTCGCATCCATTTTTTCTGAGTCTTCTTGTAATATTTATAAAAACATATCAGGCCTCCCAAGGCGATAAACGTAACTATCACAATCAATAAGATATTGGTAGTGCTAACGTGGTATTTTAAATCTTCCGTCGCTGATGCAGAGTTACTTCCACCAGAAGCATTTTGCGCTATAATAATTTCTTCTTGTTTCGACTGTGATTTACCCATTCTTGACAGAATTAGACGCTGTTGCACTTAGAAACTCAGAATTAGAATAACGATCCATTTTAATTTATTACAATGGTACAACGCGCTCGGTAACACTAGCCGCGGTCGCCGTATATGGCAGGGTCGCCATGAAGGGAAATCAAACAACCGTTCAGAATAGATGTAGGTTTAATACTAATCAAATGATTTTACAAAGTAACATAGAGAGAAGTATATATGTAGAATTGAAGATATTATGTAATAAGTAAGTATACACACTTCACTTCCTTTCTTAGGTGTGTTAAATGCAGATATACCATTATTTTCTTTGTCCCTTATTAAATTTAGCAGATATCGTCTGGACATGCCAGTGGCGTTGACGACGCGGTCTTTAACTTTATTAAAATATCCATTTTCAGACTTTTTTAAAAAGATTAGCTTCTGTTAAAAAGTACAGGTACACGTTGTATATTATTTCACGGGACTGGCCGCTTGTAGGTTTTCCTTTTTTTTTATTGGTATCCATTCCATAATACCTTGAAAATTATGTAGGAATAAATTAAGTACCTATATTCAAATAAGGTAATTTGGCGTATTACAGCTCTATACAATTCTTAATACTGAAATATTGCCTGCTGTCACTTCCATCACAGTCGAGGTACTGACGAGTTTTAGCGGCTAAAACAACGATCACATATTCGTTTCTTGATCGGTTAAATTCGTAAACACGAATTATACCGAGACGCATAATTTAAATATTATATGTTGTACATTACCTTATCAGCATTATATTTATTATATTCGCGTTTGTATTTTTCTTTTATTGACGTGTCGCAATCTTTATACTCTTTTATACTCTAGCCATAAATACTGTTAAAATTAAAAATAAAAGTACATACTTATTACGGGTATGTTCCGATATACACTGCGAGCACTGCGCAGTGGTCTTACTGCTGAAAAATCCGTTCCGTTATGGACTGCCAGTACACTGCTACAGTACCCTAGGGAAATTTATGACTTCATGAATTACCGCCATATTTGTACTGTGAGCACTGGAGATTTCGAGGTAAGGTGCTCGCAGTGCTTTTGATCACGTGATCAGTCAAAACAGAATCAGAAAATGATAATTTTCTAAATAAACAAAAAAAAATACTTACGTTTATTATAAGATGGATTTAATTGATAAATATTTTTTTATACACAATTTTATAACATTTTCTTTTGAAAAGAGGGAATCTTTATTTATATTCACCTTGCATTAACAAATTTGAAAATGGCGCCAAAAAATAGGATTAACAGTATACTGGACTTCGTTCCGTTTTAAAAAGTCACCAGTATAACTAGCTATAAAGGAACGGGCTTCCAGTATACTAAATTGACGTCATACTGTTCAGTGGTCGCAGTGTATATTGGAACATACCCTACTTTTTAAGTTCGAAGCTGTCATTATTATATGATTGTTCATAGTCTTTTCGTATTTTCGCGCCAATACATTATAAAATATTTTGTGATATTAAAATGGAGTGGAGTGATAAATAGAACCGCATCACTGTGATTGCGTTACATAAAGTAGGTATGGAGCCAAATACAGTTTTCAAAACCCCCCATACAATGGTATTAGTTAAATGTTTTTATACCTCCTCTCTTTGTGACAGAAAAAGATCTAGCCGTCCGCGTAGTGTTTGTACAATAGGTGATCAAAGCAAAGGAAAGAATTCAAAGAAATCCTTTCCCAAAGAAAAAGATTTTATCTCGGGAGATGAAGGTAGTACTCTAGAACTGTGTAACGTATTTTAAAAGATGACTACAGCCTATTAGATACGCGCTGGTCACATCTTAATAGATAATTTAAAAAAAGGCACACTATACAAAGTAGCATAAACCACACACTCAGTAAGCAAAACCTCCATAAAATAATAGAAGACAGTAAAGATAGGGAGATATTTATAAAGCACGCCAAAGAAATGATAACTAACGTAAACGAAAGTAATAAGGATTGAAATGTAAACATAAACAAGCGACAGAGTATATATGATATTAGTTTTAAGTAAAAATGTAAACGTGAATAGTCTAAAAAAAAATGTACATCGATATAAGTGAAAAGACAAAATATAAAAATACTAACATAGAATAAGAAAAATCTGTAAAATTAACAAAAGCAGCATACAAAAATATGCATAACTAACGAAAATAATAAAAAAGAAACTAAAGGTAAACAGGACAACACCGTAAAGATAGGGCAAAAGAAAGAGCCCAAATAACAAAAAAGAGAAATAAAGTAAACAAAAAATACAAAGTAAAAAAAGACCTGTTAATTAATGGGGAACAAGCTTTTTTTAAAAGAAACCTTTGTGAAGTATCTGTTTAATAATATGAATTTTGACTAATACGAAGAGCAGTCTCAGCGTAAATTTACTCCACCGCTAAACCTTGTTTATAAGTAGCACTCTAAGAGTGGCCGTCATCTAGTCCAGGAGCTTAATTATCTAATTATTAAATCTATCACAATCATTTTCAAACATAAAGCAGTGATAGTGATAGTATTTATGGAATTGTATAACTTTTAAAAGTCACAATTGCTTTCGGACGAATGATGATTTGAATGATATAGAATGTCATAGATAATTCATTTCGTTTTATTCTTGTTGTCAAATAATCTTTACGATTCTGTATGATTGTAATAAGGAAGTATTTAAAAATAACATTAGTTCCCGAATTCAAACTAGATGTCACTGCAGTACTTTCTTGATTTCTCCTTGTCAACCCTTCCGGTATTCTTTCATGTATAAAAGTAAATTAGTTTTGAGGTTTGACTCAAGAAACAACTCATATTCTATTTGTACTTTTTTGTTTTTGTATTGATATGTTAGTTTCGAACTTTGCAAATTTCAGTTTTTTAATATGTTAGTTAGAAGGAACGGAATTGACTATCTTTGGTCCATCGTTTCCTGCAAAATTCAACTTTTGCTAGAGTCGCCATCTAGTGGAGGTGCTTTTTTCGTGCTTTCTTTTTCTCTTAAATACTTCCTCTTTATTGACCTATTTCGACTAAAAAATAAAAACATTTAATTTACATAAATAAAACAAAAGAATGTTTAATTAATCCATATATTTGATAAACTCAACGTTTTATATGTCTAGAAAAAAAACATAAAAAAAACCTTTGCAAAACGCTCTAAGCGAATTTTTTTTGTCAGCTCGTCTAGGGATGATACGAGTAAAAACAATCACTTACTCGATACTTTTCTTTCCACACTAAGTACTTTTAGCATCGATACTTTAGAACCGAGTAGTAAGTAGTCATCATCATCACCAGCCTTTTTACGTCCCCACTGCAGGGGCTCAGGCCTTCCTTATGGATGGTTAAGGAGGATGGGCCATGACCCTCCACGCTGGCCCAATGCGGATTGGAGGGTAGTAGTAAGTAGTATCGTGAAGTAAATAAGTATTTGTATCGGTACGTGATCGGTCACTTACTGAGCAGTGTCAAAAACTCGCGTGCATTAAGACTGTTTACTCTGTGTTAAGGTGTCCCAAGTAGAGATGGACGTTTAAACGAAATGCACCCAATTAAGCATGCTTTTCTAAATGAGTGCAAAAGCGCTTTTTCACTTAGAAGAAAAGTATGTTAATGCTTATAGTACGTCCCGCCATCTATCAAGATATTACTACTAGCTTCAATCAATTTGTCTGTTTCGGCATTTTTCTACTAAAGGGCAGCACTTTACATAAATGCACTGTATAATACTATAGCGCGTGATATTCATCTAGACATTTTGTAACAACTTTTTTGGTTGGTTAATCCAAACGCTTTTTTAAACGGAACTTAAAAAAGCAGTACGCTTTTCGTTGTTGAAGTAAGTGCATGTTGTGTTGAATGTTAAGTAATTGCGTAAGTTGAATTATATGCGTAAGTTGAATTATATGCGTAAATAAATTGCAACTTAAGTAATGACTTTTGTTTATTCCTAAATAAACAATGCAGATAAGTTTTGTTATGAGGTGATGGTGTGTATATAAAACATTGTAAATATTATTGAACTGCATTAGTTTTAAGATTGTGTAAATAAAATATCGAGAAACGGTAATAGTATTGTGGTCTTGTATTATACATAAAAACCTTCCTTTTGAATCACCCTATCTATGAAAACAAAACCGCATCAAAATCCATTGCGTAGTTTTAAAGATATAAGCATACATAGGGATATAGGGACAGAGAAAGCGACTTTGTTTTATACTATGTAGTGATAACACAATGTTGCACGCTTATTATAACGATTTCCAAACGTCAGTTTGAATAAAAAAGCGTTTAAGCAATATTATTAAAAATCGTACAACGTAAAAACGCTTAAAAATTTTAAGCAGTTATTTCCACCTCTGGTCTAAAGTTTATCTTATGAAAAAGTCCCACAGGCGCAGCGTTTCTGTCGTATGACCAAGACTTACTAACCTCTACTAATTTTATGCAGTTACAGATCTATCTAGAGGCGGCACTACTAGCAAAATTTTGAAACAATACCTAACTAAGTACATACTAAATACTTTCTATGAGCATCGCTTTTTATGTCTAGACCTACTTGTCTTTCTTCCTTAAATAGAGTATTGCTATTGAAAATCTACTCTAAATATCTATAAAAATGACGACGATGGTGAGGCATTTTAAAACTATTCGATACAAGTAGGTATTGAGTAAAAGTATTATTGCCTATGTGGTATCGTTGAATCTCTAAGATCGTCATGTCATCAACTGTGCATCATCTTTCAGAAAATTTGGTTAAACGTTGCGTTTCATTTTAAGTTTGAGATATTTCTTAATAGCTGTTCAAATTTTTTTTATTGTATGTAGAGTTCTGAGAATATCCACATATAAAAAAATCGGTAACCCAATACCTATAATAATTATTTACATCGTATAGTAATTATTTTAGGGAAATTCGCAAATTTTTTTGGTAGTTAAAAATAACAATTTAATGAAATAATTGTAAATACAAAAGCAGTCAAGTCAGTATTGTTAGTATTTTTTTAACACCTTTGCTCGTAAAACTGATGTAAGTCCACCAGTTTTAAATATGTAAAGCGGGTCATAAAAAACGCGTGTGTTACCAAAGCAAATAGTTAAGTTTTAGTCCATACAAATTCCATACCAGTATTATTTGCCATTTCACGCGCTGTTGCTATTCAAATTTCGAACTAATCGCCGCGCGGCACCAGTCAGTAGTCAGCGCTAGCGCGCTGTTAAAATGGCGGGAAAGCAACAGTGTACATTCACAGATTGAGTTTATTTAAAAAAAAATCAGTTTATTCGGTAATTTAAAAACTTGGCTGCATGCTCTAACTAAAATAATACTCGCGCCATTTTCTCAAATTTTCTTTCTTTGTACTTGTATTGTGCATTAGATATAAAGTGACAACTTTCAATAATGAAGAAAAGCAATATATTACTTCAACTCCACCGGATATACTAACAGAAGCGCGAACCGCATGCGATAGCTTGCTGCCGTCAATATCCAAAGACAGATACGTAATCACGTATGAAAATTTCTTGAAGTGGAAAAACATGACAAATGCCAAGTCATTTTCCGAAAATGTAGTTTTGGCGTATTTTAATGAACTAGCTAGTATATATAAGCCTAGCTCGTAGTGGACAACATATTCTATGTTGAAAAGTACCCTCAAGATGAAAAATGGTGTCGATATTAATTACCTTTGGTATTAATGGTGCATGTAGACGGCAAGAGCTTCACAATATTACCACAAATGACATTGAAAATCAAGGCAAAATGCTTTTAGTTAAAATCCCAAACACTAAAAACATAATACCCAGATCTTTTATTATCGACGGCCCATTTTATGACGTGGTCAAAACATATGAAGCTCTGCGTTCGACTAAGGCAAAAAATAATCATTTCTTTCAGAATTACCAAAAAGGTAAATGTACTGCACAACCTATTGGGATAAATAAATTCGGTGCCAGGTCAAAGGAAGTCGCCAAGTTTTTAGGATTGCCGGATGCTAATTGTTATACAGGGCACATTTTCAGAAGAACGTCAGCTACATTACTTGCTGATTCGGGAGTTGATATATTGACTTTAAAGCGGCATGGCGGGTGGCGTTGTAACGCAGTAGCAGAATCTTATGTAGAAAATTCCATCCGAAACAAAGTAAATATAAGTGCCAAAATAACTCAGGCAATAAATTTGGAGCCACAAACGAAGAAGTTTGGCCCTGAGCCGCGCCCCTCTACTTCTACTGATAATATTTTTTTATTTACAACTAATGACGTATTACAATGCTTTTCTGCCGGCTTTCAAGAAGTTTCGTCATCTCCAACATTTACCCTAACACAAAACAGTGACATTATGAATAGTAATAATAACATAATTAAAAAACCAACTACAACTCGTATCATTTTAATAATTGTAATTTCACTGTTTTAATAATTAAAAATGAACAAAATATAAAATGTTTTTTTTTTCTGTTTCCTCGCAAATGTGTTAAAAAACGTCGTACGATATACGTGCGTATTGGTTATAACATGCTCGGCTCAATTACGCCCTCGCCTTCGGCTCGGGCTGAAATTCTGCCTCGCATGTTTTAACCATCATAACGCACTAATATCGTAATGTACTATTATCTAACCGTAACGAGTAGGGTTTTCAAATACCCGACAATTTTAGATACCCGGGTCTCGGGTACATTTAATTTAAATACCCGGGTATACCCAGGTACCCGGGTATTCTTGAATTTTTTGTGAAACTGGGAAAAAACGAAAACAAAACGAACCAAACACTGGTACATAAAACTAAACAATTACATTTTTTTCAGTAAAACAATAATCACTCTTTAGTCAGTCTATAATTCTTCAATCAGTCACACTTAGTAATGAATACAAACAATTATACATTGTTATAAATATTTATCAAGTTTTATTAGTGTCTAATCTTCTCTGTATATTAAGTATATTTCTTTATCAAATAAAAACAAACGAACCAAAGTCTGGTACATAAAACTAAACAATTAAACTTTTTTCAGTAAAACAATGATCACTCTTTAGTCAGTCTATAAATTACTTTATCAGTCTTTCTTAGCTTGTAAAAAGCGAGCTTTCAAAAATACAATTGCATGTAGAGATTTATCTGAAAGTCTGTTTCTGGTTTTTGTCACATAATTCCCAGCTACCGAAAACACTCTTTCGCTGTCGGTTGATCTAGGCTTGACTGTTAACAGGGCCTTGTAAAGAAGTTCTAGATTAGAAGTGCTTGGAAACTTCGAATAACTGAAAAAAAGTATTCGGCATTATTTCTTACTTAAATTAATCAAAACAAGTATTTTTTATATTATAGTGTTAATTTTGTTGTTATTTGTTTTATAAAAGTTTTTCTAAAAGTATTGTTATATAAGTATATTGATATTGCTATGTTCTAAAATAAAAGAGAACGAATAAAGAAATTAATTCTAAGAAAATTTATTACCTGGAATTCCTTCTTTAACTTAGAGGGATCAATCTTAGTTGCCGTAATAGACGCAGTAGCTTTGTTTATGGCTTCATTCAATTCAGATTTTAATGATATATTATCATTGTTATTGTTAGCCATAGCCATAACCACATTTTTCTGCAGGCGTTTTGTCTACCAACGCGCATATATCAAAATTACCCGAGACCCGGGTACGTCCGTTTGTACCCGGGCACCCGAAGTATCAAATACCCGGGTATACCCGGACCCCGGTACCCGGGTAAAAAACCCTAGTAACGAGTTATATTACTTCTAGAGTAATAATTATGAGCGTTATTGGGTTTTAAAATTACATTAAGTATATCCTTACTAAAATTTTATAATACCATAATAAAATTATCATTTGACATTACCCAATTGCTTTCAAAGGTAAGGACTTTCAAACGTGAAATTCAAATTGATTTGTGAAGGTTTTTTTTTAATAATAGAAGAAAAGAAAAAAAAGAAGAAGATTTTTTTAGACCATTAGACCACAGGTCTTATTCGGCTGGATTATGATTTATGATCAGTTTTAGATAGTCTTGCTCTAAACAATCCATACGATTGGCAGTTACGAATTTCCTTATGAAAAGAATGGAAAACTTGAGGCCAGTTATCAATAGATATTCAAAGGCCTGTATTGAAGCCAATGGAAACCACAGCCTGAATAGGCTGGACCTCTTCAATTAGTTGTTTTTAACTCAGGCGGGTTTTTTTGGATAGTGTTT
Organism: Diatraea saccharalis; assembly: GCA_918026875.4. NCBI lineage: Eukaryota > Metazoa > Arthropoda > Insecta > Lepidoptera > Crambidae > Diatraea > Diatraea saccharalis. Next base: position 16,172,967 of record OU893337.1, read on the forward strand.
TGTCAATGTCAATAGTTATCGTATTATTATTTTTAATTGGGCAACCTCTAGCTTGCCCTCTCTTTAGATTCGGGCGACAGTATTCGGGAAGCGCCATAGTCATTTACTTATTGACTACTCCAACTATAAAGACATTAGTTTGATCATCGTTACTCTAAACTTCATGAAACCTATTTAATTTATAACTAGGACGACCTTTTAGTGAGAAAAGCTGCGTAGATATTTCGAAAATGATTCAAAAGTTAGGGCGTATCCCAAGGAAGATACAGGTGTTGTACCTAAGGGCTACTTTCTTACACCTCTATTATTCGATTTCTGTTCTGGTCAATGTAGAAAATGAAGTTTTACATTTTGTCTCGAAATCCAGAAAATCCAACTTTATAATGATTGGTACAGGAGCGCAAGTCAATACATTTGATGTCTCAAATTTCACTGTACATATTGAAGGATACTATACAATGCAGAGGGTCGATAAAACGCTAAACCTAGTATAAATTTTGAACTGCGATTCAAAACATGTGATGGGTTTGGTCAGGTCAAGACATTTTGTAGCGATCGTTAAGTAACGATGGCGGAGTTCACTGACAGAACTGTCAATTCGATCGCTAGAAAACTAACGAATATCGCTTATTTGACAATTGCACTCGTTACGCAGTAGCTCAGTGGCGTAGTAGATAAATGCCGCGGCTCGCTGACGCCGTTGTTAAGTAACTTTTACAAGGGTCAGTCATGGGTGACCAAAAAATATTATCTCAAACTACTCCATCCTTTGGAAGGTACGTCAAGCCGTTGATGACGGCTGCATTTGTAGTCGTTAATACTCTCCGATCCCCATTGGGCCAGCGTGGAGGGTTATTACCCATCCTCCTTAACCATCCATAGGGAAGGCCTGCGCCCCTGCAATGACGTCCCCACAAAGCTGATGATGACTTTATGCCTCACAAATAAAAATATACATAACTGTAAAAAACTTTAAATCATCGTTAACTTACGATCCTAAGGGTTAGCGACAGACTTTAAGCTGATGTAGCGGATGCCTGCTGTAGATTTCGATTATACGAGATTCACCTTGAGCCAGCACGTTATTCATAAATGGAATTTAAGATGTATTTTCCACTAGTTTTTAGACACAACTTTGTTTACGTGGTATTACTTTTCTTTTTAATTTGTTTAGATGTCGGTTTTTTAATTATTATTATACTTATTAAAAAAGGAGCATATAGGTGTCAGAAATGCATAAGAGAATAATAATATGTTTAGGACTCTTGTTTGGAGCAGGCATGGCATTAACATAAATGGCGTGTATGTCTCACACTTGCAATTTGCCGACGTCTTAGTTGTCATGGCTAGAACGTTGCTGCGATCTACAACAGATGCTAAATCACCTAGCTGAGTCTTCTCAGCACATCGGTCTTCGGATGAACTTTGAAAAACGAAACTCATATGGAATTCCCTTATATATATACTCCCATATTTATATAATAGTACAAAGCAGTCAAACATGTTTACCTAGGGAAAATAATGCACTTGGGTAAAAACAACTTCAGGAAAGGAGATCATTAGAAGAATACTAGGTTGGGGAGCCTTTGGTAAACTACGACGAGTCTTCGTCTTGACTATATATAACGATGTTTCAGGTCCAAAACCTAGTTTGGTGATGGTGAATTATAGTAAAATATATAAAAATTATATGTTTTATTTTATTACTTTATGGTCGAATAACGATTTTTTTTTCAATAAATGCTTATTCTTATTTTGATTGTGTCCTACCCCTTATAACATACGGAGTCAAAACCTGGACACTCACATTGGGACTGGACCATGAGATGAGTCATGTAGAGAGGTGAGAAATGAAGCGTTTCGTTATAGAACAAAATTTAATTAACAGAGTTCATCGAGTTAGCAATTTGAAGTGGCAATGGACAGGACACATTAGCCTAGAACCAACAATTAATGGAGCAAACAAACTTTAAAGTGGAGACAGGAGATTCCCATATGCAGTCTGGGACGTCCTCATACTAGATGGGAAGACGTTATCCGAAGAGGTTGCTGGCAAAAATTGGATGAGTAGCCGAAGATCGAGTTGGATGGTGTGCGGTTGAAGAGGCCCACAACCAGCAGTGCGCAAATATTCTAATGATGATGATAAACTTGAATGATCTTATAAGGTTTTTTGGAGATTTGAATTTATATACTAGAACAGATTGCATTGTTTTGGTTCTGAATATTCTTCATGTAATCGATTTCAATAAAAATAAAAACTATATTCATACATAAAAAAAAACCCGCACGTTTTGAAAAATAAAAATAACATAATTTCTATTTATATACTTACGAGTATTTAAAAAAAAATGGTTGTCTTTTAGAACACCAACTAAAATAAATTTTATGAGATATGAAAATTGCATTTTATTCATTTTAGGATTTATTTACGCCATCGGTATCTAGGTAGAAATTATGTAAGTTTTATTTTTCAAAACCCCTGTACAAGTTAATTTACTCGTATATGAATATTAGACATTTCATTGAATTGATCTATACTAATATTATAAAGAGGAATGACTTCGTTGTTTGTTTGTTTGCAACGAATAGGGTCCGACTCTACGGGATCGATTTTAGAAATGCTTTCACCTACAGGAAGCAATATCTTATGCAATGGACATAGGCTATATTTTAAATGAAAGTATGAAAATAAGAGTGATGGAGTTTTCACAGGAAATTAAAATTTTTCATAATAAGCATTGTTTATTATTCAATCTGTCAGTGTAATTATATCTGTGTCATGATATGAATCAATATCCAAATCAATTATTTACACAGGTGTAAATAAAAAATCTTACTTATATTATAAAGACGAAAGTTGAAACAGTTCCCTAGAGATCACGAGGGCGAAGTCGCTGCCGGAAAGGCAGAAAAGATATAATTTCAAAGAAGTAGTAACGCATAAGTAAGTATGAACTTTTATTTTAACAGATTATACGGAACAAATGAAATAGCATATCTTGTTTTAAGTGGCATAGGAATAGGTGGTACTTATTAGCCAAAGCTTCAAAGAACAGAGTTAAGAAACGGAGACTTCGTTAGGACTATTCATTTATTTTTTATTTTGGTGCAACATGTAGCCCGCGATAGTTGTTATTAAGCAACTTTCGCAAGGGTCGGTCACGGGATGGGTGACCAAAAAATTATTATCTCGAGCTACTTTGTGCTTCGGAAGACACGTTAAGCCGTTGGTCCCGGTTGGATTTGCAGTCGTTAATACCCTCCAATCCACATTGGGCCAGCGTGGAGGGTCATGGCCTATCTTCCTTAACCATCCACAAGGAAGGCCTGAGCTCCTGCAATGGGGCCGTAAAAGGGCTGATGATGATGAATAAAGATGAAATTATGTTTTTATATATTTTGTAAAATTTAACCTCCGTAGCCGAATGGTTCTCACGCCGATTTCAATGTGTCGCCTCACCATCTCTTAGGTCCCGGGTTCGATTTCTTAGAAAATTATCTTTTCTATATTGTCTCGCCCAAACTGATTCTCGCTCAGACAGAATCAACTCAACGCCAATCGAAGACATCAGACCACAACACAGCATAGCAATCAAAATCGGACCCTCTTCTAACCCCTAATCTCCCAGTAGGGCCGGTCACCGCGGGAGAGTTAGACCAAAACCCCCCAAGAACAAATATCAAAGCGAAAAATACTGTCTACATTTGCACCCTCAACGTAAGATCATTATATACAGATCAAAAATATATAGAGCTCAAAGCTGCACTAGAAGATATTAAGCATGACATAATAGGTTTGTGTGAAGTCCGCCGCCTAGGAGAAAAGATAATCGAAGACGACGAATACATCTTCTACTACATTGGACAAACAAAAGGACTGTATGGAGTAGGTTTTCTAGTAAGGAAAAAACACAAAGATAACATCATAAAATTTACAGGAATATCTGAAAGAGTATGTGTAATGGAAATCAAAATGGAAAACCTTTGTTTTGCAGTAATTCAAGCGTACGCCCCCACTGAAAACTCATCACAGGAAGAAATAGACTGTTTTTATTTTCTATAGGAGATTTTAATGCTCAAATTGGAATTCCAGAAAAGTACGAACGTTCCGCTAAAGTATGGTTACGGTATCAGAAGCGATCGAGGCACGAGACTAATTCAATACGCGCAGGAGTACAATTTAAAAATTGTAAATACAATGTTCAAACTTAAACCAAAAAACCGATGGACATGGATCTCTCCAGATAAAAACACACGAAATGAAATTGATTATATTATGACCACGAAGCACCACATGATCTCTAAATACGAAGTACTGCCATCTTTTTCTTTCGGATCGGACCACAGACTACTAAGAGCAACATTATACCTAAATTCAACAAAGAAAAGTAGGCGTAATTTTTCTAATACATCCACTAAGTTAAAAACTCCAGCGGAGCAGGAAAGGTACCTTACAAACCTCTACAACTTTATACCACCACTTATAAAGAATCAAAACAACTTTAATGTAGAGGAGTATTACCAACAAATCATGCGCTACATCCAGATAAGCCTAAAAAATATTAAAGGAACACATAAGAACAAAATCTTATCCGCGAAAGCGCTTGAACTTATGAAAGAAAGAAGCGAACTACAAAATAAGCCTAAATTAAGCGTTGCTGACAAAGAAAAGCTAAAAACTTTGTACAAACTTACCAATAAAGAAATAAAAAGATGCTACGCCACCTATAGAACAACAATTATTCAAAAACACCTCAATAATACTAGATCTGCCAAAAAAGCTTATAAAGAGCTAAACCAAGCCAAAACATGGGTTCCTTTTCTCAAGTCTGGCGACAACAAATGCAAATCTCGCACAGAAATCATAAATGCGGCAACTGACTTTTACGCTAATCTATACAGACAATCAGACACACAGTATCAAAACATGGGTTCCTATAGCTCCACAGATACCTCTCCAATATACCAGTTTACAGAAAATGAAATATTAAAACAAATAACGAGACTCAAGCCAGAAAAATGCCCAGGACCGGATGGAATCACCAACGAATGTATCAAGGTTGCGAAGAATCTACTATTAACACCAATCACTATCCTATGGAATAAAATACTTGGCGAAGCAGCTGTGCCTCATCAATGGAAGACATCGGATATTATACTATTATATAAAAAAAGGTGACCCAGCGGATATAGGCAATTATTGTCCTATAAGCCTAATGTCTTGTTTTTATAAACTTTTTGCTTCCAGTCTACTCGAAAGAATAGCCCCAGTAATCGATGCTCACCAACCGATCGAACAAGCTGGTTTCAGAAGCGGTTTCAGCACGATGGATCATATCCAAGTGGTTGACCAGGTGATAGAAAAATATTTAGAATTTAACAAACCCCTGTACTTAGCTTTCATTGACTATAAAAAAACTTTTGATTCAATTTCACACGAGAGCATCTGGGAATCGCTGAAAGCAATAAACATAAATGAAAAGTATATCAAAATCCTAAAAAATATTTACTCTAACAGCACAAGTAGAGTCAAACTGGATAGAGTAGGCGAAGTAATCAACATAAAGAGAGGTGTCCGGCAAGGAGACCCGATCTCACCAAAATTATTCATAGCCGTCTTACAAAACGTAATGAGAGAGCTGACATGGTCCAAACAAGGTATTAATATAAATGGAGTTTTTTTAAGTCATCTCAGATTTGCCGATGACATAATTTTACTCTCGGAAACCCCTGACCAATTAAATAAAATGATAAATGAATTAAACCAGGTTAGTACAAAAATTGGTTTGGAAATGAATCTAGATAAAACTAAAATTATGACTAACCGCAGGACAACGCCCATCTTTATAAATAACACACCTCTAGAGTGGGTCAATCACTACATATACTTAGGAAAACAAATTTCCTTTAGTAAGGAAAGACGTACTGAAGAACTTAACCGAAGAGTGGCGATTACCTGGAACAACTTTTGGCACCATAAGGAAATACTAAAATCACAACTTCCGCTACAGACCAAGAAAGTAGTCATGGATACAGGACTTCTACCGTGCCTCACCTATGGATGCCAATCTTGGATTTTCGATCTTAAAACCAGGAATAAAATTCAGTCTACCCAGAGAAGAATGGAAAGAAGCTACCTAGGTTTAAAACTAAAGGATAAGGTAAAGAACGTAGACATTCGAAAGAAGACAAAAGTATGGATGCCTTAACTTTTGCAATGTTGGCTAAATGGAAGTGGGCGGGCCACGTAGCCCGCTACAAGGACGATAGATGGACTCTACGGGCAGTAAAGTGGCCTGGACCAAAAGGCATCAGACTTAGAGGTCGACCAAAGGCCAGATGGGCAGACGAAATTGTAGCGTGTGCGGGCGGAAGTTGGATAGAGAGAGCTAAGGACAGAGAAGAATGGCATTCCTTGGGGGAGGCTTTTACCCGATCGGGGTCCATGGATTAAATTAACTTAGGTAGTTGTGATCAACCTTATCAAATTTATTAATATCTAAACTAATTTACAAAATGATATTTAATTTTTATTAATTTATATAATACAATTGGAATTATTTAATATGTATGATGCATGGAATTAAATAAAGCTTTATAAATATTATTATTATTATTATATTGTCTCGGGTCTGGGTATTGTGGTACCTTCGTCGTCTCAGATACTCCATAATACAGGGGTTTAGCTACTCGTCTTGGTTTCTGAGCAATGTATGTGATGTTTTCTATAAAACTAAATCAATCAATATAAAATACTATGAAATATATTTTTAGTCAGATATAAAATCAATACCTTTTGTTTTTGAAATAATAAATCCTTTATCTCCGCCCAAAATACGTATAGAGAATGCTAAAATGATAAAAGGACCGTTTTATTATTTTAAATTCAATTGTCAAACGAACTTTAGAAAACTTAAAAAACGTGGCCAAGAACATTTAGGTAAATATAGACTGAATACTCATTTCAAATTCTGATGTCCCGAAAAAAATATATAGTCCTAAGCAAGTCTCTGTTCTTATTTATTTAGTATAATAAGCGCTATATTCCTAACACTGTTTATAAGTATACCTGTCTATAAGATTTGTCAATAGCAATCAACTTAATACGGACTAATTTGTTACATACTGAAACAATTTCAAATAGATTAAGCCCGCCCCTTGAACCAATTCTATGGTCAATGGCAAATAAATAAAAAGGAACCGTTCATCGGGAGTCGTTCCAAAGTTATAAGAAGTAACATCTAGCCGAATTTTTCAGGGTCGATGACTCACTTATGTTTTCATTCAAAGACATGTCGTGAACGGATTTCGCAGTGACGCTAATCATTATCTTTCAATGTCTTAATCCCTTTTGATTACAAAAGTGTTTTTAATTTTGTGTTCATTTTGAATTATTGATGACACCAAATTTTCAGAGAGCTGATATTTTCTTTCTATTGAAAGATGTCTAAATTCAACGACTAAAAGTAAAGGTATGGTAGATAGTGCAAAAGAAACACGTCGATGTGCAAAGAGGTGCGGAGGTACGCTAAATATAGAGCCATCAGTTTAAACAGCTTAGCAGCCAACACGTATGGTAAAATACTTATAAGAGAATAAGGGTGAATCCCACTGGGATCCTCCCTGAAATGGAATTGGAAGAGGATGCATTGATCATATTTTCTCGCTCTGCAAAGTCGTAGATTGGAGTCTTTTCTGCGGTTTTATGGATCTAGAGACAGCATTTGACAGAGTTATCCGAAAGGCACTCTGGGGCATAGTGCCGAAATATGGGATCGACGATGCCTAGCTGGGTGCTGTGCATCCACACACGAGGACAGTACAGTATGTGTGTGGGTAGACGGCAACATGTCGGCCTAGTTTGGCGACAATATTGATTTCGACAGAGTTGCGTGTTGTCAGCAAAACTGTTTCTCTTCATCTTGTCTTCAGAGAATAAAATCTGTGAATGTGGGATTGAAAATGGGTGATCTAGTTGTTAACTGCCTGCTTTATGATGGTACCAATGATACCATGGTATTTGCAGGAAATCCAACTGATCTACAAACTCTAGTCACAATGATAAATAAAAAGCTTGCAATTTAGAATTATTGGATGGGGCGAAATGTATGCAAGGACCGAGCATTGTGGCGGTCAATCCTCTCTGCCCACCCCGCAAAGGATACGGCGCTTTGCGCCACATAGGATAGATAAAAATATTTGGCCTGCAGTATCAGAAACAAAGTATTGTCTATCGTTGTCGTGAACCTCCATACAAATGTAAAACACGATTCTTAAAAATATCTTCAACGTCAATCTAAAAAGAAAAGTTTAGCGCTGGTGAAAGTGCATCATAAATTATCTACTACAATTGCAATGTAGACGTAAATTAATAAAATAAATAATTATAATTCCGAGAACTTTGAAAACACACCTCATATAAACATACACTTTTATAATTAAAGCATCTCAAGGCAGGTTGACAATAACGTTTTTAAGACATTTATTTCTCAACCTGAATATGTTTATTTAACAGCCAGTTGCCTAATAAAATTGTCATAAGTTTAAAGCGACATTACCGATTCAAATTTGACATTCATTAGATCTTAAAGGCGTCATTAAACCTTAATGGACGTTTGTGCAACTGACAGCAAATCTGTTAATGTTAGCGTTATAATGGAATGTCAATACCTACAACCCTTTCTAACGAATATCTGTCACCATTAATTTGTGCAGAAGACCTTGCACTACTAGTATTGAATTTCAGGTATAAAGTATTATGGCAAAATGCAAATGGTTGAAACTTATTTCAATAAATGCGATTTTTTCATTAAAAATAACTGAATCGAGACCCAGTTTATTTCTAAGAGCTTTATGACAAATTTCTCATGTATTCTTTCGACATACAAGTATTCTGAGATTGAAATTTTAGTGTTTCACGCTCACATATTTGACTTTCTCGATAATTATTTAATTTTTGTACCTACTCAATTCTTACAGAATATTAAATTTTAGAACCCCACATATTTTCTGAAACTTAACGTTTCAGAGTCTGCATGATACGTGGACAGTAAATAAATATAAAATCTGGTGTACCTAACTAAGAATAACTTAATGATTAGTTTTTCAGTTTCATTCATCGGACATTCTATGGTTTTATAGCTAATTAAATATTGTTTGATTTGTCGGATTTTGGCTATATATCATATCCATACATGACATATCCATCAGCTCCTATCACTTAAAGATGCAACCATCTACCGTACGTATCAAACTTGAGAGTTCCTGGCTAGGTATCATGTAAAACACATTAATAAAGATTTGGAAGAACTAATTTATGTTTATGAGTGTCATTTCTTAATGTTGTGTTTTGTCAAATGAGCACTATATTAACCTGTGCGTGAGTTTACAGTCACGTTCCTTCCATGGTACAGAATGCAGCTCATATGTTAGTCCATTCACAACACATCACTCGCGACGATCACTGAGCCAGCATCGTCGCACTCTCGTGGCGCGGTCGTGTGTGCGATCGCGATATAAGTACCGTCGTGTCGCAGCACCGCGGCACACTGCGGCGCCGGCCCGGTCGCCTCCCTTTCCCTTCCCTCACTTGCTGCGAGCTGTTCCCGCCGCGCCGGTGGATGCGCGCGCCGCTGTCGCCGCCGCCCGGCCGTGCGCTCATCCGTGCCGTCGCCCTCGCCGTAGATCGAATGTTGGTAAACGTCCAACATCTAGTTGCTTCGATCACGGATGAACCCACTGGGATTGTTGAGGCCACATTACACTTAATAACGTACAACTTTCCCGCCATTGATGAAGCATTATATTATTTAATAACCTCGCTTGAATGGAGTAGATAAGCTAGAAACACAAGCAGATAATAGATGGCGCTTCATGCAAACAAAAATAAAGCTATGCGCAAGCGCGGAAGGCCGAAGAGATAAAACATTGTTACCTGGCTGGTGGATTTTTTAAGCATTTTTCATTGAGAATATTTTCCAGATATTCTAATGTTTTTATGAAAATTTTAATCATCTTTGTCAATAAAAATATTTACAAAAATAATATTTAATAAAACTAACTTCATGAAATAGCAATTTTTATGTGGTTATTTCAATAGACTAGTATTTTCTTTTTATATAAATAATAGTATATTAAAACCCAAGAAACAATGTAGAAGTAACAGCATGTCTGCGATTAATAGTTTCTGATATACGGTGCTATATTTATGAAAACGCTCTCTACAAATTTGTCACTATATAAGAGACGTCACACAGTGCTAGGGCAACGAAAAACGTCCGGGCTATCTTTGTTATTTGTGAATTTATGTTTATAGCTGCCATAATGAAAGTTGTAACTTTTTATGTAACTAATTTAATGCCCTATGTATTTTAGCAATTTTTTGTAGTATATTTTCCCTACTTTTGTCAAGTTTTTAAAGCATATATTCCATTTCCTTCCTTTAAAAACTTGACAAAAGTAGGGAAAATATACTACAAAAAATTGCTAAAATACATAGGGCATTAAATTAGTTACATAAAAAGTTACAACTTTCATTATGGCAGCTATAAACATAAATTCACAAATAACAAAGATAGCCCGGACGTTTTTCGTTAAACTACTTACTAAGATTAGTATCATAAAATTTATTATGTTAAATATTTATAACTCAAATGGTTTATGTAGTTCGAACATATAACAGTATTATCACTTGTAGAACACAAGCTTATCAAAAACAATTATTTAGATAAACATCATGATTACCTATATTGTAACATGAAATATTTCAAAAGAAAAAATCAACTCAATCGGTCTAAATAAATAAATAAATTATCCTTAAATGAACACGATATGACAATGATATCTATAATTATAATATAAGATTATAATGATATTATCAATCCTGATAGATTTCTGCACTTCGCTTCCTTATCATGTCTGAAAATTGATCGATGAGTAGCTTCGACAGGAATATATTTTTAAAATAGACAATAACAAATCACTACACTACAATAGATTAAAATTATTAGTCGTGACTTTTCTACATTGCCACAACGCGTTGTGGTCGAATAGCATGTCGGCCACGACATGGATTTCGCTATGTGGTTATTCTTAGATTGCCAAAACGCGTTATGAACTATTTTTCGCTCAATGCGATTTCGATCTTTGAGCTTAACATATATATCTATACTAATTATAAATCTGAAGAGTTTGTTTGTTTGACGTCTATAATCTCCAAAACTACCGGAACGACTTGAATATATATTTTGTGTTGAATAGTCCATTTATTGAGGAAGGCTATAGGATATATAACATCACGCTATAACCAATAGGATTGAAGTAGCAATGAAAAATGTTGGTTAAAACGGGAAAAAAAATTCCCTTTGAAAGTTCTAAAAAAAGTCTGCGGCAGCATATGTCTTTCTTATATCTTTTTCCTAAAAAGCACATAAAGTGATGAAAATGGGAGTGGGAGTTAATAGGACATTAATTATTTGTTAGCATAGTTACCGCTGTTTACAATTAAATTTGTCATTGTCATTATATTCCATTACATCCTTTTCCAAATTCCTTTAATAATTAAGCTGTTAACGTAGGATTAAATAATGTTTTAATAAATTAAATTGGTACTATCGTTGTCGCTAATATTAAAGGCATAAACGTTAAGTATACGAAAATATCACATTTAGCTGATGCTACTCAAGACTAGATGACGCTACTGTACTTTTAAAACGTGATTTTGATTTTAGTTATGTTTGTAGTCTATTTTCCCAATTTTAATTTCGTGGTTTTTCCAATAACTTCATTTAATGTGGAGTTTTAATGCTAATATTGGCGCTATTAAAGCAGAGTTAGTGCAAACTTCTAGTGGAGTAATTCTTTTGATCTCAAAGTTAATCCAAGTAAAACGCAGAGTAGAATGACTGATAGTTCTTTTTATAGTTTTAGGATAACATTTCATATATAACTCCTATCAGATCTATTTTGAAGAAGTTCATGTGACTTTTGCTAATACAGTAAATAATTTGGATATGATCCTGGACAATACAATGTGCTGGTGTCCACAAGTAGCAGAAATTAGATGGAAGATGTATACTGTTTCTAGTACGGGATGCGCAATTTTTTGCCCATTTCTACCAAAATTACACTAGCGCATTAATCCTTTTTACCCCTTCTTGACTGTGAAGATGCATGTTACCCTAATTTTCTTTACAATACGATAAAACTTTATACGATACGATTCCTATTTGGCAACATGTTTCTGAATTGCGTAAGAAACTTCAGTGGCTCCCCATTTGTCGTCGTAGGATACGCATATGCTTTCGCATCTTTACTCTATACTGTTCAATCTCATGGCGCTCTCATATCTCTAATTACGCTTTAAATATCTCTCATCTACGCATGATCTCTCCCTTCGCTCTTCTTATATTAACTATAGCAAATCTTTTACAGTACAGGCAATAAGATTGTGGAACTGTAGCTGAATTTCTTAGAAATCTACTCGTTCAAATCACAATTAAAATCCCATTTACTGTCAGAAGATTAACTATGCAGCTTTTCTCTTTTCTTTTCTCACTTCTAACACTCAGCTTGTTTGTCCCTTTTGTCTTGAGGATTTTATTTGACTATATATTAATGACACTTCTTGTTGTTCTTCCGTTTTGTTTTGGACAAAGTCGCTGGCTAGAGATAAGGTCGCCTTTTGTGCGTAGTTGTTTAAAATATAATTTTCTTGTTATATATACGATATATAACAAGAAAATTTTATTTTAAACTGCCCCTTTACGCCCCTGCAGTGGGGGCGTAAAAGAGCTGATAATGATGATGAAAGAGAATATTATTTATAATTATTGATGTATGTATCTTTATATTTATAGATAGTCACAAGTAGAAATATGAATCAATTACCTACAAGTTCCAAAAAATATGGCCCTAACAAATGATAAATTGGCATTATCGGTCAAGAATCTATTAAGATAATTAGACATTGGTCAGTCGGTATCACAAAACCGAATGATTTAAGATCATAGATATTCTTACGTAAAAAATGTATAAAGAAACTCAAAATTTGACGAAATAATATACCTATCTCTATTTAGACATATCCATATAAATAAACGACATAATAAACACATGTATTATAATACGTGAATAGTTTTAAAATGACAAAATAAGTAAATTAATTGTTATAAAAGACTAAATTTTGTAACAATAACAAATAAAATCCATTTTCCCAAGGATTAAATAAATAATTATTATCTGTTATGATTGATTAGTTTGGTATTAGCGTGGTATAAAAGATTGTAGTGCGTCTACAAGACACACAGTGCCGTAAAATGAGGGTTCAATGCGTAGTCTTGTTGGTGGCGGCGGCCGCGGCGTGCGTTAGCGGCGCAGCTGTGGGGAAGAGTACTCCTGAGCCCATCATTACTGGACTGGATTATCACGAACTGTATGGGATACCTACAGCGACGCGCATCCGACAGGCTGAACAAGGACAAGATTTCGATGGAAACCGCATCTTCGGAGGCTCTGCTGCTGGCGTTGGTGCACATCCCCATTTGGTTAGTATCAGCTTATTTGCATAAGATCAGTATATCTGTATTCCTAAATATTGAATAAAATACAATAAACTACTTAATGACTATGAAGATACGGATATTTACGGATTCCTTTTTTCGAGTGAAAAAATTGTAAACCTTTTTCAGTACTCGCGGTTAAAATCTTTATTCGCGGATGCATTTGTATGGGTAACTTAAAGAGATCTTCATAATATTGTAGCCATGTGTCAAAGCGGATTTTGTATTATTTGTATTCGTAAAATACTTTAAGAAAATTTGCGCTATGAATGCTACAACTGTTTAGTTATCAATCTGAATTTAATTATCTTTAAAAAGTGCAACAAAAGGAAAAATTGTAATCTTTTGAACATTGGAAAAATCCGTTTAAAGTTGACAAAATATGACTTTAATTGGTAGTTCCTCAATAAACTGAATTTATTTATTGCTAAGATTTTGCAACCTTGGAACATATCTCTTATAATTCTTTACTAAATGCCAACCCATTATTCGCAGCATAAATTATAAACAAATACCCCGCGAATAAGGAGCTTCTACATTTTTAAATATTAAACTCTAAGATTGCTTTCTAATCCTGCGTTGTGGGACTTTGTATTGTAACGATAAGCAGGAAGATATTGGCAAGGTCTCTTCTCACTTTCGTCATTCATTAATCAATAAAAAATCTACACACTCTGCTTGATTGGTTTATGAATTTATATACGGAGATTTCAGTGTAATTCATATAATAAAAATTCAGAGAATATTTAAGTAGATATTAGTTCTATTCGTTGCTCGAGTGATCCTTTGCTGAGCACTTAGTATAAGTTTCTTGAAGTTTACGTTCACGTCGATTGTGAGCGCGTTATGATATTATTTAGTATGGAATCCGGTACAGCACCCCTAGCAGTAACTACCAAGAATTACAAATCTCCATACAAAATCATAACGCGCTTACTTGTGCAAGCGTTAACGTAATACCCTCTGAATTTAGCCAGATCGCGTGTTAAGAGCTATTATGTGATCAACTTCGATAGAATAAAAGTGTGACATTACACATTATCAAGGTACCTATTGGTTATCTCAAATTATTGAAGAATATTTGTAGAAGAAGAATTTATATGTGATTTAATGTTTTAGGGTGGTCTGATCGTCACTCTGCATGACAACCGTCAGTCTGTATGCGGCTCCTCATTGTTGACAAACACTCGTTCGGTAACGGCGGCTCACTGTTGGATCATTGGGAATGCACCCGCCCGCACCATCACCATCGTGTTCGGCTCCAACCGTCTGTTCAGCGGTGGAGTACGACACAACACCAACAGCATTATCACGCACGCCAGCTACAATCCCAACAACCTCAACAATGACGTTGCCATCATCAACCATAATTGGGTGACCTATACCAGTGAGTTAATTTTATTTACTAATATTAGCTTACTAATATTAGCTTAACTAATATTAATTCTACTAATATTAGCTTAATATCGTAAAGAAATTTGATAGTTAATGAAGCTTACTAATTTTGTCAGACTAAAGTTGCTTAGTAAATTCCGCAATCTTATAAATATTTGATTATTATTTTGTTTTAGCTACTGTTAACCGTATCCTCCTGCCCCCCGGTTCGAACTCCTATGCAAATGTATGGGCAGTAGCTGCTGGCTTCGGCAGAGAAGGTCCCAGTAAGTATCTTGTTCATCACAATATAATCAGAATGACCCTAACTTTATTACGTTTAAATTGCCCCCTATTTATTAAGAAAATAGGAAGATTGCTAAATACACAAGCCGATGAAGTTAACTACTATAAAAATTATTACAAGCAACCATTATTTTCTAAGCACTTCCTTTTAATAACATTATTTTTTAATTCACAGATACTCCTATTGGCCAGAACCAGGGTAAGAATCATGCAAACATGTTCGTAATCACGAACGGCCAATGCGCAAATGTGTTCGGAGGCGTCATCATTGGTTCTACTATCTGCGCGACAGGCAGCGGTAATGCCAGCATCTGCCCTGGAGATTCAGGCGGTCCTCTATCCATCGGATCCGGAAATAACCGTCAATTGATCGGTATCTCCTCCTTCGTATCCGTCCGCGGATGCAACCTCGGCTTGCCCGGAGGCTTTGCCCGAGTTACCTCCTTTAGAACCTGGATTCAACAGAGAATATAAACACTACGTAAAATTAAAAGCAAGATTTGCTTTCATTTGCAGATTTTTACCGCATTATTATTTTAAGATGTATTTTTTATTTATTTAAAATAAATGTTGCTGTCGTTATATTTTTTACAATCTTTTAAGGATTATAGATTGTGGGTATAAATAAGTGAATAAAAATTATGGTCGTTTTCTTCAAAAGTTCAAGCGTGTACTCGCTTGTACAGCGAAATCAATAAAAAACGGGAAGGTATACAAAATAATTTAAATTTAGTTATGTGGGATGCCATTCTCGCATACATTGAAAGCTTGACCTTCAACCAAAACTTCATCTGGCATCATCAACGTTACTATTGTACTGCAACTTCGTCTACTAACGCCACTCGACGTTCTTACGTCCGCAACACCACATTTGTTGTCACCGGTACCAGGATGTACAGCGTTTCCATTTAACAGTGAAAGACAATCTTCATTCAATAAGAGTATCTATCAGATTGCAATTTGATTCACTGTTGAAGTTTACTAACTTCCCTACTCCTTGCTCCACCTTCTCCAATATATTCACGTAATTATTTAATGCCCTGAATACGTGTCAATCTACTGACACTGTAGTCACTGTAGAAAGAGGCCGAGTGTGAATAAGAGAGTGGCTGAGAATGAAGTATCGTCTTAATATGCACCAACGTGGTAGAGTTTACTCTTCTAACATATCTAAATTGGCATTGCTTTAATTGATAATCAAATAAATCAAAATCTCCCAATGTTCAGTGGCATTTGATTCAACCCGATGCATCGAAAATAATATATGAATCATTATTGAACGCTGAGTAAGTCAAATCCAATAGCAACCAAATCAAAGCCAATGTAGTTACACGGCAGAGCACAACAGTCAGTGCAGCTTCTTTTCGTTGGTGATTTTCAATACTTCTTCGATCGATAACAATACCATTCAGCAAATCTTTTTTATACTTTTCCAAAACTATATAAGCCTTACACTTCTCTGGATAAGTTTTTTGGATTAATAGAGTATCAATCTCGCCATGAAAAAGGGTTTCTTGTTGCTAAACGCTCTCCTAATTAGATTCCTTACATTATTTTTATCAGAAAAACAATATTGTAACCACGACAGCGTCTTCTAAAATATAAAAGTTATCCAAAAAGACTAAGTGTAAAAAATTTACAGGCAGCGCTTATAAAAATAGGCAGCGTTCATAATAACAACACTAGAAAAACACAGTTATAAGTGCACGTAAAAACTAAAAATAAATTATAGATTGTTCAAGTTGTCTCTATTTCTGGGCTGAAGAGTAATATTATAATTGAAAGTACATAGTACTTTCAATTCATATTTCTTTCAATTATAATAAAAGTACATAGTACTTTCAATTATAATATTTTTTAGCCTTTCTTGTAAACAAATACTAATAATAACTTGCTGACGGAATCTGCTTGAGGTCGGACAAGAGTATAACTTTTAGGTCACAAAAGGGTTACCATAGGGAACCAATATCTCGTCCACGAACAAGAACTCTACATTTTGCCACTGTTGACGCATTATCTTTATGTACTATATTGCTGGAAAGAAGAGGCGTTCAAAATATCGGTGAAAGTTGTGTCTCCTCGCTACTGACGCATGTTTTATCATGTCATGCTGCAGTCATGCTGCAACTCCATAATAATTGACACTTTTATGTAGCTCCCGGTCGAGACGAACACGTAAGGTTCCTAACCGCAAACGAGCAAAAGAATCACGTTTGTTATATAAATTTTTATTTTATTCTCTTTTAGTATTTATGAAAATTTCAACTTTCACGGTTGTTGAAACACAGACTGATGACAGAGAGACAGTTAAGCCTTGGACATAGACTTCACGTTTTATCTTTGGGTACTGAACCCTAAAAATTAACTACAGAACAATTTTAATTTGTTTGATTCAATCCAATGTATATTTCTTCACACAACCTCGTTTTCAAATCGTTGTAGTTGCCTGAAAATTTTCCATAGGGGAGACCTATTTTTAATTAATATTATAACATTTCAATATCAATTTCATCATTTTCGGCGGCTACCGAGTGGACGGGAGACGAACCGCGTAACATCTACAAGTATTGCACGACTAAGCAATCGCGAAAATCTGTAGTTTTGTAAACGCATTTTTTTACACAAGTGCCGATATTCCCATATAATTCAATGTGTTGCAGAATTGCTATACTAAATTCGCGTTGCAGAGTCCCTTAGAGCGCCAATCTCTGTAACCTGCTTTCCGTAACATCGTTTAACTTGATTTCTTAACAAGTTATACAAAAAGTCTTTTCCGTTCCAACGCTCCACGCTTTTACAATCAAATATTATAATTAAAAGCACATAGCTTAACTTAAAATAAATAAAAATGTTTAAGTACGATGTCTTTTTTTTTAATAAATAACCTTTTTCCGTTTTACACAGAACTTTTGCCAACGTCCGGTAGTGAGAGAGACACTCATGAAATTGCTCGGTAATGGTTTTTACTAATTTTCTACCTTGAGTACACTCTTCCCTGACCTAATAGGATAACACAAAGCAAACGTCACAATTCTACTAATAAATGAAATAAAAAAACATGGCAATAAATATATGATATTGTCGGGTAGCTTATAATTTAATGTTATATTTTTAACGTGCTTACAAAGACACAAAAATACAAGTATATTAAAATAGACAAGATTAGAGGTAAGTTAATGGGATATGAGCAACTTCCACCTAAGACCCCCCCGTCTTAGGTGGAAGTTGCTCATATAAAGAAGGTTGTTTCAGACAGTTGAAGAGGATGTGATCGATAGTACCTTGTGTTATGAAATAAGAATAAATAAACTAAAAGAGGGTAATTCCAATTAAATAATTTATTTACAATAAATAAAAAAATAAAAATGACGAGGTGACTAGTGAGGTGGGTAGTGAGGTAGTGAGAGTGAAAGAGTGTCAGTATAGGTGATGCTTTAATATAATTAGAAATAGTGAAGGGGGCGTGGGTCAGCGGTGAAGTTCCGTTCCGTCAGCGCAGAAATAGCCGTCGTCAACGTAAGGCTTCTGGTGATGGGGCGTGGGTCAGCGGCGAAGTTCCGGAGCACCTTCTCGACGTGTCGAGCAGATGGTTCTTTCGGTAGCCTAGAATAGAACAGCAGTTCGGGCCTCCAGATGACGATTCGTAGACAGCTTCAAGAGAACATATTTCCGTCCAAGTTTGAAGATGCTGAAGGAGGTTTAGTAGAATACTGTTAGTATTGATATATTGACGTTTAATTACAGGCAAAATAGTGTCAAATGACTTTGATTAAAAAATAGTCTTTGACTAATATTATACCTGACTAGCATTATCAGAGTTAAAATACTTTATTTTGTATTAGTAGTGGTAGGAAGTTCCCACGTCAAGTCGATTAATAATATGAAACTTAGTAGATTTTTTGATCATCTTTATACAATAATTAAGAATATTCAAATACCATATTTTATAACCATAGCATATTTAAATCTTATCCTATACGAATAAACGAAGCCTATTCTTTGGGATTAGTGACGAACGTTAACTTGGCCGATCGTTGGTTAAGATCGTTGATTAAGATGCGCCACCCGTCCGATTGCATTAATTTGCCTCCTATCATTTATTATGAAATAGCATACATACCTGTGATCCTGCTCAAAAGAAAACCGAAGGAAGTCTTATTTTAGATAGTAATTAAACAAAGCTTTTTTTTTTCTATACGTAAATTAATCCTTCAGTTTTCTGTAATCGATCGCTTTATCGAGTATATTGTTGCATGGTTGACATTTATCCAAGGCGATATCATGAGTCTAAATTAGTCAGTTTAGCAATTGTTTTAATACGGTTAATTTTAAACGCCGCATAATTTAAAAATTGTATTTATATAGAATATATTACAATTAAAGAGATGATTTTTGATAAATAAAAGCATAGTGCGCAATTTGCGTAATTTTAGCCGACTTCTGCCCATTCTTCTTTATTTTGTGCCGAGGGATCGTTTTTTTTTTATACCAAAGTTTATCATTTTGGGTGTAAAAGTAAGAACTTCAAAATAATTGTAAATAGAGGATGGGTATCATATTTTACAATATCTTTAGACAAGACAGATAGTTTTCTGTAGCTTATTATTATCCCAGGAAGCTCCTTATAAGAAAGATAAATCTGTCACAAAGATATTGGCGACACAAAGGAGAAACCACATACTTCACTTGAAGAGCAATGCTAGGAGACGACTTCATGGAGTATATTAAGGGTTTCTTTGTTGCACGGTTCAAGTAAAAATGACCCATAGTCGGACTAAGGCGTTGTATAAGAGCTTCTTCGAATATGGGTGTAAACCCCCTCAGAGAGATTTGGCTATATTTATTCTATTTTCACATCTTAGTGCAACAAAATTAAAATGAGCTGAACCTGTTAATCTAGAATCAAGGATAACACCTAGGAATTTTACCTGATCTGAGAAAGAAATAGACTGACCATCAATTTTGAATTGGGCCGGAGGAAAAAGAGTAGTCTTTTTTCTAATGAAAATTACAGAATTGCTCTTCAAAGTGGAGAGGGGGAGTCCATGGTCGTCCAGCCAGTGAATCAAGTATATACTATATATAATTCAGCCTGTCTGTAATATTCTCAACAGATTTACTAGCGACATATAGACGTACATCACCGGCATACTGTTAGATATTAACGAAGCTTGTCACGCACTTCTCGAGATCGTAGACGTATAATCTGTAAAGCAAAGGACTGAGAGATCAACCGTTGATCTTGATTGGGGTATATCCTTCTGGTTGGACTACCATCATTTAAGATATACACGTCTAGCTCATGGAATAAATCTATTTAATATAACTTACTTGAGTAAATCTTAGAAAATATCTATGCATATGTTAGCTATTGTCAAATAAATTTAAAATTTCTCATACTTAAATATGATCGAATATTACCTACCTATCAATAACATTGTTTTTTACAGTTCATAAAGATAACAAATACCTATGTCACAAGGTATTTTATTAATATGAGTAAACATCTTTCTTTATATTTCCTTATTTATACTTAACTGACTAACTATAAGACAAAATTGTAACTGGGATACAGAGAAATACATTTTTATTATTATTATTAAATGGGGAGAGAATAAATGACATTAGTCAGATCCCCATGATGTATAATGGGTGTTAAAGTCACCTAGAATTATTACAAGACTAGGTTAAGCTTTTTAGAGTTGCATCTAAATGGTGGAAATATGAGGATGGGGTAAATAAATAGAAAAAAAAGTAACATTCATTACTATTGCTGCTATGATATTAAATAAATCATTATGGGGAGGGATAGGAAGTTCGGATTAAGTGAAGTTTTGTTTGATTAATAGAGCACAACCATTTTAACCATCAGCTTTTTCATTCCTGAGGCAAGCAAAACAACGTACTCCAAACCGGGCTTCTAGCCTTAGCCAAGTCTCCGAAATGGCAACAACAGAGACATGGTATTTATTGAGCATGTATTGGAGTTTATGTAATTTTGGTTTAATATTTCTACTATTTTATTGTAGAAAATAGCAGGTTTTGAAGATTATGGATTTTCTAAATTACTGTCGTTAGGTGTCGAGGAAGGGGTTTCAGCTATAACAGCTTGGTGAGCAGTCATAACCTTTGGTGAGATGATTCCCGCCACAGTACCCATGCGAGTGGACGTGTTCGTACAAACCGGTTGTTTATCTGGCCGACTATTATCCGCAGGACACAGCGGCTCAATATTGATCAGTAAAGCTTTTTTTGGGATGGGTGGCAGACGAGCAGACGGATCACCTGATAGTGAGTGATTACCGTCGCCCATCAACGGGGGACCATGCAACATCAGAGGGGCTACAAGCGCGCTGCCGGCCTTTGAGGGACGAATATACTCTACGCTTGAAAGTTTGAAGGTCGTATCGGTCCGGAAATACCGCTAGCGACAAACTGTTTCAGAGTTTGACTGTGCGAGGCAGGAAACTTCTACAAAAACGCACAGTTGAGAACTTCCAACCAACCAAATGATGGGCGTGAATATCTTGTCGCGTAGAACGATGACGGAAAGTAGTGGCAGGTATGAGTCCGAACAATTCCTCGGAGTATTCCCCGTAGTAAATGCGATAGAAGATGCACAGTGAAGCAACATCTCTACGCAGAGCCAATGGATCAAGCCGAGTTGAAGTATCCCGGCAATCGACGATTCGAGTCGCTCTCCGCTGAATGTGGTCTAGAGGGAGAAGCTGGTATTGGGGTGCACCTGTCCAAAGATGAGAACAGTATTCCATATGGGGCCGAACCTGCGCCTTGTAAAGCTGCAGGCGATGCGCCGGAGTAAAATACTGCCTCGATCTATTAAGCACACCAAGCTTCTTAGATGCTAATTTAGCTTTATCCTCTAAGTGACCACGGAACTGGACCTCGCTCGATATGTCGACACAGAGAATCTCAATATTGGCTGAGGCAGTTAGGGGAATGTTTTGAAAGCGAGTTGATACGACAAAAGGGTCTTTTTTGGCGGTGAACGCGCAAACCTGTGTCTTAGTAGGGTTGAACTGGACCAAATTAAGTCGACCCCAGTTAGAGACTTCCTCTAACGAAGATTCAATATCAGACACAAGTTGATTCCGGCTCTCAATGACGCTTTTCCGAGAAATATTTGCACGACCGTTATAGGTAGAGTCCTTCGTGCTGTCATCTGCATAACAATGAAAACCACTAATTTGCAGCATGTCATTAATATGCAGAAGAAAAAGTGTTGGTGATAGCTCGTGTCCTTGGGGAACACCAGCATTTATAGAATGTTTTTATAGTAGGTCCGAGCATTCACCATCCATGCACATAACTTCTCGGGAAGCCCATACGATGGAAGTTTTGATAGAAGAGCTTTGTGCCACACCCGATCGAAGGTTTTCGCTATGTCCAAAATTACTGCCAGGGCCTCCCCCTTTATCATCGCCAGCAGAGCGACCACTACGAAATCCGTATTGTTGGTCACTAAGCAACTGGCGATCCTCTAGGTACCGAAGGAGCTGGTGGTTGATAATGGACTCCATTATCTTTGAAAGTAAAGGGGTCGGCATGTAGTTGGACGGGTTCGAGAGGTCACCTTTTTTTGGGATCGGATGCACTAAAGCAGTCTTTCATGAGGTTGGGACTACGCCAGATGATTAAGAGAGCCGGAATAGGCGCGTTAAGACCGGTGCCAACTCTGAAGCACACGTCCTTAGCACAATAGGGGGGATACTATGGGGCCCTCTCGACTTGTGGATATCCAGGGAGAGTAGTGCTAGACGCATTGAGCTTTGATGAAACCGGATATCAAGCATAGAGCTTTCGCACCGCGGAATGGTGGGCGGTTTTAGCCCCCGGTCATCCAAAGTCGAGTTGGATGCGAAAAAGTTACACAGGAGATTGGCTTTCTCTTTTGCATCATGGGCTAATGAGAAATTATCTTTGTGCAATGGTGGAAATGAAGGCATGCAGAAATTACCTTGAATAGATTTGGCAAGAGACCACAAAGCACGCATTCCCGAAGGAAGACGCTCAAGCTTCTCGCCAATTCTATAGATGTGCTTCGCTTTCGCTCTTGCAATGTCTCTTTTGAAATATCTGGAGGCAAAGTTGTATTGCTTTATCAGGGCGCTGGTATTTACATCCCGCTACAAAACCACATTTTCCCAGGCTTTTTATGATTCCCGTTTACGACGAGAAGCCTTTCTCGAGGACTGACCAAACCTAGGTTGGAATCTGCCACCAATAGGGACAACCGAGGATGGAATAAAACTTTCCATACCCTGAAGCACCTCATCAGCAACAGACTGTGGAGTTGTTGGGATCATCCGGCGCAAAGCAGATACGTTTCCAGGGGTAGGATGTAAAAAAGAACCGCAACCCATCCCAGTTTGCCGACTTGTAATGCCACACACGGCGACTACGTGCAACACGTAGTCGTTGCAAACACGTGAGTGGCACTGTACTCCTAATAAGGCAGTGGTCCGAGAAGCCAAGTGAAACGTCAACAGATATGGAGTAGCCGTCGGGATGGGAGGTCAACAAAAATATCCAACCGTGATGTTCATGACTCTCGACATCTGGGATCCGCGTAGGCGTAGTGACCAGTTGTGTCAACTTCTGTGCAAGAGTGAAGGCGTGAACAGATCTCCCCTCATGATCGGTCTTGCTAGAATCAAGCCATTCGGTAAATCGCCTAGTATCACGATCTGTGCGAGTGGGATCTGCTGCTAAGTCTGCAGCCATTTGGACGTGCTCGATGAGTCGTTCGGTTTCGGCATCGCCGTTATGGGACCTATAGAGGCACGAATAGACGCAGGTGCGGTCGTCGCTGTATACACGAAGCCATATTTCAAGGTAACCAAGGCGCCAAGAACAAATATCGTCTCTGACGTACACACATACACCGGCCTTTGGTATGAAAGTGTACTCCAGTCTGTACCCAGGGTAAGACAGGTAAGAAGTGTCCGCCGGAGATGATATCTGCGTCTCGGTCAAAAAGAATAAGGCCGGCTTTGCCGTTTCTAGGTGGTGATGGACAGCATTTAGGTTGGTACGAAGCCCCCTGATGTTGCAGAAGTCCACAGCCAGTGTGGAGAGGGTTGCCGTGGTTTTATTCTTTCCCTGGACATGCATGAGCTAGGTTTTCAATTGTTGTGGCGATGTTAGTGCGATGAGTTAGATGTCGCTATGTATTAGACGGGCTAGGGTGGGAAATGCTCTATTGCGCATCTCTTGCCTTTGACAGGGGGCAAGTCTGGCGGGTTAGCGCGCTCGCCAGGCATTGCACGCTCCTTGTCCTATCTGGGGTTGGACTCGAATGTTCCTGAGCCCTTACAAATGTCAAAATTATTCAAAAATTTGGGTATGGTGGACATTAATAGAATAAAATATCTTAACCCATATAAAATTAAAATCGACTTCGAAAGCACTAAATTTATGAAAGAATTTATTTGGTGTAAAGAAATGTTAGAGAAAGATTGGATTCTCCAACAGGCCATCCAAGTTAACTATTCATATGGAACAATTAAGAATATGAACTTGGATCTATCAAACAGCGATATTTTAAAGAATATAAGCTGCAATGATGGTACAGTAATCTCATCAGTGTTGCGCTTAAAACGCCGTAGGATTAATGGAGATTGGATACCGAGCGAAACTATACGTATTTGCTTCAAAGGGTCAAGATTACCTCCGTCTGTGTATATGGAAGATCTGCGTATTTTGGCAGGACCATAAATTTTTCCAGTCTCTCAGTATTCAAAGTGGAAATTGGGACATACACAATCGAAATGCCCTTCTGATAAAGTGATTTGCCCAAAGTGCAATGGTAGACATGATAACTGCGACCCAATGGTATATGTGTGTGTAAACTGTCATGGTGATCATATGGCCTTAGATAAGACATGCCCCGCCTTTTTAATAGAAAAAAAAATCATGAGGTCATATCAGAATTCAACTGTACTTACAGGAAGGCAAGAATCATAATATGTACCAAAATCTCCTCAATCTGAAGAAAAAATAAGATTTGATCTAAAAAATACGAAACGCTCATTCACAGAGAACATCAATTTTTTTTCCCCGTTTTCTAGTATAATCAACGAGACACCAGGTCAGGAGCGCCAAACATATGCTAATATAACCAAAATAAGAGCTCAAATACACACAGCGACTGACTCGAAGATAGAAAAATACTCGTAAAAAAGACAAAGTCATATAAACAAACCTTCCGATCAGTCAGAGTCATCAATGAATCAAACACATTTTGACAGATAGAGGAAAGACCTAATAAACCTGATCGTGAGAAAGAAGTTAGCTTTGTGGAACTAGAGACATCATATTTATAAAAAAGAAACTGTTCTATAGGCCATAAAGTTAATTTATTAAATAAGTCACGTATATAATTGTAGTAGATAATATCTCAGATTGGTCGTTGGTAATAAATATTTTTCAGTATGTTAATGAATAAGAAAACTAAACTAAGAAATTTAAACAGATTACATTGGAATGTTCATAGTTTAGTTCCTAAGTTGTTGTGTTTTTAAAATATACTAGTTAATGAAAAGATCCATATTGCTTCAGTTTGTGAAACATGGTTAGACTCGGAAAGCTATCCTAAAATAAAAGATTACACAACCTCTCGCCTTGCCTCTTATAATACACAAATCAATAAAATCTGAAAATGTTATTTTTCTTATGATAATTCGGATATCCAATATATATCGGTCTCTACCGACGACGTTTTAGAAAATATTGTTTCTGTATATTGTCTTTCTGACGTGCGCACCTTTACTACAGATTGCGACAAGATGTTATCCATAGCAAAATCTAAATCTATTATTCCTAATGGCATAAAGGGCCACCATACAAACTGGTCTGCTAAAACAGACCACAGGGGTGAACAA
Organism: Diatraea saccharalis; assembly: GCA_918026875.4. Classification (NCBI taxonomy): domain Eukaryota; kingdom Metazoa; phylum Arthropoda; class Insecta; order Lepidoptera; family Crambidae; genus Diatraea; species Diatraea saccharalis. The sequence goes on from OU893337.1 coordinate 16,199,113, forward strand.
ATACGATTAATCGAGGCACTTTGTGAAAGCTGCTACGTTTCGTTAAACGATAACTCTCCGACTAGAATCCAACTAGTTAACGGTATTTCACAAAAATCATCTCCTGACTTAACCTTGGCCACATCCGATATCTCTCTGAAACTTAATTATAAAATATTGAATGAAACATTAGGCAGTGGCTGTGGGCTAATATTATTAAATATTATGACAAAATCAAACGCTGAACTCTTGTCATGACGTCAAAGTACACGACTAGAGATATGACATTTTAAATCAATATGGATTTTGAGTGATTGATTATTATTTAACTACCCAAATCGTTTATCAACTAATCGATTTTTTAAAGTATAAATGACATTTTAATAAATCATATAGTTTACCAAAATGGTGAAATAACCCTTGCTTTATGTAAGGGACAGTTATCCTGTAAATAATTAAATTGACGCATTTCATTTTCTGGATAAACGTTCCGGACGGATGGCAACATAGCATTTTGGAGAACATCAACATAATCTGATGCCGTTGCTCGTGGTGGCAAAAAGGTCAAGTCTCCAACACCATCAGCAGTCATCCATCCATACAAATTTACCGAGATACGACCCGATTCTCTATTTGGCACGACATGATTTTGCGTGTATCGCGTTTTATTGAATCGCCAAAGGTGTAGACGCCCGTGTTGACTGGATTTAAAAGTTTTCTCGTCACAGAAAACAGTGTTACTCCAATCAAAATCCAAATATTCTATGGCGAAATTTAATCTGGCCATTCTATGAGCGTCAGTCATCTTTGCATAACGCCTGTGATGTAAGCCCATGTAATGTAAATGGTTTCTAATGGTTTGGAGAGTCACGTCAAATATGTCGGCAAAATAACGCGTTGGTATAAAGCCAGATTCCTCATAACTCCGTCTCATGAAGACTCGCTGAGTATCTGATATTTCAGGTCTACGACCGCTACGACTCCGAGCGTTCAAATTCCCATCCTCGCTTTCTCGTCTTATCCAAAGACGGACAGCTTGTCTCTATAATCAAAAATAAAATATGAACAGAAAAAATAAAATAAAAAATTTACTCTCGGACTTGGTCTGAGATTTTACATTAAACTCACGGCAGACATAATAATACTTACCGACACATTTAATTCTCAAGAAATCTCACTAATATTCAAACCATCATTGTGTAATGCGATTATTTGTGCTCTTTCGTTAATGGATAAATTTCGGGGCATTGTAGTGTAAATTAATTAGGAAAATACCTACGGAAAATGCCGAGAAAATATTTGACATGAATTGTCAAGTGATATATTCTTTTTCAGTAAAAGAGTTTTCGTAACAAAATAGTTTCCACTTTGAAGTGACCTACTTAAATTTTAAATTATTTGTTGTAAGACTATTTGTTGTTGCAAATTATTATCTAATGCATAGGCTGCAAAGGTCAAAATAACATTTGTGCTCTACGACAACACGTCAGCATTGTGCATCTCTTTTATTGTTTGTATGCAATTCTAAGATTCGCCTTTAGCGATGCTTTAAAGACACGGGAAATGTTGTCAAAACTGGTAGACCACTTTCTTGGCCGACCGTACATTCTCGTCACATCTGCTCTGACAAGTAGCATGGCGTTTGAATATTTTGAAGTTACCGCATTTTTTAAGCAAATTTTAATAATTATTTTCAAGACGAAAACGAACTCATGTTGAAAAATATTTACAGAGACTTTATTCTAAAGCAATAATGATCGTAATAAAATATATTTAACCCTTTTTTGAATCAGACGCATATTCACTATTATGGCACTGAATTGTCGGGAGCTGGTATGTTTCTACAGGAAGAGAAGTTGGGTAGCAATTTATTCTCTTTGGAAGCAGCTGGCTTCAAACGTAACTACACTGTTTGTGTAGAAATCCATGTAATTCCATCATTTATAGTAGTCTTCTGGCTTTGAGAATTTTCTCACATGACTCGGGCAGAGCTCATCAAGAGACCAGTAGACGGAATATTTCTAACAACACCCATAAGAGTAATGTTATATATATTGGTATAGACGCCTTGTATTTATATCGAATAATAAAATCTGAGGAAACAATTTTGTTAGCTTCCAAACCGGTTTCAAATTCTATTACAATCCTATTTCTTCTTACATTCCTAATTCCACCTTTTACAATATTGTTGATACCATGTTTATGTACAAGTTGTCCGAATTTAATAGGACGAATAGTAGTAACACAGCAGCAGCAGGGTCAGGTTCGGACCTACTGACGTGTACGATAAAAGAACCACGATCGTCTTGGCCATATTTACGGTCTTACGAAAAGCCCTTGTCATTGTGTGTAGATAGTTTGAACTGAAACTGAAGTGTCTATATCATTGGTGTTCCTCGTGTTCCTCGTACGTTTGTCTATGCCTGTGGTAGACTCCATCAGTAAGTTAAGTTTCCGAGAGTCAACTTTATCCGACAAAGAATGGGATTGAAAGAACATAGGTGGAGATACAAATTCGATGTCCAGTGGATCTGGGGCGTCATGGGGGTCCGATTCCATATTATATATACTTATATTCAACACTTAAATAGACGATTGTTAGTTACTAAAGTATTCATTATATTTTATATTGTCAGTATAATATAATATTTTTCAAAATTACCAAAAACCTAAAAAAAAAATTACAAACACGTGCGCCAACTACTTCGAAACAGTATAATATAGTAATCTTTGCATTATTCCTTATGTCTGCTATCAACATAAAATACAATTTGATGACATTGACTTATAAATAATGTTGCCAAATTAGATAATTTTTCGTTACTTTGAGGAAAACCTTTTGGAAATTTTATGAGCAAGATACGTAATGCGTGCGGCATTAAGGAAATTGGAGTTCAAACAAGAAATAAAAGAGACTGATTTTTATTTTAATGTCAATCCCGAAGTTTCAATTATATTTATTTATTAATAACAACATCTACATCGATCATTACAGCTTATAGCCAATGCGATCTATAATGGAGACACAGCAAGAAAACAATGCATATGATTAAATATTACGTTTTTTTCTAATATAGATCATAGATATTTTGAATGAGGAAGTATTTAAAAAAAAAAGAAAGCACTAAAAAAGCACCTCCACTAAATGGCGACTCTGGCAAAAGTTGATATTTGCAGGAAACGAATAGACCTGAGACAGTCATTTTCGTTCCTTTTAAATAACATATTAAAAAACTGAAATTTGAAAAGTTCAAAACTTAGATATCAATACAAATACGAAAGAGTACAAAAATAATATGAGCTTTTACTGAGTTTTGAAAACTTATTCACTTTTAAACATAAAAGAAAACTGGAAGGGTTATCATGGAGAAATCAAGAACTTACCATAGCGGCATCTTGTTTGATTTCGGGACTTAACTTTTTTTTAGATACTTCCTCATAATGAAAAATAATTACCTACTAACTATATCAGAATTAGGGAATTTCTAAAACCATATACTGGCAACTTTAATAAAAAAAAATAAGTTGGCTTCTACTACAAAAAAATTGAAATTTGTTGTTTTGGTGTTTTAGTAAATAGATAGTGTCCTAAATTTGAATACATAGTAAATATATTTAATTCAAAATTTAATTAAAAACAATGGCATGTAGTGTAGCTGGATGTGAAACCAATGGTACAGAGGCGGATATAGTTTTATACCCGTAAGTGATACATGAATTATAACAAACTGCAATATTATGGACACTATTTAATTAAATAAATCACATTTTTCCGTACATAATATTTATTTTTTGTTAGGATACAGCCCAGTTCACAATAATTTTGAATTTTAAAACAGAAAAATGAATTCATGAAAACCACTGCAAACCAAATCTTTGTGGCCTCATCATGATACTTTTATAAAGTTGTTTTTAATTTATATTATATTAGTTTTTATTAACAGAATTAAATTAGGGCATTGGTACCTAATTGGCTTGTTTGTAGCAATACAGATGAACCAGTGATGCGAGCAAAACAGCTTAAAATGTTTTATGTGCATATAGTTTTTTTTCTATAACTGCAAATTACAATGTGTATTACAATTAGGTTCTAAGTATTCAAGCTTTTTTATAAACTCTTGATATAAAACTGTGCACCACAAAGGTAGCAGTCAAAATTATCATTCTGGTATTTCTCAGTTTTAGTTACATTTTACCATTGGACAACAGTGGTTCCATGCACACTGGAGTGTTTTAACAACATGGGAAAATTATTATTTTTGATTTTTTAATAGTGAAACTGTATATTTTTGGTTACTTTGGTTTTGCATATTTAAACTTTTTATTATTTCAATAATTTTCATATTTTATTTATATATTGAACAAATCGTTTCAGTTTTCCATCAAAGTATGTTTTATTATTAAAATGGGTGCGTCTCACAAGAAGAAATGACTGGTGGCCGGATGAGAATGCACGTATATGCTCACGACATTTTTATTCTTCTCCCAAGGAGAATGACATTCCCTTACTACACCTACCTACCCTGACAAGAAAAGAGGAAGAGGAGGAAGAGATAGAGGAGGTACCATTTAGTTTCTTAATTCATGAAAAACAATGTCTTTCTATGAAGATCCTTCATCATCTTCATCACCAGCCTCTGAATATACACACAGCTGGGATACAGACCTTCCCTATGGATGAAATCTAATTAAATAGGGTGAATGGGTCAACAAGTGGAGTCAGAGTGAATTGATAGATATTAACAATTGCAGATGCAGCCAGGACCAACAGCTTAACGTGCCTTCCAAAGCACAATGAAGCTATAGTTAATAAATTATTTAGTCACCCATCTGGTGGCAAGTCACAAGCTACTGTGGTAATTATTAAACAACTGTATTGTAGGTTGACCATGCTAACCTAACTATAATATAATTAATTGCATGTAATTTAAATAATATTTATTATCCAACTTATACTTGTGAAAAAAAATTTGAATTTTTTATATGATAAAGAAAAATATCAGTTAGTACTTATTAGTGTTAATGTTATTGTGGGTAATGTCTAGGGCATGCAGTTCTAGAATACTTGGTTTGGTTAGTAACACAGTTCTCAGTTTTTTAAGTTACTTAGTGTCAGATTATTGCCTACTTTGATTCAAAATAATTAGGAGCATATCAAAATAAATAAATCAACCATTACATTCATATTGTTGTGATATGATATTTCATTTATAATTTATATTATATTTAAGCAGATCCTCTTACAACAAAAACGTTTTTAGGGTTCTGTACCCAAAGGGAGAGCCCTATGACTAAGACTTCTCTGTCTGTCTGTCTGTCATCAGGCTGTATCTAATGAACTGTGGAAGTTGGACAGTTAAAAATTTCACAGTAGATGTATTTCTTTTGCCACTTCAACAAAAACTATGTACAAAAACCAGAATAAATTAAAAATTTTAGGGGGCCTCCCATACAATAAACATTTTTTTTGTTTGTTTCCAGTACTGAACTTAGACGGTTTTTTTTTATTTTTCCTTAATAATGGTACAGAATCTTTCGTGCCCGAATCCGACTCGTACTTGGTTAGTTTTGTTAATCTATTTGAGGTTTTATTCAATAAAACGATTAATTCATTAATTATTGTTTTTATTTTTGTTGTCAGGAATTAAAAAGCACCAAAAAAAATAAAAAGAAAATAAATAAAGAATACAGTGAGAGAACTATGATTAAAATTGCTACAGATATGATGAACGATGGGTTGGATTTGGACGCTTATAAGGTTAGACTCAGTATAATAATAAGTATTAGATAGTAGATAGATAGTAAGCAAGTCCGGATCTAGGGAGAACGAGTTGCCCTGGACGATAAGTATTACATGTTAGCAAGCCCGAATCTAGGGGGGACGAGTTGCCCCGGATGCCAATGTTTGGGGGCGCCAAAATCATCATTATTTATTACCTATTTATAGTTAAAAAAAGAACCAACAGCTCTACAAATCTCTTCTTACACATTAGGCATCAATGAGATTCCTTGCCAGTTACCAAGTACCGGATTACGTGAGAGGGTGATACAGAGGGTTTTGCGGAGTAGGTCAATTGTACTAGACTGCCGTCCCTTGCTTGGTTGGAGTGCCCCGGCTTAGTCGGCTTGTTGTCAAGATCGATGAAATGTTAAGTCTCAACTTTAACAAAAAAAAAGGCTACGATGGGATGGACACAAGCAAAGTATGTGATGATTATTATGCAGCTAAAGCTTTTGTGATATGAAAATCTGGAGCAACTAATTTATTGGCTCGACTGAGAATTGAACCAGGACGTCAGATCAGTGGCGGACTAATCTCAAGGAAGCGCGGGCGGCAATAGGCCCGGATCGACAACTTTTCCCATCCAGGGCAGAAACTTGATTGGACCGAAGACCCGGGTGAAATTCGTAAAAACTACAAAAGCAGTTATCAAATTAATATGAATTACGGTGGTCATGCACAGATTTCAAATGAGCTTTATTTTATTTTTAATATCTTCGGAAAACTAACAGCTAGGTATACTATAGAATATTTTTTAAATCTATAAAGAAACCCAATTACAAGTTTCCACTTATAGGTAATTAAACAATAGAAAAAACAGACGCCAGCTAAAAACAACAAAATTAAAATTATAGTAGGTTTATACAGAGGGAGTAAATGATATTTTCGATATCTATCTTATTAAATAATCAGGTAAGTAAATTTTTGCTCTGAACCACCATAACCGAAAAACCGTAAAAATCTCCTCTCTCCTTCTTTGATGCCTTCCAATCTCGAGGAGTAAACATCGTAACAAAGATTCCATACTGGCGATGTGTATTCAAGGTAGTAGGACTGCGTACATAAGCACAATATAAATTTTAAAAAGTTTTAAAGTTAGAAAATTAAGGCGATATCCGTAACACAAAACCAACGACCCTAGAAGCCTTATTAAGAACGTTCTTTATATGTTCATCAAATATCAAATTAGAATCAATTGTTAGTCCCAAATCTTTCATATTATTAATTCTTGTTAGAGATATATTATTAAGCATTTAGTTATGGGATAGGTGAAGATTTAGGAGTATATGAAAAACATAACATTTTGATAAATTTAATTCCAATTTATTGACATTACAATAATCAAAGAAATTTGTTAAATTGCTCTGTAACTGTAGTGTGTCATTTGAGCATTTTATTGGATGTAGAATCTTCATATCATCTGCATACAGGAGCACTTTCGAGTAACTAAAACAGGAAGGAAATATATTAAAGAGCAGAGGCCCCAGTAAAGATCCTTGTGACACACCTTTCTTGAATTTGTTAACCGCCTTTGTTGATTTTATTGATTATCTTTCTTTTGTTTTAAAATTTATTTAATATATATATATATTTTTTTTTGTAACGATATTTATTGTAGTTTTTAGTAACGACGATACAGTTATTTTCATATAAAAACAGATCTACTGATCCGAATCTAATAAAATTTAAATGACACTCCTCGTGAAGTATATTCTCCAATTAAAAAAAAAACATGAAAATCTGTCCACTATTGATAATGTGGTGATACAAAAAAAAACAATTGGATTTATAACTTCTTTTTTATCTATAATGGCTTCTCTTGATCTCCATCAAGCCCAAGGACATAAATGAGATGAGCTTGCCCAGAAGGAACCTTTTCACTCTTGCCTTATATAGGTATGGGTTATATGCAATCGGGAATATAGTCGCCGGCAAGGCTGTGCTTTAAGTTCAATGTATTCGCCGAAGCTAAAGTGTACCCCTGAAAGCACGAGTCTGGTCGGAGTGATTCTTTTTATGCATATTATTGTTACCCCGTTAGGAAACAAGCCTTAAGATAGCATTCATACACTCCACCGTGATCTCTCTTAGCAGATACACGTCTTGACCGCTGGCTGTTGCATCGGCTAAATACCTCTATGACCTTCACATCACATCACCAGCCCTTTTACGTCCCCACTGCAGGGGCTCAGGCCTTCCTTATGGATGGTTAAGGAGGATGGGCCATGACCCTCCACGCTGGCCCAATGCGGATTGGAGGGTATTAACGACTGCAAATGCAGCCGGGACCAACGGCTTAACGTGCCTTCCGAAGCACGGAGTAGCTCGAGATAATAATTTTTGGTCACCCATCCCGTGACCGACCCTAGCAAAATTTGCTTAACGACTACGATCGCGGGCCGCAGCGCTTATCCACTACGCCATCGAGCTACTCTATGACCTTGTTGTCATTATATTCCCAAATCTGGGACAATAGCACGCGTTTTACACATATTTAGCACAAAATTGTTGATATATCTATCTATTTCGTTTAATTTTAATACTCCGACATGTACTTTAATACCGACAAACGGGTGATATACAATGATGAATATGGATTATGCAGCATTATTTCCAGTTTAGTCATTTATCTACCAAAAGACATGTCAAAGTAGTAAAATGAATCGAAATGACGTCGCAATATAACCTAACATGTCGTATCCTATGGCTAGAGTGATGGCTAGAGAGTTAGGAGGTTGCACCCCCGGTATTACTCATACTGACTGGTTGTGGAAGTTGCGAGATAACATAGTTTCACGGTTCATTTAGTGCTATTTATGTTTTTGTAGGCTAAGCGTGACTCATTAATGATCGAGTTCCCTAGCATGGATATGATAGATGCAGCGCCCACGTGGTTCTTGTCCAAGGTAATTATATCATATATCTAACCAAACGATTCATATTGCATTAATTTTTCTTTAACGGTATGAGCAGTTATGTCTGATTTACACGTAATAAATTACATAAGTAGATTTTTAACTTAATTTTAAGTGATTAAGTACGTATAAACACGTAAATAGGTAATAAGTAGCAAGTTAAAAAAAGTTTCTATTAAGCTCATAAGTAGTTAACTAAATTTTTACTTACTACTTATTACTATTTGTATGATTACTGGTACTTAATCACTTAAAATTAAGTTAAAAATCTACTTACTACTTTTCTACTCAATCACGTGTTACTCAACCATTACAGCATTTGAGCTAGCCGAGTTGCAATAATTTACAATACTATAAATGAACAAAGTTAAAGTAGCGTCGGACCAAATTTACGCTAAAATTTCAATGTTAGTATTAGTCCAAATTCTTATTAAACAGAGAATTAGCAAACCTACTACGTTTTAGGAGTAAACATTACTCTCGTAGATCCTCGTACTAGGTTAACCTTTGTTAAGTCTCTGTTTAATAATATGAATTTTCACTAATACTAAGTACAGTCTAGGCGTAAGTTTACGCCAACGCTAAACCTTGTTTATTAATTACACCGTTAGAAAATAAAAATAATTATTACAAAAAAATATTTAGGAAATAAATTATTACCTTTTATTACGGTAATGAGCGAAAATCACAAAAGACCTTTAATATTAGTACCACTATAGTATAGTTTAGACATCTGCCTATACGGCAATATCTATATATGTATGTATACGAGTGTGTAGGTATATGTCGTGTATGTGTATGTAGTGGCGTCAACATCTGGCACAGTACGTGACCGAAGAAGGATGCGTGCAACGTGCGCGAAAGACTGCCCCGCCTTGGATGGTATACGTGGACGACGTGATGCATATCATCGAACACATCACCAGGGTCAGTATATATTACCACGCTTGATATAATTTTTAATCGGTCAGTTGCACAAACGTCCAAAGGTTTAATGACGCCTTTAAGCTCTAATAAATGTCATATTTATAATCGATCGATAGGATCGATTAGTATTCTTTATGATGTTACTATTTTTGTAATGACTTAAATTTATTTCCAAAATCTGTTAATATTAAATACCGTAAAATACTATGGAAAATCTTGTATGAATATCTTCCCAATCCCATCTCAAAAATCCATTCTCATAATATTACCGATGTAACCATGCGTCGTCATTGGTCTAAGAGGTCATCCATAAATTACGTCACACTTTAGGAGGGGGGGGGGGTCAACGAACAGTGACATTAGAACAATATGTAGTAGAATTTGTATAGATAAATATGTGACATGAGGGGGGGGGGGGGGGGGGGAGTTAAAAAATCCTGAATTTTGTGTGACAATTTATGGACGGCCCCTAATAACGTCCCCACTCCCCACTGTTCAAGCACATTATTTTCCCATGTAAAGAAATGCACGGGTCATAATCCACGTCGCGGGCCAGATGAGGTACTGAGACCGACGCCTTAACGTCTTTTGAAGAGATCGAGATACTAAATTTATTGTCTCACTCCCGATAGACATAGTTATAAATCAACTCAATCTTTAAGTCATCTTGATCGCCTAATAATTTAGTACAGTAGTGGCTCCTAATTGTCTCGGCCCATAAAGTGTATGCGAACAGTAAAACTTTGTATATGCAGCATGAAATGTCATAAACTTTAACTAAAATGGACGCAGGAGATATACCCTGGTAATGAATATACTTTTATAAAAGTCGCGTGTTTTCTCAAAGAATTAATTGCTGCCATTTTAAACGTAAGTATAAGGCTCTACTCATGGCTCGATACGATGCAATTTGATATTAAAATGTATAGAAAATTGTAAGTGTTTACTCATGAGATTGCACAATCTGTCGATATCGGTAACAAATCTCCTCGACATCGAATTGCATGTACGTACTCATGGTCTGCGATATCGCTTCAAATGTATAAGAGCGGTCTAACGCTCAATCTGCTTACAATCTGTTTTCGATTCAATTTTGATATATGATAAAAAATATAGACGCAATAAAAAAAAGGCAATATCCCTTCTTTCGATATCGATTGAAGATATGTTGGCGCTTTGTTGTTAGTAAACCTGGGAACGTGGGCTGTCTGTAGGTAGATGCGTGTAATGAATAACTGTAGTGTGTTGTAGTGTGATTATCTGGAGGAGTTAGACAGTACGGTGCGAGGTATGGCGAAGTATGCGCGCGTCGGAGGCATGCTACGACTAGGGCATACGAAGAAAACCGACCGGGCGCGGACAAGAAGAGCCTGGTGAGAGTTACATCTATACTGAATTATTAAATATCACAGTATCATGAATATACATTATATGAATACTATTATACACCCCTATGGGTGTAGACACCTTTTTTATATTCATATAATATTTAACATATCTAAAAATAAAATTTAATTTTCACAATTTAACGCGAAAACGCCATCTTCTGTCATGGTGTATGTGACGTCACGCCTCTCTGAAACTGATATCGGGTTATGTATGCATAAAGTTTAATTTTCTTAGTTCCTATATGAGTATAGGGGCGTGATGTCACGCACTATTTGCGATCACATGAAAACGAGTATAAAATATTTGTTTCTTCATAATTAATTTATACAATATTATAAATATAATAAGCATAAAAGTGTGATTAACGGTAATAATAGGAATTAAAGTATGAAATTGCCGATTTGTACTGAAAATAAAAACTGGTAATTTTTAGTTTTTAACAAATTTATTCAATCACAATAGTTACCATTATTATCTATACATTGCTGACATCTAATAGGAACAGGGGCGTATTTGTATGCCGTATTTGCCGTATTAATTATACGGGGGCCCCGGGCCCCCAACGTGCGTAAGCAAAAATTAATAACAACTTCCCAAATTTCAGTTCAGAAATGAAAAAAGTAAAAAATAATATTTTTCTTTTTCCCGCGTAAAAGCGTGCGTTTCAAATTTAGCAACTTCTTACAGCGGTTTTCGCGGGTTGCTGGGATTTCTCTGATTAAATTATTAACTGTATCAGGGGAATCCCACGATAATCGATGGAGATACGATTAAAGTTTGTTTTTTTCTCTTTACCCTTCATAGGGGACCCCAAACAAAGTTTTATACAGGGCCCTGACAAAGCACGCTACGCCACTGAATAGGAAAGTCATTTATGTCTTTGCAATAGAACTCTGAGGATCTAGAATGCACAAACTGTGTGAAAGCATTTTGTACTACTTTACAAAAAAAATGGTAGTCTGCTGGAGCAAGGTCTGACGAATACGGGGGATGACGAATGGTTTTTAACTGCGGTTCCTAAAGGGTCAAAACGGGTTCTCGTGTTGTATGCGGCCTCGCGTTGTCATAGAGTAATAATGGCGAAGATCGAAGGGTCGGGGCTGTTTTACTGTTAGTTTTGCAAACATTATTCGGAATCCGGCACAATAGAAATCTGCCATTATCGCTTGACCAGATCTGAGAAAACTATAGTGAATAATACCATGCCGAGACCACCAAACAGTTACCATTACCTTTTTATTAGTAAGTTTTGCTTTAGGACACTGTTGTGGCGTTTGACCTGGGGTCAGCTGATTCAACAAGGCAACACAAGTTTCAACACGCGTTTTTTTCTGCAAATCAGTCAAATCATGAGGCACCCATTATTCGTATATTTTTATTTATTTATTTGACGCAAATGAGTCAATATTGTGGGTAAGGTAACTTTAAATCATGCCGGTAATTCATGGTTTAGTAGTTTGACTAGGATCAGCTTCCACCGTTATTCACCTGTGTGATCGGTCTTCCTCGTGGCTCGTTCTTCAAGACGAATTTTCCATCACGAAAGCGTTTAAACCAAAATCGCACAATTTGATATTTCGGGCTGTTTCTGCCGCGTTACTTTCGCGTCGGAACTCGTATTCAAAAATCACTCGAATTTTCGCAGTATCCATCTTTCTTGTCTATGTTGAATAATAAAAACAATTGAAATTCGATATTCAAATGTTTCACATTTTTTAAAAGAAGAACATCATAAAACCATGTAAAAAAAAAGTTTCTTTCGAAAACCTCAAACTATGAAGATTCTATGTCAATTCAAGGAATGGCAATTTCATACTTTAACCCCTAATAGTATATTATACACTACCAGAAAAAAATATGTATTTATTTTAGTTAACTATCTACACCCGTATCGTCATCAGTCTATTAATGTCGCACAAAGGTAGTACATCAACCAGATAGGAGAACAGACCATAGCCTAAAAGACGGGCCTAAATTAATATGTATTTACTAGTACAGATGCAGCGAGGACTGACGACATAACGTACCTTCCGAAGCACGGAAAAGCCCGAAATTTCTGATCTTTACTCCTATATTCAATTGTGATGTACAATCCCACTAACATAATATGTTAATACGAAAGTTTGTGAGGATGGAAATATGTATGTTTGTTGCTCTTTCACGCAATATCTACTGACCGGATTTTAATGAAATTAGATAAGCGTAATTAATTTCCACTAAAAACTAATGGAAATCATCTTTCCGATTCAAAATTCATAACTCCAACAAAGTTACTAATCACAGACTGTCTTAATGTCATTTAAGTTTGACATTTCTAAGTAGGGAATAGGGTTAGGATAGGGGAGGGGAGGGGAGGGGAAATGGTTTAGAACGGTGAATATTTTTGTGGGTTAAAAATGTTCTTTAGTTTAAGTTTTGATGTAAAATGTTTTGGCTTATATTTTTAATATTACCGGTTATTAAATATAATACGATTTAATAAATTGCTATTTATAGTCATTGTTCATAGTTACAAATTTTACACTGTATAATTTATTACTATAAATATTAAAACAAATTAATGAGTAGATCATTCGTGTACCCAGCCTTTTAGTAATAATTTGACATCTCTGTATGAAATTTAACGGAGAAAAATGCAGCCCTTGCTGAGTTTCTTGCCGGTTCTTCTCAGTCTCCCGCCGTAGATTTTCGAACCGATGGCATAGCTTTCGACTTTCACAAGTGCTCGTAACATCCCAGACTGAATAATTGATATTGAATTTGAAATCTATTAAATGTGAAATTTCATAAAGACGCAACGTTTGTTCAATTAAGTTAAATACTTAAGAAGGAAAAATGGACTTTATATATAGAGATGTAATTGATTTTCAATTTATTCTGTATTAATTGTGAGACGGAAGCTGGTGTCATGTGTGTCAGAGAGAGAGAGAGTAAAGGTCATGTTTATGTCTCAGGGAGGTGTTGCGTGAGTACGTACGCATGAAAGTGGTGTGGTTGTGTAACGTGGGCGACCGTCACTGGCGCGTGCACGCCGCGGCGCTACTCACGCCCGCACACACGGACGTCGCCGACGTACTGATCATGACACAAGAGGACATACACAGGATGGTAACTCTTTATTATATGTTTCGTCATTAAATTTATTAGAATTTTCTGTAAGTTCGAATTCGGCAGCATAATTGAAGTCGAATCTTGAAATCCTGGAATTTTAATAAGGTGGAATACGTAGCTGCAGACAACATACAGTTTGTTTCGTAATACTTGTAGAATCCCACATGATTTATATTATTGTTTTGCACAATCGTGTTCTTCGCTTTTGGTCAGACTACGTTATGGGATTATACATGTATTTCTGTATACGCCGCGGTTGTAATAAATGTTAAAGACGTCGTTTGTGAATAAAATGTTGTTATCTTTTGATAAACTGTTTCGGGTTACTCGCGTCCATTCTTCTCCAACGCTAAAATAATGAATCATATCCAATTTTGACCTAAAAATTTACTAACGCGTACCTAACGATTTAGTAAGGTGCCATATCTCAATAATTTTTTTTTTTTTACTTATTTCATATGAGGAAATAAAATTTAAAAATAAAATCAAGACAAAAGTTGCGAGGCTGCGCATACCGCTACCCGCATGCGGTTCTGTCCCTTAAATGACGGGTTGCTACGTTTTGTTTCATCTACTACGGAAAAAATATACTTTCGTCATAAGCTAAAAAAGTGCATATTAACAATAAAATTTAGATTTATTTCGATATTTACGAGTGAAAATATAAAAAGTTTTTATTATAATACATTTATTTTTAAAGCAGCTTCACAATTATCTCGAGTTTTAACACCTCAAAACATTAATTATATATTACGCCCCCCCCCGCCTGCAGATGAAAAGATGCAAAGATGTTATTCTACTTTGAGCAAAAACTAATTTAAATTATCACTAATGGTGGGTAGACGCGACCTTTATAAAAAAGATGTGACAAGTCGGCTTTTTTTTTGTACGTGTGTATGGAGTGTGCGTGCATATGTACAGATGGTGTACGGTAGTGGAAAACGCGGAGAGCCGCTAATAGAATTAGTGCGCGCGGTGCGTGAATACCGTCTGGAGGAGCGCGACGTTCCCCCGCACCTCTTGCGCCGCCGCTGGCACGCCGCCTACAACAGATATCTACAGAGGTAACAAACACACACACACACACACACACATATCTATACTTACATTAGAATAATTGTTAATTACGGAATAGGGTATTTTAGTAATAACGAGAAAAAAATATATAAATATACAATTGAGATAGCTTAGTAGACTGAAAATGTTAGTTTCATAAAATAAAGAAATTATTTTTTATAATTCAATTTAAATTTCAAATCTTTAGTCTGTGGTTTTATTATGCGAATCAGTAGCCGCCATGAATGAATGAATGAATGAATGAAAAAATGAAAAATAAGTTTCAAGCAAGATAAATACATTCAAAGGTAATTTTTTTAGACGAAATAAAGAAAGTATTTTTTATTCAAATAAACATGGAATAATTCTTAGGTCTTCTTATTTATTATTTATTCTTCCCGCAGGTGAAAGAATTCTTAAAATTGGTCCAGTAGTTGGAACCTATTAAATGCAAACAAACAAATCTTTCCTCTTTATGATATTAGTAAATATATGAATTAACTATTTCTTGGTAAATATTTTCTATTAACAAAACAATTGTGCACTGGTAAATAAGTAATCCCTTATATGGATGCAGAGGGCTGTGGTGTCCGTTCGTGTTGTTCCAGCGTCGTTGGCACCAGCTGAAGGAGGACACCCGCTTTGCTTTCACGTCTTTCGATGATAGAAAGCGGAGACCACACGAGTTACACTGGATCGTAGCCGCCAGGTCGATACTACTTTTTTGTATTTAACCCAAAAAGTATTTTATCTACACTCAAATAGAAAAATTCGAATTACGAATTCAAAGACGATTCTATAAATACGCACTTTATAAACGCAAATACATAAAATTAAAAATAAAACTTATTATAGTACCGCCAATTGTATCATAAAACTCATTATATCTTTCATTACAGCTATCTTTTTTATTCATTATACTAGTCTGTGGTTTTAGACCGAATTTGAAAAAAAGGCGCATGCATGCGCAGTTCGAACTGTGAAAAACTGGCGCACGCATTAATTACTTCCTTTTAACCTACCTACTTTGTTTAAACATTTTCCTATGAGTGAAGATAAAGAAGTGTATGAAACTGCATATAACTTAGGTATTAAAACACTCGAGTCAACCTATTATCGCATTCGGCTTCACTTCATGCGATAAACGGACTGTCGTGTTTTAATACCCCTTCTTAAATGACATCTGCATAAACTACTATTAAAACTTTGATGTGGTAAGATTAAACTACTAACAGATTTATTTTTCTCCAAAAACTGTTATTAAATAAAGGAAAAATCTATTTTTACTCATTAATTCAAATTGTCCCTTGAACGCTGTCAGTCACTTGACACCGTGACGTCAAATTTTAATTAACGATGCCACGACGGTTTTCATATACACAGATTATTAATCTTAAGTTAATTTTACAAAAACGAATTATATTTACAATTTATTTTACAATCTTAATTTTCAAGTCAATTATTTATGGACAATGGGCAAATTTTGAATATAAGTACTTTTACATTAACGTTATAACCATGTCTTGCATAAAATTATTATTTACGTTTTAATTCGAACAGTAGTAGTTTTCAAAAAACTTTTTTATTATATTTTTTACTTTTTTTATTTATATTCATTTCTGATATAATATATGTATTGCAAAGTGTTTTTATGTTAATTTTATATATGTTGTTCTCATAAAGACGGATCTAACGAGCCGAAACACGATGCAATTGCGTCATTTAATCAATAAAGTCCTACTTTCCGACTTCATCACCATATCAGCTTACTGACACCATAATATTGCATTGTCTTCTGACTTACATATATATGGAAAATTTCAAATTTACCGGACATTTGGAAGTGGGTTTTTGAGTTCCATGATTCAAAGTCAAAGTCAAAATAATCTTTATTCAAATAGACTTCTTAAAAGTACTTTTGAATCGTCCAACATTTTTTTCCCAACCACTCGTTCAGGACGTCTTTTGGCTGATAAGAAGAACGAGCAAGAAACTCACCAGCTCTAATAAGAGTAATGTCATTTACAAAAACTATGTCATTACCAGATCAATACATTATAAACAGAGGAAAAAAAGAAAACTATGGTCTTATAATGACAACATAATCATTTAATAATAATGGAAACAAGATAATTGAGTTTAGAAGTAATCACCTATCCAGTTGCTGGATCATCTCAAGTCCAAGCGTTCTTATCTGTTATATAATCGGATACCTTATAATAAGTTTTTTTTAATAAGTATTTTTTTAATAGTAGATTTAATTATTTGTATTTTACTTGGGACCTTATTGTAGAAACCCACACAAATACCCTTGAATGGGTTATTAAGTTTTTGCAGTCTAATGACAGGCACTGTTATTTTATTTTTATTTCTTGTATTAAAATTCTGTACATCACTTTTAATAGAAAATAAACTAATATTTTTACGAACGTACATTAAGTTATCGTATATGTATTGAGAAGCAACAGTCATAATGTCTATTTCCTTAAAATTCTCCCTTAAATATTCCCTAATCCTTAGATTATAAATTGATCTAATTGCCCTTACTGATGCACAAAAATTATTTGTATGTTGGCAGCATTTCCCCACAATAGGATTCCGTACGACATCTAGCAGTATCTATGTCAGTTAACCTACGTATTTTCATTACGGCATATGCTGCAAAGCTAAGTCTACTCGACAATTTATCTATATGTGGGCCCCACTGTAGTATAGAATCTAATGTTATTCCTAAAAATACTGTGGTATCCACAAGGCCCATGTTCTTATCTTTTATATTAACATTTATATCAATTTTTTTAACATTAGGTAGTACAAATTTTAAGCATTTTGTTTTTCCTTCATTAAGGAGAAGATTATTTACATTAAAGCAATGTACTACTTTAGCGATAGAATAGTTCACATCGTCATTTAGAGGTAACCCTCTTTTGATTTTAAACAAAAGTGAAATTAAACACTTCTCAAAACTATTTCGCGCACTAATGCACAAACAAGGCATAACTTGCCCATCAAACATCTGTAACAATAACAAAGGAGGGATTAATAAATGATTAATCTATCCCAGTTGTGCTATCTGTATTTTCTAGTTATCGGATACTAAATTCTCATCCGCTATTGGTTTGTCATCATTGGTAGGGGATATTGTTTTTTTTTTTAATTGGAAGGTAATAGTTTTATGTAAACACAACGGTACAGTCAGCTGTACATCAGACTATACAAATCTGACAAATCTTCCCTAATGCATTTTAAACCTTAATATATTTGGGGTAGAAGTTGAAATTCATTGCAAAAATTTGACATATTGTGGAAACCTGACTTACAGTTTGTACATCAAAAGGATAAAGGTGTTTCGCTGACTGTATTTCATTTACAGCAATTATGTACGCGTAGATTATAACTTTTGATAATTAAAAAAAATATAATTAGAAATAGGTCGAGTGTCATCTCATCACTCACAGCAAATCGGCTGATGATAAATCGCCTGATTCGCTGTGAGTGATCTTCTAAATATAACGTTATAATAATAAATAGGGTGTGTGTCTGTATGTACAGATGGCCGCACGTGGTGACGGAGCAGTTAACTTCATGGTTACAACTTGTTGTAGATGAACGAGTGTGTTACAAACAGGTAAATACTTATTAAAGCACAAAACAATTACTGATCATAATTACATAGTTAAAATAGAAAATAATTAATCCAAAGAAAGTGCGATAATCACCTACTTCACTATTTGGAACAATATTTTTAAAACTTTCATATGATCAATATTAAACCATTATCAGATTTATTTTTACCCTAAAAATGTTATTAAATAAAGTAAAAAATATGTTTATTCATTAATTTCATTAAATAAACCCCAAAAACAATCAGTCGGGTGACATTTCTAGCGGTGAAGTAACCTCAATAATGTTGAGAACTGATTGTACTCGAAACTAACACGTTGACGTTTAGTTGATTGAAATTTGACGTCACATGATTCTCCGTAATGGCCGCCCGCGTTTTGGTTCTAATAGTCCACAGATTAGAAATCTCAAGTTAATTTTGCAATAGTAAAATATAAGGTATTATTTAAGGCACATATTTTAGAGCAAAAAATACTATTTTATTCCAAGTTGCAGTTTCCAACACCTTATAATACACTGTTAGAACCGTTTATATATTGTTATAAAAGGAATAGTGCTTATTAGCAAAAGCGTGAACAGAGATTTGGAGTACGGTATGCAGCATGTACTTATATTGAAAAAACTTACCAATTTTCACCATAGTTTTAGGACCTTCTAATGAGTCCAGGATGACGATCGTTTATATGTTTTTGGTCACCATTAACATCGAAACGTAACTTATTTATAAGTTATCACAAAATTATTTTGTTTTATCGTAATAGGAAGAACTACTGAACTGTTAATTCTTAATACCTATAATTTTAGACATTGTTCACGTAAACAGTCAGCGGCCAATAAAAAGTTTGGTATCAAAAGTTAAAATAATCTTTATTCAAGTACACTTCTGAAAAGTACTTTTGAATCGTCCAACATTTTTTTCCTACTACTAGTTCAGGACGTCTTTTGGCTGATAAGCAGAACGAACAAGAAACTCACCAGCTCTAATAGGAGTAATGACATTCACAAAAATCATACCATTACCGATATAATATAAACAGAGAGAAAAAAAAGTATGGTCATATAATGATAACTTAAAAAGATCAATCTGAAGAATCCCTTAATTTTTATAAATTAAATGAAACGTATAAATTACAAGGATGTTTATAAGTGTGCTACTCCCTTTGTCATCATAACTATTGGTTTTTTTTTTAACTTTTTTATTGAAAACTTCAGGAAATATAGTTGTTAAATAATTTGTCTGTAAATTTTGAATGCTAGCCAATTATAACTATCATAATACTTTCAATTAAAGGACGAGTACTATTTCCTTTTTTGTTAAATCTAACCCGAGCATACACATTCCCTTTGCATCCATTTAATTTTTTTCTTCAAACGACAACAAAAATGCATTTATATTTAATTTATCACCAGCATACAGCAAAAGAGCAGCTCAAATCTATAATTTTCCAAAAATCACTATGTAATTAGATTGATTAATGATTTTACAACATAATTAATCACTTGCACTCCGAAAACTAATCAAAACAAAATTGCAAAAAAAAATGTTTAAACGATACACCGTAGTAGTAGTCCCTTTGCGTAAACACTATCTTTTGATGACTTCTTAATTTAATCAGGTTGTGATAAGCAATGCCTCCAAACCGTAACCATACATGAATTTTACACACAAATACAAATTATTTCTGCGTACAACACGAGTTTTGACTTGTCATGTTTGTATTGCGAATAACTTTTGATAGATGGCACTTTTACTAATTTAACCAAATCATGATCATGAGTCTGAATACTCGTATCGAGTTAATGTATGAATATGTAATAACTAAACAATGTAGGTTTAGTTGGGTTTTATGAGTAGGTATGCAGTGCTTATTTGCATGTATGGTGTGCACGCCACTACTTATTAACCTAAACCTCTAAGAACAGAGACAAGAAATGAAGACTTCGTTAGGTCTATATATTTTAGCTGAGACACCTGCATTTTGCAGCGTCTGTATATGTAGCCTATGATTATAGTGATATTATATTAGACTCTGTAATATATGTAACCACCATTTTTCAGGCTGACGAATCAGATAATATAGAGCCTGAAATTACAACAGGTTAGTATTATAATATGATATAATAATAATTGTTTTGGACAAGACTTTTCTTATTTTTTCTTATTATTCTTATCAAATAGTCATAGTTTATAACTATGACTATATCGTTTTTTATTCTTAAATCAAATTGTAAGAAAAGTATTAATTTTTTTTATAAAGTAACACTAACTTAATATAACTTATTTGTATTTTTTTTATATACTTTGATATGTTTTCGAAACATTAGTATATATATGGCGACTTCACTCAGATTACAAGATAAGTAGTTAAAAGCTCTCGTATTATGACGTATAACATTCGTTATCTCAGATACGTCATACATTTTCAACATTACCACGACTGTGAATCGGACTCGGAACCTGTGAGATGGCGACATCTTGAAACCCGCATGCTGACCATAATAAGTAAAAAAATGTTAAATAACACTGGATGTGAACACTTTTTATAGATGATAGCGACGACTTCATGGAAATAGCGATGAGGAACTGGCTCGAACCATCAGACCTTCAAGCAATCGGTAAAAATAAATTAAGCAGAACTGCCCAGTGTACACACGAGAGAAACACTCGAGTAGACACACGCAAATTATCAACAGATGACTCGTCGACAGACAATGAAAAAACTGTTGAATCCAATTTGCACCCTGTGGCTGCATCACAAGAATCACCATTGCGCATTCAAAAAGTTACCGACGAAACAGTCGAGGACAGCATCAAAGATTTAGAAACTTTAGATCCCAGCAAAGCCCGCGCTACGATCATATTTGAAAGCGACGATGAGGAGTCTGTACTGTATATCGATGAGAATAAAGTTCAAAGTGATACAGAAGGACAGCGAAGAGCGAGCTACAACGACGACGTAGAGATGGAAATCAGATATCCTCTAAGCAGATTAGGAAAGAGGAAATTTAAAGACGAAGAAACTGACGATACTAAACCACTGATTTTCGGATACAGTCACGATGAAATACAAAATCAATCTAGTGAAGATAGGAAGGATAATATTAGTTTGCAAATAATACAAAATTGTAAGGAAAATATCATGAATGATCTCGATAGTCTTAAGAAGAAAGAGGACAGCGATAGTGATGGAAGAGCAAAAAAGTCAAGGATCAAAATAATGTTCGAAGACGGCTCGTCATCGGACGAGCTCGACGTTCACGAGACGAAACAATCCACGGAGAATTCTAAAGGTGGGTTTATAGGTAAAACGAATCTGAGGGCTAATTAAAAACTATCGCAATCCGACAACTATTTGGCATATGATATCGATTGCGATGGTGTTGTTTTTAAGCTATTGAATTATATCGTTGATTTGGCGTTAATTTGAATTGTCTAGGCAAACTAAGTTCAAACGCAAATATCTTTGAAGAATAGGGATGACGACTGAGTAAAAAAAACGCAATTCTATTAAGTCCGTCAGTGAGATAATGGAAAAATATTAGATACGTATTTTTTTTACTTCAATTTAACAAAGAAATAGCTTAGATAAAAGGCATTAAAGTTGAGGAGTGGGGGCTAGCTACGTCACAGTTTAGTAGAAAACGTACCATAACGTGACGTCATGCCATGTAACGCCGTAATTTTATGATTAAAAAAATACGTGTTTAATATTTTTTTACACTCTACCTGACGGACAAACAAACAAAAATTAGTCGTCATCCCTATTGTCAAACGAAAGAGTTAAATGCTAACTGCAGTCTTTCGGTGGGTTTAGCTTAGTTTTATTATGTTTCTGCAACATTCAATTCACTATTAATTCCAAAACCCATTGGTATTTAACGTTACACAACTCCATAAATCGCCATCGCAATCGTTATACCTTTGAAAAGGATAAGCGCCGCGGTCCGCGATCGTTGTTGTTAAGCAACTTTCGCAAGGGTCTGTCACGGGATGGGTGACCAGTAAATATAATCTACGCCGTGTTTCGGAAGGCACGTAAGCCGTTGGTCCCGGTTGCGCTGCGGGTTCCACATTAGGCCAGCGTGGAGGGTAATGGCCCATTCTCCTTAGCCATCCATAAGGAAGGCCTGAACCCCTGCATTGGGGACGTAAAAGGGCTGATGATGATGATAAATAACCGTGTGTATGTATGTGTGTTGTGCTGCAGTGGACGTGAAACTATTGATGCAAACACGCGTGCTCCTCACTAGGATCCCCGCATCCCAGCTCGCGCTCTACCAGGTGAGACACATACAGCCAGTTGCACAAACATCAATTAAAATTTTCATTAGTTTAAAGTGACATTCGGCCAGTTGCACAAACGTCCATTAGGGTATAATGACACCTTTAAGCTCTAAGGAATGTCAAATTTGTATCGGTAATGTCGCTTTAAAATAATGAACATTTTAATGGTCGTTTGTGCAACTGGCTGATTATCCATACAATTTTGACATTCATTAGAGCCTAAAGGCATCATTATACCTTAATGGACGTTTGTGCAACTGAACGTTACACTATTAAATATAATCTCCGCATTATATTTTACTTAACCTATTTTTAATGAAAAATGCCTTAAAAATCCACTTTGTCCCCGGTACTCTGACAGTCAGTTGCACGACCGTCCATTATGTTAAAGTGGCATTACCCATACAATATTGACATTAGTGATTAAAGGCGTCATTAAAGCTCAATGGACGTTTGTGCATTCAGATGCATTCAGATGCATAATGAGATGGGAACCCATCTCAGGGTCAGCCCTGAGATGGGTTCCCATCTCATTATTTTCCAGTATAGCATCGTGAATGCGCAATTGGTCAAAGATAATAAACCTAATTTTTTAGGGTTTCGTACCCGAAGGTTAAAACTGGAGACACCGCTGTCCGTCCATCTGTCACCAGCTTATATCTAATACCGTGATAACTAACCAGTTTAAATTTTCACAGATGATATATTTCTGATGCCATTATAGTGACATTTTTTATTCTTTTTTTGCGAAGTTTGTACCATATAACAATTAAGTTAATTAAGATTGACCATATAAGTTATATAACTAAGTTTTTACCGTCTAGCTGTTCAGTAATACTCAAATTTGAACAGTTCAATTATTAACATAAAGCAGATTGGGACAAATTGAAACCCGAGGACAGTTAGATAACTTAGGACAAATTGAAACTCAATATTTAACTAGTTTGTTAAAGCAAAGACTAAATTTTATTTTTTACGATGTAGATTACATCCTGTCTATATGCCCTCGAACGAAAATCCGAAATACTTAGAATAGTTTTTATAAGTTAAAATCAGAGGCGGTGTCTGGTCCTACCTCTGTTGCATACTAAATTATCGTAAAATAATTTATTTGGAGTCATATTAGTATTTCGAAAATATATGAAATTTCGTTTAGAAGATTAGTATATGGAGAAGTAATAAAGTCAAATCTTTAATTTGTGATTAGTAACTTCAAACGGTATTTGTAATAGCTCGGCTGACACGAGGCCGCCTGTCTCGATGTAAGTCAACAGGTTCCTTAATATTATTCTTATTCACAACTCTTGTATTGATACAGTTGAAATCGGCACAATCAGAGCCGAAGGAAATTCCGTCTATGAAGAATATCCGACTTCCGAACGACCAACAGAAGGGAACTACTAGGTAAGCTTATTTTTATTGTGTTTTGTTTATTATGATTGATCATTATATTTGTATTTGTAATTATGTCGGTGGCTCCCACATATAAAAGCCGTCGTACTAATCAGGAGATCACAGTGATCGATATCGGTCCTCAGAAAGCGACTCTGAGTGGGATATATGAATTATATATGTACAATTAAAAGAAATACCATTTAACACAAAGTAATTAAAAAAAAATACAAAAAATACAATTAGGTACAAGTCAAATTTAGAATAATAAATATAAGTCAAATACAAGACGGGAGTTGATTCTGTTTTAAAACTAATTGGTTATCTATCCTCATATAATTCTGTTTTCTTTAAAATCCAATTTTAAAATGCAAATAAAACATAATTTAATGTAATTGTGTAGGCATGTTGATTCACTTTGAAAACAATCGATCTTATCAATCGATTGAAATCAAACCTTATTCGGTATGTTTGTAGAAATATTTTTAAGTTATTATTTGTATTTGTTTTTTTAATTATATATAATTGTTTTTAATAATATTCACTTGGACAGGTTTGAAAATGTTGCGATTAATCGAAAATCGATGTTTCAATATAGATTTTATTAAGACAAACGTTTGGTGGCTGAGGATTCTCTTTGGCCAATACAACAACGATGTTTATTTACACTGTAAACCGCAACGTACACTATTATTATTATGTTCAGTCATATTAAGACATAATATCACACCTTTTAAAGCTAATTTTATCGATATTCATCCTAACATGACTTGAAATTATGAACCGATTTTTTTTTTCAAAATGTGATGTTACTTTGAAAAACGACGAGTTTGATTATGTAAAACTTTGTGATTGATTACACATCACATTTATTATTTTTCATTTATAATAACGCGCGTTTAATTAGCAATTATTTAATTCCGCGTGAAAACCATGCCCGGCGAAGCTGCTTATACGAGGGTCAAACTGAAAGTTCTTAGAACTGGCCACTTATAAACAATATAATAAAAAAATAATTCTAAAATTTGAAAATATAACTCTTTGCCAATATTACTGAGTATATATTTCATTCATTTGTCATTTGTTTTACGATTTGGCGGCAAATTGAAAATTGTCTGTGTCACGTCATCATGAATTTAACACGAGAAAATTTTCGTGCAATGATTTTTTATGACTTTCGATGTCATTTAAGTCAACAAGAAAGTTATGATAGACTACGATTGGCCTTTCACGATGAAGCCCCATCTCGTGCGACTGTTTACAACTGGTTTAATGAGTTTAAACGTGGTCGCACTAATCTCACTGATGATTTACGTGAGGGACGGCCTTCTACGGCGACGACTGAAGATAACATCTGTGTTGTGCGGCGTATGATAGAGACTGACAAAAGAGTGACCTATCAACAGATTCGGACAAGCTTAGGCATCGGTATGAGTCAAGTGCACAAAATCCTCCACGAACATTTAGCGGTCAGGAAGCTTTGCGCCCGGTGGATACCTCATAATTTGACTGAGGCTCAAAAACTCCATCGTGTGGATTGGTGTCGTAAAATGATTGAAAGATTTAACGGAGGTGACTCAAATGCTGTGTTCGACATACTAACAGGTGACGAAAGCTGGATTTACTGTTATGATCCTAAAACCAAAAGACAATCTGCTCAGTGGGTGTTTCCTTTCGAGGAGTTGCCAACTAAAGTGAAAAGAGATCGAAGTGCGGGAAAAAAAAATGGTGGCCTCGTTCTTTGGAAGGATAGGTCATTTTGCAACAATTGTGTTAGAGGATCAAAAAACAGTTTCTGCAGAATGGTACACTACCAATTGTTTGCCACTTGTCTTGGAAAAAGTTCGAGAGAAACGACCTCGCAGTAGGATCCTCCTTCACCACGACAACGCCTCGTCGCACACCGCCAAGCGAACGATCGACTATTTGGCGACATCAAACGTTGAATTACTGGGTCACCCGCCGTATAGCCCCGACCTCGCGCCTTGTGATTTTTATTTATTTCCAAAAATTAAAGAAAAACTTAAAGGAAAGCGGTTTATGAATGCTGAAGAAGCGGTGGCTGCGTATCGCGATGCCATTGAAGAGACCCCTAAGGACGAGTGGGCAAAGTGCTTTTCCCAGTGGTTCCATTGCATGTAGCGGTGTATTGACGTGAATGGACAATATTTTGAAAAGATATAATAAAACTAATAACTGGCTAATGTAATCAGTTTTTGATTTTCTAAGAACTTTCAGTTTGACCCTCGTACATATAAATCTTACTCTTGAATTTTTGTATATTGATGAAAATTGCATTAGAAGCGACTTTGTTTTAGACTACGTCAATGACAATCTATCTGGAACATTTTTATGTACTTAAAGCTCTCATATGTAATGTTCACAATCAAATGTTCAGATGGATCTCAAATGTCAAATGTTTGAGATTGAACTGCTGTTATTGTTGTCGTGTGCAGATACATGGAGTGGCGCGGGGGAGAGCGCGTGCTACCAGTCGCGCAGGTGGCGCCACATACGCACACGCCACCCGGTAACTTACACACTATATAACAATAATATTTATAACATAACAAAAATATCCATAACATGACCATACTTTCTTTGAATCAAAACGATACATTTTTCATAAAAAAATGTTACTAGTGTACAATCAACAGCAGGTCAGGTTATACAGAAGTCATTTTTTACACAATTTTAAGTCTAATTACATTGACGGTAAAGTTGAAAATCAATTGCGGAGATATGACATGTCACCGAGGCTTCGGTAGAATTATTAAATAATAAGTAAATATAGGTTTTATAACTAATATATAGCTAAATCATTTTTTTTATATATATTTCTCAAATGCTTTAGAACGTTAGTTTCCGAGAGTCTGGTAATTTTTTATGTCCGTAAAGTCGACATTTTCTGCAATTTAGTAACTTAAGAAATTTGAGTTTTTTATTTTTTTTATATATGTAGAGAAAGACGGTGTATGCACGAGACAACAACTCGCTGACAGAATACGCGCCGAAGTGGTAAGTTTTATCATTTTTCTTTATTAGAATTGCATTACCAATCTCGAGTGTAAGGTACAACATATCCGTTAATTGGATTATAATTTGATGGCTCTTGTTTTTAATTCTATAATACTAATTTTTCGCCAGCGATCTTTTTATCCATTCATATCATTATACGAATTTATACATAATGACAAATTGAATAGTAAAAAACATTTGCTATGGTAACATTTTTATTCCCAATAAAAACTGCCATTCCTATTTCCACCCCTTTATTTGCCGTTTTCGGGATAAAACATACCCTATGTACCGATATCAGTCCAGTAGCCTATTGGTTGCGAGCAAGCAAACAAACAAACAATCAATGAAATGTTTTCTCATTATAATATGAGTAAAGATACTCAAACTTATAAAATTCTCCTTTTTTGTTCACTAGAAACGTAGAACCGATTTGAGTCGTACAGAGTCAACGTGTTGTGTGGCCCGTGATTGTATGAACCATGTGGAGATCTTTTCGCCATACTCCGTCAACAGTGCGACCCTGCCCACTCCACTCACCATGCACAAGTCAGTACCTATACACACTCTTATTATTACAAAATTTTGAGAAAAAAAAATTAGGGTACCACCACCTCTACATGTAAAGTGGGGACGATAATTTTTTTTCGTGTTCCCCATAATGTGGAGCATCATTGGGTAGGTCTTTCAAAAACATTGTGGTTGTGGGAAGGCCATTTTTCAATTTAGTAAACCGTTAGTGATTTTATTAAGCTTCAAAAAGCTAATAATATCCCTCACCTTTACCAACTAAACGGTCGTTAGAACTCAAAATTTACGTCAGCAGTTACTATATATAACGAAGTTAAAAGGAAAACTATCACACTTAAGTTGGTTTTACAAATTTTGGAGTAGTAGTCGACCAATTGTATATAACTCGAAAATTTCGAACAACTCCTTGAAAAACAATAAATGTGTTTTTTGCTTTTTTAATGAATTTAAGGCCGGTTTTTCTAATAAATGATAAATGGTTGTCCTATTTATTATTTAATTTCAAAATTAAAACTTGCGGAGAAGTATCTTACATAATGACAACGACCGTTGGTAGTGTTTCTAATAATACGACCACCACTGTATATATAAACGCCCGCCCCACTCGCTATCCACACGTCCGTCGGTACTAAAGAACTCCTTACAACATTGCATAACATCATCATCTGAAAGAGATTTGATATGCGTAATCGTTTGCCGCTTATTATGTCGCTCTATTATTTTGTGGCATAATAGGTGACTACGACAGACTCATCTGCTTCACAGGGCTTGGAAATCGGTTTATTTTTTGAACCGGTTCGACATAAGTACATGCGGAACTTTACGTAAAAGGTTCAGCTCCTTTGAACAGGTTTTTAAATCAGTTCACTAGAAATACGGTTTTCTTCATTAACCGGTTTAAATATGACTCCAGACAATGATCTCACAAACTTCAGCGCGGTTTTTAAGTGCCTACACTCCTATCTATAACATCCGTACACAGGTATGATAAATGTCGTCGCGTAAAAATGATATAATTCGCATTAAAGCGTAAGAACATTGCTTTTTACGAACCAAGCGAATTAACCGGTTTTTATTCCATCCGAATTTCACTCCGCATTTAGTTCCGATTAATGAAAACTGAGTTAAATAAAATTAATATTAGTTATTTATCCACAGGCTAGCTAAATAATAGAACATGTAATATATGATTGCTTTATTTAAGAACGTACGGTACGTATTACAAGCATGAGGTTCGCAACAGGAAGGGTCAAGGAAGGTTGCCACTTCCTTTATATAGATTATGGATGCGTTCTGAAATAGGTAATAAATAATGAATGAAGCTGCGTTCACATTTCTTCACCGATCCGGAACGGAACATTATAAGAGAATAGGTTTTACCTAAATAAAAATGGTTTATTCTGAACCGGTTTCAAGCCCTGCTGCTTCATATGAAATGTTCATTGCTTAACAGCTTTATTTTTAGTAGGAAGGAGGCGTTTTGTAACTTAATTAAAAAAAAAATGAGTTTATCTGCTTTATTATGTAACAGGGCTCAACACAAACTCTCGTGTGATTGTTGCTGCCTGTGGCTGATACGAGACAATCCTTGCACGCCCGCCGCCTTACTGCAGGCCAAGAATGTCGTCAGACGAACGCTGATAGACCTTACTGTACGTATACTGTACTATATTCAAATATACTCACACATTCTCTGGTTTCATTCACCAAAGAATTTATTTAGCTGATGCAGTAAAAAAATATAATTTCTATTGTATACATTTGTCTCGGTAACAATGTAAATAGTCCCAAGGGA
Organism: Diatraea saccharalis; assembly: GCA_918026875.4. Classification (NCBI taxonomy): domain Eukaryota; kingdom Metazoa; phylum Arthropoda; class Insecta; order Lepidoptera; family Crambidae; genus Diatraea; species Diatraea saccharalis. The sequence goes on from OU893337.1 coordinate 16,228,917, forward strand.
CTCATTACCTCGTGTGTTCTAATATATTATAAGCATTGAGACAAAAATTTTTTACTGAAAAAATAAAATAAAATGTTACCGCCTATTTTTTTTTACCGAAGTTGAATTTGTAAATTACTTAATTTTAAATCATGTAAACATCCATCTATCTACCAAATTTAAAAGAAAATATATATTTATTTTGCAGATGAAACCTGAAAGTAAAGACAACGGTAAGTTTACCTATTTACTTTGTAAAGTGTACAAATATATATATATAGCTTGAATGAAAATCAAATGGAACTTATATAAATGTTTTTTTTTACAGGAAAAGACAAGGTTATTAATAATTCACTTAAAGAAATAGCAGATTTACCATCAGATGACGACTTTGATACACTAGTTATAGATGAAGGTGAACTTCCGCAACAGAAATCGAGCAAGAATAAATCGGCTAAATGTGCTGATATAGAAAAAAAACCTCAAAGCAAGCGTAATAAGTGTTCTATTAAGCAGCCTAGTCGACCTTATACAAGGAAAAAGAAGAAACGCCCTCCCTCTAATTCAAATGAAGACGACGCTAAATGTAGTTCAGGCGATGTAGACTACGATGAATGGATGCGGCAAAGAAATAAATGTATAAAATATTTCACTATTAACCCTATAACCGTCACAAAAAAAGGTAAGGAAATGCAGACTGACATCAGACATACTGAAAACATAATGAAAATGTAGATACAAATGTACTTAAACCACAAACCACCACCACTAATACTGGTACCATCACCACCACTACATATGCTTCATACCCATGATGCCTGAACACCAGGGAAGGGGGGAAGACCACCATCGACTTTCATCAAAAGTAATGACACCTTCCACTTCCACCACCATCCCCTACTCAACAACCCTTAGGACACCTCTGGGACGTGCCTAGAATCACACCTATCAACCAGGCTGGTATTATACAGTCACTGTATAATTATATAATTTGTAATTATAATTTGTGTCCCGCCAGGGGGACGAGCCTCACTCTTAATATTCTTTGAGCCAGCTTACCCCTCGCTTGAAGAGGCAATCCTTAACATATACCGAGTACGATGCTCAAAATATATTGGTGCGTAAAGCCTCTAAACTAAAGGTTACTATTGAAAGGCATTTTTCATTCATCGAATCACCTGGCTTTCCGCGCCCCTATTATTACTATACGGATGAGCTTAAAAGAACCTGTCCCAGCCCACTGAGACCCGCGAGGGAATTGCGTGTATAAAATCAACGATGGGTTCGCCTTAGCGAAAGGGTTTCCCCTCATAATTAATCTCTTCTGACTTAAGACACACACCTCTTGGAAGGCAGGCACCAGTAGGATGATCTCCCTCCTCCCAAATGACTTACTCAGGCAAACAATACTCATTCATCCAATCTGCACACGCCACAAACTACCGGACTATGACAACTATCGGAATAAACGCAAATCAAACCGATGTATACAACGTGTAACAAATTAACGCACTACCTGAAAGTAGTTTGTTTAATATAAGATACTGATTCGATTTCAACAACTTCGGTGTTCAATCAAAACTCAACAACAACAAAATCAGTGATAGTATATTAAATACTAACAGAAAAAATATGTATATTGATTTTTTATATTTAAATAATATGTATTTATTTTTGTTTACTATCTACATCAGTATTTAGTGATTATTATATCTGACGAACGAACAAAAATGAACGCTGCAAGAGAAACTGTAACTCGACGTATTTTTAATTTTTTTAAATACTCTCGTATATAAGAAAGTAAGTCTCGATATACATACTCGTATATAAGAAAATAAGTCTATGTCTGGCCTAGTTCTGTTTCAAAGCATATACCCAATAATTTCGCAAAAAAAAAATAATATTTTAAAGTTTTATATGTGATTATGTAGAGTGAAAAAGATATGTTAACGTAGTAAACTAGTTACTAGGACTACCCGAAGGCCAATCATCAGCATTTATGAAGTGTGGAATATTTTGCTCAAGCCTAATTTTGGTAGTGCGCGCTTTATGACCCGGGGCTGAATCCTGTTAGAATGTCCACACTTCGTTTTTGAATAAGTTGTTGTTGAGAGGTTTAATTACCGTTTCTAACACGGTAGCTTGATACAATTTGGCTCAAGCTTTCACTCCTTTTTCGCAACAATGTAGTTTTGTAACCCCTAGGTAGGAGACACCCCAACAAACCATGACGTATGCTGGATGATGGCCTCGCTGAACTTTGGCTACTACCTCGGAAGCTTCTTTAGAGCTGTACACTCTATCATTTTGATTGTTGTAGTGCTCCTCGATTGTAAAAATTTTTTCATCGGTAATGATAATTTTTCAGTGTTTTTCGTCCGCGTATCGAAGTAACAGCTGTTTTGATCTTTCGACTCTCTTTTGTTTTAGTGCCTGATTTAAGGTATGTCCTGTGTATCTCCGGTAAGCCCCTAAATTTAAGTCTTGTTTGATAATCCGAGAAAGTATCCTCAGTGGGATTTTCATTTCTTTGGAAAGGATTTTCTGCTTCCTTATGGGATTTCGGCGAATTCTGGCCTTGACTGCATCAATGGCTTGTAATGTCCGACCGAATGTTCGGTTTCTATCTAATGACACTAATGCCTTGGTTTGTTCTCTAGCTTTTTCAATGTAACAAAACTGCCGGCTGGCTCCTTTACTGCAATCCTAATCTCTTTAGCGCCCCACTCCATTTTTAAACAAATAATTTCTAAACAAAAAACATACAGTAATGGCAGGAACGAAGTCTATTTCTTTATCGTAGAAGCTAATGTTCGAAATTCAAATTAATGTTTTTTTTTGTATGTAAACAGCCAGTAACAGAATTTCTGGCTAGACTAGCTGTTTATAATTTACTTGGTTATTTTTGTATTAATTGTCTCTTTTCGCGTTATTTCAGATTGTATTTTTTTTTCATTCTGTCTAATCTCTATCATATTTTATGTTGTAACCACGCTATCACAATTGCATTAGCGTAACCAGATGACAGCGTGGTTTTTTCTTCTCAGCCTTCGAGTGCTCTGAGCAGAAGCTCAGAGCACTCGAAGGCAGCACTGGCAGGGGATGTAATGAAACGATTGTTATGCACGTTGTATAATTTATTACTATTCAATTCTAAAAATAATAAGGTAATTATAAACTAAAATCGTGTCTTGATTATTCGAAGGAGTGTCGACGTCACCTCATCGATTTAAAAATACAAACGGGGCACAGAAAAAGAAAAAAGTATGTGTGAAAAAAACAGTTTCGATGCGACAAGATTCAAGTGCAGCTTTGGCAAAAGATCCAACGAAAAGGACGACAAATCCACAGATAGCTTCCGAAGGTACTTCAAACCCGATCAGTGTCAAAGTTAATCTGAAGAAGAAAGAAACCCGGGACGAAATTCGTATGATATTTTTTCACGAAACACAATCTGATGATACAAAAAAATCTAAAGATGACACTGAAACGCCGCCCACTTTAAATGTTAAAGAAAAAACCGAAATTGAAAGTGGTAAGTCTGGAAAAAATAATTTCTTAAATATTCTAACAATTTCTAAATAACTCGATCAATTATATATATTAATAAATCAATTTTCTAAATAACAAATAGGTTAGTATTAAGCTAAAATCTGGTGATTCAGATCTTCTGGGGTCCTGAACGAGGTCCTTGAGTCGATTTTACGGTCTTTTTCACATTGCATGGATAAAATGACGTTTGGGCTTTGAAGCTTTTAGTGATGTAGTAATAGAAAAAAATATGGTTACAAAAACTCGATATTATAGAGTACATTTATAATATAAATCATAAATTTTGAGGTTAATGTAAAAAACAGGATTTCATAAAAAAGATATTCGTCAATAAGATGAACCAGAATCAGCAAAATTACTTGATTCTTCAGAGTCTATTATCCTATTTCAACAACCCTATCCCAGTCATATAGAATAAGGCTTTTTGTTTATAGGAAATGAAACCTAAAAAATATATTATTACCAAAAAACAGCGATACGGAAACATCTAACTCGAATATTGCTCAAATGTTATCTAGTACGGGTCCAGTGAAAACTCCGACTACCGAAAATTTAATATTAAATTAAAAAAGTTATTAAAAATATCTTCGTTATCAATGTCTAGTAAGCATGACGTATTATTAAATAAAAAAATAATCAAAAAGAAAAGTCTCAATATTTATAATTAAGATGGTTATTTTTGTATTTATTATCCCTTTTCGCGTTATTTCAGATTGTCTATTTTTTTTTCATTCCGTCTAATCTCTATCATATTTTTGTTGTTACCATGTTGGCACAAATGCGTTTGTGTAACCATCTGTCCAGAGCAGTCAAAGGCAGCACTGGCAGGGTCACCATGCAATGTGGGGATTTAATAAGATGTTGCGCACGATGTATATTTTATTACTATACAATTCTAAAAATAATATTGTAATTTATAAACTACAATCGTGTCTCGATTATTCGAAGGTGTGTCGGCGTCACCTCGTCGACAAAGTACAAACGAAGCACAGAAAAATAAAAAAGTATATGTGAAAAAAACCGTTTTGATGCGACAAGAAGGTGCCGAAGAAAAAATCATGAAATGTAAGAAAGATCCAATGGCAGTTTTGGCGAAAGATCCAACGAAAAGGAGGAGAAATCCACAGATAGCTTCCAAAGGTACTTCAAACCCGATCAACGTCAATATTAATCTAAAGACGAAAGAAACACGAGACGGAAATCACAAGATATTTTTTTACCAAGCACAACCTGATGAAGAATCTGATCATGATACTGAAACGCCCCTCACTTTAAATGTTAAAGAAAAATCTGAAATTAAAAGAGGTAAGTCTGGAAAGAATAATTTCTTAAATATTCCAACATGATTATTTTCCTAAGTAACAGGTAGGTTAGTAATAAGGTTAAGTCTGGTGATTCAAATCTACTGGGATACTTTTTGAGGCCCTGAACGAGGTCCTTAAGTCGCTTTTACGGTCTTTTTTACATATTTACTATTATTGCTTAAAATGGAGTTGTCAACAAACGTCACCATACCTATTCTATGTGAAACAGACTATAGTTGGCCTCTCTTTTTGCTTCAATTTCACTGCTCCTCGCGTCCCGCTAGATCCTCAGCGTACCGGTAGCAAAGACCGATATTAACAATTTAACATGTTTTAATATCGTTATGATTTTTTATTTTTTTAGGGTTATATATTTGTTTTGTCAAGTTTCACAAAGGTTATGCTCAGTTAAAAAATAATATATGTTTTCATTGTCAACGGTACCAGTTTGTGTGCCTATAAATTCAAATTCGTTTATTCGGCGCATGCACATAGGACACTTAAATATAATAATTAATCAAATTAAATAATTAACAATAGGATATTCAACATTATTCTACATTAAAATATTAGAAAATATTGTGTCCCACGACTGCACCAAATAGGTATCTAGCTCGGCATTTGCCGACGCCGATTTTCAGCTAGACCCTATGTATTCACCACTCGCACGCAGGGATGCAAGATATATATTATGAAGAATAATTGTGTATGACATCAATTAGTAACGGTCACCACCACCACCACCACCACCAGCCCTTTTACGTCCCCACTGCAGGGGCTCAGGCCTTCCTTATGGATGGTTAAGGAGGATGGGCCATGACCCTCCACGCTGGCCCAATGCGGATTGGAGGGTATTAACGACTGCAAATGCAGCCGGGACCAACGGCTTAACGTACCTTCCGAAGCACGGAGTAGCTGCAGATAATATATTTTTTTTTTGTCACCCATCCCGTGACCGACCCTTGCGAAAGTTGCTTAACGACTACGATCGCGGGCCGCGGCGCTTATTCACTACGCCACCGAGCTACTCAACGAGCTAGTAACGGTCGTCGACGGTTAATTCGAAGCAATGGCTAGTAGTTTATATTGTTTGTTAAACATTACTCTACCATTCATCTCAGAACGATCTTATATATATGAGTAGTATACATATAGTTATTTCGTTGATTCAGTTCAAGAGGTATTCGTTTATTATAGTTTCCAATGTAATGAGAAGCTTAATGGCGCAGTGGTAGGCGAACTCGCTCTACGTACGGTTGTTAAGTAACTTATACAAGAGCCGATCATAGGATGGGTGACCGAAAAATTATTACCTCGAGCTCCGCCCTGCTTCGGAAGGTACGTTAAACCGCTGGTCCGGGCTGCATCTGCAATCGTTAACACCCAGCAATTCGCACTAGGTCTGCGTAGTGGGTTGTGTTATGATACCTTAATTTGAATTAAATTAAAATTATCGATCCTAGACAGGACATATTAGACAATAGACAATATTTTTATAGCGAATGGTGTTGAAGCCGAAATATCGGCAGGGTCGTTAGAACATGATCCTGATGTTATCGTGAAGAGGGAGAGAGACAAGTTTCCTCTCTCACTCGATGACAGTTCATCTGAGATTTGGATAGAGCTTGACAGCGCACCGATATCTGGTCCGAGAGGAACCGTCACAGCTGATTTGAAACACGACCCAGATGGTGGGTGATATTATATTTTGAAACCTGTGGGCTAAAAGTCTAATTTTATAATCTATCGTAATCCGTTGTTGTTGAAAGAACAAAAAAATATAAAAGTAAAACCGTCGAAAGATTGCAGTTAGCATATAACTCTTTAGTTTGTAATTTCTTGTAGTTTTCGCTTTGTTTAGATAATTCCAAGTAACGATATGTTTCATTCAAGTTTGTAATCGCTGTTATGTATCAAATAACTGTAGCGGGAAGTTCGTGAATATATTTCAAATTGAAAAGGGTTGCGACAGATTTAAAATTGCACAATTAGGCCCCTGGATACATTCTCTCATCTTTTGTTATAGAAGAGAAGGTGTGTATTACAGTTGGAAGGATACTAGGCTGATGATGTATATTCACTTGCAGTTTCTACATGCAAGATTCCACCAGTGTTGAGTAAGTTCAACGCGAGACGCAAGATGGCGCCACATATTGAACATACACCTCCGGACGTGCTGCGAGCCATCATGAACACTAATAAAAAACCCTCGATACAATCACACGTGCTTGACGACTGATAGTGTAATATTACTGATAGACTGACTGACGTTATCTGGAGAATGGACACGGAGGAGGGAGGGCACGTGTGTCGTAATATAGATCTGACTTAGATTTTCTCTTACCTAGAGCAAGGGGCTATAGCTTAATTAGGAAATGCCTAATCATACGAGAAGCCTAAACAAATTAGTTTAATTTCAAATCATACCTATCTTTCTTTTATTTCTCATCCCATTTGTGACCCGACATATTACACAATTCCCTAGCGCCGCATAAGGCATGTTACAACATTAGACATTGCTTAATTTCATTAAGTGTTTCCTAGTAATTAGTTAAATGCATTTTCACTTTAGGAGATTTCTAAATATTTTGGCGACTTTCAATTTTAGTAAAAACCGGCATTAATATCGTTTGATGACTATATTTATTCCCGGCTAAGAAACTTAATTGTGTGCGCTTGAAATTATATTTTTTTAATCAATATTTAGAGATAAATAACTGTAATACCTCAATCCGTACGCCAGAACGGCAACGTCGTCGTAACTTTATATGCCATTCCATTCATACAATTTATTTATTAATTTTAATTATGTTCATTTATTTAATAGTGTATTAGACACTGTTAAAAATAAGTTGCATAGTATAGTCAACCTGTTACATAATATTTTAATAAAGTTTATTTCTTAGAATCTGTAGACTAAATATATTTAGCTTTGCTAAAATAACGTACAGAAAACGCAACATTTTTAGGAATTTTAATGAACGAAGAAAACGCCCTGTAATTTGTTGTCGTTGCGACCAATAACAGGTTCTATTTACTGGCATGTGACGTCACACGTAAACAGGAAGCTGTCATGCTAAAACAGTGTTATTAGAGATACGCAAAATATGTATTTATACATACAATTTGTTACTCATTCTTATAAACAAAACTATAAAATTTAACTTCAATTTCTTTTCTGTAATACTATTTGCTTACTTCGTTAATAAATAGTGATAAATAGGTTATGACACCTTGACATATTTACCGACATGTGACGTCACATATACCACGTGACTAGTGCCATAACATAAAGCAGCTTTTTAACGTGATTTTGGCTATTTTAACTTCAACATTTATTTTATCGAAAATAGAACAGATTCTCGTGAATTATATTGACTGTGGGTTTATAATGTATCAAACAACCGTTTAAACTAGTGTTCAGAAAAACGTCAAACACCCTATTAAAGATTTGCTTACTTTAATGAATTATGTTCATAATTTATGTGTACGTTAGCGAGACTTAAATTTTAATCTATAATACATATTTATATATTTAAATCTACGGATTAATTACGGACATATGTTATGCCAATTATTAAGATTTTTAGCCAATTAATACGCCGAATAATCGAGTTCGCAGGGGAGCCATATTCAAACTGGCTTTTCTTGTCTTGATCGCTAGACGGCGACAGACGTCACTATGGGCGCTGCTTTCAAATGCTTTAAGGGAGGTGGAAATTCGGAGTTTTACCACGCATGAAATAATTAAATTATAATAAATAACTGGCGGTAACAAACGCCATCTATGTAAGACTACGAGTGATTAACTAAGTCAACATCACATCGGGTGTTAACCAAAAAGACGCAATTCTGTTTAATGTAAATGTATATTTAATAATTGAAAAAATGTATTGACTAATTATTATAAGTGGTCAACAACTATACTGCTGTTTTGTCTGTCATACTCTATATATGAATAATATTATAAAATGGTTAATGAAAGGTACGCGGTGTCAGCAACATGAGATAATAAAAATAAAATTTCAAGTATTCAAAACAGATCAATTCGATTTTTTTTTTCAAGTTAGTTTCAAGTTAACTAACTTAACTAGCGTTTATAAATAAAACAATACGTAATTACTACTTATTAAGTAGTGGTTAGTTAATCAGATATTAAGTTGATTAATTGATTTTCAACGTAAAGTAAGGTTGCTAGTTTATAAATTTATAGATGAATACGATTTCTAGTCTTAAATGTAATAATAATAATAAAATATAATTAGTAATAAAGACGTTTAAATAAAAAAAAATACAGTCTTCATTTTTTATCAACGAGGGGAAAAGTCTTTTCGCATTTTATATGCATAAACTTTTAATAAAATATTTCTGGATATAACTTTTGTAGCTGGCTGGTTTCGGTATCATTAAAAAGTTTAAATTTTAAGAAGATAACTTCGAATTCAACTTAGGAAAATGGGCGCTTTTCATTTGTTTTTCTTACTGTCAAAATGAGTGAATCTAATGAAGAAATTCGATACATTTTAAAATTTTATTACAAAAAAGATAAAACGCAACGCAAGCCGCGAAAAATAATTTGTGACGTTTATGGACCTAGTGCAGTTTCTGTGAGAGTAGCACAAATTTGGTTTAAGCGTTTTCAGTTCGGAAATTTTAATGTCAAAGATGCACGTCCCTCCGGTCGCATTGTTACGGATAAAATGGATGTTATTTTTGAAAAAGTAGAGTAAGATCGGAATATCAGTTGTTACGAAGTAGCTGAAGAACTGAGGATTGACCACATACAGGTTTTGGCGCATTTGAAAAACACGTACACAAAAAAAAATGGATATTCTTGGCTACCTCACGAGCTCACTAAAAGAAATCTAATGAACCATAATTAATAGAATCATGATAAAGCTAGACCTCATACATCATTTGCCACTCAGCAAAAATTACGAGAGTAGTCCTGATCTCGCACCTTCAGATTTCCACCTGTTTCAGTCTCTTCAGAATTCGTTAGGCAGTGTTAGGTTAACATCACGCGAGGATTGCCAAAACCACTTGTCACGGTTTTTTGACCAAGCAATGGGATTGTGTCCCTACTGTAGATAGGTCCCTACGTAGATAGGGACACAATCCCATTGACGGCAAAGGAGTATCGAACAAAACGGTACCTACATTCTTTAGTTAAATGTAAATAAATGTTTTGAGTTTTCATATAAAATGCGAAGAAACTTCATACCCAACCATTTATGTGTTGATATTAATGAATGTTAAAAATTTGAGAAAAAAAAAATACAATGTTAAAATTTGCGAACTCACTTACCAAACTCTTCTAGCAGCTTTTTGTAGAGCCGAGGCTTTATTGTATAATATTCCTAGCAACATTAATAAAAACAATCTACATAATATATATATATAATTAAATTGACAACTTCTGTTCATAACCATCTATTCGGTGAATGTTTTCTCAGATTTTTTAAAAGTAATCTAAAAATATTAGTAAACCTAAGTATTTAAATCTCGTTGATGTCAATAAATCAGAATTAAAAGTTAAAAATTAATGTGTCTTGTATGTAAGTTACCTACTTATGAATTATTTTTATTATCTTATAACAATTGTAATAGAACAGATATAAGGACAGTTAGATAATAGAAAAAGATACATATTTTTTTTTTATAAATTTAACAAGAAATAGCTTAATTAATCGTCATTAAAGCTGAGGAGTATCGCTGTAATTAAAAAAAAACACGTAATCTTTAAAAATATTCTTCAATAATCTATATATACATATATATCGCGATGTCACGACGACAGTCGTACAAACAAAAATAGTCATTCTATAATAGGTGTGGAAATTACAAAATGTGCTATTTCTTCAGACGACGCTCTGAGTGAAAGTAGATTATTTTTAGTATTTAGTAGACATACCCAAAGATATATTGTGTTTATCTATTAATACAATATAATTTATTGCTTATTATATAAGTACTTAGTAAATATTAATTAGGTAAAGTTTATCGTTGTAATTTCCATAATCATGTCAATTATGTGGCGTGTCTATTAATATGTGATAATTATAAATGAGAAATATTTTAATAAATGTATCGGTGTAATTAATGAGTTTGATTGATCTTATTAAGTAACCATATTTGCATTTTTTACACATACCCTTGTAAATGCGTATGTCAAATATATGTTACCGGCAATCTATATAATTCAGGTATTCTATACAATACGAAGGCAATCTATATAATACCTGGAGCGTCCAGGTATTATGACACACGTTCCTAGATAATAAATACAATCCTTAGGCCTGTATGGTGTGTGTTGTACCACCGGCGATTTGTAAAATAAAGTAATAAAGAAAAGGGAAACCAGCTTTGTGCAGACTGTAAAAAAGAGTTGATTAGTGATATCGATGAATATGTAGACAAGAATGTTGAATGTGACATATGCCACAAATGGTTACTCGCTTGTTTGACAACATATCCCTTCTCATAGTCTTTCCAGATCTAGTTCTTTTGAAGCACATAAATGTTTTCTTAATGCTGGTGATACAACATACCTATAACTCGTAGTGGATAAACGCCGCGGCAGCGGTCTTGTTATTTAGCAACTCGCAAGGGTCGGTCACGAGATGGGTGACCAAAAAATTATTACCTCGAGCGACTCCATGCTTCGGATTGTACGTTAATGCGTTGGTCCCGGCTGCAATTGCAGTCGTTAATACCCTCCGATCCGCATAAAGCCAGCGTGGATGGTCATGGCCCATTCTCCTTCACCAACCATAAAAAAAGCCTGAGCTTCTTCAGTGGGGACGTTAAAAGGCTGATGATAAATAATGACACTGGTAGAGGCAAAAGCAATGCAATATCAATAAAAATACAAAAAATTAAGATGACCGTTATTATGCATAAATCCCTTTAATAATGGAATAGTGTATAGGCGGCCGATCTTAGGATTTAGATTGGGCTGTCTCATTTTTAACTTTATTTGTGTTGCTGCTATAAATTAAAATAGGTAAACATGTTATTAAACGTTTTTATGCATTTTCTAAATATCGGCCACCCTACCGATATTTAGACATCAAAAATATAGATCCCTAATTTCGGCCCCGTGATTTTTAATAAAAGAGACAAATAAATGTAATAAATATACTATCTAAACGGTACTTTGACTCATCCTTCAAAAATAAATAAAATAAAATAGCTCAGATATTTCCAATTCAATTCAAATACATATCGACGCAATGTCGACTCAAGGATTTGACTCTGCAATACCACCAGGTAATGCATGTTTACACCTGCCCGTGCTACATTACCAACAGAACGAGAACGTGCAAAAGTTGAGAAATCCGCACCAAAAGTTGGGAGATTATTCGTACTACTTTTTTCTAAAAATTATTATAATTTACAGGCTATTTTTATAGTTATGTCTCATTTTCTCGAAAAGGCCGCTATTAAGAGAGCGCCGATCCTAAGAGATTCCACTCTAATTAGATACCTAATAACATTAGAACGAAGACTTCTATGCACTATGGTAGGTATTTTGTTTTATATAAAATATGCAAATAAAGTTTTTGCTAGAAGCAACTGATATTTCCAATTCCGGCCTATTAAACCGCTTAACAGAAGAGCAAACTAAATATTCAATCGTTAAGATCGTTTTATTAACTACCAAATGAATGAAAAAATATTATTTATATAATCAAGCTCTATTTAGAATTTATTTCTTACTAACTTTCCGCCAGCGGTTGCCTGCGTAGTCCTGTATAAAATATTAATTCAAACATTCCTCTCGTCTTATATAGTTAAAAAACCGAATTAAAGTGCAGTTTAAAGGATCTCGGCGTACAGACAGCTGGAAGCTATAGGTTTTATACTATGTATAGATGTACTTTTACTGTAATGTTAGTATTACATAATGTAACGCTTACTGGCAAATGAAGCTTAAAAAATGCGGTACATAAAGTATATTATTCCGTTCCTAGGTCGATATTTTATTAAAATGTTCCATCTAAAGATATTATCTATTAATTAAAATTGCTTCTCGCAGGGAAACCCGTGAAAGTCATCGAATATACTTTTTCAAGACTTTCTAAGTACATTGAGTTAAAAGAGGTTGCCTAGACTTAGATGATTGAGATTCTGTATTAATACAATTTGCAATATGCTTACATTAAAAACTTCAGTGGGTATTAGATCTGATATATTTTGCATTCACAACGCTATACTCTTGTTCTTTGTTGCTCTTACCATTGAGCTAACCGAAACCCAAAAGGACTGACGAATTATTCAAGCAAATGTTACTTTTTGAGAGGATCCTCCAGATATCACGGGGTCTTGGGCTGGTGGATTTTATAACAATAATTTTCATCTACGCTAATAATAAAGCTGAAGAGTTTGTTTGTTTCATTGAATTTGAAATTTTTGAAAGTATTGGTTCAAATTGATTTTTCTGTGGATAGTCCATTTATCGAGGAAGGTTATAGGCTATATGACATCACGCTATGACTAATATAGACCAATAAAAAATGTTGCAAAAACGGGAAAACATTCTTAATGAAAAATTCCACTTTTGTCGGAGATGGGATTCGAACCCACGACCTGTTATTGATACTTTTTCGCTACTACAGAGCGTATTTTCATAAATGTTCAGACAATCCACCAAAAACAGCCGAAAGAAATATTTTAAACTTAACCACGAAGAAATCTGATTTGGAATTAGGATTTTGAATGAATGCAAAGTAGGTACAATATCTTTCGTTTTATCAGTGATATAACCATATCATCAAAAAATTAAGGTGGTATCTGATGAAAAGCGTATTTTGTTTTGTTATAAAAACAAAACTACTAATTCTATTTCGATAAAATTTTACGCCCTTAAAATGAAAGCCCTTATGTAAAAGTCCAGAATAAGCACAGTAGTCAAATATTTGATGATATAAAAGTGAATGCTCACTGGCAGATTTTTAATTAAGATTAGCTTAAGACACCAGAATAGCAGGTTAGTGTGCACACAGTACCCTCGGACCACGTGAGCGGAGCCGCGGGTTACTACTAGATAAATTTACATAGGTATTTTTAAAAATATTTATAATTCTACAAATTATATTGTATATAAATGAGGACGTATTAAAAAAAAGAAATCATAAAAAAAGTACCTCCACTAGATGGCAACTCTAGCAAAAGTTGATTTTTGCAGGAAACTAATGGACCAAAGGCAGTCATTTCCTTTCCTTCTACCTAACATGTTGAAAAACTGAAATTTGAAAGTTCGTAACTTAGATATCAATACAAATACGAAAAAGTACAAATAGAATATGAGTTGTTTATTGAGTTTTGAAAACTAATTTACTTTTAAACATGAAAGAAAACCGGAAGGGTTGTTATGGAGAAATCAAGAATGTACCTTAGCGACATCTAGTTTGATTTCAGGAACTAATGTTTTTTTAAATACACCCTCATTATTATTTCTTTCCGTTAATATCTAATCTAAAGTATCAAGAGTTTTCAATAGCAAGAGCAATGTATTAAGGCTAAGACTGACCATCGCTTCTCTTAAGATTCTTGTGCATGAATGCATTATAGTTATTATTGAAATTTCTTGGGATAATTTGGTGGCTACGCTTTTAAACTCCTATTTGAATGAATGGACCATTCATTCATTCATAATATACAAAAAACAACATTCAGTCAAATTGAGAAAGTCTTCCCTTTGGCATGTTGGTTAAAAAATACCAATACAACGCAGACGAAGTTGCGGGTAAAAGATAGTACTTAACTAATAAGTATATATGTTTTCGGACGTTTATAAAAATATTCTCAAGAATAAAAATGTAACAACATTTGTTTTTGCTGCAGAAAACAAAGGGACGGAGTCTATGAAATAAGAAGTATACCTAATCTCTTCCAATATCAATACTTATTTGAAACTAGCTGTCCCCGCAACTTCGTCTGCGTGGGAAGTTCTTTGGTAGAATCTTTATTTCCTATGAATGGAGTGGAATCGAATAAGATCAATGGGTCATAACCCACTATGCGGGCTTAATGCGGATCGGTGGGTGTTAACGTTGCTGATGCAGCCAGGACTAACGGCTTAACGTGCATTGTGCAAGTGTTGTGCACAATGCTCAAGAATAATGTTTTGGTAACCCATCCTGTCCTTACGAATGTAATTTGTCTATCTTTTTTCTCGTTTCTCGCGCTCTGGTTGTCGCATGTGTCTGAGAATTGTATTCGTATCTTGAAACTGTCCTTCTTTTGTTTTTGATCTTTTTAAATCATTATTATTTGTCTAGTTGTCTAGCCGATTGTGCGGCTATGTTCTATTTTCCATGTAATGCTAGGTTGCCTGGAAGAAATCGCTTGCTAGCGATGAGTTTGTCGTTTGTACTTAGTTATGTAAAATAAGTATTCATGTATATCCTTGTTGTGCAGTATTTTAGTTATTTATTTCGATGCAATTTAAACCGAATGCGCTAACGCACTACGCCATCGGACCTCTTATTCCTAAAATATACTAATATTATAAAGAGGAAAGATTTGGTTGTTTGTTTGTTTGCATCGAATTTGCCCCAAAACTATATCACGGATGTCATAGGATATAATTTTGCAGCAAAGTCGTGGGAAAACAGCTAGTTCATTATACCTTGTGAAAACTTATCTACGGTACGCCTGTGGAGTATGAAAGCAACACGGGTTGCGATAATCGAAAGTACTTTCTCGATCTCTATTGTGCAAACTGCGAGCTCTTTCAGAGACCAAGAGCATTTCTCTATCAAAGGAAGATTCATACTCATACTGCATGTATGTTACGATCAGCAGCAGACGCGCTATGTGATCTTCAGAAGTTTCCTGAGATCAAACGCTTGTTGTATGAGTTTTCCGAGAGCTCAAGAGATCGTCCCTGACGGTAAATGCTTCAGATTCAATTTTATAGTGCATAAGCCTGGTGATGGGTAGTTAAATACGTTTCGCGTTTTTCAGGTGTCTCCCGAGACCGAGCACTTTCCGTCCGATCACTTTCTTTGCCAATAAAAGTTGGTCGGTACAAGTCTGACGGAAGATACGTGGAGTTTTATTTATTGATATAAAAAAATATATACACATTTTAATTTCGACTTTCCACACTCGAAGAAAATCGTTTACTAACACATACTTCCGAGAGGTGCTTAACTGAGCTTCCGTCAGATTTGAAGGGCGCTCATCATCATCATCAGCCCTTTTACGTCACCAACTGCAGGAGCCTTGGATGGATTAAGGAGGATAAGCCACGACCCTCCATGCTGGCCCAATGCGAATTGGAGGTTATTAAAGACTGCTAATACAACCGGGACCAATCGCTTTACGTGCCTTCCAAAGCTTGGAGTTGCTTGAGATAATATTTTTTTGGTCACCCATCCTGTGACCGACCTTTGCGAAAGTTGCTTAACAACTAAAATTGCGAGCCATGGCGTTTATCGACTACGCCACTGAGCTACTCTGAACCGATCCTCAGACTCGCGTAATATTATATGTGTTGTGACCAATGAATAAACCATTGTTTCCGGCGAAGACTGAAAATACCAACTTTGAAGTACGTATCTACAGCAATTTGTATGTTAAAAAAAAACAAAAAGAGTATTAACATAAAATATAGTAATAAGAGAAAAAAAAATAACTCGAGTTGTCTTTACGTTCTTAACTTCAGTTGACATGAATCTAACTTTTTTAACGTCGTGGAAAAGGTTCTGACATTGTCTCTGCTACATGGCAAGCAATAGGGTGTGAGTAGGATTATTCTCTGTGAACCCGATAGTGAACTGCCCAGTGGGTCCCTAGAGAGGCCTACCCACCAAAACACGTACGCTACACCGTCTCATGGGAGATGAAACCCGGCAAGCTATGGCCGCGTCACCAGAACACTAGTATTGGATCATTGGTCCCCTTGCAGATGGAAAATTGGAGAGGGTCGTATAAACCAGACAAATGAAACCGTGCAATGCGGAGGCGGCTGCCAACCACCTCCGCTGGCCCTAACGGCGACGTAAACCTAATCTGATAAAAATATGCGTTCCCTGTAAACTACTCGATGCTTAATTGCATCATCGGAAGGCTCTTTTGACTTGTTCTCCTATTCGCGTGATCGTATACCATACGTCCATTATAAGCTGAACCCTATATAATATCATTGGCCATTTATAAATGAGGTCAACTTACTTTGGAGATGTCAAAATTTTGGAATCTTATTTTTTTATTTTTCATCATACAAATTATCATTCGATATTGCTAAGCAATTTTCACAAGAGTTGTTCACGGGATGGGTGACCAAAAATTATTAAACAAAGGCCTGAGGCCCTGCAGTTTGGCTGTCAAAGAGTTAATGATGATGATCAATATATCAAAGACGAAAGTTTAATAAAACGGTTAATATTTCATAGCAATTTTGGTCAACATGTCACTTCAAATTGGCATAACTTTTTTATTTGTGAACCGATTAAAATAAATCTTACACTAAATGTTAACGGAAGAATACCGCAATATAATACTGAAAACTGCATTTAAATCGGTTTAGCCGTTTCTGAGATTATCGTGCACAAACGCACAGACAAACAGACAAAAAAATAAAAATCATTGTTTTGTGTTCTATTATGCTTATAAATGTAATTTTTTCATAACAGTTTTTTGCATATATCTTCAATGTACAGACATCGATCGGTTACGTTTTGATTATAGTATAGATTTATGCCTGAACTAAAAATAAAACTAGTTATATATTCTGAAGAGATCTTAAATACCTAAGTCAACAAGCATTATCACAGAGGGAACAGATAAGCGTTTTTAAGATAGATTATTTCAAACACTTTGAATAGGGTTTTCTACCCCGTTTGAAAGAATACTAGTAACTATTAATTTTAATTTAAAAAAAGCCATAAACTAATAATTCGGAAAATTAAAAAAGTTTCCTAGCCTTAAAATCAAATCAAAATTGATATTTTTTTATACCCGCAAAAACGCTGTCCACCATTTTCATGACGTCACTGCGATATGTACACAAAACTGATATATAGAGTACAAGATTAGAAGATGTCAATAAAACAAAAACAATGCCATCTTACGAGCGATTAGGAAATAAAAGGATAAAAATAAGTTACCAACAGCGCCATCTAGGAATGTGATTTATAATTAATACGTATATCCTTATGACTAATTTGACAGTTGTCGCCACAGTAACGTGACACAATAGCAGGACATGTTTTAAGTCCGTGACACTCAGACAATAAAAATCACGTCTTTTAATTTTAAGATAATCTTGCGATTGACTCAAAAACAGAATTTTTATATTTATAACTATTTAAATTTTAATTTTTGTGCAATTTCGTGACTTATTTTTCACTATCGGAACTACCCTATTATCTCTCAATTGAAGGACGAACGACATTGCGGATAAATAAAAATTAATTCGACTGACGTCAGAAATTCAGAATCGCAAATATTTAGTAGGCCGATAGTTACACAATGTATAATCTACAGGTGTATTTCTAATAATTCTGCTTAATTTGCGAGTTTGTTCATCCCCTTCAGTCAAGTCATCGGCAAACATCCCGTCGAGATGGAAAACAAACGTCAACAGCCGCCGGCGACGATACATTGTCTTACTGTAGGATTTAATATTTAACATCCACTCGCCAACGAGCTAAAGTGTACTAAAAATTGTTAAAAAATATTCAAGAGATAATTCGCAATTCTAAGCAGATTAATCAACTTAACTAAACAAAATAACTTTAAAGAAATAGAAAATCAATCTAGAGTTCTGAGAACGAGCGCTACGCTAGGATAATAATTTTATTTCATGACACAACTAAAGAATATAAAGGAAATCACAACTCTAGAATTATCTTATTGATTATATCAATACAAAGTACATTTCGTTTTTGGACCATGAAAAGCTGCTATTTGAGTAATCCAGCTCATAACGGAATGAAAATAGGAGTGGAAAATATTCTTAATGACAAATGCTTAAAAATCCACTTTGTCCCTGGTCCTTTGAGATGGAACTCGAACCCATGACCTTTCGCAATCCGGGCGACTGCTCTAACCACTGCGCTATCCGGGACCTAACAGGCCCGACGAATTTTTCAAGCAGTTGTTGTCTCAGAGTGTCAGGGACAAATTGGATTTTTTAAGCATTTGTCGTCAATAATATTTTTATAATAGCATTGTGAATGCAAAATTGATCAAATATAACAATGGGAGTGGAAATTTAATGGCGAATCTGAATAAGTATAACAATAACAACCATTGTTTACTACTCGTATTAGTTGTAACCCGCCTTAAAGTTTCATAGGATTAAAATTAAATTAAATCTACTTTGTGGAACAGTTTTCACTGCGCATGAAGTCGAATATATTTTAAAGGATTTATTAAAACTTGTTGCTTTCGCAAGGGTCGGTCACGGGATGGGTGACCAAAAAATTATTATCTCGAGCTACTCCGTGCTTCGGAAGGCACGTTAAGCCGTTAGTCCCGGCTGCATTTACAGTCGTTAATACCCTCCAATCCGCATTGGGCCAGCGTGGAGGGTCATGGCCCATCCTCCTTAACCATCCATAAGGAAGGCCTGAGCCCCTGCAGTGGGGACGTAAAAGGGCTGGTGAGTATTAAAACTTATAGGTGATCAAAAATTGTTATTAGTAATTGTGATAAATTATAGATTTTAACGTTGTACCTCTGAAGCTTTGAGAAATATGACGTAACAATATATTAATTAAAGTATTCACTGTGCGAAATGTAAATACATCAAGATACAAGCACATATTGGTTCTGAATGACAACAATCAGAATTTCAGACATCAATGGCCGCCGAAAACGTTTGATAAATCGGTCGTATCTATAATTAAAACGGCGATTAGCGGAACTATCTAGCTACTACAGCTGTGTCCATCCACCCGTCAACCGACACACGCAATAAACAGGTAAATCTTATGACCTATATAGATAGTAAAACTAAAATAATGGATTGAAATCTCTGTAATATTTACCCGGGACGTATGAGTCCATATAGGCAAACTAGGTCTAGGGCGTTTGTATTTGGGGGTGACATAACATGACAAACATGATTATGTTTGCTCTGATTTTTAAATAGTAAGCTTAAGTACCTTAAAAAATTAACTTTTATTCTTTGAACGTGATTTCATGTCCGCGATATTCAAAAGTACAAAATTTTCAAACCAGCCAATTTTGTAAAAATCCGAATTCGAATTCACTCATGAAACCGAATTCGAAATTCTATTGATTCCATTCTTGTATAAAATACAAAACGAGATTGATTGATTCATACGTGTCTCAGATATTCTATTCCTTTGTCATTTCGAAACTCACTTTACTTATGCCACGAAATTTTAATACCAGCCCTGCGATTCTGTAAAACTCCAAACCCGAATTCGAATTCTCTCAGGTGTCCGAATTGACTTCAAAAAGAGGCATACGCTCAACCTTGAATTGGTAATAACGTTTCGTAGCATAAGTGAAGTGAGTTTCGAAATGATATAGGAATAGAATATCTGAGACACGTGTATTCAATCAATTTGTTTTGTATTTTTATACAGAAAAAATGGAATCAATAGAATTTTTACACTAAATGACGTGAATTCGGACACATGAGTGAATTCGAATTCGGGTCTGGATTTTTACAGAATCGCAGGGCAGCAATGCCGTTCTGTAAAAATCCAGACCCGATTTCGAATTCACACATATGTCCAAATTCACGTCGTTGATTGTAGAAATTCTATTAATTCTTTTTGTATAAAATGACAAAACAAATTTGATTGAATATACATGTTTTAGATATTCTATTCCTATGTTATTTCGTTACTCACTTCACTTATGCTACGAAACGTTATTACCAATTCAACATTGTGCGGACACCGCTATTTGAAGTTTATTCGGACACCTGAGTGAATTCGAATTCGGGTTTGGATTTTTACAGATTCACAGGGCAGTTCCAAGGTTTTGAAGTGAATCCAGACATATGAGTGGATTCTAATTCAGGTTCGATTTTTTAAATCGTCGCGGGGCAGCAGTAGTGTACATATGGAGTTTCTTTTGTCATTGCCAAAATTATACTTCTTAATCGGTGTACCTACATTGATCTAAAGACTTCATATTCTAACAAATAAATAATAAACAAATCGATTACAACGTGTAATCTTCGATCCTGGGTGGAAGTTATTGAATTTAATCTTTATTGATGATTTTATATTTTGCCCATCTCTGCCGTATGAGACCGTCATTACAAAAAAAGTTATTAATAAAAATTATATATAAACAGTAAACAGCACTTCAGATTATATAAAACTGTAAATTTTCTCTGTAGGATTCAATATCAATCGCGGATATTTGACATAGTGGTGGCGTGTTTACAAGAAGAAAAGAGATTTAATTTGTAGTGCAACAAATCACTCGTAAAATGTGATTTTAACCTATTATATATTTACTTACTTGATAAATAGGTTGAAAAATATATTTTATACATTTCAATTAATTTAGGATCTTTTATATACGCACAGCTGCACTATCACCACAATCTATAGTCTGACATGCAGCTGTATGTACTTTCTTATAATTTGTTTGTAATAGGGTTTTGTCCCAGAATAAGAGGTTGTATTTTAAGTATTATTAATCTTTACATTCAAAATATATTTTTACGATTAATTCGTACTATTATTCAACATTCATTTTTAAAAACTCGACAAATAAGACATATTCAACACAGAACTACAGGTGTGACCAACATTATGTGTAGGTAATAAAATAATACTATTTAATATGATGGATCGCCGCCGGCGATCGTCCTTCTTCGCCGCTGCCCCACGACGATGCTGTTTGCTAACTGTTTTGGACATAAATATTATTTCAATTCTGTTTGTTCGGCCTGCGCAAACATAAATACAAATATTTTCGAGTACAGAAATAGATAAATAACGAAACTTTATAAGAGTATTTTTTTGTCTTTCATGAGGAGCTATTAACTAGTCTGAATAAATGTTTTTTTTTTCTTTATATGTATTCACTAAACAGATTTATTGCGTATATTTTATGTTGAACGATCCAACATGCATTCACTAATATTAGTTATACGAGGGTCAAACTGAAAGTTCTTAGAACTGGCCACTTATAAACAATATAATAAAAAAATAATTCTAAAATTTGAAAATATAACTCTTTGCCAATATTACTGAGTATATATTTCATTCATTTGTCATTTGTTTTACGATTTGGCGGCAAATTGAAAATTGTCTGTGTCACGTCATCATGAATTTAACACGAGAAAATTTTCGTGCAATGATTTTTTATGACTTTCGATGTCATTTAAGTCAACAAGAAAGTTATGATAGACTACGATTGGCCTTTCACGATGAAGCCCCATCTCGTGCGACTGTTTACAACTGGTTTAATGAGTTTAAACGTGGTCGCACTAATCTCACTGATGATTTACGTGAGGGACGGCCTTCTACGGCGACGACTGAAGATAACATCTGTGTTGTGCGGCGTATGATAGAGACTGACAAAAGAGTGACCTATCAACAGATTCGGACAAGCTTAGGCATCGGTATGAGTCAAGTGCACAAAATCCTCCACGAACATTTAGCGGTCAGGAAGCTTTGCGCCCGGTGGATACCTCATAATTTGACTGAGGCTCAAAAACTCCATCGTGTGGATTGGTGTCGTAAAATGATTGAAAGATTTAACGGAGGTGACTCAAATGCTGTGTTCGACATACTAACAGGTGACGAAAGCTGGATTTACTGTTATGATCCTAAAACCAAAAGACAATCTGCTCAGTGGGTGTTTCCTTTCGAGGAGTTGCCAACTAAAGTGAAGAGAGATCGAAGTGCGGGAAAAAAAATGGTGGCCTCGTTTTTTGGAAGGATAGGTCATTTTGCAACAATTGTGTTAGAGGATCAAAAAACAGTTTCTGCAGAATGGTACACTACCAATTGTTTGCCACTTGTCTTGGAAAAAGTTCGAGAGAAACGACCTCGCAGTAGGATCCTCCTTCACCACGACAACGCCTCGTCGCACACCGCCAAGCGAACGATCGACTATTTGGCGACATCAAACGTTGAATTACTGGGTCACCCGCCGTATAGCCCCGACCTCGCGCCTTGTGATTTTTATTTATTTCCAAAAATTAAAGAAAAACTTAAAGGAAAGCGGTTTATGAATGCTGAAGAAGCGGTGGCTGCGTATCGCGATGCCATTGAAGAGACCCCTAAGGACGAGTGGGCAAAGTGCTTTTCCCAGTGGTTCCATCGCATGCAGCGGTGTATTGACGTGAATGGACAATATTTTGAAAAGATATAATAAAACTAATAACTGGCTAATGTAATCAGTTTTTGATTTTCTAAGAACTTTCAGTTTGACCCTCGTATAACACTTATATATATTTTATGGAGTGATTCGTAAACCATAGTTTTAATCTTTTAAGTATATTTGTCTTCTTGTTTAGAAGCGCTGAGACTAGTGAGCGTCTAAGCACACTGAGACTCAAGGGCGGATCCAAGGGGGTAGTCACGGGAGTCATGCTTGGCCCTCTCTGGGCTGAGTACAGGTCCTAGGTCGATTACTAATTTTTTAATATATTTTTTGTCCCAATATAGATTTTATTTTGAGTACTTTCAAAATTAAATTAATTATATAATACATTGTATAAATTATTATCAAAATTTGCTTCTTAAGCTGTATTCGCCCTTGCTGAGACCCAATTTTAATTTATATTAATGACAGACCTCTGCGCAGAGCCTGTCCAGAAGAAGAGACAAGTATCCTGGTTCTGTAACACTGCAAAGGCGTATTCCACAGACGATTGAATGTGGGGAATTCAATTCTTTGTACGCAGACACAAGCTTTTACTCTTGCTCCATAGTAGGTATGATGGCACATTCCTAATTCAATATTATTGAATTCAGTTTATTATTTTCACGTCCCGAGTGCTCGTCGTTAGGTATAGGAAATAAGCAATTTGCATAATTTCATGGAGGGGTACGAAACTCTGTAATAACGTAAACGACCCCCAATTAACAACTCTACAAACAGAACAGAACAGGTGTTATATGAAATAATCGTGTTATACTATGAATAAAGGATCTTCTTGTTATTCTATACGTGTACAATCACGTAACTTTTATCACACTTGGGATGAGCAGACGTTTATAATTTGTTTAAACAAGAGACGGATTTTAAAGCTTATCCGCGCTAGCCTAGCTCTCATAAATTTTACTGTAACCTGTATGTATACATTACATTCCATTTTTTAATTCAAGAATATATAATGATATATATTTTTCTTCTTCTTCTTCTAATTATGGTGGACACCTAGTGATCTAATCCATACGGTCTTTATTTATTTATTTATTTGCGGCCTCAGTTGTCTTCATTGTTTACTATTATAGAAATTTATAATTCAATCTGCGTCTTTTTGGATTACAATTTTCTCTTTTTTTTAAAAAAGACCTGATATATAGATGGGTCTTAAGCAGTACTCAATACTCCAACAAATTTGATAGCTCGACATCGCGCTACATGTTTGTCGGATTACTGGGATTTTACTGTGTTGCTGTAGATAAAGGTATTGTTAAGTTAAAAGAATTTTTATGTCGCAATATTTTATCAGTCATATACTGACTTTGTGTGTTTCTGCATACAATTCTTCTCAAAACATTAAAATGTTTATATTAAATGATTATCTAAATCTAAATACGTTTATTTCAGGACAGAAATTTACTTGACAACTATTTAAAGACAACAACAATAGTAGTCACTAAATCTTCTGTTGTCACTAAAACTTTGGTGTTCGACATCAGAATCTTTTTTTTTTTTGGCCTCATTGAACCAATAGGGATGACGACTGAGTACGGAAGACGGAGAAAAAGAACAGTAAGATAATAGACATTAGGGACGTTAGGGACTCGCTACGTCACAGTTTTGCAGAAAATGTGCAAAAGCGTGACGTCATGTGACATTTTAACTCAATGTATTGCAGTAATTTAATGATTACGAATACAAAAATGCGTGTTCAATATTTTTCTTTCTTGCGTAATATCTTTTTTATAAACAAAAATACAATAAATAAAATAAAATACCAACGCTATGTTTAAAGCAGCAAATACATACTCTTTGGTGATAGTGAAATAAGATTCCAGATTAGATTTCCGGTCGGGTCAATGTAAAAAATCACCTTTTCTATATTGTCTCGGGTGTAGGTGTTGTATGTGTTACCTTTGTTGCCTCACAAATTCAGACTCCATAATACAGGGGAGAAATTTGAGTTTTGTATCGCCTAACGTGCTTTTGTCTGTTCCATATCAATTTTAATTCCTTTGAGATTATCGAAATATGCGTCCATGCGGCGTGAATGAAGAAGAAATTAGACATTTGAGAATTTGTTATTAAGGAACCTGGGTATATGGTTTTAAATTCAACTGGATATCTCCACGCCTTCCCAAAAATTAGGGGACTTGACAGACGGCTAACAGCCATTCTTAATTTTTTCTTTTGATGTGTACGGAACCCTAAACGTTGAATATTACTTAAATACAGGTCAAATTGGCAACATCTGTTTTTGTAGTTGGTTAAAAAACGGGAATAAAACAATTATGGTCAGTAGGTAATTTCCTATGCTTTTTGAGTAAAACCAGGAGACATAGTTGTTCCTTTATTTCCTAGTTTTCTACTATAGGTAAAATGTGTCGTCTGCGCTGTCACATTTCTTTCACCTATACAGTACATGGAATCTTATCTTGACAAGGCTGTTTACCCTAAGCGTCTTGGCATTTTAATAGAAACACAGCTGACTCCCTGAAGGGGAACAATCAGCCAGATAATAGTAATTGTAACTATTTTTATAGTGGCCAGTATCATTTACTTCTTGCATCATGAAGGTATATAAAAAAAACAAAAAGATTATAATGTTATCTTTGACAAGGTGCCTTTAAATTATTTCAATATTGCCTTTTTACTAGATATTTTAGATCTTGGAATATTTGAATTTAAATAATATTCACGACATATATCAAAGAAAAAAGTGCCTATGACTCCGTAGCCGCAGACATGTAATGTCCACTGCTCCTATGGTCATCAACCAAGGTGTTTTAACGTTCCTTTTCCAACTAATATCACATCCTTGTAATATTCGCAACGTTGTGAGTTAGGTTTCGCACTCCAGATAATTAACAAATAGAACAATTCTATAAATTTTTCTATAAATTAAAATATTTCTTCCGGCTGTTTGGATTGATTGCCTGACCATTGATCAAAATACGCTCTGTAGTAACCAAGAAGTAACAAGTGATTAAAAAATTCGGCAGCCCTGTTAGGTCCTGGGTAAGTCAGTGGTTAGAGCAGTCGCCCAGATTGCGGAAGGTCGTGGGTTCGAATCCCATCTCGGAGTACCAGGGACAAAGTGGATTTTATGAGCATTTTTCATTACGGAAATAAAACACAATTTTTAATCCAGTTTCCATTTTATTGACGAAATGTCGTATCGTATAATTTTAAATAATTACAACGACTCATATATCTTACAAGCTATAGGTACATTTACCGCCGACGACCACGCACTGTACCTAGTTATAATAAATATTAACATTTAAACAATCATAGTTATTAAACGAATATAATCTTTCATGATTATATTCGTTTTTATATTTTCTTACATTTATTGGCCAGCTACAGAAAAATATGCATCTATATTTAATTAATAAAATTTATACGTTAAATTCCTTTCTTTATTGGATAACACGAGAAGCGTGATAAATTATTTGTTTTCATTTGATTATTTTTTGTTATAATGTTATCTGCTATTTGTTATAGTCTATTAGGTCGGGACAAAAATAGCCAGAGCTTTCTAAAGCTTGATATTTCAGCTTGAGGAAGTACTAAGGGTACTCACTCAGTATACAGTGCGGAGGTCAGGTCAGGACAATGTAAACTACTAAAAATCGTAACACATATGCATGATTCTTTTTAAAAGTTTACAATTAGCGATAAACTTTTATAAAAACGCGGCGACTCAGCAGATTTCAGAAGATGGTGTTAAATTGAGCTCCAAAAGAGTTTCGTAATTGTTGAAAGTTAATTTATTACAAATATATTAGTTATTAGTTCATAAAAAAATATACTTTCATTTAAAGAAACAAACATATTCAGTAATCGCTCGAAGTTTGTTTCGTGCCGCACATGAGATCTAGGTACTGAGTGAAGTATACCTCTAGTATTTCAACATACTGAAATATCAAACTTTAGAAAGGTCCTGCACATTTTCGTCACGAACTCTCCCTCTATTATGTGAGTGCGTGCGTGTCGGCGTGCGAACGCGCTCGACGGCTAGCTCCCAGCCTGTACTAGCCAGCGGGCGCGGTCTCTTCTATACACTCATGAACTCCTAGTACCAGAACACAACAGAGATTCTAATAATAATATAAGAAATATAAAATAATAATCTTGTTCAGTGAGAAAGAATTCATAAGTCAACATAATATCGAAAACTTGAATTTCCAGTAATTATTATATTTGTTAATGAACAAGAAAAGGCGTAAAACTATAATTATAAATTGTAATTTCCAATTAGGTAAAGATAATAAAATGCATTCTGGTACATTTTGTCCTTGGGCGTTTAGAGAGAGTAAATAAAACTAGTTATAATCTAATTTATCCTAACTCCTGTCTAGTAAGTCTCGTCACCTTCTAGAGACAATTATAATTAAATAAGTAGTAAATATTTGGGAAGTGACCGTCAGAGCGCTATATAAAAATTAAAGACGATAGGGATGCGGAGTACAATAGCATGTGTACTATAAAAAGTATTATTATGAATCATATTTAAACTAAATATCTTAAATATATTCAGTACTGATCTTGTAGTACGGTGCGATCTGCCGGTCGCTTCAGTTCCTTTATCTATCATTAAATCACAGCGGTAGGTCACACAGTCGTAGGAGAAGAAAATATACAAGTTATAGGAATCATTCCTCCTCTCTTAGTTCGCGGCTCTCTTCCGGTCTCCTGTATCGAAGAAAAATAATATTTTTAAGGTATAATTTCAACTTACAAACACACAAGATTTCTTTAGACGAAAGCTCACTTATGCCCATTTTCACTAAATTTAGGAATCTTCAAACGTGAATATGCATTTCAACAATGACTTAGAACATTCGTTATGCGGCTTATAAATCTTTTTTAAAATTACACTAATCTGCTAAGGCGAGTCGGGAGATCAAGCGTTTTCAAGATATGCCTTGTTCTAGGTTAGTGAACATGGGTATAAGCTATGCAAATTTAAACAAAAATATATATTTATTTTAAAAGATACTCCTTTGATGCGATCGTCTATTCATGACTCTTCTGTAACGCCCTAAAGATACCAATTTTCAATAACGCAATGAATGAAATGACACAAAATTATAGCGCCACTTATTACTTGAAACAAAATCCATAGTAAGATTCTATACACCACCGTAGGATACGACATCTTATTATAAAAGATACCTATCTAAGTAAAACTAGAAGTGGTGCAATTCATGCAATTTATTCTTAAAATAACTGACAAAAGAAGTAGAATGGTACCTGTTGCTGTACTGGTAGTTAGTGAGCGTCGGGATGGGGGCTGGAGCGGGGGCGCAGCGGTACAGCGCGCCCCCAAGCGGCGCGCACAGCAGGGGGCGCGCAAGTGTTCCGGGAGGCTCCGACCTCTTGCCATACCTACTGCCCATGAAGAACCTGTTCACACACACCCATCTTACCTTTGGCTCTTGCTATCCGCAAATATAATCTTTAATGAGTAGGTACTAATACAAGTTCGAGAATAGCGTGTTTTAGGTGTTATGGCATAGTTAGATTCGACATACTTCATTAATGAAATGATGCACTAATAAGTAGATAAATAAATATCGGACAACATCACACACATTGTTCCGATTCCGAGGTAAGTAGCTTAGGCACTTTTGTTACGGATACCAGAAACAATGGGGAGAATACAAATATATACATAATATAAATAGAAAACACCCAGACACAAAACCGATATAATTGTTAATCACAAAAGTGTTTGTCCTAGGTGGGGATCGAACCCACGACTCTCGGCGTAGTAGTAGGAACGCTACCACCGCGCCATTTAACTGAGATCTACATAAGTTTCCTATCAAAGATCTATTTATCTATAGCCACGATTCCCTGCCACTCATATCGTGCATTAGTTTTAAACAGAAGAAATATTTCTTTCGGCTGTTTGGATGGATTGCGTGAACATTGTTGAAAGTACGCTCATTAGTAGTTTCGCTACTGAAATAAGTGCTTCAAAACTCGTCAGTCTTGTTAGGTGCTGGATTGCTAAAAGTCGGGGCTTCGAATCCCACCTCAGAGAACCTAGGGCTGGTCGATTTTTGAAGCGTTTTTCTTAAAACTATAAAATCAAGATTTGTATTAAGAGTTAACAAAGATTTTCAAAATATTCCTCAAACCCTTGCCTTTGATGTAGGGTACCTGTCATTCCTCGGACTGATGAGTCTTGGTTGTGATCTGCCATACCGGGAGCCCAGCACAAACGGCATCGGTGACACTGCCAACAAACAAGTGGTCAGTAAACTCTGAACTGAACTGACAAACATTATGAATTCCCAGGAAACCATAAACTATGGGTAGCAACAAAAATATTCAACGTAATAATAGCATTTTAATGGAATCTCGATTACTTACATTATGCCATTGACTATCTATCTGAAGTCCTTGGAATATTACTAATATTATTGGACTTTAAAGTCAGGGGTGTCGAACTTAATTTTGCAGAGGGCCATATATTAAATTTAGAATGTGTAGGCGGGCCAGATTGAAATAAAAAGAAATGTACTGAAGTTTTATAACATGTAATTTATTTAATTATATTGTAGTATATAATACACGGTTGTTAATAATCAACCAAAAGTTATAAAAGAGAATAATTATTTTGAGATCGAAGTTCCAGATACCTGAATTCTCTTGTTTTAGACAAGCGCATTGATGTCAGGTATCATATTCGTTGTAATTATCGGAATCGAATGAAGTCCAGAAGCACTAAAACAGATGATTCTTCTTTCTGTGACACATTGCGATCGCGGGCCTTATTGATACGGTCCAGGGGCCGGATGCGGCCATTGGGCCTTATCTTGGACATGACTTATTTAGGTAGATAACACAATAGAAAATGAAAGTCTACTTGTCCTCGAACGTGATTATTACTTAAATATTAGCATAATTAGCCTGAAAAGTACGCCGCTGGATATTCGACGATAACTTCTTTAAATTAACAGAAATACATATCTCATAAAAGCGGCCAAACCTGGAAAATTTTCTGTAGATGGAACATCATTTTTTTATGATATTTAATTTAAAATATGACTGAAAATGTTCATATTATATTATCATCATTAACCCTCGACTTATAATATAATATTAATAATACTGGACACAAAAAACGACACCATGTCTTTTCATTGTGTAAACCAAGCGGTGGTACTCACTGAACTCGCTCTCAGTTCTCTTCCCGGCGACGGTCTCGTCGGCGGCCACCAGCACCAGCAGCGCCAACAGCGCTAGGGCGCAGGCGCACAGCAGCGCGCGCGCACGCTCGCACCGCACACACATTGCTGACACGCACGTACACACACAGCACGTGCGCTCCTGCTACTGCAAACAACACCCACACTCCCACTCACATGGTGGCCTAATTTCAAAAACTGTAGCAATACTTTTTAAATGTATAGCGATTGTGATAGCACGTTATGAAATCTTGTAATTTTTAAAGTCTCATTCGCTTTTAGAACGAATAAAGATATTTCGTACAATATCTGCAAAAACGTCGCAAAATCAAGTAAAATAGTTGTACCGTGAAGTTCTTGAATATATTTCAAATGTCAAATTTGAAGGGATTATTTTCGATTTCGACAGATCTTAAAACTAGGCAAGAAGCCCCCTTTTTATCTTTAATTATTCTAATGCCACAGCCTTCTCCATGAACAGAGAACGATCCACAATCAATCACGTGTCTCAGATCTTTATCAACGATTCAACGGCTACAGATGTATGGAGAATTTCCAGAGAATAAGTTTTGGTCAACCATCCCATACCCGATTTTTTTGGTCTATTATTTGAAAGGTTTTTCAATGTAGATATAACTGTATTTTTGCGAAGTCGAAAGTTTTGTCTATTCCGAAATGCTAATGATGCAATGGAGGAAAGATCTGACACTGCCTCTGATGCACAGACAATGTTCACGGATCTCGTTTAAAAAAAAAAGTATAGTTTTTGAATAAAAACTATTTGAATTTTTTCCGAATTTTCGTTCGAACACAAGTAGAATAGTCCCTCACCTGTCATGTTAATTCGTACGAGTTATATAAATAATACCGGAGATTAAAAACTCAACAAAGATTCTATTGAGATGTCATTATTACGTAAACAGAATAGCAGAAATGGCCTGCAGTACCTACTCGATAGCCGATACAAAATAAAACAAAACGTGATTTGCCTAGAGTGCGGATTCCGGACTCAAACATCCGGCGGCCGGGACTTGCTGTACTGTAGCGGGAATAAGAAAGGGCTCCGTTAAAAATACTGCCTTCAGATTTAATGAGAATTTTATGTCGTTTCAAGTTTTATAAAAAATATATGGTGGAAATTTAGCTTCACAAACTTTTAGTATTAATATTATCAAACTAAAGTTATGTATACAACTAATATGAAAGTAAAAAATTATTATATGTATTACAGTACACAGCAGTATAATTTATATAAATTTCTCATTTCATTTAGAGTAGAACAACAGATTTGAGATAAGAAGCTCTATTACAATTTCATTTAAATATATATTGAAATGGGAGTATTGTCATTGTTAGGCAAGTGATTGCAAAGAAATTATTTTAAGAAAACTGTCTCATTCTCACTTTAAATAAACCGGTTGAAATCTCGCAATATAAAAATCCAATAGTAAACACATCCCTACGATGTTTAAAAGGCCAATTTGTTAACATGGACTTGGGACGTGGTTCTAACGTCAGCGATGAATATATGATGTGTAAAAATAAACAAAAATTATTATATTCATGTTTGCATTTTATGAAATTTACTCCGCGTAAAAGATATTATTTTGTAAAAAATAGTTTTTATCGTCTAACAACTAACAGCTTAAAACCTAAAACAATTAATTGTACATCAAAACATAATGTTCTCACAGTAATATTTCAATGATATAAATATTAAATCAAACTTCATTATTACTGCAGTATCGGATACTGCAGTAATAATGAATAATGAAGTAATAATCGAGGTTGGCCCCGATATTG
The DNA here is from genome assembly GCA_918026875.4 of Diatraea saccharalis. Lineage (NCBI taxonomy): Eukaryota > Metazoa > Arthropoda > Insecta > Lepidoptera > Crambidae > Diatraea > Diatraea saccharalis. The sequence goes on from OU893337.1 coordinate 16,261,093, forward strand.
ATTTCGTTGATTCCGCTACCACTCATGACGTGCCCCAGCTTTTATCGGGCAGTCATTGCGAGTAGTGACATGACTCATTTTAATTCCACTAATCGAGACGTTTCAAGTAATGCACTTAAGATTGAAAATAATTAAACGCATTCTAGTGAAAAATTATGCATTGGTTTACACGGTTCCTTAAGAAGTAGTAAAATCGTAGTCAAACAATTTCGATGTTAATGAACATGAAAATTAAAATAATCGATCGTTTTAATCGCATTTACTTTTTAAGTTAGCTTGTGGATTCTGGTTCACAAAGTGATTATATTTCCGCCTCTTATAGTGACAACTTTCGCTCCCAATTTATAATATAACCCGCTATTCGGAATTTCAAGATACACAAGAAAATACGCAAAAAGTAATAATTAATTTCTCGTCGCGTTTTAACTCACGCGAATATTCTATACTTCCTATGATAGTCAAACCTAGTACCTCACAGATGCCCGACTCGTGCATCGATGCCGCAACTTTTGATTTCATTCGTAACTTACCACTCGCCGATAATGAGTTCTCAAAACTTCTTAGTTGTGTAATCTATAGAATACTTTGTCAAATTTTATTGTGAAATTTTACTTTCTTATAAAATTAAAAGCTCGTATAAGGGAATGCCCTTCGCCTTTGCAACGACTTTATGTTACCTAATTATTGGAGACGCTCCTAAAAAAACTCCGCAACCCGCTACTCGCACACGTGGTGCTTTTCCTGATCAGAAGATCACCTCCTCCACCTCAGAATTTTTTTTTACACATGTTACCTTTAAGTTTTTGACCAAACTCAGTAGCAGGTAACACGGTTATGATAGAAGTTTTACCAAGTTGAAAAAGAAGTAACTCGGATAAAAAATATGTTTTTGTTCAAACCGAACACAGAAATCTTACCATTTTAGGTGATTTAAAAAAAGAATGACCTAGGAATAGTAAATGAGCGGATGATTATGGAATTCAAAATGAATTAAATTGTTGCGGGTTGAGTAAGTAATATAAATGGAATGAATAAGGTAAAAAGTAAGGAAATGCGTAATATGAGACGTCATAGGATGAATAAAATTTACAATCACGTGAACATTGGACTACTCCATCTAATCCTAATATTGTTTATACCTCCCTCCAGGCTTACAATATCCTTTAGATATTGTTTATATCCTGGTAAGGATAGTTATTCGCGTTGCGGAAGTAATTTTTTTTTTGCTTCAATATAACAAGAATTACAATAGATAATAAGCATTTAAGTCGAGGAGTGGGGGCTCGCTACGTCACAACTATGTAGAAAATTTACAATGTTTACGCAAAAATGATAAAAAAATACGTGTGTAATATTTTTCATAGTCCACATAATCCACAAACAAAAATTAGTCATAAATTAAACAACTTTCTAACGGTTTCATCGCGTTTGTATTTAGTTTTATTAACGTGATGAAACCGTTTAAAAGTTGTTTTATTTATGGATAGTGAGCGTGAAAATATAAGAAATCAATCGAGTTGTTTTTTATCCAATCACAATCGTCTGGAACAAAAAACTTGAATAATATAGAAACTTCTTGGTCTGAAATGACCGGCACTGACATTTTAGTTATTATTTTTTCTTAATAAAAATCAGCTTTTATTTTCGTTGCTAAATAAGATTACCTTTGATTGATTACCTTCATATTCAAATGAACTATGAATATATTAATAACAGTGCATATAGACTATTTATTGTTACATTTTATTTTAAGTCTTTAAATAAATATTTCAAAAACATTCAATATTAATTTATAACTAATGACCGTTTAGCATTTAAACGTTCACAGACAATTTGAGATTTTGTTTTTCATTTGTGTAGGACGATCTGTATAGATTGATACTTTTAACTATAATTACACGCGTAAAAATGAAATAAAGAGACGCTCTTTAAATGATGATCGTAACACCGCCGCCATTTTGACTTTTAAATGTTTCTCTTAATGAACTTTGTGGAAGTAACAGTGGATAAGTGCTACGTAGTATAAGTTATACTTACTAAAATAATGTAAAGCTTTAGAATAATCCGTGCATAGATAAGACATCAACGCGTTACAGAATTAATTTCATCTAACATTTATATGGAATAAGTTTTTTTATCGTTCCATCTTTAATTACACTTTTACTAATAATCACATTGCAATATATTAAAGTTAAAAAAAAATGTTTAAAATACTTGTCCTAATTTATTAAAGAAAACAAATGCCTTGACATATTTTATTAAAACTTTTAAATTGTATATTATCTCCTTTCAATTTACAATAATGATAATAACGCCATCTTTATGATGTCTTTATATTTGAAGAAATGTAAAGGTAATCAGATAACTCCTAATTTTATGTAGATCAGTTTCTCTATTTCACTAGTTACCAATTCTTTGATAAATAAATAAAATTACTATCTACTGTTCCAACACTTACTCAAAAAAATATTATTATTTATTTTTTGTCCATCAAACTAAATAACACGTAACATATGTTTGATATTTTGACTTTAAAACTTAATTATATTTATCACATAATTATAATTACGATCTTTGTAGATATGCAAAAGCTTATGTTTACATAGGTACTTACGTTGGTTGTCAGCGTCGGCGTCCCGGCGTAGAGTGAGTCCTAAGATGAGTTTCCTCCTTTATATGCGGTGGGAGGCGCCCGCACTCCCACACCCTCGGTAGGGTACGCAACTTTCATGTTTTTCCGGATCTTCAACTGATTTTAAAATTCTCTAATTTTAAAAACGATAGCAATTGCTTTCAAGATGACATTTGAAATATATTCACGAACTTCACGCTATAAATCTGGATCACAATATATATAAACACAATATATTTGGAATGTGGTACCGAATGCGATTTTTAAGATAATGGATGAATGATATTGTTAATTTAACGTTAATTAGAAAAAAACCGTAGCGACGCAAATATCATGGGAAACATCAAACGAATGCAATAGGCAACCTTCCTACCGGAGGTTAGGCTTAGATTAGATTGTTGCTTGGTCATTCGAATCAAGATTCGTTCCTAAGTCGATTGTGACTTTAAAAGTTATATAATTCCATCAATCGCTATCACAAGCATTAAACCTTTAAAAGGTATAGCAATAGATCTTAAATAAAGATAATCAGTCTACTTGTTGACTAATGGTATTTTATTTTTTTATACTCAAAGATCAAAGCAAGAATTCACACGAAAGTTAGGTTCTTTATGCTATATTGTTTACCTTATAGAAATTCACTATAGGCCCATTTCGGGGTACCTACGTGAATTTTTAAACATATCTCGATTAAATATTAATAAGTCAAGCAAAGCAAGCAGAATTGTGCGTTACATAGCAAAATATTGTTATCGTTTGGTAACTCTAGTATTACCCCCACTCACGGCCCTCTCCCTACCTGATAACAGGTGGTGGTCAGTTATGTACTAATTAGTAAAGATAGCTCCTGACGAATAGCATGTTCCGATAACGAAAATACAATTATCTGATATTTATTTTTAAAAATAGACTTTTATTTTGTATTTTTGCTAATATAATCAAATCATTTTTTACTTAACGAGCAGCTTTAAAACTCTTCACAAACCAAGTAATTGATTCTAGCTCCAGATTCCAAACTAAGTAGCAAAAGTAAGATTATTATACCTAGTCTAGCCATAAGTTCTGTTACAAGTAAAATATCCAATTATTAAAAAAAAAATGATTTTGTTTTATATGTGATTATGTACAGTGAAAAATATATGTTAACGTACTAAACTAGTTATTCAAAGTGTCCACCCCTAGCTTTAACGCACGCTTTTAAACGGTCGGGCCATTTGTCGATGGATTTACGAACGGTTTCCATTGGAAACTTGGTCACTGCTGCGTCCAAAGTTTTCTTGAGCGACTCAATTTATAGTCGATCATTTTGCTTGTTGTAGTGCTCCTCCATTGCAAAAAATTTTTCATCGTTAAAGATAATTTTTGTGTGTTTTTCGTCTGGGAATCGAAAACATCTGTTTTGATATTTCGACTCTCTTTTGTGTTAGTGCCCGATTTGAGGTATGTCATGTAGGTATATCTCCGAAAGCCCCTAGACCTAAGTTTTGTTTGATAATCCGAGAAAGTGTCCTCGGTGGGATTCTCATTTCTCTGGAAAGGATTTTCTGCTTCCTTATGGGATTTCGATGAATTCTGGCCTTGAATGCATTAATGGCCTGGTTTGTTCGAATAAACCGCGGTCGGCCGGATCTCTCACGATCATCAACAGACATGGTTTCAGTGTACCTTTAGATGGTACGATACACAAACATTCCGCTAATCCCTAGCTTTTTCAATGTATCAAATATGTTGGCTGGCACCTTACCTACTATCTACAGTGCAATTACTGCAATCCTATTCTCTTTAGTACCCCACTCCATTTTCAAAACAAATTATTTCTAAACAAAGAACACACAATAATGGCGGGAAAGAAGTCTTTTTTTTTATTGTAGATGCTAATATTCGAAATTAAAATTAATGTTTTTTTTTAATATATGTAAACAGCCAGTAACAGAATTTATGGCTGGACTAGGTAAAATCTGAAACTACGATGGTACCACAAGTTCTCAGATCCGAGACAATGCATATGTAAAAATTCATTTATTTCATTGACCTAAGGAATCAAATCTGACCACCACCTAACTATCGAACTATAGTGTAACTATACCTCCTCTAGCCATAGCTATAAAAACATTTAGTTTTTATATACTGTAGCCATAGTATGATTCTAGCCTTTAGTTAAATTCATTCAACGATACGTAACTCTATACGATAGGGGAGAAAATATAAATTAATATGTACAATAAACAGCACATCAGGTTATACAAAACTGTAAAATTACTCAATTTTGAACCATAACCAATTGCTGTGGTGTTTCATCAACAAACCTTTATACGTCCCCACTGCCCTTGCAATCAGACTTTTTTATGGATGGTTTAGGAAATGGGCCATAACTAGTGTTGTCAGGTGTCCCGATTTTCAGGGGTCTAAAGATCCGTCCCGATTTGTATGTGGTCAGGACGCTAAATGTCCCGAACAATGGATGTCTTTACTAAATATACTAAAAAAACAAATAAATACTTTAGTCAGTAATTCGTTTGTTCATACCACAGAAGTATTTTTTATCCATTCATTCGTCTTCTTATGACTTCAATTGCGTGCTTGCTATATGATACTATTATAAATATTATGAGCCTAAACTCACATTGACAAAATTAAAAACGTAATATTATTAATGAAAAATGCTTAAAAACTCCACTAACATGTTATGTTGCCTTTGTTTTTTAAACAAGTAGGTAAAATTTGATCGTGAACTTAGTGTCTCTCGTTTAAGGTACATATTAAAAGTTAACCTCAGACCAAATAAAAAGTATAGACGGAGTTTTGCCTAACAGAAAAGTGAAGCCGACAAAACTACGCCTCGGCGTATTCGTACACAGTTTCACGCACACATACATAACGAAACTACGCCTTCCTTATCAGTCTAACTAAAGACAGTGTGCGGAACGTTTCATTCTCAATAAAAACAAAAATTTCTTACTAACTGCCGAATTGTGTAGTAAAAGGTTGTAAAAACCAATCCTCAAAAAATAAAAAGTAGGATGGAATCACATTTCACACATATGTATTGGAGAAAACTTACATTTTCAGTAATTTAAAAATTAAATTTAAGTAATTGCTTGGAACACAAAACCTCAGCCAAATATTACCATCGTTAAACGATATTATTTATCCCGAAATCTAACTTTAATTTAAAGTGAAAGTTAACTTTAATTTTATAACGCGTTATTTCTAACAAAACACAAATTACGTTATGTATTTTTTTGTTGTTGTATGGAAATGATATTTAATACAATTTAGCATTCAAAATGCTACTTAGAGGTCCAGATCACAGATATTGAAGTGTTAGAATAAGGAAGTAAAAAATAAAAAAACGGGTTTAATTTTTTACTTCTTTATTTTTACTAAACGGGTTTGCATAATTTTTTTCATTTCCAAACCGACATCAAAATGTGAAAGAGAAGTGGATTTCAGTCATTCGTAATAGACGAAATGAACCTTCATGGAATCCAACTTGGTGCAGCGTAGTTTGTTCGACTCATTTTAAGAGCGATGATATGTATTATACTATATAAGGGTTACGTCGAATAAAGCAAAATTTATATCCAAAGGTTTCAAACTTTCTATATATTAAAATTTTAGTTAACATAGTGGAAGTTTTCAAACTTAACTTAAAAATTAATTAAATAGTCTCTCTGACGTATGGCCTCCAATAATAATTACCTACACTTAAAGATTTTAGAATATCTATGCTGATATCGACAAACAAATTGACATTATATTATTAAATAGCATAGCGTTAACGTTAACTCTATAACGTCGTAACGTTAAGTTATTGGGGTGTTTTTAATGACTATGGTCACACTGGCACGCACTCTACAATTGTTAAAAATCGGCTTCACTTTGTTATTCAGCGAACTCCGTCTTTACTTTTTATTTGGTGTGAGAAGTTAACTATGTCAGTGCTACAAGTAGCAATAATTTTATTACACTGGTAAGATTCCGATAACTGGTAGTGGCAAGTTTTCTATTAAACGTTATGATGAGTTTGGACATTTTGAAGACCATCCAAGAAAGGTAGTATAAGGAACTGTTACGACGTCTTGGCTACGATATATCGTCAAACAAAGATTAACACGTATTATCCATAAACTATGATAAGAAAAGGTGTAAGTCGTTTGATTTTACAACAACTAGTCAAAATTAATTCCAAGCACAGATACTATGTGTATCTGTGCTTGGATTGGAATTTTGGTCCAATTTAGAGCTAGAAATCGTTCAAAAAAATACTGGTTAATACAGATAAACTAGGGTTTTTTAAAACGCTCATTCAGTAAGGATCCATTGGCTAGCATTAAAACCACTGGGCTTAACCTAGTTTGTTCCAACCAAAAATTGGAGTGGAGCTTTGTACGCCGTCTCTTTGACATCATATATTCTATCTAATAGCGTTTCTTTTTTCATTAGCAAAAAGCGGCGTGAGAGTACAGATAAGACAGAAAAAGCGACACATAGGCGGAATGGCTATATTCTGTGAGCGAAACTAACCGATATTTAGAGCAGAAACTCTTTTGTTAATTAAAAATTATTTTGATTCTAATTAACCACAACCCAAATAAAAAAGCTTTCAAAAAATATATGAAGTTTGTTTGAGCCAGTTATTGTTTCAAGCTCTGGCTCTAGTCAATAGCATACAAGCTAGAAAAGCGCAACAGCTGCTCAATAAAGAAAAAAAATACTATGGTGAATAGAGGTTCGCCATGCTGGTTGGCGATGCTTGGAAAAGAAAAATATCTCGTCGTCGTATTTACAGATGAAAAAAAAAACATAGCCGCCCCAATGATAGATTTTGCCAAAATCTGGAATAAATCTCTTGTAGTTTTCGCTGATAACGACGTGAAAATGAAGGACGAACTGTACCGAAGGAATATTTTGGAGAATACTGCTTCTTCTTGGAGTCAGCAGCATTTTAGCGACGAAAAGTAAATTCTTAACATAATTTTGCACCATCTCACAGGGCTGTAAACATGCAGCAGTGGTATATGACAATTTTACCAGTTTCAAAGGCAGATCGTCACCAATATAAAAGTCACCAAAACTCTAAACATGGTAGAAACTCTGTATAAAATCACTATTTAATAGATAAAAGGACAAGGCAATTTCCCTGCTTTACAGTATTCTGTTCAATCCTTTCTCTACAAATTACTGGTCAACATGACTTTTTGCCGTTAATTAATTTATGTATTTTAGGTATCTCTCATATATAAGTATTTAAAAAAAATAATAAAAACAATCTATTACATCGAAATATCTAAATAAACGATTTACTTTGAATTTAAAAAATTTTGACGGTCTATCGAAAATAAGTATTGTGGTTGGCCATTCTAACAAAAACAAAACTGATATTTGTAAGAACACGATATACCCTCACATTTGTGCACATTTAGTGTATGTTATTCTTAGTTTGTTATCGCGTTATATCGCTATTCAACACGTTCGATTTCCAGTGTTTTTTCAACTGTTTATTGAAATTGTGACTAGTTTTTTTCTGTTTTTTTTTTTATAAGTTTCAGTTTAAAAGAAAAAATAGAAGTACAATATGAATCGAAAGTGCTTAAATTCACCGGACCTCTTTTGTTTTATTTGTGGAGAGTTTACCTCAAGTTCTAATCGAGAACGACCTACACCGTTATTTAATAACATTTACAATTTGTATTTTGGTTTCAACATTCCTGAAACTATTAAAAAAAGTTGGGCTCCGAGTTATTTTTGTTTAAGATTTGTTCGTTATTTAAGAGGATGGTTTAAAGGTACCCACCTAGCAATGCCTTTTTCTAAACCTACACTTTGGAGAAAACAAAAAGATCATATTACTGATTGTTATTTCTGTTTAACGAAACTTAAAGGATATTCCTATAAAACGAGAGATAAAATTGTATACCCTGATGTGGAATCAGTAACTAAACCGCTTCCTCATACCGAAAACTATCCACCGCCGCAACCTCCACTAAAGGAAAAAGATGCAGAGGACAACGTAAGCGACGTCGAATCGGAATCTTCAACGAAGACCCTTACTCAGTCGCAAAATTTTGTTGTAAATGATAACGAACCACATTTAGTAGGTCAAGGTGAACTAAATGATTTAGTTAGAGACTTTTGTCTAAAGCCCAAGCCGAACTTTTAGGTTCCAGACTTCAATAGTGGAATTTGCTTCACCCGAGTACACAAATTTCAGTGTATCGAAAACGCGATGCTGAATTTGTAGACTTTTTTAAACAAGAAAGTGATCTTATGTATATGCAGTATGCTAGCAGTATGCTGCAGTGATGTGCAGGGGCTTATGAATAAATTAGGCTATGACAGCTATTCACCAGATCAATGGAGACTATTTATTGATTCTTCTTAATTAAGTTTAAAAGCAGTCTTACTGCATAATGGCAATGATCTTCCATCTGTACCTTTAGCACATGGTATACACATAAAAGAAACATATATTAATATAAAAAATCTATTCGAGAAAATTCAGTACAACTTGCATTCTTGGAAAATATGTGCAGACCTTAAAGTTGTTGGAATATTACTTGGGTTACAAGGAGGGTACACGAAATATTGTTGTTTTTTATGTGAGTGGGATAGCAGAGCTAGAAGTCAACACTACATAAAAAAAGATTGGCCAGTGAGGACTAATTTCGTTCCTGGACAAAAGAATATTTCCGAAAGCCTATTAGTACAGCCAAATAATATTATTTTACCGCCCCTTCACATTAAATTAGGCCTCATGAAAAACTTTGTTAAAGGCATGGATAGAAACACAGAAGGTTTTTTGTATTGAAAAACATTGTTCCCTAGACTGAGTGAAGCTAAATTGAAAGAAGGAATTTTTGTAGGGCCAGATATAAGAAAAGTCATGAAAGATACTAATTTTATTTCAAAATTAAACAAAAAGGAAAAAAATGCGTGGCTTTCTTTTGTTGAAGTGACAAAGAATTTTTTGGGAAACACAAAGTCTGCGAACTATAAGGAGATAGTTTCTAAGCTTCTACAAGACTATAAAGATTTAGGATGTAATATGTCTTTGAAGATACATTTCCTTCATTCCCATCTAGATTTTTTCCCCGAAAACTTGGGTGCAGTAAGCGATGAGCACGGGGAAAGATTCCATCAAGACATCATGGCGATGGAAAGAAGATACCAAGGAAAGTGGTCGCCGAGAATGCTTGCAGATTTTTGTTGGACACTAAAACGAGATCATCCATCTTATAGTTACAAGAGGCAAGCAAAAAGAACAAAAACATCCTCAGAATAAATTCTTTTAAAAAAATATTTACGAACGTCAGTAATTTTTGGTTACTTTTTAATAAATGTATTTTATGAAAAAAATGGGCGTTTAAATTTTTTTTTACCGAACATATTTATAGTAGTTGCATGCCAAGGTATGAAAAAATACCACTTCTGAGCATCGGCAAAAAAAAATCATTTTGTTGACCAGTGTTATCTTAAGGAACGCTTCAAGTTCCTTCGCGATTCGCACTCTCGCGCTTTAAGATCATCAAAGAACTTAAAATTGCAGATGCCGATGCATTCCACAAAGTTCCTTGGTAAGTCATTCGCAGTTCAGGCTGTTCGATTGTGGAATAAATTGCCGAAAGAAATAAAGCGCAATTCCATCACTTAACTGCTATAAAAAAAAATCTCTAGATTTAATTATTTAAAGATTATTCTCTACGTATACTTTGTTTAGATACTGTTATATTTATTATTGTATATTTTATGTATGGATGCTATTTATGTATCTATATTTATGTATGAGCATGTATGTATATATTAAAACATGTTTTTCTGGCCATGTAAGACGTATAGGTAGTAACACAGTGGCTGGTTAGAGTTAAGGAACTTAAGGGACTTATCTTAGAAATTTTGATCAACCGATGGGCATGCATAATTTTTTTTTTCTGTACTAAGTACTTTATTTAATAAGTTTTATATTTGCGTTTAAGGACACTTTTTTTTGTTACAAATGCGTTTCTTTTTTACATTTAGGTACTTTCATAAAGTTAGACCATATCGATTGTTTTTATTTTTCTGAAAATTGTTAATATTGTATAGAATGTTCTTTCAGAAGTTTATAATGAGCGTTGTAGCAGATTGGCAGCTAGACTAGAAATACTGCCTAAGCGTGGCGTCCTGCCTAGTACGACGCTTAACGCCGGCCACTTGCATGAGTTTGCAGATAAAAAAAATCTTTAGTAGTTGGTATATTATGATACCATAAAGAAAAATGAAACTTATCGAAATTAAGTAACTTTGTGAAAGTCAAGGGAAAGAAATAAATCGCGTTTTTTACGTTTGTGGAAGACCTAAACAGCTTATGAAATGAACTATACCATACAGTACTTACTTTAATTTTTGGGAGAGCCGACTCTCGCTCAAAATAGGGATAAATAAGTAAAAGTAAAAAAACGTAAATTAATCAATTTGTACGTGGAAAATTGGGTAATATGAAGTGTTTGGGAATCGGTGACGTGATAAAAATGGTCTAATAAATAACCTTATTGTATGAAGCCAGTTAAAAACCTTGTTTTTGTTTGTCCCGATTTACAACCCTAAATCTCGATTTATTTTATCTTATGTCCCGATTTAAAACAAATTGGACCTCCACGCTAGCCCAATGCGGTTTGGAGGGTATTAACGACCCCAAATGCAGCTGAGACCAACGGCTTCACGTGCTTTCCGAAACACGAGATAATAATCTTTTGGCCACCCATCCCGTGACCGACCCTTGCGCCACAATATTCGCGGGTCGTGGCGTTTACCTACTACGACACCGAGCTACTCAAGCTGCGGTGTTAACCTATGATTTATTAACTCAAAGAAAATGGCATCGAGATTACGATATGAAAAAGTTTCTTAAATAAAATTTCTCTATTAATTGATATTTTTATTTTTATAGTGACCTGTCAATAACACCAGCAACACTGACATCCCGTTAAACAAAATATTAAATTTCTCTGAATACATCAGCGTCAGAACTTTTCCAATGAATGCAAATTATACTCATTAATTTATATAACGTTGAGGTAGGTACTTGTGAACAATTTTAATTAAAGAAATGAATTAGTTTTTCTTTCTAGTTATAATTAAGAAAGAAATATAGATTTTTTACCTTTGTCTTTCTATATTCAAAACTTAAATCATCGTCTTACTATAATATAAGCATGGACGGTATTAATTTTTTCGTTTCGTGTCTGGGTCTTTCACGTTTCCATTTAACATTAGAGTTTTTTTTTATTTATTCAGGAACAAACAGTAACAGTGATAAGTGTCAGCTGTAGAGTTACTTATGTAGTCTTCAAATAACCTACCAAAGCTTTATCCATTACTTTTTTAAGTATTACTGTTTTAAAAAAATCGTAACATTTATTTATTCAAGCACATTAACATTCTAGCATGCGTGATGTTTAATTCCAAAAAGCTTCAAAATTCCAAAGAAACTGTAGGCATAACAGTCGCTACTGCGCTATTTCATTTTAATAACCACATAGCAAAATTAGTGTTGTGGCTGACATGCTACTTGACCTCAATGCATTGTGACAATGAAGAAAAATCACAACGCGTTCTGAGCATTAATTGGTTTGACTAGCTGTTTCATTTTACAATAGCGATTCGCTTCTGGCATTTCTCCGGCCACTGCCGCAGCACGCTCGCTCCGCTCGTGCATTGTTTATCATACTCTAACCTAATAAAATATGGTTCAATACGCTTCATGGTTTTTCCTAATTGCAAAAACGTCTTGTGGTCGAATAGCATGACATCCACGACGCGGATTTCACTATGTGGATATTTTACTGTGATCACTACGCGTCGTGAACTATTTTTTCAATCAATTAAACATTTTAAATCTTAAAACATATCTAATAATGTTTATTCATAAAAATCTTGTTAAAAGTACTTTTAAACCCCTTCTTTCCCACCCTCCCTTAATTTAAGTGGTTAGAACACACCTAACTACCAATTTTCAATCATACAGTCTCAACAGTTTCGGAATAGTGGCAGTTTGTAAGATACTAGTGGACAAATAGATTAGTATTCCGTATCCGCCATTCGGCTACAGTACCCTAAATATAGCATTTGAAATGGTAGTAGAATAATGAAATTGACAACTAAATATATCTATAGACTCGTCAATAGATTTATTAATGTACACACGGCTGCATGTCAGGTTACCACAATAAGTATAATTTCTGCAATAGATTTTGACCTCGATATATTTAGGGTTTATAGCCTATGTCAACCTATTATGACATACCTACCCATAAGGAAAAGGAGTTTTTAAAATTCGTTCATTAATTTTTAGCCTATTCCATGCAAACATCAAACAAACAATCAAATCTTTTCTCTTTATAATATTAGTATAGATAATAGTCTTGTGCATGTCCTTTACATATAAAAATAGGAATGTATTCGTTGAAATGAAAGAATAAAAATATTAAATAATACTTGTTTATTAAAATGTACAGAGCACCGGATGACGGCGAATCGGTTGGTTCGTATCGTAAAACTATAGCATGGAATAATACATTAATACATACATAAGTACAAGTGTCTACACAATAATTGTGCGCAATTAACTTGATTCGAACGATAATATAAATATATTTGAGTGTTTTGAAAAATCATTTATGTTGGAATTACATTTATGGCGTGGATATACGTAATATATAGGTACTGTTTATTTTTTTAAGGTATATTCGACCTGATTATTCTGATCAGAATTTCTCAGGTGCCGATTTTTTCAACAAAAAATATAAAAAAAATTACTTAAAATAATACAATACAACTTAGGTAGTGATATACTGTTTGTATATCTAATTTAGGTAGAACAATAAAAAATTGCGAGTTTATGCTAATGTTTTATTTTATTTTTCTTTATTCGGCGAAATATTATCATTTATTATCTGTACCCATGTCAAGTCATAAATTGATTTTTTTTTCATTGAACAGTTTGTTTCAAAAGCTTTGGGTCATGAATTACACAAATAGTGGTGGTTACACAAATAATAGTTATTATAATAATGTACAAAAAATTATGTAGTTTCCTTAATAAAAGTGTAGTTTATGTTTGTTACAGTCGCTTAACCAGTATACATATAGGCAAAGGGCGCGACTGCGCTGACTTTCTATATATGCCATTTATGTCATAGAGTGAGTCAAAATAAATTATCTAGGAGGCATATTGATGTGAGATTTTTATAAATGAAATTTTCACAACAGTCTTTCCCAACTAGAGGATTCTTTTTAAATTCGACTAGTTAAAACCGAAAAATTTCGTAATTATATGAAATTGTAAGGCATATTTTTGATATTAAATAAATAATAAGTTAAATGGTATTTTGAAAAATTACTTGGTGGAAGATTACTTGGTCATTAAATGAGGATTGACAATACTAAGTATATCCTTCATTGTCTCCGTTGCACCATAATTGCAGTTATTGTTAAATCTAGTTGGTGCAACTAGCCCTTATTTTTTACGTTTATGTTATACATTTAAACATTAGTTCGCGGCGGTCGGTAACGCATCAAACACTTCATTAAAAACAACAAAGTAAACCATTTGAAATCAGTCTAATTATTTATACTTATAAACTAATAAAATACACAATACTCATAAGTAGTATCTATTGAAGCCGCCATCAGTCTTTTTCGAGAGATCTTTGAACATTAAACATTATGTACCTTTTCAATTAATAAAATTTGCACACGGCAGCACATCAGATCACTACAGAGGCCTTTTTGCGAACGACTCTTAACTTAATTATCGTCAGACTAAAGCGTTAAACCGATTGGAAACTTTTGGTCTTTAATAGCGTTAACCTGACGTAGCTACTATCGCTATATAAATGCGATTAAAATATACTTTGCTATTAGAGTCCAATGCTTTAGTAGTTGTGGCAAAAGAATTCATGTTTCATGAAATTAAAATGTGTAGTTCAGTCAGTGGCGGACTAAGGCGGAGAGGGCGGGGCGTCCCACGGGGGGCCTCCAAATGGCTGCAGCCATCCGCCAAAATAATATTATAATAAAGTTAAAAATGTATGCAAGGGGGGAGGGGTTGTTAACGCACTATTAAGTTTCTACCCCGGTTGGAAAAACTTGTCGATCACGGCCGCCAATGAGGCAAGTCCGCCACTGAGTTTAGTACAAGTAAATAATAAAACCAATTTGGTTAACACATTGTTAATAACTTTCTAATTGCAAAATATATATTTCTCAAAGTATTATGTATTCAAAAAAAAATATTGATTATTTAACGATTAAAATGGCGACTTCAGATCAAAAACAAACAAACATATATCAGTCACAACACTACTAGTATACGACTTGTGTACAGACAGACTGCATCTCGATCGCTACGGCCACGTTGCAACGTCGCCTAAATTAATGTCAATTATACTAACTTTTCGGTAATAATGCAGCTCATCTGATACACTGCGCCTAGTGAGTAGTTGAGCAATGGAAGAGAGCACAGGAAGTTGTCGCGAGCCATAATGACGAATGTTATTTTTATGATAATGTTATTATTATAAAATATTTTGTGACGAATAAAGTTTTGATTTTGAAATTTATAATTCGTAAAAGAATTTCGTTGCGCGAAATATATTAATATATAAAATTTAGTCATTACAAATTTAAAAATTCGAAAAAAGTACTTACATTCATCAAAAGACAAAAGTTATCAATTATTTAAATTTATTCAATTATTAAAAGGAGTGTTTAGTATTGTGGCTGTGTATGTCAGCCATACATACAAAACATCTTCAAAAGTTAAAGTCGAAGTATTATTCCTCTCATTTGGTCTCGCACATTAACTATAAATAATTAATAATTATAAATGGAACAATATTTATATACACGGAACGTGTGTCCGTTACAAAATACTAGTTTTTATATTTATAATTAGATGTTTTAAATACAAAAAAAAAAAACATTAATGTTCGCTCGTTTAGAGATAAGTCTTATACAGGCGTCATTATTAAAAACGTTTTTTTCATTGTTTTGGGTATATTTAAACTGCAATTTACTTATAACATAATCATATAAATTTCACATTACCTCATTTCGTGCTTAATCTACACCGCGATTGATAGAAGTTGAATATTAGATAGTTCTCGATAAAAAAACGATATTATTGTAAGGCAACTTTATCTCCATACGTGTGAACAATGTAACCTATAACGTTCAGTACGTCGAAATAACACCAACCGTATTTATATGTGAAAGTACAAAATATTTACAAGTGCGGTACGATCGAACGTTCAAAATATCAATCAATATTCATTATTACGCTAAAAACCACAAATATTTTACAAAATATTTAGAAAAAAATGCACTGCATCCGACATTTTGTAAAGGAAATATCACTCATTTAACTACTAACTACTTGTTACTTAGTTTGGTTACGGTATATGATAGTGCAATAAACCGTCACCACCGAGACGTCGTTCTTACTCAACCAAACTTACATAAATATACACCCGGTTTCTGAATAGAGTATTTTAAGTTAAACACGTCTCAAACTGTACTCAAACAGGTTTTTGTTTCTGATTTTAGTTTTTTTTTATGTTTGATAAAAACTAGGACTTTTGCTTTGTGATAAATTTAAAAAACTTAAGTTATTGAGAACAATCAGTTAAGATTTTATACTTTACTCAATTCAGAGACAGGCCGATAGTCTTTTTTTTTTTTCGGCATCAGTTAGTGATCGTGATATTTCCCTTTAACATTAATATAAGGAACAATACATTTTTACATTGAGCGTGGTACGACATAGTGACACTGTGCTGATACAGATCTGTACAAATGTATAAGTATCAAAAGTACAATGTACAGGCGCCATCTAGTGGGCGGAATAATTAAGCCTAATTGAGAAGATCACGGACAAGCTGACTGAAGGAATTCATTTTTATTTATAAAATAAATAAATAGATGTAATGCACGCAACATTATAAATAGACAGTATGTTATATAGAGGTTCGAACAAAACATAATTAATATATTATTCATGCTCTATTGAAACGAAATGACATTCCTTCAGTCGGCCACATCGCACCCCTTTATACTTTATATATATAAACTTACTATCCTA
Source organism: Diatraea saccharalis (assembly GCA_918026875.4). Taxonomy (NCBI): domain Eukaryota; kingdom Metazoa; phylum Arthropoda; class Insecta; order Lepidoptera; family Crambidae; genus Diatraea; species Diatraea saccharalis. The sequence continues at coordinate 16,277,847 of OU893337.1, forward strand.
GCGCTATTATGACTAGTTCTTTACATAAAGATATACAACGTGTCTGTCTATTCATCACGGGACCAGTGTGGAAGCAGTGTGTAAGGGAATGCTTAAAGTACTATATGTCAGTATATTATAACTAGTATTCAGACAAGGCTCGACCCGTTGGTCCATTTTAATAACTAGGTATATCTTTAATAAATAATTTATAACTCATTGATAAGTGATTATTAAATCAGAGGACTCAGTATTTACTAGAATGTGAATTTAATATCGTATAATTTATGGTAGAAATTAATGAAATCAAATATTTTTAGTTCATCTTATCCACACTGATCAGTAAATATTTAAAATTGTTCGAAAAAAGTTTTCCAATAAGTAATAGCTAGACACAGAACACTTTGGACTTAAAACTAACGCATTAAAGTCGTGAATACGTTGACACGAATTCTTTGTTCGTTTCGATGTCAGTACGAATAATATACCCGTCAAAATGTGACAATAAAAGTTTATTGGCATTCAATATAAGCACAAAAAATATATTAAAAAAGAAAAATAATTATTAATACGTATATAACAATCTAACTTAAATGAAAATAAAATTTATAATTATTGAAGATTTTAGGTGTATTCTTTAAAGCCCGATTCTGAAGAAGGTCAAAATACTGATGTTATAAAAGAGGAATTGTTTGATTACAACAAATAAGCTCTGAAACTACTGGACCGATTTTAACAATTCTTCTACATCATATGCAGTGAACATAGGCTATATTTTATCCCGAAAATAGCAATTAAAGGGATGAAAATGGTAGTGGAAATTTGTATAGGGAATTAAAACGTTACCATAGTAACGGTTGTTTACTATTTTATTTGTCATTGTTATTATCCGTGTCATGTCGATCATCCAAATAAACAGTTCTCTAGGGACCGCGCAGAGGAAGCCACTGACAGAAAGATAGTTTATAATAAAATTCAATTTACCGTAATTAATAAAATTTAACCGACACATTAAAACGGGTATTTTAAAATAAAATTTAAAAAAAATAATATTAATAAATTATGGCAACTCTTAGTCGTTTTAATTTATAATAATTAATCTATTTATCACTATCACTTTAATTATACGCGTGTATATAATATAACACACTCGTATAAATCACATGTATAAAGTAAAATAAACGTTAGTCTTGTAATTTTAAGTCGTATTTATACAATTCAGTTTTAGAAATGAAAAACAGGAAAAAAATATTTTATCAACAACTCCCAAATCTAGTAAAAAAATACCGATTCAGTGTTCTTCTGTGATTCATTACTAATGTTAGAGCCGAAGATTCTTCTTTTATATTACTTGCAACATTTTAACAAGTATTAGACTAATTTTTATATGATGTTTTTTTTTCATTTACAGTGTGAATTATATTTTTTCTGGTATTAAAAAGTTATGCTATACACATTTTCAAGTCACCCAGAGCGTGTTGCTGTTATATATTTCCTATAAGTTACTCAGTACCTCTGGGACGCGTTTCGTTGCTGTTGTTTCACGTGTATGGGCATGGTGATGTATGACGGGCGGCGGCTAGCAGTGGAACTGTTGCTGTGTGATGGCTGAGAGGTCCTTCATGAGTCCCTCGAGGTTCTGCATCTCGCGGTGCAGCCTCTCCGTGGACCTGGACGGCGTCAGCGGCTCCAGCTCCATAGGACAGTGACTCACGCTGCCACCTGGATCATATACACATCAATATGATATCAGATTACCACCAAGTTGCACAAACGTCCATTTTGGTTTAATGACGACTTAGAGCTCTAATGAATGTTCTAAATTTGAAATTTTTATCGATAACGTAGCTTTAAACTCATGAAAACTTTAATGAACGTTTGTTCAACTGCGTGTGTGATTAAATACGAGTATGATAGATATAATGTATAGAGTAAATATTAATGCTCGTCTTAAGTTAATTATTTCAATATCTGCTATTTAGTAAAACATTTTTTTATTTAGATTAGAAGCCTCAGAAGCTATTAATAGACTGAAGATGATAATAATGATAACAGTAATAACAGTAGCATCGTCTGACCTAGCTGCAGTCTGTTGGGTATATGCCCCGGTGATGAACTTGCACTCTTCTTATAGGGGGACGTCTCTCTACCTGAACCTGCTGGATGGTGTATACATATTTTATACATTCATTTATATAGTAGCTATAATAAGAACTAAAAATTGTAAGTTCTGTGCTTAGTCAAATTTAAGGATTGAACTACTATCATATTGACGTCGTCGATTCAGAGGAATGATTTGAGTCAATTATAATTTAACGTTTATTTAAGAGATACAGTATAACAAGATTAAAGCATATATTAGGGAGTGCACAAAACAAAATTATGTATTGTAATTAGCGATAACTAGCTTCCATCTGCTAATATGCAAATCACAAATCAGAATCAAAACAGTTTATTTCCACACAGAAGTTACCACAAACAGACAGATATCGTCAATCAAATATGGACTTAACTGTTTACAACCTAAGGTTTCAAAGTAATTTGAGGTATTGTATGATCTGTAGGGCAATAGCCCATGTTAGCGTTATTATGGAAAGTCGCTTCAATTGCAACCTTTTAGGACACAGTTCTTGTTTCTAGTAACAAGCACAGTTACAAAATAATAAATTTATCTGTTACATTATATATTACAATTGATTTGTGAGGAAGGCAAAGCACTAATAAAATTGGACTTCGGGTAGACAGTACAATAGTAAAACCCTATAGTTAAGATTCTATTAAAATTAGCATAATTGAGCCCGTGATGTGTTGTTGTATAGTGTCAATGCTCCAATGCTCACCCCTAGAGTGTGCGGGCGTGGAATGTTCGGAGCTGTTGTCGAGGAAGCCGCGTCTCAGCGACCCCGCCCCCGCCCCTGCCCCCACGCCAGTCCCCGGACCAGGTCCCACCCCCGCCCCCGGACCCGTCGCATCGCTGCTCAGCGAGTCACGACTACCACACATACAGATAATTTTCAAGGATATCATAGTAACAAAATTATAAGAACGATTCAAATTTTCTGAATTTTCGTTCAAAATATCAATGAAATATAGAATAGACCCTCAGGTGTCATGTTAATTTGTACGATTTATAGAAACTGCACATTAATTTGGTGTCCATAAATACCACCTTAACCGATATCAAGTATATTGTAATTGAATAAAGTGGAACTCAACTTTTATTTATAAAGTATAAAGCGACCAACTGCGATGCGTCAACATATCGACATCTCCTCATGGGTCAAATACTTATCATCAGACTGTGTATGAACCACAAGTAGTTACAATTATACGTAATAGCTTTAAGAAAATATTCTTAATGATAAATGCTTGAAAATCCACTTTGTCCCTGGCACTCTGAGATAAGACTCGAACTCATAACCTTTCGCAATCCAGGCAACTGCCCCATCCACTGAGCTACCCAGGATCTAATAGGACTGACGAATTACACTCACACGGAATGACAGGTAGATGAGCGATTGAAGCAGTCGGCCGGATTGTGAAAAGTCATGGGTTCGAGTACTCATCTCAGAATGCCAGGGACAAAGTAGACTTTTAAGCTTTTTTCATTAAAAATATTTTTCAGTATAGCATTATGAATGCAAAATTGATCAGATGTAATAATTACAGAAAATAATGAAAATTAGTGGATAAATTTGTGTGACATAATTTAACAACCATAGGTAGTCCAAATGAATATTAAAAAATATATGTAGTGAGACTCACTGCGTGTAGTGTCCTAGTGGTTCGTAGGCCACGTAGTGCCCTCTCTCTCTAGCTGCGCACGCGTATATGTCCCCGCCCCCTGCTCCGCCCCCTGCCGCGCATGCCGCCCCCAGCGGACATGCCGCCGACCCACCTATGTAAAACATTAGTAATGCAGACGTTAGAAGTATAGATAAGACGGTCTATTTTATCTATTGGAAATTTCGTAAAATAGCATCTTACCTTCCATGTTACTTTTTTTTTGTTGAACAAATGAACTAAGCTTACAGAAATAATAAAAAAATACTCGTCTCTATGATACATGCTGATAAGTTGTTGTATATAATGCTCACATGTCGGTGGCGGGGGATGAGATGGGTGAGCGTGGAGCGAGCCCAGCGATGCCTGTGGAGAGCCCAGTGGACCCACGCTCGACAGCAGCGGGGTACTCTACAGAAACAATAACGGTACTATGCTATACACATTTACTGCTATTTATTGTTCTACTTCCGATAAGTGCTTGAAGGATATGTGTTATTTGTTTTATTTATTTTTTTAAGAGATTCACGACACAAATTTTATCAGACAACATTTTCTTAGATTACAAATATAATAAAGTAGGACGCAAAAAATCTTTCATTGAAATAAAATCACATTTAAAGAATTAAATAAAAATGAATCGATAAATAAATGAGTGTATTATTAGTGGTAGGTATATATGTTCCATAATTATGTATATTTCACCTGGTCTGGTAGTGGATGTCGCGCGTGCGGGCGGCGGTCACACGTGGCCGCGCACCCCACGCCCACGCCCACGCCCACACCCGTCATAGCTACGGACACACGTACAAATATTAATAATATATTACTTGCTCCCAGTTGCACAAAAGTCCATTAAAATCGTCATTACCTTAATACGTAATTACCGATATACATTTTAAAATTTAGATTATACATTAAATCTATAGATGTAACATATGGGTGTATACAGCAAACGAAAATATATTTTTTTCTGTTAGTGTTTAATATGCGATTACCGAGAATAACACTTATATGCTTATTATATTTAAAATATTGCTTAAATTAATTATGAAAAAAAATATATATATATATATATATATTATACTCGTCGTCACGTGACCGCAAACAACACGTGACGTCACGCCCTCCTACTCATATCAGAACGTAGAGAATTAAACCTTGTGCATACACTATATACTCTACACAAGTATTAGTGTCTGTAGTGTAGTGTGTATAACTCACGTATATAGTCGCATCGTCGGCACGCTGGTTGTGAGGCGGGGGAGGCGCGAGACATGCACGCGTCATCGCTGCTGCACGACGCGCCGCTACCTACAGCGATCGACCGATAGGAACCAAAAGTAACAACATAACAATAACTAACATAACCAAACAAACAAACAAAAATAAACAAATATATCCGTAGTGATGTGCAAAAAAAATTACTATGTAACTAGTTAAACTATATTGACTGCTCACTTTAACTGAATGAAATTCAATATTTCAGCTTTTAAGATCGTATCTATAATACCAATTTTCTGTAGTGCACATAGTTTGCAAATAGACTTTTAACTTTCATTTAATAATTTATAGAAGCTATTAAATAAAAATAAAAAAAACAGAAATGCTTATTCTCGATCATACCGATCGAAAGTATACGTATATTAACTTAACATTGGCAATTGGCATAGCTATGTACATATTTACCATTCAATTCATTAACATTCTGTGTTTTATCACATTATTACTTCTTTATTTAAAAATAGTTTACATACAATTATATTATTTGCAATCAATTCAATTTGCATCCATTGAAAATAAAAATAAAAACTATCAAAAAAAATAAAAATAAAAAAAGTTAAATAATTATCAATTTACAAAAATTATATAAAATTGAACTAGAATGAACACAAGGAGCGTACTTACGTCATACTCGTCCACGTATTATATCATTATTTATGATACTGAAGATGGTGTGTGTGAGATGTCATACAAACCTACGTACGCACACGCAGGAGCGACGTTACATGTTTCTAGTGGTATATCATTACCTATATTATGTGGTTTCGGTATGCATACATGTCTTCTCTGCGAAAACTGGAGGATCGAAGTGTTTGGACTATCCTCTATTATAATTCAATCTTATTCGGGACGATGTGTGCGCTTCAGGGATACAGGAATAAGAATGATGACTACTTTTTTTTTGTTTGTCCGTAGTCAAGTAGATTACTAAAGAATATTAAATACATATTTTTAAAATTTTTGGCGTATTTCTTAATTATGGCGATACATAGAGTTGAATTTTCGCATGACGTCACGCTTTTCAACATTTTCTACGAAGCTGTGACGTAGTGAACGTCTACGCCTTACCGTTAATACTTGTTATCTAAACCATTTCTTTTTAATTGAAGCAAAAAAAAATAAGTATCTGATATTTACTAATAATCGACTGACGGACTAAATAGAATGTCTTTTTTTACCTATTCGAGTGAATATATATAATCATCGTCTCTATTCGAGTGAATACAAAAGATTATAGACCGGCTCCTGGCGGACGAATAGTCTTCTTTCTGCAAGTAAAATCAAGAGGCCCGCGCACACAGTACATAGGATACGTGTAGGCAGTAGATACAGGTGCTTACGTCCAATAGGAATATAAGTGAGAGTATACGTACCGAGGTATGTGGGCACGTAATGGCAGCGGTCAAAGGAGGCGGGGTGGATAGAGTATACGTACCGACGTATGTGGGCACGTAGTGGCGGCGGTCAAAGGAGGCGTGGCGGATAGAGTATACGTACCGACGTATGTGGGCACGTAGTGTCGACGGTCAAGGGAGGCAGGGCGGGGGCGAGCGGGCTCGTAGTCACCAGGAGCCGGCGGCGGCCGCGCCAAGGTCAGCGTCGATGACATCAGTGGCCCGGTCTCCCCACTCCCACCCGATACTGGACATCACGTGTGTACGATTAACATGATATTATGCTGTCCTTGTAAGCAAAGTTAAATCAAACATGATATTTAATGTAAATGACAATGTCAGTACAGAAATCTAGACTCAAAAATATGATAAACTAGATTTTTTTTTACATTTATCTCCTATAAGATATCTTTCAGTAGGCACAACGGTAACGTTCGCAATTCTCTTTATGCGGCGACTGTGCTATAAATTAATAGTTATTCGATTTCGGTAAAATAAAAGGTCCTTCTCTATAGTTTTATTATAATACGGGTGTAGACAGTAAACAAAAATAAATACATTTATTTTTCCTGGTAGTGTTTAATATACTATTACCGATAATCACATTTTATGCTTATTATATTTAAATTATTGCTTAAATTTATCATGAAAATATATATATTTTATACTCGTTGACACGTCACGCCCCCCTTACTCATATGAAAACTTAGAGAATTAAATCTTATGCATACATAGAACAATATTACTTTGAGAGGGGCGTGACGTCATGACAGACGTTGGCGTTTTCGCGGGAAATTTTGAAAATTAAATTTAGATTTTAACTTATTATATGAATGATACTTTTTATATATATATTTTTAGGCATATTTCATGTAAATCCATCTATAGAATATAAATATATTTTTTTAATTGTCTACACTTCTATTATTAGCGTGTATAGAAGTAATAGAGGACATATAATGTATAGTATATATGTTAAGCGAGTGAGTGAACAGCGTCGTACTCTTACTAGCGCTGGAATGTATCCCCTTGTCCATATGCTTGAGCTCCATCTGGTCGTGATGTATCCACAGGTCAGGCGGCTTGATGCCCGCCGACGCTGACGACTTCTGGTATGTGCTGGATATATATACTAATGTTATGCACGAGGAACAAAATTTGACCTTTTAATTTATTGCATGAAATTAAGATAACATCCTTGAAGTATTTTTGGTAGATAAATTACGAGCACATTAAAAGTATCCAACAAAAATAATCTGACATCATCAAAGTACTGTAGACTACTATCTAATCTAGTACTGTACACTACCTTTGTAGCAGAGTTCGAGCACCAGTTTCAAGGTGTCGCCATCTCTGAGGTCCCGGGTTCGATTCTCGGTCGGGTCAAAATGATCTTTTCTATATTGTCGCGGGTCTGAATATTGTGAAACCTTCTTTATCTAAAGTACTCATAATACGAGTGCTTTAGCTAAAATCGTGTTTGACTCCATGCCTACCTTATGTAATGCAATTACAGCGATGCGGTTCTCTTCACCCCACCCCATTTTAACATTACCAAATAGTTTATAATGTACCCACGTGAAAATTGAAAAAACAATGAACATTCATACAAAAATGACAGATTCGAAATTCAAAAGTAATATTTACACGGTACACAGACATTTTGAAAATCGTGTTTGACTCCATGCCTACCTTATGTAATGCAATTACAGCGATGCGGTTCTCTTCACCCCGCCCCATTTTAACATTACCAAATAGTTTATAATGTACTGACGTGAAAATTGAAAAGACAATGAACATTCATACAAAAATGACAGATTCGAAATTCAAAAGTAATATTTTGTTTATTTTTATTTCTAACAGTATTTATGGCCAGTCTTTTTCACATGCATAGCATGGGTACGTTTATATGAAGCTTTTAGTGATGCGATCATAAAAATCTATACACAAAAATTCGATGTTATAGAGTTCATTTCTAATATAGATAATCGATTATGAGGTCAATATAATTTTAATATGCGAATTTAAATAAAGATCTAATAGATACACAATGAAACTATCTTTAATAAGATGATTATTAATAATTTGGAAATACAAATTGCGTGAAATGGATTTGTTAACAACCATCACCAGTAACCAATCTATGTGAAACGGACTAAAAGTATATTTACTCGTGTCACATATATACTACACACCTGGTGTCTGGGGAGAGGGGCGGGGCGCGGCGGCAGCAGAGTGAGAGCGCGAGGGCTGCGGCTAATGCCAGTACGGCACACGCGCCCCCCGCGGAAGCCCACAGCCACGCGGATGTCGCCGACGCCAGTCCTCCGCCCTCGCCGGACTCTACATAGAAAAAATGTCTACACATATAACAGCTGACAAAGCATGTAAAGTCGCTTTGAAAAAAAAATCTTTTAACCTCTCGTCTGTGACGTCCTGTGACAGGACACATTTTCAAAAAAGCAATTAAGGCGGATCTATTGATCCCATGACAGGACTTTCCACATATACGGGTTTGAGCACTGATTTTGGAATCTAAGGTCTAGAAAAATTGAAAGATAATTAATTATTTTATATAATTACAATTTTTTTAAATTCTAATAAGATTTTTCAATTTATAAATTTTATCTTATTATATTCAGATTCTTTGGGTTTTAATATTTTTTTATCAAATCTGATAAAACAATATTCACATAAAAATTTGTACACTCATATACACTCACGGATGTTGTTTCATAGATTATTTTTAATTAAAAATGTAAAGAATATATTCATTTTAGTTAACAACAAGAAATATTATTTACTATTCCATGATTAAATTAGTAGCAGTCACCAATACTTACAATTATTTATACAAACACAAGCGTCAACTCGCGGCCATCACTGACACAGCCGTTCATAAACCGAAACATTGATTTCCAACTTTTTTTGTACTATAGTCGTCCTAAATTATATGCAAGACGGAAAGCCAATTCATTCCTAAACGATTCTTCACCTGTACAAAGGAATAACATCTTTAGTTACGTTGAAATAAGGCCCGAAATTAAGCAAGGTGATAACACCATGACCGCGTCCTGTAACAGGACTGTCCACAGACAAGAGCAAGCTAATTTATTATATCACAAGATGCGTCCACAGACGAGAGGTTAATCTATTCAAACCAATCCGAATTTGGTATATTTAAAGTTTTTTTTTTTTAATATTATTTGAAACAGTTTGAAACAGAACAGAACAAAAATTATCTTTTGAAAATACGTATAAATGAAAATCGATATCCTAATACTCATTTTATCATAATTAAATCATGACTCTAATCGATTTGAATATTTTTTTCGAAATGATGATGGTCAATATTTTTAATCTACCTAAAGTTAGGTGAACCTCACAAGTAAATGTAAGTTAGAATGTAACGTGTGTGTAGACTGACCGAGCGGTGTGGTATAAACGAGGGGAGTGCAGAAGGGGCCGAGTCCCTTGTTGTTCCGGGCTTGAACCTTGAATAGGTACGAAGTCCGAGGCCGCAACCGCTCCACCCGCGCCCTACCGCGTTCCCCCGCCACTGAAACCGCCGCCCACTCCTCCCCACCCCCAGTACGCTGGATGGCGTACATCACCACGTATCCTATACGTGTACCAGTAAACATAATAATAAAAAGTGGACACGCAGAACAACACTACTCCTAGCCTAAAGAAGAAGAATGTGAATTCTTCTTCTTTAGGCTAGGAGCCTAAAGAAGAAGCCTCGTTAGAATCAGATAAAAATTCTTGGCATGAGAAAATAAGCAATGAAAATGAGTTGTTTTATAAGGCTGACTAATTTATGAATTTTTTACCTTCTGTTTTAGAGACCAAAATTAACCAAAGTTCGCTAATACCCACTTTTTATAAAGAAGCTTAAAAATCTGGCACATTTTTAAGCCTGTTTTAGGAATTATGAAGATACCTATTTAGATTTTTACTTGATTTGAATTGATTGACACTTGTTTACTGAACTCAGAATTAACAGAATGTAACGTCTTCATTTTCATTAGGCATAAAACTAACATCATCTTAAGATTTAATTTGGCGATTCGGATATCGCACAACCACCACGATGAAAGTCTCTCATACGTCACCGGCAACCTTTTATAAAAACAAACATCTTGCAAGATAAAAATACTTGCAGCTATCTATGTATCTTAAATTAACAAAAAGCTATAGGATGATAAGTTATCAATGTTAATACTTTCGTACCTGTGATTTGTCCGTTGGGTTTGGCGGGCGGGCTCCAGGCAAGTTCGACGTACCGTGAGGGGGGCGCGGGGGGCGGCGGGGGAGAGGCACGCAGGTCGCGGGGAGCCGACGCGGGGGGCGCCTCCAGACTCGTGTTCGACACTATCATCGACCACTGCGACTCACGACCGCCTGACACCACAATGTCACAAACACATACTTTATCCTATCAAAACTCAGAACGATAAAATCTACAAAAAGTACCTAGTTTTTCAGATATTTCCTAATAATGCAATTCCTGAGTGATACGACAGAAAAAGATATATTATTGTGTCCAATAAATTGATCAGTATCAGTAATATTAGATATATGCATTACTATTCTTAATTAAACTATAAACCTTATTGAATATATAGATAAAGTTTATTCTAATTATTGAACGATAAATAATGATATATAATAATACAGACCACGTATGAGTTTGACGGCGAATTCGTAATGTGTGTTTGGCTTAAGTTCGTCTATCATGCAGTTGAGGTCTGTAGCGTTGTAGGTGTGCGGCCGCGAGCCCTGCGTCGTCCATCTCACTACATACCGACGTCCATCCGTAGCAGTCTACATATATACACAGTACATCATGAATCTATATACCCATCCTATACACGACTATGGAAAGTATATATTCCGATCACATTTGGGTTTCACTCAATTTATTGGCGCCATGAAAAAACACTGTCAAGGCATATTTTACCCTACGCCCAGGCATGTGGATAAAGTCCACAGCAAAAGCGGTATCGTTTGCATATTTTCCCACACTTACAGTGTATATATAGTTAATTTTTTCTTACTTGAGATAAGTTGTAAACAAAGAATTGTAAAACACAAATCACGAGATTGTCATAAGAATCGCTTAATTTAAGCTTTTATAACCACTTATGTTCACTAGTTTATACATTAAGACATTCATTTCCACTGATAATAGCTTGAAACCACCTATAATAATAACATTTCCTATCCAAAATTGTAAATCTAACAAGGTCAATAATAACTAGATGTCGCGTAAGTTTGATATTTAATAGGGAAGCGATTAAATGAATGAAAGAATCATTTGAAATTGTGAAATAAAAAATGGTTTGAAATAAAATTTTCTTTTATATTTTGATATATAAAGTTTTTTTACGGCAGTGAGGTTTTTCAATGCGGCAATATTAGTTTTTTTTTTGCGATTAACTGTTGTTGTCATCCATAAATATTCATTAAAAATGATAACTTTTTTTAGTCTGTGTGTCAGGTAGATCATTGAAAAATATTAAACACGTATTATTTCCTATCGATAAATTACGGCGATACATTGAGTTTAAATTCACATGATTTCACGGTTTTGTTCATTTTCTATAAAGCTGTGACGAATCCAAAATAATTTAAATTAATGCTGTTAAAAATAGACGTATTTGCTAAAAGGTCTCCGTCACCGTTTGCCGTTTTATTGCCAAATAATTATATTTCTTCTGGTAATAAAAATATTTTTAAACTCAACTAAAATTACTACTAATTTATAAATCTACGGTAAATCACAAGAAGGTACTATAATATTCTACAACATTTCAAAGAAAAATCAACCTAATAAATACTTATAAAAAATATTTACTTAATAAATACTTATAAAAAAATGATCAACGAGATAAAACCGATACTCATATTTTCCCTAAATCATCTAATCATCATAATCCTTTTCTTATTCTTATATAGTCGCATTGTAAAATATATATTGTTTTAATACTAAATTATTAATAGAAAAAAAATTATTTCATACGCAATAATTCAGTAGATCATTCATTACATAATTCAATGTTTCACTGCCCTATCAAATGTCAAATTTCACAAAGACGCCATATTTGTTTAAGAGTTACCTCAAGTAAGAAAAAATAGACCATAAATAGTAGATCTACTGAGTAGGGGATAAAATGTGAGACCCAGAAAACTAACCAACCCACGTTAAGGCAGATTTCTTTTTCTTTTTTTAAATCATCTCGTAAGTTATGGAAATTATCTCATAAGTCTATCTTGCTAAACTCGATCACTTGCCTAAGAGATGTCTAAAATTCCGTAATACATATTGTACTACTCCTTATTTTCAAGAAATCATTTACTATTAACTACCTTTTGGATTTGTTGCATTTATTTATTTATAGTGCATTCATCAATTCAGTTTTCGCAATACAGAATAACTAAATATAAGTCTGGTGCATACTTTATAGGTACCTTTAGACATGGCATGATATCCATTATATCATGTTCAACATCTACTTTTTTATTTGCTTTAATTAAATAGTTAAACAATAAACGGTCAGATGCACAAACGTCCATTAAGGTTTAATGACGCCTTTAAGCTCTAATAAATGTCAAACTTGTATGGGTAATGTTGCTTTAAACTAATGAAAAATTTAATGGTCGTTTGTGCAACTGGCTGAAAGGCAAACAAAAACAAAAATAACACATCAGTGATTAATAATGATATGTAATAATTACCTGTCCTTTAGGTAGTGTAGGGTCCGTCCAGTATACCACGGCTGTCGTGCCGCTCAACATTATCACCTGATATATTAAAATAAACTTAAGTGTATATAAAAATAACATTATTATTTTTTAATAAATTTTTTGTTATAAAAATAACAAGTTTATTATTTTTAAATTAATATAGATAATAAACATATTTATTTATCAGGTGCGTAATGATTAGAGGTGGTTCAATTTAGCTTAAGCGTGTTATTTTAACACGTTATTCGTACTTAGCCCTTAATGCTGCTAAATATGTAAATGTTAGGACGTGAATTTAGCGCACTCATTCGCAACGATCATAAGCGCTCGCGGCTGAGAGGGCAGTATTCGCGTGGTCGCGAACTCTAATGGACGCGTGAAGAATATATTCTAACAGTACGTTTAATACATTCGCGCGCGAGGTCGATCTTGCATTCAACTTGTAGGCGCGAATGTTAATGGACGCGTTAACGATTTATTCTTGTAGCATGTTAAATATGATCGTGTATTATTAATACAGTTAATTTGGTTGATATTTTAAATTCTTTAGTTAAAGAGATGTAAAAATGTATCACGTGTAGATAATAAATGTACTTGCGTAGTTTATTTACTTTTATTTCACATATATAAGAATAAAATATCAATAAATAATTATTTACTTTAGCATGGTTCAACTCAAAGATCGACATATAATTAAAACCTTATTACAAGATTTAGCGTTCTGCTTGATTTATTGTGTCGGTCACGCACTCTTTTTATTACGTATTACGTTAGGAAATTAGCGGATTAATCAGGACGTTAATGTTTTTTAGCATTTAGTCTGTAGCTTTTTAACGTATTATTGTCGTTTTGGACAACTCTAGTAGTGATCACCTTGAGTCCGACCGGTGGCAACAGTTCAGGTGGCTGTTCGTCAACTAGTCGCTCGTCGTCATCATCGTCATCATCCGCGTCATCAACGTCGTCGTCATCGTCGGCGGCGTCGTGCGCGGGCGGCGGCCGCGTGCGGACCGTCGCGTACCCGGCCGGGCCCAGGCCCAACGCGTTAGAACCACGCAATGATATCACGTACTCCTCGTTAGACTCTAAAACGTCAACATTTACCTCATGTTATTATATGATTCTATGACGTAACGAATATATGATGATCGGAGGGTTCTGTTTATAAATGAATAAGAATTTTAAACCAAGATTCTAAATGTTTCATATTACATTAAATTCGCATCATTCGCAATCGCATCTCAATAGAATCTCAACTACTTGCATTTTGCCATTGTACTATCTATCTGAAGTCCAATACTATTATATATCTCTCACCATTTATGTGTCAGGAAAACATTGCACTTATAATATTGGACTTTAGGTAGATACATAGTACAATGTTCAAATACAATAAACATATGTTTATTTTGACAATTTTTACCTTGAAATTAGCTACAGGAATTCGGAAGCAGTAATATTTTATTGAAATGTAGTCAATATCAAGTGCAGATCACTCACTGAGTCCCCGGATGACGTGCGAGTGTGTCCCGGGCGGGAGTTCCCGGGACGCCGTGTCCGGGACACCCAATCCCCACCCCAGCACCCAGCCCCACGCCTCCTCCGCCTCCGTCTCCTTCTCTGTGTCCCACCACACTGAGATCCAATCACGGCCGGCGCGAGCTGTTGAGCGTGTAAATCATATTATAAAAACGAACAATCACATAAATCTTGATAATGTAAAACATAGTTTTCTAAAAACGTTGGGAAGATTCATGAACCTATTTTCTTAACAGCTGAAAGAAATGATGAATGACGAATGATGTTGACTTTTACAGTCATATGGATCAACGTGATAACGTAAATGTTGTCTGATGTTAGCTGTTCCAGGAAGTTAACGAAGAGACAACGAAGATACCACAACACCCAGACCAGAGATAATACAGAAAAGTTCATTTCCTACATTGACTCGACCGAGAATCGAAACCGGGACCTCAGAGATGGCAACACCTTGAAACCGGTGTGCAAACCACTCAGCTACGGAGATCATTGTGTAGTTAAAAAGAACAAAAGTAGCTCGGTGGAGTAGTGGATAAGCGGTATGGGTGACCAAAAAATTATTATCTCGAGCAACCTTTGCCTGCAGCTGCATCTGCAGTTGATAATATACTTCTTTCTAGGCTCTTTCACCGTCCATAAAGAAGGCCCTAGCTATACTCCAATCCGCATTAAACCATCGTGGAGAACCATGGCACATGGCCCTAGCCCCTGGAGTGGAGACGTCAAAAGGCTGATGATTATTATGTATAGAAGTATGTTCAAAGCTTGCGTTAGGATTAGTGGTGTATAGTCGCGGCCGCATGCATCTGTATGAGTCACTCACTAGTGAGCGGCGGCGGGCGCGGCGGCACGGCGGCGGCGTCGTGTCGCGGGCGGCGCGGCGTGGCGGCGGTCACCCACTCGCTGAACGGACCCGAGCCGTTCGCATTCAGCGCGCACACGCGGATCTACACACCATATGTTCAATGAGGAAGTATTTAAAAAAAAACCATTAGTTCCCGAAATCAAACTAGATGTCGGTACGGTATGTTCTTGATTTCTCCATGACAACCCTTCCGGATTTTTTTCATGTTGAAAAGTAAATTAGTTTTCAAAATTCAATAAACAACTCATATTCTATTTGTACTTTTTCGTATTTGTATTGATATCTAAGCTTCGTACTTTTCAAATTTCAGTTTTTTAATATGTTAGTTAAAAGGAACGGAAATGACTGTCTTTGGTCCATTTGTTTCCTGCAAAAATCAACTTTTGCTAGAGTCGCCATCTAGTGAAGGTGCTTTTAAGTGCTTTCGTTTTTTTTACTACTTCCTCATTATCATAATATCAGGTCATCATATAAATGACTAATTTCCAAAATTAATTGTGAACACATGATGGATCACGTCATATTATAGAAAACTGTCAGATTTGTCCACTTTGAACAATGAGGGTACAGATCAAAATCAATTGCAGAATTTTAACATTTTGTGGGTAATCTGACGTACATCCATGTGAACATAAACAATACATCCAAGAGTAAAACACTGTTAAAATTCTAGAAGAGGCGTTAAATACTATTAATGGTCTAAGTCAAAGCTTTTTTTTTTAATCTTTCAAATGCCAATCGGTAGTACTTATAAAGATATCGTTATGTATAATAGATTTCGAGTATAATAAGGAATTTTGAATAATCATATATGTTACTGATTGACAAAAATAAATAGATCGTATCCATTTCAAAATTAAAACAAACTTTTTAAAAGTATCACTTGTATATGAACAGTCAAATGTTTAAAAGTAAACCTTAAAAACAGTGCAGTAAGAATTACAGTTGAAACAGACGAGTGTACCTGGTACTGGGTGTTGGGATCGGCGCGTAGCAGCGCCCTGGTAGTATCGGCGGGCGTGGTGAGCGAGGCGGGCTTCCTGCGGGCGGCGCGGTACCGCACCTTGTAACCAGTGAGGGCGCCGTGCTGCCACCGTTGCCCAGGTGCCTCCCACCGCACCAGTATAGACTGCCACAATAACACGACGTCACCCATTCAATCACATACGCTGTTCCGGTCGACACCAATCGAAATCTTTAAATCTTCTTTTAATATTCTCAATTAAAATCACGGCTTCAATAGGGGTGTAGACAACTTTATTTTATTTTACAGATATACATTAAAATATGTAAAAAAGCATCATTTTTAAATTACAATCTAAAAAACAATGAAAAAATATAAATACTATATAACTATTAAAGTTGGGCGGAGGTTTTCTGTAGGTAGTTTGAAGTAGATTCTATTTTTCTTTAAGTTTTTATTTCATGCTTTTTAGTGATATTTATATTTTTATATATAATCGTTAACACTAAAAACTTTACTGTTAACCCGCCTTAAATTCCCGTTGAAAAATCCTCTTTTCTTTCATATCCGGCTCGAAGGACCAATATGAATGAGTTGTTACTCTCGTCCAGTAAATGATGTCAGACGATAAGATAAAAATTGTCAAAAAGGATGCAATAAAATAATAATCTCAGCCAATACTACGGAGTTACTTTATTGTACTAAAAATTATAAGAATTTTTGCAAGCGCCCAAAGTAGGTCGCGATGTTGTATATTGCTTTCGAGGCAAACAAAGTACGTTGACCCGTACAAGTATTAAAGTGCGAACTTTTATTTTTTAGTCGGTTAGTATACCTAAAACCTCCTGAGTCTAACAAATACTATGCTGAAAACGTCATCAAAATCGGTTCAACCAAAAGTGAGATAATCACGCACAATGCACACACATACATACAGGTCAAATTGAGAACCTCCTTTTTGAAGTCTGGCCAATAAATTTAATTTTCAAAATTTCCCGTAAAATTGCAAACTTCTGTCATGGCGTCACGGCCCTCTGAAACTAACATCGTTCTATGTATGCATTAGGTTAAATAATTCTCTAAGTTCTGATATGAGTAAGAGGGGTGTGACCTCACGCGCTGTCTATTTTTCATTTCATAATTAATTTAAACAATATTATAAATATAATAAGCATAAAGGTGTGATTATCAGAAATCCAGTGATTAAACACTATCAGAAAAAAAATGTATTTATTATATTTGTTCAATTTTGCATTCACAATGCTATACTGAAAAATATTCTTAATGAACAATGCTTAAAAATCCCCTTTGTCCCTGGTACTCTGAGATGGGACTAGCACCCATGACCTTTCGCAATCTGGGCGACTGCTCTAACCACTGCTACTCAGGACCTAACAGGACTGACGAATTTTTCAAGCAATTGTTACTTTTGCGCCACTACAGAGCGTATTTTCATCAATGTTCAGGTAATCCGGTCTTTGTCCAGGCAATTTCGACTGTTAGGGTGAATTGCCTGAACATTGATGAAAATACACTCATATGTATACTAACATTGGCGCCGGTGGGTGTGGCAGTAACGTTGACTGGTGGCGCGGAGGGCACGTCGCCCGGTGTCTTGAACTTGACGGGCTCACCACCCCCCTCTCCGGCACCCGCCCCCTCCCCCGCCACCACGCGTACGGTGTACGTGCACGCGGGCCTGAGCCCAGACAGCGTCGCGTTATAGAGCTCCTGCGAGGGGTCCACCTCCACCGTCTGACTCTGCTCGACGCCCGTGTCCATCTGAGTATACGCCGATTTATAAAATAGGTATCTATATTTTCTACAATTATCGATCCCGATTTAAACTAAAACCTCTAGCATACAAGATAACGCATTATATAGTACTAGTTCTTTCTAAATAATAACTTACTTTTTTGTGTTACTACTTACAATACATCGATATTTTGCAATTACTTTAACTTCGATATTTTGGATATTAAAAATATATAGTAAAAGTCAGCAGATTGATATAAGTTTCTGTCGATTGTTCAGTACTATATAATTGTAAAAGATGTAATAATAAATTTAAAAATTGAAATTTAAAGAATACGCTGTTTTATACAACCAATGAGGAAGTATTAAAAAAAATTAGTTCCCGAAATCAAACTAGATGTCGCTACGGTACATTCTTGATTTTTCTTTCATGTTTAAAAGTAAATTAGTTTTCAAAACTCAATAAACAACTCTGAATCTATTTGTACTTTTTCATATTTGTATTGATATCTAAGTTTCGAACTTTTCAAATTTCACTTTTTTAATATGTTATTTAAAAGGAACGGAAATGACTGTTTTTGATCCAGTCGTTTCCTGCAAAAATCAACTTTTGCTAGAGTTGCCATCTAGTGGACGTGCTTTTTTTGTGCTTTCTTTTTTTTTAAATACATCCTCATTACATAGAAAATTCTATAAATCGATCGTACTATTTATTTATTTATTTATTCTTTATTGCCTAACTAAGGACAAATGGCGGACTTAATGCCATAGAGGCATTCTCTCCCAGTCAACCAGTTAGATTGTACAGAACAGTAGTAGGCGGTAAAGATTAAAAACGGTACATAAAATCGTAACTATAAGCATTGGCATATATACATACAATACATATACGCATATATACATAATATTAATATACATACATTATATATACATATACATTATAAGATATAACGAGTACTGAAATGGTGGTGTCTGATTATGAAATGGAAGTAGACAGGAAATAGTGGTTACGAGCTGCAGACTTAAATGCGAGTTTGTTTGGGGCATTACGAACTTCAAATGGCAATGCATTCCATAGTCGGATGGCAGTCAGAGTGAAAGAGCTGGATACGTAGCTGGAATGGTGAGTAGGTGTTTGAAGGATCAGATTACCACTGGAGCGAAGGTTTTTCTGGTGGGAGGCCCCGAGGAAGTGAAACCTAGATTTCAAATACTCAGGAGTATGTGGATCGAAAAGAATGTTGAAGAGGGTACATACGATCCTTAGGTTTCTGCGCTCACGAATGGGCAGCCACTTAAGTTGTAGACGGAAGTGAGAAATGTGGTCATATTTACGTAACCCGAAAACGAAGCGAATGGTGTTGTTGAGAAGACGATCCAGTCTGTTGAGGAAAATCTGATTGATATCTGAAGTACAAATATCAGCATAATCAAAAAGGGGATGTACAAGGGATTGAATTAACTCAGATTTAATGCAGGAAGGAATAAAATTCTTCAGCCGATATAGAAAACCAAGACTGCGGTGTATTTTGCGACAGATATTTTCCATCTGCCCATCCCAGTGCAAAGAACTATCAACTATATTATATAGTTAACACTCGAGCAATCAAAATAGAGCTCACATAATATTTCCTCCTAACAAATCTATTCACAATTTTCAATATGTATCAAAAAGTCATTAACATTACTTTTACAGTGCTATTAATAAGCAAGTTTAAGCGTCAGAGTAAATTTACGATAAATTACAATTTTAGTATTAAGCGAAATTTATATTATACAGAGAATCAGCAAAATTATCTTCTAGGTGTAAATATAACTTCCGTAAAACCCCGTACTAGATTAACAAATCAAATCAAAACACTGTTATTTTTACTAAGTGAGCACAACATTAAATTAGTTATCAAGTAAAATGTGGTAAGAGTGTAATATACCTCGGTGTATATCAGCGTGTAGACGGAGTGGGGGGAGAGGTCGGTGGAGGCGGGGGGCGGGGGCGGCGGCGCCCACGTGACGATGGCGGCGCGAGCGGACACCGCCGCCGCGCCACGCACGCGCGCCCCCGCCCACGCTGACTCCTCCGCCGCAGTGCACACCTCCAACTCCTGACGCGTGTGACACATAAAAGTTCCTCAGATCACAATTCTATCGCTTTTATTACTCCTTTGTAACTCCTTTGTAAAACGGTTTATACACATGGTATCAGCGTGTAGATACCACCGCGTATCACACTTTTTATGTGAAATGGTTTGTGAGGTAATAGTAAAAAAAAAAAGATTAACAAAATCTTTATGAAAAACTATTACCTTGGCATCAATACAAACGTAGAAAACTAGTGTATCCCAATGAAAAGGTTTGGCGAATTAATGATTTAATACGAAAAACTTTCGTCAACTTTTCAAAATTACGACCGGAAAGCGATATCAATTCGAATCGCGATCGGAGCAATATATTATTTTATCAAATAATATTTACACTTTCTTCTGATTATAACATCTAAGGTACCTGTGGCAATTGAGACCGCATTGTAAAAAGGGTTTCCTTTGAAATTTCGTGCTAAAATACTTCTATTCCGCGCTTAACGCAGATAGATAAGTTTGAATAGGAATAAAAGTATTTTAGCACGAAAGATCAAATTGTGTCATCTGCGTTACAGTCGGCCTTGTTACAACGCAGGCCTAATTGTCGCAGGTATATTAAATTTCTTTTTTTTTTTAAATTAAAAATACCAATAAACTACTTTACAGTGTATACGAGTATAAACGTATGAAACAACAGGAACGATATCGGAACACTCACGAGCGTGGGCGTGGATCGCGCGTGTGCGGTGTACGCTAGTGCGCGAAACAGATATGTGGTATTGGGCTGCAGCGACGGGACGTTCATTTCATGCCGCCCGCCCACACCGGTAGACATCTGCTCCCTGCACATGTATACGCACGCACATAAGTAATGCCGTCACATCACACCGAAATAACATTATTCCACTAACAGCCGGTTGCACATATGTCCATTAAAATTGTCATCAGTTTAAAGCGATATTTGGTCAGTTGGGCAAACGTCTATTAAACTACTATTAAACGTATACTTAATAAAAAAAAATCCAATTTATCCCTGCCATTCAGAGATAGGTTTCCATCTCATTGGACACATTCACAATCCAAAAATTATTATTGTGTTTCGCCAGTTCTTTTCAGAGAAGACTTCCAAATTTGGAACTAGTGGTAATTTACGGTAGCCAAAGGTAAATTCATAAGTCAAATATATTTTTAAAATAATTTAATTTGATAAATGATAAATATTTCCATAAAAAAAATGTTTTTTGTATTGTGAATGTGTCCAATAGTATTATTTTGAAGCTAGCTATACTCCTATCTAAAAATAATTTGTTAAATTAGTCTTATGTGGACAATACATAAACGCGATGAAACCTTTTGAAAGCTATTTAATTTATAGAAACGCGTAGAAACACTCACCTTTCGCTCCCCTTCACTTTGTAGATTATAGCATAGCCGACTATGTCTTCATTCTTCACTTCTGGTTCTTCCCAACTCAACGTTACAAATCTGTGCTTCACGATAACCGCCTTTAAGCTTTTAGGCGGAGAGATGACGCTCGCGTTCACAGTCTTCAGCGAATCTAAATCCAATTCTTTGGCAGCGTGAAACGAATTATCCAAATCATTATCTAGATCCGAGTCGTAGTCGTAATCATATTCGAGTTCGGGACCCGAAGTGAAAGCCGACGATGTTTCGCCGAGAAAGTCAGAACCTTCGATACCGTCGTCTGCGTTTTGGTCCCCAAAATGTCCCGAGGATATCAAACTATTAAAAATATCTTGAGTAGAGTTTTTATATGAAAATGGATTTTTTGGATATTTAGATGATATGGGTGGTATTAATAAATTATGAGAAGATTTCGATACGAAACCTTTTGGAGTACCGGTCACGTTAGTGTTAATGTCGACTTCTGTGGACAAATTAACAAAAGAAAAAAAATTAAATCTCAAACAATCGTAAACATAAAAGGATAAACCGAAGTCAACTCATTATAGATAGATAAATAGATAGTAAGGGAGAATAAAGGAAATGTGCAATGAACTAAATAAAGGAGAAATAAAATAACATGTCACGTGTGATCTGAATGTTAGATTGGTGCGTTACCGTCGGTAGTATGCTGGGTGACCAATAGCCGTATGATCGCGTGCGCGGTGCCGGCGGGCGAAGAGGCCACGCATTGGAACATGCCCGCGTCCACACTCAGCACGCCCTGGATGCGCAGCGACCATCTGCACACACAAATCTCACTCCAAGTTGGGGGCCAAGACCCATTTTGGGGCGCTCAATTAAAGGAGTAAGTGGATTTTAGTTGATCACATTCACTGTTTAATTTATCTAATTTGAATATTATTAAATTTTATATGCGGGTTTCCGCAAATACCGAAATCCCGCGGGATTAAAAATATTCAGTCCCGCAAGTACCGACACTGAAGTAAGACTGCTGGATTGGAAGCCCCATCCATATATTTTTTAAGGTCGTACCCATATTGTGTTAGTAACAACAATTAGGGTTTCGAGTCGGTTAATCAGTTGCCTTCGTTGTACGAAAATTTATCCCTCATATGAGTCCAGCAATCCGCAATAGTCTGGTTTCATTTCGTTCACGCAGTGCATTAAACATACGCCATGCAAACTTACTCCACTTACAGAAGGCAAGTATTAGATAGAATTATAATTTATTTTTAAGTTTTAATATTCATAATAATGAGCAAATGGTTGTCTCCACTGACCCGTCGAGCAGCACGAGGTCCTGCTGGTTGGGCGTGAGCGGTTCCCCGTCTTTGTACCACGTGACGGTGGGCGTGGGCTTGCCACGCACGTTGCATGGTAAGAGGGCCGTCCCCCGCGCACGCGCCTCCACAATGCTTTCCCCCGTGGACACGCGCGGTACAGTCTGTGCACAGGACGCTAGCTTACTACTCATGAACTTGTATTAAGTGTACATACGTGCGTGTTTGTGTGTGTGTGTGTGTGTTTGTGTGTATACGTACGAGCACGTGCAGAGTAGTGGCGGCGTCAGCGGAGTCCAGTATGGAGTGAGCGCGGCAGGTGTATGAGCCGGCATCGAGGGCGCGCGCCTGTTGGACGCGCAGGGACCCGCAGCCCCAGCGATAGAACCGCGAGTCCAGGTCGCTGCCAGACATAATAACGCACGATCACCACAAACAATGATTACACCACTATACCAGAACCTCCCAAAATAAGACAGATTTCCGAAATTAAGTGATATCTTATATTCGCTAACCTAATTTACTTTATATTAATCTTACTTTCAGTTTTTTCCTATGGATACAAAATGTGATCGATTTAAAAACTTAGGGGTATGGTTAAACAAAATAAATAAATACCGTTAAAACTAATTTTTAGATATTTGGTTTTTACTAAATGCCTTTGTTTAAACTAGAATTAACGAATGCTCAAATTGTATATCAGTCAAAAATAGATCTCAAAACGCGTTTTTCCGAAGGGAACTTTGTTAATTCTGTAATTTTTTTCAAGTACGAGTAAAAATCAAAGACTATTCTATACCTATAATATGAAATCTTTGGCAAAAAAACACTGTCTAACTTTCTCGCTCCCATGGATCAGTTGCAGTTTGCTTAACTGGTGATTTCTATCGTTGTCTGATCAAAATTACAAATGTTCAGGGGCTCTATTTTTGAATCATTCGTCTCGCGTCGAGCGCTCGTTTTCTACTGATTTTCGTTCGACTTAACAAATTCGCCATTTCTAAATCGCTCGACTGCAACGAGTGGTATGAACCACTCGTCGCTTAGCGAACGTTGTATGCGAGTGATAGAAGAAAACGAGCGCTCGACGCGAGACGAATGATTCAAAAATAGAGCCCCATATCTCGGTGATAAATCGATCGATTATTAAATGATTTCTTAAATTTGTCTATCAGTGTTTTGTTCAGAATAGATATAATATCGGTACAGAAAATTATTCTCAAAAAGGTGTAATAAAATTTAATGTATATAAACTTACTTGAGGTCGATTTCTACCCCGTTATTGAGCCACGTCATCTCTGGTTTAGGATTGCCCACTGCCGCACAATCGAACGTCACCGACGCACCTGTGGAGGTTGTATTTTACTACATAATTTAATGAATCATACTTATGTGTGTAACTCTTGCAATGCCAGACTTTTATGTACTTTCTGATGTAAATGCTATACCTAGCCTACCTAACGTTAAAAATTCTGCGTTTCGTCGGTAAAACATTCAGTTGCATAAATGACCATTAAGGTTTAATGACGCCATTAAGCTGTAATTAAGGTTAAATTACATAAATCGAGTGTTACCTTCTAGTACGGTGATGGTCTGTGGTGTTGCGACAAACCGCGGCGCGTACTCCGTCACTGTATCAGCATTCACTTTCAATTCAATCTCATCACTCAACCTGTCACAATCAAATATAAGTACATTATAAGTTTCTGAATCTAGCCTGAATAAAAAGGTACTTACTACCACGAGGCGGCATTTTTAATGCGTATTGTTTGTAGTTGCTTAGGCGGATTTGCCCTAAGACCTATAATAGACCCGGACCTAGAGCGGCCAGATATTAGGATAATAAAATATTGTGTGCCAAAAGCTGAATGACAAAATACCGTGTTATGATATATAATAATAATCTTCATTTGTTTCTCCTAGATGAACTTTTAAATTAACGCAGTTATTTAATAATGAGAATAAAACAATTGTTAAAACATTAAGTATTTTTACAATAAACGTTGTAGAGAAAGTGAATTCATCTGCCATGCCCAAATTATTAAGTTAAACCCTTTTTTAACTCTAATAATTTGGCTCGTACTATATGGGCAAGGGCGGTCAAGTCTGCAAATCCGCCTGGGTATAGTTGTGTTATGTGGTTCACTTACCTGTGCAAGTGTGGTCGGTGGGGTAGCGTGACTCGGCACCGGTACGCTCCGGCGTCGGCGGCGGTGAGCGGGTCCAGCTCGAGCGCGCCGCTCGCCGACACGGACACGCGGCCCGCCTCCGCCGCCACCGCGACCCCGCCCCGCAACCACGTCACCTGTAACACAATTCAATATTCTATAACTACACGTTTCGACCAGATATTGACACTTAATTTTTTATACATACATTTTTCTAGAAACAAAACGACGACGGCGGGGATTCGCCCACTAGACTAGAGTCAATCATTTTACTCACACGAACTTGCGATAATCATGTCGCCGTGGCAAAAAAGAAGCCGTTAAATCTGCGTAGACATACGAGAACGTTTTCAAATAATATTTATAAAATGTCAACGGGGATATAAAAGATTGAACTCCAGCGAAACGTAACCGATATCAAGATCCTGTCACTTCGATTCAATTCCTCCACCCGAATACTTACACTATACTTGTATCTATAGTCGAGAGGCAGATATTTTTAATAACAGACGAAAATTTGAATGAAATGAGAACTGTTAATGAATTAAATAATAGCATTTTTGCTCAGTTAACAATTCTTACTTCACCAAAATACTTATTTATTTGTATTTACTTAAGTAATTACTTTTATTCGGTTATAAGTACGGGTGTTAGAATCGGCTATAATTTATATACACACGTATACGTAACAGTTACTCACGTAATAATATTTGTGTAGTATAGAGGTAAAGAATGTACATACATTGAGTAGCAATGTAGGTGGCGCGTGATGTGTTTTAGTGGGCGGGTAGACGCGTCGGTCTGGTGGCGCGGGCGACAGCAGCCGCAGGTTGAGCCTGGGCGGCACGGATATCCCGCACGATAACAACACAGGCGCGCCCACCACGCCCGACACCCACCGAGGACCAGACAACAACGACGGCAACTCTGACCACAGAACACACAACCAGCCATCACTGAGTGCCCCAGAATCTTTATATTATGACATATGCACTAGGGTTCTTTAAACGTTTGACTCAATTAAAGGTAACAAATATAGTGCCGACAAAAATATCTCTTTAATATTATGTGATTGGTGTACCCAGTGGCGTAACTACAGGGTGGTAAGTCGGCAAAATGCTAACAACCCCCTCCCCCCCATATCCGATGAATTTACCACGGACCTCAAACGGTATAAGCCAATATTACGCCACTGGGTGTGCTTGTTTTTTCTAACAAAATGAGTCAACTTGAAGAATAAATTTAGAAAATTTTTGGTTAGATAACTTGACCGTGTAAGTTATCTAACCAAAAACAACTTCTACGTAAATCTTGTCACGAAACCTCTTACTGTCGAATGGCGAGCGTCAGAGGTTCGCGTACCACACTTTGAAAAACCCTGCTCTATATCATTCATTATCATGAAAACAAAAAAAAAACTCAAACTGAACTATAATTACACAAGCAAAATATGATTTATTCGAATAAGCTTCTTGAGAACATTTGTATTCGTCTAACATTTATTAACTACTGTGATACTATGATTTGTGAGAATTTATTTACAATAAAATAAAAAATAGACGGAGTTAAATAAGTATACGAACGAATTTGTAGCAAAAATTTGACACAAGTAATTTTAGTAATTTTAGATGACACATCTATTATATTGACTTACTATTGTTTAATACACGTACGTTAGGTAGAGCAAGCTGAAGTTCACGATATATCGAATATTGATTCGGGAGAACACCCCAAACCGGATAGATTGAATTTATCCCAAGTAACATCTTTATCTTTCCCTGTTCCTTATATCACTAGATTTGTTATTACATCCATATGTATTTCCTTCCTATACTTAAACAGTGTTATTAGTAAACCAGGTCAATTTAAACAATTACACTGAGTCTGCACTTGGTCTTAGTCAAAATTCATATTATTAAACAGAGATTTAGCAAAGGTTAACCTAGTACGAGGTTCTACGGGAGTAATATTTAATCCTAGAAGGAAGTTTGCTCATTCTCTGGATAATATGAATTTGGACATTAGTTCAAATTAACTGAAATTACAAATTTAGCGTAAATACACTCTAACGTTAAACTTTGTTTATTAATAGCACTGAAAAAGAATAATTATACTTGCAGAATGTGAAAAAAAATTAACATTTTCTATTATTACCAAGAAAAAAAAATACCACTCAAGTTCAAAAATAAGTTACATTTCTCAGTTACGACAGTTGTTACGCATATTTTTATGAATAGGTTTATGTGTATTGAAAATTCAATGTTCCACAAACATCGTACGATTAATATACAATATCAATAATACGTATGTTTGCTTTTACCGATTATAATGCAAAATCTTATATATAAAAATGAATCGCAAAATGTGTTGGTAAGCGCATAACTCAACAACGCCTCGACCAATTTGGCCAAATCTTTTTTTAAAATGTTCGTTGAAGTTCAAGGATGGTTTTTACGGCGAGAAAAATTAGAATTATTGCTGGAAAAACCCTAAAAATAGCCCTTTTCTTTTTCCCATACAAATGATTTGTAACTAAAACGTAGTCAATTTGAGCTTTATTGCTATGGTATAAAGTTCATATTAAATTACAAGCACTCACTGTTGTCTAAGCAATGTAGGTGTGTTCCTAACGTCAAAGATCATATCTATCAAAACAATGTGCGTGTGTGCGTTGGAGCACAGAATACATAGTTGGAGGAGTTCACAACGCCCTATCACCAGGGTGACGGTTCTGTTCAGGAGAATTTTTTTAAATACGTAGGCAAAAAAACTGCCACATTACAAATCTTTTTGACAGGACGAAGTCTGTCGGGTCAGCTAGTGTAAAATAATTACTTTTAACTTCGTTAAACAAAAAATTTACCATTAAATGATTGGCAGGTATTATTATTTCCAGGACAACTGGTGCTACCAATATTAATATTTTTCTCTTATGTAAATAAATATTTTTTCTGTGTGAAATAGTTGTGTTGAAATTAAATATAGGTATGAAGAATTATTTATCTATCTACCAATATTGTCATTTGATACGATTGTATGTTCTCATATAGACTTTCTATATACTTTCAGTTTATCTCCAAACTCTGATTGATCAGGTATTATCAGAAGATGGTCTAAAAAGTCAGAATTTGAATGACAAGGAAGCGAAAAACGGATATAAAAACTGTGTGTCCGTCTGTCTCTATCTTACCCAACAAAGGACCCGTCGCGATGGGACTTATACACATAAAGATAAATCGGCTCACCAGCTAAGAACACGGTCGCCACCCTGGAGACTATGGTGCCGACGTTGCGGACGCTAGCCACACACTGGTACTGACCCGTTAATGCTTTAGACATGTTCTCTATCACTAGCGAACCGTTCAGCAACTGTTTTCTGCAACAATTTTGTTATACATATAAATATAGTAAAATTAATTTTAACATATTGATAAACAACATAATATATTGTACTAATATCCAAGTAAATAAATTAGGTATGGGCAATCTTTAAGTTCTTACAGACCAATCGGATGTATTTAAACGTATTACAGCTTTATTTTGGCACTTGTGTCTCCAAAAACATCCGGCTTCTTGACGACATCGACGTGATAATTTGCTTAGATCTATCTAAAATATATGATTATTGCACTAGAACTATATGCAGTATGACTATATTGCACCTTGTTAACTGCATTCTCCATAAGTGAAAGGAGACTCAGGACTTCTAAGATTCAAATGTTGAACTGCGAACGTTGTAAAAATAGTCAAAAGTTTATTTGCAAACTTAATCAAGAAGATATTATACCTGTGCTGGTCATTTGTGGTGTGAGCTTGCTCTCTAGTAGGTAGACCAGTGGTGCTATACCGCCAGCTCAGAGTGACTGCGTGTTTGGAGGCGGCAGAACAGGACAACATAACTTTGTCTCCCTCTAGCACCACTTCGTCGTTTGGCTCCACCAAGAATCGGACTCCGGGATCATGCTGGAGCTCTTCACCGCCTAGAACGAAATGAAATATTATAATTATTATATTTTTAAGGTGTAGGTAGATACTATGTAATTGTTTTTAAATCTATACTAATAATAAAGCTGAAGAGTTTGTTTGATTGAACTCTTAAAATCTCAGGAACTACTGGACTAACTGAAATATTGTTTGTGTTGTATATTTCACTTATCGAGAAAAGCCTTAGGCTATATAACATCGCACTGTGACTTAAAGGAGAGGAGCAAGAATTGAAGTGTTGCAAAAACGGGAGAATATTTTACATTTTAAAGCTTTCCCTGCGTGCGCTACGTAAACGGTGAAAATTACGCAAAATCATGTATTACGAAATTGATCACCTTTGAAAATTCTAAAACAAGTCCGCGGCAGTATGTGTCTATCTTATACTATATAAAAAAAGCACATAAAGAGATACGAAAATGGCGGTCGAAGTTCGTATAGTGCATTAAACGTTACCATAGACACCATTGTTTACAATTAAATTTGTCATTGTATAGGTAATTCCATGTCATCCTTTTCCAAATCCATTAATTATTGTAATGATTTAAGCTCTTTACGCAGGATTAAATAATGTTTTAGTTAATTCAAGTCGGTACAATCGTTGTGTAATCTTATATTAAATGTATATGTTATGTTTGTTAAATACACGAACATGTTACATTTAGCTCAGCTACTGATCGCTAGATGACATTTTTATCAAACAAAGTTGCTTACATTTTCAATTTTGCGCGTCTGTCCGTCGGTCTGCGCTTTAGCTTAAACACTATTTATATTAGAAAGATATAATTTAGCCGCCACAAAGTGGTAAAATAAATCTTGAAAACAATTTTTTTTTAATCCTCCCTTCATGTAAAGTTGAGGATGATTTTTTTCTTATCTTCCCATTGTATGGAGTATCGTTGGATTGGTCATTCAAAAATGTTAAAGATGTGTCAAGTGTTTCTCGGCTTTCACCGAGAGGATGAGCTACTAATGGTAGGGAACAATTTTATCTAAAATAGCAACTAAAATTCAAATCATTATAGTTAAATAATAGATTTGGTGAAAAAAATACTGAGTAGACGAATTATATACGTTGGATACCTACAAATTAAATAGATGGCAGAATATCCGTTAGCAAAATTTCACGCACGTCCCAAACTAAAATTTCTAAAAATGCTGAATTAAAAAGCAAGAACAAGCTGACCATTAAGTTACTAAGAGGATCAGGCGTAGAATAAGATTTTAATAAAAGGACTGTTGTTTCAAAGAAAACATTTGTTTGTATTTTTCGCAAGGCGTGTCGATTCTACTGCGCACTAAAATAGAAAGAAGAGCAATTGGACTATTTTATGAAGACATGCGCGTACACAGAACACCGGTAGCTTTTCCATAATAGCGTTCATCTATTGGACAGGCACATGCCCCAGCAGTGGAACGTTGATAAGCTAATGATGATGATATAAATGTGGCAGATTTTTAATTAAGATTAGCTTAAGGCTTCAGTACAGCAGGCCAGTGTGCACACAGTACCCTCGGACGTGGGCGACAGTTGGACAACTTTTATACATATATACAACTTTTATATACTTATACAATTATGAATTATATCAAATGACTCTATTTGATGAATTCAATGGATGAAAATAAAACCAAATATATTTTATTATGGTATTTATGTCCGCTTTACCATAATAAAAAATGCTATAGCGAATTCATCCATCCATTATATTTTTTGTAATCCTTTTAACGATGACGAAGGAGGCTTTGTGTTAGAACATCTGGTTAAGAATATACGAGGCACAAAAGGTCCTTGTTGGATCTTTATTTCTCGTCAACTTTATTTTATTGGCAAAAGGCATGCCACGAATTCGGAAGTTTGAATAGCTTAATGCCTTACATATTTAATAAGCAAAAGTACGACAAAGATCGCTGATCCATTACACCGGTGTGCACTGAAGTATATCATAATCTCAATAATGCAAATTTTAAAGCGTATTGATGCAATCTTCTACTTTCATGGACTATGCTCTTACTCAACTTATATTCACTAATATAAATTTATTTCTGTGAAACCACATAAAACCAAACCTTCTTCAATATAGTAAATATCTTAGTTTAAAAATTTTGAATTTTGAATTTTGAAATAATTTTATGTGCAAAATTATAAAGAAGTTAACGTAAATCGAAATTGATATTAAATCAAAAAACAATTAGAAATATGAATACAACATGTAATTGTTAAGATATGTACGAAGAATAATATTAAGCAAAAATAAACTATAAATGTAAGGCATGATAAATGTTGAAAAGAAAGACGAGGTGAAAAATAAGCTCCAATGATAAAGGTGAAAAATATTATACCTAAATACTGTTATAGAGTGGGGAAAATGAATGAAAAAAACTTCTTCAGTAATGACTTAGTCCATTGGTAAAGGGCAGGCTGTGGGATTTTGCTTTATAATTATCTTATTTTAATTTTTAACTATGATGTATGTATCTTTGATATATTCTAAACCTTCTCTTAATTCGTATTCGAGAAGAGCGTAATTTATATTTGTATGTGGTGGATGTCTTCAGTCAATGGTCAATAAGTTTATTCCGACCGTTGCGATACGTGGTTAAACTCTATATCCCGCGTCGCCATCGCGAGCATCCTCCACGTCGAGTGCAATCGAGACCCTCATGTGACACATGACACGAGTCAGCGCCCATAATTGGGTCAATCGGTCCTTGATCACTTATAGAACCTTATGACATCGTCGTATATTATTAAGCAATAAATGAGTTTGAGTTATACTACCAAGTGTCCCATCTATAGGCGTGTTCATGTCATTTCCTTCAACCACAGGGAGAAATGCAGTCAAGTCCAACATTTGGCTTGCCCTTTCCCTTATTATATATTTGATATCGACGAAATATCTTCTTCCATACTTCCTGATCAGACATATCAATATTCACTAATTTCTTATACATATCATCTTCGACATTATCTTATCAATCCTTTCTTCGATCTTCTTTCCTTTACACTTCCGTCATGGTCATGCAGTTATAAACTCTTTTTTTTTACATGCAAATCATCTTTTCTCAGTACATTGTATACCAAGATAACCTGTTGAGTGAAAAATCGGTTAACATTATCCAAGGTCAACTACCTATATTACAAAAAAAACTGGCCAAAAGTGTAGTGATACATCCATCATTTAGAATAGGTTTTTACTATAATGCAGACAAACCGTCTACCCCCCCTCCCCTGTATTAACAAAATGCCGCGTCACACACTATGTAATTCGGCAAGCATTATATCGTTAAACAGCCAGCTTTATTGTAATTTCTTTGCACAAAAGAACGTCACGTTTTAATAAGTGATCCAACATGTCACGTCACCGTTTCCGTATAAGTTACAAAACACGCGTATTGTTATTGATTACCTTGCTATTATTAAATTACTGCCTGTTAATCGCCAGAATATGACGTGCGCATTTGTGTGCAT
Organism: Diatraea saccharalis; assembly: GCA_918026875.4. Taxonomy (NCBI): domain Eukaryota; kingdom Metazoa; phylum Arthropoda; class Insecta; order Lepidoptera; family Crambidae; genus Diatraea; species Diatraea saccharalis. Next base: position 16,310,570 of record OU893337.1, read on the forward strand.
GCTCCGAGAGGTCCAGGTAGGTAGAAAGTATGAGGCATTAAAGTTGAGGAGTAGGCCTCGCTACGTCACAGTTTTGTAGAAAATGTACCAAAGCGTGACGTCATGTGACATTTTAACTCAATGTATCGCCGTAATTTACTGATTACGCAAAAAATAAAAAAAAATACGTGTTTAATATTTTTCAACAATTTACCTGACGGACAAACAAAAATATTTAATAGTCATCCCTATTCAGTTAGCTTGGGAAAGAAGCAATGTATGACTATATTTATTTAGTAGAACAAGCAAGTTTTCCCAGATGGATTTAAATATAAGTTGATGATTGTTAATTAAGTTGATGACTCTAAATTTAACGCAGACATTATAGCGGAGAAGAGTTGGTTTAGTATACCAAAAAGACCAATTTAATTTTATTTCCAGATTATTTGGGGCGGATCATAAGCCTTTGTTTTAAGCTGATATTTATTTCAAGATTAGTGAGCCGTATGGAAGCGACACAACTCTAGAGCAAGGCTTTCTGTTTGGTAAAAGCCTGGGATGAATACGGGATTAAATGGGACGCCTGTTTTCACCAATTAAGTTTCGAACTCATTAAATTCAATTTATAAACTATGCTATCTATTTTCTGTTAGCGAGATTGCCCATGTTATGATGGTTTTAAAATAAAAGACAATATTCAAAGATAGTATAGAAAAGGTTGTGGGTTTGAGTTCCACCAAGGGGTACTTGCGGCTGGTGTAAATAAATAAAATTTGATTTATTTATAAATATTTTTAAAGTTGTAAAGGGACGATCGATTCGCTAATCTGCGGTGGAAGACCGTTCTTAATCTACTTATTCAAAAGAACGGGCAACAATATCAGCAGTCTTTCTCAGTATTAATTTTTTTGACAATCCTAAATAGCATGTATACACTTAAGATGTCTGTTTCCAATTTTATAGTTATTTATTTATATATTTCGGGACACAAATCAAATGTGCTTGGTCAGTTCAAGATTCGTATAAGCCTTAAGTCATATACTTACATAAAAATAAAGACAGAGAACCTTAAACTAGATATTATGTCATCCACAGAATCAAGTTCAAGTTCTCTCATTGATTCGAAGACTAACTAATCACAAGCTTGTCCTCAGACGACAAACACCACTCTTCCTTTCGTTCCTTATGGATGTAAGAAAGCGTGCTAGAACTAAATAAATAAAATCAATTAGGGAATAGCCCCTAGAGGTGCCTTTAAGTAGACATGATATAGGTAGACTTCTATCTCGAACCACAACGGACAGTTCGAGGGTGCGGAAGCTATCGAGGGAGAAGCGGAAAGCGTGCATACCACACGTAATTACCTATACTGTGGTAACACGGTGACTCGGCATCTGACATAATTGGGTCAATCACTAATCCATTGCGACGGGGAATTAGTAAGTGCAGAGTCACGATGCGCTCGCACGCTACCACGAGAACAAGCCTGAAGGCTTTCGTAGTAATATGTTACGTAACATCGTTAGCCAGTTATATAATAAAAATAAACATCATGATCAAACTGAAGACGGAGAACTGTTTGTTTTTGTTATTTTTAACAATTTGAACCCTCATGACAATGGGTCATTAGCATTCCCCACGCACAACGGGAAAATGAGAATAAAATGGTTTCAGTATCATTAAAAACTTTAAATTTAAAGAAGATTTTTTTTCTTAAAAAGTATCCAGCTAGCACATTTGGATGTTCTAAACTTTTGTGACTAATTATAACTTCAAGGTGCGAGGGTCTTTGCACCGGGAAACTGCGCCTTACCGCCACCACTGGGACGGATATTCCATATTTCCTTGGACAAAAACTACTAACATTGAATAAAATAAAATTTCGCAAATGCAAACTCGTTAAAATAAGACTGTTATGGATAGCTAAAAAACGTTAATATGAGTGTGACACAAGTTTACACATATCTATATAAATTATAAAGTGGAAAGATTTGATTGTTTGTATATTTATTTGTTTGCATCGAATAGGTTCTGAAACCACCGGGCCAATTTTAAAAATTCACCTACGAGTAGCTACATCATACGGGGTTGACATGGGCTATAACTGACGCGTGCGAACGATATAAGAATTATATGATGCTTGTTAGTCTCAGTAAAACTCAAGATTTACTAGTCTGTATTTTAATTTTAAATATTTGTCCAAGGAAAGTTGAAAAGGTAGAATAATATAAAAAATACGATCAACAATATTTCTCTTATACAAACTGTGTGTACCTATCAGAAAGGATGCGTTGAAAAAAATATTTTATTAAACTGTATTACGAAGTTCGCCGAGTCAACTAGTCTTACGAAAGTGAAATGTTACCTATTATACAAGTTTACTAACAAATATATTGAAATTATCTATGAAAGTAAAAATACGAAAGGTCCAGTCTAACATTTGATAAAAAAAATCAACGTATATGTACACAAAAGTAAGAATGTTATTTGTAACTTGGCGGTTTTTAAGGACAACTTCACAACTGTTGCCACAGTGAGGAGCGTCCGCCACTCACACCGTACCGTAACAAACAAATGATCATTACCGTGACAATATGTATATAAAAATAATAGTGCAACCACAGCGACCACAGCGTGCAGCGAAAAATAGAATATTATACATGTTATACATTTTGTTGATATAGCGAATGGCCATATCGTCAGCTATGTCTTTATTAGAAAAGAATAGAACTCTTTACATTTTGCTCTTTTTTGTTATTCATCTCTTTTTTTTACAAGCTATCAAGCTATCAATTCGATCGTGAAGGTATTTCATGTTAATGCGTCTTAATTAATATTTTCTATAAATAAAAGAGTAGAGTAAATATTATTATTATATTCAACAATTTCGTTTCCTTTTTGTCTATCTAAGGTTGCGACTTGTGTAGTTATTCTATACCTACGACCTACGATGTTCATAGTAGAATATCTATAGTCATCTGTGTAATCAGCGGTCGAAACTTACTATCACAAGTAAGTTTAGCTAAAGGGGAGCACCTTTTCCGAGTTGTTTATTTTTTTTAACTTTTATCTGTTGGTTAAGTTGTTAACCAAAGTTTTTTATCTGTCTGATTGATGTTTGACGTTGAAAGAATTTTGTGTGAGCCTTAAAGGGGGAGATAGTAAGTTTAAATATTATTTTTGACTCATACTAGATAATATAACATAGATTTCGTTATATAAGATTTTCTAATAATGAGGTTTCTTGTTATATTAATAATTCATAAATACAATAATCATAAAGACAAACAAATATAGTCTGCTGACCTACAAAATATACATATTTCTTTATATATATAAATCTAAGTCTACTTAATAAAGATCATTATGAATGAAAAAATATTGGCACTGGTTCTTTTGATGTAAATTACTGTAATTTAAATATTATATGTTTCCACACTCCTTAAAAGAACGTTAAAAAGTTCCAATCTAGTTTAAAAAATCTCATTCCTTGTCGTTCCCACGTCAAGCCTGGCCTGTTTCTGCTGGAGCATTGTTTGTGAGAACAATCGAACATTGCGGAAAATGTAGTAGAAGTTTGTGGCAAAGCGTATAACCTCAAAAGGTTATGTCTTCTGATGTTTTACAACATATGAACATTATCAATATCTTTCTTAATTCGATAATATATATTGAAATTATCACCAAGCAATAAGAAACCAAAAAACTATTATTGTATTAATTAATAGCCAACAAAAATCGACCGCACTTCGCATGCAGGCGCTGTCGACCAACGTTAACGAGCTAGGACAGATGTAAATAGTCGGATCTGTGACATACTAAATAGCATCTTTTGTATCTTTAACATACATGCACATATATTGTTCGCTTCAACGAATAGGTGTGTAAAACTCTGATGTTGCCCAATCCTACACATCTCACTTTATACAGCTTAATACCATTATTGCTAAAATAAATATCACATTAAATAAATTTTTTAAGTCAGGCAGAGGTTTTCTGTAGGTTATTAATTAAATGATAAGCGCCCAACTTCAATAGCATTTTCTTTGTTCTAATAATAAAATATACATATATATATATATATACTCTCTACTCTCTCAACTCGTTGTTTTATCAGGTTATGAGCCCAGTTCTATATTAGATAGCTAATTCTTGAGTTTTTAATTAGTATTATTCGTGTGATGAATAAAAATCAGTGTTTTACAAATAAACAGTGAATTAAGAAAGCTATTCTGCATGCGTTTAGTAAAAAACTATTAACTGATTTTCTCTAACGCGAGTATATAACTGTCATGGCGTCATACTCGAATTATATTAGCAGCGTTTCAAAGCTAAAAGGACGCGAGAACTATAGCGAATGGTGATTCGCTGCAGATACTTTTCATGGTGTTAGAAGGAATGATTGGATGTATAAAACCGGAACCCAATCAGGTACTAGCAGCATCTGATGAGAGCCAAGCTAATTTTGACAATTGAAATTGAATTGATTGTGGAATAGATTGAAGATGCTATTCGATGACTTCGGATTTACTAAAAAAAATGGTCTCCTGAAGAATCTGATATCTGTTCGATTAGAAAATTGCACTTCGATGACAAAGCGGGTCAAAAGTTACAAGGGACTAGGTTAGGCATAAATGACGAGTGGATAGGTTCCATTCCATTAAATATCTATGTAGATAAAATATTCAACATAGAAAAGGAGATTTTGTGCTGGACATTATTTTCAATTTGATTTCTTGTTTGTTTGCATTGGATAGGCCCCAAAACTATTGGACCGACTTATAAAAATCTTTCATTTACAGGAAGCTACATAATAAACACGCGGCGTACATAGGCTATAATTTACGCAGGAAAAGTCGTGGGGTAACAGCTAGTTTGTTAGAAATTGGTTCACAATTCATATCTACCCCCCTATATACGGGGGTCAAACTGAAAGTTCTTAGAACTGGCCACTTATATACAATATAATAAAAAAATAATTCTAAAATTTGAAAATATAACTCTTTGCCAATATTACTGAGTATATATTTCATTCATTTGTCATTTGTTTTACGATTTGGCGGCAAATTGAAAATTGTCTGTGTCACGTCATCATGAATTTAACACGAGAAAATTTTCGTGCAATGATTTTTTATGACTTTCGATGTCATTTAAGTCAACAAGAAAGTTATGATAGACTACGATTGGCCTTTCACGATGAAGCCCCATCTCGTGCGACTGTTTACAACTGGTTTAATGAGTTTAAACGTGGTCGCACTAATCTCACTGATGATTTACGTGAGGGACGGCCTTCTACGGTGACGACTGAAGATAACATCTGTGTTGTGCGGCGTATGATAGAGACTGACAAAAGAGTGACCTATCAACAGATTCGGACAAGCTTAGGCATCGGTATGAGTCAAGTGCACAAAATCCTCCACGAACATTTAGCGGTCAGGAAGCTTTGCGCCCGGTGGATACCTCATAATTTGACTGAGGCTCAAAAACTCCATCGTGTGGATTGGTGTCGTAAAATGATTGAAAGATTTAACGGAGGTGACTCAAATGCTGTGTTCGACATACTAACAGGTGACGAAAGCTGGATTTACTGTTATGATCCTAAAACCAAAAGACAATCTGCTCAGTGGGTGTTTCCTTTCGAGGAGTTGCCAACTAAAGTGAAGAGAGATCGAAGTGCGGGAAAAAAAATGGTGGCCTCGTTCTTTGGAAGGATAGGTCATTTTGCAACAATTGTGTTAGAGGATCAAAAAACAGTTTCTGCAGAATGGTACACTACCAATTGTTTGCCACTTGTCTTGGAAAAAGTTCGAGAGAAACGACCTCGCAGTAGGATCCTCCTTCACCACGACAACGCCTCGTCGCACACCGCCAAGCGAACGATCGACTATTTGGCGACTTCAAACGTTGAATTACTGGGTCACCCGCCGTATAGCCCCGACCTCGCGCCTTGTGATTTTTATTTATTTCCAAAAATTAAAGAAAAACTTAAAGGAAAGCGGTTTATGAATGCTGAAGAAGCGGTGGCTGCGTATCGCGATGCCATTGAAGAGACCCCTAAGGACGAGTGGGCAAAGTGCTTTTCCCAGTGGTTCCATCGCATGCAGCGGTGTATTGACGTGAATGGACAATATTTTGAAAAGATATAATAAAACTAATAACTGGCTAATGTAATCAGTTTTTGATTTTCTAAGAACTTTCAGTTTGACCCTCGTATATATTACATATTTACCTGTTATCTAAGAATTACATAAAATAATATAATTAAAGTAAAATATAATATAATTTTCAGATTTAGAATGAATTCTAAATACGCAATCATCGGTGAACATACATAAAAAACATACAACGCCGTCGAACATATAGCCTCCTCCTTTTCGATTTTAAAGTAGCTTAAAAATATAGTATTACAAATAAAAACCAAAGTTTTTGCGTTCAGCTGCATTGCACCGTGGATAGATATCGGTTCCTACAAAACTGGAACGCTGTTTCATTGCAAATTGACGGAGCTTTGTCTGCATTTTTCCCTTGTTTCACAACAAACTGGGGCACGCTACACGACAACACGGCTGTTGTACACTTTCCTTGCGGATATTTTGTATTGGTATCTCTACATTACAAAATTGTACATTACCCTTTTGAATATTCCGCGAATCTGATGCCAACTGTGTCTGCTGCGTTGGTAACTTTCAACGTAAATAATAAATATTGTTTCAATCAATCAATACTTCCACATTTCCGTTGATCAGCGATCAATCATTAACGTAAGCGCATTTACATTATACGACGCTGTTTAAATCACCGAATCGGAGGCGCGTGTGTTCTCTGAATAATATAACATGCAAATAAAACATATACACATTTCTTTTTCATAAATATCTTTTGTACCAGAGATAATTTTTATTTATTTTATGTATAAAGCGAATAGGCAATGTCAAATGGAGACGAAAGATGATGATGGACGCATGTAAATTTATATGTCTGCAATGGATATTGACCTCTACACTTAATATATTATAGTTTAAAATAGATTAGAGTGGGAACATTTGACATTTTGTATATATAGTCTGACTGACATATTAGTAACACATAGGCATGATTTTTTCGATGCAATTATTATATTATAAATGAAAGGTACGTATCGGAGTCGGAGTCGTATCGGAACGTGTGTAAACACTCCAAATGATGACGGGTTAATTTCAATATTCAACTCTTCGACTCCAGGGTTCAGAACTTCGCACATAGGTAATATGTATGATTGAGTATCTGCATTACTATATTCCTCTTTTTTTATCATAGCTATATTTATAAAATGCAATAGAATTTAATTTGTGGAACGTAAAGAATTTCAATAATAACTGAACGTTTTTTTAGTTTATTTATATTTGGGAATAACGTAGCTCTTCGACATACAATAATACAAGTTAGAACTGCTTTTCAACACTAAGACTACCTACTTTTCACATTCCCGGCAGGTGGTTAGAGCGTCATTTATTTCTTGCAAGAGCCGTAATATGGAGCTTAATTCAATTTGTCAGTCCATTTGTCAGTCGGAGTTCGACCGACGACAGCCTCGTAGAATAAGAGGACGGTTTTACCGATCTATCTTAAAAATTGAGAGGATACACAATTTCGTAATATTTTGTTCACAAAAACTTTCACAATTATATAACAATTTTTCTTATTGAAAAAACCGAATCTACCGAACCGAAAATATAAAATTAGGACAATGTGTACAAATTATTACAAGCGTGGAAAGCTTGAAACTCATGAAATTAAGACAGCCAAGAGTACATAAATATACTTTTTAGAATAGTAGAGAAGAGCACTGACACACGGCAGGATAATTTAAAAGCCCCAACTTAACGTTCTCAGAGGGCAAACTAATTGTTTACTTTTCTGCGCTCTTGTTTATTCGTGTTAATTACATCATGTTAAACGTTATTTTAATTCCTTGATGTAACTGTATTATTCCATAATAAATGACAGAGTTTTATTTATTAATTAAAAACATGACAAAATAAAGCCTTTTTAACTATCTAGGGCGTCATTAATTAAAATGATTTCATTATACAAATTGTAGACGAGTAAAACCAGCTAGATAACGCAAAGGAATTATATAATCATTTATACATATCATTTATCGAAGAAGCTCTTACTCGTAAGCTATAAAGCTAAGTTATTCAAGATGATACGAAGCTCGAGCACTGAACAGACCAAAATATTCGAAAACATCGTATTGTCTGTGCCACTAAGTGGATAGGTGTTGAATAAAACATGTGCAAGTTCTCATTGATAGAAGTCGATGGGCATGTTACATTAATGCGATTGACAAAATGTTACCATACCTAACAACGTTATTAAAAAAAAATACTTCAAAATGTAGAGAGTAGACTCTCTAAATCTTGCGTAGGTATAAAATCATTTTTCACTTCCACCATGAAATTGGCGAAAACATTTGAAATCTTCATAATTATGTTATTTTGAACTTCAAAACTCCTGCTCCGGACATAACGTACGGATTATTAATCACCGCGAGGGAGTTTTAAGGAAAAACCTGAAGAAACCTTTGCCTGAAAAATTATTATGTGAAATTAGAGGTCGACTGGAGGGTCGTAACAACAAAGTTCAGTTACCTTCACTGACGTTTAGCGAACAATTTCCAGGTTCAAAACATATTATTGGTCACAGCTGAATATTTTATGCAAAAAAAAAGAAAGAAAAATGAAGAATATAATCATGGAAGTTGGCACAGGAGCCCCGAATTAAGTAAATTCAAATGAACTATGACTGTGCGTGGTACGAGTATGACCGTTTTTTATCTTTCTCACATTTGCTGTGTACTAAGTATACGTTGAGAGGATCTACGCATTCTCAGGTTGACCCTATTTATTTCACCTTTTAGAAGCTTAAGTTATAACATCCTGTAAATTGTACATTTTGTCAGGTGCGCACGACCCCGCTACAAGACCCTTCTCAATCAGGCGACATTCCGAAGTATTTATCACTCTGTAATCTGATTTGTCGGCCACATCCGACCCGTCCGGTGCGCCGATCTAATGTTCCAGTAAGATGGTATTGACAGAAATATTGCAGTGCAGGGGGGCACCATATTTACGATGAACATTCGTGAACATTTCTGTGAAAAAGAAACACCTATAGGAGATGTCACAAACTATGTTCTTAATTTTTAAATGTTAAAATTCATTACTACTATATTAGTATTTCTATTTAATTTAGTATTTATTTAATAACATCAACTGTCCTTAATTAGATTCAATCATTATTAAATATATTTTTAAACCAATCGTGACGAATCAGACTCGTCGATTACACGTCTATTCGGACGCGCGCTATCTGCGAAATTATGAATGACATTATGCAGCCATTTTCTCCCCCCTCCATCACATCTGCCAAATAGATGTCGAAGAGTGGAAGATTCTACGAGAATGTAATTATGGAGATTTCTGCAAGACAGCATTATAAGCTAGAAAATATGTTTGGTGTTTGTCACAAATAAACAGTTGTTTTCAAAGACGCACCATGGTATCTATCTCTTGTGATTCTATATTTTTGAACAAAATATGAATCTTAATCCACGTATAAATTTTATTATCTAATTGCATACAAAAATACAATTAGTGATCCGCCTTTGTTCCGCGTTTTTTTCGTGTAAACAATGAATAATTTATAGCTACTGTTCTTTTTCTATTTTTTTGTAGATATTTTCTACGATCATCGGCATAATTTTGTCAATTTACACAAAAACTTAATCATTCCGCTGAAAATCGATTTGATAATTCCTGTGTTTATCATATTGAGATAGACAGAAAGAACAACGTGGTGGAAAGATTTAGTTTTTAATGGTAGTCAAGGTTATTCAATTTTTTCCGATTCGATTCAATACAATTCTACAGAGTCAACATTCCTCGCAGTAAACAAAATGAATAATAGAAGCGTAACCTTTTCTTTACTCTACCAGTGAGTTGATTCTGATTAATCTAAGTTTTCGTCGGAAGCCAGCGGTAGTCAGCTGTGCCATCTTGAATTCTACATTTCTTCGGCAACTTGCTTCATTTAACTTCACTATCCGTCTTACAGGTATTCGGTAGGTACTGAACGCAACGTAGCCAAACGAAACTGATTGTTCCTGTTCATCCCGCGTGCTTTTGTGGTTTGTTCAATGAATAGTCTGAGCATTCAATGAATAGGTTATTACGTTATGTTTTGCATTGATTCTGCAATTTTTTTAGAACACAATATTTTGAGTATATGATATTAAAAGGTTAAGATGATTTCAGCTTTACTAGAATATTGAAATTAACAACGGCTATAGTAAATCTCATTGTACCTGTATTTTCATAGGATATCATAATTATTATATTTTGATTAATTTTGTATTCACAATGCCATACTCCGCATGATCCGCAGAGCAGTCGCCCGGATTACGAAAGGTCGTGGGTTTGATTCCCATCTCAGGGTGCCAGGGACCAAGTGGACTTTTTAAGCGTTTTGTATTAAGAATAGGATGTCATAAATTAAGGAAATCAGACATTAAAAATAACCTGGAACATAAAGTCGCTTTTAATATTTATGTATGAAAAAGTATGAACATAATGTATAAATACGTTGAGATATTAACAGTCAAAAACAAACTGCATTTATTTTATAATAAATCGGTAATACATACCTCGAGCAAACGAAATCAACATTTAGAAACATCGATAAGAGAATGGAAAATAAAACGGGAATGTCGAAAACGTTTACGAAGCCAGCGTATCGGAACGAAAAGGATTCAGAGGCGACGAAATCGAAGCCGACCGGAAATTGGGGAGGCACTTTTAGGGGATAAGCGGACTAACCTTTCCGGCGACCTTTGGGAGAGGCCAAGCATAGGAAAAATGATTCCGTATATTCGACACTTTATACAGATGATAAAATGCGATGAAAAATGTATTTATCATGAATGAAAGAGTATATTATGACGGTTGATAGTGAAGAATAAAAAAAAGAATACTTATATAAAATCATTTCGCAGTCCAAAATAGAATCAAGACCGTGACTGGTATATGATGTTTAAAATGTATTGAACAGATTCTATAATAAGTTTTCAAATAAATATACCATAAATATACGTTACTTTAGATTAAGTCTTTGTACACAATATTCTACGTACATGTTCCAATACATTTTTATTTTTCGTCTCGACTGATCGTAAGTGTTTCTCGTCTTGAATATGGATGAACTTAGTATTTTATCTAAATATCTACATTTAGATAACATCCTAAGTTTACAATGTTCATTGATTTATTGATGATAAACGACCAATACATAATATGCCAAAACTCTTTACATTAGTTCTTTCGTAACAATCATCAAGATAGAATCTGTATATAATAATTTATGTTTAATAAGTAAGCCTCCAATTGATCTCTAACCCCAGTCAAACATGTCCCTTGTCCATTACTATCCTCCGAAAGTATCCGAAAGGGACGAAGATTAGCCGCCTCGATGCCACCACCGGCCGTTTATATGACAAGAATTTTGACTATCTTCACAGTAGTAGTGTGTAATCAACATTTTAATTGGACATTCTACCATCATACCCATTAAAAATATTGTGTATATTTCTATTGAGTAAAAAATAAATTAACCACAGACAATAATAGAAAAGTTATTTTTCTATATTGACCCGAAAACAGTTTATTACAAAGTGAAAAAAATATTCAACTTTTTTTTATCGAAGATCCGATGCACTCCTGGAACTCCTACAGAACGTGAATTACCGTTAAATCATACAATGATCTCGTCTAGACATCGCTCATTGTAAGGGAATTGTTATAAATAGTAAAAAAATGTCGGTAGACAACACGAATATTCTCAGTCAACTAGTCTGTGAATTCTTGATGCAAAATAATTTTCTTTCTGAAATAAAAATAAAGAGAAAATATTGATATATTTTTTTTACTTTTATCTCGTTCTATTTGGTGAAGCAGATTTTTTTCTGAATAGATTATTTACAATACATAGACAGTGTATTTAAAAAATGTAAGCATCAACAGTATACAAGTTTATGGGGGTGACGTCACATTATTAATATGCCGTCAGCAGTGTCGCTCCGTTGATACTCGTGACGTCATTAATTACCGTAAACGGAACAAATTGGGCTGTGACGTCACTGGACTCAATCAATCTTCTTGTTTGAAAATAACTCGTCGGTTTTTGTATAACGAAAAGTGAATATTGAGAGGATCGGCACCGAATGTAGAATAACAACCAGTACACATATATATGTACTTATATAAGTAATATAACGTACTTATATCGCAAATACACGATCAAAATGTATAACTATAATGCTATACTATAGGTATGTATGATATTAATATGTATGCATTGTAAAAATGACATATTTAATTTGAAATCAATAAACTAAAAAACTATGAGGCCAATTAATGAAAATTCTTTCACCAAAAATAAAGCTGCATGAATTAAACTACTAACATCGGCTTTTTTTAATTTTCAAAGAATGCTACACGAAGTTTACGAAATCAGCTAGTATACAGTATACAATGTAGTGCTTTGGTTGAAACGTTAATATGTGATATGACAAATGTATCTGGGCACACTGGACTCATCACATGGTGGCTATGGTCCAAACTCCTTGTTTCTGTGCTTCAAAAATGGGAAATTTACTAATAGACTAGTGATATTATAATTTAAAGCATATTTCATACATTCATAGATGTGTTGGACGACTCTAAACGTAGAAACTATCCGAAGGAAGCTGAGATCAGCGCTATACGCATTCTATTGGATGCTGCTATATTACAAGTCAACGAAGATCACATTTGACAATATGTAGCTTCATCCAGTCCACGCCGCAAAGGTTTTAGGGAAATTCTGGAGAATAATGGAAAAAAATAATGAAATTATTCCGTTACTACATTATACTGCACCCTATTAAACAATGGCTTATACGTCTCGAGAGCTGCTCTGTGATGCCGTTGTGCAGTGTTTGGCCGGTACTAACGCTGTTTAAACAGAGGGTTATAAGAGTTGGGGCAGCAGGATTACCATTGTGCTGTCTGTGGACCACCGTCGTGTTTTGATACATAAAAAAAGAGAATAAACAACAACAAAAAAGCTTTTATTGAAAGTTTACTGATCGTTTTGCAAAGTTATTAGGATCTATAATTAACCGACTTCAAAATCCTTCTTTTTTTCGTATGATGCCATGATTCGATAGTATTACTCGAGTAATACTCGACTAATCAACGAGTATATCAATTTACTCACTGAAGTTTAATATGGAGCTTGGGCACTCGCTCTTAAGAATTAATCAATTGCAACTTCTCTCGTACATACATATATACCAATATGTATGTACCCAGTTCTTTCTTTTAATAACAAATGATTAAAAGATACATTATCATTCATTGTCACACTTGAAAACTTTTCACTTTTGAAAAAATAGAACCATGTAGACTCTATCTAATTTCCTCTTAGGGCAACCGATAAAATAAAAAAAAATACGATTTAAGTAGCTTCAATATTATTATATAGTCACTCACGCGCTAGTTGCGAGATACCATTATATTTATCGATTTAATATTAATCGCACATTAATCGTGCTCCGACCGATCCGACCGAACCAGACTTGCATTTGATCGCAGTGCGTTCTAAGCCTTAGACAGATACACATTACCTATAGGCATTAGCATGCGCTGGTAAGCAGAGAAATGTTAAAAGTAAATTTAACTAACTCCACCCCGTTTTTAATTTAAAACAATGGCTTTAAGTACAAACATTATTTTAATGGAACTGTAATTATAATTTCGGATAAAGGCGTGCGCTGTTAATATTAAAATTAATAATTTCTGTATTCAACAAAGCTGTTCATTTAATTGTAAGTATTCAAAGTCAATCGTTAAAAATTGCATTATAGAAATAAAACTGAAGTTATCTACTACTGTTATTATAATTATTTATACTATTACTATTATATTATTTTTTCCATTTGCTGTATAAAAGATTGAAAACGATAGCATTTATACAAAAAAATATCTAACGCTTCTAATAGACGACTGACAAAAGAATTTGAGAAATTACTTAAATGGAACAATTATGAAAAAAATTATCTTATGAAATTGTAATATTGAGTAATTGAAAATAAGTAAACTATTGAAAATCTTAAACTTGATCGTTAAATATTATTTTATATTGCGAAATGAATGAAAATAGATCGTTAATTGTTTGATTAATTCTCATCCACGACTTAGCGCCACGTTGGGTGCCAATATATACCCTTCTACGTGAACAGATATTGTTCAGCGGTGCTTAAGCTTTTCTCCCTAGTAATTGGATATTGTTTATGAAAACAATCGGACGTTTCCATCATTATATCGTTGGCACATTGCGCAGGGAAAGTTAATAGAAAGCCTTTAAGTAAAGCGCTATTGAAGTATATTAAATCAGGACCGCTTTTTTTTATAACCGGTATGTAGTTATGTTTGAGGAATATTGTTACTCGCAATAAATACTAATAATAATTAATTACTAATATGAGATATAATTCAGTAATTATCGGTTACTTAATTGTTTTATTTAACACTATTACACAAAAAAAAAGATTGTAAACAACAAAATCTAAATTTATTGAATAAAAACATACTTATTTTTTAACAACAAATCTATTTGTGTTATTTCATTTGGACTACCACAAACATTTTTTATTTAATTTTATAGAAAACCTAGGTTGTTACTAATACTAACCAAATAAGTATACAACTAAATTTTTACTGCAAGTCCGTGATGGTCGTGGCGGAGATCTTGAAGAGAATAGCAGAAATGGAGCACGTAGATCGCGTAGACAAAGGTTGTGTAGATATGGTGCTGAAGAGACGATGCACGGTGCTGATAAGCTTAAGGCGCGGACAAGGCGACTAGAGCACGGAGGCATGAAAGATTACGGCGTGTGAAGCTTTAGCAGGTCACTAGTGTGCGGAGGCAAAGCAGGTAGTAGGCGTGATCAATTTTGCATTCAAAATGCTATACTGGTAAATGCTTAAAATCCACATAGTCCCTGGCACTCTGAGATGGGACTCAAACCTGATGACCTATCGACTGGGACTGTGATGATCAGCGACTGCTCTAACCACTGAGCTACCCAGGACCTAACAGGACTGACGAATTTGTCAAGCACTTGTTTCTTTTTCGCTACTACAGACGGTGTTTTTATCAATGTTCAGGTAATCAACGAAAGAAATATTTTTACAAATATTTAAAATTTGCTATAAATATGAAAATTTGTTAGTGTGAAAAGAAGACTAATGGTATGCTGAAGAAGACGTACTGTAGATGGATTAGCGAAAATGTAGTATATTAAAGTGGAATAATCATGATGACAATATGTTTTATTGTGAATGAGATATTAAAGACAGTTCATTGGTGTCAAGGTTCCTGCGTGATCTGCATTCTGCGATGAACAAGAGTAGGTACATCGTTAAATATTAACAACGAAGTTGGTTGAATGCCATCACTTGAGCTATTACTTCATAAATATTTGGTGCTTAAGCCAGGGTAACACGGTGGGTGCCCTTACGTGACAGAGTTTACTAATATTATTTGCCATTAAGACATAACTATGACATCGTCCAGAGATTTAAAGCTCAAATAATGTGATGTGAAAAACGAGAACGAGTATGTGAAAAAGACAACAAAAGAGTTTAAAGGCAAACTCGCCTACTCGTACCTATATAAGACGATACTAATGACAGTTGGTAAGAACCTAGAAAGTGCCTATTCAATCCATTACCATTGAGAAAATATAAAAGCTGCAAATACGTGTTGCAAACGCCTAACACCTACATAATTGTTATCAACAAGTGCGCACTGTCATCGCTGATACGTTTCGTTTAACCATTATTCTACCGCTAACGTAACGTTACAGCTCAAGATTATAAGGTCATTAAATTATATCCATTAACATCTTTCAAAATAAAGTCCATATCATCAAGAAGGCGTACACTTAATTAATTAATTATATTAATTAACATTATAGATTACAACACAAAGTTCCCGTAGAGTGTAATCACAGGTGAATTCTCATTTACTATAGATCCCTTACGTTATGAATAAATAATACAAGATTAAAAATGATCCTTTGTTTTAATTCGAACATAACATAAGATACTCAAGGGATATTATACATTTGCGTGGAGAACTATTAACTGTAAATGCGAAACTGTAAATTTGGAGCCTTCAGTGTAGGCACTTAAAGTCAAACTATGACGACGATCTATAAAACGATCGGTTTTCAAATCTTTGACAGAAGACCTTTTGCTGCGAAGAACCGACAAGTAACTGGATAAGGGCAAGTTAGTTTAATCGTTAAGTTAGAATTAATTTTGCAATAAATATATAATGGTTATAACTTATATTAGGTACTTAATTAATATCCAAGACTGACAGGGTAAATACAACAAAACGAACCGATTATCAAAATTCACAATTATGGATGACCTTGCAGCGACTTTTATTTAAATTAGAAGCATCAAACACACTTTTTTATGGGTTATTTGGACAATTATCAGTAACTGCGAATCAACTAAAACAAAATTGTCATCGTAGTTTAAAATATAAAAAAAATCAATACACCTTTCGACTGCATCAGAGTTTAGTTTGATGACGCCATCTGTAATTCTTTAATGAAATTAAATTACAGTATATAAAGTCGGTACGTACGTACCCAAAGACCGTTACACCAATACCTTTAAAAGATACTGCACTTTCCGTATCAACTATTTGCCGCTACGGGGAAAGTACTGGTCAATCCCCCATGGGAGTGATTGAACTACATGGGGTGAGAGAACGAGGATAAGACGACGAGACGTGACAACGGGATTACAAGCCATAGGCTTCTCTAAAGCTTGGAAACGACACGATAAGATACTCGTACAAGAATGTACATTTGCGTGTTTTTATATTTAATTATTGAAATGTATTATTTTTTAAAATAATTAAATATCAAAATTGGTCTGGAAATAAAAATATAGAAAGATATTTTAAAACCCTATTTTAAACTCATTTGGACTCTATATTGTTTATAATTTGTTTTGACTTACAAGAATGGATTTTGTTAGTATAAAAGTACTTCTATAAAGAGATCGGTCAGTATGCGTGAGCACAAAAGATGGGAGGAAGGAGGGTGTTTGATTTTCTTATTTTTATTGACATAGGGGACGGAGAAAACTGAATGGTGATTACTTCAACAATATTTAATATTTCTGGACTAAATGATTAATAAGCATTGCGAACGCAATAATATTTTTGCTTATATTCTCTGATAAAAGAGCATATCAATGTCATTAATAACATATTAATAATATATCCTATGCTATTATAGGAGACAACCCTAAAGGTAGAAAATATATTTAAAAAAATATTGTGTCTAAGTTCGTGAGTCGCGTGTCATAGCGAAATTGGATGTTCGAAGAATTTAGATACTAAAATATTGTTATAGAGTTCACGCCGCCAAAGAAGTCATGCAGTGTAACTCTTATTTTTATCGGAATAAATGCTAACAAATTGTGATCGCAGAACTGTAGTTGTTGGTTGGCTGGCATGATACAAATATATAAATATTACTTACTTATAAGGGTTCAATGAATAAAATTTCGACGTACCTTTGGATATACGCGTTTAATTAACATTGAAATGAGTGTGTAACAATTGTATATAAGACATATCTGATTTTTGCATTCATATTGCTATTTTAATCTCAAAGACTAAATTGACATTTACAGTTCTTCAATAGTGATGCGCCTACCGGACTTCATAAAATAAAGTATTTACAAAATAGTATGGCAACAAATTATTAATGGTAATTATATTTTTACAAAGATTGTTAAAAGGGCAATTTCCATGAATAATTTTATTAAGAACTTGTGAACTCATGTTAGTAATCCTTTATGTATTGTATTAATGATAATTGTAAAGATTGCATTTCCTCCAGTTTATATATAATTATTAATGATTAAAGTTGTTTATAAAAATAGGCCACATTATATCATTATCGACTTTAAAGTAATCTTGTAATGCGCCAACATTATATTTTATACGTTTAAGAAATGATCAATGCAAATAAGTACATATTTATTCTAATAAAATTTATATTATAAGAATATATAAAATGAATTTTGTACCATAAAATAGTTATTTGTATATATATCATTTTATGATTTTTAAGATTATTTTTATACTTTATAGTGTTTTTTTTTGAGTTGGGTTTTTAAAATTTTGTTTTTTATTTCATACTTTCAAATTTCTATCAAATAAAATATATATATCTCAAAATGATCTTACCGAAAAGGGTTTTTGATTATAAAAAATATAATCTAATTGACCCATTGGTTACGAAGCTTTAATATTGTTTGTGCAAATAATTTTATAAATAACTACCTCCTGAAAAAGAGTTTGTAGCTCTAAAACAGCTAATCTGTTTTTCTTAAAATATAGGTAAAAACCGCTGCAGTAAACAAGGCTTAAATAAAAATCGCATTCAAATCAGTTCATTCATTCAGGAGCTATGAGTGCCACAGACAGACTGACCACTCTATAACCATAACATCCCTATTTTACATATAGGTGATTGCTCGGTCACTGTCGAAATTGAATAAGACTAAGAATTTAATCATTCAAATGTCATGTCATCATCATCCTCAGTTTTAATGTTCCCTACATGGAGAATAGGCCATCCCTGTGGATGAAAAGGAATCTATTAGAGATAATAAGTCGTGCACATCTCGCAAGCCCAGTGCGGATCGAAAAGTAGGACTGTCGATGCAGCCATCTTATGACTGTTCCTTATCGATACTACTATTATAAAGAAGAAAGATTTGATTGTTTGTTTGTATCGAAAGGCTTTGAAATTACTGGACCTATTTAAAAAAAGTCATTCGCCTGCAGTGAACTTTATCATAGTGACATAAGCTAAGCTAGTTTACAATAATCATTTATGTAATTGATTTTAACTTTTGAAAAATAACCAACTGATTTCGATTTAAGTTTGTTTTTAATATTATTGATTATTGTCAATTCAAACGAAAATTTTAGCGTCACTTAATATTGAGGTTAAGTGAAGAATGATCGATCTCAAAAGTGTCTATTTAGGAATGAGCCATCGATTTTTCCAAAATACTGGTTTTAGGTAAACACTGTTCACAAAAGCTGGTTTCATTATTTTTAAATTTGGCATTTGCATGTGTCAATTTAGTCTCCGGGATTAAAGAACAGACTTAAGTGATTGATAAATTCTATATTAACGAGTATGTATCTTAGAAAAACTCGTTAAAGACAACTGTCTCAAGTATCAGAGTAAACTATCTTTCGCTAACCAGTCAGACGCTAGCGTCTAGGCAGTCGGTGCCCTGAGACTGTCGTATGATCAAGTAAGTATGTACAATAAGTACTTTACTTGTTACTCAGGTAATCTATCTAAAACGTTTTTACGATTATGCAAATTTAAAGGAGTTTAATCAACTTTCCCAAGAGCTGATCGTAGGATGTGTGACCAAACATTTGTAATCTCAAGCTCCTTCATACTTCTGAAAGCCGGCTGCGCCTGCAGTCGTTAACACCGAAACCGCACCGAACCCACGCGGCGGGTTAAGGACAATTCTGCCTATTCCATCTATAGAGAAGGCCTGTACTCCAGCAGTGGGTATATCAGAAGTTTAAGACGCAAAGTTCCCTAAAGGCAAACCTTTGTATCTATGTGATTTTACCATAGAATTGTTGTCCTTGTGAACTTAAAGTTAGTTTGTCATGCAGTAAGACGGGACGCCTTATATTAAGGAGCCGACCCGACTTAGAATTACTTTTTCACATCAGATTTCGACAATAGACAAAGAACAAAATTCTAATACTAATCGGTTTCAGATCTTTAGTGAGTAAATCAGGAGAAAGTCGCGTAGTACAAGTGTAGGCGGCAATGGGGTCTTCATCGTAAAATACGTATAAGATCTAATTTTGTAATTTTTTGTAACAAGAGAATTTATAAACTTGAATAATTTACTAACCCGGTCAATGCCCGATGTACTTTTCTCATTTTTAATCATAGTTTATTTGTTATTATGAGTTATTTCTTTGAAATAAATTTGAAGAGTTTTCAGATTACGTGGCATGTACTCGTATGCCATAACATACACCGGCTTCAGCGATGTTTCTGAATTTGAGGTATTGCGATGTATTTTCCTTCGGTACTTTGGCGGCCCACCGTGGGGTTTTTAATCTTCAAAGTATGTACGTATGAACAAGTACACGCGCATGGCACGTGTCCCTAAGTGTACCTTTTAAGTCTTTAATATATTATAATTAAGGTTCAATCTCGCAAAGCAATGTCATCGCTAATGAGTTTGGACATTTTGCTTTGAAGTGAATCGGGTTTTTTTTAATATAAACTTTTACGATTGAATAGAAAATTAAGTCGCTTTTCGAGAATTACCAAAGCCAATGTATTTTTATAATAAAAAAATATATATATGGCTTTGGAAATGGCTATCAAACTCACATCAGAATGGATTTACGTATAAATTGCTGAAATAAGAACATTTACTAACGCGCAAGCATAACAGCAATAAACGATTTTATATAATTATTTCACGTTATGGAAAACAATTTCAAATGCTGTAATAAAAAGTCAATTTCGAAGCTGAGGTGCCTCACTGGTGGTGCACATACACATCATCCGTTCGTTTCATATTCATGAATCCTTTATTGAATACCGCAGAACATCTGCGACATCTTTTTTGTGTGTTACATATGAAGCTTGGAGCTGATCGAATAGCGAACTGACTGTGTAAATAATATAATTTCCCCAAAAACAACTGCAAACTCACCATTATAGACACTTTTATGTTTGCAAAACAGCAATGCTGTTAGCAATATTATCATCTGCCGAGCTGCGATAAAGTAAAATACCACATTTTCAATATAATATATTGTATGATTCAATGACATTTACAAATATTGTATTTTGTAGTGGTTCATATGCTGATAAATAATTATTATATACCAACTAAAGGGTCTCCTCAAATTTTCAATCATTAGTTGATCGTTTTTTTATTAACAGTTAAGAAACTATATTTGATGTATATATGCTTTGATTATTACTTGTCTATAATCAAAGTATATATGCTTTAGATTTAGATTATAAATTCGTAGACACCACTATCGACGTATTAACCTTATGATCACTATATGAAATCATCACCATGATAGATTTCTATTTAAAGCAAATGGAAAAATAACAAAATACGAATAGAAATCTGTCTGTATTGGTTATAATCTTTGAAAATACATTTTATTCAAAGTCTGAAAACGGATCCTCGCATTCCGTCTGTAGGTAATCCCGGACTATATGTTGGTCGTTAACGGGGCTATCTCTCTCGGGACAATACAGGCAAAGCAAAAGCAAACTTCTACATACATAAATGAACCGTAAGCCAAAGCTGTAAGATATTTTTTAGATTGTAGATTATTTGCGACGTCAGCTAAATATGAGACTGTCCTTAGGAATGAAATTGAACTTAATATCAGACTTATAGATGTTAAACAAACATGAACTAATTGTTGTTGCGATAAAGTCGCAATTCGAACGCATTTTAAGGGTGGTTATGTCGCTAAAGCCAGTGCCAATGGGGCAGGGACGGCGGAACGATGCGATTTGTTGCAGTTCCTCGTTACGGGCGACAGAGTTTGAATAGAGCTGCCGCATTTTGGAAGCCGACTGGGAAATTAATGTAAGTATAACACCAACATTTTGAAGAAAAAGTCCATTCTTTATATGAGATCACGTTAATGCAATATTATCGGGAACTAAATAAAATGTACGTTTCATTCCTAAATAACAGATTTCTTTGCCACAAAAATGGGTGTTCTTTTTTTAAACCTTAGTTTTTCTTCTAGGTTAGCTCAATTAACATATGTAACTAAAGCTACCTATAATTGTGCAAGAACAAAGGATTAAATATTGAACAAGTTAGTTAAAATTCGATTGCCTCCACTCGAGATTTTGGCTGCTCGTCAGGTGAAATTAATTTCATTACGTTATTTCGGTTCCCAACGAATCGGAAGGGTAGTTAATTGATGGCGGGACAATCACAGAACAGGTTGGAGATGGAACAGAATACAAAATTGCAGTTCTTACATCAGTCCCAGAGTACTCAATAGAATTTACTGAATGTCGGCGCAGAGGTTCTAATTCTAATTGGATTTTCTAAAATCCTTTAACAAGTGAAAGGAAAAAGACTAACGTACTCTGTTTTCCTTCGCTTCCAAATCATAAGCAAAGGCTTGGTCAAAAACCTAGAAACAATAAAAGTAATTTTTATAATATAACATTTTTGCCAGTCGTATATATAGACAAAGGGGCTTCCCGCATAATGACAGAATGGCACGTGAAAGTTTCAATTTTCAAAAAATTATTGATTTATGAAAAATAGTCTTCTATTTTCTCTGGGCTTCCATTCTCTACATATATTCAAATTCATAGCTGAATTACCTGAAACAAAAAGAAATATAAAATTTCTAATTTGATATACTAGATACAGAGAATTTGAACTTATCTAACTCCAAAACTCGAAATTTAGATATAGACGATAATAACTTCAATAAACGTGCAAGTTGGAGCGTCTTAA
The DNA here is from genome assembly GCA_918026875.4 of Diatraea saccharalis. Taxonomy (NCBI): domain Eukaryota; kingdom Metazoa; phylum Arthropoda; class Insecta; order Lepidoptera; family Crambidae; genus Diatraea; species Diatraea saccharalis. The sequence continues at coordinate 16,333,246 of OU893337.1, forward strand.
TCAAAGCAAATTTACTATATATAATTTATTAGTACCTATAACTAACAGTAATCTATATATATTTAATTCTTGCGTTACTGAGTGACTGACTAAGGTTTTTTGAAAATTCCACCTCGAAAGGGCTAAATTAGGGGATGAAAGCTTGTATGAAACTTCGTTACTACAAGTGCAAGGAGCTTTAAACTTTTACATGCGGGTTCTTAATAGGACGTAGGTGCTCACTGAGACGGGATTTTTACGAAATTTAACCCCTGGGAGGGTAAATTAGGGGATCAAAGTTTTTATGGATTTTTCTAATCTCTAGACTTAAAACTAGACCACGCGGGCGAAGTCGCGGGCAAAAGCTAGTATCCTATAAAATATAACATTTAAAAAATACACAAGCCTCGTAACACAGTTCTTTTATCGTAGTTGTTTTTGAAATCTAATGATCACCAAGTCGGTTAATTCAGTACCTACCTTAGATAAGCCATCGAATTAAGCTAGACTGTAAGTATAGAAAATCAGATCAAAAAAGTATAACACGGGACTAAAATTCGGAATATCAGATCTTTTCCACGCTTTAGAAACTAAATGCTGTGTGTGAAGTGTTTTCCACATTTGGTGCTTGTAAATCCGCAAAAAATCGGTGACTCGGTGAGTCGGTTAGTGATAAAATTAATAAACTTGCAATGATTCTTAAATTAATAGGATCAAATTTAATGTAATTTAGAAATAACGTAGTAATTTACAACAAAACAAAGAAATGTTTTAACTTTAAAACATTCTAGAAAAATACATTAGTAGAGTCGAGTAAACAGCACACGACGTCCGCTTTGATAAAGCACAGTCACAGGCGTTTACCAAAAAACCCCAAAAAGGCTAATATAACAAACAATCTTATCTCTAGTCGTATAAAATTGGCGCGTAGCCAATCACTCGCAAGCTAAGAATCGTCGCAGGCGGACGTCTCGTGAGCTCACATTATGCATTACGGTGTGATTTGAATATAAAATGGTATACGCCCCGCTTCTTTATGGGTGCTGCGATCATTGTTGGATATTTTCACACGTTTTTAGTTAAAGTTTATGGCGAAGATCCATTTCGTATTTGGTCCAATGATTTTATCAAAATTTAGACCTCTATATTAATTAAATTAAAATTTGTTTCCTTAATCGAAAACTAAGACAGTTGGGATTCTGTCCTGACTCAAGTTGTTCATACAGGTTGCTACAACACCTTATTTATTTCTTTTAATGGCTTTTATTGACGTGCGTGTAAGGTTGGTCTATATTATACTATATCGACATACAAAAGTTCACCTCTTCCATACACTTAATAGTGCATACGAGTATGTCAATTGAAGTACCCTCGAATATGGTATGTAATCAATTACTTTTGTTAGTTTATAACATTGCGACGTATGGACAATGGCTGTTTTTATATATACGGATCACAATATTAACACCTGGCGTGCACGTGGCCGTGCCGTGTCGCAGAGACACGCTATAAATCTTCACGCCGAGTGAGTGTCACACATATGGGCACTGGTATGAGTTATGGGTTCTTTTATTCATTACGTTCTGAACCATGATTTCCATTACAAGGGATTGATTAACCGACCACCACCATGTTTTAGACAGGATGAGATCTATTTTATAAATAACTCTAAATATATTTTAAACGAGTTTATTACAGAGATATGTATGTGTTGGTTGGTTGTCTATAAAAGATTGTAATAAAAAACCAATTTAAGATCTTAAATAAAAAATAACACTACTGTTACACACACACAAAAAAATAACACACACACACTGCTATGCTTTTTTGTATAAAAAAAACCGACTTCAAACTTTAAAAAGAACTAATTTTTATCTTAAAAACTGTTTCATTATTCAAGGAATTTCTAGTCGCATATAGGTTTTCTGTGGGTTATTAGATGATAACCACCCAGTTCAAGAAAGATTTTCTTTTTTTAAAGTTTGAATTCTGTTATATTTTTGAATAAAGACATTATTCTAAGTTATACTTATATTAATAATAATGTAAGTTTCATAGGAACGCTGCGCGGCTCCTGATGGTGAATTAGTATATAAACGACATCTCGCGCAGAAATACTTCAATACTTCATTTTTAAATATTTTTAAGTATGTGCCAGAAATCGGGTAAGTGTTCTCATCTTCAGTTTTCTAAAGATCAGAACACTTACCCGATAACTTTGAATTCTTAAACTATTTCGTTGTTTTTATAATATTTAACGTTTTTCATTGAACATTAATTCTAAGGTGAAAATCTAGTTCCTGACCTAATGTGCGAAAATATTTTTACTCTATTTAAATAAAGGTGAAATAAATATTTGAGGAAATGTTATAGAATTTTTGCTATGCTTAAATTAATAACATTCATAAAATTCAATAAAAATAAATAAATTGAAACAACGGAGACCTGAGACTACGCCCAATAAGTCTGGTTAGGCTTTCTTCTATTTCTGTCACAAGAATGCTTTCGTAAATACATTTAATGAATAATTTGATTCGATAATGTTTATTTTATTATATGTATTTAATGACATGTAGTCACAACTAATTACTAACGTAAATAATTTTACTGTTACTTTAAATTAATTTAAATCACTAAACCTATAATATAACACTTTTTTATAAAATCCTCAAAGAGGATATACAAGAAATAATCTCTTATTCTTATTATGTGGATAGTTCCGTATTGTGAAATATTGAGTAAATAATAACTAAGAAAGTTTGCTTCACAGAAGCGTGAGCATGGTCGTGATAAATAGTACAAAATATTGAAACTGGCGTGACGTTTGGAGACGTTTTTATTGTTTCATAATCATCGGTACATATTCTCCGTCCCCAAATAATAAATTCAAATCTCCTGCATAATATCGTTTCCGCTTTTGAGAGCTCATAAACGCAACTCTATCACGTTTGGTATCGCCAGACGGTTGCAGTGTACACTATACCTGCCTTAATTATTAATCCAGCTGTCAACGTTCCTTTGAGTCTTAATTAAATTGGCTCTTTGTAATTGCCGCCTCTGCACTAACCGAGTATTTTTGTTAACCGATACCGATATTCGACTGATTGAGATGTCACCAGGTTTTTAATGCACAATTTCTTAAATTAAAACCAGAAATACAGAATGGGACAGGTGTATGTTATCTCGTGCAATTTCTGATATTTAACAAAGAGAATGGCTTTTGATATTTAAAGAACTGAAACGTTGACAACACTTTATTGTTTTAAAAATTGTATAAAACAAAAGAAATAAATACATTTCAATTGTAAATACAATAATGCAAAAAGCGACAAATATAAAAGCAGTGTATACTCACGTTAGTGTAAGTAAAAACTCTCGAGTTTAATAAGACGAAATATAAACAAATGAAAAAGAATGGCAACATATACGAGTAACTAAATATCAAACCGGGTGGATATACTTATAACCAAATAGGTATGTCGTTACAATCCCAACTTGAAGGTGAGCCTTTTGAATTAGGGTTACATTCAGTAAATTACATTCTGGATTTTATTCACTTCTGTGGAAGCATAGTTCTTGGTGTATATTTAATTTAAAAAAAAAACAATGTCTAGTAGCTAAAGCATATTATAGTGTAAACGAGTACCTAGCCCGTATTACTTTGTTATTGTATAAATACTTAATTAATGAATTTAAATTTGACATAACATATTAAAGAATAGATTACTTGACAATTACTTACCTACTAATATTGTATGCCTTTTAGGCATATCGCAGTGTAACTATTAAGTCCTTTTGTCTAATATATATGATTAGCAGAATACATGTGATCAGCAAACTTGAATTGATTTTTTTTTTTATTTCTTTGACGATAAAAAAAACGAGAAAACGAGACGAAATGATTGCACCGGCGAATGAGTTAGGGAGATCGCAATTATATTAATTAAATAGTCCTAACCATTACAATAATCAGCAAAGTTCTCAAACCCTTTTTTTATTTTTAAAGGGCTCACTCTTTACGTCAATATAGCCCAAGTACTTAAATGAGAACTACGGTGTACGGCTTGCATAGAAGAAACCTATTCACTCGTGCCTTACATAGGTCTGAGTTATATACACTCGGGAATATAGACTAAATCCTTTTATTGGAATTTTTCTCTTAGTTTTAAATAAATTTGGAAGTATTTAATAAAAATAAAGACACTACAAAAGTTTATGTCACTAGATGGCAGCACAAATTGTAGGATCTAAATGCCAATTCATGACGTTCGACAAAAAAGAGAATAGAATCGTCAGAGTTGCTATAGATTTGATAAGTCGGTTAAATATCAAGCTGAAATTCAATTAATTCGAGTTAAACGCAACTCGATTAAGTACTATGAACGAAGCTTTAAATAGATTCCTTTTTTATTTCTATAAAGGAAAATGAAAACTAAAGGTAAGTGAGCATAGAGAAGGCTTTTCAAAAGCTATGGGAAACTATAGAATATTGCTACGAAATTATAAAAAGTAGCATTTCGATTCGGGTATATAATATTACTGCGAAAGTCTTTTTTAAAAATATTTTTTAAATAAGATAGCTGTACATATTTTCTATTTCACTTGATGTTTTTAATTACTATTTGATAACAAACAAAATTGTGAATTTTTTGGCTTGTAAGAAGTTTATGTAAGATATATACGTATCAATACCCTTCATAACGGGTGGTTTATGTCCTTGTTTTGGTTGCTTATTGTTTTATACTACATATATATATGACTTGCTTTCGTCCGTGTGGTCCCTAGGGAAATGTTTAGTGGAATAATAAATCCTATTATCTAAGTCAGCTATTACCCTATCTGTATACCAAATTTCATCAAAATCGGTTCAGTAGTTTCGGCGTGATTGACGGACAAACATCCAAACAATCAAATACCCAAACTTTCACATTTATAATATAGGATGTTCGTCATTTACAGGCATTATTTATTGTTAATATTAGTATTATCAATCTATGGTCCAATAGGCCTGTTTTTTAACAAAAGATTCAAATTTGTTTTGTATGTGACTGTTTGTTACCTGAACAAATAAATTTAAAAATAAAATACATATGCATTGTTAGCATTAGCATAAAAGAATTTTTAACTAAAATACTTAACAAATGTTCTGAAAACAATAACAATTGGATAAGTTAGTTTTATTGCTCTTCTTAGTTCAACTAACATCATGAAAACTACATCAAGTCTCGACAGTATTTTATAATATGTGTGGTGAAATATACATAACTCAAAGGTGACTGACTGACATAGTGCTCTATCAACGTACAGCTCAAACCACAGGATGGATCGGGCTGAAATTTGGCATACAGGTAGATGTTATGACGTAGGCATCCCCTAAGAAATGATTTTGATAAATTCCACCCCTAAGGGGATAAAATAGGGGATGAAACTTTATTTCAGGTTTTTTTACACGAATTAATATTCGTTATATTGAATAAATATCCGTTAGAAATGCTACTCAGAGTAACTTTACCACGCGGACGAAGTCGCGGGCATAAACTAGTCAGTAATAAAGGTAAAAAAATCGTTAAAGAAGTTAAGAGCAATCAATAACTTGGTTCATCACTAATGTTGACATATCAAAAAACGTCGTTCGTTTAAATTATATATCATGTTACGTTTTTACACGTAACATAATAAATAAACTTTAAAGTTCAAATAAACTTAAATTAGTTTGAAAGGGAGATGTTATAAGAAACACAAAACGGTGGTCATGTGTCCTCTTTTCTGTGTTCTGTGGTAATATTTATTAACTTTCGTTAATTTATTTACTTTTATTATTTCAGAAAGAAAATTTGAATGAATATCACAAGTCATCCGGAAATCACAAGTGACATCTAGTTTGCTTTCGAGAACTTTTTTTCAAAGCCTTCCTGAGAGATAGCGCTTTTTTGTCCAGGCAAACTACGCTATATAACTTGTAGGTAAGTACATAGATACACGACTGAATTCCATTTGTGATATGTATTTATCAATAATTTATATTCAAACCTAACTGAAGTCTGACCTGATTTCTCGAGAGAGGTACATGTTCTTACTATTCTAATATTCATATCTGTGAATATAAATGGATCAAATTTCCGAAACAAGGTCAACTGATTATTTTTTTATATGGAAAATGATAAAATAGCGAACGAACTGTGTGTATTATAATTTCAACCAATTATTTCAATGGAAGGCCTTCTTACCAATTAATCACGAGATGCTTATGAAGACTAGATGTTGTTTCTATTCATTTTTCATTAGTTCTTGTGTTTGTTATTTATTTGTCTAGGATATTTATGTTCTTTTTAATTCTTGATAAAAATAATATTAGTTGTAATCTTTTGCCTGTCATTTTTCTATGATTTTATTAGAGATGCGCCGAATATTCGTTTGATATTCGGTATATTCGGCATCTTTTTTACTATTTGTATTCGGCCGAATATTCGGTTTATTAATTCGGTTCCGTTTATATATATTCGGTTCGAGTGCTTACATTTTCTTGGTCACACAACATGGTATAGAACTAAAAGACAAAACTTCTTTTGTATAGGATATGTTATATCGAAAGTAGTATATACTATCACGCATACAAACATACCATAGCATTCACACACACATGACATAAACATAAATACAGTCATATGTATACATGTCCCTAATCAGCATTCTATAAAATATAAGAAAAACTGTTTCTTCTAAATACTTTTATAGGAAATCGTAATAATCTCCTCCACAGGCCAGGCATTGCCTTGGGTGGGGGTCAGTGACTACTTATAACAGAGGTATATAGACATTATATGTGCTATACTGGACAATATTCTTATTGAAAAAAAGCGAATAAAATCCCAGGCACTTTGAAATGGGACTTGAACCCACGATCTTTTGCAATGCGAGCGATTGCTGACTGTTTTTAGTATTTCTAATTAAGTATTAGAGACAGAGAGACTATTCAGCGAGTCTGTTTCTTTCAGATTCTTCACATAGATTTCTTGCTTCCGAAATAATCGTTCGCTATAAACACGCTATACTAACAGGAGCACTGAGAAACACACTGGCTAAATAAAATCAATGAAATGGTAAACCGAACAATTCGGCCGAATATCCGGTTCGGTTAAGCTTAACTGAATTTTATTCGGTATTCGGTTATTCCGTGAAACTACTATTCGGCGCATCTCTCGTTTTTATCCATACCGACAAAAGTGACAAGCTCTTAACGAGAGAATTTCACGTATCAATGTTAACTCGATATGGTAATACAACACAAAACATGAGGCAACATCTCGCACTGTATTGCTAAATATCAAAATAATCAAATATTTCTTTCGATAGTGAGTAGTGTGTGTTTATGCAGGTACTACATTAATGTACGTAACCTCTTTTGGAAAGAATAAAAAGAAATATATAAAAATCGGTGAACATACACAAAAAACATACATCGCATCGTGTTTAAGCTCCTTAGTTCAAATAATATTTTAATTTATAAACAATAGGTCATAATAATAATAATTTAATGTAATAGATGGCGTTATGCAAAATTAGAATCACGATGACATTTGATTTTTATAAAATATATATATATCAAATAAGGTCAATTTAAGTTGTTGCTAATACAGAACTCTTTAGATCAGCTGGTGTTTTATTTTTAAATCACTAGCCGCTTCAGTACAACCTAGGCCAAATTTATACATGGTCCTTAGCGACCCGGATGTTTTTGAATTAGACGCATACTCGCAGTGGATCGCTGCAAAAAGAGTATGTAACAGTGTTTTCAGCACTACCAAGCAGCAGCGACAAAAGTGTGTGTGAGGCAGAACATAACCCAGAGAGCAGAGCAGAGCTATCGAAAGTGACGTCATTGAGACTTCACAAGGAGGTCAACACAGATCAAAACAGGTGTAAGTGCAGTGCAAATTGTGAGTACAATTATAAACCTTATTACCTTAGAAGAATAAATATAGTGGTGATTACAGTGTTAAGGAATTTGAACCTTAATTACTTCAAGTGTGAAACTTAGAAGAAATTTCAAGACATCTGGACTTAGAATAATTAGTAAATATTTATCTAAGACTTAGAAAATTTTAGCTTAATAAGTAGTTAGGACTTAGAATAATTAAGAAAAAAACGGGGGAACGAGGACTCTATGCCCGATTTCCGTTCGAACCTCTTTAAATAAAAACACTTGCAATTTTTTTCAAATTTTAAATAGAATATTGATTTGCAAAATATAATTTTAGTTTGTTTACCGGAAACGGAATATTTTTGTTTGAAGCAATTTTAATTTTAAAAATGGATAGTCTTATCAATTTACAAAAAGATTTACAGACTTCTATTGACAGAGGCTTAATAAACTTTAAGAAAAGTCCAAAAGAGAGAATAAATATTGAATATTTAGAAACAAGGTTAGAAAATTTGGATAGTGATTGGCAATCATTTAGAGATAATAATAAAAAAATAGTTGAAACTTATAAGAAAGAAGAGTTAGATTTGTCTTTGTATGTAAAAAATGAAATGTATTCTAAAACTGAGGATTCTTATTTTATGTATAAATCTGTTATGAAAGCTGAACTCAATAAACTGTTAGTAAGAAAGATTCCTAATGTCCAAAATAGTGTAAATAAAGATGAATTCTCCAGTTCCTTTGTAAAGTTACCTAAGATATCTATACCTATGTTTTCTGGTAGGTATTCGGAATGGCCTACATTTCGCGACTTATTTGTCTCATTAGTTCACAAAAATAAATCTTTGGATAGTGTACAGAAGTTACATTATTTAAAAGGACACCTCACTGGAGAAGCCGAGCAGTTGATCAGGCATACACCAATAACTGAAGCCAACTACATCCAGTGTTGGGATCAATTAGTAAAGCGATATAACAATAAACGCTATCTAGCTAATTGCATTTTAAAAAGATTATTTAGCCAGAGACGTTTAAATTTTGAATCTGCTTCTGGTTTAAAGGAACTGTTGGATAATACTACTGATTGTCTGAATGCATTAAAAAACTTAGATGTTAATGTAAGTACATGGGATATTATCATTATACACATTGTAACTTTTAAATTAGATCAAGAAACGAAAAAGCAATGGGAGTTAAGTGTTTCATTTAATGAATCGAGTGAATTGCCAACTTACGAACAGTTCACTGTTTTTATAGAGAATAGGTTTAGGGCATTAGAGTGTTTAGACTCAAAGAAGCCACTGTCACAACAGGTTAGTACAAAATCATTGCTAACTACAAATCAGCCGGATAGGTTGAAATGTGAGTTTTGTTCCCAAGGACACAAACTTTGCTTTTGTAAAGAATTTGCAGGTCAATCATATGATCAAAGGCGCGAGTTTGTAATAAAGAAAAAGATTTGTTTTAACTGTCTTGGTGGTAATCATATTATATACGATTGCAAGAAATCTACTAGTTGTAAACTTTGTAACAAGCGTCATCATTCCTTATTGCATCCACAATATAATCATGAAAATAAAGATCAGACAAAGGATATTGAAAAACCTAGTACTTCGAAAAATGATTCTTCAATTGTTACATGTTTATCGACAGGAAGTGTGGAAAGGCCAAAACAGATTTTACTAGCTACTGCCATAATTATGGCTGAATCTAAAATAGGTGAATTTCAACCAGTGCGAGCGCTACTAGATCAGGGCTCGCAAGCCTGTTTTATCACTGAAGCCACAGTTCAACTTTTAAGATTAAGAAAAAGGTCAATTCATGGTATTATATCTGGATTAGGTGAGAACAAATCAGTGGTTTCAAAGGGTGTAGTTCAATTTATAATACAATCACGCATTGATTCGACTATAAGAATACCGGTTGATGCCTATGTGTTGAAAAATATTACTTCATATTTACCTGAAAAAAATGTTGAAACAATTGACTGGGTAGATTTGAATTGTTTACAATTAGCTGATCCTAACTTCAGTAAGTCCAATAAAATAGATATTTTAATAGGCGCCGAAGTGTATAGTAATATCCTTAGAGAAGGAGTGAAGCGAAGTCCGTTTGGGTCATTGATTGCTCAGAACACCTCATTAGGGTGGATTATTTCAGGTGCAACAGATGTTGTTAGGTCAAGTTTGCATAAAACTAATAAAGTAGTTGCTATGCATACTCAGATCAATGAAGATCATTTTCTAAGAAAGTTCTGGGAAATTGAAGAACAAATAACATCGTTAAAGAAAATCTATACGGAAGAAGAACAACTTTGTGAGAAGTTTTTTGAGAACACTACATCTCGAACATATGATGGTCGATATATAGTTAAGTTACCTTTTCGTGATGAAAATCCGCAGTGCGAAAACTACGGCTCTCGAGAAATAGCTGAAATTAGATTTAAATCATTAGAAAAAAGACTTTCGAAAGATCAAGATCTTAAAGAAAAGTATAAAGAAGTAATAAATGAATATCTAAAATTAGGACATATGAGATTAGTAAACGATCAAAATAAAGATAAAGCGGTATATTTACCCCATCACGCCGTTGTTAGAGATGATAGAACTACAACAAAGGTTCGAGTCGTGTTCAACGCATCTGAAAAGAATAGAAAGGGTGTGTCTTTGAATGACACCCTTATGGTAGGTCCTACTCTTCAGGCTGACTTACGGCATACTATATTAAGATGGAGAGTACATACAATAGCATTAGTAGCAGACATAATTAAAATGTACAGACAAGTTCAAATCGCTGAAGAAGATGCAAGATATCAGCGGATATTGTGGCGAGACAATCCTGAAACAGAAATAAAAGAGTATGAATTACTAACTGTGACATTTGGAACGTCTTCGGCTCCATACCTTGCTGTTAAAGTGTTACAACAAATTGCTCAAGATGAAGGACAACAATATCCTCTTGCCGCGGATATAATTGTTAATAGTTTTTACATGGACGATTTAATGACTGGTTGTAACTCTTTACATGAAGGGTTAGAACTTTACAAACAGATAAGTGGTTTATTAGAGAAAGGCCAATATCCGCTACAGAAGTGGAGTAGTAATAATAAGACATTAGTACATGATATAGAACAACTAGAACAAAATAAAATAAAACCTATAAATCAAGAAGAAAATGGGAAGGAACAGAAAGATTATATTCAGAAGTCAGATAAAATAGATATTAAGCTAGATAATACAATTAAAATACTTGGACTTACCTGGGACCGCAATGATGACACTTTTCAGTATGGATTGATTCTCCCTCCGGCAACGGCACCTGTAACAAAAAGAACTATCATTTCAGATATCGCAAGGTTTTTTGATCCATTAGGATGGATAGCACCTACAATTATAATAGCAAAAACTTTTATACAACGGTTATGGTTAGCTGGTGTGGGATGGGATGAGAAACTATCTACAGAAATAATAAACGAGTGGAATACTTACCGTCAGACTTTAATGGAACTTACTAAAATTCGAATTCCTCGTTGGATTGGTATGAAATCTGATGATCTTCATGTTGAGCTTCACGGGTTTTGTGATGCTTCGAAATCTGCTTACGCTGCGGTGGTATATATCAGAACAATTAATGTGGATGGTGAGGTTCAAATTTCAATTTTAAATGCAAAAACAAGAGTAGCACCGATAAAGCAAGTAAGCATTCCAAGATTGGAGCTATGTGGAGCAGTGCTACTATCTAAATTATTGTTAGAGAATGCAAATGTACTCAACATAAGTAAAAACAAAATCAAAGCATGGACAGATTCAACCATCGTGTTATCATGGTTAAATAGTCACCCCAGTCGGTGGAAAACCTTTGTTGCTAACCGAACATCTGAGATTTTAACTAACATGAATTCGTCACAATGGTTTCATGTTTCCACAAAAGACAACCCAGCGGATTTAGCTTCAAGAGGAGTATTACCTAATATTTTAGTTGGTAACAAGTTATGGTTTTTAGGTCCTGATATGTTAAGAACAAAAAATATTATTTACGAGAAGAAAATAGAATTGAAATCTAATTTGGAAGAAAATATTAAAGCATACCATACTACTACACAAGAGCAATCTATTTTAGAAAAGTATTCGTTTTTAAATAAGTTATTAAAAGTTGTAGCATATTGTAGAAGAGTAATCTATAAAGGAAAAAATGAGACAGTATACTTACGTAAAAAAGAGATTGATGAGGCACTTCAATGTTGCGTAAGATTAGCTCAAAGGGAAGCTTTTCCAGTAGAATATTCACAGTTGTTAAAAAATGAAAATATACAAATAAAATCTAGTTCATTAAAATCACTTTGTCCCTATATGGATAATAATCAAATAATAAGAGTTTATGGTAGATTACAGCAAGCACCAATTGATGAAAGCTTTAAGCATCCTATAGTTTTACCAAACAAACATCATTTTACCAAATTGATAATTGCTGATTCACATAGTAAAACACTACATGGGGGTCCACAATTAATGATGAATTACATAAGATCAGCTTATTGGATAATCAATGGAAAAAAGATGATTAAACAATATGTACGAAATTGCATGAAATGTGCTAAGCAAAGAATTGAAATCAAAACGCCTTTTATGGGTTCGTTGCCATCTGTTCGATGTACTCCAGCTAGACCATTTTTACACAGTGGTGTAGACTATGCTGGTCCAATTAATATAAGAATATCTAAAGGTAGAGGCCAACATTCTTACAAAGGATATATTTGTTTGTTCGTGTGTATGTGTACTAAAGCCATACATTTAGAGTTGGTAAGCGATATGACAGCTCAAGGATTTTTAGCTGCTTTCCGGAGATTCACCTCTAGAAGAGGACACTGTGCTAAAATATGGAGCGATAACGCTACTACATTTATAAGGTCTAACAAAGAACTGCAAGAGTTATCGTCTATTCAGCAGGCCAGTGTTCAATATTTAGAACAGAATAATACTGAATGGCATTTCATACCGCCACACTCTCCTAATTTTGGTGGACTTTGGGAGGCTGGCGTGAAATCGACCAAGTTTCATTTAAAGAGAGTAATTGGTGATACGACTTTAACTTTTGAGGAAATGTGTACTCTTCTTTATCAAGTTGAAGCTTGTTTGAATTCACGACCTATTAGTGTAATTAACAATGACCAACCAGATGAGTTACTACCATTAACTCCAGGACATTTCTTGATAGGCGAACCTCTTGTGAATGTACCCCAGCAAAATTATGAAAATTCGACAGTGAGTAGTTTAAATAGATGGCAATTCATTCAAAGAATTTTGCAAACGTTTTGGAGACGCTGGTCGCAGGAATATTTATCTTCTATGATGAACAGATATAAGTGGAAGTTACATATACCTGAACCAGAGATAGGTCAAATCGTCTTAGTTAAAGAAGATAACTTACCCCCAAGTCGTTGGCTTTTAGGGCGAATACTTGAAAAGCATCCCGGAAATGATAATATCACCCGTGTAGTTACATTGCGTACTAATTCATCTGTCATTAAAAGACCTGTATCAAATTAATGTTTGTTTAATTAATATTTAAGTTTAATCTTTAAATGGGTAATTAATTATTTAATAATGTTTAGTTTTCATACTAAGAAGAATTCATTGATTCCTTTAATTTATGTTTTAGTTCAGTTTTGTAGGACATTTTCTCATTAAAATGTCCTAAGGGGGCGGCATGTTTAAGCTCCTTAGTTCAAATAATATTTTAATTTATAAACAATAGGTCATAATAATAATAATTTAATGTAATAGATGGCGTTATGCAAAATTAGAATCACGATGACATTTGATTTTTATAAAATATATATATATCAAATAAGGTCAATTTAAGTTGTTGCTAATACAGAACTCTTTAGATCAGCTGGTGTTTTATTTTTAAATCACTAGCCGCTTCAGTACAACCTAGGCCAAAATTATACACATCGCCATATAATATATATATACAACTCACAGCAGAGTACTTTTATTGGGAGAGAAAAGGAACCAGGAAGGAACAGGGAAGGCACTGGACACAACCTACTAACACCTTGATTTTATCGTCCACCGTAGTATGACTACATATGTATAACGTAACAAAATAATTCATTAAGTATAATTAACTTTATAAAAGTGAATCAGATGTCAAAAGGACACCATGACGAATCACAAAATGTGTCACAATTACTTTATTAGTAACAAACAGCACAATATGCGGGCCAACGCTGCCAACGCGTAGTGCTAATTGGATTAATGCATTGATCAAGTGATGGTTACAAAAATATAAGTTTCATTCCAGTAAATCTCACTTTTATTTCACAAAATAACTTTTTTAAAAATCATCATTTGATCCTAAATTTTGATATTTTATACAAAAAAAATTAAAACCTTTTTCAAAAAAGAAATACTATAGGTTCATATATTCAAGTAATTTCTACATATTGATGTCGGGAGATTAATAATAATAAATTACACAAATTTTCTTCGAGATTTCAATAAGTTTTCTTGGTATATATATGCAAAACCATTAAAATAAGAATTATTTTTCACTTTTTGATGGCTTTTCTTGGTTAAAAAGTGTGTTATCATGTAAATGTGCTCTGTTTTTACAGTCGGTTTAAAGCAGATAATATGAAATGAATATGTCAAGTGCCCGCCTAACAAAAGTAACACGTTCTTTCAAAATGGAATAAAGCTAAAATTTCCTTTTATATAGTCGTGATCTGTCCTCATAACGGGTACGTGACTACGGCGTAGCACATCGGTGACGCGTAGCGCTACAAATGTGTTACAAGACGACATCTACAACGCGGTTGCGTGTTCATATATAAAGCAAAAAAATATTATAAAAGTGAAATTTGGAGTAGTCGATGTGCAACGTTAAGGAAAAATATTATTTTTAAGACAGATCTACACGAAGTACCGCCACTTACTCAACGGAATGTAGAGCCAAAAGAGCCTTACTAGCGACAAATAGTGGAATACAAATTTTATAGTCTGGCCCATCCACGTTGTGCTGTCTGCCGCGTAACTGAAGCCGGGATTGATCTGTCAAAATTAAGCGTTGAGTGATCCGCTTGATTTCAGTAGTTCCATCATTCAGTTCCATTATAGGACTACTGATGTTTTTTGTCCCAGTTGTTCCACGGAATTGCGAATGCTGTTTATGCCGAAAAACGTAGCACATTTTCGAAATCAGGATGTAGCTTTGCAAATATATTTTTCTTATGGCTTTGTATGTTTGTCTCCCTCTTATCTACATTTATACGTCAAATTAAACAAAGATAGAATATATATAAATGACTGATTGAACGGAAAATTCGGTAACTAATACTGTATTGCCGGCTATTAAAAATTACCCTTTATAATGAATGAATAAATAAACGAGTAATGTAGATATATCAATAAAATCAATTAGTAAAATACAGTAACTTTGAATATTGAAAATGAAAATCGATCAAATAATGGTCCGCTGTAATTTCGCCTATTTTATGATTTATACTTATTAAAAAACCTAGAAATAAAACTTCTTTAAAATATGGGTGACTAATTTTTGTTTGCTTGTCCGTCAGATAAATTATTAAAGAAATTTAATCAATTTTCTTGATTAGCGATACATTAACGTAACGCTTTTGTACATTTTCTACAAAACTGTGACGAAGCGAGCCCATTTCTTCTTAAATTGAAGCAAAAAGAAATACGTATCTTATATTTTTCTATTGTATGACTGTGACTATGAATATCAAATGGTTGGCTAAAAAAAATTAATACTTCATTCTTAAAACGATATGGCGGACCATCAATGATGGTGGACGAGTTATCTCGCAAAGAGTAGATCTCAAATGAAACTGTTGAAATCTATAAGATCTTGTTGAAAAGCTCTTTTTATTATAATTCAAATATAGCGGCCGCGGGCCGGCTTGTTATAATTTATAATAAGAAAATAACATAACGTACTAATTTTGTAAGTACATTTTCCTTTTAAAGAAAACTTTTAAGCATTATTTTTTAACATTAATATCAATATAGTATTGTTAATTCAAATCTAATATTCGTAAGGAATTTTACTTAAAAAGGCCTTTTTAGTTTTTATTCCAGGCAACATTATAATCTGTATTTTAATTGTCTCCCATACTTGGCTGTTGATTTCGACTTATTTTGTCATTTTCTGAATTGAGAAAAGTACAAAATTTTAACTGATTATTTTCAATAACTTTACCTTTTTACATTTCACAAAGCAAACAGTCTTAGTTTTATCAAACTGCTGACACACTGATCATTAAAAAATAAAAATAAGAAACGAAAACCTGTTAAGTACAGTTTGAGCCGTGTTTAACATTAAATTTCCAATTTAATGTTACGTGTTAATCTACATACATCTAGAATTTTTAGGGCCGGTTTCACCGGTTGCTGATAAAGTCCCTGATAGTCTATCAGGAACTTATCTGCCAGATAAACTACAACTTTTGATTTCACAGGTCTCGGATAACTATATCTGGCAGATAAAGTATTAGATATGTTATCAGCCGATTCAAGTGGCTGATATAGACTTTATCTGATAGATAAAAAAAAGTTTCAAGTGACGGGATCGAAAATAGTTTTAGTTTTAGACCATTATTGTGTGCTTTGCGTTGATTGCAGTCACAAGTGTCACAAATATTCTAAAA
Organism: Diatraea saccharalis; assembly: GCA_918026875.4. Classification (NCBI taxonomy): domain Eukaryota; kingdom Metazoa; phylum Arthropoda; class Insecta; order Lepidoptera; family Crambidae; genus Diatraea; species Diatraea saccharalis. The sequence continues at coordinate 16,349,820 of OU893337.1, forward strand.
TGAATTTATTTGTGTTTTTAGAAGACGAATTAGATGAATATTTCGAACGTATTACGCGACCCCGTAGGAATCGAGTAATTAACCCTAGACCTAATTATTTAGAATCACTTGACGTTCAAGATTTTAGGAATCGATTTCGGCTGTTGTTTATATTCTATCGTTAATAGACAGTGATATAAAAACCACAACGGGCTACTAAGTAGAAAATCTCCGTTAACTAGTAAATAAAGAAGCTCCGTTTCTTCTTAATTAAAATTCACACTTCTTTCACGTTTTTGTTTTTTCATTATTAATTAACAGATCCAAAAAGAATACACAAAGAAAAGTTTAAAAATTGAAAAGCGTCTTAAGTACAAAATATCAACAAAGCAAAACAAATGATAGTTGCGTTTCGTTTCTGTAAACACGTAGCTAAGTATACGAATATCGTACTATTTTCATTCTAGAATCATAAAATTATAATTCAAAATATATGAAAAAAGTTTATTTAAATAATATTGAACACAAAAAAAATATTAATTAAGTTTTAAAAATGATTTTTGATTGACGATAATTTGGGTCGTAGTATTGAAACGCAAAAAAGCGACGTTGCCGTTCCGTCAACTAATAAGTGGCCGATAACTTATCTGCCAGATAAATTATCTAGCAGTTTGATGGTGAAACAGAAAAAAGTTAACAGCAACCTTTATCCAGTAGATAGCGTTAACTATCAGATAACTATCTGAAACTTTATCAGTAACCGGTGAAACTGGCCCTTAACATCCTTTTGGGTAACAATAAATAGAATTATTATGAACAGAGATTCTTCATATTAGTATGAAAGCCTTACCGGTAATCGTAAAAGCTAACAACCTATATTTATAATAGTAGCATTAAAAGGAATATTTATTTTTAAACTCCCATATAGTTGGGGAAATCGAAAATGAATAGCAGTGGCAACATGATCACAAAATATCAAAATTTTATTTGTGTTATTTGAATATTTTTATTTCCCAAACTGGCTTTAATATCAATGACGTTTTATTATATGACGGATATGACGTACATTATGGCGTTTAAAACGGCGTAAACTTTATGGTATGGTGGTAGCGTTACATTATAATACAAACACAAAGGGCACAACGAAATTAAAAATAGTTATCTCCCTGTTTGAATCGTACCGAATATCTCTTGTTAGAACGAGATAAACATACTTGCTTAGACATGTGTCAATTCCAGTCTCCCCTAATCGTAGAACAGAACACGAAGCACGAAAGATGGCCGCGTTCAATGACGTTTTATTGGTTTTATTAAAATGAAATGATATTTTTTTGCTTTTTTCATAGTGATATGTATGAAATGAAGGTATCTTCATATAATATTTCAAGGCATTGTACAAATTCATAAAACCAGTAATAAACCAGCTAACACACGCGACGGTTGTTTCATTACCACCATACCGTTCACATAGTCAATGTGTAATTTTTGCGTTGTTTAAACTGACAGGAAGGCATTTTTTCTACAACTTTTCACAGAAGATAACGATTGTAAATGACATTAGCCACAACGCTCACTGAAACGTGACTTTAGTGAAACTCAGGCAATTTCCTTGCTTTCTTGATGTCGTGCGCAGATAACCCATCTTTACTTTTTAATACATCATTGTTTAATGTTGTTTTTATTGTCAAAATTAGAAGAAGGGAGTAGAATGAGCATTGGAATGAAGAATAGTCAAGTAAGTATCGTCTTAGTTTTAGTAGCTTCAGATTTTTGGTATGTATTGCGTATCTACACATATTAATATACCATTATATTACATCCATTACATTCACAACTGTCTAGAATTGCATAGAACGATTCTGATTAGTCCACTGACCGTTGATCTATTAGTCGTTTTTGGCAGATCAATCCAGACTTCAGTAACGCGGTAGCGCCGCAGACCCGTTGTATTATACAAGACTGTACTACGTGGTATGCGGTCAAAGAATGTAGAAGTTCATCCATCCTAAAATTTAGCATCCTCTGTCTATATGTACGGTAGATCTCGGAATACCATCCATATTTGGTGAATATTCCAAATCTTTTCACTGCGCACTACTAACGAGTGAATGCGCTACCGGCGGGTGCGGTTGTTGATATTTTTATAAAGGGAGGCTCAATTGTTGAGGTTTACATAAAACAATAGTGGATAATTAAATATTGTACTACACTTTATGATTTTGATTTGTTAAACGGGGTACCTATGCTGCATCAAACCGATAGAATTATGAACGGTCGACTATTCATGACGGCCAATATCTTGTGTACATAAATAAGTGTAGTGTCGGGCATCGACACGCGATCCTGCGCAGCCGATAAACAACGTCGCCCAATGATCACGCAACACAAATGGAAAACTTACTGAAAACACAATTTGTATCAAGTCAGTCGATCATATGTTTATTTTTAGTAAAATGATTTTATTTGGCAAATATTACCGGTCTTAGAATAAAATTGGGTTACATAGTAGTAATATCGTATAGCCTCACCTTAAGAGAATGTTTTCATCACCCTAGTACAATTTAGCGTTGGAAACGGTTTTTTGGCTAACGAATAACCTATTTAAGTTCCTTATTCATGTGTAATATCAACAGCTGTTTGTTTCTTTTGATAAATAAATAATAATGACAATTATTTTAAATCTAGCGACTGACGTTAATCAATCAACTTCGAACTGCTAGTTTCGCGTCCTATTGCGTGATTGTACAAAAAACTTCTTTATATTGTTATACTTGATCAATTTTACATTCACAATGCTATATTCGAAAATAGGTATTCTTAATGAAAAATGCTCCAGTTTGCCTCAAGATAGGATGTCCCATGTCAGAAGGATATCAATTTTCATTAGGAATATTCTTTATCTTGTGTCAAGTTTAAATATTATTTAATGATTTTTTAACTTCGTTTAAAAATAACACGATTTTTTTCTTAGATACTCGGTAATCTAAGAATTGACTTATCTATACTGTTATTAAATATTTATTAATTTACATAATAATCATTAATATCAATGAAAAAGAAGCACAATTACAGAGAGAAAACATATTAACCAACAACACAAAATTTTACTGAATTAAACGTAAAGTATAGTCATGGCATTGTTCATCACAATAAGTCTCCGATGCAGCTCTCTTTCAAAAAACTACTAAGCAAATGTTAGAGTTATATAGAGACACGTTGCCGCAGGCTGGGGGCGGGCGAGCACACGACATCACTCAGTGGAGATATACACAGCCTCATATGAGAAAACACAACTGTCGATAATTCTGTTATATACTACTTTTATTGAATCCAGACACGCTATTTTAATGAAGGCATTGAGGTTTCCTATATCGTGTATGATACAGCTGTGACGTCGGTGATACTCGCATTTTGTCGCTATAATTTTCCCATCACATATTTTGCATTTGATACCAAAAACATAAAAATATCTAGAAAAAATCATCGACACATTGATAATGACGTTTAGCATCCCTACAAAGCAATTTACGGTTGTGCCCGTCTATATTTTCATATCAATGCACATACATATGTCGCGCCCAGCCGTCTCTCGCTCGGGATTCATTTATAACGAGACGTTGGCTTTACCCCCATTACCCCCACGCCACGGGAAGTACGACAAAATTAGGTTAGTGTTGCATATAGCGTCACGGACAGACAAACTCACTTAAGTTATAACTTTCATCGTGTTCTGAGAATGTACAAAATAATATTGTTTCTTAGTACTTTAGAAGGATGAAGATATAATACTTTTCTATAAATGTTAAAGTTACGATATTTTGCCGCCATTTTTCATGTTATTGAAAGTTAAAATGAACTATAGTCTATTACATATTATGTAATATTTATTTATAACATGGAATCCAAATATAATATAGTTTTTTCGACAAAAAAAGGTTGATTCCCAAATCGTAAATCCCATAATTATTTCCTTAAAATAACCACGCATACCGCGTACAGATAATTTGGATGATGTTAACGTTACTTTTGGAATGAATATAAATAGAAAGGTGACCGTTTTGGTAATCTACATGTGTAGTTTTATACCAAAATAAAACACTGGAATGTATTCCATCCGCATTCTAATGATAACCCCTAAATAGACATGTAATTTGACACTTGAAAGTACGCTTAAATTAATGTGATTAACTATTAGAAAACTACAAGCAAGATTGTTGATCTGAAAAGGAAATAATATTTCGTTGTCCATATTTGAAATAGCCGAGTAGTAGTCTCCGTAGCCGAGTAGTTCATATCCGAATTTAAAAAAGTCGCCAATTTTTTGGTCCCGAGTTGATTTCTATATCGTCTCGTGTCTTCTGCAGTCGACCAATTTTCCTAACACAAGGTATACTTAACTTGGGATCTGAAAAATATGTCTAATGTTAATACATTTTATTCAATCATTATTATTCAAGATGTTCTACGGACGGACGAACGGTTTGCCTTGCATCACCACGAGTCAACGGTAATATTGACAATGACACCATTGCGAATGTTTTTCACTCGAGTGCAAACAAAAATGTGTTGTTTATTGTGATTCGGGTACGTTTGTTAACGAGGGGGATATTGGTCAACATTGTTGTATGTAGTGTTGTACTGCTAAGTTATGAAGTGTCGATAAGCAAACTCGTCGATAATGGACGTCAGCACGCGATACCTCACTCACTCGGAGTCGGGGCGGAGTTAGAAGTAACCTATGACCGGCCGCGGCTTCAAGCCTAGTCTAGCGATAATGAATGTTGAACATTCATTATACTGTGCTAAACATTTTCTTTATGTTTCCGTCAATGTATGTACTAACGGTGTTGTTAAACAAATGTGTCTTTATTCTACCTAAAAAGGATCCATATAAATGAAAAAGAATTGAGGGCTAGGAAAATGTAAACACAGATCGTGACTTTAAATGAAAATTATTTATAACATTCAAATGAGTTTTATTTGTGCTAACAATTTGATATTTGACGTCGTGAAGAATTGCAAATATTTATTACCAAAAACTCGTCCGTTTTCAGGCTACGTCTCAGCAATGAAAGTTAAATATTCTTACACCAACGCATTTAGCCAACGAACGATACTGTATTCGAGTAAATTTCGTACTGGGGAAGAAGAGATGTACTAATGGTAGGTCAAACTTTATATTTACGAGAAAATTGATTGGAGAAACTAAGTAAGATATATGGATGGCGGTGTGCGTACATAACACTCTTATTTATAACCCATATGGTTACACACCAAACACACAACAGCTATTCTCAAAGTGTGGTCCTTTGTGCTTCGCAAAGCCCACAATAAATGTTAAGTAAAGGTTGTCTAATATTAGATTCATTAATATTGTCATACTAATAAGTATTGTAGAAGTACATAGCATTACTTAATTAAATGTATAACTGCTTATTATTAATTGATACACATTAATATCTGTTTTCACTAACCTAGAACAAGACATAGGAATCACTTAATATTAAGAATGGTTTATGCAGAATTGTCATTTCACCAAACCTTCATCGTTAGGTAACGTCTTACTATTATAAGCACTTGCTTCGATAGGAATGGCTTATCTATGATTTTGCGTGTTGGATAAAAAAAAACTGATTTTAAATTAATTAATCAATATTTTCATTTTAAAATAAATAGATACAAATAACATACATTGATGAGTATTAAATTGAAGAAAACGTGGGGTATACGTCTACAAAATTATATCTTGTTACTATAAAAATGATCTGAATGTGCCACTTTATAATGATCATGGAAAACTAGAACATAAGGATTATCATAAACGACTTTACAAGAAACGTCGGTGATCTGCTCATACAATCAGGTTGAACTGTTATTGTAATCAATGCTTGGCGTAAAAACAAAACAAGAATGACTCGAATATATCAACGTGCAGGCCAATGAGATAGATATGGATAGAGGATTGCCTTTTGCTCTTGAAAAACTATTTTAGTAAAGTACTCTTAAACTATTATGATTATTAACTATTATATAACTATTATATTATGATTCCCCTTAAAAAAGTATTATTAAGAGAAGCAGTGGAAGAGAAATGGAATTTGAGAGTTATCCTTACGATTTTTATCTTTGTATAAATTTTTTAAAGTCACGTTTTGAGTGTATGTACCCTTAGAAGTATGAAGTAGTTTTTAATTTTTCTTACAGTTTATTTTGATTTTGTTATTTATTTATAGGATAAATTTAACCTTATTGCGCCCTCTTAACTATTAAAATAATTGCGTTAATAAGTTACCAATATGATAACGGTAAGGTCTATATATAAATTACAATATCTTCACTTCATACTATTTAAGTTATATATTGTATAGTAAAGAATATTTCAATTAAGCGAAGGAAAACTAACTTTAATGATGTAGCGATAAAACATAAATAACAACTTTAAGTGGCTATTCAGACAGTATATGAATACTCCAACAAGTTTTCGGGAGGGTAACTGCTGCTTGGCGATTATGAACCTTGAACTTGTGTCATACAAAACAGTATGCAATGTTGGTGATATTTCAGATAATGGAACCAGTTTTTTCAGCTGCGGTAATAACCTCATAGGTACGACAGAGTATAATTAAGTCAGTTCCCTAAAACTTTTGCGGTCTGTTATTCGTCTAGCTTTAGTGACCCATTTATATTGGTCGATGGGGTCAGCACGAGGTATGCTGATAAGATTTCTATGAACTGATTTCATTAGTCGACAAACCAATGACTGGCTAATGAAAATGAGCCATAAAACAACGGTAACTGCTCAAATCCCAACAACCTATAATATTATAAATAATCCTCTATATCAGTGTTTTGCTATCTGTTCGGAGGGTCGTGAAGCAGAAGAGAAAATCAAAACTTCAGCAAAACACAATTATTGCTGCCGTTTGAATAATAGGTACCAAAATAAAGAAAATTAATAATATAATATATTATCAGTCGCCAGAATTTTTCAGCCTGGAAACAGGACGTGTATTCAAAAAGTATGAAAAACACTGCTCTATCATAATAAAGTAAAACCCGATGGCGCAATTTCTGTGATAGGCGTCACACACGTCTTTTTGAATTAACATCTCAAAGGCTCCACTCGCCGCCATGATAAGAAACGAAATATGCCTCCATTTTGTATTTAATTTGACGTTTCAATTGACCACCCTCCAGATTAAGTAAAGAGGCAATATAGGTCGACTTGAACAATTCGCTGATTTGCTTAAAATTCTTTCCGACAACAAACTAAAACAAAATAATAATAGATCGTAATAATGGGATGGGTGAATGTTTCTAGCTCTCATAAAAACTACTGAACGAATGTTGATAAATATGCGGATAATTCTAAGCAACTAAGAAAACTTAGGTCAACCTAGTTTAGGTATATGAACTTACAAATCTAATTGAGGATTATTATTATTGTTTGTTATTAAAGTAAATTAGTGTGCAAAATATATTAAAAAAAAAACATAATTTTTAAGGAAATGTACTCGTATATCAACCATTATAAATTTTAATATTATAAGTTTTATGAATATATATACTTATTAAGTATTATTATTATCTTTTTCCCATCGATTTCAAATAAAATACTATATAATGTTAAGCCTTTTTTATCCCACTACGGTTCCCTAGTAATAAATGGACTGTCAAGTTAACGTATAAACCAAGACTGTCGCTGGCGGAAAGTTAATATGGAATAAATAAAAATACTTTAATTTTTTGTTGACACGCTTATCTCACTAACAGTTAGTATGTGATGTTATATGTTTTTTTTAATACAATAGACCTGTATCTAAACTTTCTATGATATAAAAATGTTGATATGCCTCCTGTATGAAGCCCCACACAGACGGTGTCCTCATCACACCAACTGCCACTCGAGACATTAAAAACACGGAAAGTACCATTTGAACCTTAACCGTTATTTCAAACTAAGTTATATAAACGACTACCTATTTTCCTGCGACATAACCAGCGTCACCCGGTTTCTGAATTAAGTACATCTCAAACTGTACTTAAAAGAACACTTAAACAGGTTTTAGTTTCTAATTTGAGTTTGATAAAACTAGGACTTTTTGCCTTGTGAAAAACTTAAGTTGAGATTGTACTTTTCTCAATTTAGAAACCGGCCGTATATCACTCGCGTATCACCAAACAAACAATCAAATCATTCCTCTTTATAATATTAGTATAGATAAATGTTCTATAATATTTTAAATTATTATAAAGTTTTGGTCGATTCGGTTTAAAAGAGGCAAAAAAAAAAGTTAGTCATACCACTCTCATTGATTAAAACATAGGGTAATTGCAAATGGTAACAAACTGGCGAGGCCTCTCAATACGGCAGTAGTTTTTGTACCTGAATCAAAAGAGAAAAAATTCGTTCGTATTATTAGTTTACGATAATTATCTTCGTACTCATTTGGTTCCTCACCTAATTGAGATATTTTACGAGTTGCCACAAATAGCTGACAGCTCCAAGTGCCAGCCCTTGTCCAATTTATTTGATATATTGCACGATGTCAGACGCCGTTCATATTCCTATTCCCATAGAAACATGTCTTTATAGTAAAAACAGTTATTATCAAACTCGATAGAATAAAATGTACTTGATGTGTACTTGAATGTGATACAAAAATAAATTAGTTATTGTAAACACAAGCGTCCAGCCCCGGCTTAGTCTGAGTAAATAATATGTTCGTATACAAACATTAAATACATTAAATCGATAAAATAAATCATAAATTGTTAATTGTGTTACCTATCTAAACGTTGAAAATGTTCTTCTTTCAGTCTATCTCTAGAAAATATCGACATTCTCTATCGTCTTTTCTTTATATTTATCATAGGTATTTAGGTAATTCGTTAGTTATTTAGTTTATGGAATTTAACCGACAAGCCATCAGCTACCAGGCAGCCGTTGATAAACAAACATGAAGAATTATAAGCATTATTTTATTGTCATTCGGTTAAAAAACCCTAATAAAACCTGCCTACTTTGGGTTTATTTATATGAAAATTGCCATTTTGCCACATGTGCAGCCGCAGTCACTAGTATAATAATATTCTTCTCATATCTACATATACTAATATTATAAAGAGGAAAGATTTGATTGTTTGTTTGCATCGAACAGACTCCGAAACTATTGGACCGATTTTAAAAATTCTTTCACCTACGGGAAGCTACATCCTTTGCGGTGATGAACATAGGCTATATTTTATCCCGAAAAAGGAAAATTGTATAGGGAATGTAAACTTTACCATAGGAACATTTTATTCAATTTGTCATTGTACCGTCTCATGATATGACCACGCGGGCGAAGCCGCTGGCGGAAAGCTAGTATTATTTATAAAGGTATGATAGCTAGGAGATAAAGAGCTGACGAAAACGACGCATCCACAAGACGGTGAGCACATTATGTCGTCGGCGCGTGTAGTATGGTGTAGATGTGGTTACCGGTGGTGCCACTGTTAGCGGGTCATAAACCACACATTTGCGGTATAATACATTTCAATGGAGTAACAGGTATAATTCAAGATACACAATTTGTGTACGGAGCCTGTTTTTAAAGTCATATCATGGGTCCAGGTAACGAAAAGTAATGAAATATAGAACAGCACTCTATATGTAGATATAGAGTACTGAAATTAGATAGTTCTTAAATTATTCTTGATAGAAAAATTATTACTTTGAAATAAGCCAAGCGACCTCGAAAGCAGATCGAAGATGTGTTGGACTTGTTTAAAATTTATTTGCCTAATCGGGAAGACTTTAATAAAAAAATTCAGTATTCAATATTACTTGTCTCTACTAGTTAGTACCCAATCGACCATTAATCACGAACATTAGTAAGAGTTTATTTCTGAATTTAATATTTCGTGTCATCAAATATCATTTTATAAGGGTTATAGAAACTAACAACCCGCTGTCAATCGAACCACGCCATTTCTATTTCTACCGCATATGCGTCAGTAGCGCCATCTTTACGCTAATGGCGTACATTTGTTTAGACGTCTCCTTTCATAGGTCGCTAATTGAATCATCATCCGCTTTTAGATTGTAAGGACCTGTGAAAAATGTTCCTTAATGCATTGTGATATAGGGAGACTAACGTCTCGACGTCACCCAGTCCTTGAAATAATACGAAGTTAGCGAGACTGCATTGTTGAAGTGTGACAATCCTATATCTATATACTCTACTTTTGACAGATTATAATACCCGTATACGGTAGTAAGTCGGCTTATCGCATGATGTGATGATATACTGCAGTCGATTTAAAGTATACAAAATACACAGTTACCACAATGAAATGAAATTAATATAGAGATCACCTGTCCATGCGGCATTAACGAAATTATATACGAAACTATAACAAAAGTTATTATAATTAATTATTGAAGAAGAGGCATTTACAGCGCATTGTCAGTTTTTTATTGTAGATGTGTAGCTAGGTTAGGCGGGCATGCCTCGTGGCGTACATTTGTACATCTGTTAAAGTTCACAAGGATAATTGCACATAACGGTTATTTATGACAAAGGTAGGCGCCATTTCAACAGGGTTGTCAACAACAACAAAATTACGACACATTTTTATTGGTGGTTATAAAGCATGTGGGATTCTTCATGAGCAGGATAACGACAAATGAGACCGAGTAGCTCAGTCGTACAGCCTGCGAGTATGAATAATAGTTTTATCGTAGAAGTTGCAAAATAATCTGCAATTTTCTATAGTCAATATCATTGCATGACAGATAATTTTTAAATTGCACCCAATTTCTAAAAACAAATGTCATATGAATACATGAATGACACTTCCTTAGCTTCGAGTTCCCTTTTCGAAATTGAAATCTAACTTCAACAAACCATCCTCCTAAAGTGTGGAGTAACCACTTACCTATTATAACCCCTTAAAGCTACATAAAAAATCTATCGACGTTTTTTGAGCGATAGCGTCCAAACAAACAGTCAAATGCGGTGATATGGCTCTATAATGTGTATGAAATTCAACATGGTTGAAACCAAAGACGGTCAGTGATAATTAATATTTCCAGTGAACGCACGAAACATTAACTTTTATATGCACAGTGAATGTAACACAATAAGACAACAAACGATTACACCGGCCGTCCATTAAAAGTTAAGCTATAAATATATAATGCCGCCGCCACGATTCGATCCCGCGACTGATCGGGCACCGGCCGAGATAAAATCTATGTCGTGTCGGACTATATTGAACTTTATACTGACGATGTAAGAACGATCGAGATTAGATTTAAATAAATCCCAAATGCGGAGAAACAAAATATTGTGTGTTGGTCTAAGTCACAAGCTTTGTTTCAAAATTGCCTATGTTTGAACAGACCAATAAAAGTGAAATTATGTTTAAGTTTGGCAATTCTATATAGTATATATCAAATATATTCAAAAATCATAGCAGATAACATCGGTCACATTCCAATCTGAAGAGACACATTGAAGAGATACATACATTCATGTAGTTAGCGATCAATGTCGAGGACACACATACATGCAATTTACTTTTAAGTTTTACAAAAAGAATCCTAATTCATAAGTTGTGTACTAAAAACGATAAAATAGGAGCTTCATATTAAACTCATTCTGGGTGTTGTGATACCTTCGTTGTCTCATATATTCCACAATCGAGGGTTTGAGCTACTCATGTAAGTGATGTCGTCTAATATTTATTTAGATTTATGCGTTCAACTATATTATGAACACCAAACAATGAATTACTCTTTTATTTTATTCATTTACAATTAACCGCTTCCTCTTATATCCTGCACTATTCAAAAGATGACTTAGGGCAGATGTGTGCCGATATAGCCGACAACACCAAGTTGACGCTCGCGTGCAATGCACTTTAAGTTTTATTCATTAGATATAAGTTTCATGTGATCGCAAATATATCGTGGTTTAACCAGTGTGGACCACCTTTGACGCGAGATTTATTGCTCAGAAACGCTATATTGCATTTGAAATGTGAGTTTTATACACATTTTAACTACCCATTGTGTTCGATAGTTTGATCAATGTCAGAAACCTTAGATCGACAAATAGGTCGACTTGTAACACGATTTATGAAATTATAATGCCTGTACCGTTTTGAATATATTATTTGTTTGTAAACAAAAATCTACAATGACCAACTATCTTAGAAAAGCAATGTATTTCAAGCATACATATTTAAAAGATTTGACGATAAACATTATAAATTCTATACACATATTTAAAAATGGCGATCAAATTATGATAAATTTAACTGAACAACTTTTATAATGTAAAACAGTAATATTAAAAAATATCGCTTTAAAAAACCAACTGAAGTAAAAAATAAGTCTTGATTGCAAAAATCATTAATAATTAATAAAATTACTGTTAGTGTATTTTATATGAAGTACAACAATTACCTTAACAGGGCGCATACACCATAATTACTAATTTTCAATTGATTTTGTACAAAGAAATAACGTCCGAAAAAGCTGTAATTATTTATTATACTTTTAAGATTTTGTCACTAGTAATGAAAAAATTAGGGGTGCATCATCGATACGCACTTCAGCAACACAGATAGCGAAGATTCAAAGAGAGCTTGACAGGTACAAAAAGTAAATATCACGTTCCAATCACAACCTTAGTAGTTGTGATAGTTACGCCATGTTAGATTCGTGTCTGCGTGAGCAAAGAGCGTAAATTAATTGCAAAGTTTTCATTTATGTCATGAATGAGTGATAATAACAGTATAAACAATGATTACCTCCACACCAGCCCTTTTACGTCCCCACTGCAGGGGCTCAGGCCTTCCTTATGGATGGTTAAGGAGGATGGGCCATGACCCTCCACGCTGGCCCAATGCGGATTGGAGGGTATTGACGACTGCAAATGCAGCCGGGACCAACGGCTTAACGTGGCTTCCGAAGCACGGAGTAGCTCAAGATAATAATTTTTTGGTCACCCATCCCGTGACCGACCCTTGCGAAAGTTGCTTAACGACTACGATCGCGGGCCGTGGCGCTTATCCACTACGCCACCGAGCTACTACGCCACTAAATAAAATGTTACATACAGCTTATCATATAACATTTACACCATAACAACACGACTAATATTGTATTTAATGGATATATGTCTTTTATTGATAAAGGAATATGAAAAATAGTAACTATTATATGCTGCAAAGCTTGGTTTGACTGTAGGTATATTAAACAAACGAATGTCAGTCTGTCAACCCGGTAGACCCCAGGGAGTGGATTACCCTGTTTTGAGGAACCCTACTCTATGTCACACCATTGATACACCTACCACTCACTTGACTAGTATTTGGACAGATAAGACGGTACGCGTTATTAAAAATAGAAAATCGATTTTCAAATCACTCGCTGTTTCAAATACGAGTTTATAATTTTTTTACATATGATTAATAAAGCTGTAATTAATAAAAATAAAGCATATAATTAATAAAGCATATGTGATTAAAGCTGTTAATAAAATATAAAGCAGTGCGTTGAATACTCGTCTATTTGCCCAATTGTGCGACGAAAATGATGAGGACTTCCGACGATTTAACAAGGTTTTACTTATTTTTTGAATCAGTTTTAGAGTTTCTGGAAAGTAAAGATCCAGATTTAAAAGAAAACTTGATCAAATGGAAAGCAGACATCGTGTATTTGACAGATTTGTTAAAAAAAATTAATGACTTTAACTTGCAGTTAAAAAGGGATAGCCTAAATTTAATAAAAACAAAAAGTGTAATTTCGGTTTTTCTTGGAAAATTGAAATTTATGAAGCAAAATATGAGTCGGCGCGAATTCTCACAGTTTCCAAGCTTGTCACATACAGCATGTCTTGATGAAGATTCAGATAAACGTTCAACATTTAAATACACTGCATGATGACTTCAAAAATAGATTTGAAGATATTTTGATGATAGAAATACCATTATAGATCATAAATCCATTTGATGAAACGGAAGTGGCGGATGTGGTATTACAAGAGGAACTACTCGAGCTCAGCACCAATGAAGAGCTGAAGGTGAAATTTAAAAAAGGCTATCAAAGATGTTGGCTGCAGGCAGATATACCCGAAAAATATCCAGGACTGTGGGAAATTGCGAGAAAAAATTTGATAGCGTTTCCCTCGTCATGCCTTGTCGAAAAACAGTTTTAGTGTCGGAGATTTGCGGTTAATCCTTACAAAACTGAAGCCAAATATTGATAATTTACTGTCCATCCATCAAGTACATAATTGTTGAAGTTACGTAACGTTATTAGTGTTTCATTTTAATTCTATTAAGTCTGTTGTAATTATTGTTGGTTGGAACTCACCCGCGACGTCAATTTCCATCGTTAGATCTTCACACTTTTGGACGAATTTAGGGAATTTGGTAAAAATGTAGCAGCAGGGGTCCACCGAAACCAGTAAATTTATTAAAATTAGTCTACGAGAAAAAATTGTTTGGGAACCTCTGATCTAAAATAAAAGTATTTTTTTTTATATAATTAGAGTCACAAGTCTACTTTTAGTAGTACAATCCACAGAACCTCAGGTATTTAACACTAATCGTATTCAAGTTTTCATACGATAACCGTAAAGTCCTAATCATTTGGGACGCATTGAAGTAATTTGATGTGTTGTTCAATAGCAGACCAATGAAGTAACTCAAGTAACATGATTTACAGGATGGAGTCACAGTGCTGAAGTGACAACGCTCAGGTTCCCAGTACCACTCGCAACCGAGAGCATGTCCAAGGTTTTCAGTGGGAATGCCCCGCCTTTTGACCAACGCGATAGAGTCGGCCCTAATTCATTATTTTAAGGACTTTTTCGTTATTTACATACGAGGGTCAAACTGAAAGTTCTTAGAAAATCAAAAACTGATTACATTAGCCAGTTATTAGTTTTATTATATCTTTTCAAAATATTGTCCATTCACGTCAATACACCGCTGCATGCGATGGAACCACTGGGAAAAGCACTTTGCCCACTCGTCCTTAGGGGTCTCTTCAATGGCATCGCGATACGCAGCCACCGCTTCTTCAGCATTCATAAACCGCTTTCCTTTAAGTTTTTCTTTAATTTTTGGAAATAAATAAAAATCACAAGGCGCGAGGTCGGGGCTATACGGCGAGTGACCCAGTAATTCAACGTTTGATGTCGCCAAATAGTCGATCGTTCGCTTGGCGGTGTGCGACGAGGCGTTGTCGTGGTGAAGGAGGATCCTACTGCGAGGTCGTTTCTCTCGAACTTTTTCCAAGACAAGTGGCAAACAATTGGTAGTGTACCATTCTGCAGAAACTGTTTTTTGATCCTCTAACACAATTGTTGCAAAATGACCTATCCTTCCAAAGAACGAGGCCACCATTTTTTTTCCCGCACTTCGATCTCTCTTCAATTTAGTTGGCAACTCCTCGAAAGGAAACACCCACTGAGCAGATTGTCTTTTGGTTTTAGGATCATAACAGTAAATCCAGCTTTCGTCACCTGTTAGTATGTCGAACACAGCATTTGAGTCACCTCCGTTAAATCTTTCAATCATTTTACGACACCAATCCACACGATGGAGTTTTTGAGCCTCAGTCAAATTATGAGGTATCCACCGGGCGCAAAGCTTCCTGACCGCTAAATGTTCGTGGAGGATTTTGTGCACTTGACTCATACCGATGCCTAAGCTTGTCCGAATCTGTTGATAGGTCACTCTTTTGTCAGTCTCTATCATACGCCGCACAACACAGATGTTATCTTCAGTCGTCGCCGTAGAAGGCCGTCCCTCACGTAAATCATCAGTGAGATTAGTGCGACCACGTTTAAACTCATTAAACCAGTTGTAAACAGTCGCACGAGATGGGGCTTCATCGTGAAAGGCCAATCGTAGTCTATCATAACTTTCTTGTTGACTTAAATGACATCGAAAGTCATAAAAAATCATTGCACGAAAATTTTCTCGTGTTAAATTCATGATGACGTGACACAGACAATTTTCAATTTGCCGCCAAATCGTAAAACAAATGACAAATGAATGAAATATATACTCAGTAATATTGGCAAAGAGTTATATTTTCAAATTTTAGAATTATTTTTTTATTATATTGTTTATAAGTGGCCAGTTCTAAGAACTTTCAGTTTGACCCTCGTAGTAAGATGGTAGTCTTATTTATTTAATTACGCAGCATGTGTGTGGACGTAACGACACATTAATTATAAAGCTTCGATGCCTGTCGTTGAGAGAATACCAACCTCTTTTAATTGACATCTGCCTAGACTGGTTTACCGTTTGTGAAGAAAAAATGTAGCGGCCTTACAATTATTAAACTGGCTTCTATCTGCGGCTGAGGACGTCAGAATTGCAATTACGGAGAAACGGGATAAGATATCTAATAATTATTTTCTATTAGAATACATGTATATAGTTACGTTATGATGTACATAGTTTATAGATAAATTGTTATTTTTTGGGTAAAGGGGCTATACACTTATATAATATGGATCTGTAGTCTTTACTTCCTTCCCCGCCTCGCCACCATAATTTAAGAATTTTTTTAGCCTGCTAGCTTTCAAAGTCTATAATGTATATTTGGTTCTGGCTCGACTATCAGATTATTCTGAGTCGTTCATGTGTCGTCCGAAATGTAAGCTTCGAGTGTTGATCAATGGTCAACATTCACACAGGTGTTGGTGTTTCACGGTCCTGTTTACAATATTTACAAATATCAATATCACTTAATTTCCCCCGCAATTGATATTACCTTATTTGCAGGGCCCGGTTAACATTACATATCAAAGTAAAGTATATAAAATATTCTGATGTCAGATGTAACGTTATTATCACAGAAATAAAATAATATACCAAAAGTTGCTATTGTTTTCCAAACTTTTTTTTTCATATGGCTTATATTTTCATATGTAAATAAAATAATTCACAGTTTCTGACCTCCGTACTGTAGGTGCTATGTAGAGCCTGAGTGATAGAAACTAGTGCCTTATTCTTTAGAAGAAGAGTTAAATGTTTCATCTAATCATGTGTAATCTGCAATAGAAAACATTCTATAGTTTACAGTTATATACTATCTGTATACTATATTTGTAAATACGGAGCCTCAAGTAACAACAACTTCATATTCACATAATATAATATTTGCGGAATTCCATTTGAAACCCAACACACGTTATTGAATTCCCAAAAACACGTCCACACAATCCACATTTTCTTTTGAGGAGTGCAACAACAACATATATCGCTCCCGTTCCCCGGTCACGTGCGGGCGGTGCGGTACGCTGCCCGCCATTATGACTTTTCTAATAACAACTGAGATATTTCGCTTTCGTTGGAAATTGTTGGCTTTATTTGCTATTTCTACATTTTCCAATTTCAACGTTTTCGATGTGTATAGAAATAAATAAGACAATCTTGCGACGTAGATGCAGGTATCATACATATGCAGGAACATAAACTTGATATTTATTTTATATCTACATGGGCTTGAAAATTTTCAGCAGTACTTATAAATTACAATATGCAACATAATAACAAACATTTCTTTTCACAGGGTTTACAGTACGTCATTATCTTAATAATAAATAAAATAGTTACATTACCCCACATTTAGTATTAATCGTACGAATTAATCCACATTTGGCCGGTTTTTTTGTAGTTTATTAGATACTAGCTTTCCACATAGATCTAAACTCCTACCTGGTACTCCATGGTGACGTCCACTTCGCAACGGGCCGTGCAGCAGAAATCGTAATATTTTAATTTCGCCATAACTTCAAAACCAAACGTCCAATTTTAATCATTCAAAGACCAAATATTATTTACATAAACTGTACTTAGTGATGAAATAATTTATTTTGATAAGGTTTAATAGCATGAGTAAAATAAACGCATTTAAATGTAGTCCAAAGAAAAATTAAGATTTTTAAATAAAAAAATAGTTGTTGGGCCTCACTCGACATAGATAGGTATAGTGTGTCGCAGACTTTTTTGTAGATATTTGTAAGATCTACAATTAATTAGAACATTTTAAGTTCTATCTATTATAGTTTAGGCAGCGTACGCAAAATAAGTAACTTTTCTGGTTGATTGTTCATACCTTGTGTTGGAAAAACCCAAATATCTTACGGAGCCCTATTTTTTTCTAAAATAAAATATAGCCTATGTTACTCGTGGATAATGTAGCTTTCGAATGGTGAAAGAATTTTTAAAATCGGTCCAGTAGTTTTTGAGCCTATTCATTACAATTAAACAAACATACAAAGTTTTCCTCTTTATAATATTAGTATAGATATAGATACCTAACACGGGATCCTGCCTTATCGCCGAAAAGTATTTGGCCTATTATCACTTGCCAACTAACGTGCCAGAAGCAAATCACTTTGGTAAAAGCCAACAGTTAAGTTAGTTTAAGTCACATTAATGGTGACATTAGGTGTGAAGACGAGCAAAGAGGGGAGATACTACTAAAGCGTACTACAGGGTACAAACCAGAATCGACTTGACTAATACAACATTTGGTAAACAACTTAGTAAAATTACGCTTTCGAAATGTGTTATTATAAAAAGCACACCAAACATACAGTTGTGTGCTAGGTAATGGTAATGGTGAGGTTGCGTAATAAATCAAAATTTCATAAGTTGGTAAATAATTATTCGGCGAAATACAATTCTACGAAACGATAATTGGAAAGTGATAAACAATCTGTCAAACTATTTTCGGTGAAAAGCAGAGAACCACCTCACATGAATTACCATTTAGGGTATGAGTGATTTTTCGAATCTTCTTATGTACAGTTCCTGGAGAGCCTTTCGAAGGGATAAAAGTTTTGTTTGTTGTTATATTATTATCATAATATCTATGGTTAGATCATTTAACAAGCTCGATATTATTTATTAAAGCAAAGGTTTAAATCTGATATCCAGTTTACCCATTGGTGCAACCAGAAATTCCTTTTATAATGAGTTTCAGTAACATAAAACCTTTTGAATGTCTTACGAAATTAAATAACATTATAATGAAACGTAAAGTATTCCGACTCGCCTATATAAATTTGGATTCCTTTGCACATAACAAAGATGGCGTCAGAACTCAGAATTCGGTAATGGCGACGGGTAATTTACGCGGGAACCTTCCGGATTCAGACTGGCGCGCGGCTCGGGCGGCGGCGGCACGCACTCTTTTATAGCATTTTTATTGACACATTAAAAATATCCAAACTTCCTAAGCAAGTAAAATGAGACGGTACATCGTAAAGGGGTTTCGTAAAATGTATTTTAGACGGAACACGTATTTTGTAAGTGATAAAAAGGAGTTCGATTTACTTAACGTAATTTAGAGGAGCATTCCCTTCGTGAATTTCTAATAAAAAATATAATAAAGTAGTCTCCGTTTTTACCCGAACTTTTATGCTCACTATGGAGTAATATGAAGACTTCGTCAGGCAAAAAGTTTGACATGGGCGTGGAATTCACGTCACGTGTTGTTCGCGTACGAATTGCTACAATGTATAACATGGTAATGGGGTACACATAGAAACAAATAGCCTTTCGGATTGAAGAATCTGCTATAAGTTTTTTTTTAATACTCATAATACCTTCCATGCGTGACTGATGTGGAAAAAATTTATAACATTATAACGAAGTTAAGAAAAATGCTTTACTGACATCACATCCCTTCTTAAATAACCTTTTTATTATATTCACTTTCTAAGATGTTTGGTAAGTATAATTTTGATTTAAAATTAAAGTTGCTCACTCTCAGGCAAGTTAATAATGTATTTGTTGAAATGACGAAATATTAATATGTAGTGCATTTAGAAATTATACATTTTTTTTGTTTATTTCCCTTTCTTCTCTACCATTTATTAAAAGAAAATTTGAAGCCTGCTCGGAGCTAGTTATTATTTCGTAGTCATGACAACACAACATATCCCTAATTTCGTACCACTGAGCTGGATGCGTGACAGGTAACTGAAAGGAAAAAATATTGAAGATTGATCTACTAGATATTGAATACTTATTACTTGACCCTTTTCTTATTGCTTGGTAAGAAGATAGATACATTACTGTGTATGTTAATGTTTGTTTTTCTTTATTTTTTGTTATTCCTAATTCCTAACTTTGTTAATGTAATAATATTGCTAAACTTTCTATCGATCTATTTCACTCTATTTTTTATAATCAGTAAATGTAACATTAAAATAACACAACATTCCTTCTTTACGTGTTCTTTTTTATATCTTCACGCCGTATCCTTTGCTTAAATCAGGGTTCGTAATTATCAAGATAATTATTTTTTGTATAATTATTATTCGTAGTTACTGGCATTTTTTAAAAAATACAGAACGGCATTAGTATTTGAAGTAAATTTATTTTTATCGTTTCAAACTATACAAAATATACAAACAAAATAAAGAAACATTTACTGTGAATACACATTGAAGAATAAGTAAAATTAAATAATTTTTTAAATAATAAGGGGGCTTTTAATATTATTTTATTGTTTCTGTAAGCCAACCTAGACAATTTATCTATCATAATAATCAAATTTGATAGTTCTTTAAAGATGATTGATTCCTTTTTCCAATAACAAGTCTTAAAATTACAAAAAGAACTTGTGTTGTATTTTATAATTATCAAAGTATATTTATTAAGATAATTATTGTGGTAATTATGGCGATAATTATCACTCCGAATACTGTAATAAATACTGCCTGCTTGTTTGTGAGTGAACTCAGAAGTAGCGTGAGCTCATCTCGCCTTCACCATTTTATCATCGGAACTAGACGCACGGCGCGATACCATCCTTATTTGGTAGATATTTCAAGTCACCACATAAAGTGCTTTTCTTTATATTTTTTAATGTGCACTGTAAAAAGTATGAGGAGTCGGGTTCCCTGCCAGCACCTATATTTTCGTGTGAATATAACCGAGATTTATTTTAGGTGAGAGTGAATAGGTTCCTTCTAGACAAGCTCATCGCGCTGTAGTTCTTATTCATACTTGAGGACTGGATTGAGATCACGAGTGAACACATTCTTAAGTTATATCTAGTTCTGATAGTAGCTATTCTTCCATTCACCACTTCTAGACAGTAAAATTAACTAATGAAGCGGTTTTCCTACTTTCACATATGCTTATTGAATTAATTAATAACCTTGCAATTTTACTATTCATGGTAATTGAAAATACTTTTAGATCATCCAACATATTTTACCTACCTCACCTTCAGGACGTCTTTTAAACGCAATGCATCAGATCTTATACTAACATTTTAAGCTTATGGCATTACCAATTGATTGTTGATAAAACAAAGGCTATTAATTAAGTTCATGCTTTGCGGTAATTAAAATAATAATAATTGCATTATTTATTAATTGTTTTTTGTTTATATTTACTGGAAGTTCACAAATGGTCCTCTCTTTCTGAAGTAGGTATGAAACTGCATTACTTAATTCATATATCGTATTTTGTTCATTATGTACATTTATAATGTGTATAAAAATTACTCCTTTATTGTAAAAATAATAATGAGCACTGAAATTTCACATCAATTTTGGAACGTGATGCTTCATTTTTGCTACACTTTTAAGACTGTCAAAAGCCGTTTTTAGTAAGGCAGCAAACTGTGTTATATTTAGTCAATACTTATTCAAATGATCCATTACTCATGATTACAATGTCGAATCGTCGTATTTCGTGATGTAAATCCTTTAAAGATCCATAAACTACTTTGGGTGGGTATAAATGGGCAAGTAGCGACGCGGAACCCTCGACGCCTTGATTGATAGCGGAAATGTACTTTTATAAGGTCACCGGGTCTACGTCGGTGTTGCCAACATGCCATGTTAATTCTACTACTCATGAACATATTATGGAAAAATAATTTTAAGAACTAATTTTAATGGGTATAAATTAGGTCCCCCCCCCCCCCCCCCTAAAAGAAATATACGTGCACCAGCAACAAATAGCAACAAGTATTTGAGAAAGTTTTTAGCAGCTCAGTTGGTAGAGCAGTTGCCTGAACACGGGTTGCAATCCGGTTTGGAACACTTGAGACTAAATATTTTAATATATTTTGCTTTAACATAAATATTACTACTATTTATGGCATATTAAATGTAAAATTGATTAAAAAAATATGGGTTAATATAATAGAGACAGAGGGTAGGAAACCGCGCGGCAAAAACGGTTTTTTAATTAATCACTCTTAAACTATTTATTGTATTGTATTTTACGAGTATTGTAAAAATGCTGATCAAATACTTATCAACTTTCGATATAAAAAAAGCATAATAACTAAAACAAAAATGGTAAAAATGGTGAATTTAAGTGGTATTTTGGGAATATTTCTATCGATAAAATTTTATAAATTCACGTTTTAATTATGACAGAACCCTTAAAAATATGATTTAATCCTATGTACAAAATAAGTTGAAAGTTAGTTATTTTGGCCCAAAATTAACCTTTTGTTTATAATAATAATAAAGGAGACTAATTAATGTACCTTCACGATACAGTAGCTCCCTGTAAGCTGAAAAGTAAATCAGTAGTAGAGCAAGAGATCACCAACGGAGCTTAACTGGTCAATTAATCTTCCTGAGCACCACCTAAAAAGGTATAGTTAAGGACACATTCACGTGTCGAAGTAATGGTAGAGAGTCGTGTCTCGACTGGCAACACTGATCCATTGCCGAACGATCAGATAACGCACCAATCAATATCTATTGACCGCATGTCAAGTTGACGAGTTAGATCGGGCAGGACTTTCAACCAAAACGGGCTCATTGATACGAATCCGACATCTTGACGTTTGGTACGCGTCATGACGTTAAGTGGATATTAAAATAAATAGGTTTACAATAATAAATGAATAATAAAAAAAAAGCTTAAAAATATTTTGATAATATTATCTAAATAATTTATAATAAGTTTAATAATGTTGAAACATTAATAAATGTATCATATTATTAGGAAATTTGGGATACATTATACAAGCATCCTAAAAACGACCGTGTAGCAAAAATAAATAAATTTAAAGCAACCTCTTTAGAGGATTTTTTTTTTAATATAGAAGTTTGTCAACCATATCGTGTGACATATCGCACGGGAGAGCATAATGTGAGAAACAATTTATTTTTATGATAGAATGATAAATAGAATTGTCGTCATATAAGAAAATAGATGACAAATAACCCTTTGAATTAACCCATCCGCCCTTATTATTTACTAGGTAATCTATTATTTTTAAACTGAACATCGGTACACTAGTCCGATTCGATCTTTACTTTTTTTGATTTCTTACCACTATGACCTATTAGAATTCTTATTTTTACATTTGATAATATATTTAGATTTTGACAAAAGCTATTTAGAATTGAAATATTTCAGGGTATTCGCATCTTAAATGGGTTTTTAGTAAATTACAATATTTGCTCACATTTCTTTGACACCGTCGTGGTTTAAACTTAGTCACACGGTTTGATAACAAGTGTTACGTGAATAAACGATGTCAATTTAACTTCCTATAACGTGTGTATGTGCGTTACCGATTTATATTTCAAATCTCACATCACGTATTCGCAAAATCGTTGATATTACCTGATATAGAAGGGTTTGTATCGATGTAGTGGATCTGATATATCGTCGGACGTGCAACTATAAAGTATGACTCTGTTAAGTTTACTTACTACACATACACTGATAATAAGATAAATGATTATGTTTAAATATAAAATTTTTACCATCTGTGTTTTGTCTCGCAAATACAGGATTGTATAAACGTATAAACGTTCGACTTTAAGCTCTAATGCATGTTAAAAAAAAATGTATTGGTAATGTCATCCATCCATCGCGATTTTGATCGTGAGCTTTTAGAAAATGTCCAAAACAATTAAAACCTAAATTCTAAAAAAGAATATTTTGACAGACAGCAAAAAAAAATATAACATACTTATTTATAATGTATATACGGCTAAAGGTGGGTGTGAACATAAACTTAAGATGAGCCGGCTTAACTTAGGTTTATCTTCGAGGAGCAGCTAAAGTTCGATATCATGTTATTTTGCGTCGTGATATTCCATCTTTAGCTGGTTAATATGCACATTACATTAACCAGCTATGACGGCGGGACTGGTAAACTAATACTTAAAAAAACGCATTTAGCGGAGTAACCGTGTTCTGTATGACGGCACGCTGCCTGCCTTATGTGATGATTTATGGACTCGCGGTATATGGATACTAGCTCTGTTTATTTTACGAGACAAGTTTTGGTGTTCCGACAACCCTAATACGCCAGTATTTAAAGGGACCCCAAGAACCAGGAGCTTCATATGTTATCTTATAGAGAAATACCTACTGAAACAAAATCAACGGTCTAATCTAAGGTGACTGAGAATGGTTTTGAAATCGAAAATTTTCGCATATCGGGCCTACAGCCCCAAGTAACATTTAAAATGTTTACGTATTGATGAAAACAACGCTCACTAGCAATGAATAGTTAAAAAAATTAACAGTCGCAATAATCTGATAGTTCAATCTGTAGAACAGCCGCCGCCACTTCATCAAATTAATTAACTAACAATTAAAATGTAGAAAATAACTTTCTACTAGTATATCTATCTTTATTAACTCTTTGAAATTAGTTTAAAATATATATTGACTGAGCATCGAGCAAAATTGCAATTACAGAGTACACTACTTCTCGGAACGAGGTCCTCTCGACTTCAAAAGGAATTCGTTATACGGTCATGCCCGCGGGCATTCTTCAGACATGCCCCTAGGACCTTGATACTCTAATCTGTGTAATGTTTTTTGTGTAAGATCGCCCATTACACAGATAGTCTAATGAATTATCAGCTTTACACTAGTAAACTTGCACAGACCTAAACCACGGACGTGCCCATCTAGTGAATGTCCCGCTTAAGAGAAAATGACTGAAAATGTTTACATTTTTTTTTCTATTTAAAATCAAAATCAAAAAATACTGTGAAAAAAATTATGGCTTTGAAGTTGCGCTTGCTAGAACAATTTCGCTTCACGCGGTAACTGAACATGTGACGTCTCACTACCGAACATGACCGCAAGGACGCGGCTCAGTAGTATTACAAGTTCGTTTTTGAGCATCGCCTGCATCATACAGTCGCGTTTTGTTTATGACTTAATGTGGGGCACTAATTAGTATCATGGGATTGAACAGTATAGAGTAGAGAAGCGAGAACATATGCAATATCCCTACGACGACGAATGGGGAGCCACTGAAGTTGCCTACGGAATTCAGAAACATGGTCATATTTGCGCAAGCCAAATATAAACCGTATCGTAAAGTTTTGAAGACGTTCAAGCTTATTGAATAGATCAAGTGTAAGATCAGGGTAGCATGCATCTGCATAGTCAAGAAGGGGCAAGAGGTGGAATACGCAAGTGTAATTTTGGTGGAAATGGGTAAAAAATTGCGCACGTAGATACTGAATTTTCAGCGCGTATACGTTGCCGGCGACCATATAGATAGCGAAACCAATCAAGCGCTGCTGGAAATACGATAAGGGAACGAAATATGCCTAACAGAATGTCAAAATCAACAGTGCCAAAAGCGTTGCTGAAATCCTGTAACGTTAACACCGTTAACTTCTCATTTTAATTTTCTCGGTAATCTTAACTAATGCCGTTGTAGTTCTATGTCCAGGGCAAAAATCAGTCTGGAAAGGATTAAAGAGTTTATGTCTGTTAAGAAAGGAATTTAATTGTTGTTGGATAAGGCGTTTAAATATTTTTGAAATTAAGGGAAGAATAAATATAGGACGGAAATCAGAGTGATTAATAGGCTTAAATATTTTAGGCAAAGGGATTATATGAGCATCTTTTCATACATCAGGAAAAACAGAAGAAGAAATAGAAGCATTAAATTTTTTTGTAACGATAGGCGTAAGGATATCACGCAGAGGAATTAACATATTACGGCTCAAACAGTCCTCGCCCATTTTATTAGATGTGACAGAGATAATATTCTTCTTAACTTTACAGTCGGTGACTTGATAAAAAACAAACGTAGGATAGTCGGGAGTAGGTAAAGATGAAAGATACTGTAGGGTCTGCTGCTTAATACTGTTGTTCATAGCGAATAGTTATTTAGAGAATTAAAGTCGAAATCAAGTGAACGAGGAATAGTATTGGTCGTTGATTTACCGACTCCCACTGACTTCAGGAACCTCCAAACTTTGGATGAACTTCCATTTTCTACCGACTTGTGAATATGCCGTTTTTGTGTATCCCTACACATTGTATTGCAGTGATTTCTAATAACGTGGTAGTTAACACGATTTTGTTCAGTCGGTCAATTATTGTATTGTCCCTAAGCGTACATCAATAAAAACCCTAATTAAATATTTTTAAATAAAACGCATCTGTAAGTAAATAGACAGATCAAAAGAGGTACCTACTAACTATCATCCTTGCTGCTGTGACTAGTGTTGCCAGGTCCAATTTGTTTCAATTCGTAAGGTAAAGTAAATCGGGATTTAGGGTTGTAAATCGGGACACTAAAATTTATGTTTTTAACCGTCTTCAAAAATAAGGTTAAAAAATTAGAATCATTTATTCAGTCTAGCTTTCATAGTTACATAGCACTTGTGAAAGTCGAAAACTATGCTAACGGTACGCAAAACTATCTATTTGTCTATTAGATCCATATTTATCACGTCACAAGTCTCAAACACTTCACACACTACACTTTAATTTATTTAAGTTTTTTTTTTACCATTATTTTCACATATCATGGCGGATTCCATCCATTCCCTCGTTAAAAAAGCTACTGTTGCAAATAAATAACTTTTAAAAAGGCTAAACGTGGAGGAAATGGTTGATGAATTGCGCGCAAAACAGCAATTTTTAATTATTCGCAAACAAATACGATAACTGTATGGGGTAATAGCACTCGGCTACAGTAACTCACATATCTATCAATAGGGATGATAACTAATTTTGGCATGTTTGTCCGCCAGGAAGAGTACTGAAGAATATTCGTTCCCTTTTGTACATCTACATAATTATGACGTAGCAAACCTTTCAATACCCATTATCTAAGTCATTTTTCGAGTCATGAGAAGCTGGATGGTGCAGAAGTAGCGCGCTCGACTGCGATATGGTTGTTAAGCAACTTTCGCAAAGGGCGGTCAAAGGACAGGTGACCAAAAATTTATTATATCGGACTCTTTCGTGCATTGGAAGGCACGTTAATCCGTAGTCTGTTAACACCCACCAATCCGTATTGGGCTTGCGTATAGGGAGGCCTTTTCTTCCCATCCGATTTAACTCATGGGGAAGACCTGAGCCCTAGCAGTGGAGATGTGGGTAAGAAAGGTCATTAAAAACTCAAAAGTTTAACGAAATAAATTCTAATTATCTTCGACATAGGTAACATGCTCATTACAAGTTAAGGTAAAATAAAATAAACAAATGACCGTTATTCCGTGAAATTGATTCGTTTAATTATCAAAATACGCCCAATAACAGTATATCAAGGGCTCGGCGCGTCGTTACGGCGGCATTAGAGTCATCAGCGGAGCCCTAAATATAAGTAATAAAATATGCGCCCGCAACCCATAGTATTTCAGGCTGACGTTAATGCGCTACCGTAATCAACAACACCAATAAACCATTACCGAAACGTAAATAAACTCTAAACGCAGCCATCGCACGTAAATAACAACCGCCAGCGTCAGGCGAGACAAATAAGAGAAAAAAAATAACAATTATCCTTGAACGGGGAAAGTTGCAGCGGTTCCAATTAAAACCTATATAATTAACGTTATTCGTGATATTAATATAAATTATATGGAAATATAATAGTTTGGTTGATAATGCGACTGTTTCACACCATCGATCGATAGCAAAAAGCAATTTTAGAAAGAAACTTACCTTTAGCGTATGTAAACAAACGTAGGCAGCCCATCAAGAAAATCCAGTTAGCGAACCCAAAACGGCATATCCCTGTCCGACACATGATGCAACACACTTTAACAACACTACACCAGAGGTTTTAATTCATCAATATCACATTTTCACATAAAATTCACATATAATTAACGCAATTATTTTATACAGTATAGAGTCGGTGCGACAGTGAATAATCCGCCATTTTCACAAGGACCGCCTACGTTCGGAAACACAACTCGATAATGAAAAGGGCATTGTCCGGGGTTGACGATGAACTTGAGCTTACTTCATGTTGGTTTTCCTTGTACATGAAGTAAGCAGCAAAAGTAGTGCTTTCTAAAGCGACTTATAGTCTATGGAATACAATTAAATACCTAATCGATTTCTTCAGTCGATTTTATAAGACTACTATGAATTCTGCATTCTAATACATAAAATTATAAGCTGAAGGTTTTAAAGATTAGACGATTTAAATATGTGTTAAGTATAAAACGTATGGTAATGCGGAAGTATTTAAAGAAAATATAGTTTTTGAAATGAAACTAGATGTCGCTACGATATGTTCTTGAATTCTTCATAACAATCCTTTTGGTTTTCTTTCATGTATAAAAGTAAATTAAACTTTATAACTCGATAAAGTGGGTAATGATATAATTTGCAAATTTCAGTTTTTTAATAATTTGGTTAAAAGGAACGGAAATTACTATCTTTAAATCATTCGTTTCCTGCAAAAATCACCTTTTGCTAGAGTCGCCATCTAGTGAAGTGCTTTTTAGTCCTTTTTTTAAATACCTCCTCATGTTATCTGTGTGGTTATATCATACGGCAGTCACTCATATTCATGCAAATATTTTTTGCAATTTTTTTTGGTTTTACTAACTGTCGGTTTTGTAGAGGTTTTTAATTTTGTTTGGTCAGTCAATTCATGGGCAGTTTAATATTCTTTTGTTGGCTCAATGTTTAGTTTGTAGTTGGTAGAGATATGTATAACATATTAGGCCAAACGCCAAATTCATTTTTCAAGTATGAGTATGCCAAAATATTTAATCCATAAACCTATTCTAAGGGTATTTAAGAGATTTTTTTTTAATTACGTGTATTTTTGCCTTTGCATAATATTTTAAATTAGAAAACTTATACACGCAGCTTCATTTACAAAAATAAATTAGAAAATGATACTAGGTGGATACAAGAGAGAACAAACTGCAAAAACAGCAAAAACTTAGGTATTTTTAGTTATGTGTTCGAATCAACACAATTTATTTATGCTTCAACAAGCTTAGAACGGTCAGCTTTAATTAAAAAAGAACGACTAAAGTTAGATAGAAAAATGTTAAATACTTTAAAAGTGATATAAGTTAATAACTTTACACATACAAAATTTACCTAATGATAGTACACAAAAAGCGATTTTGACCTTTAACGCTAAAGTTGATAGAACATGTATTGGAATAAACTCACACACCGTTCGAGCGCGTGCCGACCGAAGCACTGCGACATACATAATACCACAGAACATAGAGAGAGATAGAAGTATAATGATATTAATTTAGTATGGGAACCGAGTGTCGCCTCTCCGCACACAAATACAGATTAGATGAAATGATCATTTTGTTCACTACATGAAAAACCGCCACGCGATAGGTTCGCGATAACATAAATCAAATCCCAAAAAGATACTAAGCTAAGAAATCACACGATTAAAAACAAACTCTAATTCAACGTGATAATAAATAATTTACTTTAACATGAATGTTGAACTGTCACGTGGCTGTATATGGGGATACCAGAAGGAAAAAATATTTTAAGATTATGCACATTTAAAAAAATTGGGGTCATCATTTTATGTGCGAACTATTAATATTAGATTTTGCTGTAACCAAGTGAATACTGAAAAATTAAGGCTTTTCAGTACATAATTTATTAAAATATCTTTTAAAAAACGCAGTACAAAAACTAAGAAAACTTAATGATACACTCTATCGTATGTCTGTGGAGTAATATAATTAAGCGAGGGAAAGTGTAAAAAAAACAAAAATTAAGAAAACAACAGAATTTTTGTATTAATTACATTAAGCCTAATTTGTATTTTTTTCTTACTGGTATCATTCCGGTTGTGCATATTAGTGATGTGACATATTAGTTGATAAAATAAGAGCTTTCAATTTTGTTATGAAACAGTTCAATGTAATTTAGTTCGACAATTTTCTACAGTGGTTTGATAGTAATTATTTAAAGCTTTATTCAAATAAAACGAAATACATAAAGTTTGCATTACCTAATGTGAGGCATGTTAATATACTTATAAATATAAATAGTGAAAAAGTTGAGATGGTGGAATCGACAAAGTTCCTTGGTATTTTGGTATATTGATAATTTGTCAAGTAGACTGAGTTCTGCAGCATTTGGTGTTAAGAAAATTAGACTATTGACAAATGTTGAAACGGCAAGATTGGTATATTTTAGTTATTTTCATAGTATAATTAATGACGTATAATCTATTGTTATGGGGTTCTGCGGCTAGCATTCAAGATATTTTTAGTCCACGCTATATATAATTTACGGTCTAGAGAATCTCTCAGAGAAATATTTAAAGAAATAAATATTTTGACTGTTGCCTCTCAATACATCAATGAAAATATTATGTACGCAAGAAAACATTACGTTTGTTTTACTTTATTATTCTAAGTTTTATATCTGTAATAATTAATTGCAACGACTGGACAATAAGGAATTGCTGGTCAAGTATGAGTTTGAAAGCCGTGACAAAAAAAGTTTGAAGATAGACACTAAAGCGATAAGTACGTACAAACGTCAATCTACATATAAAGTCACATCCGTTTGAGACATGCGTCTATAAACTTATGTGCAAATATGGAGCAACAAAAAAACTGATAAAAGCTGTTCTGTGGGCGGTTCTTTAAAGTGGCTTTCTTAACTCCATTTCTATAATAATAGTTTCCGATTATGAATCAGCATAATAAGGTAAATTAAATTGACGCCTAAAAATTAGTTTTGTAAATTAAATTCACACCACTAACAATATTACGTTAGTTGAAAACATAATTTTTTTTTTCTATAGATATTATGTTGTTTTGAAATTCATTTGATAGGTTTAGGTCCAAAAAGGGCAGATAGGGCAAAATTAATTATATAAACAAGGCAATCCGTTGTAAAGTTATTAGGGAAACTGAAATATAAGTAATGCAAAATAAGTGAAATCCAGTTTCACCAGTTTCTAACAAGACCTATTAGGCCAACTCTTAGCTTTTCACGAAGTTTCGTTTAATTTATGTATTGTTCATAAAACGGTGATATACTTCGTAACTTAGATATTTATAGCACATCAGTAATTTTTAATATTTATCTGCGTGTAAATAATTAACCGAATCTTCGTAAAAAAAGTGCATGGACAGTTCATTATTTCATTTGTTCAGTATCAGTTCATCTATAATTTTCCCTTGTAAACAGTATTTTATAGTTTTATATAATTATGGCATATATTTATCGATAACGTTGTTATGAAATGATGAAAGAAAAGCTCTGAATAAATATGTTTTAGTTATCGATTACGATCCATATAATTAACAATACGATTCCGAGCAGCAGCAGCCTATCGGTACATTTCAGACAAATGGAGGCACAGCACTATTTTTTGCAAAAGTGCACAAAATGATTTACATTGCTGTTTAGTAATGGGGTCAGAAACATTGATGTTGGTTTGAGCAATCAATGTATATTTTATTTAACATTGTGTCAAATTATTACGTTTTTTATATTTTAGCACTAAAATTGTACTTACCAGTGAAAGGAAATGTTTGCATTAGTTAGATTGTATACTTTGCTTTGCTTATTGCAAGTGATAATAGCACAAAACGGCATTTTTTATAGAAAAAATCAGTAAAATCACCACTCGACGATTGACGAACGACTGGCAAACATAAAACCGAGGAAAGGGCGTCATATGAGTAAAAGCGCATATGCCAGCGACGCGTGCCCCGCCCACTTACTACTTCTATTCTCTCTCTATGTTCTGTGCATAATACTGTATTAGAGTTTGGCAAGCGAAACGTGACACCACCTATTTTTCCGTTTTCATATGGCAACAACATAGAACTGTCAGTTTGACACTACGTTAGACAATTCAAGAATATTGAATTTTGTTGTTTTTGCGAATTTGAACTTGTGTTTTTGGTTAAAAATTATGTCGAAGCCGATAAAAAGTTCATCGAGGAAACTTCTTTCCATCATGATTGACAAGTTTACTGAAGTGAAAACTGAATTAAATAAAAATTTCATGGAGAAATTACAACGATTAGATAAAGTTGTATCTTTTTTAGGTTAGTTTTGTATTATAATTTTGATACTTTCGTTTTAATTTTCTGTAATTAACTAAACAGATATTTTTTATAAAATATTGCTCTATTTCAGATAACTGTGATGGTGATATTCAACCAATAATGGAGGAGATAAATGCAATAAAAACTTTAGAAAAACAAGAAATGCTGAATTCGGAAACGCAGTACTTACAAAAAATTTCTTCAATGACAGGTCTCTTTTCTTGTTTTGATTTAAGATAGATTGATAGTATTCCTATAATATTTACATAGGTTTTTTATGATGTATTGGTTTTTATTGTTGACATCCAATGATGTCATAAGAATGTTTTGTTTAACAAGGAAATTCACAGAATTCATGAAACTAATCAAACCATGTAATTGTTATACATGCTAAATATGCACATAAACTTAACTAAATTAAACATAAATTGCATTCATAGTTGAATAGGTATTTAAATTATTTTGATGTATGTGTCTATCATTATTTGCTTTTAAATACATTTAACATATCTTTGTTTCAAAGTGTTTAATCTTTTATAGATGTAAGTATAAGGACACTAAGAAGGATAAAAAATGAAGCATTAATTAATAAAGGAAAATGGGACACTCCTGGGAAAAAACGACCTCATCAACCAACAGTGTCTGCTTTAGATAATTTTGATTTAAGTGCAATTCGGAATAAAGTAAATGAATTTTACTGTGTGAAAAAAATTGTTCCAACATTAAGAAGCCTTCACAATGAATTAAAAGATGCAATAGGATTCAGTGGTAGCCGTGAGACTTTACGAAAAATTATTCTTAAGAATGGATTTTCTTTTAAAAGCAATGAAAATGAACGTTCTATGCTTATAGAAAAATACCAGATTTCTGCATGGAGGCACAAGTATTTGAGAGAAATAAATATAAAACGAAACGAAGGAAAGCAAATTGTGTACCTTGATGAAACTTATGTACATCAGAATTATAAAGTTAAAAAGTCTTGGCAAGGACCTTCAACAACTGGTGTCACTACAAAGATATCCTCTGGAAAACGGCATATTGTTGTGCATGCTGGATCTGAGGAAGGTTTTGTGCCTGGTGCATTATTAGTGTTCAGTAGTAAATCCAAATCTGCTGATTATCATGATGATATGAACTCATCGAACTTTATGAAATGGGTCAGAGAAAAATTAATACCAAATTTAAGTAAGCCCAGTGTAATTGTTATGGATAATGCCAGCTACCATATAAAACAAATCAATAAACCGCCTATAATGTCTAATACCAAAGCAGATATCCGTAAATGGCTTGTAAATAATGGAATACATTTTGAGGAATATCAGACAAAGGCAGAGTTAATGTGTTTGGTTAATGATAAGAAAACATTGCCTGTATATGAAGCTGAAGAGATTTTAAAAGAACATAATCATGAACTTTTATTGCTGCCACCGTATCATTGTGACTTAAACCCAATAGAGATGGTTTGGAGTCAAGCAAAAAGAAAAATTGCAAGCAGAAACATTGGAATACCAGGAAAGGAAATGGAAAACTTAATAATAGAGTGTTTTAACTTAATTACCCCTAGTGACTGGAAGAAATACACTGATCATGTTTTAAATGTCGAAAATGATTACAAATTAAAAGATGGCATTGTTGAAAACGAACTTGAAAAATTTATTATATCTGTTGGTGCAGACAGTAGTGAAGAGAGTGACTCTGATGATTCCTTGTCATTGTTATCAGGTGTAGAATATTTAGAAACAGATTTTGACTATGAATCAGACTAAAGTATTTTTAGTCTGATTCATAGTCAAAATCTTATCTTAAATTTTCTATTGTGATTAACATGATGATTTTGTGACACCTGTATTATGTAATTTATCCATGGCACTTAATTGTAACAAAAATAAATGTTTTTTTTATTGTAATCTGGTGTTTATATTGACTAATTTAATTTGATAGATAGTGGTTCTGGATCAGAGCAAAAGGTTGTGATGAAAATCCCTTAGGAGACATGTATGTGTTATGAACACATTATAAATATAAGGGCCAGAAATCAAAATTGGCTAACATCACATTTATTAAAAAAATGTGGCCAGAGTCGCCCATATTCATTACAAAAAAACAAAGAAGTCGTTGCAAAAAACACCCTTTTAATTAATGACAAATATGAATTTTTAATATTATAAGTGCTGTTAGCCAATAGGTATAACGAATGGGTTAAAAAAAAGATTCGATTTAGTCCGTCAGTCAGATAATAGAAAAATATTGGATACGTATTTTTTTTCGCTTTAATTTAACAACAAATGGCTTAAGAGGTACTATGCGACGACTTCAAATATGCTTTGCAACAATGTTACTTTAATACAGTTTATCGATACGAAATCAAGTGTCAAAATGGAGTCCAGTGGAGAATGCCGATATTGACATTTCGAAATTGCTCATCATTGATAGAGAATACGAAATAGTGATTTTGACACAATCAAAGTGTCTATTTTTTACGGTGATGACGATTCTTGGTTGTCAGTTGAGTTAGTGAATAGGCCTACTGATATGCTGTTAACTGTACAATTAAGAACAGTCACGCTTTAGTCAAATGTTCCAAAACAAATAATTTTAATTGATATCTAAATGTTAAGATTAAATATAATTAATAAAAGTATCAAAATTATTTTGCAGTACTACATTCAGTGTTTACTGCTTAAGAATTTTTGAAATTGCCGCCCTTTTCTTGTGACACGTTTCGCTTGCCAGACTCTATCTATAGTGCACGGTTTGCTTTGTTTTGTTGGTGTTCGTATACCCAAGATTTAGCTGTATGTTTTAATTCCTTCGCCTGTCCCATGAACGAACTGTTTCTGTGTGCGCTGTTTGGTGTTTTGTTTGAGTGTTTGTCAAAGAACGTGATTTTTGGTGATGTTTGAAATCTTTATGATTAAAATGACATACTTTATAATTTTAGCATAGACGAATATTTTTCGAAACTAAAATTCGTAAAAGTAAAGGCAGTTTTCACTATGGAGCTAGTTTATTCCATGAGACGGAAACCCCTAAAATATGAACCACCACACTTCGAAAAGTAAGTCTTGTTATTATTGATAAAATAGCTTATAACTCGTTCGATTATTGATAAAAATGTAATTATTTAAGAAAAATAACTATAAATCGTTCATGTTAGTAAACTAACGACATCAACTTTATTTTGCAGCCCTTTAGACACTGAAGTGGTGAGGCCTATAGTGACAATCTCTGTGTACAATATCATAGCGTTTTCGTCTCCTACGGAACTATCAGACTCTGATGGAGATACTTGGGGTGGACATGTATACGTGTGCGATATGGACACGCCGTGGGACAGCCATAAAGTCACCAGTACAGTACATCCTGTTAGTGTAATTTCTATTATATAAATAATTGACAATGACTTCACAATAAATTTACTTGATTTTCTTGATCAGGAAATAATTATAATAAATTTTTAGCATATTATTACTCTCTGAATTAGCAGTTCTCAACTTTTGTGGCCGATGTTCTAAAGTATAAAACACATGACCCTTACCTACCTACTTATTTATCTATTTGTATGTCGACAACAATATGCTTAACTAAAATCTTATGCTCAAATTGATCTTATTTTAAAATATCATACATTCCAGAATAAAGAGTTAAATTTAATACTGTAAAATATATTTCTTTGTGCGAAAGGTGTCAGCATTGGAGTGGGACAATGAAGGCAAGCATCTGTTGGTGGGAACAACAGGGGGGGATGTTTCTGTGTATGGCCAGAAAGATTATCTGTTAAATGATTGGACCTGTCTCTACACAGCTTGTTTCCCAGGTTTGTTACTTGACTGTTTTGGGAAAAGTATTTAAATCTTTTATATGATCATATAAAAATACTATAAGATTTGTTTTTCCCCATAAAACATAATTAAATAAAGTAAACAAGAATTAAGCTGTGAATTTAGAAGCAAACTGGATCCTATTCTTATAAGGCTTAATGATTACAAGGCTTATAATGATCTTTGTCTTATAATAAAATAGTTCAAGAATTCAAAAGTCTCAGGTGTCTTATCTGTAAGTTATTTGTTGTCGGATTGAATTACAATAGCCCAGAAATCTCATTAATGCAAATCACAATTTTGGCCTATCAACGTTAGCATAAACAGTAGAATAAAATATGTTGGCAATTGGCATAGAAAATGCTATGATTAGTTATAAGTATTCAAGGTGTGTATGCTGTTGTAGGAGAGCACATAATACGTGCAATCTTCTTTCACAATGGGCGTCATGTGGTCGCCGTTGACAAGAAACCAGACACGCTCGTCACTGATAAGTTCCAATTATTGAGATCTGCACCCACATTAAAAGGGTTTGGGTATGTTCATTTCATATAATTGTGTTTACCAATCAAGTTGCCATTTTGCATCAAAAAGATACTTTTATATTATCATTTATTTATTTTATTTTTCATGGTGGATCCATGGTTTTATAAATGATCTTACAATGTTGTTACATTCATCAAATAACCAATTACAGATCCACACAGTTATCCTTAAAATTAAGTAACAATTTTGAGTTCACCCTGTAATTTAATCATACACAATCCCATCCCACTTTGTGAGGTATGCCAAAAAACTCACACAAACGAATCACAATACATTTCCTTTTTCCTTCTTTATCAAATAATCATTCGTTTATAATTTCAAAAAACATTTTTGACATCTTGGTCCTTATTGACTTACAACTAGAATTAAAAAGATCCAGATCCATAATCATACTCAAATCATTAAATGAGTTACTTGCTCGTAATAGGAATGTATTCAGCTGTAATTGGTTTTTGAAATTCGCACATTCGATGACTTGATATTTTGTAAAAGTCTGGTGGAAACATTCAAATTCAACAGCGATAAAAACTGTTGAATTTTTGAATTTAAGCTATGCCATGAGTTTTCGGTAAATAATTTTTTTTTTTTCATTGTATTGAAATTGTTTTATAAAATAAACATTACCAATTACAAGTTACAGAATTTAATTTTACATAAGACAAATTCAGTAAAAAAATTATTTCAGAATGCCAATTTTTTAACACAAAGAAAGAGTACCACCAGCAGTCAGTCTTCACCATGATACCAGATGGTACTTGGATTTGTTAAATTATTTATAATAATGATTTTATATGCAGCGGCGCGTGGTGTGAAGGCGCGCTGGTGGTGACCGCTAGTGGTCTGGTGGGATCTGTGTGTCCGGGTGAAGGCACGCGCGCGTCTGTTGCTGCTGAGCCGCTACGCCCCACTAGACTCAGGGTCACAGCTGCTGCACTCGCACATAAAAGTGAGTTTACATTGTATAAATCACTAATTAATCTTGAATTATTGTAACATATATATAAATAAATAATACCCAAAAATCATAGAAATGTATTACAGTCTTAAAACCAACGATGTATTAAAAATTTTATTTCTGTTTATTCCATAGATCACTCTTTGTAATCTTAATTCTGATCTGAACTGATATTTGTAACCATTTAATTGGATTTTTCAGGCCTCTCTTTTTTCCTACCAAACACATTGTGCTTGTAATGAGTTAAACTATTTTGTTGCCGTGAAAGCGGGTTAATAAGATGTGTATATTGTTCTTTATGGAGGCGGCGGCGTGGTGGTGGCGGCGGCTTGTGCAGGGGCGGCGCGTTGGTGCGTGAGATGCGCTGTAGCTAAACCACGCGCCTCTCCACATCTAGCGCTGCAACCGCTGCCCGCGCTGTACCTGCCCGCTCCCATAGCCATGCCATGTAGGGAACCACTATATTCTTTTCCACATAGCATGAGTATGGTGATGTCAGAGATTTGTACTTTGTACTCATGTGGTTTTAAAATATATAATATTCAATATTATTGAGTTCATTTCTAATAGAGATAATAGATTTTAAGATCAATGTATAAAATAGGATTTAAGAAAATATTTATTCATCAACAGGATGAACCAGAGTCAGAAAAATTAAAAAAAAATTAAGTTCAATTATTATGGCAACAATGAGTAAAAAATTTGACACTTGATTACCAAATACACATTTTGATTAAAATGATTTTATCGATTCATTCCCTATTCAAAAAACGTTCCAATTTTCGTTAAAAGTATTATTGTTTTAATCATTAGAGGGTTAGATTTCAGTTATTAAAAATTTATTTGTGTTTTAATATGCAAACTATTTGTATAACAATGGTTTTTAATTATTTGGAAATACAAATTGCGTGAAATGGATTCGTTAACAAACAATACCCATGTTATCTGAAATACATATACAACACACTACACTTGTTAAATTTAAACTATTTTATCGGCAATAACAAAAACCAATATGTAATTGAAATTATAAACCACGACTTAAAAATACATATGGTGTCAAGATGAACATCGTATCAGAGGATACAGGGACATTCTCAAACTAAAGCAAAAAGAATGTCATCTTTGCCGAAACGTTGATAGACACTGCGAAGTTAGTGTATAGTTAAAAATTTCACAAAAAAATTATAAATATCTAGTTTACGTTTTTATTAAAGCCATACATTTATAACATTATATGTAATTAGTGACCATCAGTTGGTGCCTCCGGGATGACATTGACTGTCTACTAGTAGCGGGAAACACGCTCACTTTGTGGAAGCTAACAGAAGGGGCGCACCCTGTACATAAACTTCTATCGAAAGGTAACACCTATTTCATTTTAATATGTTTATGTAATATGTTTACTTATCATTTTAATGGCTATTTGAAAATCAACTTTATTGGATGTAGAGAGAGTTCAAAATAGTATACCAATGCAATAAAAGTCTTTTCAACAATGTTAATCATAATGTAATAGCAGTTACAATACACTTACGTTTTGTTCTCTAGGTCCGTTGCAAGGCAGCACCACTCCTAATGGTGCTCCCAAACCTGGCTCGGACTGTTTCAACACTGTGGTGAGTTATATATATAATTTTTATATAATAATATTCCTTAAATACAGGAAAAATATAATCAGTGCATACATTTCAATAATTAACTTATACCTTTTTCATAAATAACCTGTACATCATATCCACGTTTTTTTTCTCTCTTACCGAATATTCTCTTTTAATATATCAACCAAAAAAGAAGAAAATAAATGTGTAGAAGAAAATAAATAAATGTGCTACCTGTAAATCCCATTCTGTACCCGAGTGTTGATGACAGTCGTTTATCATTTTACCTACTTTATCACTATTTAAATAAATATGTAAATTTAAAAAATATTTAATCATAATTATATCATATATTTATGATTTTATATTGTTATTATGTTTTTTTTAGATATGTTGTTAATGTGTGAGGAAGACATTGCACTAATAATATTGGACTGTAGGTAGATAGTACAATGGGAAAATGCAAGTAGTTGAGTTTCTATTGAGATGCCATTATAACGTAAACATTAGCAGAATTGGCCTGCTGCGTATACGAGCCGTTATTGCACGGTCGATGTAAACATTTTTCTCTCGACGCGTGACTGTCGCGTCGCCTCCATATTTTTATTATTCGGTAGTATATTGTATATTCGTATTCGTAGGTATGGCAGCCGAGCGCCCCGTGGACTATAGAGGAGGGGGAGCGGGCGGTGAAGGTGGTGGGCCACAAACTCCCACTCGCGCCGCCCTACGTGCTACTGGCTACGCCCCGCGCACTGCATCTGCTCTCCAGAGATAATCACCATGTAGTTAGTGCTTGTACAATAGGGAATACGCACATTGTTTTTTTTAATGTTTTTTCGTGTTACTTCGTTTTATAACTGTAAAAAATATCCGGCAGTGAAAAACTAAAACTTAGTAACAATATTATTTTATGAAAATAAGTAATAAATAATAAGGCAATAAATCTCGCTAAAAATCCCGAGATCTCGTTCTCGCGAGATCTGTTCCTTTTTTAACGAGATTGATCTCGGACGAAAAATAGGCGAGTTCTCGCGAGTTTAACGGGATTACACAAGTGTTGCAGCGTGAATTTATGCGAGGTATCATATCCTACCGCTGGATGCGGGAGGCGCAGGACCGATCATGTTGAAGATCTTTGGGGGAGGCCTATGCTCAGCAGTGATCGTCTCTCGGCTGATATGATGATGATGATGATGATCATATCGGGGGGTTTAAAAGGCGAAGTTTTACACTTTTATCTGGTCAGCTCAATAATAACACGAATAGCAAAGATTCTTCGGACATTATGTGCTACTTAAGAAGCTATTTTCAAAATTACTCGAAATAAGGAGGTGTGAAATTTTATTTTTAATGATTTATTTGTTAACAACAATATTTACATCGATCATTATAGCTTATAGCCAATGCGATGTAGTAAACCTTAACCATTTTTTTCTTATCTTAACTGAAGACCTCACTTTTTTATATATTAAATATTGTTCTTAATTAATTTTATATGTACAAAAAAATATTGCAGTTTTTGTAAACTCACTCGGAGCACAATCAAATATGTCAATTTCACTAGGTATCATATTAAATGACAGATATCATATAAATAAACTGAATAAGCCTTTAAATTGATTGGTATATTTTGTTAATTTATTTTCTAATTTTTAATAGATCTTAGTTATCTTTCATTGATAATAATCTCAGTTGAATAGTCAATTCAACCTAATTTTACTTTTGAACTTTTGTTTGATATTAGCAGAGAAGACTGGTTGTTTATTTCATTTCGTATTTGATTAAATACGTCAAAGTTTAGTTTCTTAAAATATTAGTACCTGCTTATTTATTTTATATTATAATACCTATAATTCCCCTGTTTTTTTCTAATTTATTCAAATATTGTGATTTGAATTAATATTACAGTAAAACAGTAAACACACAAAAGTGCCAATCTCGTGAGATCTCGCCAGTCCCAATCTCGCGAGATTGCATTACCTACTATATTTCCACTCCTATTTTCATCCCTTTATTTGCTGTTTTTGGGATAAAACATACCCTCTGTTTACTGCATATGATGTAGCTTCCCTTAAGTGAAAGAATTTTTAAAATCGGTCCATCACTTTCAGAACCTTCTCGTTGCGAACAAACAAACGAACAATCAAGTCTTTCCTTTTTATAATGTTAGTATAGATATTCAATATGTATAATCGATACAATGTTTGTAAGTGTAGACTATTGTTTACAGATATGTTCCAGGGCGGTACCGTTGAGCTCCGGGGAGGTCCCCATAGGGGCTGGCACTCCGCCCAAGAAACCTAAATATGGTCCTGGCACTTTATCGGTAACTTAGATAACATATTCTAAAACATTTCTTTTTTATTTTCGATATCTTGAAATTTGTTAACCTAGTCGATTAACAATATTTTTTCGGTTATTTAAATCATTTTTAGTTTTAGAAGAAACGTTTGTATGTTGAGTAGTTTTATCTAGAATTCTAGAGTTTCCCACTTTTGAAAAAAAAAACAATAAACGAGTTTTTAGGTAATTTATATTACTTTTTAGAATTATATTTGATAGAATATTTGTTGGAAATCCTCGGTACGCCAAAACTGGCAACTATACGATATGATATTTGAATTTATACCCTATCATTTGTACCATATTGTGGCTAATAAACTATTATTATTAAATTTCCACATTCGACGAATGATCCGTCACATATTAATACATAATTTCCATAAGATACTCTACCTCATATGCATTTCATTTCATTGCATTTCTATGTAGATATATGAAATTGTATTTATTATTATACGGCGTACAATCGGGAAGGGTGGCAACTTTGACTGCGAAACGGTACTGACAAGGACGCAGCTATTTAATCGAGTTAATGCTGAGCGAGACAAAGCACGTGCAAAACGTTGTCATACAACTCACAAGATTTCGCAAATGTTTTGCATAATAACGTTATTGTAAGCGTTGTTTTCTAGTGCGGCAGTGTGAGTGACGTGTGCGCATCGGCACTGGGCGGTGCGGTAGTTTGCGT
Organism: Diatraea saccharalis; assembly: GCA_918026875.4. NCBI lineage: Eukaryota > Metazoa > Arthropoda > Insecta > Lepidoptera > Crambidae > Diatraea > Diatraea saccharalis. The sequence continues at coordinate 16,392,068 of OU893337.1, forward strand.
GGACACACATGCACGGTTGCACGTGTACCGGCTCACTCATACCAGGGACATGCGTTAGTATACATACAGATACTCACTCCCTACACTATTGTTCGACTTTTAATGAAATGCAGTAAAATGACATTTCATATTACCACTTTTTTGCCAAGTATAAATAGTGAAGTACTGATTATAATTTAAAGAAAACTATCTGCGTTTATTATTTAAGACTACCATCAAGGCAAGGCATCACTATGATTTATTTAAAGTCTTACAGTTTCAATATTTTAACAGTTTTGCATAACCTGTACCGCCGCTGTTTACAATTTCTATATTATTTCACTTACCTTTGGATTAGGGCATTGTATCTGATATAATTATTGGTAACACTGATAACACTTTTTTATTGTAACAGCAAACCCCATGGCGATACAACACATTTGTAATCTCATGGAATATTCTATGGTTTCCGGCATCGATTGTTTGGATGTGCTACTGACCATAAAGAACAGTCTGGTTGAATCCATATATGAACGGTAAGTTTATTTATGTATTAAATTTAGGAATATGCAGTAATAAAACATAAGTAAATATTATCTAATCATATTGTCACTACAACTGCACATAATTAATTTCTCAAAATCATTACAATAATTATAAAACTTCTCATTCCTAACCTTCAGCTGTTAATTTACTTATATTTTTTCTATATAAAAGTATAATTACGACAAAAAGTGGACTAAATAGTGATTTTTTTTTACTTTAACCTACCTACCTTCAGATGTAATGTATCATGTAATATTTTCTTTTTTAAATACAGCTTGTTGGATATATCAGTCTTAGCTTTTTGATGTGCCCAACTTCTTGTTTACATATTTGATTATTGTAGGCTTACAAACTTATTGCACATTGACTTCATAGCTAATAAATGCTTATTGCGGGTTTCGTGTCACAGATTCACGGAATCATTCCAGCGACAACCACCTACCTTTCAACAGTATTATTACCACAATTGGCTCAGACTAAGGATTGCATTGTGCAGGTGAGTCGGAAAATGTTATTGATAAATTAAGTGCCGCTGTCGGTGCGTAACATTTAAAATAAATATTTATGCACTCATAGTCGTATAATTTACATTAATAATTTACACACATGTGTTATTTTATTTGCTTAAAATTAGTATTACACATATTATAGATGATATATTGAATGCTGTGTGTTATTCGTTTACTGTCTTATTCTATGCAGGCTAGTGCCATCTTTATCTACGAGCGCTGCGTGGTTGTGCAGCGTACAGATGTGTCACTGTGCATGGGCTTCCGTTCTCCCGGCGCTCCGCCCCGACGATAGACCGGACCATGCCCTAACTCTAGGTCTAGAAGACTGTGAAACTGAAAAAGTAAGATAAGGAGGGGCCTCAGTATAGTGCCCTGTGGTACTCTTATATGTGTCTAATCTTACAACCCTATAAGGGCTGTGAAATTAACAATGAATATGATTATGAAAGAGAAGATATAAATTGACGATCAAGAAAAGACGAGAAAAATAATAATGATTTATATGCATACTAAATAAAATTTACTTAATATACTCAAGTGACAGCAAACGGTAGACATAATATAAACATATGTTTTCCAATACCTTGATATCCAAGAAATAATCCCTTTTTATTAAACATTAGATTTCATTTATTACTGTCCCGTCACTGACAACAATATCGTTTTATATCAATACGATTTAATCAAAAGCTTAAATTAAATCATATGTCCAAAATGTTACGTTCTTTCGGTTTATGCAGACGCTCCTAGCTTTAGAAGCGAAACCGGAATGTTGCGGCGACGTGTCAGCGCTTCAAGCACTGCGCCGCCCGATACAGCGCGCGCTGGATGTAGCGCTCACTGCGTTATTATCATTGCAACACAGCACACATCAATCGCATGGGTATGTTCATTTCATTTTTAATCTATACTAATAATAAAGCTGAAGAGTTTGTTTGTTTGATTAATTGAACCCTAAAATCTCAGGAACTACTGGAAGGAATTGAATTATTGTTTTTTGTGTTGAAAAGTCCACTTATCGAGAAAGGCTATATAACATTAAGCTATGACTTAAAGGAGTAGAGCAGCAATGAAAGATGTTGCAAAAACGGTAGAATATTTTACTTTTTTAAAGCTTTCCTTACGTGCGCTGCGTAAACGATTAAAGTTACGCAAAAATCATAAATTACGAAATTGATCATCTTTAAAAATTCTTTAATAAGTTTACGGCAGTATATGCCTATCTTAAATCTTATCCCGGAAAAAGCACATAAAGGGAGTGGAAATTCGCATAGGGCATTAAATCGTTGGTTATATATAATTCAATTTGTCATTTAAATTATATCCCATGTCATCCTTTTCCAATTCTATTATTAAATAATTTAGGCTGTTTACGCCAGATTAAATAATGTTTTGAATAATTTTAATTGGTACAATCTTTGACGCTAATAATGCATACGTTATATTAGTTCTACTCTACTAAGCACTAATAGATGACTCTGCTGTGTTTTTAAAACTTGTGCACGAAAGGTTCCGTACCGAAAACGAACAAAAAATCTCGTTTGTTGTATGGGAGCCCCTTAATTTTTTTTTTTATATTTGTTGCTATAGAAGCAACAGAACTACATCATCTGTGAAAATCTCCACTGTCTATCACGGTTTGTGAGATACAGTCGTACGGTAGTAGCATCAAAAAATATGGGAGACCCCTTAAATATTTATTTTATTCTATTGTTGTTAAAGCGGCAACAGAAGTGAAAAATTCAACTGTCTAATTTTCACATTTCATAGTAATAGGGTTGTCATTTTACCCTTTGGGTACGGTACCCTACAAATTAAAGATGCTGCCGAAAATTACTATTCCACGCACAGCTAGTGTATAATAATAATCAACGATTATTAAAGTTTAAAAATTTAAATTACCTAGCTTAATTTTGGTATATGTACCGTACCGTGTATAACATACATATCCATTTAGTTAAAAGCGGTTGTTTTAAAATTACAAACTGAAACTCCAATTTTAATTATTTGTATAGAGAATTTTGATACTATTGACAATCTCATTAAATTTGACTGATTTAGTTTCTTAAAGCTCTAATACTATTTTACGTCCGATATCATTTTGGAGGGTTTGTGTGTTTGTTTTTTAAAGATATAAACATTAAACGTGATTTATAACATTTAAGCTACGAAATCTGGAGCGACCCCACAGCTATCATTCTCCTACGCAAATTGATAGTACTAGCCCGGGCCTGCGGTCGCGGAGGCGAAGCCCTCAGCCGACCTCTGGCGAGACTCCAGTCCTCCGTTTCGAAACACGAAATACAAGGTGAGTTTTGACTGTCTGCATCGCGATTAGATTTCGTAACTCTTGATGTTTTTTTCTAGAAAAATTTATAAATGATAGATCTCAAGTGTTTATGACATCTGTTGCACCGTCGCCGTAATATCAAACGAATTAAAATTGTACTGTGGTTCATTTTTAGACGTTCATCTCGACCGGGAGCTACTTAAAACTGACGACATTGCACGGAATTTTAATCGCAATGCAGACAAGGTGCTATTTCACCGCGAAATAAATCGCAATCCGGACAGTCCCTAACAATCACTACTATAGATATAGGCCTCCCCCATAGATCTCCTTGTGCTGCATCCAGTGGTCAATAAGAAATATATGTACTTTGGTTAAAATAAAAAACAAAACCGAAAGCATATAAATTTGTGTGTTAATTTCAGCTGATACAAATTTTCCCTTAGTATATACTTCAAATGAACAAAATGAAATTCAAATAAAATCCTACATTCTTTCTCTCACATATACTATTCATAAAACCATTTACATAAATAAACTATTATAGTCCGGTCGAATAGAAAGAATTACGTACAGTGATCCAGCATTATATATATGTATATCTTTCACTCGTGTACAAACATATTGTTATTGCGTTCGCACTGTATTTTAGCGAATTATGTCATAGTAAACCTAAAGTAAAGTAAACCTAAAACGTTAACGACATTTAGACGTAGACGCAAAGGTGTATGAAATTTCTGTTTAGCGACTACAAAATAGATTAATAAAATATTCCTAATGAAAAATGCTTAATAATCCACCAGCCTCGTGTACTCTCCGCGCGACTGCTCTAACCGCTGAGCTTCTTAGGATCTAACAGGCTTGATGATTTTTTCATACACTTGTTTCTTTTCGCTGCTACTGAGCGTATTCATCTATGTTCAGGCAATCAAGCTGAACAGTCGAAAAAATATTTTTACAAATATAATAAACTAATAATAATATATAATTAGACCTCATAAAAATAATTTATTAATAAAATTTTGTGTAGAAGAGTGCGGGGTGCTGTGGTCTGGGGGCGGGGCCGGAGGCGGGGCGCGTGCGTGGGAGGGGGCGCCGCGCTGCAGCGTGTCCGCGCCGCATAACGCTCCAACTCCGCTATACGTGAGTATTATAATAATAGGGATGATGACTAATTTCTGTTTGTTTGTACGTCAGGTAGATTATTCAAGAATATTAAACACGTTTTTTTTTTATTTGGTGCATAATTAATAAATGACGGCGATAAATTGAGTTAAAACGTCGCATGACGGTACGCCTTTGTAAATTAGACTTAGCGAGCCCCCACTCTTCAACTTTAATCTATTATCTAAGCCATTTCTTATATAATTGAAACAAAAAAATATTTATTTTTATTGTTCAAATAGGATTTGTTTTTTTTTTTACCTATCGTTAAGCCTATTGAATATTACTATTTTTGTAAAAAAATCGTCATGTTTGTACATTAATTATTGAGCAGTTGGAATACGGCGTGACGCCGGACAGTCTGCGATTCACTCCCGAACCACCACCGTACCTGCAGGCAGACGTGCCGCCGCCTAGACAAATGGATACTATACGGTAACTGTATAATTTTATCTCCAATCTTCAACATTTTATTGTCTCACATCACCAAACCATTTATGTCCACACTGCTAGTGTTCAGGCCTTCCCTATGAATGGAATCGAATCGAATTGAATAGGTAGAATCGGCCATGACTCACCACGCAGCCCAGTGCGGATTGGGTGGGTGTTAGCAACTACACATGCGGCCGGGACCAACGGCTTAACGTGCCTTCCGATGTACGGAGGAGCTCGAGATAATAATTTTTGGTCACCCATCCTATGGCTAACCCTTGCGAAAGTTGCTTAACAACCATATCATAAGGCGAGCGTGCTAACCGCTGTACCAGCGAGCTCTTCATTATTAAATTATAATATTATAAAGAGGAAAACTTTATTTGTAATGAATAGGCTCAAAAACTACTGGACCGATTTCAATAATTCGTTCACCATTCGAAAGCTACATTATCCACGATTAACATAGGCTATATTTTATTTTGGAAAAAAATAGGGTTCCGTAAGATATTTGGGTTTTTCGGACACAAGGTGTAAAAATCAACCAGAAAAGTTACTTATTTGGTGTACGCTGCCTAAACTATAAAAGATAGAACCATAAAATGTTCTAATTAATTGTAGAAAGTCCGCGATACACTATACCTATCCATGTCGAGTGGCACAACAACCATTTTTTTATTTAAAAATCTTGAATTTTTTTGGACTACATTTTACACGTTTATTTTACTCATGCTATTCATCCTTATCAAAATAAATTATTTCATTACTAAGTACAGTTTATCTAGATAATATTTGATGTTTGAATGATTAAAATTGGACGTTTGGTTTTGAAGTTATGGCGAAATTAAAATATTACGATTTCTGATGCACGGCCCGTTGCGAAGTGGGCGTCACCAATGCGGGGTTGCACTCGCGGGAGCGGAATTTAGATCTATGAGTAAGGTACCAGCGGACCACGCGAGCCAAACCGCTGGAAAACTAGTTAGTCATAAAATAACATAAAGGTTTCATCTCACCCAAGAATTAAGCAAATATATTTTTTATAAATCAACTGGTACTTTATTACTCATTTAAATAAGCAGTAATGTTTGTGATTATTAGTTTGAATTGTTTTATTATTAATTTGATAGCGTCTTGAGTAAGAGAAACTGTGTTTATAAATACTTAGATACATGTACTTGGGCGGGGGCGGTCTACCGGCGAAGTGGCGGGAGTGTGGACGATGCGGGGCACTAGCGGCTCCTCCATACCACCATAGACATCCGCTACTGCACGCCACAGACGCTAGACTGATGCCCACGTGCAGGTATACACAGTAATACACACATACACACACTCGCACCACCATAGATATCAGCAACTGCACATCACATACGCTAGACTGATGTCCGCATTCAGGTTTAGTATATTAAAAGAATATATTTATACATCTCCCGTTCAGCTATTAATAGTATGTTCTTTCTTTCAGATGTGGCGGAAAGTGGACTTTAGTTTCGAATGTATAATATTATATTCCCATTTTAGTTAAGTGATTTATAATATATTGCAGTCGACAGCAAATGAATAATGAATAACTAATATTAATTATTAAAACATTTGTAAATGAATTTAAAGTTTAATTCGTGTATTTTACATTTTGATGTTTTGTATTCCTTACAGTCTCCATGGTCACTGAACCAAGAAATTGGTAATCTTTAACTGCTCTTATTTTAAATCTAACTAAACTAATAGCTGCTAGAATTCAAAATCGATTGTAGACATTTGAAATAATACGAAAACTTCATATGCTGCTGGGTGCACTTATTTATTAAGAAATATGGTTGTGTTTTATAAGCGCATTTCTACACTCTCTCCTTTCCACTCCTTAAAAAAATTAGGTATCAAATTAAATAATTCACTTCACTCACACATCCCATAAAATATTGATGGTACATGTTTAACTTAACTTGCTCCGCCTTTAATCTGTCAAGCCCAACATATTCAGTATTAATTCTGTCCTGGTGGGCCTTCATGTACAGTCAACAGCACGTCAGGCTAAACAAACTGTCAAATTTCCCCACTGTATTTCACACCTTAAGGCATTGTCAGAGTCAATTGAGAAAATTTGACATATTGTGGTAGTCTGATGTGCAACCGTGTGTACTTTTGAGTAAATTAATTATTATCCACTGTAATATCTGTATAAAGCACACATAAAATACACTGTATTTTTTTTTTCAAGTTAACAGCTCTAATTCTGTTATACCTTGTTCAAAGACTACTTTTTTTTATTAATAAAAATGATAGAAGTATATTTTAATTATAAGTTTATAAGATGTTAGTGAAATAAAATGTTATAATTTTGCACTTGTTTCATTTATTTTCATATACCTAAAAACTCTAACAGCTTCTTATACTATACTACCTCGTGTGTTCTTAAGTTATGAGATAAACTTTTTACTGAAAAAATAAAATAAAATGTTACTGGCTGGTATTTTTTTTACCGATTTTGAATTTGGAATGTTAACTTTTAGTTTGTTTGTACTAGCGATGTTCGAGTAAATTCAGCTTTAGCTTAAACTGTTGTGGAAAATAGATATATAGATTGCATCACTAAATCACGAGTGATCGTGAGTCAGGTAAATCACTAGTTGAATAAGACATGATGCCTGGAAGATACTCTTCACCAACGAGTTAATTTTTACTGTCGAAGAAAAGTTTAACCAGCAAAACAATAAAGTGTACGCTAAAAGTGGCAAAGATGTCCCAACTTCTGCACGGAAATTCGCGCACTCATCATCCGGCTAGTGTGATAGTATTGTGGGGAGTTTCAAGGTCAAGCCAAGAATTATCAGTGACATTTTAGAGCCCGTGGTGAAACTCCTGTCTGATACGTTATTTCACAATAAGGATTGGGTTTTTCAGCAAGACTCGGCGCCATCCAATAAGGCAAAAAGTACCCAACCTTGGTTGAGGGCGAATGTGCCGGCCTTCATCGCAGCGGAGGAGTGGCCCTCCTCCAGGCCGAACCTCAACCCGTTGGATTATTCTTTATGGACTGAATTAGAGCTCAGGGCGTGCCGAAAGTCCCACCCAAATTTGGAGTCACTGAAACGAATCCTTGTTCGAGAAGCAAAGCGAATGCCGCCATTGATGACTGGCCGAATCATCTAAGGGCCTGTATTAAATAAAAAGGCGGTACAAAATTTTGAATAAAATATATATTTTGTTGTTGATTCTTATCAATTTAATGATTACTGAAAATTTGAGAAATATAAGTGAACTATTAAAAAAGTTACGCAACTTTTATTTCGTCTCAAAACTTATGAAATTTGAAAAGTTCGAAACTTAGATATCAATACAAATACGAAAAAGTACAAATAGAATATGAGTTGTTTATTGAGTTTTTAAAACTTATATACCTTTAAACTTGAAAAAAAAACCGGAACGGTCATGGACAAATAAAGAACGTACCGTAGCGACATCTAGTCTGATTTAGAGAACTAATTTTTTTTTAATACTTCCTCTTTCCTGATACAATAAAATCAACAATATCTGGTGTGTACAATTGACAGTATCTTTGAGACAATGACTGCGTCAACGTCGAAGCTTTTATATGCAAAGATGATATCGCTCACTGAATACTATAGTGGCACAACTCAAAAACCATATTTCGAGAAACGGTCTCCAAAGTTATGAAAATTTAATATATTTATAATTATTAAAATCATTTTTTTAGCATAACAGTTAGATCGTTTGTAATATATTATTACTGTTAAGTTTTTTATTTTTTCTTCAAATCATCTATGAGATGTCACCACAATGTTGTGGCGTTTACTCGAAATAATGGTTTTTGAGTTGTGCCACTGTAGTATTCAGTGAGCGATATTACAACAGTAGTTTCACCATGTAAATCGAAGTGAAACTACTTTCATGAAAAATATGCGCATTGCACGAAACTAGCCGCGAAAGTAGTGCATGCATTGCGGAAGTGGACGTTCACACGTGCGTGCAACTGCTAGCTAGCGACAGTATTGCAATTAAGGTAATTTCATGCGACTACATTCGTGATGTAAATCCGGCTTTAAGCTGTCAACTCCAGGCTCCAGCGCATTCGGGTATTGCCGCAAGAAAAATACTGAAAACTGCATCGGATGTGTTAATATTATACTTCGACACACTGTTTCTAAACACTGTTCGATAAATACAGTCCTAAGTTTTCCATATTCAAAACAAAAACTACATGAAACATGAGTACAATATAATTAAAACAAAATTATGTTATAGATGTCACACATATCTGTCTACAGGTCTAATAAAATAAATTTCAAAATCTACAATTAATTACCATTCCGAAAAACTAGCACTGAACATTATTTTACACACACACCATATGGTATTCTCTGAGCAAGCCAGAACAGCAATGAGTTCCAGTTTCCATAATTGATTTTGAATTCTACTTTCAATGTGTTAAGATTTATAATCAAGTTCAGAAATTTAACAGTTGTGAGGAAGCTTGTGCAAACCTCTATTCCTCTTTTTTAATAGTTCCATGCAAGAACTTTATTGTCTAAAACTAAATTGTTTTTATAAATCATATATTTGAAAAAGAAATTAAATATATGTTTTGGATCTTGGTCTGGTCCATTGGTGGACCGGAAAAAAAAATGTTTGCTCCTTTAATGCCTGCTCCAGACATGTGTACATAAGTATAAAACACTTTGTTCAAATCATAGCATTAAATATATACCCTTGGTATGAACATTAGTGCGTATTTTACTGTGAGCGATCGACACCCTGACTGAATCCCGATCACCGCATCGAACACATCTGCGAGGGACACACTATAATTCATCAATCATAATTCACTTACGAACTTAAATAAATCGTCTAATAATTAAACATTACTTATAAACATTAGGTATATAAAGGACAATGCTCAAAAAAACCCAGGCTGGGCGTACACGAAATGTAACTCATATTAAATTCATCAAAATCATCGATTTATAAGGTTTTTTGTAATACTCTAATAATACCATCATCAATAAGTCTATGTACACATGACCTATTCTATTCTGCCTTTACGGTAGTTTGTCTACTATTAAAAAAACCTCCTAAATTGGAGAACAGCAAATCTTTTTACACTGGTCACACTGAACGAAAATCTGCGAAGCGTTGTGAATTCGACTGCGTTGTGAATTATTCTTCAAAGCTCTTTAATTGTAATTTTATCAACGATATCTAAAGTGTTAACGTTTCTAGCTACAAATATTTTATTAGTTACATAAATGGCAGACAAAAAAGGTATTTATGTGAAAAAAAAAGATATTTCTTTGTTCCTTTTCTCGACTGATATTTTGACATATTGTAACGTCACTGGGAGGTTTCCGTGTTTTTCAATAATTTAAACACTATTCTTTTACATTAACTTTGCCTTTTTCATGGGATATTGATTTAGGTAGGATTTTGATCAATGTAGAAATATTACAGAGCCAACAGTTTGAGATCAATAACTATGGCGATCCAAGATGGATGACAGGAACCTTGTGTATCAGAGATTCCGCTATTTTACTTCGATTCATAATTGATTTAATTTTTCTGTGGATATTATCTGTCTATTCTGCTTGTTATTTGCTATTATGTTGCTGAGTCCACAATATTAGTGACACTAATAAAATATTTATCAAGTAATTGTTTTTAAGTAGGTAGTATTTATTAATTATTATTCTATAATTTAAACATTGTCAAAACCGGAGTTTTATTAGTTTATTATACTATTTTTAGTTATTTGGTTTTAAAACTATCAAATAGATATTAGCATATTGCCTTGGTGACGTTATAAATGACAAAAATAAAACAACTTTTGATATAACAACTTACCTATCAAAAATCTGACACCATGTAACTAGTTCTTCAAAATATACTATTACATATCTACATAGTGTCGGATATAATTCAATTATTGTAAAGTTTATGAGGGTGAATCAACACCATCACTAATTAAAATAGTAATATAATTTCTGGATGGTCATTCAGCTATAGTCTTGTGCATAAAATTACTCATGAGATAAAGAGATCTGAAGAAAAGAGTGATATATGTTTAATCTTTAGCAATATTCAGTCTTCTCAACTTCTTTAAGTAAATTTTCAATAGATTTGAAATGATAAATGTCATTACAGGTCTGTTAATAATTAGCTAGTTTAAAAATTCACCCTTTTTATAAATTACTTTTGTGTTTGTTTTTCTGGAAAATTGTCTATAAATTTTTTGAAAACTATTTTGAGAGAAGTGTTTTTAGCAATTTGACAAGTAATTTGTTTAAGTGACATACTTTTGAATTTACTTTTAGTATATAATTTACATCTATGGAAAAGTAATGAACATTGAGAAGGCAAAGTCTATGTAGTTCGTGCTCGTCTCAACTCTCTCTGCCTACCCTGAGAGGGACCCGGCATAAAGATATATATTTATTATATACCTCTAAATTGGTATTAGAAATTATCATTAGCCAAGATAAATTTTAAAATTAATAATATTTTTGGACTTATAATTAAATATAATTTTTTCACTGATTTAGTAGAGGTAAATGAGTATATATTACCTGTTACAAAATTAAATCATAGTTTGCAATAAAATAAAAATCTATATAAAATAAATTTGTTTCACATATTTAAAACCTTTATTGATTTTCCTTAGAGTAACATATCACTCTGTTCTTAGTAGCCATATACGAGCGCAAGCCTATCCAGCTGAGATATATAATGATTTGATGATAATCAAAGCCCCCACCCCCTCCCTCGCTCCCAGCCTCGCCCCCCCCACAGGTGCCGCGCGGGCGCTACAGAAGCCAACGTGCGGCTGTCGACTAGTCACTCATGTAATGATATCATATAGAATTTTTCTTTCTTTTTTTTTCTTTTTTGGAAACATAGTTAAAGAGAGACAAATATGATATGTGCGTATCAGCGTGTGGACGATCGTATGTGTTACTGATTCAATTGTAACCTAAAGACTATATGATTGCTATATTATATTTTATATCATTATTAAAGTTTTGTAATGACAAAAAACATGATAGTTCATTTTCACAAAAACATGTCATGGCTCAGTTCATCTTATTTAAACTAATTATGTAAAATTGAAGTAAGTACATATACAATTGTAATGAAATAAAATATAGCAATCAAATAGTCTGTCCATTTTTCTTAACAAAACTTACATGTGCATATGTTAGAAGCTTAAACAGGTTAAAGATATCAATTATTAAATAAATATATATTTTTACATCTTCAAGAAGATTCCATTGAAAGCTAAATGGTTGGCTGTACAGTAGACGTTTTTGGCTTAAAATTATAATAATAGTGTATGTAATGAAATCATTTTGGAGATATGATACATTTAAAATTATAAACATATGCATTTGGCGGTTTCCATTAGCTAACACCTTATTAAAAAAAATAAGTTGTCCAAAGAGAACTGTTTGTTTCCAAAACAAAAAAGAAAAAATAAACAGACAGAGCTCTTTATTATGAATTAAAATTTATTTATGTTTTTCTAGCTACAAGTTATTTCCATTTTTCAGTTCACAGCTTATTTTTTTTATTTCTAACACTTTTTGTTCTGAACAATAATAATAATGACCACAATTTAAGGCGCCCGTTTTTTATATTACTTGAATATTTATTTTATTCAATTTATTGCAGAAATGTTTGGTCATTGTTATAACTTTGCTAGCAATTTTATTGCACATTTAGACAACAAGGCAGAATTATAGATTGTTTATTTTGAAAAGCTTGCCTTGTTGTCTGTCAGATGCCTTTTGTTTTGAAAAAGGTATATTTTGATTGAGTTTTTTATTTATATAGTGTAAGCTAACTAATTAGTAAAAGCATAGTGGCATGGAGAAAATGTTCTGATTAGACATCGCGTCTCTAACTGTGGGTACGGACCCCTAGGGGTCATTACAAAGAGGTAATTGCGATTACATTTTTATTTATTCGGTCGCTTAAATGTTTAGAAGCCATCAATAACATTTTTTTATATGGAAAGTTTTTGTATCTGAAGATAATTCACAACATTTTTTCCTATTTATATCTAGTGTCTCAAACTAGTCAAATGATAGTTTGAGATTATATATTACTTGTCAAAGCACAAAATTGTGTTATAGCTGAATATTTTGTGCAAAAAACGCAACTTTTTTCGTATTAAATTTTGGAGATTTCTCATGATGCATAAATTTAAAAAAGTTGAGTTTTCAAGTGAATTGTGTGTTAATACTAACATGAAAGAAAACAAAACGGTCGATCGGTTTTCCATAAAAAAATATACCTATTGTTTCCACAAATAAAAACTGTTTTGTTTTGTTTCAGTTCAGAAAAAATACTAATACTTTTTTAAAATAATTGATATTTTTCTGAACACATTTAAAATAAGGTGTTGGTTGAATTGGTATTGAATAGTATTAATTAAACTAATTCGCGCCAATTTGCAAATATTTGTGTCCAATTTCACTGTTAAAATGTAATATTAACATTAAAACAAGTTTGCATATTGTATATTTTATATTAATATGCAAATAATCCATTTGACCATCTTTTTCCATATCTAGTTATCATCAAATTTTTTTAATAATGAAATATTTGACGACATTTAAAAAGGTTATGTCTTTAAATAAAGATACCGATTGTTTATTTACTTGTCCTGTATTAACATTACAAATTTCGTGTTTTTCTCATTAATTAGACTGAAATCGGTGAATCCATTCCATTTTTTTTAATAGGCAAATTATTCGAAATCTGTAATATAAAAGTGAATCCCTATTTCCCTTGGTCAAGCCTTCACACGTGATTGGCTTGACCGATTTCGATAATTATTTTTTTGTTGTGTTTGTTATTGACAAAAAGTTCTTATGAAAGAAGAAGGTAAGGAAAATTGTGTGTAAAATTTGAAAATTTAAGAATATTACCACCATATAAAATTAATTCTAATCTCTTAGTTGTTTGGATAATATAAACTTTTAATGTAACCTTATGTCGTTTGACATAAAATTCGAATTCAATTTGCGTAATTAAGACAGGACAACGACTTTCAGGTCAGCTAGTTAAATAAAAAGTAATAAAGTTTCTCTTTTAAAAACATATCAAAATAATGTTGTCAAATTAATTACAAATTAAATTATCTTAAATTGTAGGTGTATGTGTAATGGATCAAGATGACCGATCGGATTTTGTTACTTCGTTAAAAGGAATGAAATAATGTTAGTGCGTGTGTGAAATTAGCATAAGGCGGCAGAAAGAAAATATCACTACAATAGCTTTATCTCCTTAATAAATTCAATGAGTTTTTATTAAATGAAAAGATATTTTCTTTGTTCACAATCTATAGCAATATTGTAATTGCTTTAGATAATTGCATGCCATCAAGCTTCACTGAAGGACAGGGAAGTATGTCAGTTAAAAAGTTCCAACTTTATGGTATGATGCTAAACCACAGACACCCTATACATTTTAGGGTCCACTTATTCTATAATACACTAATATTTTTCATCGTCTTTATCGTTTCTTGGTATTTAAAGCCGTTGGTTTAAACTCAACATTTACAGGAATCCAGAAAATTATACTTTCATAATATGATTTGAGATTTATAACATATTGGGCTTGTTCTTATATCGGACCAATATAACAACAAACCCATGCCTGCAATTTATTATAAGCTTCAAATTGACTGTTATTTCTGTTCGCCATTTTGTGCGGCTATCCGCAGCAAGATGGCGTCATGTATGGTAGACAGTTTAAGTACTAGTTAAATGTGTTTTGGGAGGTTCGACTACCAGGATTTTTGGGGTTTATCTAACATATAAATTTTCATACAAAGATTTGCTGACCGGCAGTAGCTGCTTTTTTATCAGCAGGCATGTAATTTTTGTTTGTTTTATTGGAATTTTTTATTGTTTTCTAGCGTTAGTATTAGAAAGTTTATTTTTATTTGGTGCATGCGATTGTTTTGTTTGTTTGTGTTTCGACTTGCATGATTCTATGTCCTTCAGCGCACTCATCATAGTTCGATGTTCCCCTCTTTTGTCGCTTTCCTGCATAAACGCTTTATTAGATACAGCAAAATGTTATGAAAAGTTACATTATAGGAAGTTTTGGATTTTGTAAACTTTTACCAAAAATCTTGGTAAAGTGCAAAATAGTTAGATTATTTGAAGTAAAGATTTATATAATGTTTTCTTTTTAAAGGAATGTTCACAAGATGTAATACACGTATTTGGCGTCTGAGACGTTTTTTCGTCTATGAACTTAGTTAACACGAATAAAATAAAACCGGCCTTATAAAGACTCGTTAGACTTGTATACTAATAATAATTGGATCCAATCGCGTAAGACTAATTAAAAACAATATAATTTTAACTTCCGAAATATATCAAATTTGAGTTGGATACAGTTTGCAAAACTTCGCATCATTAATTTTAAAAAGTACTAATACCGAGTTATTGTAAATTTTAATACTAATAAAAAGTTTTGACTAATTCTAAGTTCATAGTCGAATTTATGAATAAAATAATAAATGTCTTTTTTTTCAAGGTCCTTCGTGTGATGTTTTGTTAATTAAGATTTTTTTCCGAAGTGATTTCAGTAAAAAATAAAAATGATCACATTTTCTATATATTTGTACACTGCACTTAAAAAATAAACTTGCTCTATGGAAGAATATATTTCATATCTTTTTTTTTACACTTTCATAGAGTTAGTTTGAAAAGAAAGCGTGATCATTAAGAGGAATGCCTTGTAAATAACGTTTGGTAGGGCACAGTGTTGAAAGTATACCTACCAAATAATTGTATGTCCTTCACTATATTAAAAAAGAAAAAAGTTTTTCTTTTTTTGCATAATGAAGGTTACACTTGCTTTTGAGGTTTTTCCAAAAATAGTTTTCACTCTCACTTTGGGAAAGCCTAAAGGCAATTATTTAAGGCGTTGGCATAGCTTGTCGTTAACACTGACGTACGTTAACTATAGCATGGACGAGACCTTTTTTTTCGAAATTAATTATTCTTTGTTAAGTTTCGTTCATGTAAGGCTTTATCGAGTTTGTCTATGGCTAGACTCGATAGTGCCGCACCGCTGCGTCAAGCGTGAATGCTCGGGCTTGGGTTGCGGATGACCGCGACCGCTCTGATAACCGGTTCACACTTAAAAAATATATCAAAAGTTATTGCGGAAAAGTGAGCGTGCTGGAATAACGCCCATTTGAATGTCGTTTGACGGTACTAATTCGTATTAAAATTTCTGACAGATCGGACCCCACTCTCTTGTTTGAATTTAGAATCAGTTTTAAAACATATTAGGAAAATTAACGGCCATATCTGATCTGTCATGATAAATAAATTTTGATTTATTTTATTACAAAAAAGAAGTGTTCCGAGTACCTTCAAATAGTGTCCGGGGCATATTTCTGGCATGTTGTATAGTGTGAGTCGGGTACGGGCGGGCGGTTAGCGGAGGTAACGCGGGTTGCAAGTGACGGTAGCGGTTGTTGCAGTGACGCCGCCGCTCGGCGCCTACCCACAGCCGCAGCCGCCGCAGGGACCTTTCCTGCCGGCACCGCCGCACCAAGCCGCGCCACAATATGGAGGTATGTACATTTTTTTTAAATAACTGTTTGTAATTTCTTCACAACGTAGCTTGTACTAATCTAGACGCTAAGAACTTTTCTTTCAGTTCTGCTGCGTAAGTTCGGGCTCTCGTTGATTAATCAAAAATGAAGGCTTCACAGATCAACTGTCAGGTTATTTTGGCTTTTGAAAGTCATGTTTGATACTTAAATATGAGCTTAGAGTTGGTGTTTTACTTGTAGATCTTTTACTATCTGAAAATTTAACATTACAATAATTTTGTTATTATCTCTATGTGTAAAGACCACCATTGCGACATATTGTATAAATGCAAATAGGAAGAAGAAGAAGAAGCATTTTGAAAGATCAATCATGGTTTGAAATTACGTGCTAGAGCCGCTATGCCCAACATTAAAGCCTATTGTAACTAGGTATAGAAAAAAAACCTTCGACATGCTCATGGTATTTTTAGTGATTTTTATGATTCGTCAACACCTCAAATTTATTTTTTATGCTTGGAGCAACCTTTGGGCAACCGATTTCAAGGGGTATCGTAACCCAGAGGGGTCGATATCGGCATTTTAGTTCTAGGACATCTCGGCCAGGGGCAATATACCTAATAACAATTCTTGAAGTTTCTCATTTTTTATAATCACGACGAATTTGTGACTTTATTATGAACTGATATGACATAATATGAGGTTTTTTTTGATTACGAACAAAATGTTTGGTAGTTTTCAATAATTTACCTGTCAGACAAAAAAAATAGTCATGATTTATATTGTCCGATTCTGACTGCAACAATTTATACGCACTAGTGCGATATCTGCTTCCTTTTTACCTATATGTCATTGAATTAAACAGTATTATATAATATAATAAATGCGAAAGTTTATAAAATTTGGGGAATGGTTTCTAGCCCTGAACATAGAGCCTACTTTGTGTATCGCTAAACGGTCGAGATCTTTGAAACGGTTGGCAGTAGAATATGATAAAAAATTCAGAAGTTAGATTGTACCTATGCATTACAGGAAAATCTGCTATTAGTATATGATTTTTAAAATTAAAATAAACCATTTTCATTTAAATAAATATTTATGCAAAACTCTTTGTAAGACTCCGACTCGCACTTGACAGGTTTTTTCACATTTAGTTATTAAAATGTCAATAAAACATGATTATTAGTTTACCAAAATACATTATGCATTAGTCTGATTCGTTCGTCCTTTTTGTTGCTTCGCGAATATTCTGAGTTTAAATTATAATACTTAGTCTCCTCGACTGACTTTTATTTTTTACTGATTATTACGTTATAAAAAATGCATGATTTGTCAGCGGTGAAGGCGAAAAACCGGTCGGTTTCCTATATCAGGCAGGAGGCGAGACGCGTGCTGCTGAGTCAAATGCATGGCTGGCTGCATCGTTTTATATTATGACATCACCTTGTTTTAAATACAAGCGTTTTGTAAATACTGCGTTATAAAGTGCGCACCGAACGGCTTTTTCCAACAAGTGAGATCATTCTACCGCTTGATATTGATTAGGAGTCAATGTTTGTAGTATTAGGTTTTTTTTTTTTCAATTTTTTCCCATCCTATGTTAGCAATAGAATCCATCGTCAATAGCCACAGATTAAAGTTGATAACAGATCAATCAGGGCCGAAGGTGGCAAACGAAACTAATTTTTCTTTACTTTTAGTAGATGAATCATGTTAGATTTCTAACGATGGAGTGCGGAGGCTGATTCTTTCACACACATCATTCTAAATGTCCATTTTTTCGCATACCTCTGTGTCTCCCAACAGGATTGGTGTACGTTTACCTTGTCATAGATAATGATACTCGCTCGTAAGGGGGAGACTGATTGTTTGTTGTTGTCAATCAGTGGCTGGTGGTTCTCCGTACGGCGTGACGTTCGGTGGGGCAGGTGCGGGCGCGGGGGGCGTGTACGCGCCGCCCCCATACGACCAGCTGCAACATCACCAGGCGATACCCGCGCTCGGACAACAGCTACCGGTCAGTGTTCAACGCTCTGCTCATTATAATGTCCCCAATGCTGGGGTATACGAATCAGAAATGCCTACCATAACCCACCACCAATACACACTGTGCCAACCACTGAGTCATCGAATTCCTATCTATTGAGATAAAAATTTAAACTTAATATTTCGATTTAGACCCTTGTTACCAAACTGTGGTCGTAAACCCTGAGTTCACAGTAGCGGGTTTTATAAAGATACATTATCAATATTCACCATCCAGCAATGAAATACATGAGTATTAAAAGTGATAAGTCATATACAAAATCAAAAAGTCTACAAACTATATATACAAGCTACTAATTATAAATTTAAAAAAAAAAAAACCTTTGATGGTTACTATTAGTTTACCCTTTCATTGCCCACACTTTTATGAAGAAGAAAAAATTACTTTTTTATTTTTTTTATTTTTTTACTATATATGTTTGTGCTGCAATCTGGGGACAAAAAGTTGCAGTGAAAGCCGATATTCAAAAGACCTTCCAAATCCCTTGAAAAAATTGACGCTTTTGTATAATTTAACGTGAACTAATGACTACGTAGCAGTTGTAAGTGTAACACGGGTTCATTAATTTTACGATGCACGTATGTGGTGTGTAGATGTACAGTCCGGCGGCGGCGATGTACGCAGCGGCGGCCGGGTACCCGGGCTACATCGGATACCCGGTGCAATATTACCCGTACTACCCTACGGTGCAACCATCCATACAACCACTGCGACCCACCATAATGATACCGGTGAGATAACACTCCACTATACATTGGCATTCACATACCTTATCGTTGCCGTTATATACATATAGATTCGAGGACCTCCGCAGCCGAGCGTACGCCGTTTTCAAGGCGTCACCATCTCCGAGGGCCTGGGTAGAAAATGAACTTTTCTACAATACCTCGGGTCTGGGCGTTGTGGTACCTTTGTTGTCTTAGATATTCCATAATAACTTTGTGTTATTATGGAATATTAACACTCCTTAACCATCCATAAGGAAGGCCTTGAGCCCCTGCAGTGGGGACGTAAAAGGGCTGATGATGATATTATGGAATATTGCTCAGATTCCAAGTCTTTACCGACTCGTCTTGGAATCAGGGCAATGTATGTGTTGTTGTCTAATATTTATTTATTATAGACGGTGTTGCCAATATTTTAATTATTATAATGGTAATACTACTGCGACCTTTCATTAAAACTTTGAAGTTTACTTTATTAGTTTATTGCCAGCAGCTTCGCCCGCTTGATCCTGTATCATACATATAAACTTTGTTCTTGTATCACGCGGTATATAAATGAAACCTCATTAAAATTCATTGTTTAATTTAAAACATCTTTAATCAGCGATAAGCAATTTTGTTTTATATTAAGAATAGATTTAGAAAACCTTCGTTTTATTTTTTATTTTATTTAGCGAACTAAAAATAAAATAACATGTAAAAATAATTCTCCTGTGCATTTAACACTTTCTGTCATGGCAATAGGTGTGTTTTAAATGTCATTATACAATTAGCATGATATTGTATTCAAAATTCCCATAATAATTATGTATTCAAATATTGGATTATTAATATATAGAGGATTATTAATATTGCATTATTAATATATTAATATATAGATATTAAAAACAGGTTTTATTTAAATATCTTATTGAAAGTGTGTTTTGTTTGAAATTTGTTTCTGAGTTTTCTTAAAAAATTATAATGTTTCATGCTTAAATGAACTGTAAATATAATCATGTCATCATTATTGCTATTTAAAATAATCATTAGATAATTATGTGAACATTGTTTATTTTTATCTTTACAGTAATAGAAACGGTGAATAAAAAAAAATATAGTTTATAATACAGGGAAAAACGGTAATAAAGAGTTGATAAAATGTTTAATAGGAAAAAGCAGTATGAATGTTAGAACACAGAAATACACTCTAGACTTATGAATTACATAATGTATATATAAACTAAGTTCGGCAATTTAGATTTCAAAAGGCTGTAGTTCATTTAGAGGTCTCTGAAAGAATTTTAAAAATAAGATCTTAAAAATATTATTAATATATTGGTTGTTATCTTTTTAAATCATTCCAATTTTATCACATTATCGGTTAATCGGTTGTTCATTGTCGTATGTCAATATTGAAACGGGATAATTTATTGTGTTTTGTTAATTTTTGCATTCACAATGCTGTACTGAATAATATACTTAGTGAAAATGCTTAAAAAAAGTCGATCAGACAGTACTCTGAGATGGGACTTGGACCGGATTGCGAAAGGTCGTGGGAAAGGTCGTCCCATCTCAAGAGTACCTGGGTCTGGTGGATTTTTTAAGCATTTATATAAACAAGACAATTGTTAAATGACACGGTTAGAATTTCTATAGCTGTGCCTTTTAATTATATTAAAGCTTAAAAGTATATTTTTGCAATATCACTAAATAGATAACTGAAAAAGAAGCGACAAGCACCATAACAATGTTACGAAAATTAATACTTTAACATTTCTATTGTCTAGCTTGATATTTAAAGAGTATATATACGCAAAAATATGTCTTGGTGTAAATACACTAGATGTGATGAAAAGGTACTCTGAAATGCACGACACAAGAATTTACAAAGTTAAATCAAAACAAAATATCAAATTGTAAAGCTTAATATGGTATATATAAGCTCAAAAATAATATCTAATCTTCATTCAAAATGCCAATTACAATATTCGGATACACTCACCTAAACATAATATTGTTAAAACACCAAACGTTTATTGTTCGCAACTCGTCGGCTCTGCAACTCGACAAATGGAATGCATTTTTTGTACACCACCAGCCCTTTTACGTCCCCACTCCAGGGGCTCAGGCCTTCCTTATGGATGGTTAAGGAGGATGGGCCATGACCCTCCACACTGGCCCGATGCGGATTGGAGGGTATTAACGACTGCAAATGCAGCCGGGACCAACGGCTTAACGTGCCTTCCGAAGCACGGAGTAGCTCGAGATAATAATTTTTTGGTCACCCATCCCGTGACCGACCCTTGCGAAAGTTGCTTAACGACTACGATCGCGGGCCGCGGCGCTTATCCAATACGCCACCGAGCTACAGCATTTTTTGTGATTATCATTAAATTTTTTATTTACCACAGAAATACGATTCAGTTAGCTCTATTTTTCTATTTAATCTAAAGTTCATTACCAAGTAGTAATTGTGTTTATACTATGTGTGTATCTAAACGCAAATTAATTGTGACTTGCGATCGTAGCTGTAGTACTACTTCACTTTTTGCGTAATGCCAACACCTTAATTAAGTTAATACCTTGATAAAGTAAAAGCAATATTTTTTATGACATATTTTGTGCGACAAAATTGTTCTGGAGAATGGTGATCGACACCATATATTTTAATTGATTCTTTGGGCAGGATCCGGCCGTGTCATTTGCCGTTTTCTTAACAAAGTGAAAATGGCGGAGAATCATACTAATAATACGGCGGTTTTTAAATGACCTGTTTAACGTTTTAAATATCTTAATGTAACTAGAAGACTAGCCTTGCAATTGAATGACGGCATTCAATTAAAAGGCTAGCCGTTCTATTGTAGTGCTGTTATAACCAGTTCTGTGCTACATACATGAGTGTTGTTGTGGTTATGTAGAACGGTTTCGAGGCGGGTGGCAGGTTCGAAGGGCTCGCGCAGACGCTGCTGCCCCCCGCGCCCCCTGCCGTGCCACCATCCCCCGCCCACCTCGCCGCCCTCCAACATCAAGTACTGTGAGTACTATATGTTGTACGATATGTTTTATTCAATTTTCTTGAACTGATTACTCGTTGTCATTTATTGGACACTAGTCCTAAGTACTCTACTGGTGACACACATACAATTTGTAGAATATATTTTCATAGATAGAATAATAAAGTAAGGGGAAAATATTTTTGCCTGTAAGCTGAATGATCTTTCGATCAGAAAGAGAGCATATAATGGTAACAGTAGCTCTCTTTCTCTCTCTGTTTAGTGAGTCGAATCGTCTCCCTTCAGGATACGCGAGTTTATTAATCAAATCAAATAAAAACCATTTATTAAGTCTCGGCTGTTACAAAGTACTTGTGAAAGTTGAAACTATGCCATCGGTTAGTAAGTCTATGGCGGGAGACCTTGTACCGAGAAGAACCGGCAAGAAAGATATCAAGGACTGCTTTTTTGCCCCCTGTGTTATTTCATACATTCGTCATGATCAGTGGTCGGAATTAGGTAGAGTTATTCATGTACTTACACTGATTTCATACAGCGAAAGAATAAAGTGGATATGCCTCAAATCCCGAGATTAATTTTAAAGAGCCGAAAAAATCCCGTGATTTTTGAAATAAAAAGTTATTTACTTTTACACAATTTAAACTACTGCACGTACGACGTTGCCAAACTTACATCAATGAAAGAAAGAAATAAAGAAATCCCGGGAAGGTCCACATTAGTATCAACATTTCGATGCAAGTACATAAATAACTCTACCTAATTCCGACCTCTGATCATGATTGAAAAATTACTTCATCAAAATGATGCCATTTTCCTTCACAATATTAGAAAATATAAAAATATTCAGATATCGCCATCTTGTCTTTTTCTCTAACTGACGGACAGCCTGTATCACTCACTATGACCATCTATAGACATTCAAAACTAATGTATTCTAAGTTTTTTACCTGAATGTATAATTTGTTACTGTTATGTTTCAGGTGGCGTTAAACTAGCTTTATTAGTGTTAGGGCGCGTTATCTTCTGAACACCGCCGACGGACGCAGACACAACTAAGCATTGTGATATACACATTCATCAACAGACGAGGCACAAATCATACAGATAAAATTATACTATATTACTTTGTAAGTATATCATTACATTGTACTTTCGAGAGATCATAATGTATTATCGAGTTACTCGAATTGATTTCTCTTATTGTAAATTTAAAATATTTTATAAATGAAGTCTATGCTAAAATCAATGAACTATTGTAAAAGAACTATATTTATATATAGAGAAAAATCGTTGTATCCGTCGGTGTGTAGCCCTATACTGTTTTGACTGTGATGTCCTCTTCGTTAGCCACAAAAATTGCCACAAATTAAATGAATGAAGTATTTATTCCAGAAAAAATATTGATTCTTATGTTTCCTATTCGTTGTCTGTGGACAAGTGTTCATAATTACATTTTTAAGTTATCAATTTGGTAATTATTGTTTGTTTAGTTCGCCTTGAATTATAGACTTAAGTAGTAAGATAAAGGCAATAATTGTAATTGACAAGAATATGTTAAAAGTTGAAGACAAATATATATTGAAGCAATATAGTCTAATTAAAACATTTGAAATCATTGAAGCTATGTCCTAAATTAGTTAATATAAAGGATGTAACGGAAATTTAAATTTAATCTATGATCCGTGCGCACGGATACTGTATCTTAAACTCCGAGTAATAAGGCATAATATCGTTTATCATGTTCAATAGTTTATGGCAATATTTGTGCAGCGAACAGTCGTTGCGAAACGGCGTCTCAATGCTATAGTATTATTATCAAAACCGGTGTGTGGTTAGCTGATTGATCATGCTCTGTGTTGTCTGTCGATATTGAACCTTATCACTAGTACAATACGACACCGATTTGGTTGTCCGACTGAATTATTATTGAAGTAAAATGTTCATTGTCCATATTAATTTCACTACATTTCTTTAATATCAAATGAAATGGAGTTTACGATAAGTCAGACGGACAGCATTTTGCATAAAACTAGCTATTATATACAATAAAAATTATATATATTATGACTCGGTTGTGCGTGAAAGTGTATGGTGTACGCGGATTTTTTTATATACATTATATTTATGTATGTATATATCTATATATAATAATTCAAGTGCACGTTGAGTAAGAAATATACAGTCTGAATGTTGAAATGTTTTTGTTATTTGAATTTTTAATGGCGAACAATTTTTAACTTTATTACTATTAGTTGACGGTCGTTTTGTTATATTTTATCGAGGACGTAATTGAAGCGGTCAGTTTATGATACTTTCGGTCTTATATCTTATGGATATAAAGTTTATTATTGTTTGTCATTGATAATATTATATAAATAGATAGCTTGCGTTTCATATTCTCTGTCAAACACACGCGACATACTTTACTGTGCACTCAAGTAGGTAAAAACAATACATTAGAAATTTATTTTACAAAAAGTGAACTCAAATCAATCAAACTTTTTTCTAGCAAACTGAGTATAAGAACAGTTATGTAGTTACATGGATTGTACTAATATTATGTGTTTTTATGTTGTTGAAAAAATAACCTCATGAATTTTCCTTTCTCTATTAACTGGGATTTGATGGGAATACGATTCGCAAGCTTGTGTGTGAAAGGAAAGGAAAGCGTTTTGTATGATGTGTGTAAGAGATAGAATCTCATTGGTTACTAGTTTGACTGTGAGAAGCGTTAGTGGCGTCCTAAATAGGATCCTTGTGACGTTGTAATAGAGTTCAATTTAACTAAACTATAAAACTTTATGGATAATGATCGAATCGTCATTATTACTTCTCATGGAACAGTGAAGAAACCAGTGGTTTCGCCAATCGCGCTGCGGATATTTACGAAACTATCGGTGAGTCAACCGACAATTTTTTAACTACGTTTGTTTTCTTTTATGTATTTTGGCGTCTTATTTTTCGTCTATCTCTATATCCATACCACAAATTGATCGAGTGGTTTGGACTTAATATTGCAACGATATATAAAATGACCCCTGTATGATTCATTCTGTTTATACATAACACGATTTAATAAAAAAAAAAAAAACCGGGAGAAAGAACTAAAAAAGAACATTGATTGCCTTTATAATTAAGAAAATGGTCGGTTGACTCTTGAGGGTAGGTGTTTTTACTAGTTTATATTTGTGAGTTTTGTAATTATTTTTTGTTGAACGAATCATGTTTGTTTGTTGTACGTGCGATGAGTGAGTGACTATTTGCGAGTTGGAGCGACTTTCTCTCTCTTTTTTGTACTGACTCCGATCTTACTCCAGTTGTGAACGCGCCAGAACATTACCAATAAGAATTAGAAGATAAATTGTAACCACTAATGGTTATAATTATCAACATCATCGCCGTCTTGCGGTTTATTTTAAAATAATGTCAAAACCATAAATAAAACAATAATATGATTTGAATATATGCTCTCGCGCATAGCGAAGCAACTGGAATCGTTGAACGTGTCTCGATTTCGATTCCCGAAAGGTGTAGGGACCATGGGTGTTCTATGTGGGCATTTGATTACTATGTACAATTGACAACATAATTTGTGTTGACAATTTATATTTCATATGAATACATTTTATGTAATATCTTAAATTTGTCTATGTAAAAGTGGTTTATTAATAATATCATTCCTCTTATCATTTTGTGAATTCAAAACTTGTTTGACATTGACTTGGTATATATGAACATTATCACTTCTCTCCAAAAGGTGATGATAAGTTTCCTGGGATCCGTTTTTCTTGTCAACCAAAAGTCCTTGGCTTTTATTGAAAAACAGGACTATTCAAAAGAGTTTTGAACATAGAATAGTATCAGTTCCATGTATCAGCATTGAGTACTTTATTATATTATTCACATTTGTTCCTCAGAACAAATTTGACATAAAATTGAACTACCTTTTATATAAAACTAACATCTATCGGAATAAATATCTAACAAAACATATTATCATGAAATAATGTTTCACAAAATCATAGTCAATTGTGCTTTAATGTCTACAGATTAGAGTCCAAGATGTACTTTAAAATAGTTTTTTCAAACTGCTCATTTCGAGTATGTTTGTGTAGAATCGAAACAATGATGTATATTATATTTGGCTATAACTTTAATTCTTATTATTATTACATAACATTATGATATCGGTTCGTACAAATGTTTTGTAAACGCTCTTTAGAACTGCGACCGCCATTCATAGCCGTAACTGTTATGATCTTAAAGTTAATATTTATACTTTTAATTTACTCGAATAAGCAAACAGATATAATTCCAGACCATTCTACTTGCTAGTTATAATATCAACAAAATAATTCTAATTCTATGACATGATTTTCATGCCTTGGGAAAAGCATTACATTGTGAACGACAGCGCCCCATAGCGTTATTCACCGAGAACTGTGCGGTTTAGTATAGCTTTAAAAAATATTCAATAAATAATATTGAGACTATATTCATCATCTACATTACAAAGTGTAAAACCTCATCCGCCACCTATAAAAGTAAGTTATCTAATACTGCAAGTCTGTGTTGATCCATATTTTAGATCATTCATAAGTTCATTCAGTTGACAACAATTATTTGTAATGCTGTTTGTATGAGACAATCATAGTGAAGAGTGAGTTTCACTGGATGTTTTTGGTTCTATACGACTTTCGTTAAAACATTGGCGTTAACATACTCAGTGTTAACATGTTCCAGTGCAGTTGAAATCAAATAAATTTGTGTCGTTATATGATAGTTTAATATCTCAACAGAATCTCTTTTAACTTTGTTCACGAAAAATATAAGAATTGTTTACATTGATACATTTAAATTTGACATGAGTTACATCACCATTCATCTGGTGTTCTAACTGTCCATGTATTATAATTATGTTCTCTTTTTAAAATCATAGCGGACCACTGAACTTATATCTCATTATAATCAATCTATGATAAAACTATAAATGGAAACTCTATATGGTGTTATTTAAGGTAGAATTTTCAATATTCGATTTAGTGAACAAAGTGTGGCTTAAGATATTATACACTTTTTGAAAATACTACAGTGAATAACACTTTAAAGGTTATTTTGATTATGCACAGGGGACATTAATGGTGACCACATATTTAACAGAGCCTAAAGAGGCGGACGAAGTTGATAGGTGATATTAGAATTCTGACGATTCGGTACGTACATGTGTGCTGCATGTTTATATGTTTGTATACAAAAAACTGAACTCTTTCTGCCGCCTCCTTCGGCGCCTACTATTTTGATATGCGATTACCTTAATACGGCGTCCTGTGAGTATACTTACGTCATTATTTTATTTAACTAATATTCCTAGATCTGATAAAAAATCATAATTTACATAAAGTTCTAACTTGCCAGTGAAAAATGCTGTAATGAATTCTCCACTAGAATGTAATATTATTTAACATTGAAAGTAGGCATTTCTCATTATCTACTTTGATTCTTTATTATTGCCATGTTTAAAGTTAGTTTATCTGTGACTTGTTAAAGAAATCGTGCAAATATTATTATTATACAACTTGCCATTGTAAACGCAAGCTCTCAAACTGTGTTAAGTAAAGACCGTCAAATCTAAAGTATATAATGTTAAGTTAGCAAATAAATAATTCTGAGACCGTCAAATATAAAGTATTTAGAATATTTTATATACTTTAGATCGGATGATTTTACATTGTTATATTTTTCGAAAATATTTTAATTTTTACTATGTCTTATGTGAAATTTAATCTTTTTTTTTAATATGGGCGGATTATGGTACATTTAGCGGCATATAGAGTTAACACAATTTATTTTGAACGTTACCTTCTAAATATGTGGTTTAAAATCAAAGACATTTGACATGTTTATTTAACTTGAAAATGTATGTGACGATAAACCAGTGCATCGACTACGTTCGCATAAATTAATATTGCCCTATGCAGATATAACTAGATATAATAACAGATCAACACGAGACAGTTTGAGGGTATGTGTGTTGTAATAAAGTTTGTTTGTAAAAGTACCTACACACAGTAAGATTGTAAGAGAAAGTGGTTTATGCTCAAATGCGATTATAAGACTATCGAGTCACGTGCAATATATAGCATAATTATTATTTTGTTTCCAATAAAGTTATTAAAATCAATTTGTCTGTTTTATTTTATTCTCGTTTACACCTGTATTCAATTTTGCATATCGTCGCTTATAAAGGAAATATTGATGTGTGCAAAATTTAAAACTTTCTTCGTTACGTTAAATTAAATCCACCACGTCTTTTTTTCTTTCAACACACTAATAGCAGGGCCGCCACATGGGGGGGGCAAGTGGGTACTGTTGCCCCGGGCCCGGGCCCAGGGGGGGCCCGGTTCGGTCCTGTATTTAGTAAATAAAGTATTTTAGTATTTTTAGGCCTATATAAAACAGAGTGTATTACACTTGACGGGCCATGATAAGATAATATTTGATTTAATCATTGTTTCAACTAATTCCTTCAGCCATCTTGTATACAGAGACTTTCCTTTTTAATCCGTCCATAACATTAAAATAAAGTTTATATAATCATTAATCAACACATATAACTAATATGTGTTGATTAATGATTATATAAAATTTAGTCGATCACAATTTCTGCCATAATCGTACTTTTGAGGAATTAGTAAATTGGAACTTCTCTGAATACGCCGTCTATTCACCAATAATTGTATTTAAAGTAGTTAAAATAAAAAATCCTATATATTTAGAATTTTTATTTCATGCTAATTTATGGCATTTTTATGGTTTTGTAATTAAATAATTGGTTAGTATTATGAATTCTTGAATTTTCAATTCCTAAGTTACACTTTATTTTATTTATTTTATTAAAATTAAATTAAATGTAGAATAAAACGTAGTGATGTAAAAGTTCAGTCCCCTCAAGTGTTCTTATTCGAACACTGAACCTTGGTAGGAAATAAAATGATTTATTGTTTGGTTAGAAGTAGAGTTAGAGAAGGTTTAATAGTTTTTTTAACAATTATTATATGGCTATCTATATACTAGAGATGGCTCTATAGTAAGAGTGGCGCGACGAAAAAAAAAGGGGGGGGCGTGGCCAGAATCTGGTCCCGGGCCCGACTTGGAGATGTGGCGGCCCTGACTAATAGTGTCGTGCTAATCTATACAAATATGAAAAAGTAAAGTACGTTCAATTGTAGGGGGTAATCAAATACTGATCCGATCCCCCTACAATCTTGAAATACTGATCCGATCATGAAAATTTACCTCCTCCGCCGGGAAGTTCGCTGGTATAGGCTATAATTTATGCGGGTAAAAAACCACATCACACAACTAGTTTGAGATAAAGAACATGTTTTTAAAAAACGTGCCTATTATCATGTCAGCTGTATTTGGTAACAAATGTGTTACCAAATAGAGCTCTAAAATGTATAGAGGTTCAATGGAACAAAAACCTATTACTTCAGAACCTCTCTTATATAGTTCGTTTAATACAGATATTGATATTTTATATGGAACTAAGTAAACCGTTGAAAATTACGCAATATCGTCGCTTAATATATCGATTGTACCATTACGTTCCATTTATTCTAAATTTGATGTCAAAGGGACAGAAATTAAAACAATAACGATCTAACAACAAATACCATTTAATTGGTTATACAGTTTCTTACATATAGCAACAATCATAGTAGGATATAATTTGGCTAATTTCTCCAATAAGACGATCGAAAAGTGAACGTTGGGTATATCGCTTCTAAACACTAAATTCTCAAAATGCTAAATATCTAGACATTAGAATACTTTAAAACGAACAACAGAAAACATCGTTAAGTAGATACTTAAAACTAACAGCGCGGCGACAGACCAAGGTCTTTGCAGACCACTTGCTTATTAAACGATGTAAATGTATAGCGGTATATTATATAATCATATCTTTATCCACAAAATATTTCTGAAAAATCATGGAAGACATTGGTTACTTTTTGACTGACATTGAAAATATATTTTCCACGCCAACATGTACCCGTACCTACTACGTTAAGACGTTCAATGGAAGCACTAGTTTCATGATTTGCTAAACTACATACACGTAACTGTCTCTTGGAGACCATTTACATTTTTTTCTGTTAAAATCAAATCCTCATTAGATGGCAAAAAAATGGTCATACAATTAGCATTTTGTAAATAATTCACATGGATGACTTGTGAAAAATATGAAGACAGAGCCATCTAGTGGGCATTTAATATAAGTACTTAATATAAAAATAGAATACCATGAGCCTCGTACCAGCAATCACCACTCGCATATATCACAAGCACCCAACCACTACTTATTTACATTTAGTTCTGAATAATTTGACAGACAGTTTTCGTTTGATTTTTCCAAATAAATATACTTCGCTATTCTGTAACAGCTAACTGCCGCTAGATGGCAGTGACAAAATATAATCGTTAACCAATCTAATTTTTGCAGTATATCACTAAAAATGATAACATACATATCTCTCAACAATCCTGATAATCATTAACTCTATTTTTAATAATTTCGTACGATGATGTTTACATCTTTCTTTTCATAAATTTTGATTAAATCTTAACACTTACTACCAAGTTTATTATAATTTACTCGTTATTCGTATAAGCATTTCCACCGTGCACGTATTAATGGACGTATAGGAGACAGAATACGCTATTGTATATGGCAGAAGCAAAAGTGATTCCTTCAACTATTTAACGTCACATGTACCCACCCAGTGCGAGCGAGACAACACACCCATTAGGTAGGTATAGCTTGAAAACACGATTTCTGTGTAGGATAAACATAATTTTTAACATAAATTAATAACTGTCTTCCTGCCGGATCCCTTTCAGAGTAGGCAGAGAGTATCCAATATCTCTAATATAAATAACACCCAATTCACTATATTTTCAGAGGACATTATAAATTTTCGGTAATTGTGAAAAAAATTAGGCTAATTACAAATAAAGCACTACAACACGATCACAACACCACTTATAATATCATCGTTATTTTATTTATAACATTATTTATCTATTCTATTTTCTGCTATTGTCATTGTCACATAAGCTTATTAATATACATCTTCCCTTACTTTACTAATTATAAGCTTATTTTATTTTAATTAATTATGTTAATATAACATATTCATTAATTAATAGTGTAATTATATCAATCAAAATTTTCATATAAACATTATTGATGACGAATAAATTATGTAACCTTTACAACATTTCTTACATAAATATAAAATAAACAGTCTTTATGTCGACAAAACAGTGAAGGAGGAAATATTAAAATAAATATTAGTTCCTCAAATCAAACTAGATGTCGCTACTGTACTTTCTTGATTCCTCCATGACAACACTTCCGGTTTTCTTTCATGTATAAAAGTAAATTAGTTTTCAAAACTCAATAAACAACTCATATTCTATTTGGATTTTTCGTTATTTGTATTGATATCTAAGTTTCGAACTTTGCAAATTTCAGTTTTTTAATATGTTAGATAAAAGGAACGGAAATGACTATCTTTAGTCCATTCGTTTCCTGCAAAAATGAACTTTTGCTAAGGTCGCCATCTAGTGGAGGTGCTTTTTTGTGCTTTCTTTTTTTTTTAATACTTCCTCATTGTAAACATTACATACATATATAGATAACGTGCATAATTATTTATTGCGTATAATACACAATACTTGTTATATTCATATTTCCCTATAATAATGATAGCAAAGGAGCTTATTTATTTTATTTATGTAGGAAAAAGTATTTTTTATACAAAAACCAATTGAGGTACAGTCGAATAATATATCTACATATTATATTTTTAATACAGCGTTGCAAATCTATTGGTTAGTATGGATGCACTTCAGTACAGTTAATTTATATTTAATCAAATAATTGTATTTAGGTGTTTAATACTGTAATTCAATAGTATATTTATCTATCGCGCATTTTAGTATTACAGCAGTTTACGTATGCACCAGAACTGATATTGTGTGTTAACGCCAGATATTAGCATCCTCAACTTTTCTCGCCACAATTGGCGGGGTTAATATATTTATTTGTTTTATTTCTCTTGTTGATAATTTACCGTGTTATAACCACAATAAGATAATGAAAAATAGACAAGTGGCATAAACTACCAGTTACTACCAATGTAAATGGTATACTTGGTAAAGATTTGGACAACTCATACAGACCAAAGAGAAATTTATTAGCAAATTTAACATGGTGATTGACAACTTATTTAAGCAAAAAGAAATTGCTACCGACAATAAGAAATCCACCAGCAAATGTTCTTAACAAATGTGTTAATGTAACTTGAATAAAGTATTATTTTTAAATCCATTTGCATTAAGATCGAGTCAAAGTTCAATGTCGAGCCAAGTGTCCATGGACTGGTACTTTTCTTTAAAAATAAAGTATACTACAATCTGAAAGCAAACGAGCCTTCTAATTTCAAAACTTAGAAGTCTTTAATTGGCAAAACGGGAGATATGTGTCGTATATTAAATATTTGATATAATCTAATTCATTATTATATAATTTCCTTAATTATATTATATTATATTATATTTCTAAATATATTTAAATGCCTTCAAAAGTATATTTTTCATACTGCTTATTGAATATTGCTAAAAGCAACTTATAAAATGAAGTTTAATGTTTGATTAAAAATGAAATACTCATAATATGTTACTCAATACTTCCAAAATAATAATTTATAAAATTTTGGTAGACTTTTTAAGTCTTCCCAACGAGTAACAGTGTACACGTTTGAGTGTAACTTGTCGAATTACATGTGAAAATTATCTTTTGTACTTGAGAAATACTAAACGCTAAAATGATTCATTTATTAACATATATATAAAAAGCAAATCTGAATGACTTATATCAACGTACAGCTGAAGCTTCTGTACCTAGAAACTTGAAATTTGGTTCAGGGTATCCTTTCATGGTGTAAACGAGCACTAAAAAGGGATTTTTAGGAATTCAATCCTTAAAGGGGTAAAATAGGCGGGTAAAGTTTATATGGATCACGTAGGCGAAAGCGCTGACGGAAAGCTAGTTTCGTATAAATAGACACCAATCTAAAATTCCTCTACAATATTACTTAGCTTTTAAAAACTCGACAGATGGCGTTATAGTTTTTCTTATTTAAATAACTAAAAAGTTTTTTATGATGCCGTTTATTTTAATAATACAATTGTATTCCTTCTCTTCATATTTTTGGTGGATTGAGTTTTCTTTTTATTAAAACCCTAAACTTTTTTTATTAAAACGCCGTCTATCTAGCTTTCTTCTTTACATTAACTATTTTAAATAGGTATCAGACATTTTATAACTTCATCTTAGTTAAACTAAGAAAATATATTTTCAGTGTCATAATGGAAAGTCTTTACAAATACAAGATATCCTACATTTTACGTTATTTATGTATTATAGACGGCATTTTATATATTAACTCTTCGATAATTATGGGAAAATATATTAAGTATACATTATATACTACATTTTAAAACTTAAATATAAATAGCATAAATATTTGCCTGCATAAATATATATCTAATCGTTGCTTTAATAGATTCAACATATTATATTACATCTAATTCCATTCATTACAAACACCCGCCATAAACATTTCTGTGATAGGTATACAAATACTCTCATACGATGAATTTGAAATAAGCCAAAAGCCTGCAAACAATAAAAAGCATGGAATAACCACCCAACTCCTTCCAAATTTATTAATGTCTCGAAATATGTTCTTTGCATATTATCAAGTTTTATATTTCAAAGGTGTGGAAAGAAGGTTATATATTAAATTTGATAAGGTATGTCTGCCGTACGCGTATATAAAATTCTACCATTTAATAAATTTAAACGTCGACATGTTGGAGAGGACTAGTATAGCGCGATTTACTTTAAAATTCAGCCGAATTTAATCAAAAATGAAATACTGAATCTCTCATCTCCCATAAAAGTAAGTTTGTATAACACTTAATGTACGGAAAAAATAGGAAAAAGGGATGATAAGACCTTCTGATTATTTTTATATACTTGTCAGTACTTAAATACATTTTAATATTCTTTTGTTATCAGTCAAAATAACGAGTGATAAAATTGTATTTATTTAAAAATTTTCAACGATTTTAAATTAAATATTCAATAAATATTTTAATAAAAAAATGATTTATTATTTGAATTCATCGATAGTACGTAATATCTTCTTTACACAATTATAAAAAAGAAATGTTTCGATTCGCGCTACAAGCGTCCTCGTAGTGATGGAATGGGAGCATATTTAATCGACTATGATGTCTTGTCCGAGTCGGTCCATCTCGGCGAGTAAGAAGTCCACATCCTTCTCAGTGACAGCGGCGGACGAGATGATGTTTCGGAAGTAGTTAGGGTGACGATCGTCCGGCTGGTAGCCCACCATGATGGTACCCGCTTGCATCATTTTACCCTTCAATTTGGCGCAAACCTAGACAAAAGATATTCGAAATAAACAAAATAAACATGAGCCATTTGCACAGTGACATCTAACTCATCGTGCTGTTGTCGCCACAACAATTACATGAAGATTACAAGATAGCGTTACGCTACTTATATAGCACTTACAAAGTTCTTACGGTAACTTTACATATACGAGTATATGTACGAACACCTCCATTTTACACATAGTAGTTGTATTTAGGTATCACGTTATTATAGGTACCTGGGGACTTGTACCCACCCTCTACGAGATGGCGTTACTAAAGCCAGAGTCACATCTTGTTTCTTTAAATGGTTCTTTCTAGTTATGACGAAACTTCTCAAGGTCGAGAGCCCTCGTTGACTCTACGGCGTAGTGGGGACTCTTACGGGGAAACGCCGTTAGGATAAAGACAGGTCTCCGACCTATCAAGGGATGACTGGTGGTACTTATGTGGTTTGAAGATCTCTAATAATTGCGCTGTCTCAAAAATATCTCGCTGTCTCAATCCCGATTACGTTAAAGATCATCTGCGACTACACACTTAATACGTCAGTTACACCGCAGTCCCCGGGCTAACGACACCATCCTGGAGGTTTCCTTTTTGTCCTATAGTGTGACCGTAGTTGTGTAAGATTATTTAAAATCTACACAAGAACGTTGATTTCAATAGATGATGCTAAAAACAGGAACAGATCCAAGTATGGAAAGTTAAAATTATTATTCTCATAATAATATAAATCAATAATAATAAATTTGTTATAATCTTCTATAAAATTAGCAACGCACGTATTGTAACGACTGGTTATGCTGCTACGATATTTTGCCATGCTGCTACGATGTAACGGCTACGACTATATTTACATTTCAGCAACCTGTGTCACTACACTACTTAAATAGATTTACTCGTAATACTAATGGACAAACATTAAATTTATTTCAGTAATTTTTTTTTTAAGATTTATATCGTATTTATTACAACTTTTAGATCTAACTAGTAGTGTGTAGGTGTTAT
Organism: Diatraea saccharalis; assembly: GCA_918026875.4. Classification (NCBI taxonomy): domain Eukaryota; kingdom Metazoa; phylum Arthropoda; class Insecta; order Lepidoptera; family Crambidae; genus Diatraea; species Diatraea saccharalis. The sequence continues at coordinate 16,427,900 of OU893337.1, forward strand.
TGAATTGGAATTCTTCAGGGTAAGGCCTGTATGAACTTCTCGAAGAAATAAAATAGAGGTGATAAAGCAGCCCTTGCCGAGTTTCTTGCCGGTTCTCAGTACAAGGTCTCGCGCCGTAGATTTACGAACTATGGCGTAATTTTCGACGTTCACGAGTGCTTGTAACAGCGTATACTGAATAAATAATAATGAATTTGAAATTTGAATTTGTTATTAGTAAGACAGACTGGGCGGGCTGTGTAGAGATTGGTTGTAGTAATAATGATAATGTTTGTTACCTTGCCGAGCTTGAGTTCCTTATGCTTGTCGTGTGGGATGCCGCGCAGCTGCCGCGGCAAGTACCAGAAGCTGACGTTTACCATCTCCGGCTCCAGCAGCAGGTGGAACTTGTCCGGCTGCTCGCGGATGCGCCGCACCATGTACTCCGACAGCTCCATCAGTCGGTCCATCAGCCGCTCGAACCCAGACGTACCCTGAATATACAAACATAGCCTTAGCAGTACTAGTCAAAGTACTCATCAGCCTATTAATGGGGGACATAATAGGCCGATGAATACTTGCTTTCCTTATAAATGAAATTAACGAGAATGGGCCATAACCTACAAGTCCCAGTGCGGATTGGCGGTTGTTAACGACTGCAGTCGCATCCGAGACCAATGGTTTAACGTGCCTTCCGAAGCACGGATGAACTTGAGATAATACGTTTTTGGTCACCCATCCTATACCGATCCCTGTCAAAGGCTCTTATTATTGATAGAGAGTTTTAACTACCAATAAAACTTACCTATTATTTTTCCTAAAGATATCCGGAATCCATCTTGAGTCAAGCATCATCCTTTTTGTGACGTTTCCGGTCCAAAACACTACCTCCCTTCTTACTTCCGGCGCCTGTGCTGCCATCTAGTTTGCGGGTAGCGAACCAATGACTTTTAGGCACGAACGCTTACCGTCATTATACCTACTCTAGATGCACCAGGTAGAACTTACCTGGATTCCGGATATCTTTAGGAAAAATAATAGGTAAGTTTTATTGGTAGTTAAAACTCTCTATTATTTGTTCCGTTCGATATCCGGAATCCATCTTGAGTGATGTGTTTGTTATCTCCTGGTGAGTGCCATTGGTGACGCTATAATGTGTTGCAGGTATAAAAAGTCAAATGTAGTCTGATGAGAAAAAATAATGCATATTATAAGTATATTATGCTATTACACACATAGTACATATATTATGCTGTTACATAACAATGCAATTATAATAATTATTCAAGTATTTCGGTAATCTAAGCTAAATAAATATTGGCTTATCTGTTATCGGTCAATATCATTAATTAAGAATAATAAAAATGTAAATACATAGATATCGGAATTTTCTTGATTGTCCGATATATCAGTTTTCGATAGGACTTCTTAAAAGTATGTTCTTGGCGCCAGTTCACAGTTTCAGTAATTTATCCATCGGAAACAGTTCCAGTCAATTTAGAGATGGAACTTCAGATGTAATAGACCCTGAAGAATCTTCTACATTATGTGCTTCTATTTAGCATTTTTGAGAACAGAGTAGTTAACTCGTGAAAATTACTTCTTTTTGGGGCTCTTTCAATACAAAAATTGATCGCGTGTCCAATACATGCAATCGAATGATTTGTGTCAGTTAATCATTTCTATCCAGGCTGTCATAATTACTATTATCTGTTTTTAATACAAAATGGGGCCATAAAACAAAAAATCATTTTCGTCCCTGTACTTCAAAGGTTAAAAGGGTTAAATAATGGATTCTGCGACCTTGAAGATTGTGAAATTATGCTAAATTTCCAGCAACTTAAATAGATTCAATTCTGCCAATCTACGTAAAATTTCCATTGTACTATATACCTGAAGTCTAATATTATTAGTGCAATGTCTTCCTAACAATTCAATATTGACAGATATATTTATTATTTTATGATCTAGTAACAAGAATGTGTCATAGAGGGTTGTAGTCGAGCTATTGACCCTCCACCATTACGCCGACATTAGCAGAATTTCCCTACCGGGCACTTGTTATTTGCAGAATTAATACTAGTAGATATTTATAGTCGCTTTACATTAAATCGATAGTTTCAAGATTTTCTTTATTTTATTTTATTCTGTCCGATTTTTAAATAAATTTTCTGAATTTCGAGGGATGAACACCTGTTGCCATACCTATTGCAGTATTTGCGGAAACAAATCGTCAGTCAAGACACTTTCATAATGTACTTACAATCATAATGTACTTACTTGCCTTGACGCTTACTGGAGTCGAGAACGTATTTGCGGAATCATGTTTGAATAAGGCCAGTTGCATTTGCACTGATGACGTCATGCGTTATGACCTATTAGCTTGCTCGTCCGTCACATCCATTGTCATGAACCTGGGAATGACGTGTGCTTTTGTCGATGGAATAAGTTCACATCTGGTGTACATTGGGCTGCTAAATTTAGTATTCAGGCTATGCATAATTTCTGAATCTGCCTTGTTCGTGTCATAATTACAATAATTTCCTAGATTTGGTTCCCCATCTTTGTTTATGTACGGGAATCGGTACAGTTCTCTTAGCATTTACATCTAGGCATTCCGCGAAATGAAGACTCGCGTGAGTAATTGCCTCGAGTTGAGCACTCGAACAGATTTCCTATGCACCTGTCCTCGGATGTTGAGCGATTTGCGTTGCATTTATAGGAAGGTATCATGATACAACATTTACTTACCATTTTAAGTCATTCAGTACTGGGTCTGGTAATCCGAATAGGTAGTAATAGTTTTAAGCTGTCAATGTTAGTATTGCAGTGTGCGACAGTGTTATCACCCTGTTCGAATCACAAACGAGGCAAAGTCGAGTCTCACCATTAGGAACTGGGCCTGTCTGAGGGACTAACCGCTTTGTACAATCTGATGCTGAAGCGCCATGCGTAGCGTGAAGCGTTCGGTTCAAACAGGGACTTCACTCAATGTTCAGTACTGATTCTGGTAGTTTGATTCGGTGGTAATGGTGATCTTTGGGCAACTGTCGATGGTAGTATTGCAGTGTGCGATAGTGTAGTCACCCTCTTCGAATCACAAACGAGGCAAAGTCGAGTCTCCTCATAAGGAACTGGGCCTGTCTGAGGGACTAACCGCCTTGTACAATCTGATGCTGAAATGCCATGCGTAGCGTGAAGCGTTCGATTCAAACAGTGACTTCGCTGAATGTTCTGTACTGAGTCTGGTAGTTTGATTCGGTGGTAATGGTGATCTTTGGGCAACTGTCGATGGTAGTATTGCTGTGTGCGACAGTGTAATCACCCTCTTCGAATCACAAACGAGGCAAAGTCGAGTCTCCCCATTAGGAACTGGGCCTGTCTGAGGGACTAACCGCCACGTGTAGTCGCCTCGTGCTGAAGTGCCATGCGTAGCGTAAGGCACTTCGGTTCCGACAGGGACTTACCCCTGACTTCCCCGGCACTTCCCGGCACCTCGCGACCGTGTTGGTCACGATGCACCAGGCAACGCCGAGGAAGCTCAGAACCAGCACACACTGCTCGAAGTTGAGAGACCACCCTAAGCGTTGCTATTGTGGTAGCGCAGTTGTTGTGTTGGTCTAGGCAGCAAAGTTTTTGAGTACCGATGGCAGTCCAAAGAGACACGTCAATTGCATTAGGTAGGTTGTTGTATGCCAGTCTCAAGAACCTGTGAACCAGATGTTGTTCGGCGATACTCAAATGAAAATACTTTTGGCTCGGATATATTTTCGTAAACCATTCGTTTTGTATGAGAATGTTCGGAATACGAAAATTATTGATCAGTCGAAAAGGTTTTATTTTGACAAATCAGTGTCATTTTAAATGAAATTGTCGGGCTTTAACATTAGAAGAGGAAATGATACAAAACAGGGTGTTTTTTGTAATCTCCAGTATATTAATTTGAGCATTGCAAACGATATTTGAAGATGGCTTAAAATCCCACGCATAAAAATATAATTTTTATACCATCACATACCTACATAGTTTAGATACCAAATGATATAGTTAAACACATGTATTATGGTAATCTGAAACAACAAAGGTAACAACACCCAGACCAGAGATAATATAGAAAAGCTCATTATCTGCATTAACATGACCGAGAGTGGAATGCGGGAGCTTAGAAATGGTGACACCTTGGAACTGGTGAGCCACTCGCTCAAGATTCGACATATGCAATCTGGAACATCCTGATTGTTCCATAAACTTACAGATCGCATTAGATAGCTCCCTCCATTGTGTCATGTCATGCATTGTATTTATTTCTAAAGTTTAATGAACTAGTCTCATTACCATTTAAATATTGGTGTGTACTTCTGGTAATCTACCTTGAATCAACTTGCAGTTGCAACCATTTTATGCACCCTCTTGTTTTTTGGGTGCAATATACTATTATCAAAGAAAAACTTGTTCGTTCTTCCTATCAGCCAAAAGACGTCCTGAATGAGTGGTGGGGATAAATGTTGGACGATTCAAAAGAGCAGCTATTTGAATAAATATTATTTTGACTTTGACTTTGAACTCTGAATTTGGCAAAAATTTCTGTAAAGGCACCTCAGAAAACTTCGCCACGGCTCTGAACACATCAGTGCGTCTGCCACTTAATATTTGGAAAATATAATCCTTGTTGAATGTTGATTAGATTTTATCAAAAAGCTCTTTAGCAATAGATCAATCTACAATTTGTTGTAAACTAGTTCTAAACTAATTGACTCATACTTTAATTCTGTTAAGGTATTTGTTAATGCTGTAGATTGTACCATTTCTATAAAATATAACTATTATGACTTCTATTCTCGCAAATAAAGATCTTATCTTAAATCATCAAATTGTTGTAGCAGAAACAAATCGCCTCAACTTATAATTTAATTTGAGCATGTTTCATCTAATTTGGTTTCACCATAGACTGGGTCTTTAACGTTATTAAGAAAAAAAAAAAAATCCTATTTGAACTTGTGTTGATTGTTTTACTATAGTAGGTACATAAAGAAAATTATCACCAGTCTTAACCGCTGCAAGTAGGAACTGTTCAGGACCGTGGGGTCGTAGGGAACGTGATGGTGGCTGTGGTTGCCATAATTGCGGTCCTGGTATGGATACTTTGTGCTATTTTGTTATGGAAAAATGCACATGTGGATTTAGTTTTCATGCATTATCAAAAAATGTCACTGGTTGGGGTAACAAATCGAATGCAAATCACTTACAGTTTTTCTCGCCTCTATACCTTACTTGCTCTCTCCGAGCTGGAATCCAACGACACTGTTCGATGAGCTCGAAGACAATAAACACGCCTGCTTCAATGCTGTTTTCTTTGTTTATTTCGCTGTCCCGTTACTCCATCGTGAAGGGAGGTTAATTTTATATTCATTTCATTTTAATTTTAACACTAAACTATATAATAATAAGTATAATTTGTGCACATTTTATGTAGGACCGATGTTTTCGCCACGAAAAACGACGCTATAATGACGGTAAGCGTTCGTGCCTAAAAGTCATTGATTCGCTACCCGCAAACTAGATGGCAGCACAGGCGCCGGAAGTAAGAAGGGAGGTAGTGTTTTGGACCGGAAACGTCACAAAAAGGATGATGCTTGACTCAAGATGGATTCCGGATATCGAACGGAACAAATAATGTTAAGTTATGTTAACGCCGTTACTTCTATTAAGAGTTTGTAAATTATATAATAAGAAATAACCTTAACGAATACCTATAAGTAGCTCGGTGGCGTAGAGGATAAGCGCCACGGATCGCGATCGTTGTTGTTAAGCAACTTTCGCAATGTTCGGTCACGGGGGATGGGTGACCAAAAAATTATTATCTCATCTCCTCCTTAACCATCCATAAGGAATGCCTGAGCCCCTGCAGTGGGGACGTGAAAGGGTTGATGATGATGAATACCCATAAGTAGGCAGGCAAACTTAGGTTGGACAATTCAAAAGTTAGTTATTTTATTTTATTGAAAAAGAACATAAATATTGAGTTTTACTTTGGTTAAAAATTTAGATGACACTTATTTTAAAAATGTTTTATCAGCACTTGACATCATATTGATTAGAATGCTTACAATGTGAAAAACGTATACATTTAATATACTTAAATGTTTTTTTTTAGATAACGATGACTCAATTCATTTAGATTAAATTTTACGGCGTAGGATTTCGTATGCCCCTACTTAGCTATCGATCGGGCCGCATAATACTTAAAAACATAGATGTTGATTCTATAACAACTTCTCTTTGGCATTCTACCTATCTTGAAATTATGTAGAAGTGTCTCTTCAAATAGGTTTAATATCGGCCTCAGTTTTTTTCTTTTTAACCTTGTTGCACAGTTACACATACGTTGATTAAGGTCGAGTAAAGTTATGAATTTGAAAAGTATCGGTAACGTTGTTTTAAACGAATCACAATTTAAATGGTACATTGTATGATCTTCTTTCGTCTCTACCTGCTGTAGTTATCTGCAGCACATGTCTAGATGGCATCTTTTGGACACCACAGTGTACACAATCTATGCTTGTCTATTGTGTAATAGTGAGTGGTAAATAAATTATTATTTTTTCTCATTAGGGTTCCGTATCTAAAGGGTACCTATTTCTAAGACTCTGCTGTCCGTTTTGTTTGTTGAAGTTTTCAAAGATAATTTCTGTCGCCGCTATAGCAAGAAATAGTAAAAAAACAGAATAAAATAAAGTTAAGGGGGCTGTCATGCGATAAACGTGTGTTTTTGTAGATAAATGTATGAAAGCCTTCGTGCGCGAGTCCGACTCGACTTGGCTAATTTTTTTCTATAATTCTGTCAAGTATAGGTAATTTACCTTCCCGCGCCACTGCAGCCACAGTTTGAAGATATCGTTGTGTCTTCCACACTGGATCACCTTGTCGCCGGTATCGTACCGGGGATCGTAGATCTTGTCAGTCATAAACAAGTATTCAGCGGACATCGCGTTGCAACTCAAGAGGATACCCTGGAAGAGGAAACACTGTTATATGGTGTCTATTACATACACTAAGCAAAGAATCAAGTACTTCAAATAAAATTTAATTATAAATTTTATCGACATCGTGAACATTGTTGTAAAACTATATAAATAGTATTTTTCTTGGGCTTGCCGGATTGCGGAAAAGAGGGATTTGATCTCACACACGGAGTTATCTAGGTTGGTGTATACTTTTTGGAAAATGTTGAAAATCTATTCAGTCGCGGAATGTCAGAATAAAACAGACGAATTGCATTCGACCTTGCACGCTCAACGGATTTTCCGTCGAGCATTAATGCATAGTTCCGTCAGATTTATTTATGTTGGTCCTAGGTTCAAAAAGCCAAAGAAATCAAATTTAAGAATCGTTTGTATAAAAATATCATGGATATACTTTGCTATTTGGTTATGAACCTACGCACCAGGTTGACAAAACCTGACGGAACCATCAGAATTCTATTGTAAGTGACATTAGAGGTGACATTATGTTGCCTGTCATTCATTTGCATGCTGTAAAGAAAATTGGCTATCAGGCTTAAAAAATAACAGGTTAGATAAACAGATAACAAGTGTATTTCCTATCATAACACAACACAATTATATGACGTACTATAAATTTATAAAAAGAAAAACAAAAAGAACAAGATACAGAAATGTACCTGTGTACATCAGTTATATAAAGGGTCTAAGAAAGCGACTAGTTTCGATTCTGTTCTTTTCTATAACAAAATGTATCTCTACCTTGCAGCTAAATTTATTGTAGTATCACTTTTTTGTGACGTTACATCTGTAAGCACATTCCTACAGTCCGGCCCGCATGCCTTTGAAATACCAAATTCTTCCCCTTAAATCAATACTCAGATACATTTGAAATTCAACCTTATTATTGATACAAAATAAGGTCTATAATAAAATAAGAGTGTGGCTATTGCAAATTGACCCTTATGAAAAAGGCATAAGGATACAGACAATTCTGCTGTAAACGTCATCGCAATATGCTAAGTAATAAATTATGAAACTCCGCCCCGCGTAAAAGTTTAGAAGTAGTGATGGGGTAGAAACGTTAACGATATATCGATGATGTATATAATGCGAGAAGTTATCATGTATGTTAATTGATTTTTCAAACAATAACAAATAGAAGATGTTTAATTCTTCTAATCGAATTTTTCAATATAAAAACCGAGTTTTAAGTATCATTTTATATATTCATGATTTTTAAAAGTCGGTTTTCAATTCTGTATAATAAATATGCCTATCAGCAAACATATGCTCTAAATGGCTAGTAAGAATAAAATATGATACGCAACAAATTTGGTTTCATGATTTAAATAAACTTGGTCTGTAACTCATATAAATAACTTATTTTAAAAAATACATATTTACTAATAGGGAACGCAAAAACATTGATATTAGAATAAAAATACTTTGGATGGGAGCTTTATTTAATAATATTAAATAGCTCAATTATTCTGTTTTTAATAACAAATATAAAACACAAGAATAAAATTAATATTTAAGAGGACCTTTGTACAAAGGTCATATTTGCTTGTTTCTTTTACTGAACCGAATTCGACTCGCCCTACGACCTAGTGCTAGTCCCATTATCCTTTACTTCGCTATTTAACCGTTTTTGTCGTTTAATGACTGTATCTATTATTATCTGAATGATTATATTTATACTTTGAATGTTAATTGACTGAAATAATATAGATTCCTTATCCATTTGTAACTATATTTTATCGACATTTGCTATGACCTCACTATATAAACTGCACGCGGCAACTTTAATTAAATTCCTTTATTGACACTTGCTAACATATGTTGCAATTCCAACCCCTGTCTGTTAATACAGAATAAAGCAAAACAAACTCTAACTCTTCTATGTAAAGAACATATTCCTTTAATCTCTAGATCAAACCCGAAATTGTATTTTATTATGAATGAAATAAAGGCGAAATTTTGTGTTTCATGGAACAGTATCTTTGAAAATGATAATAATTCTTGACGATAATGATATTAGGTTGAAGTTTGCGTGTGTTTTAGTGGCGAAGTTAAAAGTCCATTATCTGCAGCCTTTGGGGTCTGAAATATCTGGCTTTAATTGATTTGCTCAATGTTATGAAGCTAATTTTATAATTAATTACATTCATATGATGCTTAACATGACAAATGGTGAATAAAGTGCCATAATCAATTGATAACAATTATTATTATTACAAAATTTATAGAAATAGATTTATCAGCGATTCGACTATAAAGTGTCTGACATTTTTGAAATATAATTGATAATAGGCTTGTGTCCTACAAGTGAAAATACAGGTTTTTGTTATATCTTCGAAAAATATGAACAATTTTAACTTATAAATATTTAACAAAACAAATTTTAAGTCACTGATTTGGAAAATATTACGCTTTGACAACTTGAAAAAAGTAGAAATATCTACTACATAAATTTTAACAAATTTTTGTAGATAAGGCATTAAATTAGATATAAAAAATGTTACAACTTTCATTATACACTATAAACATAAACGCACAAATAACAAAGATATTACAAAAATGTCCAGACGCCCATACATTTTTCGCTACTGTGCACCGTGTGACGTCACGCCTTGAATTTGTAGAGAGCGTTTTCGGCCAACAAGCAGCATTTCTACAAACACAGCACCGTATCTCCGAAACTATTAATCGCAGACATGCTGTTACTTCGACATTATTTCTCAGATGTTAATAGACTAATTATTTATGAAATAAAAAAAAGTTCTAAACTAGCCTATTAACGAGAATTAATTGACGAGAAAAGAACTTCAAAAATAAACACGAATAGTAATTGTTAATAATAATACTAACAAATTTCAAGAAAATTAGTTTGAATTCGGGCGAGGATTAGCTAATTATGCTTTAATTATCCGACTTCAAATGAAGTTTTTTGAAGAAGTTAATTATCATTTTCGATTTTTTGACATAGGTTTATTTGTATTTCAGTATTTTACAGACAAACTAAAGCAACTTTACTATTTACACATAAATTTATTACCAAAATCTTGTAAAAAAATTATCATGGTCATTGAGAATAACTCTTTTAAATAAAGAAACTTATTAACATTAATACGAGTACATTTTTAATGAAGGTATCGCAAGCTAATACCTCATGAAAATTATCCAGTCGAATAGTAATAATCTTTTTTGAAGTATATTATATATTTAAAGTGTTGAATATTTCATGAACAAGTTTGCACGTATATTTTGAGCTTCATACATAATATAGTCCAGGCTTTATTAATCGATAAAAGTTTGGATGTTAAAATATAACTTACCTCATACTTAAAGTGTACAGTGGAACATTGCAGCAGTGTGCCCATCAGCTTGTGAGGATTCCACGTCACAGAGTCCGCCCTATTTACAAACATAATAAGATTCAACATACAGTTGTACTCGTAGATCATATATACATTTTCTCGAGTGCTCGCGATACGAAATATAAGCAACTTTTGTAAGGGCCACTCAAAAAATTATTATATGGAGCTCTTTCACGCTGCGAAAGGCAGATTAAGTTAGTTCCGACTGCATCTGCAGTCGGTAATACCCGCCAATCCGCATTGGGCCTGCGTAGATCTTAGACCGTTCTCCCTATTTGATGCATGGCGGTTCCATCCACAGAGAAGGCAGCACAGCAGTGGGGATATTAATAAGCTAGACATACAAACTTTAAGTTTTAATAAATTTTTCCAACAACTGATTGTTTGTCTGTAGTGGGTAATTTAAATAGTATTCAATTTTTATATTGATAATCTTAAGTATAAAAAAATTTTTAACCACAAACATTAAATTTGAATTATAAACCGCATTAAAGGGCGGTGATCAGTAAGTCAAATATTGTGTGTTATCATCTATTGGCACAGGCTGAAGGGTGTACGCACCCTTTATTAGGGTCCCACTGATGTGCCGCAGATTACGAATACATGAATACTGATTTAAACCAAATATGCTGTCCCGATCACTGCTCTTAACTATTCTAAATAATCTTTAAGAACTTTAAAAACATAACAATTAAATTTGCTAACGAAGTGCTGGGAAAATAAATAAATATTTTTTTTTAAAATAAGACACAGCTTATATAACTCGTTTAATGTAGTCTTACACTGGTATCTATAGTCGAGAGAAGTAATTACTTGAGAAAATGTCATATCTTTGAATGAAGTAGAACTGTTAATAGCTCATAATAATAATTCTTACTATTAATGATAACTTCATTAAAATTCTCGATTATTTCGTAAAAATATCCGCTTAAGTTATGACATAAAGAAGAATTATTTTGCTGAAATAATCTTATAGTTTTTGAGTGTTTACCCATTATAAACAACTTTTCTTCTTTATACTATTACTAATATAGTACAGACTGATTTTGAACCACGACTTTATATAAATTCAGTATTAAATTATTGGATATTCAGTATGAAATTATTGTTTCAAAATATTTCTTTATCAGATTACATCATAATTGGCGCATCGGTTATGTAGTCGCAGATAGACAAAGACATATTTTTGAGAGACAGATTTTAGTCTATTTGTTAAAAGATTATCCTAGAAAATACTTAACCAATTGACATAATTTTTAGCTATCATAGTAAAGACGAGATTGTTACCCATAATCTTTCACAGTCCAGGCGACTGCTGACCAGCGAGACTAAAGATTTTCTCAAACACAAAACTGAGTCTGAGTCTAGACAGAAATATAAAAATTAGATTGAGAAAGAACAAGAAAACAACATTCTTAAGTAAACTTATTTGGAAAAATATAGCCTGTCCTTCTCAACAATAAATAACATTAAAAAAGTTACGTATGTTGTTCCCAGAGTATTAGTGAATTCCAGTATTAATAGCATTACCGCGTAGCGCGAGTGACGTGCGAGTAGCGATTATGTTGCTACGACAGCTGCTACGGGAGTGCTACAGGCTACGAGTTTTATTTAATCTTTGATATTCATAGGGTTGCCGTAATAATGATAAACTAAATTATTGTTAGTCTTAACTATATTTTTAACCAAGTATTGATGCAAGTAGCTGTACTAATGTTTTTTTAAAAGTAAATTAAAGAAGTTACCTTGTAAAAAACATATACTCTCAGTTCAAAGACTACACGTAATATTAACAAGAAAACAGATTATAAATAATATTAAAAGTCACATTTGACAACAAAATAAACCGATAAGTTAATTAAACAGATATTTTAAACTCAATTGTCTTTTATGTGACAGCCCTAGAGTGCTTGTCACACGGTCCACTGCGCTCGCTGTTTTCTGCCGGATTTGACCCCTCTTAGGTCCCTCCCGCCGATTTACTCACCCTAAGAGGGGGGCCATGACATTCTAAAATTTTAGGAGTACAAATTTGTCAAGCATTTTAAATCAAATTTTTACATTTCCTTAATCATTACTTATTTTCTTGTTTAGAGAACATTATCTTAACCTCTCTTACTATATTTCTCTCCCGGAGAACAATTTTATTCTACGATTCTGCTTTAAATTAAGTCCTTGTCCTACTGTTTTAATTTGCAGCATGGTAACCGTACTAGTCTGTCGGTATTTAGAGGCATCTGGTGCATGATGGATGGGTGCCTTAATCCTCGCGGCAAAGTGCCTCTAATAGTCTATGGTGTGAGGGCTTGTCTCTATGGCTCACCAAACGGGATTTGGGTAGAATCTTTGGATCCTCCTATTTTTGATTAATGATTTGCAATTATTTGTAAATTGTATGAAATATTTTGTTTTAAAGACGAAAAGACAATAAAGAATGCTCAAAACATCATCTAACTGTTCCTGCTTAACCTTCTTTGATGACGAGTACATTAATTTAAAAAAATTGTCACATCTTGTAATGTTATTATTTTCTTCTATCTGGTTCGACGAAAGTATGTATATCTAGATAGAAATTATTTAATTATATAGTACGAAAGTAGCTGTCTTTATATCTTTTACACTGTTGCCGGCCAAATCAATGTTGATATGATGTTAAAGTTAAGGAAAGGACATATTCCAAAATTTTCCAAAGTAACAACAATCATAAACGTAATTACAAGTATTTGCCAAACTATATATATCATCATCATATCATCAGCCCTTTTATGTCTCCACTGCAGGGGCTCAGGCCTTCCTTACGGATGGTTAAGGAGGATGGGCCATGACCCTCCACGCTGGCCCAATGCGGATTGGAGGGTATTAACGACTGCAAATGCAGCCGGGACCAACGGCTTAACGTGCCTTCCGAAGCACGGAGTAGCTCGAGATAATAATTTTTTGGTCACCCATCCCGTGACCGACCCCTGCGAAAGTTGCTTAACAACAACGATCGCGGGCCGCGGCGCTTAACTACTACGCCACCGAGCTACTCAATGTTAATATGATGTTAAAGTAATCTATACTAATAATATTATAAGGAGGAAAGATTTCTTTGTTTGCAACGAATAGGCTCCGAAACTACTGGTACATTTTAAAAATTAAAGCCTACATTTTATTCCGAAAAACAGCGAATAAAGGGAAAAAATGGGTGTGGATGTTTGTTAGCGAATTGAAACGTTACCATAGTAACGACTGTTTACTATTCAATTTGTCATTGTAATTATATCCGTGCGATATGATTCGATATACAAATAAGTAGTTTTCTAGGGACCACGCCGGTGAAACCGCTGGCGGAAAGCTAGTAAGACATAAAATTCAACCTCATGTTGTCCCAGTGACGAGGTATTAAGTTTCTGAACGACTACCGTGCTTTCCTTTCCCGCCAAGACGTATCTCAGCGCGCTTTCTGACACTATGGCCAACGGACAATATAAAAAGGAGTGTATAGTCTTCAGAAGACTTTTTTGCTTGTAGTCTGATACAAATACCAACTTTCACTATGGAGATCAAACATTAAAACATAACAGCTGATTTTTTATTTTATTATGAGGGTATCATATATGTCCTTTTTAATATATGATTTAATCCATCGACTTTTTCTTTCGGATTATTAGTAAAAAAAATTAAATTCCTTTCATTTCTCAATGGCATGATAAGCAAAATACACAAAAAGTATTTCTCAATGGCATGATAAGCAAAATACACTACGTATTTTCACGCTGTTACTTATATTACTTCCGTGAAATACATACATTTTCCTAATATTATATTTGGAAACTAATATTTTTATAAAAACACGGACAATAAATATTTAAAAAAATATTTGTAAAAGAATCAATAATATTAACAATGAAATACGACTTCAATATTGTGTTAAGTATATTTTGTTTTGAATCCAATAAAAATTTCCATGGTAATATTGCATACCCTTATTATTATTTATGAAGCAATAATATAACATGAAATATATGCAGCAGACTTTTCAGTTAAACACATACTCTACTAAATATCATTAAAATCCACTCTGAAATACTTTAAATAAAAGTTTTATCATATCAAACTACTACTACAAAAAAAGTAAAAAATAAAGTTTAATACAAAATTATTATTTCCTGTAATTTTTTTAGTTGGATTTTAGTAATTTTCATTGTCGCTATGATAATAAAAACCAAAATTATTGACAAAATTCGTGTTAGTAATTTTGCGTGAGGGAAATGAAGGTTTTTTGACTTGATGTTTTTTTTCTATCTTCCGTAGCTAAAATGAGATGGATTCTTAAATATCATCATCATCATCATCATCATCATCAGCCCTTTTACGTCCCCACTGCAGGGACTCAGGCCTCACAAACTTGATTAAAAATATTCCAGGTTTATTTCCTTTTTTCTAGTATTTGTATCAGGCTATTGTCACCACCAAGGAAGCAACTACGGAGATATTCATAGTTGTAGACATAATATCATCTTTATTAATTTGTGTATTCTGCATTGTTATGTAATGATAATATGTTCATTTAAAAGCTATTGGTTATTTGTTAAAGTACATTAAGGTTAGTAGTGATTAAGAACAGGGTTAATTATGTTGTAATTACTTACTTTATTATACTAAGTGTTCTTTTTCTAATGGTTAGTTTTGAGCCATCATCTAGGGTTGTCTCAGTAACATAAAAACAAAACATACATCGCAGTCGAAAAGAACTTTTTCAATTTTAAAGTCGATTAAAAGGTTGTACGAGCCGTACCGATGATAAAGAAAAGTAGTTAATCCGTTTGAAGTTGTGTGGATAGAACCAAATTTAAATTAATAAAATATTCCTAGCGGATCTACCGAAAAGGTTGTTTCGTTGAGAAAGAACATTATAAAAAGGTTATTTTACCTCTCTATGCCGGTGAGTCGAGGATGACGGTACTTCTTGGAGAACAACAGGCCGCCACCCCACGCCGCCTGCACCACATACAGATAAACTTATCGCTCGCCAGGAAACATATATATGATATTGAGCGTTATACTTGACCGAAATAGCAACCTGAGTGAGTATGTGTTAATCTGAAACGTAGGACTCGCATAAAAATCATAAAAAATGTTTATTAAAAAAATATTGAAAGTTTACCTCCCTGTCCTATATTTGCTTTATACGGAAGTCGTAACATCCTTCTAAATTTACGATTATCATATTTGTAAATAAAGTAAACAATATTTTAGCATATGTATATCATATTTTTTTAGTATGACACGGCTGGTGCTTTGTGTGTGTGTTATTATCTTAGTAATAAATATACTTGAAAGTAGTCAATATATTCGCTTCTGTCTTTTTATAAGAGCAGATTCCTTGTCACTAGCTATTTTAAAAAGTCTTTATAGTACTTACGTCTACATGCATCCACATGTCGTACTTCTGGCAGATGTCAGCGATCTCAGTGAGTGGATCGAATGCGCCCAGCACAGTGGTACCGGACGTGGCATTCACGAAGAATGGCACCTGAACACACAAACGTAAAAGGTATTGTAACTATAGAGAATATATTTTTGGGAATTTTACAATTATTAATGTTGGTACATTACGCTATCACCGTAGTTTAGTAGATTTAGAATCTAATCCAGGATAACTATTTACATTAACTTCAAAGTACAATTCAATGTGTTTGCATTTGCTTAGCCAAAAGTCGTTAACCAACAACATTAACAACTTCATTAAGAATATTTATCTTTAAGTTAAAAAAAAACTTTTATTTCTATCGGTGACAAAAATAATACATAAGCACATATTCCGTTAGTAGATAAAGATGGTGGAGCGACAGTCAGTTAATTGACCCTCTAACTCCTAGGTGCCAAATATGCAGATTGAGGAAATGAATTTGATAGTCTAGCTAGGATCTAGATGATTGTAGAGGAGAGATCTTCAATTGCTCAGTCTATGGCGCAATTAGAGCGCTTGGTTTGCGATAAGCTTGCTAGGCGAATTACATAAGGGCTGGTCATTGGATGGGTGTCTAAAAATTTTTTCGTCTTCGAGCTCCTCCGTGCTTCGGAAGCTACATGAAGCTATTGGTCCCGCCTACATCTGCAGTCGTTAACACACCAATCCGTACTGGACTCACGTGGTGGGGTCATGGGGACACTGATGATGATGATCTTCAATTGTTAGACAAATTGTCACCACAAAAGAGGTTGGTATGATGTCCGCAATAGTGTACTGACATTGCCCCTGTCCTTGTGGTATCGCACCAGCCGCTCCAGCTCGGTGGGTATCATCTTCCCGCGCTCGTCGCTCGGGACGCACACGCAGTAGTCAGTGCCCAGACCGCACACGGACGCGCACGACTTCACCGAGTAATGACACTGTCACAAACAATTGTAATGTTATTACGTTTTATTTAAATCTTTTTACCGATGGCTCACAATTTTCATTAACGCTTGGAATTAGTAAAATATCTAATTCTATAATATCGAATATTTAAAGGAGTAATATGCGAAATTGTTGGAACAATATGACTAGGGAATGCAATCTCGCGAGATTGGAGTGCGGGCGAGATTTCTAGATTCATAAATGTATATCAATACCGCGAGATCTCGCGAAATTGACACTTTTGTATGTTAATTGTTGCAAATATGCACAACATTTTAATAAACATTTAACATTGTTTGAAGCATTTCTTTATTTTATTTATCTAATATCTTTATTATACAGGGGCTTTCAGGGGCGATAAATTGATTTAGTTAGAATTCTCATTCAGTCAGCTCAGCTCAGTCATCCAGCTACTAAACTTATAAACAAATGAAAAACGAAATAAAATAAAAAGCTAGCCTTTTCTGCTGATATCGCAGATCACTTTTTCACCCCTGGACTCGCATTAATTCGCGCCTCCGCACTTAGACTAAGTCGTTTTTATGCTCGAGTGCAATCTTAGTAAACATGCGAGATCTCGCCCATTTTTTTGACCGAGATCAGGCTCGCTAAAAAGGCCAAGATCTCGCGAAAACGAGATAGCATTATCTAAGTAATAAGGGCTTTGATTCTCGCCATATTGAAATTTCCGTATTTTGAGACCTCACGTCACTTTTTTATCACACTTATTTCGGTATTACAAAGGCGGGATGTCGCGGGGTGTGATAGACACACAATTCCATTCTAAAATACATTTGAAATCATCATAAAAAGTAAATTTTTATTATGAGTTCTGTGTGGAAATATTTAAGATTTATTATAAATCTACAAAGAGAATACTGCCGACTAGTGTGGACATTGTACAACTGTACAAATGGCATGTTTATTAAAATCACTTGAGTTGTCTGGCTTGTGGTACCTGGTCGGAGGTGAACATGACTAGGTGTCCGGGGATGCTGGTGAGGCCCTTCTCCTTGTACTGCGGGAACTTGTGGTGGCGCGCCGCCAGGAACGCGTACAGGTTCGAAACTGATCCACCTGTTCAACAATTTATTGTATTTTAAATTATAGTGAACTCACATCAAAAATGATCTAAGTCAAGTAAAGGTACTATTATTACACTAAAATAAAATAGAACGAACCAAAGTTTCCTCTCTCTCTTACTTAGTGGCACATTATTGTTATCTTCTATAATTCAATTATTTTTACTTTTGCAAAGTGTAGTGTAGTGTAGTGTAGTAAAAAATCTAGGGATTCATAAATCGGAGTCTACCTAGTGTTCATTTATTCCACATTAAATTGTTGTCATCCATATGCTCATGTTTTCCCATATATATATATATAGAGGAATAAATATTTATTATTTTGCTTGTTGCCTCACCTGGAGCTAGTATCGAGTCTCCTGTCTTCCATCCGATCATACTCCTCATCTTCTGGAGTACCACGTTTTCCATGAGTATGAAGACAGGTGCGATCTCGTAGGTGAACATGTTAGTGTTGGCGGCGGCTGTGAGCCATTCGCCAGCCAGAGAAATGATATCCAGACCACACGACAGCTGGTTGAAGAAGTGAGGGTGACCTATACCGAATATAAAAAAAAATGTTTATCGTATAACTTATTAAATAAACATGTCTATAATATTGACATGAAGGTTGCTGTGGTTTGTAGTTTCAATAACGATTTTAGGAAGAACTGCCTCCCGAAATATAGGATTAATTCTAGTTTGGGAATTTCTGGCTCTGTGGTTCATTCTAAAGATATGAATGTTATAGATATAAATCTTGTAAACCCTTTGGATGGAAATGTCTATTGGCTTATGAGATATGTTTACAAAATAGTGTCAAGATTTTCTTCTTCTCTTAATGGCTGCTTTGTTTCAACAACAATTCTGCCAATTTTGCTTATGTGATCATTAAATATTTTTCGAGATAGCAAAATCTCCTCTAATATAGTTAAACTAATATTATAAAGAGATTCATTGATTGTTTGCATCGAATAAGATTTAAAATTACTGGATCAATTTAAAAATTTCACTTAAGGGAAGCTACATCTTATGCGGGTGACATAGGCTATAATTTACGCGTGCGAAGTCGCGGGAAAATCGCTACTATAGTATAAAATACAAATGGCGTGCTAAAAAGAAACAAAGACAATGAGATAAAATCCGTTTCTGTAATGTGCCTAAACGTGTTTATTTCTGTTCAAGATGGCGTCACGTCCGGTCGGAAACAATCGCGCGGTGCAATGACACGTGCTATTGCTTCCGGACTATGTGGTCGACCGAGAAATTGGTTTGTTTTCATTTTCACAAACCTACGTGTAAATTGTTGGAGCTTTATTGTTTCAAATACTTTCCTTTTGTTCTGTGTTTTACAGTTTTAGCTAAATGGCAAAAAAGTTAAATTAGAGTTAAGGTAGGTATAATAAAAACTTAAATTTCGTTATTTCAATAGAATTACATACCCTTAAAGATTTTGATAACATCTTTGAGATTGCCTCACTTGCGCCTAGAGTTATTACGTTTGGCCAAAAAATATATACCGGTCTAAACAGTTACTAAAACAAGTCAGACCTCTCAATTGATTCAAGATAAATCTATCATATATATTTTTTTTATATTATAATAAATGCAATCAAACTCAATTTCGCTTCAACAAATTTTTTTACGTCTTTAGCCGTTACGTGCCCGTAACGTAGCGGCCATGTTGGCATTTTCAAGGGGAAATGGACGTCATATTGTGACCGTCATTATAGATGAACATAAGACTACACATTAGGTGATAATAAAGTTACTTTGTAATATATACACCAAAGGAAAATATTACAACTAAAATATGTATCTGTTGAATATTTAAAGCACATCTTGTCCTCGTAGTCTACTGACTAGCGTAGCGAACTGCGAAGCTGTGGAATTCGCTACCGGCTCGCTGTTTCCGGGCAAATACAATCTGGGACTCTTCAAGTCAAGAGTGAATCGGTTCCTTCTAGGCAAGCACGCTCCATCTTAGACCACTGCATTACTTATCATCAGGTGATCTGTGGTCAAGTGCTTGCCTATTTAGAATAAAAAAATAAAAAGAAAAGACTAAAGGTGAAAGATCTTTTTCGGAAATTTACCTTTTCATGTTATTAGTATAAAGTTTATACTATTAT
The DNA here is from genome assembly GCA_918026875.4 of Diatraea saccharalis. Classification (NCBI taxonomy): domain Eukaryota; kingdom Metazoa; phylum Arthropoda; class Insecta; order Lepidoptera; family Crambidae; genus Diatraea; species Diatraea saccharalis. Next base: position 16,447,841 of record OU893337.1, read on the forward strand.
TATTAGGATCATAGGAAGTAAAGTTTCTTTTAAATATATTGTAGCCATACTATAGACTTAGATAACGTTTTAGACGTTGAAGGTTTTAAGTTAAGTGTAATATAATTAATATTATTCGTGTCATTTTGTAGCAGTAATAAAATTATATAACAACCTTATTTATTTCATGTTAATTATCACGCCATTATATGTATACTAAACATATCCGAACAGATTTCCAAGGGAGCGTGGTATTGTGTGTGGTGCATTTTCTATATTTACTCTTTTTATCGGTCACGTGTCCAACCCATAAACAAGCACAGATAGCGCCGTATTGTCTATGACGTGTGGGAGTGACAGTTTTTTATCTGTACTGCCAAAAATTATAGCGGGGAAATTGAATGTCTCTTATCTGTAGTTTGATGTGAAAAATGAGACGTAGACAGCCACCTATTGTGATCACAAGATGATTGTTTGTTTGAAAAGTGAAATGCGTGTTAGTGAAATTTTAAACTTTTTAGACGTTTTTATATTTTGTTTTTTATTTGGTGAGTGGTGGAGTGGAGTTTAGCGATGGTAGAACAGAGGATCCTGTCGTCTAATCTGCGATCTCGGGAATGATTCTCTGCTGTGGAGATTAAGAATAAAATTGTTTTCAGTATATTGAAGAACAGGAGGATATGGTACTGCCATGAAGTTATCACAAATGGACAAAATTTCATAATTAATTTTAAATTCAACCGTCATCGCCTTAATGCTTTAACTTTTGACTTAGAAATTTCCAAAGCACGTGGGTTTTACACAAATTATTTGGTATTGTTATCCTGTAAACCGGTTACTTGTAAACAAAATTGTCTAAATTATCGCCTGTAGAAAATATAGAATCGAAAAATTTCGCATAAGAGACACTTTAAGAATTTAATCGTTTTGCTTTTTTCAATAACAAAATAAAATGACTACTTAACATAATATTTGCAAATGCAAACCCACACTTCATCTATCAAGCCTCAAACAATCAATCGACAATGCCTAATTTGAATACTCCACAATTGGGTGATTTAATTTCCACTGGCAACCCCCTGCGAAGTGTGATAAGCGTACCCAGGGGAGCTTACTGTATCAATTGATAATACTTTTTGTCAACTAAAGACTGAGGGGAGATTGAAAAATAGGTGGTTAAACATCTTACAAATAAATAAGTTATATTTATTTAAACAAATTAGAACACTTCTGTAAAATTTGGAAAATGCTTTGACCCTTTTTAGTTCGATTCTTTAGTATTTAACAGACAATTCAATATTTTTTATCAAATCGATTCCTTCCATTAGGAAGGCTTAGTCTCCCAGTAGTGAAGACGTTATTAGGCTGGGAATGAATTAGTTTTATATTTTTAAACACTAAAATCCAGGATTCGATTTTCAGTCTAATGAGTTTATGAAGCGTGCGTTTTTATTGTATTTAGCCCGACACCTTAAACTAAATGTACGCAATAATTATTATTTAATGTATCCATAATTTAAAGATGAGCAGTGGAAGGAAAAGGAAATGAAACTTTTCATCATATTATTATAAGGTCAAAAATTAAACGAGCATTTGAGTTCAATATCAAGAAGAAAATATGAAATTAATTATGTCTCGATCATAAGAAATTGTCACAATGAACATTTCATCAAATCGAGAAAATGTCTAATTCACTTCCATTTATCAAAATCATTGACATATAACTGACTGAATGTTATTTCAAAGTCACTCGCAAACAAACAAGTAAGCGCCAGATAAATCATATTTACACGAAAACTTTCGACCTAAAAATTAAAGCAGTAAACTTCAAAATAACTTTGACAGCTGCCCCGGCAAATGTTGCTAGAAGAAAATATTAATTCACCAGAATGATCCCCTCTCTCTAGCAGATGGGGTCAGATTAATTCGAGTCAGGTGTTACCATAATCCCGTTTTAATCTGCATTTTAGTGTAGGACAGGGGTAGGTTTTTACAATGGGAATTATCCTCGTGAATTGTTGCCTCCGTGCGCGCGTCTAGGGAGAGATTGATTAAAAAATATTTGTGTGTTGTTGTTTTTTTTTTCATACTAACCCCTTTTGTATTCAGTAAAAACTTAAAAGAATTCTCTAGGTCTTTTGCCATTTTAATTCTTGTATTTTTATTAATTTATTTTTATTACTTCTTTGTTATAATATCTAATCTAGCTATCTAAACCAAATATCACTTTTCTTGAGTCGACACTGAAATATTGTATCGGCACACAGTGATCCAGGGTTAAATAGACAATTTTCATTTGTAGCAGTAAAATATTTTATTGCGATGCAATGTCTTTTCCAACTACTAAATCAGCAGGATTTAAAATTCAGTGTAGTACAACGCTGCGCTCGACCTCGAGTTCAAGTCTATTTTGATAACAGATTAGCATAGTTGGGCTTTTTTGGTTCGTAGCAGTAAAAATGTTTGACCAAATAAAAATGCTTACAACAAACATAAATCAACGAAGAATATTTTCATTCCATAGCATATAATAATTCTCAATAAACCTTTTAAATACACTACATACGTCAATTTATATCTTTATTGAACGAAACTGACGCGTTAATAGATTCTTTTCTAGTGTTTATCTCCCGCAAGAGTCCCTGGGGACCCTCTGGAAGCCGCTACTACGCCGCCAACGATCATAAATATACCCCACACAAGGGTTTGATGGCGGATATAAAAAGAGACTGTGATTCATCAAAATAAAACTTTTAAATGGGAACTACCTACGTATTAAATAAAAATTTAACGAAACTCTTTTATGTACGAAAATGAGAATGATCAGTCTTGAAATTATTAGTTTAGTATACTGTTAGTCCTACAATTATAAAGTCATAGAAGCGATGGTGAAAGTAAATTTTAGCCAGTCTTTAGGTTGTAAGCTATATTGCAAATGAAAATATTTTAATACAAAGTATCTAGCCAGCTCTACCACACTCCGCATGTTGCCACGGGTGATTCGTATTATTGCACGACACGCAGAATGGGGCTAATGTAATAGTCTATTTACCCTTATTTATAGAGGTAAACCCTAGATAATACAAAAAAGTTCATTTTCTATATCGACTCGACCGGAAATCGAACCAATGATGACCTCTGATATGGCAACACCTTGAAACCAGCATGCGAGGTACTGTACCAAGGAGGTAATAAATTAGTATTTTTTTTTAATAAACTTTAAACAAACCACACAAAATGGCGCTTATAAATATCTTTGGTTCCTCAATTTATGTCAGATCGACAACACTAATATGGGGGTGTGTACGTTTATTTTGTTATTATTCACATCACAGGCAATATTAGATTTGTGGGCTATTCACTTGACGAACCAATTGTTAGCTTTTGGAACTAATACAGAGTATTGTTAAAATAAATTCGTTTATAATTATTGAAACATGTCATGTGCGAGGCAGACGAGGGTTTCGTATAAAATTTGAAAAAAAAAAAAAAATCGTAAAGTTTTTCTATAATTTATGGATAAGTATCTTTTAAGTTTGGGGCTATTAGTTTCAAAAGTATCTACATTTTTGTTTATTTTCTTATATTGAATAACTAGAGAATCTATTCAGATTCAGAGCGGTCTACATTCAGAATCCGCTAAAAATATTTTTGAAAAATATCAAACCGCTTTGTTTCAGCGATTTTGAATGAACACACACAAAACTCATTAGAAATGAATAATTTAGTATTCTCGCAACAAGATTTGATATATCAATCTTTGTAACTACGGAACAAATGACACGCGAGTAATTGAAATTCATATAGGAATATGAAATTCATATAGGAATATGAATTTCGCTTTTTTTCCGTTTACAGAAACATAAATAAAATGAGGATAAATTAATATAGGATGAAAATTTACCGTGAACGTACGGAACATAGAGCACTAAATTGGAAATATTTAAAGACGTAGGCACCAGATAAAAAGCTTATCTTAAAAGCTGCCAATGCCCGTTATAAACATCTCACGTCATTTAAAAGCGGAAAATGTTCATATTTCTTATTTTCGATGAGAAACTTTTTCCTGCCTCTCTTCAATCTTGTCTCAACTTTTACCAAGTAAAAAAAGGGATCTGTCCTAACCGTTTCCTAAAATATACACCGTCTTCCCGAGTAGGGTTGTTACCTTTCTATATTATAATACAATATTTATCTTTACGAAACCATTTATATCTATTTATAGTATTTAATAAAGTGGTTTCCTGCTTTGTTGTCTGTACGCTGAGTACTTTTTAACTACACAACTGATTTTAATGCGGTTTTCACCAAAGAGGCGCAAAGCTAATGAGTAGTAGCCGAAAAATGTTAAAATAAAATATTTATGTTATTATAATTTCTTTGGGCGTCGTTTTTATTAAATGATCTTGTTTGAATTACAAAATAACCTTTTTTCATATTTATGTTGCCTCATTTCAAGCTGCCCACCCTTGTTCCTGTCCATTGCCTATACAATTTTATACAATGATAGATATTCGTCTTATCTATGTCTATTGAATCTGGATAAGTTACCCAATATGATTGATTGTTATGAATATATCAAGATGATTTTGAAACATGTTTACTTTACGATTATTGTAAGTATAAGTTTATGTAATGCTATTGTAATTAACTTTGGAACGTCTGGATTTTTGCGTTATTTTTTTTGTCAGAAAAATTAATATTCAGTAAAATATAATGTTGTGCGCAGCGTCGAAAGCAACACAGTAATAGCATAAAGATTCATCTAATAATATCTTTATTACTTTTTTCAGTACATGCTGTGATAGTACTGTAACGTGTTTTTAAAGTAATTTAGCACTGCTCAATTTGTAGCAGCTTACGAATGTTAAACGATTCAAAAGCGTTTTCAATCTATTAAATATATACATATTTTTGTTTCATTTCGACAATCAAAATTTATGAGTTATAAACAAATAATCAACACATTTTAGGTTTAATTTAAAACATAAGCAGCTACATTTCTTACTGACTCTACTTAAGGTATAGGCAGTCATAATGTATCGCGATGGTCCTCTAATAAACGATTACTGCAACGTGGCCGATGTGGCGTTGTAATCCCGTGATTTGCGTTCTATTACTGAGGGGTCGCAGGTTCGATGTCGGCTTTACGTGGACGCCTCATAGTTTATAGCGGAGGGAGGCTCATTTTGAGATAGCTCTCGAGACAGACTTTATGTTTCGTTATTATTATATAGACTAAGGAACTTTCGTAAATGTCGGTTATCAGAATATTGCGATCACATATACCTTTTTTGCCATTTGCTGATATTAGTTAAATTTTGCCGAATAAGTGTTGAGACGATAGAAGGTGGTCAACGTGTATATTTAAGACTTAAGCACTGTCGTCATTGTATTTTGAGAGATTCCAATTAGAATATTACCACATATAATACAATTAGTTTAGGAAGAATCGTGTCGTAAAATTTTCATGCTTTCTAAAGAGACATTATTTTAAATGTTTTATAATAAGTGCCATTTTATATACTTATTCAAAGCTTCGTAGACTAACTTCTAAAGATTTCCCTAACATACCTCTTTATAATATTGGTGATCGATGTTAGTGTTAACGGCAGCAGATGTTATTTTTCTCCTAAGCGGCTAAATAGCTATCGGGTCTGAATAGCACTAAAATATAACCTGCTATACCTATACATACACTATAGATACTGTAACATCTGTGCACATTACTAAAGGTAGGTTTATTCTCCGGACGATTTATGGTCAATGCTGGCCGCAAATATTTTGAATTATTACTTTTTCCGTATTTGAATTCGCGTGGTCGTATTTTGCTGGTTGATAATCTTTCTTTTGTAATTGAGATCGGCATAGACTCGGTATCGTAGAATTTACTTATAATTGATTTGATTAATATTATTTGCCAATAAAATCGAGAGTTTAAAGAATTACATCCAGGATTTCATTGAACACACCTGAGCTACCGCAGATCCCACCATTAGAGTACCTACTATACTGTTCTGTGTACTATACTATATATATCAACATTTAAATAGATCTTGTGTTGGTTGTCTGATGTGTCGTAATCTTGGTTCGTAATTAATATTTCCCGCGCATAGTTCGCGAGCGACGCGCGTCATTCCGCGCCGTTTGTGTAAGTAATTGGATTGTTTGAAACATTTTGATGGTATTTTGTAGGGATCCCTCTATAATTGGGTGGTTATTTAATATGAGTTCGTTACTTTTAGTTGGGAATAGGTAAACATGTTAAATACATTTTTTTATATATTCAGTGCTAGGTAAACTAGCTATCCCAACAGGCGTTAGAAATCTATGTTTTTAAATCAGGCGAAGAAAAAAAACAAGACAATGAAATCAGCAGACGGAATAATCCAGCTGGGATGGGCAGCGTTCAGAAAGTTATAATTAAGTTATTAAAAATCTTCTCGTCCGAATTACCTGTGTCTCAAGACAAGTTTTTGGATCAGAGTGGTAAGTGTAAGTTTTACGCTAACGCGTTCACTAGTGAGCGCGTTAAGAATTTGTATGGAGATTTGTAGTTCTTGGTAGTTACCGCTAGGGGCGCTGTACCGGATTCCATACTAAAATCTTAACGCGCTCACGATCGACAGTGAACGTAAACGTCAAAAAAACTTGCACTAACCGCTCAGTGTGCCGGAATTATATATGTATATGTATTTTTCTATGACTATTCTTATCGATTCCTCGAATTGGTGAAATTATTACACGTTCGGCTAAACAGAAGAGAGGAGATCTACGAATCATACGGTAGACGGGGCACAGAGCCGAGGGTTCGACGTTTTGATCTGAACACGACGGTCTGTCGGGATATGATGCGGGCCGGCAGGGGAGAAGATAATTGCGGCTATTGAAATGTCGAATTTGGGATGATGTCTTCACATACATATAATCATTTCCTTCAAGTATTCAACTATCAGTTGCCGATTTTTAGTCATATCGATAAGTCCTTCGTGTATGAGCTGAAGTAGTAATGAATGACTTATCCGGAGTGGCTAAAAATTTCGATGTGTTGAGTTGTTTTTAATAGTTTTGTAATACGTACTATTTTAGTAATGACATGATTAATGTCAATATCGTTACTTTCGATAAAAAGCTGTCAAGTTTCTTTCGCTTGTCGTTCTTGTCAGCCAAAGACGTCTTGAACGAGTGGTAGAAAAAAAAGGATGATTCAAAAGTACTTGTAATGAGCATATTTGAATTTAAATATTGAAATAAGCATATCCGTTTGATATTTGAATGTATGTATTAAAAGATATTATATATTAGATATTTAATTTTCATTATCTTGTATAAGTCTAAATTTTATAATATTTGTTGTGATGACCATACATGTCATTTACGTTTCTATGCACGTGAGAAATATATTTTGTAATTCTTTAACACGTTTGTTACACCGTTTTCTTTTATTATAGTGTAATTATCTGAAAATAATTTTCAATTTCAACTATCTATAAAGAAAATATCATAATTGGAACAACAATGTTGTGACAACATGTTCTCTTGCAATAAAAAAGCTTCCTCGGTCTGTCAATGGATAGAATGCATGATGAAGTTTTTGGAGTATATAATTTTTAACTGTCACAATGATTTATGAAAATATCGGAAAAATTACGATCACTTAGGAACTTTATATAAGTATATAACTCACCAGTTTTGACCTGGTTTTTGAGCGTCATCTTGCAGTCTTCCAACAGCTGACGCAGGGGGAGGGGCTCCTCGTGCAGCTCCAGGTCTAGCACCTTCATCATCTCCTCCGGCATTTTGAACTCTAATATCTAAACAATAACACATGAAATTGTTAATTTAAGTTATAAAAGTTGATAGAAAATATGTAGGATAGTATTATAAATTCCAATTTTTAATACTGCAAGTATATGTCAAAGACTTTTTTTTACTTACACGTTTCCTTGGTAAAAGCTATAAAATTTGTATTGTAGCCGAAATGCCCTTTTTCATTGGTATAAAATAGATCTATTCTAATATGTAGTATAATAGGAAAGGGTTTTTATTAATTTCTTGTGCTTTACCGTTGTAAAGAAGCATTGGATAGTTAGAATGCGGAATAATCTATTATAATAATCTAATCGAATAGCCTAGTATAATTATGAGAAAAAGTAAGTTTACTTTTGATCAGTGTGTATCTGTAAGAGCTCCACAGTGTTAAGTTTTACCTTTTCATTACGGTCGTTGACCTGCTGCACGTAATCCAGCAGCACATCGACAACTCGGGCGAGGAACTCTCGCGTCTGGGTGTTGGCATCCTCACGGTACGGCAGGATGGCTGCAACAAATAATATACAATTTAATAAATTAACAATATTTTCATTAGATAAAAATGCAGTTACTAATGAGAAATATTTAATTTATAAACTTTTCTGTTAAGTATTTTATCACCTCTATCATTAACGTTTCTACTGTTAGGGTCATCGGATAAAAAAACTTTCCTTACATTGAAAGTATGTGAAATTCATATGTGCATTACATATAAATTTCACATACTTTCAATTTTTATACTAAAATTATTAAAAGAAAAGATTTGATGGTTTGTTTGCAACAAATATACTCGGAAACGATTTTAAAAATTCTTTCACCTGCGGGAAGCTACATCAATATGCGGTGAACATAGGCTATATTTTATCCCGAAAAACAGCAAATAAAAGGATGAAAATGAGCGTGGAAGTTTGTATGGGGAATTAAAACGTATGACAAGTAACCATTCGTGTCATGATATGAATCGATATCCAAATAAAAGCTAGTACTCAATAAATTAGAATATTTAAATTTCGAAATATAATTATCTTTTACACAATGCCCTTTCCATTTTCAGTTATACCATTCTTTAACCCTCCAAACATCAATTCTTCCCAAACAATTCTTTGCAGAACAAAAATGTGCCCAAAACGTACAGCCAGTGGGCACGAACAAAGTGCTGCGCATTAGAACTTTGATTAAAAACTGTGTTCTAGTACAGACCTAGAGTTTATTCCGCGAATGTTTACGGTAACTATGATTTGAGATAACGATGGACTTCAATAAGCAATATTATTAAAAAAGATATAAATCTAACTAAAATATTATGGCTCACAGTCATTAAAAAAACGAGTTTATAAAATAATATATACAAAGTTCCAAAATGTCTCGAACAGAAAATTGTAATATTTATTGTGTTCAGGTGGCATTCATTAATTATGCAAGACTATTTTTGTCTCCCTTAGCCCCGTTTAAAGCAGAAAATCAAAAGAAAAACTATTGATTTCTTTTTCTTGATTTTTCGCTTAAAAACTTTGATTAAAAACTGTGTTCTAGTACAGACCTGCGTTTATTGTGCGAATGTTTACGGTAACTATGTATGGTGATATAAACTCTTTGGTTTATACCAAAAAGTAGCTTTGACCAAAGGAAACTATGACTATTCTGTCATCGATTGTCATGTAAAGTTTTTGTTGAATAAAGCCTATTAATTTCTCAGTTTATTTAATAATCTATAAAGGTTTATTCTACTACACTATGATTTGCAATAACGATGGACTTCAATTAGCAATATTATTAAAATAGATATACCACCACCAGCCCTTTTACGTCCCCACTGCAGGGGCTCAGGCCTTCCTTATGGATGGTTAAGGAGGATGGGCCATGACCCTCCACGCTGGCCCAATGCGGATTGGAGGGTATTAACGACTGCAAATGCAGCCGGGACCAACGGCTTAACGTGCCTTCCGAAGCACGGAGTAGCTCGAGATAATAATTTTTTGGTCACCCATCCCGTGACCGATCCTTGCGAAAGTTGCTTAACGACTACGATCGCGGGCCGCGGCGCTTATCCACTACGCCACCGAGCTACTCTAAAATAGATATAAACCTAACTAATATATTATGGCACACAGTCATTAAAAAAAAAGATTTTATAAAATAATATATACAAAATTCCAAAATGTTTCGAACAGAAAATTATAATATTTATTGTGTTGACATTGATGTGACATTGATTTATTATGCAAGACTATTTATTATGCAAGACTACTTTTTGCCTCCCTTCGCCCCGTTTAAAGCAGAAAATCAAAGGAAATAAAACGATTGATTTTTCTTAATACAAAATGCTTAAAAAATCCACTTGGTCCCTGGCACCCTGAGATGGGCATTTTTAAGCATTTTGTATTAAGAATAATTTTCAGTATGGCATTGTGAATGCAAAATTAATCAAAATATAATGATTGATTTTTCGTTTAAAATCTTATTAAATTTAACTTTGTAAGTTTTTGTACTCTTACGTATGATATCAAGACTGCTTCTTCCATGTATTTTTATTTTAAAAACAAGCTTTTATTTGTGCGTACTAAAACGTAAATAATAATTTTATGCAAGACACTAATGAAATTGGAGACGGGGAAATACATATATTTTTTACGCTCTACAAAATTTTCAATTCAATCACTGTTAGAGAAAATTTTGATTATAAGTACTTAGTTACTACTTCAAAATTTCAAATCAAGATTGGCGCACTAACATACTAACAAGGCAAGTTAAATAAAAGCTTTTAAAGCATGGCTGACACCCTACCCCTCTTCCAAAATTATCTTACGTAATAAATGGAGACTTTTTTAATATATTTAATATCCATACCTCTTCGAGTACTTATCCCATATATTCACAGATATTGCTCACAATACATTCCGGAAGCGAGTCATGTTGCACTAACTCCAATCGACGACGCGAATCATTTGCGTCCGGAATTAAAAACAGGGCAAAGCGGCAACATACTTGCACAACTCGGCAGTAGTATTTTTGACCTTATTTCATAGGGAATAAAGAAAAATGTGATCCATAGTGAATTGGGATTGATCTTCATTTTGAACAATAGGAGCGTTTTCCTTTTCGATTTTTTTTTTTGCTGATGAAGTTGTTACTTTAATACTTATTACAATGTAACAAGGTTGACTGCTGTTTTCTTCAAATTATTTGTAAGAGAATAAAGATATTGTTGGATCAGGTTTTTTGTTATGTCATTTTGATAGATTACTTGTCCTTTTGTTAAGACAGTGCCAAAATGTTGAAAATATTGTCATGTATGCCAATATTAGACTGTTGTGTTAGGAACACATTGCAAACCTTATAACTATCGATGAAAATACGAAACACATTCTCGCAATTAATTTTTCCGACTTGAGTAAATACTCACTCAAATTTCATTTTATTCTACAATAGTATAATAAGCGGCTAATTATTTATTTATTAATATCACCAAGTAACGGCACTGGTTATATATTACAGCATACGCACTTCAAACAACAATTTAAGACAAAAAGAAGAGCTGTTGGATTAAAATAAAACAGAAGCGTTTTCTGCACAGTTTAATAGCGTCAAATTACAAGAGACTCCCCAACCCTCCAATGCCGGCGTGCTGTTATAATGCAGTTAATACTATCACTCGACTGTCAAACACACGCCACACACTCACACGGACCGTGGAACACTTGATTTACTATTTTTACCATTTTTACGAATATAATTAATATGTTTATATTATAAGTATGTTTTTTTGAATATAATATTTCCCGAATTTATTTACTGACTTTATTTTTAAATGGTTTCATCGCGTTTTTATTTTTCTTTGTTTATATTTGGGTTGGTAATGGTAGGAGTAAATAAATAAGTTAAATGTAATTTTAAAGATAATTTAATTGATAAATGAAAATTTATCCGTAAAATATAATAGTTTTGTATTGTGAATGTGGCTAATAGTATTGTTTTGAAGGTAGCTATATTTTTAATTAAAAAGACAATCAACACCTTACTTTTATGTGTATACGGAACCCGTAAAAGGTCCGAACACCGTTTGAATATTGTTTCATTTTAAGGTAATCCATGTTAATGTTCATAATGAGGATGTATTTAAAAAAAACATTAGTTCCCGATATCAAACTACATGTCACTACGGTACTTTCTTGATTTCTCCATAACAACCTTTCCGGTTTTCTCTCATGTGTAAAGTAAATTAATTTTCAAAACTTAATAAACAGCTCATATTCTATTTGTACATTTTCGTATTTGTATTGATATCTAAGTTTCGAACTTCGCAAATTTCATTTTTTAAATCTTACTTAAACGGAATGGAAATGACTTCCATTCGTTTCCTGCAAAAGTCAACTTTTGCTAGAGTCGCCATCTAGTGAGGTGCTTATTTTAGTGCTTTCTCTTTTTTCTTAAAATACTTCCTCATTGTGATTCATAACTATTATACATACATAATAAATATTATCATTTTCATCTAAATAATAAGAGGTAATCATCTTGACTAAATTTGTTAGTGGAGGAAAATCTTTGAAAATGCTGATTATGAAAATTCTTTACCTACGGAAAGCTACAGAATACGTGGATGATTTTGGCTATTAATTACACGAACGATGTCGCGGTAAAACAGCTAGTAACTTATAAAAATGGATTTTTAATGACCTTGCAATTTTTCTGTTTAGTTATAATTAAATACAAATATGTATAGCAGTGAACATAATAGTTATTAAATGAAATTTACGAATTAAAAACCAACTGTAACTCCGAGTAGTAAGGTTTTAACGAGCAAATATTGAGTTTCGAGTAGTCGTGCACTTAAGCTCATGGGAGCATTTATTTGTCAAGCATTACATCAAACTGCAGATGCCATTTCATCATTCTTACCCTCGTTGTCAATTCGGGAGATTTTCGACTCTACGAATTTGTAATAAAAACCAGTTTGAGTGTTATATTAAAGTGGGTGAGGGGCAAGATTTGTGTGAACTTATGTTACGAACGTCATAAGCCGATTGTCACTGTCGGATGTACATTTCTTTGCTGTCTGTACCATTTGTAGTTGAGGGTTAAAAGGAATTATGGGGTTTTGACACAATTTTGTTTATTTTAAGGATATACTTCACAGAACAGAAAATGAGAGATATACTTAGTAGTTTTTCACTATTTTAGTATGAGTAAGTTTCACAAAGGTACCCTCTATAAATCCCATAGAAGAAAATGCTTTCAGTTTTTTCCGAATTGTCATATACAATGTTTTCTATAAAATACAATTCTCTTGCTCATGTATTTCTTTTTACAGAAAAGTCTATTCAAAAGTAAAATACTTGAATTATTACTGCTACATAAATGCTGTGAACTCAACGATTCAGAAGAATGCGTGCACTGTGTTCTGGTTGAACATTAAAAAGTTTCATTTTTATTAAAATAATGTATTTAGTACATCCGTTTATTTTCTTCACAAATTATGTGAAAAATAATGTAATATGCGGCTTTAAAGCCATCCTTGCTAAAGCTGGGGAGTAAAACTTTCTCATATTAAAGATTAGCCCCTTGTGTAACAATCTAGATAGTACAATAGCTTTTAAATGAGCTTATTCGATTTATTGAAGCCAAATTATTCCGGACTATGATTCTATTATCAACTAAAACTACTTTATTTTATTTTGATATTCAGAAAATTAGTAAAGATATGCTAAGGTGAGGTGAGGGTTAACATATTTTTTAATAAAAAAATATACAGCCAATAAGCAAAGGCATTCGGTAGGTAGAGTTTTATTAAAACTAACCCTCTTGACAGTGTAGGAATGTGTGGAATGCCTGTTGGGACTCCCCCTTTGACCGATTTGTTACACTGTGAGTGTGTTGTGTACAGGGAAACTTGCAAGGGGTACTATTCCTGCAATTAGAATCGGGACTTTCAAACTCGGTCAAGTGTGAATCGCTCTCTGGGAGTAGAAATCCGTAATGAACGAAACAATACACATTCGAAGTCGTGTTCTTTTGATGTGTGTTGCATTAAAAATATATATATTTTTTAAAGTCCTATAAAAAGTATGCTAATACTAAAATCAAACTATTGACTCATATATTAGGTTTGTATCTGAATAAATTCTCATTTGTATGAGTAGATACTCTTGTGTAATCTAATTCTCATTTGTATGAGTAGGTACTCTTAGGTTTGGTTGCAATTTCTAGATAAAAATAGATACGATTATTTATTGATTAGATTCCAATTACTTAAATGAAAGAAAGTTATTTTAGTTTTGACTTTGTGTCTTTTTCAAGGGTGAGAGTGACGTCACATAACCTATAACCAATGAACGAACTTATTCGATATACAGATAGAGCATTAGCTCACTTAGATAATAGGATACTTTTTATCCCACAAAAAAATTCCCTATGGACCACACGGGCGAAACCGCTGGCGAAAGCTAGTATTTAATAAATTCATTTATGTTTATTTTATTTCCTATGTTGAACATTCGATATATAATTCTGAATTAAAAAATGCAATCGTTGGTTTCTTCTCCGTCTTATAAAACTCCGAATACATTCGATGGTGAAAATTAGTGACCACAATTAATAAAAATAAGAACAATAAAAGAAAAAAAGAAAAAGCTTTATTCACACTTTAATGCTTCCATGATTTTGAACTTTACAGGTCTCGTAAGAGGCACCCCATGCTTTCACCATTGTTATTGGATGATACTAAATAAGAGTGTACAAACACAGCTGTGGAATTTAAATTAAACAATTCCAGCAAAGCGACCGCCTAGCTCTCTCGGTATAACTATAAAAACGTTTTGTTGGTTTGATCAATTAATCCGTTGATATTTTTTATAATTATATGTTTTTTATCATTTATATATTCAATCAAACATTTCGGTTTATATTCCTTTTTGATATAGTTAAATTAGTTTTTCTTTTAATTTTACTTATTAATTCAGTAATGTCCAATAAAAAAACCATTTATTAAATATGTAACAAAATATTATAAATAATATCAACAAATTCACTGATATAATCAATAAAACGATTTTATTGCTTTAGCTATAAAACCTTTTAGCTATAAAATATTATAAAATTTTATAGCTATAGAGACATAATGTTCACTAAAATAATACAAGAAATAAAATAAATTTTCCGTTTTGAGTTTTATTTTTATTTTTTATTTGTAGTAACTTAATTTTCTTACAGTCATTATTCTTAGCTGGTAGGAGATATGTTGCATGGATAAATGCAGGTGAATAATATTGGATTAAGAGAATTTTGTTAATGCTATCAATTTGAATATAATTTTATAAAATCGTCTTACAAACTAGAATGACAGTTTGGTAAGAGATTACTACCATGTACTTTGTATTGATTGAGTTTCCGATATTTCGATGCTGTTGCGAGTGCCATAGTCAGTAAGTAATTAACAGTATCGGTAACTCAAAAAATAGAAGGAACATGGTAGCAATCCAGTAGATAACTAACACTCAGTGGCGTAACTACAGGGTTGACAAGTCGGCAAAATGCCACGGGCCCCCAGCTGGTCAGAGGAGACTCCTTACTCCTGACATTTACTATTAAACAATTATCAAAAAAAAAATGAACATCCGATGAATTTGCCACGGGCCTCAAACGGTATAGTTACGCCACTGCTAACATTCTAATGTATATGACCATGAAAGTTTTAAACGACATATCGTTTTAAACTGCTTATTTATAGTGTAGTGATATTTTTGTTACACACAAATTCATCACCACAATCAATGCAACATACAAATTTTTATTATTATTGATAATGAATCGGCTTATAATTCGACGTAAACTTTTAAAATTTGTATTTCTAGAGGTAATAACTAATGCATAGTCGTGGAATTCAATTCGAAAAAGTATCAAAAGTATTGTATTAATTATAAACCATGTGATCCTCCTAAAAATACTGAGACAATTTATCAAGTCATCCGAATATCATCCAGGGATCCATTAAGGGTGAGCCCTCTCTAGTATCCGGGATATATTCGGGATTGATAGAGTGCAGATTAAAGGATTTATTTTGGGGAATAGATTTTTATGCGAGGCTCCTTTTTATAGAGAGTGTATGTGTATGGGTTAGTAAGATGAAGTGATGGAATTGGGTACTTTATACAGAAAGTTATACTTTATTAAATATTTAAGCGCTAACTTAAAAAAATATCTGGCTGATTTTTCATATCAAATATACAGATTAGAAAACAAAAAAAAAAATTAGACCAAGTTTTATGACACTATAAGATCTATATTTTTTTTAAAGTGGGTACTATATATGTTAATATTTTTTATTAAGTATGTTACGAACTCCTTACATATTGTTGAATGGCCATGGATTTAATTTATTATTAAGTACATAAGTATTACGAACGTATTTACATAAGTATTTACACCTTAGCTATGTACAATCTGGCTATGTATTGTTTTATAATTGAAAATTTTGTAAACCTGAGATATTTCGAAATATGATTTTTTTCTAAATTTACTTGTTGTAAAAGTTGCAGAAAACCTTCTAAAAGTATCAGAAAGATATGTAA
Organism: Diatraea saccharalis; assembly: GCA_918026875.4. Lineage (NCBI taxonomy): Eukaryota > Metazoa > Arthropoda > Insecta > Lepidoptera > Crambidae > Diatraea > Diatraea saccharalis. Next base: position 16,464,199 of record OU893337.1, read on the forward strand.
ACTGATGTTGTCATGTAAAAATATAAATTAAATAATTTGTAATTTGATACGAAACAAATTCATTTTTAGAAATTACATATATAAAAAATATTGAATGCTTTCTGTTAGTTGGTAAGCGATCTAACAAAAGAAAAAAAATGATTTCAATAAAATTGTTAATTTGATTTAATTTTGCATGAAACAATACATCATCAATACAACTTACATTTGAAACCTTCAAGGAGCAAGTTCAATTTCATTATGAGATTCATGTATTCTAGCGAATGAAACAAAAAATCCTTGATCTATGTACATAAAGGGGAACATATACCAAAGATTCTGAAAATGACATCAAACAAGCAATATATTTTTTTTATATAATTTGAAGTTTTTTCATCTACTAAAAGTTTTTTTGTCAGCTTTATTGACAATTGAAAAAAAACAATGCCTGATTTAGTCGTATTTCAACATTTTCGGAATTTGCCCGCTTCCTGTATTACCTCAAAGAACTATAACTTTTAAACAAAATATGCTCTTTTTTTAAATAAAAAATGTGACTAATTTTGAAGCCTCCACAATACTTTTATAAGTTTTGTTGTATTTTGTTAGTAATTAATTTAAATTTATTTTTGACTCGTCCTCAATAGATCCTCTTTCCGTAACCAACTTGAAATACACCAAGCCAATACTTGACGCTTAGCTTATACAGGACCTCATTACATTGTTCAGATATCAAGCTAAGTAGATAAAGCACAAGTCATATGGAACTCTAAAACAAGGATGGTATTACAACACCTAGATCTGAGACAGTGTAAAAAAACTTAATTTACTAAATCGACCCTATCGGGACCTCTGAGATGGCGACGCTTTGCAACCGGCATTTATTTTTATTAGTTTCGATGTTATTAGTTAGTAGAATCGTCTAAAGCTGTAAGTAATTGGCTGAATCTTCCCTCATTCATTATTATTAGTGATCACTGCATAAGATTTATCTTGCCTCGAGGGTTCTTATCGTGGATTTAAGTTTATCACAAAAAAAACCGTAATAAATTATGTGTGAAATATCGATTCATTAAAGTTTTGTTGGTATGTATAGTACCTAAAACAACTGTAAAACCTCGAAATAAAAACGAAACTCTTAAAAGTTACACTCGAGTCACTCCGAAAAAATAATACCTTTAAACAATACTGGACCGACTGATTTGGTATGTGGATTGCATTACATAACGTAAATAAAAAAAAATTAAACGTGAAATAGTTTTACATGTCATCCCATATGAAATATCAAAATGAAAGGTCTTATCGTAAGATTTTTTTTCCACTTCCTTTATAATTATTGTTAATTTAAAAAAGTAGAAAAAACGAAAAAACGACATTCACCTACTTTTAAATAGGAATGTTTCAAACGATCACGACTGAGGTTCTCATAAAAAAATGCCTTGTAACATGCAGAATTTCCCATACAGTACGGACTCGAACCCTCTTTACCGAACTTATCAATTAGCAAACCGACACGGAATCTCACTCCGCGCTAATCTCACCACCCTCTGACTGAGGGCGGTGTGCGTTCGACTCCCGGCTGAATTTACAATGATTTACACTCGACCGAACAGTAATTAAATCGAGGCCCAAGGAACTTTTTACCTATTTACAAATAAACAATATGTCAAGGTCTTAAATAAATAATAATTTAATATTGTGACACCCTTTACTTAGCTTAGTTAAACAACTTTTTCAAGGGCCAGCCAGGCCAAGGGCCAAGGTTAAGCCTTTGGTCATGGGGTCTAATTTTAAATTTCATCGCAATCCCTTTCTATTTGATAGATTTTCACGAACATCACGCTACAACTATTACACGCTATAACTACGATGTTATAGTGTCGCGATCGTTTTTTTTAAAGGTTTTGAATGATCGTTGTCGTTGATGTTAATTTGGAATTGACAAAGTAAAACGAAAAATGCTAAAAAGCTATTGACAAATGTCAAACGAAAGAGTTGTATGCTAACTGCAAATGTTCAAAGAGTTTAACTGAGATTTTGTTATGTTTCTTAATCATTCAAATCATCATCAGTTACGAAAGCGATTTGATTTTAACAATTACATCGTTACATAAATTGCCATGAACTATTTTTTTTAGATCGCGATCGAGTTTAAAATTATATAAGTTCCCATCGTATCTATTTCTTAGTCCTCATATTATCTAATCAATGATTACTATAAAAATTAATGTTTTATAAAAAATCAACAACATTCTTGATCATCCATCATATTATTAACAAACAGCTTCAAACATTACATAAATCTTTTAATACCATACATTTGCACAAATACATAATCATAAACTAGGGCTATAGAGCCCTCGGTAATGCCATAGACAAATAACCGCAATCTCAGAACTCTATGCTCGTAAATAAAAAGAAAACAATTGTCTACGGAGTGGCAGCGCAATGGCCGCGTAATCCTTCGCATATATTTAGAGGGCAAAGATTATTTTATAAAGACACGACATATTATGTGATTATCAAAAAATACTTAATAAAACTTGAATATGTCGTAGTTCTAAACTTCAATTTCGAGTAAGGATATTTTTTATCTTAATTATGGATATATTACGAAATTTATGCAAACGGCCTTGCGAGCAACGGAAATCTCTTCCTAAATAAATAATGATAAATTACCATGATGTTACTTAAATACAGTATAGCACCTCAAGAACTTGAATACACTATAATATAATAATAAGAAGGAGAAAAATAGATTTTTGGTTTATTTGTAATGGACAAACTGAAAATTATTTGACTGCTATTTGAATCAGAAACTACAAAAAGGTACCAAAAAAATAAAATAATCTATTATATCATACTTTAGCTTTCACGGTTAACTTTTAATAATAAAACATATTAACTATGATTGAGTAAAAAAAAGAAATCCAAATTAAGCAACTTTTTCAGATGATTAGTTAAGTGTTCCTACTAAGCGTGTTCGACTATCTCTAGGTATTTTTATGTTACAAAATATTTTATATTTTAACAGTATTGTACCTATTGAATACTTATGACCCATATAAAACTAAGAGATTAATGATAATGTGTTCAAACCAAACCCAAAATATTAATATACATAAGTTTGGGTACTTACATAACGCAAATGATAATTGTCGGTTCTGCATTTATTTAATCTTTGTCGACGGCCCCTAAAACCCCCGTAAATAATTCCATAGTAAGTGTTTTTAGGTTAGACGCAGTCGGTTAAACAGACACTCCATCACGCAAGCAAAGCCCGGTCGTAAAGTTGTATTTTTAGGGATTTAAGAGAAGTAACTACCCTATTACACAGGACGACCTCAGGGGTTGAAATAAAAGAAATGAAAAGTGCTTAAAAATAATTGAAAAAAATTTTTGGCTGTTGTCGGACAAAGAAAATAATATAGGAAGAGCTTGGGTTTTCTCGATAGGTACATATATTAGATAGACAACATCTAATATTTATATTTATTTATAATTTTATTATATTGCTCAGATCCCAAGTTAAATGGCTAAACCATTATATCCGTAAAACATTTTTTTGTAATTATTATAAAGCAACCTTAAGGAGGTTGATTATTAAAAACAATTAATAAAGTTAAATTTAAATAAAAATTAGAAAACTACCTACATCACTCGTGTAAGTAAATTTTATGTTAATTGTATCAAAAAGCAATGTTTTATAGTTTCACCCATAATTTTTTTTTTACAAAAATACTAATTCTTTTTTCAAATTCTAGTCTATTGGTAAAAAATGTGTGCTTTAATTATGACATTTTTTCAAGTTATTACTTGTATCGACTATATATACAAGTGTTTCGACTCCGACTTTCATACTCTATTGCAGCGCCACAAATGTAGAATGATAAATTAAATGTAACTTTTTACTTTCATCAATGGACGCGGTGACTCAATTTACATCGACAATCAGTTAAAACGTCAAAAATCCACTTAACACCAGAAGTGTTACATCGTTGGTGTTGTGGTTACGAAGATTAATTAATCAAACTACTTTAAGCCTATTTGCGTGCCAGGATTAATCAATTATGCATTCATGTGCTCAGCGGGATAGAGGTAACTGTGGAGTAGTCATTAGAACGTTCGTTGCCATCACCATACCCGTGAATATTGAAGCGTATAATCATAAACATATATACTAGCTGTGAATCTTCGCCTACGTAGAATATAGCCCGTGTATGACGTAGGCGAAAAAATTATTAAAATCGGTTCAGTAGTTTCGAAATCAATTAAATGCAAAGAAACTAAAAATCAAATCCCTCTGTATAATATCATTATAGATAGACTGTTCTACAGGAGGAAGATTAAAATTAGTTAATAGATTCCTTAGGGATTGCAGGTATAATATAGTAATATAAAAACAAATTATGGTGGGTAATGCAAAGGTAAGATAATCTACTAAAACTCAACAGAGGCTACAAATTGTCAAAAGTATCAAATGACAAGTCGAAAAATCACCCGGATTGGGACTTATCACGCGGTTGACTGTGGTACGTAATTTCCGGTGACTGTGGCGCCCTCCGGAAGGCTCACGGAGATAACTTCTCATATCATTTTCCATTTTACAAAGTTTGCCATCGAAGAAAGTTTCAAAACAGTTTCTGGGTGCCGTTACATTGGGTACAGTTTGCCGACTGTAATAAAACTTTCCATTACTAATATTGTTACTATAACCAATATATAAAGAGGTACGCCAGACTAATTCAATTTTACTCTTCGAGTCTTATTTTAACATATTAAAAGATCAATATGAGATAATATTTTTATATAAATCTAAATAATTTTCCTGTAACAAAATCATAGAAAAACATTATTACTCACAGTCATAGTACAGGTTGCCGACTGCAGATGTCAGCTTGGGTGTGCCCTGACCAGATAGAGCCGCCATTCTCTCTCCCTGTACACATAATAATATAAATAAATATCTTAAGACGATGGTAAGACAGTTTGCTAGCTTGTCAATCAGCTAAGTTTTTATAAATATTACTTTAAAAACAGCATAGAACTAAGCACTGCCACGGCATTGAGCTTCAATGAAATAAAACTAAACTTTCAAGATTATTTATATCTATTTTTGTAAGTCTAAATGCCGGTTACATAGTGTCGCAATCTCTGCGGTCCCGGGTTTGATGTCCGGTTGGGTCAATATAGAAAATGAACTTTTCTGTACCATCGCTGGTTTCATTGAGGTATCTACGTTGTTTCGGTTTCCTATAATACGAGTGCTAATGTGGTGTTGTCTATTTTTTTTGTCTAGATAATAAAACACCGCTAAGTTTTTAAGTTAGTACATAAGTATTTTATAGGAGTTTAAGACTAACTAGGCTATAGGATCTGAGGTAGTAGTTCATTTTCGAAAACATTCTGTTGACCAAAATAGTTTGGGAATATCTGATATAGATTCATGGATGTATCGACCTCAAGTGGTAGTGGTTTCTTAGAAACTGTGACCATCCTATTGAAGATGAGTTAAAAATTCTGGAGTGAACACGGGCCTTCTTACGCCCATGTTTAGAAGTTATCGATAGGCTGTGTATGCCAGACCCACATATATAGTTAAGTTCTTAGATTAATAACTACATTGGATTATTTATACCATGACCACACAGATATAGAATAGAACTTTTTATTTCTCGAAACGTTCAGATTGAACCCAGGTCTCTCCCATTATATCATTTATCCTCAAGGAGGTGGATATTTCACTCCTCAAAAATAATCTTTCACATTAATTATCAAATAAAACCTAATATATCAAACACAAGTATTAATCATTAAAACTTATATTAATGTGATGACATCTACAAACATGCATTGAGAACTCAAGTTTATAAAAAAAAAATGTTACGACCCGCAGTTGGTTAATAGCTATACGTTATGGAAATTACTCATATTACAATAAAAATTGAAATAAAAACCAAAACGAGTCGTTTTTATATAACTTATAATGAACCTACTCAAACAAAATCATTAATGAGAAGCCATATTCCAAAAGAACAAAGGAACACATCTAAAATGGCGGCGAAGCGGAAAATCAATATGGCCGCCGCGCAGCTAATGGAAAATGGCGGCTACTTAATAATTGAATTGAGAACGAACCAACTGGATATGTTCGGCAATTTGCTTGCAGTACGAAAAAAAGCCGTCCAGTGTTATTTTTGACATAACTCGTTTACTTCTATTCTATTCTGGAAAAGAGAAAAACGGATAAATTATTTTTTTGTTCACTAAATCCCTTTGTCTAAAAGGAGAACGTTCCATATTCAAAATTTGGACAGTAATCGATTATAAACATGAGTATTAAGTCTAGTTTTTTGTGACAGAATTTTATAGTGTGCGCAGACGACTGCACATTCGCCAAAAAATCCATACTATAAGGTCAAAGGTGAATCCGTTAAATAAGAATATATGATTGGAATGAGCGTCTAAAAACTACGTTTAACAAATAACAATACATACACAAATAAATATACTAACCTTAGATCGGCAGTTCAACAATTAATATACAATTTTAATATAACAACAAACGGGATAATTTTAAATATAAAAATTAATTTAACTGGCAACACTACTTGTAAGATATATTTTTAGTGGAGAAACAGATTAATATATGACGCAAAGGATCGTTAACAAAATTATAAATGTACAGAGTACGTTCGCGTAATTTTGAATTTTTAAATAAGTTTTTCATATATGAAGGTCGGATTGTAATTTTTGAAGGAAAATATAATATTTTTCAGCCAATACAAGCTGTGGCCAGTCCAACGTGGTTGGAGGTAGACTGAAATGGCGGGTCGAGTTTTCAGGGATACTGATCCGCGCACGCGCGTTTCAAAGGTCGTAGGGCGAATGTGGGGGTTGAATTTAGGCCGCGTGGGAGGGAGTGACCCGCTCGAGACGATCTATATTCTATGCACACAGTTTTGCCAACTTATCTGAAAAGGCGTAATCAGAAACTTTAGAACTACTGACTATATGTACTGAGTTATCTAGTAATACGTAATTAATTGAATACTTGTATAACTTTAAAGCACTTTTCAGAAGTAAGTTAATTAAAATATCATCAGCTCATCGGGATACCCTACAATGTAGACTTTCATAATCGATTTGAACTCTATTAGCAACCCATTAAGGTTTAAAAAAATATATTTTCGTCCTACAAATATACGCTTTGTTGAATGTACGTACGCAGTAAGTACCTATCTAAATTGCACAATATATATAATAATTTTAAACCATTTTGATCAAAGTTCTGACATGTTAGTAAATTACAAACAGCCTCTAATATAAAGAAACTCGGCATAATATTCGGTCATCTATCAGATTACCGGCAGATTTGCAAAAGTAACATTGTTTCCATAGGTGAAAGAATATTAAAAATCGGTGGAGTAGTTTTGGAGACTATACAACGCAAATAAACAATCAAATTTTAAGTTAATTTTAGATAATTGAAAATCTTTTAATCTGAGTGTTATGCTAGTTCATTATGTTTGAATATCGATTGAAGCTGCAATGCACTTCAGATTGACCCAGTTCGGTCCGAGATAGGTCAGACGGTGTTACCAGGAACGCCTAATTTACCAATACTTCAGGGTAACATAAAAAAAGGTAAGATTGTTTGATAAAAACAGAAATTAATAAATGTAATATTTGGATTATGTTTAATTTAAATTTAAATTGATTGATATTTTGATATTTTAGTTATGATGAATCTTATCGACACTACATTATCAGAAAAAAGAAAGAAAAGGATTTGAACTCAAAAAGTATTTAATAAACTGTTTATTATAAGTAATATATATTAAAAACAGAAAATTCTTTACTTGATAAAACGAGAGAAATATTCCTGAGTATCTCCAAACATTTTTTAAACAATATGTCATTTTCCCATTAGTTAAGTTTAAATAAATTATTTAACCAACTACGGAACAAGTGTATGGGTTACAATAAGTATTCAGAATATATCAGAGAGCACTTTTTAATTAGAACCCATCTAAAAATAGACAACTTTCATAATGAGAAAAGTCTGTGCCTTTGAGCGTAGGTACCTTTGCAATCATTGTTTCAAACTGTTTCATGTAAAAATAAACTGAACGTTTTTTGTTTACATTACCGTACATAAAAGTTACTTTTGTAAACAGCTGTCATTGTAGTTTTTATTAGATTAGATACTTAAAATCATTGAAATAAGCATAATTGATTATACAAATCATCAAAGATTTTATATTTCTAGATTATTTGAGACAATTTTATACTAAAACGCACATTTATAGTCGAGAAAAGTTATCAGTATTACTTGAGCGAATTATGACAATAATTTACGCAAATGCTTTCAACCAATAGTTCTTACTTCATTGAATTTTTTGTTTATTTGGTTATTAATAATAATAGTAAAAATATCTGCTTAAATTATGACATATTCTCAAGTAATTAATTCTCTCGACATAGACACGAGGCAAATCTGATGGAAAATCCGTCTATAGTCGAGAAACTCTCGGAACTACAGAAAGGCCAAGTGGAACTAGGAACTACAGATCCTAGTTTGTTGGAGTTTCTGTCATTGCATATTGGTATAAAGTTATCATAAAGCGAGCTCCTTGCAACATGACTTATTGTGCAATTCCACGGTGCTTAAATAAAAAATACAAACTGTCGTGCTAAAATGGGTACTTGTAAGTATATTCCAATGTTTTAAGTCATTATTTAGTGCAGTGAAAGGGAAAAGTAAAACAATATAAAAAACAGTTACGAATAATTGTAAATTTCCATTGCGCACAATGAAGACCGTGTTTAACATTTAACTTCACAATTAGTCAGCAACCTATACAAAACAAACTGGATAGCGCAATATTTTTTGAAATTACATATTTAAGAGTAATAAATAACGCATAAATCATTATTCATCGTTTTATCAATAAAATTTTGAATTCTTGTAATGAACAAAGTAATTATTCTGGATTAAGATATGCTAATTCAAAATTTTATTTGGCCATTGAAGATTCCCGAAAGATCCAAATATAAAAGAGCGATGGATCGATGCTACAGATGGTTTTGTTTTTGTGGAAGTGGTTTTCGACAAATCAAAGTTTGCGATAGATATTTTTTTTCGATTACTAGAAATAGAGTAATGATGACGCTAAAGCACATCTTCACATCTTTAGCCACTGAGCAAAATTTATAAGCGTTGAGCGGAGTTATTACCTATTGCATCCACTATACACAAAATTGCAACAACAGATTTCCATCTGTTCAGTCTCTTTACAATGAACCTGTTAACATCAAGATAGTTCTGCCGAAACTATTTGTTGCATTTTTTTAAGAGAAATTCATAAATTTCTGCAGCAATGGTATTATGTGACTACCTCCAAGATGGCACATTCTATACTTTATATAGTTAAATATAAAAACAAATTTCGAAAATGTGATGATTAATGAATTGAAGAGTTTTCAAACTATTCCTGAAATACAACATTCATTAAGAATATTTTCCAGTACACCATTGTGCTCGGTGGCGTAGTGGTTAAGCGCCGTGGCCCGCGATCATTGTCGTTAAGCAACTTTCGCAGGGGTCGGTCACGGGATGAGTGACCAAAAAATTATTATCTCGAGCTACTCCGTGCTTCGGAAGGCACGTTAAGCCGTTGGTCCCGGCTGCATTTGCAGTCGTTAATACCCTCCAATCCGCATTGGGCCAGCGTGGAGGGTCATGGCCCATCCTCCTTAACCATCCATAAGGAAGGCCTGAGCCCCTGCAGTGGGGACGTAAAAAGGGCTGATGATGATGAACACCATTGTGAATGCAAAATTTATCAAATATAATAATCATATAATTATATTTATCAGTGATGTTCCGCGACCGACACTTACGCGACGAATCTTCCGTCAGACACCAATCCCTAATCACTACGAGATAGATGCTTTGATTTTGTCATTGATATTAATATTAATATTTTATCAGCTATTCCATTTTCGAGTACGAAATAAAGAAAGTTCTACATTAATACCAACTTTATTGAGTATGCCAATGTATGTGAGCTTCTAAATAAGTAATAAGTAATTATGTTGAAGTTCTTTTTCATATGTCTAAAAAGGAGGACTTTAAAAAGGTCTTCAATTTAAAAAGAAAGAAACTTGAAGGTTGTTCATTTTTTCCTATAACTATAATTTTCTGTTTTATTTTTAATAACCGGTTTTAAAATGGAAACATTCTATGTTGTTTATGAATGGTTACCGATTTCTGTTAACTGATTTTTAAAATACTTTTTAATTCAAAAGCCTAACTTTAAAAATGTTTTGAAATCAGATTAGTACTTTTGGTTTCATAACAAAATAAATGGAAGCTTCTGCCAAATAAAAAAAATATCTAAAATTACATATTAACATCAATCAAATTTTTCCTCTTTATAATATTAGTATAATTTTTATAAACAGTAGTAATTGTGTGTGCGAATGTGTTATTTGCCCACAAATAATTCTGTGTCTGACACAGCCCATCTTATTGAACAATGTACGATATCTGTTTGTACGAAATTCTGCACCCGGTGGGGTGGTATTTACCCCCTCCGCCCCTATTTCCCCCTCTTTACCACCCTTGAAGGTAGGAGGGTTGAAGGCGGTGACAGGGACACGCCCGTTGGAAATCATATTTCGTCCGTATACTACAAGTATAATACAGTTTGTTATATCATAAGTAAGACAGAGATAGTGATATCATATGCTTCATTGGTTTTATAATAACAAGTCTGCTGAAATTGTCACGAAATTACTTTAAAAGATAATCAGCTACAATCGAAATGAGTAGCGCCTGATCAAGAGCCCTACCGTGTTGAGCGCAAGCAATTTTTGACTCTTTTTAGGACTGAAAAAGACCTTTCGCCGTTGTTGTTGGTCATCAATATTATTTCCACACTAGAGAATATATACGTAACATTAAGGCGAACAAGGTCCCGCAGTCGAAATCTAAAAATTGCGCCAAATGGACACGCATTCTGCGCAAAGCTCTCTTCTAAATCTCTGGCGTATAATCGTTGCAATGCCTTTGATTTGTTTCTGATAAATTTAATTCTTGTCTATTTCAGTCGATTTCCACAAAAAAAAAACAAACTTTTGGAATTGTTCATTTTAAATTTTTGCCTATTCTTCTTTGTGCCTAAAGGTAAATTAACAGTGCATCCCCCTTTCATCGTACCCTAGGCTGCAGTCTTAGTAGACTAAGTGTTGATCAGGCCCTGGATATAAGATTATATGTCTCCACACATACCGCACACACTACTACTACTGTTTAAATAGATTATAAATCTGTACTAAAATTATAAAGAGAAAAGATTCCTTCCTATCCTATTCCTTGTCCGTGCAGGCTTTTCAACACTGGAACTCACTTCCGGATGCTATAAGAAAGATTCGCACTCTAAGACAAATGGTCTTCGTCACAGAAGTGAAGAAGCATATAACTTGTGCTCTTTATATTATTTGCTCATCCTGTTATTATTATACAATATTTCTCCTCCTTTAGATTTATTTTTCTCAATTATCAATGAGTGCAATAATAGTAGTAATCATTACACTGGTGGCCAAAATAGCACTTATTGTCTGTTGCGTTGAGTTTTTTATTTTGTTTCCCACTGATCTGGAGTGGCTGATTTCAAATCTACCCTCAAATTTCTTCTAGCAGCTCGAGTTTTTGAAATACGGGCATCATACAAAACACTTCTCAGTTGACATATATTAGCATCGGTGTTGTAACTGCTTTAATTAATTGCGTTATTTATTATGAGTTCATCAAGGAGAATTTGTGTAAACAATCCAAATAGATTTTGTTTAATTTGTGGAACGTATATTGTCAAGGAATTTCGTTTGAATACGTCAGACCTAGTGGTACGATCTTATATGGACTTATTCGGTTTCCCATATGAAACTAATAACGAAACCCTGGATTTCAAGCTTCGTATGTAAAAGTTATGTTGCAAATAAAAAGACCTCATTTCAAGAACCGAACTCCTGTGATATGGCGTGAACATATATCACAGCGATTGTTATTTCTGTGTGGTCAACATAAGAGGAATAAACTGCAAAAATCACTCCAAATTTATTTATCTGCTGTTCGACTAGTACTTAGTGCTAGACATTCATCAGAACCTGAACCCAGTACATCCCGGTATCATTCAGCACAATACATCAAGCAGCAGTGATCAAGATGATAGCAAGGATTCTGATTTTATCAAGCTTGGTGAGCCTGTCAAAAATGGCAACACAACTGCTGGCTACACTATTAAAGGAAAGGAATTTGGTAACGAAAGATACGCATATCACATGGTACCGCTCAAGGGAAAATAATTTACTTCCATTCTTTACTGAAGAGGATAATTTCGTATTTTGCAACTATATTTTAGGATATGTGATTGTAATGGAACAACAAAGCTACGACCCAAACGAGTGGCGTTTGTTCCTTGTCTCGTCAAAACGAAGTCTGAAATGTGTGTACATAACGGTAATAAATTAGGCTATTTGCCTATTGCACAGTCAACCACAGCAAAAGAAGAGTACCATACGCATCTATCCCTAGTTCTGAATAAAATTACGTACAACGAACATAACTGGGTATTATGTGTAGACCTAAAAATGATGAATTTTCTTTTGGGACAGCAGGGTGGCTACACGAAATATCCCAGTTTCATGTGCTTATGGGACAGTAAAGCAAAATCAGAACACTGGACAAAAATAGATTGGCCTTTAAGGGATTCTCTGAATCTAGAGAAGCTTAACATCATCAATACCCTACTAGTACCCAGACACCGTATAATATTACCTCCTCTGCATATCAAAGTTTATGAATTAATATGTAAAAGTCTTAAACAAATGTGGAGAGTGTTTCAAATACATATTCAAAAAATGATTACTGAAAAGGTGAAGGCTGTGGTTTTCGTTGGCCCACAGATTAGTAAACTAATTCGTGATCCAGAGAGATCATGATGGATCCACTAGCAGCATGAAAGCATATCAAAAATCTTCATGGGACGAGTTCGTTTGGAATAAAGACCAACTGATGCTACACTTTCAATATCTGGGTGTAAAGATGAAGATCAAGATGCCCTTGCTCCATAGCCACCTGGGCTGTTTTCCTGAAAATTTAGGTCATGGTGGTGAAAATAAAAGAAAATTCAACTCAATATAATTCATTATAATAAAGTATATTTAATTATTTTATTTTTTTTACAAAAAAAAATATTATTAAATATTTCGGAAAGTAGAGCTGCTAGGAAAAAAACGGCTTCTACATTTGAAATTAGACTAAAAAGTACTTTAACAATCATGTATAAAACCCCATGCAACAGAACCTGTGGTCACCAGTGTTATTAAAGAAAATAGGCGAAAACCTAACATTCTTGCTATAATGCTATTTTGTATAAACACAGCACGTCGAACACGAACTCCACGTCGATTTTATTTAACTAGTTGCTGTGTTGCTGTTACAGAGCTGCACTTGACCTCGAGTTCGAAGCTGTTTTTAACAGAATAGCGCTACGCATCTCGAAACTACTGAACCCAAAATTAAATAAAATACTGAAAAGAGATCTTTACCTGTAAATTTAAAAAATTTCATATTCGTGCGAAACTACCCAAAAAACTCATTGCACGAGTATTTAATCAAAAATAGTTTTTAATGCGTAATACGCTATATCCTATCCTTTCCTTTCCTTTCCCAGAAGTGAGAGTCTGGCAGGTTGTGAAAATATGCATCTACTGGCCTCTCAACTACTTAATTATATGCGAAGCGCTTTCCATAAATGAATTTCTTTAAGATGAGAATAGATAGATGTCTGAGGGTGCCAAATCCGGAGAATACAGAGGACGGTCGAACAAATCATACCTCAAATCGCGGAGTTTCCTCATCGCCAAAGCACCTTACTGAACAGATACGTTATTCTGGTGAAAAATGATTCTTTGCTTCGTCAAGCCACGCAATTCTTTGGGGATTATTATCAAAACTGTTGTAATACTCCTCCTGTAATATTCCTGTACATCTTCTTCGTCTTTTAAGGTAATTAATCAATGAACTTTTCGGCAGATGCGATCGACTTCACTTTCATTGGCGCTGACCACTGGCTTTTGATCAGCACTTAGCAAATGCGGCACCCACCTTGCTAAGAGTTTTCGCATTCCTAATTCATTATGCAAGATATTTCACACCCTTTTTCCCGATATCCCGACAGATATCAGATATAATTTTTCACCTCACCCCCGTATTATGGACAATACTGATAATATTGTCAATCAGAATTTTATCTTCAATATCAACACACAAAATAACAGCGATAGACATATCGGATCCGCTTAAATGCCATTCGAGAGCTTTGCAATAACGCCTCTTATCTAAAAGCCTTTAACAGAGTAATGTCGGAAGTAGAGATGGCTAACATTAAAATATAATTTATTTATATAGTAAATTTATACATATTATTTGCCAAGTTTTATTTGTAACGTTTAAAAATATTAATCTTTTCATTTCACTTACTCAAAATGTCCTCCATAACGGAGGTAAAATAGTATTTTTCGGTCTAGGGTTATTTTATTTTGTGTCTGTAATCCTCGTATAAAAACTGTTTTTAAATAATCACTCGCAAACAAATACGATTATCAAAAGGGAAAAATTCTGAACTTTAAGAGTTGTTGATGGAAAATCCAATCTATCGAAAAAATTTTAATAATGCTTATTTTGGTCGTATTAGGATGCTTACAAATATAATGTAGTTTTCTTATTTTAATGACAGCTTATTTGAGCATTATTTCAATACATTAAACCAGTTCGAAGTGACTGATTTTTGGTGTATGTGCCCTCTAAACTTCAACAATGGCAGACCACTGCACCTAATGCAGCTCCTTAATTGTTAGTAATAAAAACATAACAACCGCAGTTTGATAACGAGGGTAGTTTTATAAAATTGTCCATGACTATATTGACTGGTTATTATAGTAAGCTCTGTGTTTGGTAAGTCTACATTTAAGTGATTTAGTCAGTGGCTAGTGCATTAAGTGTTATGTATGTATATTGATTCCAGTCTCTATCGAGATCGTACCAGATATACATACTAAAGCAGTGAGTATTTAACATTATTTTATTTTCCATATAATTATATGTTATTCGCGTTATATAAATGTCAAAAACATGACTAAACTTTATACTGTTTACGTCATACCTCCATTATCTTAACACCATTATATATTTTTTTATCGTTTGTTTATGGGCTTTTAGTGTGATGTTACCTCAACCAAGTTACAATACGCTATAGAAAAATTGATTAACAGTATTAATGTTTTCAAGATAATAAAGACCAAAATAAAGACCAGAGAGCTTATTCTCTAATTTCAAAATCTATCGCAATATTTTTCAAAGTTATACCTTCATTCGAACCAAACATGATTTAATTTGAAAGAATTTTAGACGATTCAAAAGTGCTTGTAATAACCTTAATCAAATAAATAATTTTTCATTTTCATTTGAAAGTTCAAGGTAATATAAACTTAGTGAAACCCGAAGAAAGTTTGCAGTTAACATTCAACTTTTTCCTTTAATATTTCTCAACAACTTCTCAAAGATAATTGCGTCTAACGCTTATCTTACAATCAATTGCACAAACGTACATCAAGGTTTAATTACTCCTTTAAGCTCTAATGGATGTCCAATTTGTATGGGAAATATCGCTTTAAACTAATGAAAATTTTAATGGACGTTTAAAGGACGATTTCAATGGAAGGCTGTTAGAGAATTCCAATTAACATCAAATTTATGATATCGTTAATTCAATATCTTTGAAAAAAAGAATCATGATCACAATTGATTTAATATGTCAAATACTTGTAACGTGAAGTTGGTGAATAACTTTCAAATGAAAAATTGAAAGGGATTGCAATAGATTTTAAAATTAGATAATTACACCCTGTTTCTGAATTGAATATTTAAAGTTATGCACGTCTCAAATATACTTAAAAGTTACTGTAAAAGGAATTCGTTTTTTATTTTAGTTTTTAAAATAATCAGTTGATAGTAATTTGATAAAAACTAGGACTTTTTGCCTTGTAACAAATAAAAAACTTAAATTATTGAGACTAATCAGTTGAGATTTTGTACTTTTCTTATTTCAAAAAACGGTCGTCGTCGGCCCTCGGACATAATAGGTAGGGAAAATATTCTTCGCATTTTATATGAAAATTCAAAACATTTTCTAAAAAAGTCAATTTACATTTAAGTAAAATATGGATATAACATTTTGTTCGATAACTTTTTCCTATCTTATAGGTAGGGGCATGAGCCCATTGCTATAGAAATTTTGAGGCTTCTGATCAAAAAACGGCGACAAGTGGCTTTGGCAGTCCTCGCGAGAAGTTAACTTGACACTGCCTAAAGAATTCTGAACAGACCGAAACAGGTTGAAATCTGAAGGTCAGAACTATACGGCGGATGCATTAACACTTCCCAGCCAAACTCT
Source organism: Diatraea saccharalis (assembly GCA_918026875.4). Lineage (NCBI taxonomy): Eukaryota > Metazoa > Arthropoda > Insecta > Lepidoptera > Crambidae > Diatraea > Diatraea saccharalis. The sequence continues at coordinate 16,480,701 of OU893337.1, forward strand.
CTTAATTTTTGCTGAGTGGAAAAAGATGTGTGAGGTCTAGCGTTATCATGATAAAAAACACACTCCTTCTATTGATTAATTCTGGCCACTTTCTCTCAACTTCTTTCTTTAATCTCATTAGCTGGTCGCAGTAGAATTTAGAATCAATGGTCCTGCCTGGCGGTAACAGCTCATAATGAATAATGCCTTTTCAATCCCACCATAACACAGCATTACCTGGTTTTACCACAGTCTGTGAAGAAGGTCGGTCACGACCTTTGACCAAGACCTTTTTCACAAGTTCTTGTCGTATGTGATCCACTTTTCATCAGCAGCCCTGCCATTTTGTAAAAATCCAAACCCGAATTCGAATTCACTCATTTTCAGTATTCACGTCATTCAGGTTACTTAAAAATTGGTTCGGTTTCATTACGCTGTAATAAAGAATTACATAAACTGATAGCTTAATTCCCAATAAAAAAAAAACCTTTATGTCAAGACAAATTTGTGACTAAACGTTTCAAGAAATAACAGAAAAACTTTAATCAATTCGTCGACTTATTTCCAAATTATCCATACTTACTTATTATAAATGCGAAAGTAACTCTGTCTTAGTCAGTTACTTAATCACGCCTAAACCACTGAACCAATTTGCATGAAATTTGGTATGGAGATATTTTAATACCTAAGAAAGGACATAGGCTACTTTTTACCGCGGGAAAATGCCGCATTCCCACGGGAAAATAATCTAAATATATATAACTCAAAGGTGACTGAGTGACATAGTGATCTATCAACGCACAGCTCAAACCATTGGACGGATCGGGCTGAAATTTGGAATACAGGTAGATGTTATGACATAGGCACCCGCCAAGAAAGGATTTTGATCAATTATATCCCCAAGGGGATAAAATAGGGGATGAAATTTTGTATGAAACTTTGTCAATTTTAAACGATCGGGCTGAGATTTTGTATAAATAAGGCTACTATGCCGTAAGCATCCCCTTAGAAAGATTTTGATAAATTACACCCCTAAGCTAAGAGGATAAGACTTTTTTTAGGTATTTTATACGATATAATGAATAAATATTCGTTAGAAATGCTGCTCAAAGTAACTTTACCACGCGGACGAAGTTGCGGGCAAAAGCTAGTCATTCTCTATTTGAACACTTCAAAAAAATATATATTAAAACATAAAATCAATTGATAACGAAAAAAAATAGAACATTCTCCTTTTTAATTTTTATCGCAATATTTCTTAGGGTTTTTTTGGCACTTTTATTGTCTGTCTTTCTGTCAAGATCGTTAATTCCGGGAATGCATGGTGATATCGATATAAAATTGAAATATGTAGTATCATCATGTAGTGGGGTTAAAAACATATTATATGAATAGTATTTATTTAAATCTTTATTTGTACCTTTGACTTGAACTTTTCGATCAGTCCCTGTAGGTTGGGGTATATCTGTATGAAACGAATATTTCTAATTATAATATAAAACTTAGTACATAACTAGTACATAACCGTACATGCCCTCGGCGCGGATCAATACATTAGCTATCTCACTCGGTGCGTCTCGTTCTTAGGGAGGCAGAGCGAAAGGTGGCGACAGGGAGGCGAAAATAGACAAGATAGAGTCGGATTTTTAAGTTTATAGATTTATAATCTACATAAAAAAAACTTACAGATTAAAATAAAATAATTTTTCAATTTTGTTTTGTTTTTTGATTAAATTAATTGAACAACAACAACAAGTCAGACTATACAAAACTGTCAAACTCTTTTGTATATATATATTTACAAACTTTATTTATTATTATTATTTATTATATAAACTCTTTTGTATATAGATAGATTTTGAACCTTAATTAATTATAGATGGAGTTAAATATCAGTTGCGGGAATTCGACATATTTATGTACTCACATATAAAAATAAAGAACAAAAATACCAATATCTAATGTTAATACCCTTAATGCTTCATCATTAGCGTCACCATCATCATCACCAGCCTACTAATGTCCCTATTCCTGGAGCTCAGGCCTTCCCCGTGGATGGAACTGAATCAAAATCGAATAGGTAGGTGGGCGTTAATGACAGTAGATTAGCCACTACCAATGGCTTAACGTGCCTTTCCAAACACAGAGGAGCTCCCAATAATACATTTTGGTCACCTTCTATATGAAAGATCTTTGCGGAAGTTGCTTGACAAGCGTATCGCAGATGGAGCGCACTAACCACTTCGCCATCGAGCTTCTTAATGCTTAAAAATTCGTAACCGAGTTGTGACAAATTATAGCATCTAATGATTGTATATAAATTTTAGCAGATTGCTTAGTAAGTCAGCTAGTTACGGTCTGTTTTTTATATTATAAATTTCGTCTCCAATACCCTGAAGAACAATGATCGTCATGAACAAAAGATGTTTCACCCAATCCTATTTCACTCAGAGTCTAAATTATTATAAGCCGTCAGCTTACAAAGTAGTATCAGAAAATCGATTCTTACATCCAAAGAACGTTCGCAAACTTACAAAAGCTCATTTAAACTTTAAAAACGGCTGCTAGGTACAATCGGTGACATAACTCGTATTATAAATTTAAATACAATATTTTTACAAATATTTGAGTACCGATATTTTTTAATATTTACTCGTAGTATGCACAATTGAGCTATGTACATATTAGGAATTTAATCTATATTGACAAGTCGGAGAGGATTTTTTCCTAAAGAAAAAAATACATATTTGAACATTATTTGACTCAAGATCGGAGCAAGCGTGTAACTTAAAGTTCTAATAAGCCCATTTGGGATGAAAAGTATGATTGTTTTGAAAATAACATTAAAATATCAATGTACATATTATTAAATGTTCAATAAATTCTTCAGAATCATTGGAATAAAATCAAAATACATTCAAACCAGAGTCTGTAAAATATGACAATTTGTAATAACTTTTATTAACGTAA